>JAWNLL010000469.1:25000-2505241 GCA_035042425.1 Drosophila flavopinicola | reverse complement strand
GTAAGCATATATCATATATATATGCTGCATATGGCCTAAGATATAGAAAGTCGTCTATTGCAATTGCAATCAATTAGACTTAATTCTTTATATTTCGTTGTACTTTCTTTTGGAAATTTTGATGCAGCCCGCAGCTGCCACGTGCCACACAGCTGCCACGCCCTTTAAGCACGCCCATGGCCGCTAAAAAAAAAACAGAAAAAACAAGTTGCAAGCTGCAAGCGTGCAGTTTCAATTGAAGTTCAATGCAAAGCCAATTTCCGACTGCCAAAGCAGCAAGTCGTGACGATCGAGTCGCACAGATATTGACAATTGAATGACAGTCTGTCCAAAAAAAAAGCCAGAAAACAAAGCAAAAGCCAAAAACCCGTTTGGTTTTTTAGTGGCCCAAAAAAGGGCCGAGAACTGTAGCGCTTCAGCTTCAGCTATAGCCGTTTTTTTTTTTGCAATTAACTTGATACAATGGCCAATCGATTGTCGAACATGCTGCAATTTAATAACAATTTGTTTAACAAATTCGTTGCCAAAACATTGTCAAAGTGCCGTCGACAGTTGTCTGTCGCACCCATTTCAATATCAGCCAGCAACCGCACAAACACAAACTGAGCCAAAATGTTAGCCGAACAAACGACCTCCAGCTAATTGCATGGCCGGGCTCCTCTGTTTCAGTCAACAACAACAGCAACAGCAAATGACAGAGTAGCGGGCGGACGGGCGTATCGTTGCATTTGGGGAAAGGGGCCTTGGGGTATCAAGTGTAAATGGAATTACTACTAGTCGTATACACAATTGCAGACTTTGGTTCGAGTGGCAGTTTTTGCATGTGGGTGTCCAGCCGAAATGAGTGCCGCCAATCACAACTGAAAAGCGTGAGTGTCGTGAGTGTCGTGAGTGTCGTGAGTGTCGTGAGTGTTTCTCGTGTTGCATGAAGGGGGGCCTGAAAATTTTGGGGGAATTCTTGCATGTGAATAGCGTGAGATTTGGCAATGTGTACCGAAAGTTTAAAGTCCTATAAAAGTGCTACTGCGTAGCTGAGTTCTCCCCAAGTTTATCAAAGGCTGTTAACGTTTGTGAATCAGTTACTAATTCCTGGGAATTTCTCTGTTTAACTGGCTTAAGTTTGCTTTGTGCTTGTAAAGTAAACGAAATATGTTCGAAAGTGTGACTTTATTGCCCTGATTGTGTCTTTTTGTTGATATTCTGTGAGTCAGGAGTACGTCTTTGTTTTGCTTAACTGAAAATAACTATATAATATGAGTAATATGTGCATTTGTCATCTGGCAGCTCTGCAAAGTGTTGAAAAGTTGTGAGTGGGATTAAAGATTGTGTTTTATAACACTAAACAAAGATATTTTCAAGACTGGTAAAATTATGTTACCCTTTCAGTGTTGTAAAGTAGTGAATGGGAGTAAAGACTGCGTTTTGTCATCTGGCAGCTCTGCAAAGTGTTGAAAAGTTGTGAGTTGGAGTAAAGATTGTGTTTTATAGCACTGAACAAAGATATTTTCAAGACTGATAAAATTATGTTACCCTTTCAGTGTTGAAAAGTAGTGAATGGGAGTAAAGACTGCGTTTTGTCAGCTGGCAACTCTGCAAAGTGTTGTAAAGTAGTGAGTAAGCGTCAAGAATGTGTTTTACAACACTAATCATATCATTTTTTAAGAACTGGCAGAGTTGTGAAAACTTTTAAACATAAAATATGTCTTATTGTGTGTAAATGTTGAAAATTTCTTATAGAGATTCTATTTAAACTTAGATGAGACTACTATGTTCTATATATTCTGCAAATTAATTGCTTACAAGAAAAAATGTTTAAAAAAGGCTACAAATTCGAAACTAGTTAGCATGTAATTAAAGCATGATTGATCCTTATCTCGTGCTTCTGGCAGAGCATAGCTGCCTTCGATCAGTCGGCTGCTCATATCTAATCGCCGTTTTGTGCCGTTTCTTCCGATACACACTTACAAGTGCCATAAACAACCGCTTCATAATGCTCACACGCAATTCGCAGAGTTATTTATGATTGTGGGCTGCGTGCCTCTATAAAGAGTGTAATCGGTGCTATCTTCGCACAAATATTTGCGACTCCAGGTGCCGCCTTGTTCTTAGCTCTATTTGTTTGTTTATGAGTGGCTATTTTCGAGTGCAATACAAATCAAAAGCAAATGTCAGTTGAGCGCGCATTATTTTCACATTTTATGTACAAATGCTGCTGCTATCAGCCACTTGACTTGACGACTATCTTTGCCTTATCATTGTAAATTTGATGAGCAGCCAAGAAATGGCGCTCTGACTTGCGTAAACTTCAATTAGAGTTCACATCAGCTCATCCATCAATCAGTCAGTCAATCATTGTCCCAGCTCTAAGTGAGCACTGCGTGTGGGCCAAGTTCTTTGTCCAGCCTTTGAGATTTTGCTCTTGCTTCTGATTTCCGCTTGCTAATCAAATTAATCGCATTGAGTGTATGGAGGCTGTTTTTATTTTCTCGACTTTTTTTCTGAGGTGGGCGGGCTAACATAGAGCTTACCGGTTTGACGTAAGTTGTTTTGCATGTAATGCGCAGCTCTAATAGATTCCAGCCATCTGTTATGGCCAGAGCTTCGATTTGGCAGCACTAACAACCAAACAGCCAATCAGCCATCGACAACATGTGCGCTAATGTATACAAGTAGTACAGGTAATCGCCATAGCAAGCCGAAACCTGAATGCTCTCTATGGAGAGAGAGAGAACACTTGATAGTCAATCTAATGATATATTACAAGTAGTACAGGCAATACCCATAGCAAGCTGATAGTCAATCTAATGATATATGACTTTAATTTCTCAAAAAACAAACAACGTCATTTCATTCTTTAAACTTTTAACATTATATTCAGTATGCTCGGAGCAACTTTAGTTGAGAGTATTTAAATCCTTGGCGCTTGCCTTAAAGCTGTCCCCCGAGGCGGAAAGAAACGTTCGCTCAGAATCGATTGGCTTTTAAGCTTTTGAGCACAATTGAAAACGACGCTTATGCCAACTGAGAGGGGCTGCTGACAGTGTATGAAAGGGGGTGTCAAAGCCCCACCCCCCACCACCCCCAAAGAGTGGGTGGCGGAAACAAGTGCGACTGGCTCCTTAGCCAAGTTTTGCCCTTTTTTTACGCAGTACGAACGATAGTCAGCAGTTTATTAGCAATTTCATTGTTAAATCTCGCCATTTTATGGCTAAACTTAAATCAATTTAAATGCTTACATAAATCTCTGTCTATAATGGCCCAAATAATAGGGGCGCCCCTAGAAATGGACATAGTTTCGGCAGCACAGTTACATATTATGCAATTAAGTCAAAGCTAATGTCTAATGCCTGAGCTTACGAATAAACCACGTTAGCTGAGCCACAGCCTCTGTCGTATTTGTAAGAATCTAGACATTTTGCATGTGCTACCAGTTCCAAACCCATTCCCAATCCCAATCCCAATCCCATGCCCAATCCCACTCCCACTCCCGATACATTCAAAGACAAGTCGCAAGCCCTAGACGCTCGTTAGATTTAATGACAGTGCATAGTTTGCGCACGCACGACATCATTTCTCTCTGTGTAAGCCAGAGATGTGGCTGAGATGTCGCACAAGTGCCACAGAGACCCCATTTCTTCGGATGCTTATAGCTGTGTGTATGTGGGTGTGTGTGTGTGTGGGTGTATGTGTGTGTGTGTCTCTCTATTGAACCGTTAATTTGTATGTCAACTTAACTTGCCACTTGGCACAAGCTGTTGCCATCTCATTTCCCTTGGCTTCTTCTACCTCTTTCGCACTCTCGCACATTATTCATGCCACATTTCGAGTCCTGCGACGTGCCTGATTCGGAGAGTGCGGCATAGTTTTGTGCAGCCTTTGTTGCCACTTCTTCTTCTGCTTCTGCTGCTCAGTCTTCTATTCAATTGCGCAGCTTTTGTACTGAACATTCACTTACATCGCCTTGGCACAATAAAGATGGCACTGATAAGGCGCCAAAAGTGCTCACCCAAAAACCAAAACCAAAACTGAACTCTATTGGCACACACACAGATAGTAGTGGCAGCTCTTTAGTTTCTTTGCGTCTCCTTCTAAGTTCTTTCTGTCTTTTTTCGTTGCGGCAAGATAAGAGAACTGGGATTGCGCTTGTCAGGCAAATGAAGTGGTAAAGTTTTATAGAGGCAGCAGCGAAAAAAAAACATAGTCCATGATTGCCATTCGATTGTAGGTGTGTGTGCGACTGTGATTTACAAACAGAATGCATAAATTCCTTTGATATCTGCCCGACTAGCATAAGAAACATACCTTTATTGATTGCCATAAATTTCATATTTGTCTTTTGGTTCTAAGTCTTAAATATAGTATTTTCTTTAGCTTTTTATTTATTTTAAGTTGTACGCATTCATATTCCTTTTAAGCCTCTACAATCTGATTATAAAAGTCATTTATTTTCATTTAATGCCCAAATCCTTTTGAATTCACGCATTTCAATAAGTTTCGCAGCATGGCCTGAAAAATATCATTTGCATACTGAAAATAAAACATGTCCCATACATTATATATATATGTATATGTATTCGAGCAGCCAATAAAAGGATGTGAAAGTTGTAAAGACATTTGCATTGTTGTCACTCACTGCGTATGCGTAATATTTGGAATAACTCTGTATGCTAAACATGTAAATGTCACATGCGCTCCGCACACAATCCCCACAACAAACAACATTGGCATGACAGCATCAACAACAACAAGTCGCTTTTTTGCTTATTTTTATTAATAATTAAAATGTTTTGTTTCTACACTTTTTCTGCCGCTGCTGCTGCTGCTGCCGCCGCACTTCTCGCACTTCTTGTTTAATTAAATACAACACAAATTGACACGCAATGCAACCATACACAAAAACCAACAACTGTACAACAAACACAAAACAATGCTCTGTGTCCTTGCGCATCCTGTTGTTGAAAATCTGGCACGTGCACATACACAAAAAAACGCACCGCGTGCCAAACGCATTAAACGCCTTAAAATGCGTAATTAAAATAATAACAACGAACGATGACAACACAACAACAACAACCACTGATGAAATGCTTACATGCGATCGACGTGGCGTATGCGCAATGTGCGCTATTGACCGCTGACCCGCTTTGGGCCGCCATTTGCAATTGATTGGTGGAAATGAAAATGGAATGAATTGCGATTGAACAATTGCGCTGGCCATCTTTCGTGTAACAATATTAACAAACAAACAACGCACTTATACAAATGAATGTATATATATATGTGTGTGTGTGTTTGAATGGATGATTATTATATGCTTGACAACCGATATTGATACTTTATTGTTGGCATAATGCGGATACTTAATGGCCTTTAATGGCCGCTTGCACTTTCCTGACGTCATTTGACCCACCATAAATTCTCGTAATGGAAACCTCAACAACAACAATGCGAATCAGGTGGCTTTTTGGTTTAAGGTTGGTGTCGGCTACTTTTGCTATATATCTCCCTGCATGAGTCCTTAAAGAGTGCTTTCAGAATATAACTAAACATGCTTGTATTGTGTTAGGGTATTTTGGCTGCGACTCAGCTTTTAACTCACGCTGTTTATGTTTATTACTGCTGTCTCTTTATTTTGTTGTTAATTTAAGTTTAATTTAAATTTACACGAATTCCCAGAGTCGCGACAACTAAACAACGGAGCTAAACACCTACGCAAATATTTATACAAATTGTTTGCACATGTGTGTGTGCGAGTGTATGTCTGTGTGTGTGTGTGTGTGTGTGTGTGTGCCACATAAGATATCTATAAAGCAGACACTGAAAACTGCAGCTAGCTGCAATCCACTCCAGCTCCAAACTCGCAACTATGAAATGTGTCAAGTACAGCAAACAGTTACAAATTTATGGCAGGCAGCACACGCGACCAGGACCCGCCCTCGTCCTCGCCCCACCCGACTGAATGCCTGCCCCCCTGCCCCACCCATTTGGTACCCCTTGGTGTCAGCCTGCACCGCTTGTAATTCAATTAAAATGCAAAGAGATTTTTAGCGCTTCGGGCACAACAAATGGAGCGTGTGTAGCTGATGTTGGGAATCCGGCATGCCGGCTGTCTGCCACGTCCACTTCTCACTGTCACTGCTACGTGGTTTCGTATACCCTGTAAACGTGCAGGTGGAGAAATACAAAAAGTGACGACTCAACTTAAAATCGATCAGTTTTACTTATACAAAATGTAACATATTTTACTATAGAGGGTATCTCACGGCTGTTCATCTTTAAACGTCAAATATCCCTAGGTGCCCCAATGCTGTTCGTGCTTTTTTATACCCTGTAAATGTGCTAGTGACGACTTAGTTCAGTTCAACTTATATTTAGCCTATTTTAGTTTATAGGGTATCCCATTGTTGTTCATCCTCAAAAGTCTAATCGTTGTTTTGCATTTGACAGTTTTTTGATAATTTCCATGCTTTTTTTTTATACTCTGATACCGAAGGTACTCATAGTATATTGGTTTTGTCGAATGTCCGTCAGGCCGTCCGTCTGTCCGTCTGTCCGTCTGTCCGTCTGTCCGTCTGTCCGTCCGTCCGTCTGTCTGTCTGGATGAACGCGCGTATTTCCGAAACGATATTAGATAGACTCTTGAAATCTTTTGCGTTATGATTATAGCTATCTGCTTCAGATCAAGTTTATTCCAAATTTATGCCACGCCCACTGGGAGGCTGGCAAATCGATAACATGTCGATACACCTCAAATCACAAATCGATTAAACGTGAATAACTCCCACAATTTTGAAGCTAGAGTAATCAAATTTGGTAGGTATATTGCTGGTGACCTCCCGAAAAAATTGGATCCTAGGTTAATCGGCCACGCCCATTATTACGCCCACCAGCCCCCCTCCAAAATTAATTTGAAATGCTTATATCTCCCGCAGTTTTAGAGCTAAAGTCACCATATTTGGAATTTATATTACTGGTGACGTCCTCTACAGATTTCAGAAACAAAATTTTGACCACGCCCACTCCCGCCCCCGTAATCGCGAAAATCGATATACATGAATGCACAATTCGATAACACGTGTATATTTCCCGCAATTTTGAAGCTAGAGTCCCCAAATTTGGAATTTAGACTAGGGCTGACCAGCCCAAAAGATTGCGTCCTGGATTTTCCGGCCACGCCCACTAGAACGCCCCCCAGCCACCCCGCCCCCACGAAACACGGAAGCCTATATCTCGCACAGTTTAAGAGCTAGGGCCACCAAACTTTGAGGGTAGACTTCTGGCCAAGTCCTCTAAAGATCGGACAAAAAATTTTGGGGCCCCGCCCCCGCCCGCCCCCAAAAATCGCGAAAATTTATTTCTTCCACAGTTTCAGAGCTAGAGTCATTAAACTTGGAAGATAAAATTCTGGTCAGCCCCTCTAAATATCGGTAAAAAAAAATTTGGGGCCACGCCCCCTCCCGCCCCCAAAAATCGCGAAAATGTATATCTTCCACAGTTTTAGAGCTAGAGTAAAGAAATTTGTAAGATAGACTTCTTGTCACTCCCTCTAAAGATCGGCCAAATTTTTTGGGGCCACGCCCCTCCCGCCCCCAAAAATTGCGAAAATGTATATCTTCCACAGTTTTAGAGCTAGAGTCAAGAAATTTGTAAGATAGACTTCTTGTCACTCCCTCTAAAGATCGGCCAAATTTTTGGGGCCACGCCCCCTCCCGCCCCCAAAAATCGCGAAAATGTATATCTTCCACAGTTTTAGAGCTAGAGTCAAGAAATTTGTAAAATAGACTTCTTGTAACTCCCTCTAAAGATCGGCCAAATTTTTTGGGGCCACGCCCCTTCCCGCCCGCAAAAATCGTGAAAGCTTATATCTTCCACAGTTTTAGAGCTAGAGTCACCAAAATTGGTAGATAGACTTCTGGTCACCCCCTCTTAAGATCGACCATGCCCCTCCCGTTCCCAAAAACTTGGAATGCCGATTTCGGGTCACCCAAACACCAGCAAAAATTTTCTGTTCACTTGCTTTCAGCTGTTCTTAAAATGGTATCAGAGTATTACGCAGTCGGCTCCGCCCGACTGCAACGTTCTCACTTGTTTAGTTTGTTACTGTTATCAGAGCAATGTTTTTACCAAAATGTAAAACTTCTCTGTCATCTCTATCAGTCCGCAAATGTCAGAATAAAATAACACAATTTACAATTAGCTACAGGCATAAACAGAAACAACAACAAAAGTATTTATTTTTGTTTTTGCGCAGCGTAAACATTTTTCTTTTGTTGAAATTCGAGCAGATCTTGTGATAGTCTTGTGACATTCCATTTATTTTATTTAGAGCCTTACAATTCCGCCAATAAATTTGCTGCTACGTCTTAATTTACACAAATATTAATTATTTCGCAGAACAAAGCGAAGCTTTTGTTATTTGGCGGCTCTTAGTTTGTTTAACTGTTAATTGATAGCATAATAAACAGATTTTGCGCTAAATTAGCAAAGCACTCAACGCTTAATAAAAAGCAGCTTTAGCTATAATTTCAATTCCACTTATTAGAGGCCATCTTTAATGAGCTCTCAAATTACCAAAGTTGGCCAAAAAGCTATTAAGCTGACCTCCTCGCCAGTCCTACAAATGACCTTGACTCTGAACGGTTATTTTGTCGAGCCGAAGCGATTGTCAACGCTGTTGGTGTTTTTTACAATTTTTGTTTTTAATGAAAGTTGCATAAAGCCAAGTAATTGGCCCTAACAAAAGCGGCAAAGCGGAAAAAACAAGCCAGAGCTATCAAAGAGTGTAGGGAAGAAGGGGGAGACAGAGACAACTATACATTTACAGTTGGCACAATGGCAGATAATTGCTGTTATTTTGGCATAGACAACAAAGCACAAACATGCCCAGTGGCTGTCAAACTGTTGTCAGGCGCTTTAAATCGCACCAAAGTCGCTCAACTGTGCGACTGTATTTGTTTTGTGTGTGTGTGTGTGTGTGTGTGTTAGCTGCGGGCGTAAATTGAGCATCGCAAGTTCAATTATACACACACACACACACACTCACATGCAATGGGGTTTGTTGTGGTTTGCTTTTGAGCTGCCCTCCAACTAAATTTTTAATGGCACTTTTATTTTATATTATTTTTACATTTCCTTTTTTTTTTGCACACATTTTTCCCATTTAAATTTGATGTTGGTTTTGGGTTGCTTTTCAATTTCCGACGCCAACGTTCTTCTTGTTGTTGTTTGTTGTTGAAACAACAATGAAGCATTTCCGGTTACCACACATATGTGTGTGTGTGTGCGAGTGTGTCTGTGTGTGACTGTGTGTGTGTTTGTCTGCGAGTGTGTGCGCATTTTGTGGATTATATTCATTAGTTTGTGTCAATTTGTTTTAAAATTTATGTGTATACACACATCAGTATTTATATATATTTATATAAAGATAAACTGTGCCATCAACTGATGAATGATGCAGCGGGTCATTCATTTGTACACTGAGCTAAGCTGTGAGCTCTCACTGAACGGATATGGCAATAATTACATATTACATGGGATGTACTACCAGCATTATAGCAGATTCATTCGGAACGAGAATCTTGAACAACATTAAATGCCAAAAACAAAATACTTTACTCGTTTTCAATAGAATATACTTCAGATTTAAATGATGAATTACTAAAGATGTCGAACCTTGATCAAAACTGCCTTAAGAATAGAAATGTGATCAGTTTTGACAAAGTTATAGCAGTCTGAAATCTAGATAGAGTATTTACACTTATTGATTTCCTTATTCCTCAACGACCTTCTCACTAATCTAGTTTCAACTTTTTGTCTATTTGCAGGTAAGAACAACGTCACGTCACATCACGTCACGTCACACATCAGCTATATAATTGAAGTGTAATCAAGCTCGAGTGTGTTTGCCTAATTGAGTGACATTGCCTAAGAGTGAGTGAGTGAGTAGAGAAACGGGGTGTTGCGGCAATCACAACGCGATCAAATCAACTTCATAGATACTTGCTGCCCACACAGAGTGGAGTCGAGTCGAGCCGACTGCTGAGTGCTGAGTGCCCAGTTTTATGGCACATTCATTGCAATGAGTGGCAACAGAGAACATTTCAGGCCTATCGCGCCTCACTTCAGTTCACTGCGAAATTGTCAAAAGACGTGGGCCAGCCAAACACTCCAACAGCTCATATGGGGAGAGGAGTAGATCGTAGCCCATAACTGTTTACAGGAAGACCCCCCATCAGTCGGATTGCATTCCCCCATCCTACTCCTCTTCTTCTTGTTCTTGTACTTCTGCTCCACTTGAGCTGTTTAAGCGGGCAAATGACACCAAGCTGGTTCGCTGTGTGCTCTGCTTGTTGCTGTTGCTGTTGTTCTTGTTGCTGTTGTTGTTCATATAAGCATCGCAAATATGCCAGCAATTTTGTGGGCGTGGCCGGGCCCTAGTCGAAAACTTTGACGCCAGCCAGCGAAGACCGCAGGCGCTGCTGGCGAAAATGGCAGCGATATCTCTCGAGTTCATTGCTTGTAAAATTGACTTTAGCACAAGCGCGCATCCAGCAACAACAACAGCAACAATAAGAACAGCAACTTTAGTTGCAACCACAACAACTTTCAGCCGGCAGCCAAACAAGCCAAAGATACTTAGCCACAATTTTGCAGAGTTTGCCTTTCTTTTAGCCTCCTTTTTTTTTTTGGTTGCTTACCTTTTTCGCTTGGCAGTCAAAGCATGGCCACAATTTGTGCGCTGCGTTTTTCCACTTTGTTGCTGCAGCATTTTCGCCATTTTTCTAGCTCATTTGCCCAGACGCCAAATGTCCTTCAGCCACACAGTCGCAGTCTGAGTCTCCACATCTGCGGCTTTAGTTATCTTTTGCTGCTGCTGCTGCCATTTGGCAAATTAAAGTGCGCGCAAGGGGGCCCCAGAGCACAGAACCCGTTTCAGGCCATGTTGCACGTGCAACATGGGGCAACAACTGCAAGGCTGCATCTCAAGCGCAGGCCAAAGCCAATTTGGCAGTGCATGAAAAACAATCCAACGATTTTTTCGTGCTGCTCATTTCATTTGTTGCCGCTTTGGTGGCATAATTCGCGCGCCAGCCGACGCCCCAAAACCAAAAAAAACACCACACCACAGAGGACGCATTGCATACTCCAGTAGTGGAGTAGTGGAAGGGGAGGGTAGGGTGGGCCAAGCGCAGCTTTTTAGCCATGCTGTCGATTTACGAGCTGTGATATTTCGTGCATGGCCTGCCTGCCTGCCAATTGCCTGTGTATTGGTATTTGGTTTTTGGTTATGTGCATTTGTTTCCACTTCCGTTGCCGTTGCCGTTGCCGTTAGCCTCACACTTGGCCCGAAGCCAGCTGTGTGCCAAGCGATGGCCAGCTGATAATAGCCCCCCGAGAGCCACTTACCTAATCTATAGATCAGTGTGTGTGTGTTACGCAAGCCACAATTTCTAATAGAGGTTCTATACATGCTTCTGACATAGATTGCTTTCATAAAGGTTAGAATTAGCACGTTTTAAATTTCATTTTCAAATTAAGTATACGCATTTACAAATGTTTGAAAACAAGCCAACACATTTGAACTCGAAACAATTTCAATTCATAAATGCTCAAATTTCCGCACGACAATTTTAGTATATGTATGTATATTTATACATTATGCAAGCTTTGATTGTGCCCTTGTTAATGGATTCGTTTTAGCTGTGGCCAGTTGTGGCCACAAAAGTTCTATTGCCCCCCTGTCGGTGGAGCTCTTAAAGGGCAAACCGCATCGGGCAAATGGGCCATTTGCAATTTTCCACTCCCGTTTAGAGTGCTTCAATTGATGGTCGCAAAACTTCTTGGAACTGCGATTCGCGATTCGCTGGCGATTGATTTAATGCTGATGCAGTGGAACGCTAACGCAAACGGGAATGGGAACAGGAATGGGAATGGGATTGAGAACGGGATTTCAGATTGGACACGGACACACTACACTACTCTGGCTGGCTGGTGGGGCGGACAAGCATTTGCTTCCTAGCTGAAGCTGAGCTGAGCTGAGCACGTTCCGTTGTCAAATATGGCTGCGGTCAGTTTTCTAACTGCATTGACCAACAACAACAACAACAGCAACGACGACAACAAGCGTCTTGGCAAAAACTTTGGCTGCAGCTTTGGCAGCTGCTGTTTCTGTGGAGCGCGCATAAATTTCGCATCTAAAGTTGCTTTTACCTTTTGCGGCCACCCTTTTTACATTTACCGTTAAGTTCTGTGCTACAAATTTGCGCTACGCGAATTTGTTTTCCATGTTGTTGTTGTCATTGTTGTCGTTGTTTTCTCCAATTGCATTTCACTGTGGATGCTCCGGCGCAGAGATTCAAATTGAGGCGACTGCGTGAATTGGGACGTCTGAAGGCTTGAGTTCAACTAACTGACAGCAACAAAAACAAAAACTGAAACACTAAAAGAAACAGTGGCAGCTGGCAACGGCAGCTACCAATTCATTTAAGCCACGTTAGCTGCCTTGTTAAAATTGCAAGCGTATACGTACTAAATAAAAAGTGCTAGCCAGGTGGCTTTTATCAACAGACCCCACATGCCATATGTGTCTCTCTATATCTGCACTCTTTTTGCCCCACTACTCTTTTTTTTCTACATTTATTGTATTTACGATTATACTTATTTTTTTTTCACACCTGAAACTGTTGAGTTGAGTGCTGTTCGATATTGTTGTGCATTGTTTACGCCTCGAATTCAAGCATTCACTGCTGCCCCATTCCCCAGGCACTTTAACAAGTCTGCGAACGCGGATAATTGCTGCCTCAAAGCGAGCGAGCGAGCGACACACGCGACGTATACGCAATCTTTTTCTCTGTCTGTGTGATGTCTTATAATAAGAGTCGGCAATGCGAAGTCGTCTATAATTTCATAATAAATGACAGTCGATGGCCAAGTTGATGGATTGTGTGAGAGTCGCTGCAACTGCAACTGGAACTCGAACTGCAACTGGAACTGGAAACTCGACACCTCAAGGAAGGTTGGCTTAAGGGCAATGTGTGTTTGTCCGTGTGTTGGTGTTTGATTTGTCATCGATGGCAATCGGAGCCACTTAATTGCCGCCTTGCCGACACGTAATTGCTGTCGCTGCTGTGGCACGTCGCCTGTTGCAAGTTGCTGTTGCACGTTGCTGTTGCGGCGGCCTGTTTGGCTCATCTGCTGCGCATAGTTTCCTGTGGCGCTTTTTATGAGCAGCGAGTCGCCTATTTGGGTCACTGCCTGCCGCCTGCAGCGTGTTGAAGTGCAACCAAACGGAAGTTTCGTTTGTTTACTGCCTGCCTCAGTATCCAACTCTCTCCCTGCCCCTTGTTTGTAGCGTGGCAAGCGGCTGGCGGCTAACGAACTTGAGCGAACTTTGCCAGCTCCTCGAGCGTTTCTGTGGCGAATTGCTCAAATGACAGACGGCTAAACGGGTCAATGCGAACTGCGAGTAATCACAATTCGATTGGTTTCGGCTTGCATTTAGTTTGCTCTCTCAAAGCAAGTCTTAAAGCACACTTTTGGCTACAATTTAAAGCATACACTCATACAAAATTGTATACTTCTGCAGCAGCTTCTCATTTCCGCATTGCTCGTGTCTAATCAAAAAAAAAAAAAGTACGTAAACCATTTTCGTACATAGTACAAAAAAGCAAATGAGAGAAATGTTTAATTTTCTGCTTGCACAGTTGCTGACGAGGGGGTGGTTAGTTCTCTCTCTCTCTCTCTCTCCCTCAGGTGGGGTGGGTGTGTGTGGCAGAGTGAGGGTGGGGCAGGTGGGGTGTGGCAGGGTTGAGTACGAAGTTGTGCAAATGCTTTTTCACGGTTGGCCATAATTAATTTAATGTCTAATGCTCGCTGTTGCATGGCGCGGCAATTGGAAAAGTTTGCTCAAGAAATCATCGCCATGTTGACAAACTTGGTGCTTGCGAGAGGGGCGGTGAGTCAAGCAGGGGGGGCGTGGCAAACGTTGAAGTGGCTGCTTTACCGGCTGACATAAATAGCAAAGTGCACAGAACGTTAGAAAGCCAAGTGGTCAGAACCAATGTGGCCAACTGGCAACAGACTCAATCGATCGATTCGAACTGGGCGAGATCGCTTCTTGCTGCTGCTGCTGCTGCTGCGACCGTTTGCAGCACGTTTGGCATCAAATCGATTAGCGTCATGAGAGTCATGAGCAACCAATGAGCCAACTGGCTTGGACACGCTGAGCGTGCCTCGAGTTGCTGTTCTGCTGTTGTGCTATTGATGCTATTGTTACTTGTTACTGCTGCTGCTGCTGCTGCTTCGTGTGTGTCGTTTCAATTGTTGTTCCACATTGACCATTGGCCAATGACTTTGACACACAAAGCGGGCAACTTGGAAAGTTCGCAATGGCCTTTCACTGGGTGCTGGTGGCAACTAAAGGTATTTCCATTCACAGCACTTTAGCACATGCCACTGCAGCCGCAAATGTCTGCGAGACGCACAACCCCCACTTTGTCGCAGCAGCAGCTCCCCTCTTGGCAACTTTTGTGAGCCACCCTTGAGCTGCTTCACATTTTTACGTCTTTACGCCTTTTATTTATTCTCTGTTTGTTTGCTTGTAATGCAGGCGCTCCCTGTTTCACCTACCTCTCCGTCTGTCGCTCTGTTTATGAATATGAAAAATGTTGAAAGCATTTTCAACGGTACTTTAACCCCACCGACAAACAGCAACAACAACGACGCATATCTTGAAATCCTCCGGCCCATCCCTCTTGGGCACTCCCCTTTCCCTGGCATACCTCATCTGCAGCCAAATGGGCAGCATTTGTCGCCTGTTTTCTTGTTATTATACTCTCTTTTGAAGAAAATAGTATATTAAGTTTGTGCTGAAGTTTGTAACGCATAGAAGGAAGCGTCGGAGACTCCCAAAAGTTACTGCCAGTATGCTTAGAATGACAATACAAATTGATCTGGCCATGTTCGTCTGTCTGTCTGTCTGTATGTATGCAAACTAGTCCCTCAGTTTTTGAGCTATCGCGATAAAACTTTGCACAGACACTTATTATTCCAGGGGACAGCACATTGGTCGGAGCCGGCCGGATCGGACCACTATATCTTATAGCTGCCATACAACTGGCAATGAATTTAATATTCTTCTTGTACAGCTTATGAAATTTCAGTGGTGCAGTTGGCAGAGTGAAAATTGCCTATAGGTTCGAAAAGAGTATAAAATCTTCGGCACGCCGAAGATAATCCTTCCCCACTTGTTTCTTGTTATTATTGTTGTTGTTGTTGTTGTAGACGTAGAGCTAGACAGGCAGTTCTACGTCTCCAACTACGTTAACTACACACAAATTTGTTACGTACTTTCCGGCGCTTACATCCCGGTTCCAGTTCCAGCTCCAGTTCCAGTTCCAGTTCTAGCTCCTGTTCCCCTTCCAGTTAGCCGTGGCGGCGCAGTCAACAATCATAACCGTTATGTGTGTGTTTTTATGTTGTTGTATGTTTGTATTCGTTGTTGTTGCTGTGTGTGTCTGTGTAAATATTGATTTTCTGCTTTTATTTTATTTCGGTACGCTTGATGTGAAAGAAGCAGGCTACAAATTTGTTTAGGTGAGCTGTGCCTTAGTTTAACATTTTGAAGGTAAAATACATATTTGGAGATGAATCCCTGTAGCAGTAGGATGAGCAACTTGACTGAAGACTGCTAACTGTAAAAGTTGTTTATGCTGGTTATGAATATATGGTTACTGAGAGTGCATAAAATACATATAAATAGAAAAGTATAAGGTCAAAGTTCGCTTGAAGTTGAAACTGCCGGCAAATTAAGTAATTATTAAAGCTCGGATTGTGTTTCAAGTATGCCGAGCATTAATTATAGTTGTTAACTTTGAAGTCTTGTGTTATGCACTAAACTAGAATATTTGTTAGTGTTGGAAAACAGATGATAATCAAATAGAACATCAGCTGAGCGCTGCTCTTGAACTTCCAGTACTATAACTGTAGATTAGATGGTCAGCGAGAGCTTTAAATGCTTATCTAGCCAAGTGTTAAGCTGTTGGCCGCACCTTTTTGTCAGCTTTGAGGTGAGTGTGAGTGTGAGTGTGTGTGTGAGTGTGCGAACAGGTGTAATTCAATGCGATGTCATTGTCAGCCATCAACAGTTACAGTTAATCTCTGAAAGGTCTGCCAATCTGGCACCCTCTCCTGTGGCACTGCTGTACTTTCAGCCTTTCTCTATTGTCCCACTCGCTCTCTGTTTTGTCATTCTTTCTCTCGCTGTCTCTGTCTGGCTGAACAGAAGTGACATTCACTTCTCAGTGCTTGTCGCTGTTTTATTGCGCTGCCTGTCACCTGCAATTGCATTCAGAGCGCGTGGCTCGTGGATGTGGATGAGTTGGATGTGGATGTGGCTGTGTTGGCCATGGCTATGTGAATGCTGGCTGCCATGTTGGCCGCATCCTTTGGCAACAACACTAGTGCTTGCTGCACTTTTAGTTTACCTTTCGACGGCTGCTGTCAATGTCCTTTGGCCCAGGGAGACAGCAGGCAGGGACAGCAGGACAGACTGGGCAACAGGGCAGCAGATAGACAGCGCACACACATAACTGATGTGGAGATGTTTGTCTGAATGCAGTCGAGTGTAAAAATATGAATGGCGAATGGGCTGGGCGTTGGGGCGACACGCCCACAGCTCTGGGTGCAAATAAATTGCATACATACATACACACATATATAGTATGTATGTATGTATATAGTATATATGCTCTGCTAAAGGCAAGTTCAATGCACTCGCTCTGATAAATGTTTAGTCAGCGCCTCTGCAAAAGCGGCCGCCAATTTACTAGTCAAAGCATCTTGCAACACTTTCTTCTACGCAGCATCGTTGCGCAGATTCTGATTCTCCGCTGCTGCCTTTAGGTGGCATGACAAGCTGTGCATGCAACACGAAACTAGTTTTTTATGATAAGGCAAAACAGAACAGAGCCGAACAGCACAGACATGGACCCTAAGACTCTCTGACTGCCCTGCCCCTTAAGCAACAAGGAACGAGGCCCATCCTTGTAAAGCTGTTGTTGCTGTTGTTTGTGCATTGTGTTGTGTGTTGTCTAGTATTCTGTGCTGCTGGCGTTGAGTTTGCAGCTCAACTGCTGCTTGTCTCCTGCAGGCGGCGGCGGCTGCAATCGCGTCATTGACCTCCAGGTTGCAGCAGCAACTGTTGCAACTGCAACTGTTGCAACTGCAGCCCAAAAAAAGGAAGAAATGACAGCCGAATGTGAGGCCAATGCACGCATAAATTAAACAGCGAGTGTCAACTGCCCCGTGCCACGCCCGAAAACAAAAAGCCCTAAAAGCCAAGTTCAACTTTGGCCAAAAAGCTGGTCAAGAATGCGCTAAGAAGCAAAAGAGCAGCCAGCACACAAAACTCAATTAAATGGCCAAGCGCCGAAACCGAAACTGAAACCAGTTTGTTGCTTGGCGCGACAGCGACAACTGAACATGGAGGCTGCAGGCTGGGAGGATGGGAGGACGCAGTGGCTGTTGCTGTGTTGCTCCAGCCTCAAGTCTGGGGCGGCATAACGAACACTCGCGGACTGACTAGCTGCGGCTTTTGTGGCTGCGCCTGCGCATTGTTTGGCCACAGAACTTACTCTAATTCAAAGTGCCCCCCGTTGAACCCCCTTGCCCCGCCCCCTACGTCCGTCCGACCGCCGCCACCTCTGGCGTGCCGCTGTCTTGACTCTGCGGTTAACCACAGGCATCTTCGCCAACAAGCAGAATTTATAAGATGATGTGCCTGGCATGTCTCTGCCTGTCTGCCAGTCCGCTCTCTACTCTGTTCAGTTCTGTGTATTGTTCAGATTACATAAATTGATGCTGAAGCTGCTGCTGCAACTTGAGACGCAAAATGTTGCAGAGCGAAGCGTAAAATGCGCCCTCGGCTCTTTTGGCACAATGGGCAATGGGCGATGGGCAGGAGGCAATGACAGTTGGCCATCAAAAGGCATTTCTGTGCAGAATTATGATAATCAGTGTGATGCGTCCAAGCGTCTACCATATAATTAGATAATAGCCAGTTTATGCCAGCCATCATAAATAAGAAATCATAAATATGTTTGCAACATTCCTTTTTCACTTATTTCGCCAGCTATTTTTTAATTGACCTTCCCAGGCTTGACTCACTAATTTATTCTAATTTATTTACACTTGAAATGACACCTTTATTTTTGTTGTTTTGTTGTTCATCAAATTTGCACAAGTGACTTCAAAGCGAAGGTTGTACCGGAAATGCTGTATAAATATTAATATGGCAAATATCTATTTGATGAAGTTTGCTTTTGATATAATATGTTTTTGTTTATCCTACGTATAGCTTAAAGTATTTATAGAGAGCAAGCTTCTGAGAGGTACATTTATTGTGCTTATAACAAAAATGCATAAATAAGTTTGAATTACTGAAAGCAGATAATGATATTTTGCATTAAAAACCATCAGAGGAAACAAATTTAATATTTACAAAGAATCTTCAGTAACTTCAAGAGAATATTTGCATAGGATGTGCACTTTTCGTGCCCACTGTACGGCGACATCTTTGCCGTTTGCCGTTATCATTTAGTTAGCTCTTTGGAGCTGGAGCTTTGTGCACTTTTGTCAAGTCATTTGGTCGTGTCGTGTTATTCGATACCTACTGTAGTAGGTAGTGGGTGTTTTGTGGCCGTAAACCGTAAACCAACTGAACTGAACTGTGCGCAAAGTTAGTTAGGCTATGCACTCGGCTATGCAGTGGCTGTCAAACTGTTGTGGCTGCCAAAAAAAAAACACCCAAAAGAGTAACAAAAATAAAAGGCTAAAGCAAAGCAAATGCTGACGCTAATGAGACCATAAATGTAAAGCCTGCCACAAGACACACACAAACAGAAACACAAACAGAAACAAACAGGCAGCCGCAGTGCGAGACGGCAAATCCAACAGAGACTCTAATTGCTGCAATAGAATGAGATTACGAGCAACTGCAGCAGCAGCGGCGGCAGCAACTGTAACTGCAACAACAACTGCAGCAGCAGCAGCAACAGATGGCCGCCAATTGTGGCGACCCAATTGCAAGTGACTTGGCCAACTGGCTGGCTATTTACTTTTTGCTAGCACTGTTGCTTATGTTTACCTGCTGACCGTTCGCCCCCCTTCCCCTTCCCCTACCTCTATCTCTATTTATCTCTGTCTGTCTGTCTCTGTCTCGGCAAACAATTGCAACAGCCTCGGCCAGCAACTACTGTTTGACAATTCATCAATGAATGCCTTTTGTTGTTGTTGTTGTTGCTATCGCTATTGTGCGTTTGTCTTTTCTTATTGGAACAGGAAGTCGCTTATTTGTAGCAAGTGCGCATCACATTGACATTTACTCTTGGCGCTCTTGAACAAAACAACAGCGCAGGCAAATCTACAAATCCCCCCCAGCCCCACACAATTTATTTGTGACTTTTCTTTTCATTTCGTTTTCTTGTTGCTGTTGTTTTTTATACCCTGAACCCATTAAAAATTGGTAAAAAGGGTATAATGAAGCGAAAAGCAAGCTAACTGCTTAGACCGCTTGCACTGCTTGTACTGCTTGTACTGCAGCATGTGTGCTTAGATTAGTATGAATGATTGTAAGGACTGGTTTCAGGGTATCTCGTAGTCGGGCACTCCCGACTAGAGCACTCTTACTTGTTTCATATTATTTGTACATTGATTTATGGGCATGCACTAAAACGCCAAATATGTCGAATGCAAAAAAGCATATTCCAAGCGCCCCAAATTTCGTTGCAGCTAACGGAATTTACGACCTGCACCCGAGCAGCAAAATGAGCAAAGATTCTAAATTACTTTTTATGCCTGCCTGCCTGCCGCGCTCTCCCTCTCTCTCTCTCTGCCTCTCTTCCTGTCTCTCTCTCTGTCAGGGCCAGGGCCAGGGTCGTCGAACGTGACTGAGTTGTGGCTGGAGTAAAAAAGTCGAAATCAAAACTCATAAAAATGCAATTTGCGCCAACAAGTTGACTTTAAGCAGGGCGCCCACAAACAGCCCCTAAACCCAAACCAAACTCCACACACACACACACACACACACTTAATCCAAAACCGATGCCAACTTCAATCCGGGCTCTTCAGGGGCGTCGCGACGTGTCTGCAATTTGCATGTGCATGTCGCAAGGGGAGCGCTTCGGAGTTGCCCCCAAGCAGCAGGCAGAAGCAGCAGGAGCAGCAGCATTGAGGGCGCCATTAAACCCATTTGGCACACAACAGTTAACTTGTCTCGCAGCAGCAAAAGCGGGGCGCTATTTGGGGGCGTTTTAGTTTGTGCCATGGAAATTTATGGTGGTGGATGGTGGCTTGTGGGTGTTGGGTGGTGCGTTTGTCAGGGCTGCGATTTCAAAGCAGGAAATAGCTATTACAATCTACATATTTACAAGAGGTATATTGGCTAGAATTAGCTGCCAACTATGCGAATATAAACCCTAAAGAAATAAAAAAGTAACATTTAAAAGTTTTGTTGGATTTCCACAACACTGCAACAGCCTGTTAAAAGAGCACTTTGCAACACTTGCTATGCCCAAGCTTAATGGCCACATTTATCACATTACGAACTATGAGTTGTGTAGGCCCAAGGGTATCTGCTGCGCCTCAACATAACCCCAAAATACGCTACTCTACTGCAAACCCAATTCTGGTTAGCACATGTGTGCACATAACACGCACTTTGCATAATTAATGCAGTGGCAATGTCACCAGTTATACACTTGAGACTGCAGGGCGAATCATACCTATATATATAGAGAGAGAAGCTTATTTGGGGGATGCATTGCGGAAGTTGCCTGTTTGTTGTTGTTGTTGCTTGTTAGTGCCTGAGCAGCATTTTTGTGTAATTAAAAGAAGAAATTGCCACTTAAAGGCAGCGCTAAATTATGAATGCAATGGCGGACGCTAGATGGCGCTGTTGTCACGCGCTCATTAGGGACGGCATTGTGGAAATGTGGCTAACGGGAAGCACCCACCAGGAAGTCCTTTGTGTGTCTGTGAGGGATGCGTGTGAAAATGAACAACTTGAGCACGTGAATGGCACACCTGATGTCTGAAGCAGTTGCACCCAAAAAAAAGAAGAAAACAACTCATCTATTTCGCTTGTGTGTATTCTCTTGCAGGAGCTTAAGGAGAGCTTCAACTATGGCCTCTTTGCACCGCCCTCGAACGGCAAGGCGGGCAAATTCCTGGACGAGGAGCGACGCCTAGGCGACTATCCATTCAATGGACCCGTTGGCTACCTGGAGGTAAGTTTGCAGCACTCGACCAACTCAAGCGACTCAACTAACATCCTGTTCTCTTCGCCCATCCAGCTCAAATACAAGCGGCGTGTGTATAAAATGCTCACGCTGGACGAACGCCAGCTGAAGGCTCTGCACACACGCGCCAATTTGCGTCGCTTCCTGGAGTGCATCAATGGGGGGCATGTGGAGAAGATCGCCAAGATGTGTGCCAAGGGCCTCGATCCCAATTTCCACTGCTCGGAGAGCGGCGAGACGCCACTGTCGGTGGCCACCGGCGCCAAGAAGCCCAACAAGCTGCTCATTGCCCTGGTCAATGGCGGTGCTCTGCTGGACTATCGCACCAAGGATGGCACCACAGCGCTCCATCGCGCCGTCGAACACGATTCGCTCGAGGCGGTCAGGTGAGTCTCGTTTTGTGCACCCACTAAGCATGTGTGAGAAGCACATAATAAACTTGCTATGAGGCAGTATATGAAATCTTCAACATCATTAAATATATGTATATGTCTGTCCGTTTGTATCAACACTTCATTCTCGCAGACTGTAACTGCTAGAGAGCTTGCAATTGGATCAATAAGTTAGTTCTCATTTACTAAACGAAACTCTTTTTTACTCAATTGTCCTAAAACATCTGATCGTATTTTGAACTCTGTATTAACTTGCATGTACATCTAAAGAACTTTGGATTTCTTCGATTTTCTATCAAAAAGAAGTTACTATAAGGCTACCAATTCCCCAGAATTGCTCTTCCAATACTTCAAACTCCCATAACTTTGTGAAAACTGATCCGATTTTCATTGATCCGATTTGATCATGGTTTGGTATCTACAATAATTCTGCATTTAAGTTTTAAGCAGTTCCAAACTTTCGATAATCTACTTAGCCCAAGCCAAATTAGGGTCTAGATCCATAGTCCACAGAAATGGCTTTCAAACACCTAAAACTCCCTGACAAGATATCGCACTGGCGGTCAATCTCGATCAGAGATCACTGTATCTTGCTAATAATAATACTAACATGCGAATGTCTCCCACTACGCAGCACACTGCTGGAACTTGGCGCCTCGCCCAATTATCGCGATGGGCGTGGCATAACGCCCCTGTACATTTCGATAACACGCAAGTGCGAGGCGAAGATCACGGAGAGTCTGCTGCACGATCACGCTACGCTGGGCATACAGGACAGCCAGGGCTGGAACGAGGTGCATCAGGTAAGTCGGTGACGGTCCAAATGGCTCTATACGCACATATTCTTTTAGCTGGTTCTTGTGAAACACCCTCTCCAAACTTTGGTGCTGGTGCTGGGTTTGTTTGTTTTTTTAGGCCATGTGAGAATCGAGAATTTCGCTAATTGATTTTTATTACTCTCTGTCTCTTCTGTCTAACTTTAAAACGCTTGCCTAACTATATGAATTGTATGAACTGTGATCAGGCGTGTCGGCACGGCCTGATGCAGCACTTGGAACACTTGTTGTTCTACGGTGCTGACATGGATGGACGCAATGCGTCCGGTAACAGCCCGTTGCATGTTTGCGCTGTTAACAACCAAGAGGCTTGTGCTAGAATGCTTCTCTTTCGCGGCGCACAACGCGGTGCCCAGAACTTTGCCAACCAAACTCCCTATCAGGTATTTAAAAACAAAAACAAAAACAAAACAAACGAAACTCAAATCAAAATTCATTTAGCTACTTAAATATACTCGTAATTTAATCGTATTTAATTATAATATACTCTTAGTCTTAGCTGGTACTTTTCATGTAGTTTTGCTTGTAGTATATCTAATATAAATGCGTAGCTTTGCTTCTGGTTTACATTCTGGGCTAATACAATTATATTCCTTAGGTTGCTGTCATCGCTGGCAACTTGGAACTTGCCGAAATCATTGAGAACTACAAATCCGACGAAATTGGTGAGTGCCCTAACCGAGAGCCAATCGCAATCATACAAAACATTCATTCGCACTCACAACTACTCAGGAATGTTGATATCACTCAAAAGTAATCCTATTTCAATTCATTTGCCTGGATATCAACATTCCTGCAACGCATCGACCAATCCCAAATCGACTCGTACGCGACATTGACATACTTTTTACTCATACTCCGCCCCCAAAACCCCGTTTACCCCCACAATTTATCCTATTTTTTGTCACAATTTGGTTTCTCTTTTAGTTTTCTCTACTCAATCTATAGTTGAAATTTCCTCCATGCGATAGTTCAATTCCAATCTGTGTGCTTAGTTAATTATTTTTAATCACCTCTAGTCCCAAGTTCCTCCATTCAAAATGTTCAGTTTTCAAGACACGCAAAACAGCTCATATTATCAAAATAAATCATGTAACATTCAAACATTTCATCATTTAGGTCTCCTCAAATAAATTCATTCATAAATGTAACATACAACTCTGGCTCCTACTATATACCAACCGCTATATGTACAAGATATAAACTATATATATATATTTTTGCATTTGCTTGAGATATTCTATCTATATATATATGCATAGTACTTAATCGTAACTGTAACTCGTTTCAAACTTTTTGCTCGTACTCGTTTGTCTCTCTCACACCTCATGTTATTGCCACTTTTCTATCTCTATCTCTCTCTCTCTCTCTCTATATATATATATCTGTCTCTCATGGCTGTCTTGTTCAATGTTTTGTTACACGTTACGTTTTTTATCGTTATCGTTATCGATTTATCATATATTCATATATAACATACATAACCTATAAATCATATGTTTAGCCAGTTTGTTTTTGTGGTCATTCCTAGAATGTCCTCTTTTGCTCCTTTTTTGCTTTTTGTTACGGTCGCATACAAGAGCTATCCATCCATACAAAAAGAGCAGTAAGTACAGTAAGTAACCTTTAAAGTGTACCCAACAATCGATAAGTGTTAGTTCCCATAGGCATTGATCAAGTTAGCAGCTATTGGTCTTAGGGTCTTATTATTATTTCAATGTTAACCCAAATTTTAGATTGAGTAGAGATGACTAGAGATGAGCAATGGTGCTGTTATTAACATTATTTGCTATGTTAGTTAACATATGTTAGTAAGAAAGTTTTGCACATCTCTAGCCATTGCTTGGCTCATATAAATAACCCAGGAGCGGATGCTTGCTCACAAACTTGGCCACAAAATGTGACAAAAATACATAACCATAATCATAGCCAACAGAAATATGTAACCTCCTACGCTTCCGCCCCGCCCCCAACTCATCCCTTTTACTCCGCCTGCGACACATAAATTCAGCTCTTAAGCGCCGACTGCCAAACCGACAAAACCAACCTCCAACTACAACAGAAAAAGAAACAACAGCAACAACAACAGCAACAACAACACACACAAAATATTATACGAATACTATCCTTACTCACACTCGCAGTACCCTTCCGGGGACCACCGCGCTACAATCCGAAGAGGCGCTCCGGCATCGGTTGGCTGAGCGCCAATGGGGCCGCTGGCGCTGCGCTGCTTGCTGCGGCTGCCGGTGGGCTTGGTGGTGCAGGAGGCGCAGGTCCTGGTGCGGGTGCATGTGCCGGTCTGCCAGGTGCGAATGGCAGCAGTAGCGGCAGCAGCAGCCTGATGGGCACGCTCTCGCGCCAGCAGCTGCAGCCCCACAATCACAATCAGAGTCACAATCAGCAACTCCAACACCAACACCAAAACCAACACCATCATCAGCCCAACCACCACCATCCAAATAGCCATGTGCCACTGCAGCATGTGCAGCATATGCACCACCAGCACCAGCAGCCGCATCTGCAGCTCCAGCTGCACGGCCCGCCCTCGCCGTGCCCCTCGGAGCATATGCTGGGCGCATACAGCTCGGCCAGCTCGAGCCTCTCCGAGGGCTCGTCGGGACACCGCTCTCACGAGGACGACATCAGCATTGTGACAGGTAATGGAAATTTACTTTGGTTTCGCCACTTTTCTCCTAAGTTCTGTTTAAGTTTAATTTTAATTTGAGTTAACGTCTACAACTAAGGCTTAGGGCTTTTCACTCAGATATATATTTGATTATATTGTACCATATCTATATAAACACTTCAAGAGGTTAAGTATAACATTTATAATACAAATATCACTAAGCATGCATAGTTTTAATCAGTCTAATTAGTTTTTTATTCAATACACAACTACACAAGTGCATGTCAAATGAGTTTATAAGAAGCAATTAGAACTATTGATGGGCGACATCGATGTTTATTGATTGAATCATGCGAATGAACATATTGACTCTATACATTTAAGGAGAGTGTACAAAATAAATAAATTAAATGAGTCTACAATAGCTAATTTGTCACGAGTCTACATACTTAACGAAATCGAGAAATTCCTATAACTTAATCATCTTGACTAAATGAAAGAGACAATTATCGATTGAGTCATGCGAATAAGTTAATTAGTTCCAAAATTAAATTAATTCGAAATGACTCAAACATCTTGAATTAAGTTATAAGTAATTCATTTTACAAATCAGTTGTCACTGTTATGTTCATTCATTGGTTGCGATTCGTTTAAACCCTCTTGAGAAAGAGTTTCGCCCATCTCTAAGTGATTCGTGATTCCCTAAATCATTGCATTCGCTCGCTTTGCTTCTTGTGCTGATCCCTTTCCTTTCTATCAATGCCTGCCACCCAGCCCAGCCACCCCACTCCTCACAGCATACGCATGTAAATCGCCAATCCTAAGTGTTCTCGTTGTCTGGGCCTGAGCCAACATGTGTGATGCATCATTTGTGATGCCAATCTATGCTAATCGAACAGTTTTTGATTGTGCAACCCCAACAGATAAATCGCTGGGCGACACCAGCGACATCATTAGCGACTCCTCGGGCGTGGGCACCAACTCCGACTCGGCTGCCTGCTCCATTGGCCACCCGAGCACCACTGTGGTGTGCATGGAGCCGTATGCGGGCAACACAGTGGGTCACATTCGTCTGCAGCCGGGCGATGTCATCGAAGTGGTGGGCAGCACCGATTGCGGCCTGCTCGAGGGCTATGTGCGTGGCACCAATCAGTCGGGCTTCTTTCCCGCCGACTGTGTGCAGGAGGTGAATCTGCGGCAGAAGCACATCACCAATGTGATGACGGCCAGCACGGGCATGGTGGCGCCACAGCAGCTGGCACAGCCGCTGCAGCCGCAACAGCAGCAGCAGCAATCCTCCTACCAGGGCTCACCGCAGCTCAGCCTGGGCGGCCACTCGGGCAGCTCCAGCACGCTGCTGCAGCAGCCGCATCAGTCGCCCTCTCTCTCGATGGCCAGCAACGGCTCCTGCCAGCAGCTGCAGCAGCTACAGCAACAGCAGCAGCAGCAGCCGGAGGGCAATGGCGGACACTCAATTGGACACAACTCAATTGGACAATACAGCAGTGCCACAGCTCCACGGATTAAGAAGGGGTAAGGCTCTTAGATCTATGAACTACCAGGCTACATACTAATCGTTTCCCTTTAAGTAGAGCCTACAATGCACCACGTTCGGTGGTGCTGCATCGCGCCAAGCGTGGATTTGGATTCATACTGCGCGGCGCCAAGGCCAGCTCACAGCTGATGCAGCTGCGTCCCTCCGAACGCTTTCCGGCACTGCAATACTTGGACGATGTGGATCCCGGCGGCGTTGCCGACATGGCCGGACTGCGTCCCGGCGACTTTCTGCTCACGATCAATGGCGAGGATGTGAGCGCCGCCTCGCACGAGCAGGTCGTCGAGATGATACGCTCGGCGGGCGCCTTGGTCAACATGACCGTTGTCTCGCCCCAGTTTCCGCTCCAGATGCAGGCCAGTGCCCAATATCTGCCCAGTGGCGCTCGGGCTGGCAGCCAGCATCTGAACAGCGGGCCGAGCACGCCGCAGAGTGCACATCGGCAATGTGCCACGTTGCCACGCAAGATGTCCACGATGGGACCCGGCAGTCATGTCAGCGGTGGCTCCTCAGGCGCCGGGGGAAGCGTACGCATGGCACCAATGCCGCCACGACGTGATCCGAAAACCACGCTGAGTGTGGGTCGAGCCAGGGCCAAGTCTATGGTGGCTGGTCTGGAGAACGGCGGCGAGAAGGAGGATGAGCAGGTGCCGCATGCCAAGTCGAATTCGGTGGAGTCCATTGCCACGCCGACGCCCACGCATCCGGGCACGCCGGTGCAGCTGCGCACGGCCAGCATCAAGGCGCGACCCACCTCGAGCAGGATTACCGCTGCGGAGCTGGAGGAGCTGTTCCAGCGGCAGCAGGGTGAGGGCAACGCATCCAGCGCCAGTCGCTATGCGACCATGATGACCAGCTCTCGCTTCCAGTCGGGCACGGACAGTGGCGCAGCCACGCCCCCCGCTGCCAATGGCTCGCCCATGCGGGCGGGTCCTCTGGTCTACGGCAGCGTAGCCGAAATGAAGCGCAAGACGGCCAGGAGCAAGCAGGGCAGCGGCACGCTGCGCGGCAAGCCCGTGGCCACGCCCACTGTGGGCGGTGCAACAGTCGGACGGGATCTGAAGCGTTTCCACTCGACGCCCGATCTGCACGGCCCACAGCTGCACGGATCGGCGTCGTCGATCTGGCAGGCGGCGGGCAAGGGTCACCACTCGCAGGACGACGTGGCCACGTTGCATGCCTCGCTGCAGCGCCTCAACACAGCCGGCGGCGACAGGGAGCGAGAGAAAGCAGCAGCGGCGGCGGCGGCTGCAGCAGCGATGCCACCGCCCAATCATCCGCCACCACCGCCGCCCGTCGGGCAGGTGGTCAAGGTGGAGACGCGCAGCAGCGTGTCGGAGTACGAGAGCACGATAACGTTGCAGCAGAAGCTGAAGAAGCGCGCCGAGAACGATGCAGTCACCTCGGCGGCCATCGATGGCGTCCAGAGCAGCTTTAATCCGTCGGCCAATGCCAAGATCTATGCGTCGCCGCAGGAGCTGCGCAATGTGATGGCCTGGAAGATGCGGCAGGCGCAGGAGAAGCAGCAGCAGACGCAACAGGAGAACTCTGCCAGCTCACAGCTACAGCAACAACAGCAGCAGCAGCAACAGCTGCAACTCCAGCAACAACAACAACACCAGCAGCAGCAACTACAACAACAACAACAACAACAACAGCATGCCAGTCAATATGCAGCACCCACACAACTACGTCCGCAATCCTCGCCTGGCACTGCTGTTGCCTCCCACTATGCAGCGCCACAGGTGCAATTGCAGCTCCAACTGCAACAACAACAGCAGCAACAGCAGCAGCAACAACCAACAGCAGCAGCAGCTCCTCAATCGCCACCAGCACCGCCACCACCGGCCCCACAACCACCGCCAGCACCAGCACAACAACAACAACAGCAGATGCAGCAGCAACAACAGGCGAACGGCAATGCAAGCGCAACAGCAACAGTTGCTGCCGGCTCTGCACCGCCTATTCCAGAGCCGGATTACAGCTGCAGCGAGTCGGATGGCGAGGATGAGAACTCCATTCTGGTGGCACGCAACACAAAGCTCAACGAGAAAATTGCACTCTTCGATGCGCCGGAACATAGCGGCAACAGTCAGGCCAGGTAAGTGCTTATCAATTGTGAACATTCAGCAGTATTGCCAGCTTTTGATGAGGGGGAAAGATATAAAAGGCGGAAATGTAGAATTGAAGTTGGCAGCACTGTTAAACTAGATTTGAGCCTTTACTCACTCTTATTTTTCTGTAGCGGCAGCAGCTCTGGTTCCGGTTCCGGTGCCTCCATTTCGCATTCGCTGTCCGTGGAGGAAATTCAGCGCATACGCAGCAATCTCAAGACCTCAAAGTCTTCGCCCAACGGTTTCCTTAAGAAGGAAGACGAGCAGCAGCAGCAGCAACTGCAGCCGCAGCAACAGTTGCAGCCAGCACAGCCTGGACACGGCGAGGACGAGTGCGATAATAGCAGCTCCGGGGTCAGCAGTGATCAGGAGCTGCTGGCAACAGGCGCCAGCAAGCCCACAGATACCATCAAGAAGAAGCCCAGCGTGACCATTGTCGAGGAGCCCAAAACAATACCCGATCAGCTGCCGGTCAAGGCCATGGCCAAGACGACCATCAGCATTGGAGGAGGAACAGCAGCAGCAACAACAACAACTCCTACAACTGGCAATACGAAGCCCAGCAGCAACATCAATGTGGGCACCAATGTGGCACATGCTGCTGCTGCCTATGAGGCGGCCACTAAGTCAACGGGCAACCTCAACAACAATGCCAGCAGCAATCACAACAACAACAGCAGCACCATCATCAGCAACAACACAACAACGCTGACTGTCAAGCAGCTGGTGCAGCAGCAACATGTGCCTGTTATACAGCAGCAGCAGCAACAGCTGAGCAGCAAGCCAGCAACAGCAACAATTGCCAACAACAAGCTGCCAGCAACCGCGGCAACAGTTGCCACTACAGTTGCCCCACTGAGCAATGTCAAATCGAATCAACCGGTGCTCAGTCCACAAGTGCTGGGTCGCATACCCAATGTGCACCACCAGCAGCAGCAGCAACAGTTGCAGCAGCAGCAGCAGCTGCACCATCAATCGAATCCGAATATAAAACTGATTGCCACACAACAGCAAATACTGCAGCAGCAGCAGCAACAGCTGGCGCATCAGCAACACTTGCAGCAGATACTGAAAGCCAAAGCAGCCGCAGCCGGTGGCGCCAGCACCGCCGCCCTGGTGGCCAAGCAGCAGCAGCAACTGCACAAGGGCCACGACTCGGAAATGGAGCAACGCTCCGATCTGGACGATGACGATGGCGAGCTGAGTCCCTCGCCGCCCGCCAAGGCCTTCCAGCGCCACAATTCGCTGACGCGCAAGCAGGCGGCGGCCATTGCGATGCAGCGTGGCGCCACACGCACCACGGCCGTGTCTCTGGTGCAGTTGCCGCCGCCCCTCGAGGCCGACAGCGATGGTGAGACGCCACAGCAGCAGCAGCAGCAGCTGCAACAGCAACAGCAGCAGTTGGCCACGCACATTGTGGGCATGTTGCCCAGCGGCCAGTTGGTGGCAGTGCCCTCTGCTGCCGTTGCTGCTGCCGCCGCTGTGCCGCAGCCGGGCAACAACAATCTGCAGCTGTGCACCGAGAATCTCGTGCTGGCGCCGCCGCCACAATTCTGTGATTGCAACGATGCCAAGCATTCGCCGCAATATCATCCACAGCAACAACAGCAGCAGCAGCAGCAACAGCAGCAACAGCACTTGCAACAGCAGCAGCAGCAACATTTACAGCAGCAACAACAGCTACTGCAGCAGCAGCAGCGTCACCAGCAGCAACTGCAAATGCTGCAGCAGCAACAACAGCAGCAGCAGCAGCAACAGCAGCAGCAGCAACAACAACAGCAGCAGCATCAGCGGCTATCTGGTGGCGCTGGCGCTGGCGCAGTGGGCACCTTGGGGCGTGTTCGCATTGTGGGCGCCATGCCCAAGGCCAATCATCACAGGCTGCATTAAACCAGCTGCAGCAGCAGCAACAGCAATCGATAACTAATCGATAAATAATCATTTGCCAAATCGTTAAAACGTTAGTTAGAATTACGTCAAAACAAAACAAAACCACGAAAACAGTCATTGCCATTCACAACGAATAGCTGCACTCGAAATTCACACTCACACACACATACACACACACACACACATAAGCATGCATGTGTTGCCAGCAAGAAGTTTTTATTTCGAATTATAATGAAACGCAAAATGCGATTGCATTTGCTATCGATGTATGTATATTATTAGAAACAATATTAAGCAAAGGTACCGCAAACACACATAATTAGCAAGTTAAGGTTCAAAGCATGTTAAACAGAATATAAGCAAAACAAGCTACAACAAATTAATTAGATAATTACGATCATTACTTGCATAAAATGGGCACGAGCACGATTTTTCAATTTATTTTTAATTTTGGTAAACAAACAGATGAAGAAAACGATTTACAAATATTATATTATTTTATTATATTTATTGCGTGTGATATAAATTTATGTACGGCAGCGGTATGCGCAGCAAAAGTAACTGCATATATATTATATTTTTAATCGAGCATCCAAAACATGATTGCAATATTTAAGTAAAGTTCAATATATATATATATTGTATGTAAATCTTAACCATAGTCGATTGAAAGCAAACTGAGACATGTTGTCAATTTGTTGGCAATTCGCTCAGTTTGTTTTCGAGCTGCACAAGTGAACATTTGTCGCATTTGTTGTGGAAACAATCTAGGAAAATGTTGCACACCGTAAGATTTCCACGGCAAATGGGCAAAACGCAATAGTTAATCTTTAGGTTAAGTATGGAGTGCTTAAACGTGGCTAGATCAGTTATTCAAGTGCATTTCTTCAGTATCCATCCATTATTATTCATTCGTTCTAATGCACAAAACAAACATTCAGAACTCACATCTAATCTAATATACAGTTTAGTGTACGTTTTATATAGAAGCAATGAGAAACAGAAAGTCCCACGACATTAAATTAATAATAATACTACAATACTAGAATTTGAATTTGCGCATTTAGCCGAATTTGTCAGTCGAGTCAAATACAAGCCGAGTAACTAACTACTTACTTATAACTACGAGTAATTAACTAATTACCAATTAATCGGGTTTTTAAAAATCATATTTAATGAAATTCCATTGGGCGGCGAATTTTATAATCGCCAATTAAAAACGTAAATTTTTGCTAGTAAAATTTACAGAGTTTTACTTTTAACACTTTTTTTGTATAATTGTTTTTTAGAAGGAAACTTTAACTTGCTAAAGTATTACAAAGTAAACGAGAAATGCAAATACGAAATATAAAAGTATATTGAAAGAGGTTCTCAGATATTTGCAAGCAGCAGCGAATATTGTAATAGACTCAACCAACTTATAGAAATGCGTATTCACGAGTAACAATTATTATAACTAAGGCTGATTTTATTGCATATTAGTACGTGCAACATGCTAAATGCAACATGCAACATGCCACAGTGCAACATTTAACATTGATTACTAGCAATTAATAATATTAAAATTCAACTAATGGAAACAGGCAAAGGCATTTACATTGTTAAAACAAACGGTGTCGCAAATAAATAATAATATTAATAATAACACTAACAATAATCGTAATATTTAAATATTTAGAATTGGCAGGCCGCACCTTTGCACTAGCGTCTAAGTGTTGAAAAGTTATTAAACCTAGCCCTACACAACCATACATACAAACATACTACATTTACATTTACATTTACATACATAAACAACAGCAAAAACAAATATTGGCAAAGCTAGCTTCTAACTAGATTTAGCACACTATTTAGTTCTCGCAATAGTTGCTAATTATTTTTAAATTGTTTTAGTTCAACATACCATCCCATCCCATTCCCCTCCCTACCTTCCATTATACAACCATGCATATTTTAGCCAGCTGGGATATCCATGTCGAGTGCTCATGCCAGTCCTACCTATGTAAAACTATATATACTACCAATACACATACAATACAATTCACGCAAACATAAACATACATACATACATATATCGAGTACATGCTAAGTAAGCGATAATAATAAATATGCATACTATACACATTAATAATGTTAAACAATTGAAGCACACACCACACACTCCCAATCCCCATATATAAACACACACACACACACCCATTAAATGCATGTATTTACATTTATGGTATATATTTATTATAAGTCATAAAATATGCAATTATGTATTATGAACATGCGTATAAAGAAATAAATAAATATGAATGAAACATATACAATAAACGTATTTTTATACTCCTTTCGCTTTCTATTCTATCGCCAGGCGGCAATTCTGCCTCAATGTCAGGGTAAATTATATACGAAAAAATCATCATCCATCTGCTGATTTCTGTTCGCCTGGTATTTCTAAAAAGTTAGAATATGAATATCTCGCGCAAATGAAGTCTGATCCTTGAGTTGTACACCTTGCAGGACTCGTAGGGATCACGACCATCGATTGGCATCATAGAAAGGACATGACGGTTTATATTTCCATGATCCGACCTCAAATGCTCAAGTTATGTGAAATCAAAAAGAGACCTCAACTGAAATCATAATTATACAATTTCTTGCGTGCGGTTGTCAGAGTGCGTCCAAGTTTCGAGCAAAGTCAAATTGCGTCTGTTTCGCTGGTCGGAGTACCAGGCGAACAGAAATCAGCAGCAGGCAACCTTGAAAATGTAAAAATTAAGAATTGCATACTTTTGCATAAAAAGCACTGCATACTTTATATTGCACCTTTTATTTGAGTGCAAGTAAAAGTAGGCACTGGTTTTTGTTTTCAATTGTCAAGCTTGCTTGCTGCTGATTGCTGTTCGCCTGGTACTCCAGACGCAATTTGACTTTGCTCGAGATTGGACGCACTCTGACAACCGCACGCAAGAAATTGTATAATAAGCTGATAGTCTATGCAATACATGATAACAGCCACACAGCTGGCCCTAGTATTTTAGGGCCGACCGGCCCTACTTCCGAGTTGGCTTTTGACGGCTGCAGTACCCGCTGCTCACCCAACCAAGCTTGTTGAAATAAAAGAAGTATATTGTTTATTTATTTACAAAAGTAATATTTTACTATTTTATTTTGTTGATTTTTTGTCTGGTTTCTTTAATGTTAAAAGAAAGTCTACAAAGTTGTTTGTTTGTTTGTTGGGCCAACATTTCGTTCATGTTCAAGTTATTGACACAGAAGTTTGTTGCGCATCCTGGAGGACAACAAAACGGCAAACCGACGACTTATGCACCAATCCATTTTGGCTAAATCAGAAAAAAACAATCGTTGCGTTTTAAACAAATTGAAGCAATAGGCCTTGATCTTTACCAACAAATCAAAATGAATGCAAATCCAAATCAAATTCGACTTGTAGTTTTTGTTTTTTATAAATTATAATCTAAAATTAAATTTGCTTTTGCTTTTGAAGTTTGTTTGTTTGTTTGTTTGTAAATTGTTAGTTTTGGTTTGCCGCTGGCAGCTGTTTGCTTTTAATTGATATCGAGTTGTGTGTGGTGTCTGTGGTGTGCTTTCCTTCCAGCTCGCTATGCGCCTTCGATTTGTTGCAAGTTTCCAAGGACCTGCTGTTTGAGGCGGCAGCAAAACCGAACTTTAGCTTGCTATTTTGCGTTCTCAGTTTTTTAAATATATATATATATATATATATATGTACTCGTATATGTAGTAGATATATATATATGTAATAATAATATGCCATATTGTATATAGTAATAATAATAATGTATATATATACTATATATATAATATATAATTTGGGGGTTTTTTTTTTGTAAACAAATTTGTTTCGTATCATTAATTACAAACTACAATTCGCGTATTTTTATTATAATAATTGTAATAATAATTTTTGTTAGTTTTGTTTTTGTTACTGTTTCTGTTTTTGTTTTTGTTTTCTTTTTGTTTGTTTGCGGCTTAAATACTTTGGGCTACGCGTTTGTTTTCTAGGCGTGTGTATGTGTGTGTGTGTGTTGTGTGTGTGTGTGTGTTCAGCATTCGATATATGCGTTGTTATTTGATTTACTCAATTAACTGCTGCTCTACTTGGTTTGCATCTGGAAGTCTGGCTGGCGTTAACTATCTATGGCCTCTGAGCTGAACTGAACTGAACTGAGCTGAACTGAACTGAGCCGATCTGATCTGAACTATTTAACTTATGGACTTATGGAATTGCGCTAATTAAAAGTCGTACATGTAATTTCATAGCTTGGAATCTCGGCGTATCTTTATCATTTACCATCATTATCAATAATGGTTTTTTTCTTTATCATTATCATTTTGTGAAGTGGGCTGCTGTGGGCGTGGCATGGCGTCACTTGGTAACGCGGCCAAACGCATTTAGCTAAATTTCATTCTTGCATTCCTTTGCTGGCTGCTTAAGATCTAAATTCAATAATTGTTAGCGCTGCTCTTACAATAATCGAATATATATATCGAAGTATATAATGTGTGTGTGTGTGTGTGTGTGTTTGTGTATGTGTGGGGTGTATATATAAATTTATTTAACAAACTACTAATGTTTAGGGCTTTATGCACGCTTTTCACTACCAAAATCTACGCGTATTAATTAATTATAGGTTTTTTCATATATATATATACTATATATATATAGATATATATATATTTGTTGTATGTGTATATATATTTTAAATATGTTTGTTTGTTTGTTGTTTTGCGCTTAATTCGCTTGGTTGCTCCGCCTTTTTAAAAATTCCATTTAAACTTAATTGTTACACAAAAATAATGTACAATAATAATAATAACTGTTTCTCTTCCTCGTCTACCACACATGAAACATGCAACATGCAACATTCGGCATTTTTTTTGTATTTTCATCATTGAAATTTCTGTTTGCTTGTGTTGTTTGATTTTTTTTAGTGTGTTTGTTTCAAGCAATTAAAATATCACCAATATTTTTGCTTTTTTCTGTGCATTTCTTTTTTACTCTTTTTTTTGTGTATTTTTCTTTTTCAAAACTTTTGCATTTTTGTTTAAGTAAAAAATTAAATAAAATTAAATACAATATAAAATGTACAATTATTTTTTGTGTTTCTTTTTTGTTGTTTTTTCTTTAAAAGTTGTATTTCGTTTTGTTGTTGGTTCCATATTTGTTTGTGTTTGTTTTGTTTAGTTTTGTTTTTTGCTTTTTTTGCTTAAGTAAAGTGAAATGTGGGCGGGCGGACTGTGCGCACTGTGGGCGTGGCCAAATTGCATTAAGTACAAGTGCTTAAGTTCTGTATGTGTGGGTGTGTAAGTGTGTGTGTGTGTGTGTGTGTACATAACTGCTTTTTTCTTTCCTTTTTTTGGGATGCTGTTTTTTAAAGTATTTGCAAATACTTTTTAATTCGAATTCGTTTAGCATATAACTAGAGAAATACATAGAAATTGATGTATCATAGAGTATGGAATGTTTTTGGCGTACTGGCCGCTGCCGCTGCCACGCCCCCAGCGTCCGCCCCGCCTTGGACCGTTGCTGCCCGGCAACCGAAGCGGGCAGCTCTAGGCGGCTAATAATACAGTAGAGTCCCAAATTAGAGTACATCGAACGACGAACTTAGCTTATAAATTCACACAATTAACAAACAGGGGTGTGTGGGGGCGTTTTCTTTTTAGGGGGGAACGGGGGCAATAACAACAACAGGCAACAAAGAAAACGATGAGAGAGAGAGAAAAAGAACAAACAAAAACAGGGAACAATTGGTGGTTGGTGGTGCTGGTGGTGTTATCAATCTGAGCAACTCATTCTCATATCTATTGCAGAATGTCCTGAATGTTGAAATTATCATTGTCCAGCGAGTTGATCAGATCCTGCGTCGAGAAATTGCTGTCGACGGGCAGATTATCAAGGAATTCGAGACACAAGTCATTCGAGTTGGCCACCACCGAGTTGATCGTCTGACTGATCGAACTTGCGCTAGCAATTGTCGCCGAGTTGTTGCCAACAACAACGCCACCAACACCGCCAACACCAACGCCCACGCCCACGCCCACGCCCACACCCGCCTGCACCGCTGCACCATTGTTGTTGCTAGGCCCCGCACCACCCGGCCCGCTCTGACTCATCTGCAGCATCTGCTGCTGCTGAAGCGTTGTCGTCGTGCTGCTGCTCTGCTGCACAAACTGTTGCTGCTGCATGGTCAGCTGTTGCTGCTGCTGCTGCTGCTGCGTCTGGCTCATGTGCATGCTGGTCATCTGCATCTGGGTGGCCATCATGCCGCCTCCGCCGCCGCCAGCTGCGCTCTGCTGCTGCTGCAGCAACTGTTGCATCTGCATGTTGCTGCCGGCGCCGGGTCCCATATGCTGCTGCGCCTGCTGCTGCGCCTGCTGCTGTGCCTGCTGCTGCTGCTGTCGCATCAGTTGCTGCTGCATCTGCGCGGGCGTCAGCTGCATCTGCGGCCCGTTGGGGCCAGCCATCATGCCGCCGCCGCCGCCATTGGGGCCATTGCCAGGCGCATTCGGCGCTCCATTCGGCATGAAGTTACCTGCGGCAAACAAAGGCGATTAGTTATTTGAATAAAGTTAAGAACAAAGTCACTTGACCAAGCGTTAGTTGACAATCCTGCTTAAGAGACTATTCAGTACTCCCGCTTACCTCCATTGAAGCCACCTGGTCCTTGTCGCATGGGCGCTCCTGGTCCTGGTCCGCCGAAACCCATCTGCTGCTGCTGCTGCGTCATCATCATGTGGCGCCACTCCTGCTGCGAGCCCATCGGCATGCCGTCGGGCGTCACCTGCACATTGGGCGGCCGCTGCTGCGCACCGCCCATGGGTCCGCCAGCGCCGCCGCCATAAGGTCCGCCCGGCACGCCGCCCATGCCGCCGCGTGGAGCACCGCCTGCACCGCCGCCGCCATGCTGCTGCATGTACATGGCCGCATGCTGGGGCCGCATCATGGGACCGGAGGGCGGAATCGGCTGCTGGGTCATGCGACGCATGGCCGCAGCCTGGGCGGCACTGTTGGGGAAGCGACCACCGCCAGCGCCGCCGCCGCCGCCGCCAACGCCGCCACCAACACCACCACCACCAACGCCGCCGCCACCGCCGCCGCCCACCGTCTGCTGCATCATCTGCGCCTGCATCAGCTGCGCCTTGGTCGCATTGTACTCGGGCGGCGGCGGACGGGCGCCGGCCATGTGCTGCTGCACCTGCTGCTGATGCTGCTGCGCCTGCGCCTGCTGCTGCATCGCCTGGGCGCGCATCATCTGCTGCTGCTGCTGCAGGAACTTGGCCTGACTGGCCGCCGGCACGGGCCCACCATTGCCTGCTTGCATCATCATCTGCTGCTGGGCACTGGCCGCGGCGCTGTTGGCATTCATTTGCATGGGATTCATGGGTACGCCGGGTCCGCCCATCTGCATGCCCGGCATGCCGCCCATGGGTCCGCCCAGCTGATTCATGGCGCCGCCATTGGGTCCCACGGCGCTGTTGGGTCCGCTGCCGGCGCCCACAGCAACGCCGCCCGGCGTCTGCTGCTGCTGCTGCATTAGCGGCACATTGTTGCCGGCGCCATTCGCATTGGCAGCGGCCTGTGCCTGTGCCGCAGCTGCCGCCGCCGCTGCTGCCGCTGCCTGCGCCTGCGTTTGACGCTGACGCATATTCGGCGGCACCTGCTGCTGCTGTTGCTGCTGCTGCTGTTGTTGCTGTGCGGCGGCCGCTGCTGCTGCTGCCGCTGCTGCCTGTTGCTGTTGTGCTGCAGCTGCTGCTGCTGCCGCTGCGGCTGCCTGTTGCTGCTGTTGCGCCTGCTGCGCCTGCTGTTGTGCCTGCTGCTGTGCCTGCTGCTGTGTGAAGTTCATGCTTTGGCTTTGGGAGAGCGAGAAGCCATCGGAGGGTACTGCGAGGAGTAAAACAATTGTTTAGTTAATCACAAGGTTGAACTTGAAGCCACTTGCTTACCATTTGCATTGTTCATATTTTGATTTGGTTGCTGCTGCTGCTGTTGTGGCGCATTTGGACCGCCGCCATTGCCGCCCGCATTGTTGCCGTGCGGCTGCTGCTGTTGCTGCTGCGGATTGTTGCCAGCATTGCCGGGCTGCTGCTGCTGCTGCTGCTGTTGTTGCTGCTGCTGCTGCTGCGCCTGCTGCTGACTGAAGAAGACGCCCTGCTGTGCGGCAACTGAAACGTTGCTCTTCATATCGCCGCTCAGATGCAAATGCTGCCCAGCGGACACCTGCGTTGGAAAGAGGGAAAGAGAAATGGGCGAAACGTTTAATTAAAGCTCACATTGCAATTCAATAACACATTTTTCCCTATCTCTTCTCATTTCTCTGCGTAATTGAAGGCCATTGCCAATGACAGGCAACAGATTACGTATACGACGTGGGTGGCTGACGAATTGAATACATTCGATACGTTTGTCGTTTGTATACATATATATGGATATGACAAAGTAAATACACTTGCATGCAACACAATCTAGAGATGAACTCAAATGTGCGCTTTACTCAGTTTCTCTTCCATGAGAAGGTACCTGAACTGTTATTTCCATTTGATTACAGCTGAATGCTTCAGTTAAAGTAGTAAGTTTACAGTTTTGAGAGTCATAAAAACGATCATTTTATTGGGCAATCTAATGAGTTTCTGCAGTTTCCAATTATCGAGAGACCACTGCGCCTGTGGTTTTTCTCGGCTAATTGCACATAAGCCTGCCATGTTCGCCTTCAGTCTGACTAGCCTTTATGCTCAATTTACGGCAGTTTTCGGCTGCTCGCTTCGAAATTTGACTGCCTCAGCGAAAGTCAAAGACTTTGAGGCTAATTCCCATACAGAACACATGGCACATGACGCAGAGCGAGAGCGAGAGAATATGAGCATTAAGAACCTGGTCAGCATCTACTCCATTTACAGCCTGACAGCCTTTGCCGTTGTCAACTGCAGACAGGATGTGGGTGTGGGTGGGTGTGTGGTGTGTGTGCTTTGGGGTGTTTAAAGTAGACATCGAGTCGGCATTGCTGCGGCTTATTATCGCCACAGACAACTGCATTCGCAGTCGTGTCGCATTTGATGGCTGCTGGCTTAGCTGCCAAACTCACACAGACACACACACACACACACAAGCAACAACACTGAGGAGGCATAAATCGTTTGGCAATCTTTTTCATAGTCTACTTTAGCGGGCAGGCGCAGCTGCAGCCCGCTCCAAGTTCATATTCATATTGTTATTGTAAGTGGGGTAGGGGAGTGGGGAGTGGGGCAGGGCGGGGAGTACATTTCAATGCCATGTTCCGGGCTTCGATGCCGTGTTGTTGCTGCTGCCAGCTGCTGATGTGTGAAAGGAAATCGCTTGCCCCTGAGCAGGCGGGCACCTTGTGTCCTCGTCTGCGTCTACGTCCGTGTCCTCGTCCTCGTCATTGTCGAGGCTCAATGTTCAACTCAACTCGACTCGACTCGACGCATAGGCCAGCCAATAAATCTTGGCGACACGACTCTGTAGCGTCAACGTCACAACATCGCTCTCTGCCTCGCTCTCTGCGGCCTCGTGGCGCCCCAAAAAACGCACTAAGCAACTTTGTGGCCTCCTTTTGTTGTTGCTGCTGCTGCTAGCTATTGTAATTGCTTGTTGGTTTAATTTATTGCGTTTTTGCGGCACACGCATATGCACTGTGCGTGTGTGTGGCATAAAGTATACTGATTAAAAGTCATGGACTCGCTGAGCTAATTGAAGTTTAGTGCCAACAGCAGCCAGGGCTACATACAACAGTAGCCAAGTGTTGCCATTGACCTGCCGCAACCTGCTAAATCCAAACTCCGCCCACTCTCATCCGGCCCCCTCCTGTACATAAATCATTTGCATGCCGCTGGCGCAAGAGGACTACAAGAGCAGCATGTGGATGCGGCTGGTGTTGGGCACCTTTCGTTGAGGCACGAATATGCCTGCAATTTGGCAGATACAAAGAGTTGCGAGTTGCGTATTGCGTATACGCACGGTGTGCCAAGCAGAATGTGTTTGTTATGTGTTGGAAATTGGAAAGGACTGAAGTGCGAGTCGAAATTTGCTAGCAGTCTTAATGCAACGAGTCTAAGTTGAATAGAAAGTGGATTTTCTATTATCTTTTATTTTTAAGAAAATTTCAAAGTTATTAAAATTTTATAAAATTAATTACAAAATAAATTATTGCCTAAATTAGGCTAGACCTAACTTTGTTGTATGTATTCATAAATATTCCCTTTTCTATAGCAGAGAAAAAGGTATACTCAAAATAATACACGAGTATATTCAACTGACATGCATCTATCGAATGTTATTCAACTTTGAGAAGTGCATCAAAGTGAATATTTGATCGATTTAATCGGGGCATGCAGCAACACTTTGTGGCGTAACGATATGCCTTTAGCTTCAATTGAAGCAATCCTTTGTGAGGACTCTCTATAACTAAGTCATTGGGCAAACAAAGTGTGTGCGCACATACTTTTACTCGTCTACTTTGAAGCGCACCTCAAGCAAGGGGTGAGGGGCGAGGAGAGGGGGCAGGGGGTTGGGGGTTGGGGCTTGGATAGCAACACGAACGACTTCATAAAACAAATCATTACAGCAGCTTTCATAAAAGGACAAACATGGCCCGGGACGCAGGCTTAAACCATCGCAGCAACAAACTGCCAGCGAGACTACATACATAAAATATCAATAAAAAAGTTTAAAGGTAACTGCGACGACTTTGGCGCAAGAAAGAGCGTTGGCGACGTAACCACGACGGGACAGGACAGGACAGGACAGGAACAGGAATAGCAGCAGCAACCGGAGCAGAAGCTGAAGCAGCAGGAGCTGACGTCCTCTCGCTGTCTCACTCTCCCTCTTCCCTCTCTCTCTCTCACTCTCACTCTGTTTGTGTGTAAGCCGTGCGCGTAAATCCTAAGCTATTACCCCAGCGCCGCCATATTGATTGCGCTGGAGACAAACCGGGCAGCCCACACATACACCCACACCACACACACACACACACACACGCACACACACATACACTGAGCAAGGACTCGTAAGCAGGAAATGCGCATTTGACAAGCCAAAAAGATTGCCGCATGCCGCCCCCTGCCCCACTGCCCCACCCACTGACGATGTTGCTGTGTGCCGCCAAGGGAATGATATTTGAGCAGAGGGCAACTTGAATGCTGCTGCTTGGGTGGCCAGCGACAGCGGTGGACGGGATGGGTTCTTGGGTTTACTGCCTTGCATATAGACTTGACAATGATATATGTGACTATGCCACAATGTGTGTGCTTGTGTGTGTGCTGGTGTGTGTGACATGTGTGTGTGTGGGGGGTCGCTCTACAAAAAGAAATGAAACTTCAAGTCAGCCTCGGGGGCTGTTTCTTCTTATTGGCCCCCATACAAAGCCATAAGTAGTTGAAAACTGAGAACGCAACTGTACCGCAAATCAACACAATGCCAAAAAGGCGGCGGAACTTGTTGCCCAGCACTTAAAATAATTGAAAACGAATATATATGCGAATATGTTTAAGTATCTATGTTCATATACATATAATATGTGACTTAACATAATAATCAATTTAAACGTATGCGCTGCTGTTAAGCATCAGCTTAAAACAAATGTTATCAACAGCAGGCTATTCTCTTACATATAGTAATTGATTTAACAGAAAATTTTACTTTACAGTCTAAAAGCAGCCATTCAGTTTATTTTATTTCACAACAAATGTAAGCTTTCAAAGATTGCTACCACTTGACTGTTGTACTATTGTTACAGAAATGTTATTAACAGCAGCTTTACAGCAACTTAGCATACCTTTAAATTTCTTTACATTTATTTAACATTCAATTCACTAAGCAAAATACATTTTGTATATAGTTTTTTGGGCATTGATCAATCGAATTTCACTTAAGCTGACAACTTTTCGTATGCGTCGCATGAGCGATGGACACTGTGCATAATGCAGTGTGCAGGACCAAGGATAATTGAAGTTACTTAAAGTTCGCACACAGCAAGCAAGCAAGCAAGCAATTGAGGCAACTGAAGCAACTGAAGCAAGTGAAGCAACAGCCGCCCACTCATCGAACGATGCACTTGGCAGCCGCCCAGCGGAGAGTCAATGAAATTAGCAAAAGAACATACGCCCCCACGCCCCCAAAGTCCACCCTCCAACGCCCCCACTCATGCCACAAGGAGGGGGCGCAACTACCCCCAACGCGAATTGTCTGTGCGCCGCTTTTCTTGATATTTGTGCTTATTTTTTGTGTGTTTCATTTTGTTTTTGGCACGGAAGCCAAAAAATCCAAATGAAGCCAAGAGAATGTGTCGTCCTGGCCAGGAGACACGAGACACGAGACACAGCCCAATGGGCTAGCTATGCATGGGCAGAGGGCAGAGTACCGCGGAGACTAACAAGGATGAAGGATGGGGGGAGGAGGAAGGGACTCTGTCATTGGATATTTGTGTGACATAAACTAGCTGCTCTGTTCCGCTCGCCATTACTGACTGTGTGGAGGTGGCCGCGATATTTAACGAATTTATGACAGCGACATGGCGATAGAGAGAGAGAGAGAGAGATAGAGATGGGAAGCGAGACAGAGAGAGGGAGAGAGAGAGGAATCTCATTTGGCGAGGCGCTAAAGCGAAGCGAATTTGATTTTTAATTGGCAATGACAGCTAAATGAGGGGTCCACAAGCAAAATGTTATAAAGTATAAACTTTATCGGCACTTATCGACTTGGCGAGATTAAGATTTGAGATAGCACAGATAATGCGATTAAGCGATTAAGTATGGCATAATAACATTTAGGGCGTTAAACTTTATAATAATATAAAAATTGAATACTGAAAAGGAATTATATTAGAGTATTCTTTGTAGAGGTAATAGAGGATTACGAGGCTTTGAATGGTTTTTTATCACCTATCGCAACTCTTTTAAGTTTTAAAATAAAAGTATAGAATTTTGATAATGTTCACAACTTTTATAACTAAAGAATTTTCTAAAATTGATAAGAACTTAAACGTGGAATAAAAGTAGAAGAAAGACCATGAACAAATTGGTCTGGATCTTCAAAGTCGGTTAAGTTTTGGCAAAGTTATGACAGTTTTAGGTCTTCAAAGGGAATTTTCGGGCACCAAAAATTAGTTTTTATGCTAAAATTTTCCTTATTATACTCGTTTTGAAGTAAATGCATAAGCTTAGAATATAAGCTAGTGAAATCTATCCACAGACTCGTAAAGAATATAAAATCTTCAGCACGCCAAAGATAATCTTTCTTATTAAATTTCCAGTTGCTCTTTGGCATATTTGTTGTTTATTTCAAGGACTTTTGTTGCCTTATTTTACCAGCAGATGATCTTTTAGGAATCATAGTAACTTAATCAAAGACTACGCTTTGCAACATAATCAAAACTTTAATATTTTTGACATATTTCAGCTGCTTGCCGTGTGAGAAAACTTTAAGCCGAAAGTTGAGCTCATTGCCGACATTGTGGCGTAGTTAAGGCGGCTGCTTAGGTATTCTCTAGATTACAACACATCCGAAACAGCAGCTCAGTTCAAAGTCTCCCGGGTAGCAACAACTTTCACCAGCTCGACAACAACAACAACAACAAGAGCAACAACAACCATCGCTGGTATATCAGGCAACTTTGAGCGAGCGTTGAGTGGCCCAAAGGATTCGAGTTGCTTCAGGCTCGAGGGTAAATGTCAATATATGTATGTACATATGTACATATGTATGTATGGGGGCAACACGCACGCGAAAGAGATGCCGCTATTGACATAATGAGCGACAGAGAGAGCGAGACAGAGCGAGAGAGAGAGAGAGAGCGCGCATAGAGCAATAGTATGTGTGTATGTGTTGAAACTTTTGAAACAGTTGCAGTTAGCACACAATGCATGGGAACCCTTTGGCCCTCAGTTCCGCACATAGTATAGACACAAAGAGGTCCCAATCTCAGTTACCCCTCGATGTGTGTGTGTGTGTGTGTGTGTGTGTGTGAATGCTGCAGCATGTCAATGATCATAAATTAAACTTGCAATAATTATAAATTAAATTTTGGCATAAATGGGCATGAGAGCGCCATATGCAAAAGCTAGGGGAGGGGGTTGGAAGAGAGGGGGGGGATGGGCAGGGGGAGGGGTGCGCGTGTAGAAGCCAAAGCGCCGTTTTAAAGGGCGAGCGAGAGCGAGAGAGAGAGCGAGAGAGCGAGCGAGTGAGAGGCAGCAACCAAAACATGCAACGGCTGCCGCCAGTAGCCCCAAATGAACTGCACTACATCACAAAGTGTACACATACATATATGTACATATGTATATGCATGTGTGTGTGTGTGTGTGTGTGTGTGTGTGGGAGTTTGGGGAATTGTCCGCTTAAATCATTTGGGCCGCTTTTATGGGGCTGCAGCATTGCAGTGCAGTGCAGTGTGTACTGCATTCGATTTGTAACTTTGTTGGTTTAATTTAAGGTCCAGCTCATTGGACAACATGATACTGAGCATTGGACACCAGACAAGCACACGCACACACACACACATGCACACACACACACGCACCTGTACAATTTATGAATGCATTTTAATGGATCGCTTGTCAAAGTTAATGGCCTGCCCAATGGCGTAAAGGACATAAAGGACAAGCTGCAAATGGCCTGCCAAAAGCTGCGCATTATACAACAGTAAAACTATAACTTGCACTTTGAATAAACCATAAACCAAAATTACAATCAATTCGCTGCTCAACATTCAACTTCAACTGCAATCAAACGCTGCTCTTATAAGTAATTCACAAAAATAGATCAAAAGCGCACATTCGATCCAATTTGCTAAGCCATAAATCAACAAAAAGCACAATCCTATTTAATTGCCAAAAAAAAGAAGAACAAGACCTGCAGCCAAATTCGTTTGAAACTTTTCCAAGAAGCAGCATACGAAAATACTCGACGATAAAAAAAACCTATACCGAATTAATTCCATGAAAAGTATTTCTCAAGTCACAATTTGAAATACTTGGAATTGTTGTAAGCTCTTTGAGAGCACATTTCCATTACAAACTCATTTAGCATGTTTATTATTTGATTCTGTTAGATCCACTTCCTTGTTTCAACTATTAAATATGCAACTTATATATAGGGAAATGAATATCGTTAGCTCTTAATGACTTTAAGTATATAAGTTTTAATGCTGTTGTGTGTTTAATTGGTTGAGAAATCTCATTTAGAAGAATATATTCATTGCGTGCAAAGAGCGTTCAATATATCCATTTAGCAATATAATGAGCTATCAGCAATTTGCAGTACGTAATTGACTTTTGCGGAGATCGCAACATAATTGCTTATACGATGAGAGAAAACTTCTCGTGAGTGCTTAAATATAGCAAACAAGGCACTTATCGTTGCGACTCCAGCGATAACGTTCGTGATAAAGACTAGAAGCTTGCTCTGGCCTTTTGGGTGAGTCAGAGCTAAAGTATCTGATAGATAAAACAGCTGCATGGCAACAAACAACAAGAACAACAACACTGATGATGAAGAAATCAAAATAGCATTGAGAAGAATTCTTCTTCTGGGCGCATGAGTCGTGTGGCACAGCTGTGTGGCACGACTGCAGCAACTAAACAAACATCTGTCAGCCGAGAAACGCTGGGGAAACGCGCGCGACTCGCGGCTGACTCACAGCGCGCGTTTTCTCTCGCGATATTAAAATGCCAAACGGAACGTGCCAAGTGCTGAACGTAATCTATGGGTAGGTGGAGAGAGTGGAGGGAAAAACAGAGGAAGATGCATGGAAGATAGAGAGAGAGAGAGAGAGAGGGAGCAGGGGGAAATGAAATGCTCAAACTATTTGTCACCCAACTTGCACAAGATTGCATTCTAAATGTAAGCTATAAGTAAAATATATAAGGTCATTTGGCTAAAACTATATTATGCACAAGTAAAAGACGTAATTTAGTGTTTTTAATATATTTCCGAATGCGTTTTCGTTTAAAAGGATTATTGTGAACTATTTTATGTGGAAAATCGGTTTATATTTATTATTATTATTGAAAACTATTTGATGTTGTTAATCTGATTATATTTATTTACAAATATTATATTTAGCTTTATCGACCCATAAACGTTTTCGTTTGTAAGGATTATTGTGATCTATTTTATGTTGAAAATCGGTTTATATTTATTATTATTATTGAAAACTATTTGATGTTGTTAATCTGATTCTATTTATTATGATATTTATTTACAAATTTGCTATTTAGCTTTATCGACCCGAAAATTCAATAAAATACATTTAATAGAATTACTATTATCGATCAAACTAATCTATAGCAAAAAGTGCCAAATGTTCAGCATTTCCCCTCAAACTGCTGCACTTTTCAATTTACGTTTGCAATTTTTGTCAATTTTGGCCATGGCTGAAAGTTCAACACACGTTAATTTTATTTACACGCACTTTTCCGAAAGCAAACAGAAAAGCAGCAAATGCGATGCGGAATGAAATAAGCGTACAAATTGTCCAGCGACACGCAGCTAAAATGATTGCAAATTGTGCAAAATGAGACATGAACCACCCTACTGCCCGCCCTTCTCCTTTCACCAGTCCCTTCTTTGGCTCACCTTACTCACTCACTCACTGAGTTTACGTGGCATATCAGAAATTGACCTGGCCAACAACTGTATTGAATTTTTGCCTTTGGCTTTGCCTGCTTTTCGCATTCGAATTTTCCCATTGATTTGCACACTAAATGCAAATGAAGCTAGGAGTTGGTTTTGGGGTCTGGGGCTTTTGCTGCCTAAGCTGCCACTAAAAATCAATGAGCATGTAGCAAATGCCAAGCATAAAAATACATTTCAACTAATCCCACAACCAAAGCGACAGCCATTAAAGTTAATTACTTAATTTATATTGACCAACCGCAGCAGCAGCAGCAACAGCAGCAGCTGACACTGCCAAAAGGGTTCTCAATTATTGCCGATTGTTGCTGCTGATGCATTCAAATAATAAGCAATTAATAATAATAAAAGCAAACAAAACATTTGGCAAGCCACAAATGTGGCAGGCTAAACAAAAACATGTTCCAAAAAAGAACTAAAAAAAAATAGCAACCACGAATTAAGCCCCTAACTGAGCTGCAGCTTTCATATTTATTACGCACGCGGCTCAACTAAACATACAAAAATTATATTTAAGCTAAAGATACCCTGTAAAGTATTATTCAATCAGTTTTTAAGTTTTCTGTTTGTTTTCTCCTACAAAAACGTATTCTTTCATATGGCTTCTTTCCTTGGCCTGTAACGGATCTTGTGCATATATTCATTCCCAAAGTTCTTCAACGATAAAACTCATAGTAGGATTTATCCATTTCGCAATCCGTTACAAACCAATATATAACTTATACATTGAAAATTTCACTTTTCAAATTCTTCATTTTTCAGCTTACCCCACAGTTTATGCGACTCGCAGTTACCCTTTCCATTTGCATACACTCACATCTTGCTGTTTTGTAGTCTATATCAACACTTGCTACTCTCATGTCCTCGTGTCGACCATTTACATTTTCAATTACTTTGCGCAAGGACTTTGAAGTGATGAGCGTCAAACACGCACCTGACTGCCCCTACCCCACCCCCCCCCCCACTTACTCCGCACCCCACCTGCGCCATCTCGTTAGCTAGTTTAATGCCTTGGCCACAAGTTCTGCCGCTGCTTGCAAAGATCAAAAGTGCGCCCAGACGAAGACTGACAATATAAAATTACACATACGCCACGTTGGCCAGGTGGGTTAACTGGTTAGTTGGTGGCACTGTGCTCTCGTTTGTTGTGGTTATAGTATAGGCCCTTTGCTAACTCTCTCACTCCCCCTCTCTCTCTCTCTCTCTCTGTGTGTGTTTGTGTGTGCGTTCGTGTTGTGCTTTTTGCAAGTCCTTTTATATTTTTAATTACAGGCTTTGGCGCTGTCCTTGTCACGTGTGCAAGAGGTTTTGTTCGCGCCCCGCTTGCCGTTAGCTGAGAGTTTGCTTTTGAGCACACTCCCCCCTGCCTCGTTTTCCCATTTTCAGTTACCCATATTATTGCAAAGGAAATTTTGTCAGCGCACGCCCTTAAAACATATATTTTGCCATATGACTAAATTACTTTATTATTAGAGCGACATATGGGCAGAAGTGGGCGGAGTAGCGACTGAGTTATAGAGTTGTCGACTCCTTGTTGCTATTGATTTTCCATTGTGACATTTTTGCAGTCAACGTTGCCATTTATAACGTCGCACTCCTTGAACTATTTTTAAAACGGCTACTTAATTGTATTTAATGACGTCACAAACTTCACATGACTTCCGAGCTCTATTTAGCTCCAAGCGGGAGCTTTGGAAGCAAAACATGCCATTTAAGTATACAACTTCAGCAGCATAATAATAATAGTGGACCATTTTAGTATTTAATTATGTAATTGAAAAATATGTAAAGATTTATATGCAGATGCCACAACTAATTAGCAGATATAAAATATATGAATACTCCTTTTTGCACTCTTCGATAATGCCTGGGTTAGAATTTCTAATCTCTTCAGTTTGGCCGCTCGAGTTGCGTGCGTGATTATAATGCTATAGAGGAGGGGGCGATAAAACAAGGCAAATGTAGGTAAAAACAACTTTTTGACCACTTTGCTGCCCGCCCCAATTGCTGTTGAAAAAGTAATTAATTTGATAAAGTGACTGGCTGGAGTGGATTGGCTAAGGGAGAGGGCAGGGCCAGGCCAAGTGGGCGCTCCAAGGTGTCGTTAGAAGAGAGAGAGAGAGTGAGAGAGTGAGAGAGTGAGAGAGAGAGCGTGGCCAGGTCAGACATATTTATGAGCAAATATACAGCAACAGATTGTGCCTTCTGCGGTAGCAGTTAATGAAATGAGCTTTGCTCTTTTCACACGGCCTGGCGAACGTTGCGTATACGCAACATGCTGCTGCTGCTGCTCCCACACTGCCAGTTACTCTTGCCCTCTCTCAAAAGGGCCGTTCAAATGTGTTCTTTAATGTTTCGCTTGTTTGTTCGTTTGTTTGTTTGTAAGTGTAAAATTCTGTGACAACAGCAACAAATTTTAATGGAATTTCAAATGTTGTGTGTGTTACGTTTGTTTATGCGAATGTGCCCCTCTCTTTCCCTCTCTCTCTCTCTCTATCTCGCTCTCTATCTCTTTGTGATTCAGTTTCTCTCTTGCACTTGACCAAGGATCAACCCGCTCGTTTGTTTAGTGTCTCGTCTGCCTTTGACAGTTGCATAGAATGTAACGATTTTTATTTATTTGCATGTTTTACACACACACATACACACACACACACTAACGCACACCTAGACATTTTATATGAATTTCTGTCTGGAGTGGCATGAAATTTAAACAAATTGTGCAAACACTTTTTGATATGCCATCCATCTTGCTCTCTCTCTCGCGCTCTCTCTCTCTCGCGCTCTCTCTGTCGTTACTCCTTTATCTGTGTCTTGGTCCTTGCTCTTTTGCTCTGGCCCCAAAATAAATAAAAACAAGTGGGGAAGGATTATCTTCGGCGTGCCGAAGATTTTATACTCTTTTCGAACCTATAGGCAATTTTCACTCCGCTAACTGCACCACTGAAATTTCATAAGCTGTACAAAATCGTTTTGTCGCGTAACATTTTTTTTTTTGTTTCAAGAATATTTGATTCATTGCCAGTTGTATAGCAGCTATAAGATATAGTGATCCGATCCGGCCGGCTCCAACCAATATGATGTCTCTTTGAATAATAAGTATCTGTGCAAAGTTGTATCGCGATAGCTTTAAAAACATGGGATATATGGCCAAAACCGACTTCGAGTTGTATGGCAGCTATAAGATATAGTGATCCGATCCAGCCGGCTGCAAACCAATGTGATGTCTCTTTGCATAATAAATATCAGTGCAAAGTTTCATCGCGATAGATTAAAAAACATGGGATATATGGCCAAAACCGACTTCGAGTTGTATGGCAGCTATAAGATATAGTGGTCCGATCCGGCCGGCTCCGACCAATGTGCTGTCCCCTGGAATAATAAGTGTCTGTGCAAAGTTTTATCGCGATAGCTCAAAAACTGAGGGACTAGTTTGCATACATACAGACAGACAGACAGACAGACAGACAGACAGACAGACAGACAGACAGACAGACAGACAGACAGACAGACGGACATGGCTAGATCAATTTGTATTGTCATTCTAAGCATACTGGCAGTAACTTTTGGGGGTCTCCGACGCTTGCTTCTATGCGTTACAAACTTCAGGACAAACTTAATATACTATTTTCTTCGAAAAGAGTATAACTAATTTGAATATTCAACTGCAGTCGGTGATAACAAACTTTGAGCCTGTGGCCTAAACAAATGCGGCTGCAACTTACAACTAAGCTAAAAGTGGCTGAAAGCAAGAAAAATATATGTGCTGCACTTGGCAACTGATCGACTAGCTGATACCCTGCTACATTATGTACACACAAAAAGTGAACTTCACATAAAGTTTGTATTGCATTTAGCTAAGTAGAAATGAAACGTTTACGTGAGTTTAACAACAATTTGATTAGCAACGTTCGAATTTGAGCTCTTAAACATTTAATATGTTTTTTTATATATATATTTTATAAAGGGTATATAAACTGCAAAAGCACACACAACACAATGCTAGCAAGAGCTGGCGAAACATTTTGTAAATCTTTTGGCAAGCGGCTCGAGAAGAGCTCGAGTTGAAATCGCTTTTTATGCCTGGCAGCCTATAAATATGCGACGTGAGCTGTTTGCAGAGCGCCAACACACACACACACACACACAGCCAGAGAGAGAGAGAGAGAGAGAGAGACTGGGAGTAGAAGGAGTCGAGGAGCAGAGCGCGTGGCGAAAAAGTGTTGCATACTTTCCAGCGTCCGTCGCGACTATTTTGTCTGCTTTGCTTCTATGGCCAGATTAGAAAAATTAAACTTAGCGCAGCACGGAAGAAAGAGAGAATGAAGAGAAAGCAGCGCGACTGGCAAATTATAGAAAGTAAAATGTAAAACCTGAGCGTTTCACTTGCCAAGAAGTTGCTTCATTTCAAATAATATCCATTAAAATAGATTAAAAGCTGAAATATTTATATATGGATATATATGTACGAGTGCTAGTATGTGTGTGTGTGTGTGTGTGTGTGTGTGTGTGAGGACCAAGCGCGATGAATATGTATGGATAATTCCCCAAGGAGCTGGCGGGCTTTTGGCCTGGGGTTGCCACCTGAAGAAGGTGAAAGTATTAAAAGTACTTGCCACGCTGCTTTACGCTCCTTGTCGTTGTTGTTATATGAAGCAGATTACATGGCATAATAATCACAACGCCACCCACACACACACACACCCACACATAGATAGATAAATACAGCGAAGTCGGAAAGAAACTTGGGGTTAAGCACACGCGCAAATATTACATTTTATGCCAGCGAATGGAGTAAAAACGCAAGAAAGCAGCGAAAACCAGTTTACAATTCCGACATATATATTTATATATATATATATATATATATATATATAGAGGTGAATTGGAATAGCTGCCCGCTGACCAGGTGATGGCTGCCTTCAGGGAATGTAAGCATTTAAGGTGGCAAACCATTCGGAAAATTGCTAAAGAGCAGTTTGACAAGGTTAAAATCACTTTTGGGCTAGGAGTAATGGCAATAAAGAAGTGACTGCTAAAAAAAGAGCTACTTGAAAAGGCAACAGCAGAAAAAATTGGCTAAAAATATGCGGGAATGGAAGGCAATTTTGTGTATATTGTTTAGTAACAGAAAAAATATATATATTTCTTTAAAGATGGGCAATAAATCTCTATAGATTTTAGTGATTGTGTAAGAAGTCAAATTTATTTATATGCCAAGAAATTTATATGCATATATTTCATTAAAAGAGTATAGAATATATATATATAAGACTATCAGTCAAGTTTCTCTATATTCACTAAATTATATATTTAAGTCTTTCGAAACTGAGGCATAGTTTCCTTGTATACCTTGTATTTTACATATTTTTAGACTAGACCTCAACACATTATCTGTAGACGCGCTGCCAACGAAATACAGCTTGTATTGCCATATATATAAACTTGTCTGGCGCAATTGCCAACAGCTAAAGTTCCATTGCATTAAATTGGTAAGCTTCATTACTTAAGGGCTAACCGAAATGGAGAGAAAGAGAGAACGAGAGCTCCTGCGGCATCGCTTACAACGCATCAACACCTGCAAAATTGATTGAAACGTTGCCAAACTGATGAAAATATAACGAAAACTTCTTCGCAACAGCAGCAGAAGCAGCAGCAAAGCAAAGGAAAGGAAAGCAAAAAGAGCGAACATTTCAGCAAATACTGTGATGCGCCAAAAGCCCAACATCAAGCTCAACTTTCACAAACCAGCTATCGCTTTCCAGCCCCACCCTCATGAGTGCCCCTACAGCCAACAGTTACTGCTACTGTTACAGTTAGTGCCCCCACCACACACACACACACACACGAATGGGAATATAAAAGGTAAATAATGCGACCTTTGAGAGCATCAAATGCGTTGTGTAATGGCGGCCTAAAACAAAATGGCGGGGAGGCAGCAGCAACAGCGGCTCATCGTTTGATAGGATGCGCTAAAGTGGGCAGGTGGGGGTGTAGGTGTAGGGTATCCCATACAACATATAGCCCAAACAAAAGTAACTACAATATTCCCCATGCCGTTTCGTTTGGCAGCGGCTTTGAATTATGAATGCAACATGGCGAAGCGGCAGCAGCCCTGGCATAGATTTTATGCCATTCTTTCTGGGTCGTCGTCGACGGCTGCTGCTGCTCCAGTTCGTAATTTGTTGTTAAACTTGATGCCATAAATATTGCAGGTGATTTTCTAACAACAAATTAGTGCTAAAGTTGTTCGCGATGAGCGCACGAAAATGCGATTCAATTCAATTCAAAGGCAACCCCATAAACGAGTACGCATTACACGAGGTCCATTAATGCGAAAGAAAGCACCTCAGCAGCGTCTAACCCTCTAAAACACTTTTGCATAACTTTACAATAATCCTCGACTCGATTCGCCTCGCTGGACAGACAGCTGGGACGGGGGTCTAGAGGAGCATAGAGGAGGCAAGGAGCTGGGAGCTGGGGGATGGGGAGAGGAGTCACACTCAACGACATAACAAACGAATTATGTCACGAGTTTGTTAAACAATTCGAATGTTTTCCTGTGAAGCTACTCCTGCCAGCAACACACAGCCCACAACAGTCCGCCCAGGCAGTCAACAAGCCACCCAGAAGACAGTTAAGGCATTGGGATACCCTACACTTGATGGGCGTCAAGAGTGGGCATATTACATTTTAGTTTAAGCTATGCTGGCATAAACAAATTTTAAAAGTAAACACAACATTTTTTTCAGCTTTAAGTATATATTAAAGCTTCAGTCAGCTTTAAGTATATATTAAAGCTTCAGTCAGCTTTAAGTATATATTAAAGCTTCAGTCAGCTTTAAGTATATATTAAAGCTTCATTCAGCCTTAAGAATATATTTTGAAAAATATTTACATTAGAAAACAGATTACTCAAATTATCTAGGTGCAAACTAACGCTTGTTCTATATTCTGATTATTTGTTTAAAAACAAAATTTCTTATATATGTTTTAAAGCCGTGAAAAAAGTCAATAATAATTAAAGCTTTTTTCGAATTTCTTATATATCTCTGGCTTTTGTGCTTATACAATAAACAAGCTTCCCAATATTATCTTATCTTAGAGAGAGCGAGCTCCTGCGGCATCATCTATAACACCTTAACAGTTATAAATTGATTGAAACGTTGCCAAACTGATGAAAATATAACGAAAACTTCTTCTCAGCTATTCCCAGGATATATGTCTAGTCCTGCAAATCGGTTTACTCTCCGACAATCCCACTTCGTCTATTGCCTTGGCGCCGGCGCAAAACGAAACTCAACTCGAGTCGCCTTCGGTTGGACTCAATTCAAATCGACTCGACTCGACTCGACTCGACTCTGAAAGAGCTTACAGCTTTTGTGCTCAATGCTGTTGAGTGTTGGCCATTTGGGTTTTGGGTCTCTAGATCTGTTACGTTATGGCTATAAATTATTTATTGCGCCAACTGATACAGCGAAGTACAGAGTAGCATTACAAGCGCCATTTGCCACTTGCCGCTTGCCCAGTTTTGTTTGTTATGCGCTCTCGAAGCTTTCTTCTTGGTCGCAAAGCTCGCGACTTCATTAACTTGGCAAGTCATAAAAATCTGACACTCTGCCATTGCACACAGCCCCCCCATCCTCCGCTCCAATGCCCGTTTCTAACTGTTATGCGCCACTCAAATCTGCACCCTTGAAAAATATAATTTCCGCACATTTTCACGTTTCGCACATTTCCGTTGCATACTTTTGTGCGCCCAGGCATTTTCATGTTGTTTTTCAACTGCCAGCTGAATGCTCCACCTCCATTTGGACTCTACTCTATATATATATATATATATTCGTATATTCCATGCATTATTTTATTTTATACAAATTCTTTGGCAGTTCACAGCTCGACAATGGTTAGCAATGTTGTTGTTGCTGTTGTTGCTGCTTTTTCGGTGTTTTTGTTGGGGTCTCGTTTGTTGCTCTGGCATTTTAACGAGTTAATGCAGGACATGCAAATGTGAACATTCTGAATTCATTGAACTTTTACACGACGAACCCAACGACAAAGACAACAACAACAACAACAACAACAGCGACGCCGACGCCAATGTTGATGTCGTTGCCATCGTCGCTGTTACTGTTGTTGTTGTTGTTGCTGTTATCGTGTGGCTTCGTTGACGTCGGCGTCAGAGCAGAGAGAGAGAGAGAGAGAGAGAGAGAGAGAGGGCTACCAATGTATAACGAGTTGAAACAATGTTGAATGTGATATGCTCTTTAGAAACCTATTACTACAAAGTGCAGCTTTGGAAATAATATACACCTAATTCTCTTTTTACACGCTCGTTTTTTACACGGATTGAAAATAAAATTTTTTAAAATTAAGGCTTTAACTTTTTTGTCAATTTCTAATTTTGCGAAATTTGTTCAATGTTTTTTACACGTTTTTTTTTTAAACGTTTTTCTTTACACGGTTTTCTTTGGAAGCAATCTACCGTGTAAAAGGATAATTATGTGTATATTTTATTGGTCTGATTGGGTTTTTTCTTGATTTTCCTTAATGTTTGCAACAAATGCTTGACCAATGTACATTTATAATAAATTTATAATTTTTAAACATATTTACTTCAGCATTTATCATATTTCCTTATCATATTTACTTTATCATCTTTACTATACTTTGACACTACTTTAATTCATATAACTTTCTATTACATTTTCTGTGTTGTTTTCTGACTGTTGTTAGTGCACAATACAAATTATAGATAAATAAGTCTAAGCCTAGTTGTTCTCATTGATCATATAGCTAAACTTATTGGGCTGCTTGTTCATATACAAACATATATAATTAAAGATATATTAGTTGAGTCTTTTACCTACACACTTTGAAAACATCCATCTTAGCTCTTAATAGTCATTCAATTTCTTACTCCTCAGTTGTTTTTATTTGTGTACATTATCAATAAAAAGCTAACTGCTTTAATCCAAGTTTTCATAACAAACCAACCCAAAATGTCATTGAGAGCATAATATGTTTTCGATATTGTGTTTGCAGCATGTTATTTAAATGGCATTTATCTATTTCAAGCTGTCCGCTTTCTTTGCATATGATTTGAAAATTCTCTGGACTTTATTATGCATTTAGCTTGTACCCCTTTTTACACCCCCCCCCCTCTCTCTCTCTCTCTCGCTCTGTCTCTGTCTAGCTCTGTCGCTCGTTAGGGCATCTAAAAAGCTCGTTAGGTAAATATTTACCAGCAAGATTTATTTTCATTTCATTTGTGTGTTGGGTTTTTTTGTTTTGTTGTCTTGTTGTCTGCCCTCCACTTGCTGCTTCTTCTTCTTGTGGGTTCCTTTTTTGTTTTTTTGTTGTTTGTTGTAATATTTATTGTATATTTTACATTTTACACGCTGCGTGTTCATTTCTTGCACTCGAGCGTTGCTGTTTTTTTTTTCTGTTCTTCTTCAGTATTTGCTGCTGCGAAAGCTTTTGTTTTTCGGGGGTTGCCATGGGCTATTCTTGGGGGGGCTCTTAATGAGTCCTATGCAAATATATCGTTAGAGCCAAGTGTGTATACTACGTGTTGACTTGAGCGTTTCATTCGACCGACCAGAAGATAAGATGTAGAAGGCGAAAACCTTTCTTTCGCCGCTGGCATTGCCTCAAAAGTCAAAATGCGTTGATTCTGACAGCTAAAGGGTGGGTGTGTGTGTGTGTGTGTGTGTAAGAGTGTGTGTGTATGTGACGCTAATGTCCGCAGGGTGAAAAAATGGAGAGGGGTAGAGGTGTTTGGGCAGCAACTAAACCAAATTTCAATCTCAATCGTCAACAAGTTTTTGCCAATCTGCTTTGCTCGTTGCGGCCTCTCAACTTGCACAACTATTTCTATATGCATACAGGGGATGCTGCTGCTGCTGCCTGGCTGACCGAAGAGACTGTAAAGTGGGGCTGGTGGGGGTGGGGGTGGGGGCTAGATGGGGCGCTGGTGGCTACCACTTCGTAATGCATGAACGAAATTCATGGGAAAACTTGAGCTTGCTGCTGCGCTTGGACTGGCTAAAGCGCAAAACGGAAATTTCACCCGTGTCCTTTCGCAAAGGCAAAGCCAAAGCCAAAAACAACAACAACAACTCGAGAACCCAACGAGTTGCTCTGGTTCTCGTTTTTTGGCTGCTTTTGCTGATGAAAACTACTCAGCGACATGAAACTTAACTTAAAAAGTTTTGCACTTTCATTTTGTAAATGAAATGTTTTTTGTTGTAGTTGTAGTTGCTGCTGCTGCTGCTACTGCTATGAAATAACAGGAAAACAATTTGGAGCGGATAATGAATATGGGTTAGGTAGGGCATGTGCCCTGACTGAATATAAGAATATCATTTGAGTGAAGAGCTGCAGCCTGCACAAGTTGTAATGAGACCCTCGAGAGAGAGGGAGTGCCTGAATGAGGTCCTGCACAAAAGCAGAAGTATGCATTAAGATATCTATGAATGATGAATACTGCATCACTTTAGTCGATTTTTAAGTGCTTGCATGTCCATAACGATTTGATTGAATTATAAGCAAAATGAGATTGTGAATAACAAGTGAATATCTCTATGAATATTTGAGACACATCGCATAGATCGATAAAATGCTATTTATACACAAATATTAACATAAAAGTTGAGTGAATAAGTGAATACACTCATGAGTGTATTCATGAATACTTTGAATACTATTCGCAGAGAAGACCTAACTTCATACATATTTTAATGTAGTCGTGAGTGTATTCATGAATACTAGTGAATAAAGTAAAGGATTCATAGGAAAATACCATCAATATTTATGGATACTATAAAGCACCTAATGCATTAATGTCACAAATAAACTACAAATTGATTGCAATATCTCATAATTAGCTTATGGCTATGCGAACAACTTATGCTTATATATGAGTATACATTTTCATATAATATTGTATTCATATATGAATACAGCAACGGTATTCAAAGCGATTAACTACAATTTGACACGCCTACCGGCCAATTGCTAACGGAAATGAGAAACTGAGCAACACTCAGCCCAGGGATAGAGCAGACCTTTCTGACTGGGCGACTAATGCTAAAAGTCAGCGAAAGGACGAAACTGACGAGTACTATATCATCTTTTTGTGCTTTTCGCCCAACAGCGAATTCATTGCTCGACAGTAACATCAGAAATGGCACAACAGCAACAACTATTAATGTTTTTTTGTTGTTGTTGTTGTATTTGCTTGGGTGCTGCTGCTGCTGCTGTGAATCGTGCGGCACGTAATGAAAATGGCGCACATGGTTACAGTCCATGCTCGGGCGCCACTATGGGTCCGAGTGCCGTTACTGCTGCTGCTGCCCGACGGGACACGAGCAACGAACTGAAGCCGAACGGCAGGTCGACTGACAATTTTATGAACAGATGTGTGGTAAAATTAATGGACAGAGATAAACTTGGGCGGACTTGAGCTAAGGAGGGTTAAACGTGAGCTGAGTGGGGTGAATACAGACAGAGAGAGAGAGAGCGCAAACGAGAGAGGGTAGAGATATACGAGTGAGTGAGCCAAACTGAGCTGAGTGAGTTTTGCGAGTGAGCGAGAGCAACCCCCAAAAGGCATAATTTTGAGTAGCTGCTCTCGGGCGGATTGTTCGTCCCTGCTCGGGCGCCGCTTTGTATGTCAATTATGTGTGTGTGCAAGTGTGCGTGTGTGTGTGTGTGTGACTGGTTATATGTCGGTTTATGGTCGAAACTTTACACTTGGTATGCAAACAGCGCTGTCGACGCCAGCGTCGCTGCTCTAGCACTGCCGCTGCTCTGCCGGCGTTGCTTGGCAATGCCGGATTTTTGTCAAAGCTGTTGACTTCGTTACGCTGATAACTTAAATATGCATAGGAAATTTACATACGTGTCAATGGTATTAAGTAGCGTTATATTATTGGATAAGCACCAGTCGTCGCAGGCAAGCAAGCCGCGAGCTTTGCAGCTTGCTAGAGACAATATTTTGCGAGCCACGGCAGCAACATGTCGCTTGTTGCAACTTTATTATATTTGAGTTGAAACATTCGAATATACACTAGACAGCATTTAAGCCTGTGCTGTATTAGCTTTATAATTGCTTAAGACTTTCAAAAACAAGGTATTCTTTTTGTTCGTATTTTCATAGTCACAACTTTTGTTATCTCAAATGCAAAAAAAGAACTCACCTGAATGCCGTGAGAGCCGCCTCCCTGTTGACTGATATGCAGCTGCTGCGTTTGCTTCATTTGCAGCGTTGTTGTTGTTGCCTGCTGCTGCTGCTGCTGCTGCTGCTGCTGCGTTGCATTGCCAGCATTGCCGCCAGGCACCGCATTGGGATTGGACTGCGGACCGTTAGGGCCACGGGGTGGCTGCTGCTGCTGCTGCTGCGGGGCATGTTGCCCGGCGCCTGGTTGCCTTGTGGGCCGCCGCGGGGCGGACAGTTGAGGAAGTTGGCGTTGGCGTTTTGATTGCTGAATGGCGAGTATTGTTGTTGTTGCTGCTGCAGCTGCTGCGGCGTTGGCACCTGTTGCTGCTGCTGCTGCTGCTTGGCAAAGTTGCCCGCGGCGCCCATGGGCACGCCCATTTTGGGGCCATTGGGATGCTGTTGCTGCTGCTGCTGTGCATGGTGTTGCTGCTGCTGCTGCTGTTGTTGCTGTTGCTGCTGCTGCTGCTGCTGCATCGCCTGCTGCTGCTGCAGACGCTTGAGATCGAAATCGTTTTGTGAGGAATAGAAGAGCTCCTGCTTGATGTCCAGGAAGCTCTGCTGCACATTCATGCCCGGCCCGCCACCTGGCGCCTTCTGATGGAACTGCGGCGGCAAGTGTTGCTGCTGCTGCGAGGCATTGGGTCCCATATTGAAGTCGTTGCCAAAGCCGCCGCCATAGTCATTGTAGCGCGCCTGCTGCTGCTGTCCTTGGCCCGGAGCACCGCCCATCATCTGGCCATGTTGCTGCTGCTGCTGCGGCGCCTGTTGCTGCTGCTGCTGTTGCTGCTGCTGCTGTTGCTGCTGCTGCTGCATGTTGTGCGGCGGACGCGGAAAGCCGCCCATGCCGCCCATGGCGCTCTTGTGCTGATGCTGCTCGGCCATCTGCTTGAGAGTCTGGGCGGCCAACGAGTGCTCCGACATGAGTCCACCCGAGTTGTTGCCGCCGCCGCCGCCCGCTCCGGAGCCCGCATTGCCACCGTTGCCGTTGGGTCCGTTCTGGAAGGAGCGCATTTTGATGGCCTGCGGATCGAGACCCATGCCCACGCCGAAGCCACCGAAGCCATGGCCCAGACCCGCCTCGGACTTCACATTTAGGCTATTGATCAGATCCTGTGCGTTGGGCGGCTCCACTTTGATGCCATCCTCGGTTTTGATGTCGAGCAGCGGTTTCTCATCGAAGCCGTCGAGGAAACTGGGATTGAAGTCCTGCAGATTGTTGATGAGATCCTTAAAGGTGTCATTGTTCTCGGAATTGTCATCGCCCAGCAGATCGGGAAAGCCCGGAAACTGCCCGTTTGCGCCATCCTTGTCCAACGAGCCCAGGTCCGGAAAATCATGATCCGGTTCGCGTTTGCACTCCACCAAATTGGCCAGATTGCCCAGAGCGGACTTCTGCTGGGCGGACATCATGTTGGCTCCCATGCCGACGCCGACGCCGGGTCCTGTGGGCATGCCACCGCCAGCGCCAGGACCCCCGCCGCCACGCCCATTATTGCCGAGGCCACCCAGACCGCCGCCTTGTTGTTGCTGCTGCTGGTGTTGCTGCTGCTGATGCTGTTGATGTTGCTGCTGCTGGTGTTGTGGCTGATGCTGTTGATGTTGCTGCTGCTGGTGTTGCTGCTGGTGTTGTGGCTGCTGCTGTTGTTGTTGATCGGCGCCGCCGCCTCCTCCCGGTTCGCTCTTGACGGAGGTGTTGGTCAGCGCCTTCACAGTGACATTGGTGCTAATCTGTTGCGGTTGCGAATTGGCCGCCGATGTTGTGAATTCCAATTGTTGCACAATTTCCACAGAGAATTTGGTTAGATTTTCAGAGCCGCCGCCAACGCCGCCACTGGAGCTATTGTTGTTGTTGTTATTATTGTTGTTATTGTTGTTGTTATTGGGCAACTTGTGCGGCGGTTCAAAGTTCTCGGCGCCATTGTCAACATCCTCCGCTGGTCGTTTTAGGAATTTTTGTTGCTGCAAAAAGAAAATGCGGAAAGCAAATAAGAAAGAGCGTTAAAGAATGTGCAATAATTAAAATAATTACTTGATTACTTAATTAAAAACAAGTAAAATTTGAACTCTATGCAGCGCTGGTGTTCGGCCAATCAACTGCAGCTAAATTGTTCAAAATGTATGTTCATGACTTTTAGTCGGACTAGACCCTACTTAACCACTTATACGATTGACAATGTTCCATTGCAACGTATCTTTACAGTTAAAGATCTTGGAGTCATTTTTGACAACAAGCTTAACTTTAATATGCATATGTCGACTATCACTAATGAGGCCAGAGGTGTACTTGGCTTTATTAAGCGTTGGTCGAAAGAATTTAACGATCCTTTCACCACAAAACTGCTATATGTTTCTTTAGTTCGTCCTATCCTTGAATACTGCTCATGTATTTGGTGTCCGCAGTACCAAAACTTCCAAGAGCGTATAGAATCCGTGCAGAAGCAATTTCTGCTCTTTGCCTTACGTGGACTTAACTGGGATCCCAATCTCCGTTTGCCATCGTATTCCAGTAGGCTGTTACTTATTAATCTTCCGTCGTTACTTAACCGTAGAACAACGCTTGGTGTTGTCTTCCTACACAAGTTAATTAACGGCGACATAGACTCTTCCTTTCTGTTAGCTCGCCTAAACTTTTTTGTGCCTGGTAGGCCAACAAGAAACTACGTCCCCTTGATTTTACCTTCATGCACGACTGATTACGCTTTGCACAATCCTCTTCGTGTTCTTTGCAAGGACTACAACAAAGTGTTCCATGTCATCTCGGTTGAGCTCTCTCTCCCACTAATCAAATCTTATATACTTTTGTATTTACGGGGACACCTCTTTAGTTAAATCTATTTTCCCTTTTCTTTCTTTATTTCCCTCCTTTATTTTTCTTTATTCTCTCTCTATCTTCTATTTTTCACTTTATAAAATACTTTCTAATATATACTAACTCATTAACTACTAAACAAATTTTTATTGATTTTTGGTTTGATTGGGTTTTTCTGGGTTTCCCCAATCCTTGCAACAAATGTTGGACCAATGATTTAATTTTGCTATTGATATCCCCAGAGCCTAACGTAAATTTAACTTTATTTCTTTAATTTAATATATTTATGATTTTAAATTTTTTTAAAATTCTTGTATATACATTAAAATGTTTTATAATTTTATATAAATTCTTTTGTGTCGACTGTCAGTAGTCGACAATAAATAAATAAATAAAAAAAAAAATAAAAAATGGTACTTATAACAGTTATTATACAGTGGTCATACATTAACAGGAACTAGAATCTTATTTGAGATTTGCTGAAATTTTTTACATATTTATGAAGAAACATTTTTTATAATATTTCAGTTTTTTTAGAGTTTTGAATATAGAAAAATCATTACTTTTGCGTTTAGTTTTTCCCTTAATTTTATTTTTTTAGCGATAAAATATATTTTTTGAGCATATACAATGTTTTTTATTTAGAATAACCCCATAAATCAAAAGTATAGCGATCACTGTGTTTATAAAAATTCAATTGTCCAAAAATTAAAATATTTGTATATTTATATATGTATGTATGTATATTTATATTATTATAATGAGCATACAATGTACAGCTTACCCAAATATTCATAGATATACTTTTATAGTTGTTATGCTCGATTAGGCAAAGTGTTTATAAGATAGTTGGAGCATGTGCGAGTTAAGAGTTGAGTTTTAGAGTTTGAAGTCTATGTTTTGAAAACTGATGCGAGTTAAGAGTTTTGTCACTTTGTTTGATTTTGTAATGGGTATTTTCGGGGTAGACGCGGCTTAGACTTGATAATAGTGGCGCTGTCGTGCAGTGTTGTATAACGTCGACAGTGTTGCCAGGCGTCGACAGTTGTGCATTTTGTTGCGTTTGCTGCGTGCGCGCATTTGGCTTTTGATTTGTGTTTTTTTTTGGTTTTTGGTTTTTGTTTAGTTTGTACCTATTTGATTTTTATAGCGTATGTGTTCGAGTACTTTTTGATTGCAATTTGATTTGGTAGCTGCATTATTATATTATAAGAGCGACAATTCGATTAGCACTTGACAAAAGTTCAACAAGAATAGCAACAAAAGGCGAGCGCAATATGCAAAAACGCTGACTTGACAAATAATCAAAAGAAATTCACTGCAAGACGTGCACAAAAAACTTATTGAAAACATACAAAAGACAACAGAACAAAATCGCAAGTGCAAAGACAACAACAACAAGAAGAAGAACAACAGCAACAGCAAAGGCAAAACACAAAAAAAAAATGCTCAAAAGACACTTCTAATCAGCAGCAGCACGACTGAATCGAAGAGAGCGCTGTGCAGAGAGTGCGAGAGAGAGAGAGAGAGAGAGACTGCGTTGGCGGCGTTGGGTGACGACAACAACAACGACGACGACGACGTCGCTGCTTTTGTTTTTGTTTTGAGGCTGCTGTTGCTGCTTGTTGCGGAGTGTAACAAGAATGAAAAGAAACAAAAACAGTAAAAGAAAAACAATCACATTTAAATCAGAATGTGTTTGCTTTTCAGTTTTATTTTCTCGCCACTCGCCACTCGGCTCTGCATCTGATCGGCTCGGCAGTGGTTCGGCTCGTTTCGGCTCGCCTCGCTGCGGCTTGGATCGAATCGTTGGCTGGCAGACCGCGCGCGCGACTTTTGCTATTTATTTTGTTTTTAATTAATGCAAAATGTATACAAAATAGCAGCGCATAGGCGCAGCAGGGACCAAGGGTCGTCGGAGGTGTGAGGTGTGTGTGTGTGTGTGTGTGGGGCGGATGGACAAAGCGTGTGTTTCATGTTGTTTCTTTTCTTGCTGTACTCTTTTCTGTTTTACGAGTATGCGGCCAGCGCTTTTGGGTTTGACAAAAGGCAGCGGCGCTGGCAGAAGAAGAGCACTCGCTGCTGTGAGCACACATGCACACACACATGCATACATACATACATATACGTAAGTATGTAAGTATGTAGTGGGGAGGGGGAGAAGTTGCGAAATGGATTGAACGGTAAACTGACACGGGATTACGTTGCCAGCTCTGAGGGAGCAGTTATTTCTGTGTGTGTGTGTGTGTGTGTGGGGACACCTCTTTGGAGTGTTTAAAGTACTCACTCACGTGGGTACAGTTAAGTAGGTGTTCCAATGCAGAAGGCATTCATTACTGCACAGTATTCGTGTAAATAATTTAAATTAATTGTGATTGCTTCCGTTGAGTCTTTTCATATGGATCTTAAGACGTCTTTAAAACGAGTAGTATTCACGCCCAAAATATGTGAATATATTTAAACCTATCAAGGAGTATATGGCAGCTCTAACTGTAAGCTTTCAATCAAAATGAAACTATTTATGCATTCATTTATGCACATGTTGCTTCAAAATAGACGTAAAGTGTATATTGAATGTTATCACTTCTTAGATAGAGAACTTCTAGCGCAAAATTGGCCAGACAAAAGCAATTGAATACATACTCGATACTCGCATATGTGCGCATCTTCTACGTTATTCATATTCATAATAAAATGATTCACATCAAAGTTTATGAGCCTTTCCCCCCCATCCCATGCCCTGAGGCACTTTCCCTAATCCAAACAGTCGCAGCACTAGTTAATAACTTTATGACACACACGCATACAGTCAAAACACTCACTCACACACTCACACACTCACTCAATGCAATACACCCGTATAGCCAATTGCCTCGGGCGGAGGCGACTCGCAATCTTCTCAGTGTCCGCCGCTCGTCGTTCGTTGTGGCCATAAAAACCGAGTGAACCGATACACGCGCCAAACACTTTTCCCATTCGCTCGCCTCATTATGAATAAATGCCGTTTCATAAATTTGTTTTTCTTTCTACTCCCCCTCCTCCTCCACACTCCCTCTCTATCTTCCTCTGTCTCTTTTTTTGGCAGCGCTTTCTCATCTCTAATGCATCTCTCGCTCTCTCTCTCTCTCTCTCTCTCGTTGGAAACGTGACACAAAAGAATGCAAAACTCTTGCGCTGAAGGTGTGGAATGAGGAGGAGGGGTATAGGGGGCAGGTTACGGGCTCTACTACAAGTTGCCATAATATTAAACTTATGTTTAACACACACACACACACACACATGCACACATAGCGAGACAGGTCCAATGTGGAGGCCCGTTTAGAGCGTTAAAGCAACTCGCACAATTTACAAACTTAAAAGTAATTTAGTTTTTTACGACTCCGTTGCGGTAATAAAAATGTTTCGCTCACTCGCTCGCTCATTGGTTTTCTTTCCCTAGCCCTCCCCTCTCCCTCTCCCACTCTCACTCTCTTGCTCTTCTTAGCTAGCTCTCGCACGCTTTCTTACACACTTTCGCAGCTCACCTACAACTACAGTCGTCTTCACTTCACCCCACTCCCTTCTCCCTTCTCCCTTCCCTTTCCAACACTGCATTTACATTTATCGATACGTCTTCGTCGCTGTCGTCTTTCTGTTCTTGCTGGGTTTTAGGTTAACCCAAACCCAACAACTCCTTTAGTTTCTATGGCCCAGCTTTTGCTACAAATTTACATTCATAATATATGGCTGCTACATATGTACATACATATATCTTGCGCTGATAAGCGCAAAACAGAGCAAAAGTATTGCGATTTAGATTTAGAGCTACAATCTTTGCGAATGCATATTAAAATAGTTAAGATTGACAAGAATGTTGTAATAGCTTATGTTATAATGTGTATAAGTAATATATACATATGTTATAATATGTATACAGCTAGCGATTGTGTACACAAAATATATATATTGTAAATTGATTATAAGATTATTATTTAGATTTCTTTTAAATACATTGTACATCTTATATATTTTTTATATTATATTTTTAGTTATCAGAAGCTCTTTTTGAGAATGTGGCTTAATATTGGGGAGTATCTAAGCACTGAAAATAATTATGTTTGTTATCGATAACACAACATAACATCGATATCAAACAATCTAAGAGCACAACTGCAAAGAAAATATATATGTTTCTTATCGATAACATAACATACCATCGATATCATAAAAATCGATAAATCTATGAAAACTAAAAGCACACCTGAGTGCATAAATATGATGATAATTCCACTCTCATACTTCTTTAGAGCATTCGAATTTCAGCATGTTTCTCTACACTCTCAATTCTCAGCTGCAGTCGAGTAACACTTCCAAAACTTTTTGAACAGACACACAGATATAAACTATATTTGTTTGAAGCCTTTAACATTTGCTGTTCCATTTCCAAACAGCTGTTTTGGTCAGCAGGTTTTTCAGCAAGCGACTTTTAATTGCTGCCGAAGAGAAGAAAGTCGACAGTTGAGAGTATATATATATATATATATATATATCATCGAGTTGTTGATTCCTATCAGGCGGGTGGGGTGGTGTGGGGGGCCTAAAATAATTTTGTACGCTTGAAGCGCACTGAAATAAAGCGCAAAATATGATGCCGCGAACCTTGACACATTAAAATAAGCAACAGCAAAAGCAAAAACAAAAGCAAAAACAAACGCAAACAGCAGCGCTGCCGATGCCGACGCCGACGTCGCTGCCGCTGTCGACGTCGACTGAGGCGTGAGTAAGAAAACGACAGTCAGTAAATTTGCGTGTAAAAATAAAAATGTGAAAAAAGCTTTGCTGCTGCTGCTTCTGTTGTTGTTGTCTGAAATTCATTTTCGTGTTCGCAGCAAAAATAAATACAAATAAATGCTGTGCACAACGCGGCGTATGATTAATGCGAATTAGCAGCGAGTAGCAGCCGCAGCAGCAGCGAGAAGCGAGAAGCGAGCAGTGCAAAAACCAGTAAGCGAACCAACTGAACTGGCCACCCAGTCAGCCAAAACGGAAGTGGTCGCAAAATTTCGTGGAAAGCTTGCCTCAGTTATATTTCCCCTGCCCCCGCCACGCCACGCCCCCTTTGGCAGCCTTCTTGTTTGTGTGTGTGCGTGAATCGAATTGAGTTGCGTTGAGTTTTAGTCTATTTCGAGTCGGAGTCTGTCTGACGTGTGAGTCTGAAGGTGTTGATAGGCATTCTATGCTGCTGCTGCTGCTGTTGAAAGGTGAACAAAAGTGTCGAGTGCCGACTGATGAGTGAGTGAGAGAGAGAGAGAGAGAGAGCGACAGAGAGAGTGAGAGAGAAGCACGCTAATAAGATAAGTGCGAATGTAATCCGTTAAGCGAGAGCAGCTAAAGTGGTTCAGCTTAATAATGACAATGGATCAATTTTCCTCTTTGACAATGCAAATGGTTTAATACGAATCCTGCTGACATTCTTGCTAGCAAAAGAGACAAAAGACAACACGAACCAATTCTGAAAACTAAAAGGTATTTTAAAAATTCCACAAATGCAAATTGTGCAGAAAATAAAGAAGTGAATTTCAGTGCAAAAATCAATTTGCAAAAAGGTTAAAATTCAGAGAACTTTTTGAAAAACAATCTCAAATTGTTTTACTAATTCGGAGAACACTTCCTTTTATTATCGTTTGTTTATTGCAAAACAAACGCAAATTATTAAATGGAAATTTTTTTTTTTAAAGATATTTAAATTCTTTTAAAATTAATTCAGCATTAAAAAAAATATTTGAAAACTTAATTTGAATACTTTATTCAACTATAGTCTGTTAAATTAATAAAACGATTAAAATCAAAGCTCAATCATGCTTAAAAAATATAAGATAAGTTATGCATATGTTATGCTGTTTGCTTTTATTTGACGCCTGTCACAATTTCGCATATGAATAATTTTGCAGCGCCGACATTTCATTAATAATTATTGTTTGATATTGATTGCAGGCTATAACATATTTTTGTCTACACTACATTCCATTTTTGTTGGCATAATTTACAGCATTACTTTATCACAGCTCTATGGTTGCCTCATTAATAATGCAACTGGCTCTCTCTCTTGTTTGCTGTTTAATAATTAATTAACAAATAGGTATACGCTCAAGTATCATATACTAGTATATATGGTATATACATATATTCCCCTATTCCGGCCTTTGGTTTATTCTCCAATTAATTCTTGGCAATTTTAACCTGCACTCCATGGCGTATGCGTAATATTTTAGCCTTGCAATTGCAAACGCCCCTCACATTTATACTCTGAGAGTTGTGGAGTGGGGGCATGAGTGGGTTAAGGGGAAGGGGGCGTGGCCACGCCCTCTGTATGTGTGCTTGCTCGCATTACATTTTTCATAGTATTAATTTTGTTGCAAATTATAAGAAAATTTCGCGCTTGGCCAGCAACAAAAATGAAAAACAGCCAACAAACTAAAGATTGACTGACTAGTAGTTACCCTCTGCGCCGATCAAATGTGTGCAGCAGATCATCTGTGGCAATATACCCCGTTTTTTGTTTTGTTTTGTATATAGGGCATCAAAATGGCGCGTACAAATTATAAATCACTTTTCAACTCATTTAACTGCCTGCGAAAAACTAATGAGAAATTATGATGGCAAAAATTAATTAAGAGACGCCACAGCAAAATCTCAGCCGAAACAACAACAACAACAGCAACAGCATTAATAATAACAACAACAAGCAGTAATAGTAGTAGAAATAATAATAATATTATGGTTCTTAATGCATATACATAAACATATATATACATAAATGATCAGCAGCGACCGCATTTTTGCTGCTGCTGCTTCTTCTTTTTTTGCCACTTGCAACTTGGCTTTTCTTTTTCTTCTTCTTTTTTTCTGCCCATTTGCATTTGTTGCGGCAGCGTTTTATTGCTGCTGCTGCTGTTGTTGTTGTTGTTGTTGCATGCACATTTCATTTGTCTATTTGTTTTTCTAACTGTCTGCTTGTTAAATTAAGCATTGATTATTTAGTTATAAGCAGCAACGAATTTCAAATGCTCTTTGAAATACAATTTTTGAATCGGAAAATATCTAACGAATGAAAAACTTGTTGGCTTTTCTAGCTCAACTACAAAAATCTCTAAAATCTACATTCAAACTTAAGATTAAAGTTGAAACTATGTAACGAATGAAAAACTTGTGGGATTTTCTACTTCAAATACAAAAATCTCTATAATTGTCTTAAACATATTTCAAACTTAAGATTGAAGATAAAACTGGAACATGTATTGGAAATATATTTAAATTTTCAATGTGTATCTGATCAAGTTGTTCATAATTTTCTTTACACACTCACACACACACACACACACACGCACAACGCAATAAATTGTCAGCTAATTTATACATGATTTTTTAAGTTTTTCTTTTAAGATTTTTCTTGTATCTCTTTGATATTGTTAGAAGTTTTCCGCGCATGAATTGAAATATTTTAATGCCATTTCTTGGTGCTTTTCGTATCTTTGTTTTCATCTGCTTATTGAAAATATGCGCAATTTTTGCTCAACTTTATGCATATCAAATTTTTTCATTTCGTTTTAGAGTTTTTTTTTGCCTTCGCTTAGTATTCCAAAAATGTGTCTAATTAATTGACTTATTTATTTGTTCTTTTTTGCTGTTTTCTTTCGCTTGCACTTCACTTGATTAAGTGAGAGGAAACGAGAGAGAGAGAGAGAGGGAGGGAGGGAGGAAAAGTGGGGGGAGGGGGAGCAACTAGATTGTCCGCACTTTTTGCGCAATTCACGTTGATTTATTTTGCATATTTTGATTTATGTTTGTTAATTTCGCTCGCGTTGGAAAAATCGTCTGTTTGTTGTTGTTGTAGAAAAATGGGGGGGGGGGGTGGCTGATGGGGGGGGGGGAAAACATCTAATGAGTCTGCACCTCATAAATTTGCATTCGCCATGCATAATTTCTCAGTGGAAATACAAATGTCAAATAAATAAAACACACACACACACACACACACACACACACACACAGCTGCTTTTCTAGAGAGGCCCGAATTTTCTTCGAATACAACAAAAACAAAAGAAATATTATGCGAAATATTTGTTGTGACTGTGCCGAGAAAATGAAATAAAAACGTATATTTAAATAAGATTTCAATGAATTTTCTTTTCTTTAAAGATACTTTATGCTAAATATTAATTGTTTATTTATGGTTGCCATGAATTATTCATGCTTAAATGTCTTTAGTTTGCTTTTTTTGAGATACAAAACTATTTTCTTTTCGAATTATACTTTTTGTGATTTATTTGTATTTAAATTGTTTGAAAAAAGTTTTTTTATTTTTATAATTAAAAAATTATTAACTTATATTTTTACTGGAACCAATTTTTAAATGTTATTTTTTAAACTTTTCTAATTCATTTTTAAGCACAAGTTGTTTTTTAATATTTGATAAATTTTTCTAATTCATTTTTAAATAATTTTAAAAATATATATTTCGTGCTTTCGAAAATTCATTGATGTTATTTAAACAAAACTTATTAAATAATTTCGCACAAGAACATTTAACTAATAAAAATCATGATAAATATGTAAATATTTTAAAAAACTATTGCACTTTTATTCGATTTGATTTGATTTGATGATGAACAATAATATGTTGCCTTTTGTTGCTGTTGTCGTTGTTGTTATGTATAAACACTTTTGAGCCGCTTGCACTGCTTGCAACACTTAATGTTTATGTGTTTCTCTTTTTGTTGTTGTATTATTATTATAATTTTATTATTGCTGCGCGGAGCACACACAAAAACAAAACGCACAGCGAGCGTCGCTTTTCTTTTGCTTTTCGGCTTGTGATTTGCTGCTGTCAGTTGCTGCTGCTGCTGTTGTTGTTGTTTTTGCTGCTGCTGCTGCTGCTGCTGTTGCTTTTAGTTGCTGCTGCTATTGCTGCTGCTGCTGCTGCTGTCGTGAGTCGCTTGGCAGTCGGTTTATAACTGGCACGAGCCGCTGCCAGCGAAGCAGCACGAACCGAATGCGGACAGTCCATTGACGCTGGCAGCGACGCCAGCAGCGAGAAAGTTTGCGTTTGCATTGTTGCAGCAGCGGCGGCAGAGGCAGCCAAGCGAATTTTTCAGCGCTGTAAAATGTGTGCGTGTGTGTGGGGGTGGCTGAAAAGCTGTTATGTTACATGCTGTTAGCGCTGTCTGTTGGCTTTAACAGCGGCGTCGCTGTTCGCTGTTGCTGTTACGCTTGCTGTCGCTCGCTGCTTTTGGCTTATCAGTTTCGTGTTAGCTTTTTGCCAACGCGCATTGTTGCATGTCAGCGTCGACGTCGCCGCTGGCGTCGCTGTCGCTGCTGTCTGCTTGAGCCGACGGCGCTGCCTGCTTTCAGCTTTCAGCTTTCATGTTCAAACCAATTCGTTTGTCATTTGTTTAATGACACAAATATTTGTGCAAAGTGTTTGCATTTATGTATGTATGTATGTCTTGTAAGTATGTATGCATGTGTGTGTGTGTGTGTGTGTGTTTTTGTGCCGCCACTCAACTCATTTTCAATTTCCATTCGCTTCTTGCCCATTTGTTGTTGTTGCTCGTCGTAATAATTTTTGTATTTGGCGTCATAAAAGTTTTTCCCGACTTGTTTTCTACGTTGCCAGGCAAATGTGTGTTAGTATGTGTGTGTGTGTGTGTAAAGTGTGCTATAAATTTGATTACTACATAATAGCCCCAATAATAATGCGACTAATGACAATACTTGGCCAGGTGGGGGCCAAGTTTTTGTCATTTCTTTTTGTTGCTCGAATTTCTGCGCGCCTTTCACGCAAATTGAATTCCATTTGATGACTGTTAAATTAAGTTGAAATGTTACTTCGTGTTTAACTGTAACAAGGACGCTTGGGCGCTGTGGGAGGATGGGTTGGGGTTCACCACTCAAATTTCACAACCCTCGCACAACAACAACAATGTAAACAACTAAATAAGGAAGTGACACCGGAAGCATGGGCAGCGACGCCAGCTGCGACGCCAGCAGCGACGCGCGGAATGCGCAAAGGAATGTTCAGAAAGCTGCTTACTCCTTCAATACAGCCACGCCTCCCACCGCCCACAGCCGCCCGCATTGAGTGCCAACTGACGCTGCGGGCGCTTTAACAGCGGCGTTAACAGCACAGCCCACAGGCAAGAATCACTCAAAAGCCAGCCTGGCAGAGAGAGAGAGAGCGCGCAAAGAGAGAGCATTGTATGTGTGTGCGTATGTAAGCTGCGCTCTCTCTCTCTCTCTCTCTTTCGCTTTCCTGCGCTCTCGCTAGCATAAGCCAACGACACCGGCCGGCTGAAACTAGTAAAAGCCACAGTCCGGCCACAGAGCAACATGCTCACAAACCATCCACCCGCCGCTGCTGCTGCTGCGCCCACCTCCCCCACCCCTCTGCCTAGCTCTGCCACGCACTTTGCAGTTTAACCTATAAAAATGCCGCAGCAACAACAGCAACAGCCACTGTTAGCAGGTCTGCGACTGCATGGCAAATGTTGTCGCTGCTGCTGTTGCGTCTGATGCTGCCAGCTGCTCTGCGATGCTGTGCGCCTGTTACGCACGCAACGAACTTGCTAACACACACACGCGCGCGCAAATACGCAGCAGCATACGCCAGCGACGCAGCGACGCGACTCTGTTACGAAGAGCTGAGCTGTTGTTGTTGCTGCTGCTGTTTTGTCTGTCAGTGGCGTTCATTTATTTGATTTTGTTGTGATTATGCGCACTGCACGGGCGTCAGCAGCGACGTCGACGTCGACGTCAGCGTCGTCGCTTCGCGTTGTAGCCAGCGACCCATGGAGGGCATTCGAGTACTCAAAAACAATAACAACATGAGTAACATATAAAATATGCAGCGTGTTGCGGGTATGTACGACTTGTAAATACCCTAATGAAATAGCAAAATATTGATGGTATAATATGACTATAGGTGTGTATTAGCTATAAATCATTTATATTTAGTCCGAATTTTTGGAGCACATGGCAACTACCCTGTAAATGCTTTTTTAAAAGAGAAAAGCTTAAAAAACAACTTAATTTTAAACAAAAAATATAATGAATAGTAAAAAAAATGTATTTTAAAGTGCATTTGCAAATATTCTGACTAAAATACTGCAGCAATACTGCAAAATACAGCAGCATTTTAAAAATTTTAGTAAAATAAAAAATATAGATAAAAACTACTTTTTTTTTGGGAAAGTGAACAAAAAAATCATAAAAAATGTTTAACTTGTAGATCAAGTAAACTAAAAACTTTAAAAACAAAGTTTAATACGATTAGAAAATTCCATTAAAAAATATTATAATATTTTTAAAGATTCTACACAAACTAAATTCTTATTAAACTTATTTACTTTTTTTAAGAACTTTAAAAAACAAAGTTTAATACGATTTGAAAATTTCATTAAAATATATTATAATATTTGCAGAGATTCTACACAAACTAAATTCGTATTAAACTTATTTACTTCTCTTAAAAACTTTAAAAACAAAGTGCAATACGTTTAGAAAATTCCATTAAAATATTTTAAAATCTTTGTATAGATTTTATACAAGCTAAATTCTTATAAAACTTATTTACTCTTTAAAAAAATCGTATATTATTAATTATACTCTGTAAATATTTCTTAAATTTATTCAATATCAAGTTTACCTAATTTGGCAACAAAAATAGTGATTTTCTTTCAATATATTTCACAGCAGCTGCTCAACTATCTTTAAGCTATATCTTATGGGCTTAGCTAAGGTAATGCCAAGGTAGGTCCAGAATTAATCGTGCTACCCAACAATTTGGCAAAGTCATGTGGCGGCAGTGGCAAACATATGTAGGGGAAAAGGGGGCGGGGCAGGGGCAGGGGCGGGGGCAAATATATAGAGAGGTAGAAGCAACGACAATGGCTGCCATTTCTATGGCTCTGTTGCTGTTGCTGTTGCTCTGTAGCTTTAGAGTTGTGGTTGTAGTTGTAGTTGTAGTTGTAGCTGTTGCTTCGATGTTGGCGTCGTAAAAACTCATTGCCAGTTTGGGGCGGCGGCGCTCAACTGGAAATGCGGCCCAGCCAAGCCAGAGGCTGCAGGTGTCTGTCCAAAGATATGTGTACATATATATACATATATATAAAGATACATATCTGTAGATACATATATGAGTGTGTGCGTTGGCAATGCTTAATTAGTAGCTGGCAGCAAGTTGTGAGGTTTATAAATGATGTTCAATGTGAAACAACAAACAAAAACCGATGAGTTCGAAACCAGGTTTATTTCCAATGTCTGTTTGCAACGATCCGCCGAATCAACGATCAATCAAAATTTTGTCAACGCCAGGCCGCAACAGTTACTCAAATAAGTTCATCTGCCTGACTACTACCGACTACTGCTTCTGGCGATCGGGATGATAGCGTATGGCGAAGTCGTCGAAACTATGCACAGTTATCTCCCGGGTGGGCGTGAATTCGGCCCGCTCGACGACCGCCTTCTCGCTGCCGAAGCACAGCAGCCAGAACTTGAGCTCATTGACCTTGGGCAGCGTGCCTTCCAGTTCGCCGGTCACAGTGCCCCGATCCGTATTCATCACCCAGCCCCGCACTCCGTTGGACAGTGCCAGCGAGCGGGTCGCTCGGCGCATTCGTACACCCTGTACTTCGCCAAAGACCTCAAAGCCGCAGCTGAATATCTGATCATTTAGACGATTCATCGTATTATAATGCCAAATTCTTAGGATTTTCTTTGTTTTTTCGTTTCTTTGGAGTTTTCTCGAGATTTTTAGACGAAAGCAATGCGAAATATAATTTGTAGTTATGTAAAGTCCTCAAGCACTGATTGCTTAGTTTTATATGTTTTATGACACACATTTCAGGGCTAATTAGTTCGAAACTAAGTTTATATTTTGTTGCAATGATTTTTTAATTTAATACAATTTTTTTGTTAGTTAAGTAAACCACAAAACGTCGCTTTTGAACAATTTCATCTACAAAGTTGAAAAATAAGTGAATACTATTTATTGTCATTTAATAGACTTCAAATATGTTTAAAAAATGTTGGAAAATTCACAATGGCGAATAAAAAATGTGCCTTTTTTAAAGCTCTAAATAAAAAACATTTATTAAGTGAAATTAAATTCTGTTTAAATTTGAAGAACATTTGGCCATCAAAAAAACTTGTTTTTGAAATGCTGGAAACTTTCAAAGAAAGTATTAGCTACTTAGTACGCCAAATACGATACTCGTGTGAAAAAAAACGGAATTAGTGTTGGATGGCGCAATAAAGATGGAACTTAGTTACTATGGGCAGCACCCTCTTCAACTAATCACATTGTATCCAATTGTATAACAATATATATCCCTTATAGGATATCACATATCGCTATCGCATATCCGCACTGGGGACCCATAAATCACATGCGACACACACACACACACACACACACACACACACACACACACACACACACGTATAGAGAAAGAAGCGACACTACGCCAAGTTCATCTCATGGCAATCCAATCAACTGGCGAATGCCACAAACGAAAAAAAAACAAAAACAAAAACAAAAAGTAACCAACCACCGTCTTTGCCAAATGTTGCTGCACCCCCAACCCCACACACACACACATACATACACCCAACCCCGCTGCGCCACCTACAAACATACATACATACATACATAACATACAAAACAATAACTAGCGAGATAAACAGACAACATTTGGCGGTAATGCAAACGACGACGAGCGATTCTATGGCAAATATTTAATATGATATTTATGGGAGCGGGCGGGCGGCAGAAGAGAGCTGAAAGAGACTGGGCAAAAGAGGCCGGTGATAAATGACTACAGCGACAGCGACGGCAGCGGCGACACTGTTGCCCACCAACAACAACAACACCAACACCAATGCGAAAGCAGCGCAGCAGCAGCGACGTGCTCATTCAAATGTAACAGCACGAGCCGCAGTCGCTGTCGCTGCTGCTGCCATTCGTTGAGCCGAAGGTGAGCAAGCCAAATCAAACAAGCCGAAGCGCAAAAGCAAAATATAAAGTAACGCTGAAAAACTCAACGCTTCAAGGGATTTCGCTGCTGTTGTTGTTTTAATGGGCAGCCGCAACTTGAGCAAAACTGCGCTTCAATTGCGACGCACAAAACTTGACTTGGCACCGAGCAGCAGCGAAGAGCGAGGTCAGCGCAGCGCACAGCGAGTGAGAGTGCAAAAGAGAGTAAAATGCAAGCTGAGCTTAGCTTAGCGCTGTTAAGCGGCAGTCTGTTCGATCGCCACTTAACAGCTGCACTTGACTGTTAATTATTCAAAGAATTCTTGTGCTGTTAACAGCGTGTGAGCTGTTAACTGCAGCTGCAGCTGCTAATAGCAGCGCGACTGTTTGATCGCATCATTAGCTGATAATCATTTTGCCTTCGAATCTTATTTGGACATAAATAATTTCAAATGGCGCCGCACGTACGCACAAATAACCATAATACAAAAAAAGTACAGTCTACAGTCTACGCGGCCAGCATTACATACATATACATTTTCTAATTGAAATGCAAATGGAAAGCTAAATACTAAAATTAGCTTAAATATAAAAGTGAACAGGCCACAGCGCCAGGCAACAGCAACAGCAACAGCAACAGCAAAAGCAACAGCAACAGAAGCGAATCGACAACAAAATACAAAAATCAAAGAGGGCGAAAAAAAACCAACCAGCACTGAACACACATTTCAACGATAATTCAAACGCAATATGTAAACACTTCAAATCTGGGAGCCGAATAGAAAAGAACAGAAAGCAAAAACAAAAACAAAACACAGCTATAAATGCAAATGTGTTGGTGTATCAGAAAGAAGAAAAAAAACGGTGTAAGGCAAGAAGAAAGAACAGACGACGACAGCGACGCTGCTGCAGTTAGTCGCTCGCTGCAGCAGAGCAGCTGGCTGAGGCGCTTGCAGTGGGTGGGCGTTAAGGTGGGGGAGCAGAGAGAGAGAGAGAGTAGAAGACACTTCGGCTTTGTTCGTCGCAGCTCGTCTCTGCTCTGCTCAAATCGTCTCGTCTCGGCTTGGCTTTTAATATCGTCACACACAAGTGAAAACTGACTTTGTTTGTTTACGCGATGACACAATTCTAAATCTGTGTTGGTGTCCCTCTCTCTCTCTCTCTCGCTCACAAACTGCATATATGCAGTATGTGTGTGTGTGTGTGCTTAAACTGAGCTTTGTTTGCCAAGGTTTGAGGTTTACGATTTGATTTGCTATCGCACTCTGCTCATGATTTGATTAACTTCCAGGATAACATCGAGCGAAAACTTGATATTTAACCTTTCAAGGCAAACGCCGGCTGTAGACTTTTATCCCCTTGGGTGTTTAAGTATGTATTTGCAAGTAGGTGTGTTTTGTGTTAGTCAATATACTTAGTTCCTAGACTTTACGCTTCCATAACTTGGTCAAAAGTGATCAGATTTTCGTGCCAGAGGCAGTTTTGATCATGGTTTGAACTCTATATCAGATCTGCATTTAAATCGCAAATACTCTTAAAATTTAACTTTTCTTTAAGGCTTAGATAGTTCACAGAAATAAATGCCTTTCCAACAGTAAAAACTCCCAGAACTTTGTCAAAACTGAAGATTATCATATACGAGACAGTTTTGATCATGGTTCTAGAGGTCTATATCTGGATTTATATCTGAAAAACTCTCCGAATATCGACTTCTATTCAACACAAACCAATACAATGCTTAGATAGTCCATAGAAATGCCTTTCCAACCCTTAAAACTACCATAACTTGGTCCACTCTGATCCGATTTACGTTCCCAAGGCAGTTTTGAGTTTGGTTTCATCTCTACATTAGATCTGCATTTAAATCTGAGGCACTTCGAAATTACAGATTTTCTATTGAAAAAACATGATATATGACAATGATAGCAAGTTCTTAGAAATGTCAGTGGAAAACTTTCCTATATCGAATAATAACATCTAAATTTGAAAGTCCCTTCCCTTGGTTTATCTTCTATTTATGCATATTGATTTGGCATTTAAAAATAATAGCACAATTTTTCCAAATTTTTTTGGACATTTTTCAGTTGAGTGTGGATTCCAGACAATAATCTCATCTCATAAGCTGAATTATCGCTTCCCACTCCCATTTGCAGTTGCCATTGGGACTCACCGTATTGTTTACGCTACTTACGTACTTTTCAGCTTAACATTAAGTGCTGACAACAACCAAAACGAAACGAAACGAAACGAAACTCACCTGCAACGAGAGAGAGAAAGAGAGAATATGTGATTAACAACAAATGCAGCGTGAACGCAACTCGAATGATAAATCAACTGGCTAAAAATACAACAACAATTACAGCAGCAGCAACCATAACAGCAATGCTGACGCTGACGTTGACGCCGACGTCGACGTCGACGCCAGCGGCCAAAAAAGGCAAACAATTGCAAAAATCTGCATGTGGCTGCCGTGCGCGACGCCAAAGTGTGGCTAAAAATATTTCTGCTCGCTTAGATATCCAAAATTAGCTGGCAGAGCGGCGGCAGAGAGATGGCGGCGATGGCGACGGCGACGCTGTCGACGTCACTGTTGAGCCGTCGCGATGCGTCGCGGCAGCAGGTTGGCAGAAAGTCTGCCACTGATAACGGGAAATGGCATGCCAGCAGCAGCAGCGCCAACTGCTCACTCACACTTACTCACACTCACACTCGCACTCACTCTCTCTCTGTGTGTGTTGGGCTCTCGCCTAGCCGGCCTCCACACTACAACTCACACTCTCTTTGTGTGCCGCTCTCTCACTCACTCACTCACTCTCTTCATGCAGCTCTGGGCAACGCTCACGCCAAAATAAACAAAACAAATGTAAAGTGCGCCCCTTTGCGACGCTATGCTGCGCTGCCACAACACCACCTACCACCCAACACCCACCCCCCGCCACAACGTAATGAAAATAAATATGTGGGCATAACAAAAATGAAAATTGTACGCGAAATGTGCCGCAAATGGCAGCAGATTTGCCATTAAAACGTACACAGCGGCTTTACGTTATTCACTGCGAACGAGAGAGCGTCGCTGAGTGGAGCGGCAGAGAGGGAGTGGGAGCGCGAGTGAGTGCAAGAAGAAAACATAGACAAACAGTCGCAGCATAACAAAAGAAATTGACAAAAACACACTAAGGCTGTGTGGGCGAGACGCTTAACAGCACGCTGTTAGACAACAGCTGTCGTCAGTTAACAGCACATGTTTCAATCTGTTAGATTTGGAGCACATTAAAGCAATTTACAAGTTAATAAATTAATTAGAGGCTTAAGTTTCCATTCAAAATAAGTTCTTTGTGAATTAATTGGGCATTTGTATTCTTTTTCAAAAATGTGTGCATATATATAGCAGCTGAAAATGTCAAACCGATTCATTTAAATATAGATATAAATAGAGATATATAAGTATATATATATGTTTAAATATATGTGCACATTTATTCAGCTAGCACAACATTTACATTTACACTGCCATTGTTGTTTTTTCTTCTGGAGTTTTCTCAACTTTTCATTGTTTGCTTTTGTGCTGCGGAAGCCCAACTAATGAAAATTACACACAAAAAAAAAGAAGAAGAAAATGGTAAAACAAAATGAATGACAACTGTGGGCAACTTTGAAGCATAAATTTACTAAAATGCTATGCTTTTTTTTCTGCCACAAACTTCTTCATAAATCAGCAGCAATTGAAAACTTCTAAAACACACATACGCACTGTTGTGCGCTTGATAACAGTTTTAAACACAGTTGTTGTTGTGGTTATTGTTGTGGTTATTGTTGCTGCTGTCAAACGTCGCGAGTGTTGCATCTGTTTTGTAAATTAATTAATAAATTGCACACACGTAAGTGTAAAAATAAATCATCAACAATGGCAAAAGCAGAAAAAAACGTTGAATTTCATACTTATATGAAAATAATTACAGTGCACTGCAGTTGCATAGAATTTCAGCTGCCAGTTTAGTTTAGTATGCTATCAATATAAACTAACTGTTATTAATATTGACAGTTGCATTGATTTACTCAATTCGAAAAGGATTTTGCATACAAAAAATTAATATAATTTGACGTATACATTGGAATGAACATGACTGTATGCACTTTATTAACTATATATACGCATGTAAATAATGGAAAATATTTAAAAAATAATGCCAGCTAAAAAAAAATGTAGCTAAGTACAAATACATATAAAAAATAATATAAAAATGCAAGTGATAGCCAACAGCAGCGACGTGCTGACAAATTCAATTAGCCTGACAACAAGAGTCGGTCAATAAATGACAACAACAACAACAGCAACCACAACAACAACTAAAACGCCATGGGGCGGATTTTGAAAGTGAGAAACAAACGCGCAAATGTGTGAAATGAAAATTGCATTATGGCACAGAATATTTAAATAATTGATTTTCGCTGCTGATCATTTTTGCACTTTTTTATGAAAGCCAGAAATAGTTGCATTCAAAAAAAGGTCACTATTGGAATCTATCACAGACCATTTGCAAGCAAAATGCCTAAAGGTTAACTAAAACAAGCGCAATTAGCTTAGTTATTACCTGCAATACACGGCGTATACGTAATGTGACTAAGAGCTAAAGTTTACCCTATAATCTGTTGCTATATTCAATTATATTGCGTATACGCATTGTTAGGCTCAATCATTTAAAGTTAAATACAATAAATATACTATAATAATGATAAGTATTTGCAGAAATTGTTATTTTTACAGATATTCCCGTTATTTACAGCACGCCCAGCGCCCTCATTAGAATTTCTTTCCTATATTCAAGCATCGACGACACGATTTGCAATCAACTTAATTGAATTTTGTTTTGTTGCAATGCAAGCCGCTTTAAACAAGCTGTAAGTGGCAAGGCAGACAGAGAGAGACGGAGAGAGAAGGAGAGAGAGGGAAAGAGAGAGAGAGCGCACGCGAAGGGAGCAATTGTTATACCCTGTAAGACATTTCGCAAGTGGGCATATCCAGTTGATATAAGTAAAAGCACTATATTGACCTTAAAAAGTCAAAAAGATAACGAAAAAGGCGTATAAATTTGTATGAGGTAGCTGGTAACTGTTTTGCATATGCCCTGTAAGACATTTGCATAGTGGGTATATGCTGTTAATAGTCAACACATGCAGAAAATTAAACCGTAGCTAGTGAAAATTGGTAAGTTGATACATAAAATTTAAATAAATGAAATAAAATAATACTACTATAATAATGAATAAAAAAACTCTTTTCTTAATTCTTAAAAAAAAGGTGAAATACACTAAATTTAAATATATTTTGCCTTTTTCGTATAACATTTTTTAATTTTGCTATTTGTAAGATATAAAACAAAAGAAACCCTTTTTTAATTCTTTAAAAAAATAAAGAGAACTAAGTTGATAAAAAAATAAAATAAAATAAAATTTAAATAAATAAAATAAAGTAATACTATAATACTAATAAATAAAAACTCTTCTCTTAAATCTTAAAAAAAGACTGAAAAACACTAAATTTTAATATAATTTGCTTTTTTCGTATAACATTTTTTTCTTTTTGCTAATTTGCTAATATAAATATATAAAGAAAACCTTTTTTAATTCTTAAATAATATATATGTGCTTTTTTCTTATAACAATAAATAAAATTGAGTCTAGCACTTGAATCTATGTTCTTGGCATAAAAAACTATAGCACATACATAGTAGCAAATTATACAGGGTAGCTGCTAGTCAAGTTTCTTGCTTGCCTCACTTACTAGCGACTGCAATTGTCTTGGGCTTGTTTGTTGTCAAGCGAATTTTATAGCCACAATGACGACGACGACGACGACGACTTTGCCGATGGCGATGACGATGCCGATGACGATGACGATGACGATGACGACGCTGACATCTCGTGTACGATATTCAATTAGACGTTGTCGTCGTCGTCGTCGTTTCGTTGGCAGCCGTTTAATGAAATTAAATTTAACTCCATTTGTTTATTTATTTTGTGCGCGCTTTTATTTGTTTATATGGCAAAAATCAGTTAACTCGATAAAGCGCAACGGAAGCGAGCGAACGAGCTGATGGCAAAAAAAAGCCCAGCTTCAAATGGGGTCAAGTGGAAAACAAACGCAAAGGAGGAGCAGCTTCAAGCAATTAACAGCAACTGCCCGGGAAAACTTTAAACATTTTCAATAAGTAAATAGAGGGGGTTCAAAGACAAATGTCGCAAGGGAGCTGCAGGACATGCGCACAGCAAAGGACTTAAAGCCAGGCCACAAATTGCACACACACACAACACACACACACACACAGTTAAAGAAAGGGGTATACGAGTGGGTATTTCGGGGGTATAGGAATAGTAAACACAGTAAGCACCGTTAGATATTGCGGCGGCTCAAAAACTTGCAAGATATCAGTTGCCAAGATAGTTAGGGGTTGCTAAAGGGGAGCTAGGGGGGCTTGGCGCTTTGGGGGCTTGGGCTAAAGCATATGCCCCTAGAACCTGTGACGGCTTGTGTGTGTGTTTCTTTTTTGGGGTAATGTAGACAAATTTTTATCGCTTGCTAAAGTTTTTGCGCAGGGGTGGTGGCAAAAGGGGGGCTCTGGTTGAGTGGGTGAGCGCGCTTGAGAGTGTGATTCGAGCTTTGCGACGCTAAATAGGCTGTTTGTGTCGTTAATAATAATAGTTATGATTATGATTATGTTGATGGTGATGAGCGCCGATGAGGCAAAGTTGATAGCAAACAGCGGGAAACGAAACACCCTATAAACAGAAGTAGAGGGTGGGATGAGTGGGAAAATGTGCTGACAGCTCAGAGAAAGAGAGAGAGAGATGAGCAGCAGGCAAAAGTTCAATGCAAGTTATTAATTTAGTGGCATTTTGCAAGAGGAAGACAAGCATAATGAAAATCTAAGCATGTTGAAAGGCGCATTTGATTAGAGAGCGGGAAAAGTGAGGCAAATGGGATTCAGAATGCATATAAGCTACGCAAGAGCATGTAGAATATAAAAAAAATTATATAGATTTAAAGATTTTATGACAAATTAACAAATTGCAATGTTATCGATAAACGATAAATACAGTTGAACTTCTTAAATTTCTATAGCTGAAAGTTATCTATGACTCAAAATTTGGTTTGGCAGTTGAAGTTTCGAGTTTCAGTAGCTCAACAGCATTGATAAATATAATATTGCAATAAATCGATATATATCGATTGTGTATTTTTTTAAATTTAAAAAATTATTTCTTGGCAGCATTTGCTGCAAACTGATTAAAGACACACCTAACTGGGTTAACACTTGAGCTGTCCGTTTCTCTCCTACCTATACAGGCAAAAAAAAATAAAAAACCCCATCAACACACAACTGCAAATCAATTAAAAATCTTCTGGAAAAAATAGGCGGCCCAAATTTGTTAAAAAACAAATGGCGCACACACGCTGAGCAGAAAAGGCTGCTGCTGAGTGTACAGGCAGCACCAGCAGCCCCACCAAGCTCCATCTCGCCCCCACTCTAGCTGCTAGCTGGCTGGCCCTAATCACCAGCAAACAAAAGTCAAATCAAAAGAGAAGCCAGGCAAGCAGCAAAGATTTTTAACCACAAGTAAGCAGGGGCGGCGATGAGGGGGAGGGGGGACTAGGGGGGGGGTTGCAGCAGCAGCAGCAGCAGCTAACAAGCAAAACGTCAAAGTCGACGACATCGTTGCAAGCGACTTCCAATTATTTTTTATATTTTTGCAGCAACAAAAGCAAACTGCAAAGGGGAGGGGGGGGGCGCCCAGTGGGTAGCAAAAGGGGGAGGAAAAAAGTGGATTATGTGGCTGCTGCTGCTGTCGTATTTTTGCTGCTCTCTGTTGAAAGGCGTTGCGTGAATTGTGGGCGCGGCTGAAAACTCGTGAGGCGAGCGAAGCACTCAATAGTTTGCTCCTTTTGCTTGCCTCACACAAACCCCACTTGGCTACCCCTACCCCTACCCCCTGTCTTGCTGCACTTTTGATTGTTGGCTGCCACAACAACAACAACAACAATTGCATTCTTATCAACGTGCCCCAATTGAGCAGCGTCTCAGCTTGAAAATGAAAACATATAAACATATATATTTCTTTCTCTCTCTCTCTCTCTCTCTCTCTCTCTCTCTCTCTCTCTCTGTCGCTTAATTAAAAGATGCAAATTAATTGCTTGGCCATTACTAATTAGGCTGTAATTAAATAAAATCTTCTGTTTTTACTTGCTGCCGCACAGTGGGCACAAATCAACGCAACGGCCTGCAGGCGCAAATATTGAGTCCTCCATGGTGCAAACAAAGCTTTTAAGCTTCGTTGAGCTTAACACACACACACAGACACACTGATAGGCACACGGGCGTAGCATAACAGCTCCAAAAGGGGGCGGAGGTGGGGCAAGTGGGGCGAGTGGGGCAGCAACTCTGCTGGGCACACGCTGCTCGCCATATGCGCCATCGAATTCAGCGTGGGGTGGGGGTAAAAAAAGCACACACACAGACACACACACACACACGTGTACACTCAATTGCCGACACTGCGTGCCATTGCCTATGGGCACAGTGGGGCAAGATAAGAAAGTTAGTTTAAAGCTGAATATGTAAAAACATTTAAAAGAGCTGGCAAAGATGATATTATTATATTTATAATATAGACTCTATACAATAGGAAATTAATCTCTAATTAGGGTGACCATATCATTCGTTATATTTACCAAAAATAGTCGAAGTTAGAGAAGTTTAAGATCGTTTTCAAACTGAGAGACTTAAGGTGGATAAAAAAAATATTACAAATATACGGTTAGAGAAGTATAAGATAGTATATTTAAAATATACGAAAATAAATTATATAAATATTACAAATATACGATTAGATAAGTATAAGATTTTATATTTTGAATAGACGAAAATAAATGAAAGAAATATTTCAAATTTACGACTATAAGTAAAAAAAACGTATATTTTGAATATACTAAAATAAATTATAGAAATATTACAAATATACGATTAGAAAAGTAAAAGATCGTATATTTTGAATATACGAAAATAAATTATAAAAATATTACAAAAATACGATTAGAGAAGTATAAGATCGTATATTTTGAATATTTTTTTCATTTGTATTATCATCAAGTCACTTTTAAAACTATATTGCTGCAAACAGTATAAATCTAAAAGTTTGTCAATATATCATGAAGCTGTTAGCAAAACACATTATATAAAAAGGCTACCTGTTTTTTTTTAAATATTTTAAAAAAATTCAAAAATTTGATATTTTAAGAATCTTATTTCTATATCATAAAATGCCATGGAAAAAATTGTAAAAAATTGAGTCTGCAGTTATAAATCCCTAGATATTATTGTTCTTTTACCTATATTTCCATGATTTAGTCTGCTCAGTTTTTAATGTGCATCACAAATTTGTATTTACATTAAGAAACATATATTACAGTATTGAACTACATTAACACGACAACTTTGCTGCTTTGCTTTTTTCTCTATTCTTCACTTGCATTTTGCAGCCACTGTGGCCTGGTCGCCGCACGCGGCGTATACTTGACATTACATGTGCCACACACACACAGACACTCGACTGCTGCTTTCCATCTCGCTCGCACTTGTGCCAAGCGCTTATACAATTGGCATTGCTGTCTCGCTCTAGCACACGACTGTTCGTACTCGCTTTGCAGACAAATTTCGATAAATTATGCATTGTGTGTGTAAACACGACAAGTTGAATTGAAATTACGGATTTAAATGCGAAGCAAAGAAATTTTATAGCCACTCGGTATATATATCTATTGAGATATATATGTGTATATAAATGTGTATATATGTTATGTGCTGCACCCTTAGCTGTGCGGCCTAGTTTTAACCTTTGACATGCCTTCCGGCACAGCTGTGCTGGCTTTTCTTGCTTTCTTTCATCTGTCGCCGCCGCACAACGAGAACAACAATCTCATAAATTTAATTGTTTAAAGTGCATTTCGCCGCCCGTTCATTGCAAAAATGAATGCCCAGTTGTCTGACTGACTACCCCCACTCTTGGCCAACCCTCCGCCCCCCCCCCTTCACTTGATTCACCCTGTTGTAGACGTCGCCCCGTCATCATTGTCGTTGTCTTTCTCGTTGTCATTGTCACCTTTTGAACTTCCGCTTTTTCGTTTTTTATGCCAGCGTTTTGTTGTCGGCGTCTGTTGATACGTTTGACTGTCCAACAGACCCCCACCCCCTCCATTATATACACCCCCCACCCCTCCCCTCTAGATCTGTCTGTCCCGCAAAAGTTCACTCAGACGTAAATTTTTCTACATATCGTTGAACGGGCTCATTGTTGAAGCTGCTCCCCCACCCTGCCTTGCCCCACTTGCCCCACCTTTGCAGCCCCACTGCAGCAGCTTTCCCTCTCGCCTGTCCAAGCTCGATTCATTAAACATTTCTATTTGTTGTCGTTGATTTCGTTGTTGTTGCTGCTGCTGCTGCTGCTGTGGCATTTGTTTATTTACAAACATTTCGTCACCGTTGACATTGATGCTGATGACGACAGTCGCTGCCTCATCATCATCATCACCATCATCACCATCTTCATCATCATCATTCTCCTGTCTCTTGCTTTGTTTTTAACTGAATATTTATTTATAACAACAACAACAACAAAACACAAAGGCCTGCGCAAAAAATGCGCTGTTCTTCGCAAGTTCCAGAAATTGCTTTTAAAAAAAATAAAGTACGCAACGCATTTTTGCTGCTCTTTAATCTTGAAATATTTGCGTTTGTTTAAAGCTGATAAAATAGGCTGCTGCTTCATTTATAAAGAATTTAAGCAATATATAAAATGCATTCATTTATATTTTGAGCTACGAAATGAATTTTTCACTTAAAAACATTTTGAATTTGAATTATTAAATATTTTTAAATATTATGTTGTAAATAGTTTAATAAACTACCTTTAGGTCAGTTTATATGTTCTTATATGTACAACATAGAGTTAAGATCCTTTTAATAGACATTTTATTTAGAGCAAAGTGTTTTATCAACTTTTATTTTATATAATGATCTTAATATTCATTGAATATTATTTTTTCAATATTTTCTTCTGTCAAATTTTCAGTCCATTTTTATATTATCATCAAATTTATGAATTGTATGAATTTATATTTTTATAAAATTTAAGAAATTACTTTTCTTATATTTCATAATTTATGCTCCATTTTGCTTTTCATATTTACTTAATTCAAAGAAATAAGATTTCATTGAACTCCTCAGCTATTAAAAGATTTGGCGTCATAAAAAATGCATTAATTAATGACTAAACTATGATTTATCCAAGTAAGTTTTGGATGAGCAATAAACCTCACGACCATATTCAAGCACTCATGAGTGCATTCACAAAGACTCAGATCGAAATGTGAACTTGAAATTGACTTTCGTCGCACAGTCAATGAGAGGCTTTTGAAAAAGGAGGCGGCCCTGCAGTGTAATGAATAAATGAGCATACACAATCAGACAGAGAAAGGGTGAGAGAGAGGGAGATGGTGAGAGAGAGAGAGAGACAGACACATGTGTGTGTGTGTTTGTGTGCTTCGTGTATTTGTGCAGTTAATTTGCCATTTCCGCTCGAGTAAAGTAATGAAAAATGCTTTGCTGCTGCTGCTACGAAAATGAAAATCGCCGTTAGCAGAGTAGCCCCCCTCTCTGCACCCCCACTCCCACCCCCCTTAATCCACCCTCTTTGGCGCACACAATGCGCAAGTGGTCAGCAGTCTGCATTGTTCCAAGCTAGCCGTCGCTAATCAGCAGCTGAAGGGTAGCGACTGGCACTGAACCTTGGCAGTCAGCGAGTTTGCATTCACATTCGCATATTGCGCATACGCCACATAAGCCCAAATGATGGAAAGCCTCGCTTTTGAGGAGTCAGCTCACAGCTCACAGCACTCTCCACGCACTCAACGACAATCAGTTGCCGCTCAATCATCAAAGTGGCGACAGCCCACCAAAGCGAAAAGCACAAAGCTCATTAGAGTCGAATCCATTCTACTCCTGCTCCAGCTCCTGCTCCTGCTGCTCCTTCTCATCCTCCCACCCATTGTCATCATATGCAAATTGCTGTACGGGAATTTTAAAAAGACAGCGGGCAGTCCTCGCAAACGAGCTCATTTCGCTGCAGGTGAGACAAAAGTCGCAGCAACAACAACAACAACAACAACAATAGCAACAATCTAATGAAGAGCGTCTAACAACAATTTTATTGTCACAGCGGTCAGTCTCTGGGAAAAGCGAAGGGAAGAGGAAGAGACAGAGACGAGGCTGCCTTCGGGGCAAGCATTTGGCTATTATGTTGTTGATGTCACATGTTGCTCGAACATTACCGTTATGGTTATTGTGTGTCGCCAGCTGGCTGAAATGTTGAGCAAAATGGACAGGCAAATGGACTAATAGCTAAACTAGTGCAGCAAACGGAACATGTACAATGAAATAATCAAATGAAGCAATGCGAATTTCTAGAATTCAACTATTTCTTAAGCACTTCAGGCTTTGTGTTGATTGATAATTACATATTGATGTTTATAGTGATCAAATTTAACATATCAAGTCACTGTTAACTTAAATGTTATTGAAAATGATTTTGCAAACGACTTGTTTAAGAAGTAAATACGTTTCTTATGAAATATGGTTGTTTAATTGATTTTCTGAGTTTTCCTCAATTTTCCCAATTTTCCAATTAAATAAAATAAATTATTTAAAAATTAAATAAATTTCATTATTTAAAAATTACAACAATTTAATTATTTAAAAATTACATAAATTTAATTGTGAAATCATTTTCAATTTGGCTTGTTTTAGAATTTAAAATGTTCTGTAATTTATATAGATTTTCCTGTGTTGACTGTTAATAATCGCAAATGTTTTATGCTAAGCCACTGTTAACTTAACAGAAAACTCGGAATGTAAACAGTTATGTTAATAAATGCTAAGTCAATGTTAACTTAACTTAACTTAACTTAACTTAACAGCAAACGCAAAATGTAAACAGTTATGTTAATAAATGCTAAGCCACTGTTAACTTAACAGCGAACTGGCAATGTAAACAGTTATGTTAATAAATGGCATACAAATCACAGTAAATTCTCCAGAATTAAAGTCGATCAATTATAAAGCGCCATAACTCATACATAGAGCGATATTTAAGCGAGTGCTCCTTTTTGCTAAGCTTTAAAAAAGCTTAACGAGCTTTTTGTAATAAAAGGGGGCTTAGCGCTTTGAAATGTTAATAAATATACGTATATATTCCCAGTTGCAAAACGTACAAGATGGAGTGAAAAATCATACGCAGGCCTCTTTTGCGAGGGTCGCTCGCTTGTTTGGGTTAATTTTACATATGGGTGCATCAAATATGTGAGGCAACACCAAAATGCAGCCGCAATAATAATCCCCGTTAAGCAGCCAAGAGCCCAAGTAATCGACACTCGTAGGAAACGCCATCAAAATGGGAAAGCCAACAGAGGAGCAGCAATTGCAATTGCAATGCGTGAAGTAATGCAGATGGGGGATAAGGATAGAGATGTGGGTGGGGGCTGGGGGCTGCTACCTCAGTCTAAGGATGGCAAATGCCAACGCACAATGCTAACTGCCGTCTGGCAATTGGCATTTGGCGCCGTTATCCTTGTCCGTATATATGTATGCATGTATATCCTGGCAGTCGGCAAAGACGGCAAAGCGAATGCCAAATGCCATCGTCGTCGTCATCGTCAGCTTCGTCTCCTCGACAGCCCACAAATCGAATCCACACCAAGAACGGGGGATTGTGGATTGTGGTGCAGGTGGCTGTAAACTCCTGGATTACTCTGTGTGTGTGTGTGTGTGTGTATGTGTGTGTGTGTCCTGTGACAACATTGTCAGCATTTATGATTGAGAAATTGCGGTAGCTTGCGGTTTGGTTTGTCAACTGGTCAGTTTAAAGCGGATAGGCAACAAAGTTAATAAGCAGCAAATGCGAAAGCACGCAATTTAAATATTCAAACTGAAGAATTTTGCAGAAAAATAATAGTTAAAGTGTGGCTTAAACCAAAATAGTTTCAGTTAAATAGCTATGATATGGATTTAAATACATACAGCAGTTCATTTTAGCAATTATTGAATCGAAACAGAAAATTGTCAAAGATTAAACAGTCAATTAAAAATGTTGATCATTTTGGATTAAAAAGTAAACCAAAAGAATTTGAGAAGTGCCGAAGATTTTATACTCTTTTCTAATCTTTGGATAGATTTCATTAGCTTTTTTAATGCCTATGCATATGATACTAAATAATCCACGACTTCAAGGCAATTGACGGTGATAACTCAACGAATATGGCAAATTTGCCCAAAAACGAATTACAATCGTATGGCAGCTATAAGATATAGTGGTCCGATCCAGACGATTCCGACAAATAAGCTGTCCCTTTGAATAATAAGTCTCTGTGCCAAATTTCATAGCGATAGCTCAAAAACTGAGCGACTAGTTTGCATACATACAGACAGACAGACAGACGGACATGGCCAGATTGATTTGTTTTCGTGTCATTCTAAGCATATTGAAGGAAAGTAAAGAAAATATTTAAGGCATTTTATTTAAGAGCTTTAGCTTGTTTTTGCACACTTAAATCAGCTGCCACATAATCCTGATAGATCCATCAAAATATATCGTTAAATCCGCTGCTAAAAGAAAAAAAAACAAGGTGACAAGCCCAATTTAAATTGTCAGCAGTTATCCAACAACAAACAAAAAGAAAAAACTAGAGAATGTGAGTGAGAGTAATAGAACTTGCCATTCACTTTGAAGCGCATACAAATTTAATTAAATTAATTAGCTAAAAAGGCAAATTTATTGCTGGCTGGCTGGGAGAACAGCAACAGCCTCAAATTCAGATGAGAAGCGCATTAAAAACGCTGAAGCACCCTATGGGCAACGGCGTTAGGGGTACTCAAGCGATGGCAAATAGGCGCATAGAAAATAAAAGTAAGTAGACACAAACACATATATACACAAATACATAGAGAGCGAGTCAGCTAGCGAGAACTTCAAAATGAGTTTATCGATTTTAAGGCAAAAGGCATTCGAGGCAAGGGTACTATGTTAGGGGATTGTGTGAGTGGTGGCTAGGGGGGGTTAAAGGGCAGGTGGGGCAGTCGTCTTGTGTGTGTGTGTGTGTGTGTGTGTAGAAAAGGCTTGATGAATGTGGCGGTAAGAACAGGGAGCAAGGTGAATGATAGCGAAGCGAAAGCAAAAAGAAGCAGCCTCATTTCAACTCAAAGTGTGTGTAAATGTGTGTGTAAATGTGTGTAAATGTGTGTGTGTGTGTGTGTGTGTGTGTGTGTGTGTGTGTGTGTGTGTGTGTGTGTGTGTGTGTGTGTGTGTGTGTACAAGTGTGTGTGTGCGCCGCTCTACACTTGATTTCCATGTGCAATTCTCAATAAATTTCACGCAATACATGTGAAAAATCTGCACATATTATTTAAGGGTTAAATTATTTAATACAAAAAGCTTAAGCTGCCCACCTAGCACCACCCCCAACAGCCCCAACAGCCCCACCTGCACCACCTTTGGCTGCTGCTGCTGTCGCTGACGTCGCTGTAACGCCTTTGTCTTGTTTATTGTTTATTGTGGCCTCTCAAACGTACAGCAATTAAAATCTGCAAAGACAATTGGCCAAAATGGTCGGAAAACTTGAGGCTTGGCGCTCAGCTTTCCATATCAATTATAAAGCTAAGCTGGTGCGGGGGGGAGTATGTACAGCTAAAGCTCCTTTTGAGCGCTCGCCTCAATTTCATAGCTCAAAGTGCAACAGCAAATTGCATTATTAATATGCAATGAAATTTGCCAAACATAATAAATAACTGATGTAAATTTGCAAATATGCATTTCTCCTCTTTCTCCTTCAGCTCAGCTATCCGCTTTCAGCTTGAGCCTCAGCTTGAGCCCCCACCCGAAAACTGTGCTCCTTCGCCTCCTGCCAGCCCCTTTCTTTTTTAGGGGGGCTGCCCACAGCAACTAACGCATAAAAGCCTTTGAAGTGCGCCAAATACACACCGTGACATTGTATCTGTGTGAGTGTGTGTGTGTGTGTGTGTGTGTGTGTGTGTGTGTGTGTGTGTGTGTGTGTGTGTGTGTGTGTGTGTGTATGTGTTATACGAGCCAAACACGAGTGGAGCCCACAAAACGAGGGCTGCCTTCGCCCTCCAATGAGTAGCGAAGAATGAAACGAATGAAACTGCGGCCTGAGCATGTTGTGCAAGTTGACACCACTGTGCACAGTGTAGCCAAAGCTAAATGTGTTGTAATACAATAACATTGAAATACTAAAACTGAGCTAAAATTAGATACTATTTTTAGTCAAAAGTCAATTATACAAAAAAATGTAAATAAATTAATTAACTACAACTTTTCATGCCATAAAACTTTCAAAACTCAACCGATTTTCACTCCCGATGCAGTTTTGATCATGGCTTAGCGTCTATATTCATTCTTATGCATTTAAATCTGAAGAACTTAGAAGATTTCGATTTTATATGAAAAATCAACCAATACAATCCTCAAGTTCCTACAAATGCCTTTTAAACACCTAAGACTCCCATAACTTTGTCAAAACTGATCCCATTTTCGTTCCCGAGGCAGTTTTGAACATGTTTTGAATTCTATATTAAATCTACATTCAAATCTGAAGCACTTTGTATTTTTTTTGATTTTCTATCAAAAACAAGATACGAAAAGGCTACCAAGTCCCTAGAATTACTCTTCCTAAACTTCAAACTTACATAGCTTTGTTAAAACTGATCCTATTTACATTTCAAAGGCAGTTTTGTTCATGGTTTGATCTCTATTTAAAATCTGCATTTAAATCTAAAGCACTTCAAAATTTCCAAGTTCCTGGAAATGCCTTTCTAGCCCTTAAAATTTCCATAACTTTGTCAAAACGGATCCGATTTTCATTCCCGAAGCGGTTTTTGTATCATGGTTTGACCTCTAAAACAATTCTACAACTAAAATAAATACTCTTAAATTTTTGTATATTTTCTGTCAAATTAAATGGCAAAATTTCGACAAGTCCGAATGCCTAGGCCCAAATATTTTACCCTACACCCATTTAAACATGTTTTCTCTATACAAATCAGTTGTAGTTTAGTACTCAAAAAGTATCTACAATCAACTTCATTTAAAACAAGCCAATAACAGAATATAACACAGAATTATGTCCAATCCTTGATATTCTTTTTTTTTGGGCAATGCTTTCGAAATGTGAATCGATATTGTTGAACCAGCAATTTCAGTACCCAGCAGCAGTCCCTAAGCCACTCAACTTCTCAAACTTCTCCACGCTGCTCCCATTTCAGTTTTCATTTGCTCACTTTCGAAACAGAAGAAAAAAACGACCACTCAAACCCAAAGAAAAAGACACAACACGCAAAGGGTGCGCTTTCTAGGTGCGTTGGGGTAGGGGTAGTCAGGTGGTGGGGCTTGCTCAAGTGGAGGGTGTCAGCTGCTTGGGGCGGTTTTTGCGCCACTCGCTGGAGTCGGAGTTGGAGCCACAGCCCGAAGATAAATGATGCATTTTACAAATTTGTATAACGCAAAAAACATAAATTATGCACATGGCTAGGTACAAATATTTAAAGGCATATGCCACGCCCACAAACACAAACACATTGCAATGCAATTGAGACGAGTACCTGAATGGGCAGGTTGAGGTTATATCGAGTACATTGCCTTACATGCTAATCCCCGGGGCGTAATTGAAAATCAAATCACTTTTATGTATCTATTGGAAAGCAAGTTTCGTTTCTTGCTGCAGGGCAAAATTGGAAATTTTACAGAATTACGCTTATCGATTAGCGTTTAACTGGCATTATACGTTAATATCCGTTGTTATCCGGGCTATCCGGAACATAGATGGGCCTGTTGTTACAAAATGGATGTTTACTGTACTTATCCGAGTTTATCCGGAGTTATCCACGTTTATCCGAACTTATCCGAAACAATAGTAAGCCTGCCAGGAGCAGACACATGAGCTAACAACTCACCTAGACCTATCTAAATGTATTCAAAAGCTAACTGCACTTATCCGAATTTATCCGGAGTTATCCAATATTATCCGAACTTATCCGAGCTTATCCGCAACATAGATGTGCCTGTCTTGGCACATTGTTACATGGTTTGAGTTAAATGTACCTCTCCGAATCTATCCGAAGTTATCCGAATTTATCCGAAACAAAACATAAGCTATCAATTCATCTGGAGAAAAACAAACGTGTCAAAAATCAAACTGCATTTATGTATCTCTGCCGCTGTCCGAAATCACACAAAAGCCAACAACCTGTCAAAATGCCCACAGCTTGAGAATCAGGCTAAACAAATCATTTCACAACACTTGTACAATGTGAAGCAATTTGTATAGATAGAAATCGGTGTAGTGTAATAATATACATACATATTTCCAAGTTAAAAACACCTCACGTTGCAAATAGGTAAACACAATGCCAAAGCAGCAGCAACAACAGCAGCAACAACAACAACTACTTTTGTAACTAACTCAACAACAACTCGGTTGAGCTTGAAACGATACGCCAATAATATGTTGTCACTTGTCAATCAAGACAACAGCAACAGCAACAACAACAACAACTCACATCAAGGCAATCTCGCACTTGAAACAACGAAGCACGAAAACTGGAAGTAACTATAACTAGGGGTTGGGGTTTGGGGCTTGTGGGGGGCAGGTGTTGAAGGGTAAATGAAGTTGGGGGAGGCGCCACGTATCGTGGCAACAAACATGCAACGCTCTGACTCTCTGACTGACGTCTGTCAGAAAAATGCCACCACGTGAAGTGAAAATTGGCAACAACAATAACAAACAATGAAAAGCAACAACACAACGTAAGACGAAGCCAATAAAAAATAAAACAACGACAAAGAAAGAAAGAAAGAAAAAAAATCAAATTAAAAGCAAGAAAGAAGCAACAAAGAGAAGCAAAAGCAAAAAAAAATGGCAACACGCGACTTTCCCAAATAAAAAACGCATTATAAACAATATGTTTTACTTTTGTTGTTGTTGTTGTTGTTGCTATTATTGTTGCTTTCTTGTTTTGCATGTTGCAGTCAGTTGGCCGCCAATTGTTGGCCGTAATTTGCAGTGATTTTCACTGCCAACCGCAGCAGAAGCGACAACAACAACAGCAGCAATAGCAGCAGCAACAGCAACAGCAGTAGTAAAAGTTTTCCAATACCAAAAAGAAAAGAAAAGAAAAGTGAAGTGAAAAGCTAGCTGGCTGAGTTAGATTGGGACCCCCTCCTGCTTGCTCAGAGGCCGGACTCGCTCGATGGACAACAGTCGATCATTAATTCATTTGCGCATTTTTAATGCCACCTGTCGCAGCCTCGGATGACTGAGTAACTAGGGAGAGTGCGAAAACAAACAAACAAACATATCTACCTGTATATCTGTAGACATATACACACACATACATATATCTGTAGAGATTTCTCAAGAATTGCAGCGAAACTTGACTGCAAAGAGTTTGTATTAGTTGCAGCTATTTGAACTATCCAAGAGAATAATTGGATTTTAGCAAAAAGCAAAAATGTCGAATTGATTATGGAGAAACTTAAAGTTATAAGCTATATAAAGAAAATATTTACATTTTATTTGTTTTCATTTAGAACTCTGGCAAATTTTTGTTTAAGAATTAAATTTCATATTTAACTCTGGCCAAACATATTTTAAGAGTTTAATTTGTAAGAATTTTTAATATAGAAGATAGAGAAACTTGAAATAAGCTTAAGGATTGCCGATTGCTTTTTAGAATAAAATAAAGAGCATCTGAAATAAGGAATATACCTTGATTTGATTTATTCAAAATAAATCTCTATAGACTGCTTAAAATCTACAAGAAAACTTAAATAAATGTTTAGAATTTTCAATGGTCTTACGAATTTTGAAATACTTTTTAAAACAATATAAAATAATACACTAAATAAAAAATAGGCTTAAGGATTAAGGAATAGGATTGCTAATAAAAAAAATTGATTAAATAAACATTTGATTTATTCAAATTTAAATCTCTATCAGAAAACTCAAATTGTAAACAAGTTCCAAGGGATTTAAGGAAGTGCTTTTAAAAAAAATAAACATAAACCTATCAATAAAAAATAAGCTTGAATTTTATTTATTTAAATCTTAATTAAATTCGACAAAACTGCAAGAAAACTTTAAAAACACATAACTTTTAAAACTCTTAGACTTCGACTAAGTCAATCAATATATTAAAGCAGGAAGTACTTGGATTCAAATCGAAACGCTATTCAAACACAAAACACAAACGATTAGAGTTGAGTTTTCTATTTAATTCTGTAATTAAGGTTTGTGGTTAACCGACAAGTTGAAGGCCCCCCTTTGTTTTTTTGCAGCTATTAATGTTGAAGGTATGCGAATATATATATATATATATATATATATATATATATAACAGCGTTTATCGCACATTGCGCTAAGCCTCTTTATAGAGTGTAATTCTCGCTGACGTGTCCACGGATAAGAGCTAAATCTTTCAAAGTGATTCAGCGGCAACATTTTTGCATTGCAAACGCAGCTGATAGAAAGAGCCAGAGAGAGAGAGAGCGCGAGAGAGAGCGAGAACGCAGCAGAAATAAACGACAAAAGACTTTCAAGCCAATTAAAATTAAACAAAAACTGTGAATCGGTCAAAGCGAGGGAACGAAGGAAGCAAGGGGGAGGCAGGCAGGAAGAGGAGAAAGAGGGGGAAGAGGAGGAAGAGGGGAAGGTGGAGGAGGAGGAGAGGGGTCCGACTATATATACAAGTGAATGATTACCGGTCGCACATGACACAAATGACATTGCAAACGGATGCGGAAAAAGTAGAAATCAACTTGTCACATGTGAGCGACTAGAAGATGCCCTGTAAAGGCACAAATATCAAATCTCTGACTGTTAAGTCTTCATTTTCATATTTTCTCTATATTTGCCTTTTCTTTGCAGCTTCTTTCTTCTTCGCCTGCCTCTTTTTGTACTCTCTTCCTAATTAACAAAAATAATAATACTTTTCATTGCTTGTTTGTTTTGATAGGGTTTTTATAGAATTGATAGAATTTTATCGTAATATTTTAAAGTTTTTGTTAACCAGAGCCTACATACCGAATTTCATATGTCTAGCTCTTATAGATTTTGAGTTCAATGGGTTTGGAAATGTGAAAAATGGAACAATGTAAGCAATTAGAACATTTCAAAATAACTTCTAACTTCTAATTTGTTAAAAATAAACCTCTATACCAAATTTACACAATCTAGCTATGAAAACTTCTGAGTTCAAAGAGACAGTTAAGTAAATATCAATTCATATGCTTAACAAAATGTAATCATGCCCCATTATTTACACTTTTTACCCGTGCAGGGTATTCAAAGTGCACAAGCAGAAGCTTAACTGAACTCAACTGTATTCAAGTGAAGTCAGCTCTTAACTCAACTGAGATTCAACAGCTCGGTTCAGTTGAGAGCTGAGCTCATACATAGATTGGCTACTGGTCAGTATAGAAGTAGTTTGGCTGAAAATTGCGAATTGCGAATTGCGAATAGCTCACGTTTTGCACAACTGTAGCTGATAAAAAGAAATAGAAACTCTCGGAGTTTTTAAGAGTCTCGTAATAGCCAAACGACAATGGAGACGACGGTGATGACTATGACGATGACGATGACGATGACGATGAAGTTGACTGTGTAAATTTGTGGCAATTACACGGGGTCGAAATGGTCTCGAGAATTGCAACAACAACAGCACAAACCGAACAACCAAACAACGGCGAATGGCAGAACCAACAATTATATAAACTAGAGTTGCAATCAGTCAGTCAGTTTGTCAGTCAGTCAGTTAGCCCCGTTGGCCAGTCGACTGACATGATGCAAGCCTAGCCAACTGAAACAAACTTCACAGATTGAGATGGTGGAGACACACACAAACTGAACTGAACTGAGATGCTGATGCAGACAGAGATAGCAATAGAGACAGAGATAGAGACAGCGTTGCAGTCTAGCGGTTAGGGCTGTGCTGCATTATTTTTGAAGTATTCGACGAGAAAAATCTTTGGCTTACAAAATAATTTCAAGGTATTTAAAATGCACACAAGCCAAAGCAGTCGACAGTACCTACAACAACAACAACAGAACAACAGAAAGTATCTTGTAGCTACAACGAATGCGAATACGAATGCGAGTGAAACTGAACTGAGCTGAACTGAACTAAACATGAACTGAAACTGCAAAAAGAAATAAATAAATAAATAAAAATACAAAAAAAACGCTGACCTCATTATTATTTTGTACATATATATATGCAGTTTGTTGTGTGTGTGTGTGTGTGTGTGTGTGTGTGTTTGTGTGTGTGTGTGTTGGCTTCGTTTCGTGCACCAGCTCTAATATTGCGCCCAAAACATAATAATAAGCACACAATGAGCCTTGCCGACAGGGCGCCAGCAAGTGCGAGCGAGACAGGGGCAAAAGTATCTGACAGATACATATGTATCTAAGCATGCATGCATACATCTAACGAGACGAGACCAAAAGCCAAAAGCGTACCCGGAATCGCATACATCTATATATGTTTGTATCTATGTGATTTGCGCACCACACATGTTTAAAAGATTTCGCTTCAAGTTTGCCAAAGCAATTTTAAGATCAAAACATTTATTAAAGACTTTTCGAATTTTCTAACTGTTGCTGAAGTCGTTTTATGCGGCAATTATTTGCAATTATTCGAATAATATACGAAACAATTTTGCTTTACTCATAAATATTTATATTCATCTTTAAGTTGCAGATATTTGACAGCGCTATAGATACAGATTCTAGAAAGTAGACTCGAGATTTCTGCAAATATGATACATTCCAAATTTACAGAAAAGAATCTAGAGAAACCGACTCTGTTTAAGACTTCAAAAGCGATTTAAACGACATTATATAATCAAGCATATGCTATATTATATATATGTTGAACATATTCTCTAGAATATTCCTAATTTCTTTCTTAAATATAATTTAGAGAAAAGGTTTGCGAAGCATTTTTCAATATCTCCAGTCTTTAGTTTAGTTTAAAGCTTCAAAAGCACCTTATCCAAACTTTTTATCGTACCACGAAACTAGTTTCAATATAATTCAGACTATAGCTTACTTCATTTACAAATATTCTCTGAATATTTCCTACTCCTATTTTCTTCTTAAAATATACCAAGTAGATAAAGTATTAGCAGTATTTTTCAATATGTCCTGTATGCAAATTAAGTTTGATATGCTTCTAGAGCAGCTTATCCGAAACTATCCGTTCTACTAAATTCAGAATAAATATTCTCTAGAATATACTTCGCAGATTAATATTAGCAGTATTTTTACAAATATTTCCAGTATGATAATGCATCTTATCCAAAACTATCCGTTCCACGAAACAAGTTTCAATATAATCAAGTAGGTTACTAGATTTCTAAATATTCTCTAGAATTTTCCTATTTCTTCTTAAAATATACATCACAGATTAAATACTGCAATTTTTTTTTACATATTTCCAGTATGACAATGAAGTTTGTTATTCTTCAAAAGCATCTTATCCGAAACAATCCGTTCCACGAAACTAGTTTCAATATAATCCAGTATATAGGTTATTCCATTGCTAAATATTCTCTGGAATATTCCTATTACTTCTTAAAATATGCCTCACAGATAAAGTATTTGCAGTATTTTTTCAGTATTTCCAGTATGCGAATTGACTTAGATATTCTTCAAAAGCATCTGATCCGAAACTATCCGTTCCACGAAACTAGTTTCAATATAATCAAGTATATAGTTTGCTGCTATTCCCTAGAAAATTCCTATTGCCTCACAAATTGAGTATTAGCAGTATTTTATCAATATTTTCAGTATGAAAATGGAATTTGATATTCTTTATCATCATCATATCCGAAATTACCCTTTCCACGAAACTAGTTTCAATATAATCAAGAGTAAAGCTTAAACCATTTATAATTATTCTCTAGAATATTCAGAGACAAAGTATTACCGTATTTGTATCAATATTTCGAGTATGCAAAAATGAGTATAATATTTTACAGGGTATAACGCAAACAGGCACTTACCACATGTACGCTGCTCTGCAGCTGTCCGGCTAACATTTGTGTCTGTTGTGTCTGCTGCTGCTGCTGTTGCTGCTGCTGCTGTTGTTGCTGCTGCTGCTGCTCGGGCAGTTTCTTTTCAGTCTTTTTGGCCGCCCGCTTGTTCTTGCTCTCGAGGAAGCGCTTCTGCAGAGCGGTCGTCTCCTGGTTCTGCTGATCGCAGACGGTGCTGAAGGTCTGCTCGTAGCGTGGCACGCAATCCGTTTGCCGCCTGCGATAGTTTTCCATGCGTCGGCGCAGCCGTTCAACAATCGGTTGCCGTTTCGTTGGCATGCCATCGTTGTTGTTGTTGCTGTTGATGCTGTTGATGCTGTTGTTGCTGCCGCTGTTGTTGCTGTTGGGCCCGCTGATGGTTGCTGCAGACGCAACGCCGCCAGCTCCGTTGCCGCCAGCGACAAGGCCGCCGACAATGCCGCCAGTTGCTGCCATGTTGGCATTGTAGGGAGAGTGTTGCTGCTGCTGTTGCTGCTGCTGTTGTTGCTGCTGCTGTCGCTGCTGCTGCTGTTGCACTTGCAACTGCTGCTGTTGTTGCGCCTGTGCATTGTGCTGCTGTTGCAGTTGCAGTTGCTGCTGTTGCTGCAGATGTATGCCCAAGCTCTGCTGCTGATGCTGCTGCTGCAAGTGCTGCTGATGCAATTGGAGATTCAAATGTTGCTGCTGCGTATGTTGTTGCTGCGTATGTTGTTGCTGCGTATGTTGCTGCTGGGCGACGGCGGCTGCTGCTGCTTGGCTGGCGCTCTGGAACACTGGCAGGCCGCCCGCATCCATAAATGCGTCCGTGGTGAGGCTTTTCGTCGACGCGGCTCGTTGCTTCGGTTCTCTCGTCCTCCGCTAACGACGGCGAACGAAATCACACGAAGTAACAAGACCACAACACGAACCGGACACCAAAAATTTGTAATTAGTGTGTGTGTGCGCTTTTTCTCTCAGTGTTCTTTCGTTTACAATTCACTTGTTTGCTATCGTAACGTAATTTGCACAATTGTTGTTGGTTTGTTATTAATATTATTGGTATTGTTGTTGCTGCAGTTTCGTTGGAAGAATAAGAGGCAAAACAGAAGAAACTCTACGTTGCTCTATGTGGCGGGACGTGAGGCAAGAGGCAGCGATATAGCGATCGTGTAGACATATTGCAGGGCCTGTGAATAGACACAGAGAGAAAGAGAGTGGGCACAAATATTAGATTTAGCTCATTCATATATTCAAATAGCTTATACATTCATCATAATGTTATCGATAGTTATCGATATGATATTTTGAAGTAATCGATAGGTATAGGCACAAACAGAGAAGGAGAGTGGCAGAAATATAAGATTATGGTAATAAAGTATTCAATTAGCTTAAAATAGGATAGATCTACATGCATCATAAAGTTATCGATACCTATTGATATGCGGTTTTGAAATATGAAAGCAGGCCAGTGAATAGACACAATGGAAGAGGGCAGATGTATAAGATTTAAGTAATTAAATATTCAAGTAGCTTAAAATAGAAAGGAAGAACTACAATTATCGATAACTATCAGTATTAGGTTTAAAAAGGAATCGGTATTTATAGGAAATAGGAAAGTAAATATACTTCAACAGAAGTAACAAGTACCAAGCAAGTTTATTAATAGCTCAAAAATATGAAATTAAGAAGTCTAGTTTCATGGATAATAACATTATCGATAGTATCGATACACAAATTGATAGATACGTCATATTAGAAGCAAAACAAAATGTGAAAAGCATTTTAGCACTTCCATTAAGATATTAGAGATCACAAATAGATATAAATAAAAATTATGCATATTTTAATGTATTTTCAATGTCAACTTTACACCTTTAGTTAGTTTACCATATCGACTGCGCACTGTATTAGTTTAAAGTTTCGCAAATCAGTTAGGTTTGTTTATAAACACGCCTACATTTATCAATTTCTTGATAAGAACAATCAACAATCTTTAAATAAAACGCACAATGGGAAACCCGTTAAGTTTTATTGAGTTTATTGGTTTTGTTGACAATTGAATGTGAAACTAAAAGATGATCTTAGATACTTTGGATAAACAAATGATGCATTGCACTTCAATTCAGCATTTAAAACAGATCAGAACTTTTATGGCTGCTTAGTTTTTCAAGACTCTTCCTGAGTCAAAGTTTGTCCACAGTTGCATTTTTTTGCTAGCATTTTATACAATATTTTTTGGCAATCTCGGTTTGCTGTTTTTCGAAAACTTTTCTCATTTCGGGAAGCGAATAAAAAAACCGCTGATAAGACACGGACTAGCATATGAGTCAAAAAGAATAAAAATAAAGGTGCTACGTGCTCGCAAGCAGTACACACACATACACAGAGAGAAAAAACAACACACACACACACAGATAAATATGTATTTGAGACATGCAGCGCAACAATAATAATAATAATAACAAGAAGCGTTATAAACAAAATGCAAAATAGAGCAGAAAAGAAAAAAACTCGATGATAATTCAAGTCTTGCAGACTGATAATAACAAAAAATAAAACTACTGCATCCGATACGAAGAAATGCGAATGGGGAGACAGCAACAGCAACAGCCAGCAGCAGCAACAATAATTACGCACGACAATAACAGTAACAACAACAACAATAACAAATAACAACTGATTAAAGGCATTAATCGCTAGCGTTTCGCGAGCGAGAGTCGCGCGACTTGTTTCGCGTGTGCCCTGGAAAAAAGCAGCAAGCAGCAAGACTGACAGCGAATTGAGAACTGGCCTGCACGCGGTCTGCTGAATGAATGAATGACAAACTGACTGACTGACGTCCGTGGAGCTACAGCTACAGCTACAGCTACAGCTGAAGCTAAAGCCAAATGGGAGCCGTATGGACACGACGACGAGCCAAACGAATATGTTGGAGTTGTGAGAGGCGACGGATGCATGCATGTGTATGTGTGTGTGTGTGTGTGACAGAGGCGCAAATGAGCAAACCTTTTGCAACCTATGTCTAATGTGGCACGTGAACAAGCCGAAAAGAGTGGGGGAGGGGGGGCCACACTCAAATTAAGCTGTAAACAAAACTGGTTTGCAGGCTTGAGGAACGCCCGCCACAAAACAACAACAACAACAAGCAGCAAGCAAGCAGTGGAAACATCGCAGCGACTTCACGCGACGACGACGCGTTCGATGATCGAACGAGCGACTCGACTCGCATACAAACGAACGGCGGTTTGGCCGAACACTTGAACAGGCGCCCAGCATTAACAGCTAGCCAGCCGCAGACAGACAGCGAATAACAGCACGTCAAGTGTGCGTGTGTGTGTGTGTGAGAGAGCGAATGAAACTGAACTGAACTGAACGGCTGCTAAACGTAACGAGTGAGCGAACGAGTGCGAATAAACGAGACGCGCTGCTGCTGCTGCTGCGTATGCATATGTATTGGACAGAGCGAGTTAGCGTTAGCATTGTTTACATTTGACATTGTTGTTGCTACTAACGCGCGCTCCGTCGCTCTCTCGCTTTTTCTGTCTGTCGCCACCCACAGGTTGGCTTGGGAGAGGCAGGCAGGCAGGCAAGCGAGCGAGCATAGCAGCAAGAAACATAGCATAAAGCGAAAAAGGTCAAATTTGAAGGCGAGCGATTTGTTAGCTGCTGCTGCTGTTATCGTTGTTGTTGTTGTTGCTGTGCGAGTTTAATTAGGAAACTAAGCCACGCGCTCTTTTTTCGAGAAAACCATACAGTTAGTTAATTGCAAATGCTTGTGCTTGCGAATGTAATTATTATTTATGATATGTCTGATAACTAGTAATCAGCAATGCAATTTTTGCACTACGTCATTGCGGACTGATTAGCAAACAAAATGTCCAGCGTGACGTCACACACACAGCACAGAGACGTCAAGTGTTATACATACTATATAATCAAAGTACAGTTCACAGCAAATGTGAGCAGAGCTTAAAGACTGAGAGTGTGCTAACAAAAGCGCCTAAGCATCGATAAGAGTTTTATGAGCTCTCGCAAAAGCGCGCGTTTAATTAAAAAGCGCGATTCCCTTTCGCATTAAATATTTCCCTCGAAGGCAACTAAATGCCGTACTGAAATTTGCATTGTTTTTCGCAGGGAGAAAAGGAGAAAGAGGTTGTTTGCAGCAGCAGCAGCAGCAGCAAGAAATCGATAGCAGTCATAAAATTTCGTGCAGTAAAAATGCTGGCAGTAACTTTTGCCTTTGGCTTTTTGGCTTGAGCTAGGCAAACGATTTTTGCAGTAACTGTAAAAACGGGAATGAAGATGAGATTTACTTGAGACACTCAATCACACACACTCACACAAATGATACTGCATCATTATGATCAAGCGCATTGTTGTAATTATCATTAATGCAGCTTCATCATCATCGTCATCGTCTTGCGGCATTTTCATCATAATTATTTGTTCAACATACAAAACAACAACAAACAAGCAACAGACGACGCGAGGCGAACTGAGCTGAAAGAGTAAAAGAATGAAGGAGAGAGAGCGGCAGAGCGGGAGAGCGGGAAAGCGGGAGAGAGAGAGAGCAGGCAGAGAGGGGGTTGTGCCGCAGGCGTAAGCAACAGAATTTCTACGAGTCTTTTGTTGCACACACCATTAACAGATATGAAAATAAAACTCAAGAATTCAAGCGTTGAAGGACAGCGACAAAATAAGATGTAGCAAAATGAATATAAATTCTGAACTCTGAACTCGATATAAAAAGATTAAATTTCAAATATAAATTTGCTTTTACCACAATCATAAAAACAATGTAAAACAGCAATAAAACTAAAAAGAACAAATCAAAATTACGTTCGTTGCCAGCATTTTTTTTTTTTGGCAAGCATCTTAATTACTTCCCAACTATTTAAGCAGCTCTCGCAATCAATGTCAGCGAGAAGCAGGCGGAAGAGAGAGAGAGAGAGAGAGAGACAGTGTGAGCGACTGCTCGCATCGAGCTGTTCTGTTAACTGAGCCGCACTCTGTCGTTGCTGGGCACTGTTAAGTAACAGTCGCCGCCGCCGGCACAGAAATTGCAAAATCGGCGCAAATCAAAAATCGCCGGCGACGACAAAAACGCGTTCAAGCAACGTCGCCAACAACCGCGCACAGTGGCCACAAAATGGCCAAAAAAAAACAGCTGCCCATATTCTCGATATCATGATGCTAAAATCAAGATCAATAAACTTTACCCATATGCAAGTAAATAAAATAATGGACATTTTTTTGAAACAGCTGCCGGCTCGCAAGCGAGAAAAACCCAAACGAATGAAATTTATTGGTTCAATTCGATAACGCTGGCCAGCGTCATTTTGTCCACTGTGCAACGGCGACTTTTTCAGGCAAAACGACGGCGACTTACGTCGCGCGTCTATCGCAAAAACGAACAGGCGCCCAGCAAAACGAGAAGAGCGCAACGTTCATGCTCTTGGCAGCACGAGCAAAGAGAAAACCGAGTGAATGCGCGTCTACGAGTGTGTGCGTGTGTGCGTGTTTGTGTGGAGAGAGAGCGCTGTGTGACGCTCGCTCGCTCGCTCGCTCTTTGCTGCTGCGGAGTGAACTTCTCTGCATATCTGCCGTCTCGGCTGTCTCGCCACTTTGTATATGTGCATGAGTGTGTGCGTGTGTGTGTGTGTGTGTGTGTCGCTGTATGTCTGCATTTGTTTTTGCTTTATGTTGTGAACAGCAGCAGCAACTGCAACAACAACAACAACGACGACATGAGTTTGAATTGGTTTTTTTATGCCCTCGCAGAGCATAAGCATTGAGTATATTATAACATTTGTTGTGTTTTTGTGTTCTTAACGCCTTGAAGGAGCATTGTATAATTGTATTGGCATATTTGTGTGTGTGTTTGTGTAGAAATGACATACTATAAATTAGTAAATTAAAAAGTTTTCAAGCGTTTTCCAATGCAAATGTTATTCGGGATATGTTCAGCCAATTAGAAGTGCTTGTTTTTATATGAGAAATTTGAGTTACAATTTGATTTATACAGAAATAAGACGCCTTGAATCTTAAAGTGCTTACTTTTGGTAATATTTTTAGACGCATATTTCGTTTTTAAGTACATTTGAATGTGAAATTGGATCATATCATTTTTGATTTTTGGTTTGATTGGGTTTTTCTGGGTTTTGCCCAATCCTTGCAACAAATGTTGGACCAATGATTTAATTTTGCTATTGATATCCCCAGAGCCTAACGTTATTTTAACTTTATATCTTTAATTTAGTATATTTAATATTTTAAATTTAATGAAAATTTTGTCTATACATTTAAATGTTTTATAATTTTATATATGTAAATTCTTTTGTGTCGACTGTCAATAGTCGACAATAAATAAATAAATAAATTTGTTATTTTTATGAATTTGACTACTTAAAGTTGAAGTTTAAGAACAACATTGATTTCGCTTGGGATATCGCATGAAAGATGCTTTTTATGTAAAATATAAAAATCTCTGACTTTCCGAATTTCGATTTATTCGCTAACAAGAATCACATCATAAACGGCAAGCAACTTAATTTGCCAAGAGACGACTGTATTTAAGTTTTATGGCACCATAAAAAAGCCAAGCAAAGAAGTGTTGTTGTTTATCTTTATCGATTTTCAATGTGCATAGATTCTCACTCGAGAGACCTGTTCATCCAATTAGAAACAAGTACAAGTACATATAGCTGTAACATTGATTTACAACAAAGCATCAATTGTAATCAGAAGTTACAACTGGAAGTATGCACTATATGCATAGCATTTTCTTTATGGCACATTTAAATGGGGCAGCAGCGTTGTGCGATGGTGGAAAACGCGCGCGCGTTTTTAATCGCCTCCAGTCGGTGCGGCTGGCTCCAACGGCGGAGACAAGCGTACAACAACAACACAACACACATGCATATGTACATATACATACATACATACATGTACATACATACATATGTACAATCAAAAGCGCTTTCCTAGCCAAGACAAATCCATGCGCTGCAGCGGCTGTTGGCCCATTAGAAAAAGACGCCAAACAAAATGGTGCCGGTGCCGATGCCGATGGCTGGCTAACGGGGCAAAGCGGACGAGAGAGACGCTGCACGACGGCCGACGACCGACAAAAAGTCAATTTTATCGGAATATAACAGGCAACAAGCAAATGGCAAATGGCGCAAAGCAAAACAAGGAAAAGCGTGCGGAAAAGCAGCGTCTGTGTATGTATGTGTGTGAGTGGGGAAAAGCAAGTGCCTGGAAAAGCAAGCACGGGCGCTGCATTCAGCAGCGACATCTGTGCGCCTAATCCAAATTGCGAGAAAGATCCGCTTTTAGAGCTAGTTCAAAGCACACGCAGCTCACAACTCACAAAATTGCAGCGAACGAAAAGCAACAAAAACACACACGCACACACACATACAAACATAGCCAAAGGCGTAAAGCACACACTCAAGAGAGTGCGAGAGTGGGAGAGAGCGCGAGCGAGCGCAAGACGTGCCTCGCTCTCGAGCGTAGCTCTTTTGCGGCATGCGATTGCATTGGCTGTGGGTGGTTTGGCCGACTGCCCGCTTGCTAGTGGGTGGGAGCGAGTGAGGTGTAGTCAGCGTTGTGTGTCGCACCGCAGCCTCTTCTTCTCTGCTATCTGGCACAGCAATTAGCTTAATTGTCTCTGTTGCTGTTACGATTGCTGTACTCCTTTCTGCGAGGGTGGCCCATTCTAACGTCTGTTAATTTACATGCATAAATATGTTGTGCATTGGGTGAAAGCTAATGAAATTACATATTTTAAGTGGCTGTTAAGTAGGCGGATATGTGTTTACAGCAGTGAAATGTAAACATTTAGTGAAAATTTACATTTTTTATATACAACAGAATGATTTCAGAATGTTAAATTACATAACATAAATTGAAAAGGAAATTAGATTTATAGAAGGAAATCAATAGTATAATACATGCAAAATAAATACTTAATAAAAATGTTAATAGATGATTTGTATCTATTTGAGATTAGTATACATATTTCAATAATTTTACAACTGACCCTCGCCCAAAAGGTACTCAAGTACAGCACATGCGCAATATTCGCTTTTTGAGGGGGAGGTTCATCTTGCAACATACGAAACTTACCCCTTGTTTGTTGGCCGGCCGCTTTGGGTGGCAGCCGCGATGTGTTCTGGCTTCTTCTTATCAGCAGTATGAAGAGTAGTTTTTGTGCAATGACAATTAAATTGTTAGCTAGGGGCAGTTGTTGTTGTTACTGCTCCAATTGGACTGCAGAATTGTGGCCATAAGTGTGGCAGTATTGCCTGCAAAGATGAGAACAGAGAAACAGTTTAGATTAGGTGCAAATGTCGACTCGACTGTGTGCTTTTGCCAGTTTCGATAGCATCTCAATGTAGACGATAATTTGGCAATGGAATCAAGTTGAATGAGCATACTGTAGCTGTATATTGCATGTGAAAGTGTTATTAGCTACTTAAGATATAAGACACGGGATAAAAACTAAGGAAATGCGCATGGTAATGAATATAATATATTTGTAAATGAGCTGGAATGAAAGTTAGAATAGAGAAGGGCTCTGAAAGCCACTTAAACTGGAGCTAAAGTCAAGTATCTGAGTATAAACAAACATATAAAGCAAAACTTGTAAATATAAGGACTTTTTTTTATTAAAAAGGTATATATTTTAAGGTTACTCCCAGTTTTTTTTGAGTATTTTTACTTTAGAGTAGAAAGTTTACACCACTTCCACAAATCAAAGTCGAATTTTTAAAGCCTTAATTCTATATCTTTAAGAAATAGGAAAATTTTTTGTATTTGAATATTTTTTTAAGAATTTTCCAAAATATAAGATTAGTTGTCGATAAATGTTGTTGTTTATTAGCCCAACTTTAACTTTATATTCTTAATTTAAATATTTAAAATATTAGTTATGTTTTGTAATTGTTTAAAAATTTAAATTTAATTTTCTAGTCGACAATAAATAAATAAATTATATTATTAAAATTTGTATGAATAAAAAAATGGTTCTTCCAGCGTTCTAAGTTTATTAACTTGCACTTAAAATGTAAAAATTCAATAATGGCATTAGCTTATTTGTGTGCATGTCTAACACACATTAAACTCATCTAAGCTTGAGAATAAGAAAATATATTATAGAAGATGCGATTAAAAACAATCCATATTTATAGCTAAAGCAAACTCAAGTCAAGACAACTCAGCTTAATTGGCAGGTAATAAATGTAATAATACGGTATTAAGAAATGAATTCGCATAACGAAATGTTGTCTGTCTGTGTTGTGTTAGTTAGTGTCGAATGCTGTGAGAATCGCCGAGAGAGGCGCACGTTTTGATTTGGTTCACACGCGACGATGGTGGCGATCAGCAAAACCGCAAAAGGAAAAGCCCCACAAGTAAATAAATGCAAATTGTCAGCGACGTGATGGCTCCAACTGCTATGCTAGCCAGCTGCAACAGTAGCAGCAGCAGCAGCAGCAACAACAGTGCCAACAACAGCAACAACAACAACAACAACAGGTTCATGCAGCAAATGCGACGACTTGCAAAACAGATGTCGTCTGGGAGCTGCTGCTGCTGTTCACATGTGGCATAAGGGGCAGGCGCGCTGCTGCATGGAAACAGCTGCAACATGCAGCGGCAGCAACATTTCGTTGGTGCTCTGTTGCCTGCGGTTGCTGCAACAACGATTGCGGCAGCTTCTTGTGCTGCTGCAACATTGCAGAGGGCGCCACTGTTGTTGTTTCGTGCCACCAGCGATGCGGCGCACAGCAAATGCAGGCGCCTCACAAGTGGCACAGTCCCGGGATACACAAGCCTGGAAAATTCGCAAGCAAACAAGAAACAACAGCAACAAGAAACAACAACAGCAACAGCAACAACAACAGCAGCAGCAACAAACCGGTTCAAACAGCAGCAAAACTAGCGCAAAAAGTAGACAAAAGAGTGGCCGACCAACACTTGATTGTTGCTGTTTGTTTTGCTGTTTCTGTTGCTGCTGTTGCTTGTGTTGTTGTTTTGCCTTTTGGCCTGTCTTTTAGTTTAGCGTCTCCCATTTGCTGTGCTCCCTGCTGCACACAGGCGCCCAGCAGCGGCAACATGCGACGTGATTTATCCCCTTTTTTTCGTATACCCTGAACCCATTCAAAATTGGTAAAAAGGGTATAACGATGTTGTGCAAAAGTATGTGACAAGCATAAGCAAACATCTCCGACCATATTAAGTATATATATATTCTTGATCAGTATCAACAGACGAGACAATCCAGCCATATGCCTGTCTGATTGTGTGTATGATATACTATCAGAGCTAAAGATCTCAAATGTATCGATAATTTTTTATCGATAATCCGTTTTAAAAGTTATCGATACATTTAGTTATCGATAAATACGCGTTTTTGGCCATAACAAAAGAGTTATAAGAGCTAGAAGCAATATACTTGATATCTCTAATCTCAAATAGCATAATTAGACTTTTTGGATTTGTAAATAAGACACAGAAGTTGTTTAAGATTTAACATTCCAATGCATGGGGCTCAGTGAAGAAGCGATCTAACTGCTCAAACTGCTTGCACTGCTTGCAGCATGTGAGTGCTTGTATGCCTGTATGTTTGCACGCTAGGACTGAACACAGAGTATCACCTAGTCGAGCATTACCGACCAGAGCACTCTTACTTCTCTTCTTTGTTATTATTGGCTTGGCTTTTCTTCGTAAAGCTTTATATGGAAAATCACTTTGACAACATTATACAATACAATTCGACTGCACCTGAATCACCCTGTTGCAGCTGCACTTAGTGCACCCTCTATGCCACTTTATATTTAAAAAACTTTCTGCATAATTTTACAAGCTAAAAGTTCTGGAATAACTTTATATGTTTTGTTGTTCTTTTGGTTTAAAAATTTAAGCATTCTTTGCACACTGATTTTAAGTTTATGTTTTATAAAGTATTCCAAGAATTGTAAAGCACTTATTTCCAGTTACAAGCCGAATTTGATTTGGTATTATTTGCATTATACATTGTATAGTACTGGCCGAACTCTGGATCTATCAGCCTATCACTGAGCAGACCTCAAGGGTTATCAGCTCAGAGAAAATTGCACTGAGAGATTAAGCGTAATGCGCAGTTCGATCAACACATAAACACACAGTAATACTGTGTTGTTATCGTGCCGGAACAGTGTTGTACAACAGACAAAAGAGTATAGTTGGTTCTTCAAGCCAATAGTGTTGTTAAATTAGCATTCAATTAGTTTAGTATGGTAAACAACATGTAAAAGAGAGGTTTACATGTCAATAGAAATTAGTGTTGTATAACAGACAAAAGAGAATAGTGTATTGATGAAACCAGCAGTGTTGTTAATTAAATAAGTTTAGTTTGGTAAACATTATGTAAAAGAAATTTTTTATATTTCTATACAAATTAGTGTTGTATAACGGCCAACAAGTAATAGTGGATTCATCAAACCAGCAGTGTTATTAAATTACTGTCAAATTCGTTAAAGATACATAGGTGAATATATCAATTGATATTAGTGTTGCATAACAGTGTTACCTATTATAATATATCTATTAGTTAGTAAAAAAACCAGCTGCTCAGTGTTGTACAACTATTGAAAACTACTTGAATTCTCTTAGTGCTAATAGAGCTAGTTTAGCATCAACTAATTGAAACGAAGCAGCTGTAAAACTAGACCATATAAGGCATAATATAATAAGAACCCCCAGCTAGCGCTGAAAACTATCCGAAAATAGCTTCAGTTGTGAGCGTTGCAATGTCAAAAATAGAAAATTAATTAAAGTTAACATAGAGAGTCCTTAGAGCGCTTCATAATATAGTTCAGGCAGGCAGGCAGGCCGTATGCCATTTATTTATGATTATCCCTTTCTTTTCGGGGAAAAGTCACCCCTGTGTGTATCTTTAGATGTGTGCGTGTGTGTGTGTGTGTGTGTGTGTGTGTGTGTATCTGTATCTGTAGCTCGCTTGTGCGCGCCTTTCGGGTAGATACAAACAGTGCACATCGAGTGGTTGGCCGTTAAAATGTTGTACAACATGCGTTAAACGGCGCAGCTGCGCCTACCCGATGCCTGCCTGCAGCACAGGGCACACAGGGTGAGAAGTGTGCTGTGGGGCAGGGTGGTGCAGGGGGGTACAGGGTGTGCAGGGGGGTTGGGGCAGGGCAAACGTTTTCGGTTTCGCTCTTTGGGCAACGGCTTCAGCCATTGGGTGGCGAAAGAAGCCCAAGAAGTTGCAGCGACGAATGCTTGAGGCGAGCGCGCACGACTACGACATACCCTGTACGTAACTATATGCTCATTCGGGCAGCCTGGGCAACTTAAATACCTTTTGTAATAATTGTTCGACTAAGATAATACAATCTTGGCCATAATAGCTCAAGGTCATAGCGCCCAAATAGTAAATAATGAAAGGTTATAGCCTTCATATGGCATTTATTGTCTTTAGCTCTATTAATTATGAGCGATTATAATCGCTGAGCGAACGTTAATCAGGAAATATTTTATGCATTTTGGTATTTATCTTGCAAACATTGAATAAATAATTTTTTTTATTTCTTTTTTTTAGTCAACTTATAACTATTTTTTTTTTTATTATATATTTTTTTGACAAGTTAACTTATTGTTATATATTTCTATATATTAACATTGTATATATACATATTTTATTAGCTCGAAGAAGTTTCCCACTGCATGTTACATATACTTTATGCAAATACATAAAACACACTTTAAATAAGTACAGGGTATATTCGCAGTTGACGCTCTGCTGCGTTCCAGGGCTAGTTTACAGAGGTGTAGATAAGGGGGGAAGGGGGCGAGGCACAGTGACAATGCGATTGTCATTTGGTAGGCAGTCGGAAATCCAACACAACAATATCCAGCAAATGGATAACACAAATGACCATGAAAAATTGTTTGGCAAGGGCCTGCGAATTGTGAACAATTGTTGAAAGGACTTTGAGGACACGAGCAGCAAACTTCGGTGGGTGGTTAAAAACCTGATAAATAGCCAAACATCTGGCCAATTGTCAAATTTATAAATGTGTGAAAGTTTTTAGAGAGCACTTAATGCATTAATAGAAGAAAAGGCGAAGCTAAAGTTAAAGGGTATGCTAAGCTAATAGATGCGCTTTAATACGAGTGTTTTGGCTACTAAGAGAACTTGAGTTGAAATAATATTTTATTTACTTGACAACTTTTGAAAGTTTGCGTCTGATTCGATAATTGATTTTAATATTTACATAATCTATAATTAGTATTTTTCATATTTTTCTATATTCCAACTTTTCAAATTAAATACATCCAGATATTTTCAATGTTTCAGTACATTGTATAGTTTTAAATATAATTTAAATTATTTTTTGCTGTTTTTTTAAAAGATTCTTATTATATTGGAGCACTTTTTCAAGTTTAATACCTCTAGATAATTTAAATTTTTTTAATTTCTCAGTACATTTAATAATTTTGTATTTAATTTTATGTAATCTTCCATTTAATATATTTTTCTGTGTTCACATTAAATAAACAAATACAAAAATAAAAGCGTTAGTCAGGCATGCTTTATATATATTGCATTAGATCTATATATAGGGTATCTGCTAGTCGTGCACTCTAACCTAACTGACTCTTACATGCCATTCAGTTCACAGTTCACTCACTAATAAGTTTCTCAGTTTCGATTAGTTGCCAGGTCGCTATTTAAAACTGGTTTGCAGTCGTTTTTTTTTTTTGCCTATAATATGTAACGATTATAATATAATATATTATAAATCATTGAGTGAAAGTGCAAATAGAAATTAGATGTGTATATAGAAACTAGCCAAGTTCAAGTCTAAAGACTTCTAGCTGGTTTTAGTTGTATACATTTGTTATTTTAATTTTAATGTGTGTGGCTTAGGCAATTAAAAATAGCAGCAACAACGAGTATAATAATAATAACAGTGTCATAAGCTGGTTAGTTGAGGCGACAACTTATTGTTGTTGTTGTTGTTGCCATGTTACGAGTTGTTGTTGTTGTTGTTTTCATGGCTCTGTCGACGTCACGTGTAGCTCATAAATATTTGAACGTACAAACGCAGAGAGAGGACCGGACTTTTGGGCTTTTATAGTTTTTCGCGTTCTGTGTGTTAATTTAGCAAAAAGCATTGCGAAATGACTAGCAATTTTCGACTTCATTACAAGCGCTCGAGGGGTTGCTTTGAAAACTGCCAAATGGAAATGGGAAAATGGCAAAAGGGGCAGGGCAGGGCAGGGGCTGGAACTGGGACTGGGCAGTAGTCTCTTTGTAAAGTCGTCGTCGTCTAAATTGCGAATAATGCAAAGTAGCACAAGCCGGCACGTTTTTTCTTTTAGTGCTGTTTTTTTGTATACTCTTTTCGAAGAAAATAGTATATTAAGTTTGTGCTCAAGTGTGTAACGCATAGAAGGAAGCGTCGGAGACAAAACTAATTGATCTAGCCATGTCCGTCTGTCTGTCTGTCTGTATGTATGCAAACTAGTCCTTCAGTTTTTGAGCTATCGTGATCAAACTTTGCACAGAGTCTTATTATTCAAAGGGACAGCACATTGTTCGAAACCGGCCGGATCGGACCACTATATCTTATAGCTGCCATACAACTGGAAATAAATTTTATATTTCACTAGAAAATTTAAATTTATATGATATCAATTTGTACAGCTAATGAAAGTGCTGTCTAAAGGTTCGAAAAGAGTATAAAATCTTCGGCACGCCAAAGATAATCCTTTACCACTTGTTTTTTTTTTTTTTTTTTCGACATTGCGAAAAGTTGCAAGCGGCGACCGCAGAAAGTTTAAATTGCGCACAGGATATGACAGAATCCAGGCTGAAAGCAGGAATCAGGCACACACAAAAGGACAGAGAGAGAGAGAGAGAGAGAGAGGGAGAGGGAGAGGCAGAGAGAGGTGCAAAGAGAGAGAGGCACGCTGGCCAAATCCTCTCACAAAGTAGCACACCTGCCCACGTACAGCAAAGGGCAGGCATATTTACATACACACACACGCACACACACACACATAGAGTCTGTCTAAGGACTGTCTGCAAGTATCGCACTTGTGTACAGGTTTCGTCCTGAAACCGGATTTGCCTCGCTGGCCCCGGAGTTCAGAAATGGACAACAAAAAGTGACAACAATTATTGTGATTGACAGCAAAAAACAAGTTCGTTGTTTTGAGGTTAGAGTGCAAAACGTAAATCAAAGAAATACACCTGAAAATATATGCATATATTTCTTGAGAATTTTGGCATTTGTTTTTAATGAGTGCAAATAGTTGAAATTTAACTGAAATGCATATTTTAGTTACATTAGGCATATAAGCTTCTATATACCAAATTTTTAGGCTACAGCTTTTATGGTCGCAGAGATCGTTAGCATTGAAGTGAAAGAAACATCTTATGAAATTCCTTAAAGATTATTTAGACAACATTTGTGCATCTATAAACTATTCAAGCTCTTGTTTCTCACAATATCAACTCTTTACACTATTTATAGGCCCATATTGTTAGTTTCTTTAATCTATAAAGCAATACAGTTGCCATTTGAGTGCTGTGGGACTTTTTTTTTGTTTTAACTAGCTTGGAAACGCAATTATAAATATCATAATTATATAGTGCTAATCAGCTCTAATTATATAAATACTTATCTATACGCTGGCATTTCTCTATCAAAATGTCTCGTGCCAAGCGATTCCAAACTTAATTTGACTGTTTGTTGCTATAGTTGCTGCTGCTGTTGTTGTTGCTGTTGTTTATGGATCGAAAACTTGATTAACATTAATTAATCCATGCTACGAGTCGCGTTTATTTGTACAAATGACTAAACGAGACGACCAAAATGACAGCTCCAGCTACAGTCTGTCTGTCCCAAATGCCGGAAATGCGCACACACATAGATACACACACACACACACATGCATAGATACATCCACAGCTACATAGATACACCCATGGCAATGTTTGACCCAGTAATTTACGCATGTTTAGCAGCAGCGCAGTTAATAAAGCTAATTAATGTACTGCAGCGCATCAGCGGCAGTAAATGTATCTGCCAGATACACATACTAGAAGTCGCCTCGAAGATACTTTGGCTGCAACGGGCCTAGGTTGCCCATCTTGCCCAGGGCCAACCTGTTTGTTGTTTGTGTACACAACAAAGCAATTTCATGGAAAATACTTTTAGTACTAGTTGCAGCGGCAGCAGAGAGAAAATTAAACGCTGCCCAAGACGCTGCCGCAAATGAAGCGAACAAACGACCAAAATGACCAAAGCCGCCACGCCCCGCTCCGCTCCGCCCCGCCCGCTCGCTAGCCACATAATGCACAAAAACATACAACAACAACAACAAGCAGTAGAAGCCGCACAAAACGCGTTGAGCGACAACAGCGTCGCATTCTGAACAGAGCGTGGGAGTCTGTTAACAGCTGTACAACATACAAATAAAACGCTCTCTCTCGCACGCTCTTGTTCTCCCTTTGCCTTACGCTCTCTCTGACACACACATGTGCGCTGCGCGCTCTCTTTGACTGTTGCGCTGGCACGTAACAACATCCCTGCGGATGCGTCACACGTTGTCAGCGTCGGTGGCGACGGCTGCTGCTGCCGCTGCTGCCTTTTTGTCACAGGTCGTTGCACTGCCGACTCAAACACACACACACACACACACACATGCGCATGCATTTGCTCTGCCCATGTGTGCAGTGACACATGCAGGCCACGACGTCGACGTCGCACTGTGGTTCAGCACAGCCTTGAACAAAATTTATATTTAGCCATAAGAAAATACACAAAATATTGCTAAAAATTCCAAAAATTACGATTAATTAAAATTTGTTGTCAACTCTTATTAGGTAATCATTAAATGCACTAATCTCATTTCAAGATCATAAAATGCTAATGCTTTGTTATAACTTTTGCTATAGGGAATATGTGCAAGCCTTTTCAAATTTTCTATGCTAGTTTTAATTCTCCAGCAATTCCTAATCAAACATATCCTAGTTAAGATTTGTGTACCATGTCAAGACTTGCCGAACCACTGTGCGTCGACTGCACACGGACAACGGACGATGGGACGATAGACGCTCATCGCCCATCAAGAACATTGTTGCTGTTGTCTCTCACCTCGCCTCCTCTCACTTAAACTATGTATGTATGTATGTGTGTGTGTGTGTAGCTGCCGGCTGACCGGCTTCGGCTTCCCTATGCAGATATTTATTTTGTTATTGCCCTCTCAGCTCTGTTAGGCTCGCTAGCCCTCTCACGCTCTCTATCTCTCGCTCGCTCACTCTCTTTCGCTCAAAGGAGCTCTGTGTCTGCGCTCTCTAAGTAAGCGTAACATGTTTATGCTATGCTAAAGCTGCTGTTGCATGGATAAAGTAATTCTCATTAGCAAATACTTGTGTTATGTCTATCAACAGCATTTACAGTTATTGCCATAAAAGTCGCTGCCTTACAGCATGAATTACTAGGCAGACAGAATTACAATGGCATCGGTGCTAGTGGAATGTTATAAAGAACTCATGTATGACAACCGCCTTCTTCTTCTTCTTTTTCTTCAATAGTGAACAGTGTATAAATAACAGGAATAAATTCTTAAGAAATTGATCCTATCTTGATGACTTTTAAACTCACATAACTAAGTTAAAGCTGATACGAATTTCGATATGTATGCATTTTTGTTTGTGTTTTTAAATCTTAAAGTATGCTATATTTAAGTTGTAGTTGTTTCCTTACTTCTTGCTGGAAAAACCATCTTACTAATTGGGTTCAGCGTTCAAATATACCAAGTAACAAAACCATTCAGAATACACTCGAATCTATCGCTCTTATACAGCATGTTGTGCAAAATTTCCAAAAACCCCCCATAGATTATAATGAACTGCCCACTCTATGCTGCGAGTAAATATGTAAAATGCTTATCAGTTATGTATTTAACATTCAAGTTTATATATTCGATGTGGCTGCTGCTGCTGCACAGATTAAAGTTCCACTTTGGCAATATAAACAAGAACTGGGAACTGGGAAACAGGGGGGAATTCCATAAATTTTGTAATGCCTCAAGTGCGGCTGGCATCCTGCTGGTTGCTGTCTCCTCTCTCTCTCTCTCTCTCTCTCTCTCTCTCACTCTCGACCTCCTCCTGCGAGTCTGAGCTTTTGGTTTTTGGGCACTCGATTTGCTTTTGCATTTAATAAATACATAAAAATGCCCAATTAAAACAAACGATGAGTGCAATCAGTTTGGCTACGTTGCCAGGGCTCTACGGACCGACCTGGTATTTTTGGAGCGCGCCAAACCGAATTCAAGTGCTGCAATCCAAGCAACAACAACAACAACAACAACATCCACAGGAGAACACGAAAATATGCTCAAGTGGCGCGGCGAGCATAAAAAATTTGTGTATCTGTATCTCGCAGCATAAAAGAAAAGCGTTCAAATGAACTTTTCGCATACCCTGGCACCCTTTTGGCGTTGCCAATGGGGTATATTGCGCCTGTGATGGGCATGTTCATATTTAAGTTGTAATATTCTTCTTAGCTCATTTGCAATACATACTTTCAATTTATTACTTTTAGTTTTCATGCTCAAACTAAAATATTGGAAAATTCGCCAAAGTCAAATATTTTAAAGTGCGCATTATGTAGGTTTTTAATAAGTTTTAATATTCATCTTAGCTCACTTTTATTACATAGTTTTAGTTTATTTCTTTTAGTTCTCAAATTCGCAAATTCAAGTATTTTACGGACTAAATTCTTATGTAGGTTTTTAATGACCTTTAATATGATTCTCAGCTCACTTTCATTATCATTTTAGTTTATTTCTTTTAGTTTTCAATCTAAAATATTTTAAAATTGGCAAGGTCAAGTATTTTAAAGAGTGCATTTTTATTTTTATGTACGTTTTTAATAAGCTATAATACGATTCTCAGCTCACTTTTAGTTTTCAATCTAAGATATTTGAAAATTCGCAAGGTCAAGGTTAAGGTAAGAATTAAGAATTTCAGGTTTAAGGTAAGGTTAAGAATTTTATTTCTTATCCCATTAAAATATCCGACATATATTTTAAATAATTTGCATTGATACTAAAATGATATTCTATACTTAAAATTAATATATTTTCTTAATTGTTCTCAAGTAATTGAGTCTTAGAGTTTATTATATTGATCATCTCTACTTGAGCTCTGTCTCTCTTTCGTTTTCTATTCACTTTTTAAGCTTCTTTTTGTCTCTATCATAAATTTCCGAAATTTTTTAATTGCAGGGTATTTTTTTGACCGTCATACTTGAGCATCTTTTAAGCGTTCTTACTTGTTTTGTTTTGAATTTTTCGTTGTACGTGGCACAAGTGCGGTCGCATGCTTAAGCACACACCAACACACACTAGCACACACACACACACACATAGAGCAGTCAGAAACGTGTTGAGTGGCCCCACGAAACAAGTCGCTTTGTCTCCGTCTACCTTCGGCTCCAACTCTATCCATCTCTCTCGCACCCACTCGCTCCCTCTCTATCTTTCTGGAATCTCTGGTGGGCTTTGGCAACTCTGCGCTATCTTTTGCAGTTGTGACTCCGCTTGGGTCAGTGCTGAGGGGCCAATCCAGGAGAACCACTCCCCAACCCCACTGCCCACATCCTTGGTCACTTTGTTTTCCATGCAATTTGATTTACAAATGCCCAACAACAACAAATATGCAAAGTGCCGCATCATACAGAAAAAAAGAAAAGGAGCAGGATATCATTCAAATAAAATACATAAAGCTGTGGGCCCATCTTTCGGGGATTGAGCAATGATTGAATGATGATGCTGCTGCTTTCCCAGAGAGTCTCGTTTTTGAAAATTGAAATTTGAAGTTTTAGAGCAAAGAGGTGGAAAATGATTAATGTGCCGCCAACGTGCGTACAATGATTGATTAATTAACGTTGACAGCCAGCCAGAAAGGAGTAAAAAGCGCACCGACACACACACACACAACACACACACACACACAACACACCCATGTTATTGTTGTTGTTATTTGTTGTCCAGTTCGGGGCGACTTTTATAAATTGACTTCATTTTGTGTTGCGGGCTCGTTTTTCCACATCTTTGAGTCGCTGCTGCTGTTGTTGTTGTTGTTTTCCCTACAATCATTTTCCAATGAAATGTGTCATGATGTCTGTCTGTCTGTCTGTCTGTGTGTAGTTTGTGTGTGGCCTTGATTGATTTCGACAGACTGAGCTGGTAGGTAAAAATTAATTCTCTTTTTCTTTTATTTTTTTTGCGTCAAACTCAAATCGGTGTGACATGTGAATGTTTATCAAGGTGTGTGCGCAATTCATTTTCTTTGACAATTGACAGCTATCGAATAGTTATCGCACAGATTTATCGAATGCATATAATAAATAACAATGAGCTACGCAGCAGCTAATTGTGGTATTTGCTTAATGAACTGCAAGCTAGTTTTTTTCGTAAAACGTTTACGAATGGCTTTGAAAGAGGAAACGAAACGTACGTAAATGATGTTTATTTTGCATTACGATAAAGCGTTGCCGCTTATGTAAGCAGAAAGCTTATAAAGTCTAGTCTAATTTCGATTTCAACACTTCTAAAATGCATTTGCAACTGATGAATAGTCAAATAGTTTGCTCAGATTTGGTCATGGCTGCATATATATATGGATATATATGTATATATGCTCATGGAGATTGCAACGAGCAACGACCTGGGACACCCCCGCTCCAAATTCCAGAGCCACAGCACCCCCCAGACAATGGGCGGCCATTCATCTTTACGTAATTTCAAATACAACAATAACAAAAGCAACAACAATAACAAAAGCAACAGCAGTAGTAAAAGAAATAATGTTTGGCTTGAAACAAAGCAGCCAAAAGTGAAAGTCTAACTGGCGCAGGTCGCGCAGAAAATAACATAGAGTCCCTCACCAAAAAAAACCCAAAAAAAAAGATAGTTACTATGCATCTGCAAAAGCAAAGCGAAGCGAACTGAATAAAGCAGTATCTGCCATAAAATTAATGAATGAATATAAAAAGTCTTGAGCTTTAGCCCTCTCTCTCTCTCTCTCTCCCTCTCTCTCTCTTTCCGATCTCAAAAACACCCCCGCCTATAAGTATCTGAAGTTTGGGCTACAATTGTGTTGCCAGTTGTCTAAACCAGTTTCCAGTTTAGCCAATTCGAAATCAATAAATTTGCAACAACAACAAAACAAAGAAACATCTTAAATTTAAATAATTTTTATATAAAACCTAACAATGAACGCACATTTTATTCTAGATAAAACAAAAGCGTAGCGCAAAATCGACTTTAATGAACTTTGAATACGCTTTCTGTCTAAATTACAAAACTAAATTACATATTTGCGTTTTCTAACTAATACTTTTCAATAATTCCTTAGGCAAAACAACATTTGTCTATGCATAGCAATAGAAAATTCGTTTAATAATACGCATTTAGTGCATTAGATCATTAAAGAGATCGCTAATAATAATAAACAATTACGAACGTTGCTGGCTGGTAGGCGCACGCCCGACTGCGCAATACACTGTTGATAAATATATGATATATTTCTAAATTATTAATCTTATTGTAGTTCGAAAACTGAAGATGAGCAAAGAAACTAGAATCGTTGTGAAACTGAAAATCGAATATTTTTAGGATTTTCACTTTAAGCACTTTTAAAAATAATATAAAATTTAAATAGTATATTTAAAATTTTAATATCGATAAATTTGAAATATAGTGAGCTTGAATTTCATTAGTAAACTTATTGAAGTTTGAAGATTGAAGATGAGAAAAAAAACTAGAATTGTAAAACTGAAAATCGAATATGTTTAGGATTTTTTTTTGTATATTCTGTTATTAAAAACTTTTAAAGATAATCTTTAAATTCAATATTTTTTAAAACATTATATAGAATTTTTTTTACAAATTCTAAATATTAGAATATTTTATCAATAAAATAACCAACTGCAAAGCTAACAGACTGTATACCCCGTTGCGCTTATGCGAACAGAGTATACACATCATGTGCAGCAAAACGGGAAATTGTGTTAATAGACCTAATGAGTTGAAAAATTCCAAAAATATAACAATAAATAATGAACTGCAGCTCATTTACAGTTCAAAGATTTCAATTTCGAAAATAATAAACAGCCATTAACAAGTTAAACAAACAACATGACCAACTCTGAAGGCTTTTGCCAAGTCTAGGGTATATGCTGAGATATTGGACTAAAGTTCCCACGCTGAGGCAGCGTTTTCACTTGTTGTTGTTGGTTTTGTCTGCTTTGGGCTTGATTAAAAATGCAATCCAGACCAGTTCCAGTTACACATATATAGTTATATAGTTATATATATATCTGCGACTATAACAAATTGTATAAGACATACGCTAGCGAACCTAGGGAGTACAGCTCGTATGCCTCATTTGGAACCACCTTGGACGATTGCACAGTTAACGGGCCATGCGAAAAAAATGAGATATATGCACAAACTCATCAGGCTCTGTGGCTGCAAATGTATCTGACAGATACGCGTGCCGCTATCCAGCTGTCTCGCTCGCACTTGTGCTTCTAAATCGTTTCTCAAATCTTCTAAGATATATATATATATATATATGGGTGTATATATAATAATACACACAGTACACACAGAGCAGCAGCAAAAAAAGACGGCAGCAAGCGAGTTTCTTTATGCTGTAGTATGTCTATCTATACCTCGAAAATTTTAGGTAGTACATATCTACATGTGTGTGTGTGTGTGTGTGTGTGTGTACGATATATGTATATATATACATGTGTGTGTGTTTGTGCGCCCAACTGATTTATATTAACCGAAAAAATGTACAGAGCAAATGCTGCTGCTGCTTTTGCTGCTGCTTCTGCTGACGTCGGCGTCGGCGCAACGCACGTTTGATGTTGTAGATACTTTTGTTGTTGCTGTAGATACATTCGCTGTTGCTGTCGTTGCTGTTGTTGTTGTTGCTGGCCAGCCAAGTGCGAGTGTATCTCGGGCCTCGACAACAACGACGACGCCACTCAGCACGTTCATTATGGCATTTTGTCAGATACAAAATTCAGATTCTCGAGCGCTCGCTTATGTATCTGTGTGTGTGTGTATCTGTGTATGTGTGTATCTGTGTGTGTTTGTATATGTGTTGCTGCTGCTGCTGCTGTGGCTTGTTGCGCGATAAGCATACGGATATGTCAGTTAATTATTTGTTTATATTTTTCTTTTTTTTCGCTGGCTGTTTTTTATGTTTTTCAATTTATACGTGTGTATATTCTCACAGTGTAAGTACATGATATGTCATGTACTATATATACACTATATATATATATATATATATAATATGTGTATGTTCTTGTTGTGTTTAAGATTTTATGCTGATTAAAGCGTATTTTGGCTGCTTTGTCACGTGTTTTTTTTTTTTTTTTATTAAATTAAATGTAATTAAATAACTAATATTGGTCATTTCACTATACATCACATTAGGTCAACACATAATAAACCAACTTTCATATAACTTTTTCTGCATTTGTTCAAAAGTAAGTAAAAATAAGCAAAACAAGTGGCGAAGGAATAAGAATATTTAATTTTTTGCCAGTTGTATAGCAGCTATAAGATATAGTGGTCCGATCCGGCCGGCTCCAACCAATGTGCTGTCCCCTGGAATTATAAGTGTCTGTGCAAAGTTTTATCGCGATAGCTCAAAAACTGAGGGACTAGTTTGCATACATACAGACAGACAGACAGACGGACATGGCTGTATCAATTTGTATTGTCATTCTAAGCATACTGGCAGTAACTTTTGGGGGTCTCCGACGCTTCCTTCTATGCGTTACACACTTCAGCACAAACTTAATATGCTATTTTCATCGAAGAGTATAAAGATTCAAAGTTTTCCCCGTCTGCAAATCAAATACTTTTCAAAATCTTAACATTTCGTTAAAAGTTAGTGCACGCCCCCCGAAAGCGTGGCCGCCCAGCTTTCTGCAGTTTGTTTTGCAGCAAGTGCAGCTGCAACTGTTGTCGCAGCAGCAGCAGCAGCAAAAGCAGCAGCAGCAGCAGCAACGAAACAGGCGACTAGAAAGAAAGCGCAAGCAAAAGCTTCACAAAATACACAAACAGCAGGGGAAGGGGCAGGGGCAGACTAGGGTTAAGAAAAGAGAGGGGTAGATTGGCAAAGGGGAGGCAAATCGACGATGACGATGACGATGATGAAGAAAGCCATAAACCGGTGCACGGGGCAAATAGTCGCTCTTGCTATCTCTGTCTCTGTCTTCGTCTCTGTCTCCGTCTCCGTCTCGGTCGCTGTCTCGGGGCTTTTCAATTTCGTGTGCAATTTTCATGTGCAACATGCAGCAGAGGCAGGCAGCAGTGGCACCAGTGGCAGCAACTAATCGCGACAGCTGAGCGCCTGTTACGCAGCCTCAGCCAAACACCTGGAATGGGGCATACAATTTCGGGATAGCCGGATGGGAGCGCACAATCAAATGCGGAACCACTAGCCAATAAACAAATAAAAAGACTGCTCGACCTTGGAGATACCCTACTGACTTTCGATTTGTATACACTTCTCATACTCAAATGTTGTATAAGTATTGCTGGGCATAAAGACAGCCAAATATACTCATATATCCTCTGTGTATATGCTATACGATAAACAACCAGATTTACTACCCCAAACATTATAATCTTATGAAAAAAGTGTAGTTGGAAATCAGTATTCTTATTATTTTAGCCAATTGGTAATAAATTGAAATTTAATTGCATATGATAACTAACATACATTAGTTGTATTCTTGTTATCTCCAGCTTTTCCAATATCGGAGACCTACACAAGAAATATAGGCCATAAATTTAAATTTAAAACCATAAAACGTTGGTACTTGTTATGATTAACGAAAAGTTACTATAAAAATTTGAGCAATTCAGCTTTAAGTGCTGAATAAACTAAGCATTTTAATTACAAATTAATCGAAAATCGATATATATCGAAATGTGAGAGAACAGGCCAAATTTGACAATTCAGCTTCAAGTGCTCAATAAACTAAGCATTTAAATGAATAGATTAATCGAAAATCGATATTTATCGAACTGTGAGAGAACAGGGGAAGAACAAAGTGTACTTGTTTTAAGGGGTATAGATCTTAAACTAGCACATGTACATATATATGTGCTCTATGTGTTCGAAGATGTCGCACATTTGTGCAATTTGATAACTTATTAACAGGGTATAAGAACACATGGGCAGCCGCTGCGAAAGCCCGATCCAATTGCACAGTTTTAGCAGTGCAGCTTTTCGGTTAAGGGCTGTCTGCTGCTATTAAGGGGGATGTTTCGTATTTTGTATTTCGTATTTGTGCGACGACTTGCATTGGACGAGAGGGTTCAATGCGCGCACTGGCCCAAAACTGTGGGAGAGACAGCGGCAGAGGCAGCAGCAAGAACAACAACAGCAGCAGTAACAACACTGTTGAGCTTTGCGAAACCTGTTTGCCAAGCAGTAAGCAGCAAGCAGAAGTAAGCAGCAGCATTGACCTCAACTGAGTCAACGACAAAATATGCCAGTCGCAGGCCGCAGGGATCAGGCAATCGAAATAATGCAGAACATGGTGCGAAATATTTAATACTGAAATGCCTGGGCCCAAATGGCCAAAAGAGCTCTGCCAGCTTTGCTGTTGCTGCTGCAACTGCAAACGAAACCAGTTTGAAGTCAACTACTATTTGGTACATCTCCCTCGCACTCGCACTCTCTCTCTCTCGCTCTCTTTCTAGCGAGCCCACCTACATTTCGGGCCTTAGTCTAAGGTTCAATCCTAAGCTGCGACTACATATCTGCGCGGCTTAATTGGGTCATTCACTTGCTCGACTAAAGCCGAACACAAAACTTTTTTGAGCCACAGCAACTTCCGGTACAACAGACACACACACACACACACACACACACACACACGAACACACTCGATACGAAGACAGAAGGCGAAGAGAGCGCCGCAGTTAGGTAGAAAACCTCAAGCGTATAAAAGAGCGAACTAGAGAGAGAGAGAGAGGAGAGAGAGAGAGCGTGATCTCGCACTCAGTGGAAGTGACTCGAAACTCAAGTCAAATCTTTAATCTCTAATTACGAACATAATGCATATATCACAAAGCAGCTCAAAACTAATCTGTCAGCTAAAATAAGAAAAGTTCGTCTAAGCTTTACGTCATAAATCTATCGCAAAGCAGCTAAAATTATAAGAACTATGCTTAAAATAACTTTTGAAATTCCAATACACATTACTTTCTAGCTCTGTGAAAAATAATATAAAATTTTATGTGGCAAAGTTTTCAAATTCCTAGAAAAAGATTTCAAGCTATCCATAGTCTAATCAAAACTGAAACGAATTTAATCCATGTTTTTTGTTTAGAATAATTCCACATTTCAAGGTTATACATTTTTTTTTAGATTTTTTTGTTATGAGCAAAGTTTGAAATTTGCTGTAAATACCCCTACAAGATTTCATATTTTAAGAATTTAGTCAAAACTAATCCGATTTTCATTTATTTATGCATCCTTTACCCTTTTTTTTTTATCTATTTGAGGTAGAAAATGTAATTGATTTGCGATTAGAATGTTAGAGAGCACTTTCTCTTCCCTGCTGGCGCTCTCTCTCTCTCTCACAAAGCAGAAAAAGGATCGAGCGAGGATAGCGCACAAAGAGTAAGCGAGAGGGCTCAAGAGAGAGAGAGCGGCAGATCGAGAGAGCAGGGCAAAGTCAACGGCAAAGGCAAGAAAAGGCAAATAAAAAAATGTTAACCTAACCAAAGCAGTAAAAACTCAACCGACCACTTTTCGAGTCAGCAGCAAATGCTGCCAACGTCGACGTCGACGCTGACGCCGGCAGCGCAGTCGCAGTCGCAGCAGCACATCCATCATTCGTAGTGTGCAATGCGAGAGCTAAACTCCAAAGAAAATCCACACAATTGTTTCTAGAGAGCAACACAAGAACAACAACAACAACAACAACAAAACTGCAATCGCTGTTTCGCAAGCCGTCTTCGATTTGTTTTGCTAACGAGGGTTGCCAGAGAGGTTTTTCGCTATCAGATGACATGTATTTAACTATCGATAGATTTGTATTGTTCATGCTTTGTTTATTGGAAATATATATGTATAGAGATGGGAGCTTTACTTTACGAATTCTATATTCTCTGTTATTACTTTATCAATATGTGTTTTTCTAATATGCAAAGAGCTGCCCTCGCGTTATTTTGATAATCGCTGCTGTTGCTGTTGTTATTGTTAGAGTTAGAGTTGCCCACTTAAACTGGTCCGCAGCTTGATCTATTTTTAGTCGAGTCTTGAGCTTTCAAAAGCTCTTTCGAAAAAGTTCAGCAATCGCAACGGCAATCAATGTGAAGTATGTAGAAGTATGGCCAAGGTCTCCAATCGGAGCTTCGCCCACCCACACACACACACACACACACACACACGTATAAGCAAGGAGCAGCAGCAAAGTGTAGAATAAGAATATGTTAAAGAAGAAGCTTTTGTCACTTACCCAATATTAAAAGAAGTGCTGCGCTTGGCGATAATCCAATTTGATTTTTTCATTAGCTTATTTCAATGAGAGCGAAGCGTACACAAAAACAACTACAATGACAAATTTATTTATTAGATTGCAAACACCACAGCAACAAGAGCAATAACAACAACACAACAACAACAGCAACAACAACAAGAGCAGCGCGGAAATCAGTTCAAAATTGCGGCCGCAGCTGCTGTGTATGTGTGTGTAAAAATCAAAACAAAACACGACAAAAACACACACATGCACACAGCGGCGGAGAGTGCGAGCATAGCGCACCGAGAGAGAGAGAGAGAAAGAGCGAGCAATGCGAAGAGCGCAAGCATAGAAAGAACAAAAATTAAGCTGTGATCGCTGCTGTACAGTGTTGTTGTTGTTGTTTTTGTTGCTATTATTATTGCTGCTGCTGCCTTTTGTTTTGACTGCCTGGCTGCAACATGTTGAATGTTGCAGCCAACACACTCGCACACACACACACAAACACACACACTCAGAGTCGAGACTGGCCCTAACGGTAAAATGTAAAAACAACTCAAGCAGCGCGTAACTTAAACTTGCATTATGTATGTACATATATGGAAATATTTGATGAGTTGCATTTTCATTAATTATTATTAATTATAAAAACATAACATTGCACTTTGCATTATTTTGTGCAGCGGTTGTTTATTTGAACACTGAACGAAAGGACGCGCGTAAAGAACGAAGCGAAATAGTATGCGAGTAAGGAATATATTTATTTATATTATTTATATTTGTTGCTCACTTTAAATTGTTTACAATACGGTTAAGCATGCACACGCACTGTTTGTTGTTTGTTTAATGTTTAATTCGGTTAGCGTAAATATGCCCGAGAAATGTACGAAACACCAAAAAGATATAAAAACACCGCGTACGTGCTCTGCATACAGCAGAAAAAAAAGCGGCACTGACGCGATGTGACCGTATGCGGTCAACCAAAAATTACCGCAGTGTGCACGCAAGAGTTTGGCAAAATGCCAACATGCTAAATAGTGTTGCAAAGTGGCGATAGAAAGTGCTGCGTTGCCTATCGATTTGCTTTAGCTCGTTGCTACAGCTTTTCTTTGCCTACTAATTCAAAAGGAAGCTTTTAATTATAACATATTTATTCGTTTGCTCTATTTTAGTTTTAATTATAAAGCGATTACATAATTTGCAGACTTAGTGCGGTAAATATCGATATCGCCTGCTGATCCAGCTGCAAAAATACCAAAAAAAAACGTCAGCGATCTGGCAACTTAGACAGCTGTTTCAATTCGCGAAATTTTCATTTCATTTTGTTTTGTTTTTGCATTTCTGTATTTATGTTTAGAATTATTTTGCCTTTTTAAATGCAATCATGAACAACGATTGGCCGGCCGACGATGAGGCATTCGACTTGGCACTAAATGACGAAGCGCTCGAGCAACTTCTCGATGCGCCATCACAACAGCAACAACAACAACCACAGCAAACGAAATTAAATGCGGAATTCGATGGATTTGATGAAAGTGCCGGCAATAATTGGCTCTATCCGAGCAATTTACCGTTGCGCTCTTATCAGCACAGCATTGTGCAGGCGGCGCTATATCGCAACACGCTGGTCGTCCTCCCAACAGGACTTGGCAAGACCTTCATTGCCTCGGTGGTGATGTACAATTTGCATCGCTGGTATCCGCAGAGCAAATTGATCTTTATGGCGCCAACGCGTCCTCTGGTCTCGCAACAGATTGCCGCCTGCCAGAAGATAATGCCCTTTCCGCCGGAGGATACGGTGGAGCTGACGGGTCGACTGCCGCGCGCCAAGCGTGCCGAATTGTGGATGAGCAAGCGCGTCTTCTTTGTGACGCCCCAAGTGGTGCAGTCGGATATGATGGATCAGGGCGACGGTCTGCTGTTTCCTTACATGGCAATCAAGCTGCTCGTTGTGGACGAGGCGCACAGGGCCAAAGGACGCTATGCATATACGCAGGTGGGAGTCGATAGATACTCTCTGTAACTGTTTTGTCACAACTGATTGAATCATTGATGTATATGTTTATTAAAACACTCCAAACATTCCAGGTAACGGAATCGTTGATGGCTCGCAATCCTCACTTCCGCATACTGGCTTTGTCCGCAACTCCCGGACGCACCATGGACGATGTGGCTGCTGTCTGCCGGAATCTGTACATCTCGCACGTGGAGGTGCGCTCGGACGATGCCATCGATGTGCGCCAGTATGTACACAAACGCACGATACGCAAAATTGTTGTGCCGCTCAAGGATCGGCTCAAGGAGCCGCGAGCACGTCTGCTGGAAATCATCGATCCCTATCTGCGCCAACTGATTTCGGCAAATGTGCTGAAGGGCGCCAGGGGCAACATCTCGCGGAATAATCTGCTCTTCGATCAGAGTCGCTTTCAGGAGCGTGCGGCGAGCGGTGACCGTCATCCAGAGCACAGCCAGATTGTCAGCAACTTTGCCATGTGCATCAGCTTGTATCATTCGCTGGAGCTGCTGGAGCGGCACGGACTGCGCGTCTTTGTCAACAACTTCGATGCGGACGACAAGGGACGCGACAAGTTTGTGCTGCGCGATGTGGCGCTCAGGGATCTGGTGGAGCAGACGCGCCAGCAGCTGGGTGCCAATCCACTGGACTTCTCCACACACGCTATGACCAATGGACAGGTGGCGCCGCTGCCCGAAACACTTGACTTTGGACATCCCAAATACGAGCAGGCGCGTCAGGTGCTGCTCCAGCATTTCGAGGTAAGGCAAATGAAGCATTATCACTTTTAGTATACTCATTTCTTTCATTGCAGTCTCATGCTGATTCGCGTGCCATTGTCTTCTGCGAGTATCGCGAATCCGTGATGCTGATTCAACGTTTACTCCTGCAGCATCGTCCTCTCGTGCGTCCGCGCTGCTTTGTCGGCCAGAGCAGCAATGGGGGCGGCATTTGTGCGCTGACCCAGAAGGAGCAGGTGCAGATCATGTCGGACTTTCGGCAGGGCATCTGCAATGTGCTGGTGGCCACGTCCATTGGCGAGGAGGGACTCGATGTGGGCGAGGTGGAGCTGATTGTTTGCTTTGACATCTGCAGCTCGAATCCCACGCGATTTGTGCAGCGCATCGGACGCACAGGACGGCAGAAGCAGGGCACCGTCGTCATGCTGGTCTCAGAGGGACGCGAGGAGCAGTTGCTCAAGGAGGTGCTGGCCAACAAGGATCAAACGAATCGCAAGCTGCTGCAATCGACGCTGATCAAAGGCTCACTTTATACACATGCACCGCGTCTGGTGCCGCCGCAGTTTCAACCACGTTGCGAGCAGCGTTTCATGGAACCGGCGCCCAGCAAACCACAGACGCCATCGCCCAAAGGACGCGGCAGGCCGACCAAGCCGCCGACGGTCAAGTGCCAGGATCTGCGCAAATACTTTAAGCAGAGTCAGGATCGGTTTCTGCAAGGCGAGCCGGCATACAAAACGAGTGAAGCCTCGCAGCTAATGCTGCAGCAGCAGGCGGCGAGGCAGAGTGTCAAGAGCTTCCTAGTGGACACACAGCAGAGCGAGGCCGTTGTCGCTGCCGTCGTCGCCCCCGTCGCTGCTGCTCCCATCCTGCCCAGCGGCAGTGGCAGTCAGGAGGAGACGCTGCGACTGCGCCGCATGCAACGCCTGCTGCAGGCAACAAAGCCGCTGATTAGCGACTCGCAGCGCAATCAAGACCTACTCGCCCAGCTGCAGGATAAGCAGCTGCCGCGTGCTCTTAAGCTCTATCTCCTGGAGCGCAACTCGGTTTTTGTGCGTGAGAATTATGCGAAGATGCAGCAGCAAATCGAGCAGCAGCTGTCGGAGACGCGTTTGAATTCGCGACAGCAGCGCACGCGACGTGTCTACGAGCTGATGCAGGACCTATGCAATGGACAGCTAGAGCGTCTAATCCAGCAGGATGCGGTGTGTGCGGAGCTCACGCTCAAGGATCTGCTGCAGCCGACGGCTGACAGACGCTTTGAGGCAGCCTGCGAGCATATTTTCAGCGGTCTGCCGGAGCGGGGTTTGTGTGCGGATAACTATGAGCTGCTGCAGGAGCAAGTGGAGCAGCTGGAACTGCGCCAACTGGATCGAACAATGAAGGAGCAACTGGGCGATGACTCTACTGGGATCTTTGAGGCTTGGGACGAGCAGACAGAAACGGAGTTTGAGGAAACAGCGAAACCGGATGCTTCAGTTTATCAAAGTCAATGGCTGAATTTTGTGCAGGAGGGCTATCCCGCACAGCACAGCTCGACGCCACTGCGCGTCAAACACGAAGATGATTCCCGCGTGGAGTCCAGTCAGCTGAGCGTCAAATTGAGTCGCCTCAACTGCCTGATGAGCGCCGCCAGCACGCCGCTCAACAAGAAGCTGGAAAGGGACTCAATGTTGGCTGAATTAGATGAAGATCTGTCGGCCTTCGATGAGCTTGCCGAGCCGCAAGTGACGCCCAAGGCGGAGCCAACAGTTGTGGCCACGCCGGAGGCTCTAGACCTAGATCTCAATGACTTTCTGGAGCCACTGCCCGAGGAACAGTTGCTGCTGCAGCCGAGCATCAAAGAAAATCAGCCGCCTGACTGCAATCCCAGCACGCCACGCAATCTCTCTCCCGATCTCTTCGCCGAGGATTCCATATCGCCCTGGAAGCCAACGGCAGCGCCCATTCCAGCCAAAAGTCTGGCCGCCAAACTGGCCGCCGTAGCTACAAAAACAACAGCTGCTCCCGCTCCGAAAACTCCCGAGCGATCAGCGGGCAGCTCATCTACAGGCCCGGAGAGATCACCCAGCATATTTGAGAATTATCTGCGCAACATGCGTGGACGTGGTCAGCTGTCCAAGGAGGCGCAACGCATACACAGCATGACCAGCTTGGCGCCGATAGGAACAGCAGCTGCAGCTGTAGCTGGCCGGGAAGAGGAGGATTCACCAATTGTGCGACGCCGGTCAGCCAAACGCAAAATCTATGAGATATCCGATGGGGAAGAGGAGGAATCGAAGATGCAGCAGGATATACAGGCAACGCAGCTTTTGGAGGATGATAGCTTCGAGCAGGTGCCCGCCACGCAGATGGTAAGTCCATAAAATACGCTGCTCCAAAGCCAGCTAATCGCCGATCTTTACTTTACAGCCCGACTTTGAGACACCACCACGCATTGCGCGTCGCAAGCGTCCCAAATTCAACGAGTTTGTGCTGGGGGAGGCGGACCAAAGCGGCTCTGATCACGACGAGGATGAGGATGCAGAAGTCACATTCGGTGCCTATCTGAAGGACTCCGTCATAGTGTCCAGCGATGAGGAGCATGGACACAACGACACTACTTCACATGCCATGTACCTGCAGGCCGTCAGGTTTGTTAGCTTAGACTTCTCTTCAACTGATTTTAATGCATGCTTCTTCTGTTGCAGGAGTCCTTTGCATCGTCCTGGTGCATTCAAAATGCCAGCGCCGCGCGTATATCACAATGAATCCATTTACTCCCAGGAAGTGGAGCCGGAGCCTTCGCAGTATTATCCCTGCTCCTTTGTTGTAAATGATACAAGTCATGAGGTTAGCCGTGACATGTCCGAGTGCCCCTTGGAGCGTGCTGAACGCATTCTGAAGGAGCAGCGACGCCAGCGACGACGTCGCATCCAGGTAGAGCCTGCTGCAGTGCAGCAGCCAGCAGTTGGGAGAAACAAGCGACGTCGCATTCAAACGCTAAGCGATTCCAGTGAGGACGATGATGTTGTTTTTGTTAAATGATAAATCCAAGTGATCCCAGTGCAGCTTTATAGCTGCTGCCATATTTATATACTATACATTTGCCTGTTCTCCACTGTGAATACCCTTTATAACGTTTTTATATGATTTAGATACAGGCTTATCGTATGCTAAGTTTATTTGTTATATAACATTTAAGTTGAAGTACTTTATTTTGTGTTTTTTTAATACTTTGGTTTGTATATTTATATGGTTTGTGCTCTCTAATGCAGCTAGAACGAGAAGAATATATAAAATTGTAAAAGTTTAGTGAATAAGCCTTGTGCGAAGTACCTTAAATCAGATCTGTGAATGTACTATAATGGTATTATAAGTCCTATTTGATATTAAATGTGTTTTATAACGTTTTTGTAATCATTGAGCATTCTTATGATTGTTTTACGAAAGGGGTAACTAAGTAAAGAAGGGAACATTTTTGAGTATCGGAACACAATATCAAATAGCTGATCGGCGGAAAGGGAATAGATCGCTCTACTAAATAGCTCACAAAGGAAAAATCTTTCGGGAATGGAGTTAAATGATTAGTTTGCCATTTGTCTATGTGAAATCCTCGCCAGTTGGGAGATAACTATATGTTTTAGTTACTGCTTACCTATTCCATTGCTGCCCCGCAAGCAAACTATACCAAATAGCTGCGCGTCGGCGTCTGATAGTCGCTGGCAATGGGCTTGAAGGTGGTGTTATGGCGCTGCTTGTAGAGATCCCGCGGCTGCACGTACAGCTCCTTGAAGTCCTCGCTGCTCACGTGCCGGCTGGCGGAGTTGAGGCACATGCCGCCCGCAACCTGACCTTGACACTGACGCAGCTGCACCTCCGATTCGTAGATGTTGTCCACAAGCGCCTGACGCGACTTCGCCGTGGCCCGTCTCCTGCTCTTCTGGCTGAGGGACTGCACCGGGTGCGAGCTGTCCAATCTGGCGCGTCGCGATGCGATGCCCGTGCAGGTGAGTATGATGCCCAGCAGGACGCTGAACTCCACCAGGGCCAGGACGAGACTGGCGGCCAGAAAGATGCCATACTGCTCGCGATACCAGCTATCCAGATGCTTCAAACAGGACTCAGTGTAGCGCTCCCTCTCGTAAGTGGCGCGTTCCAGCGACTGACACTGCGTCTCGTTGGCAGGCTGCGGATCGAGAAAGGCCAGCGGCTGTGGAGCATTCGCCAGGACACAGCAGCTCAAGGGCACTGGCCAATTGCGCTGCCCATAGCTCTGCAGACGCCACAGCGAGGTGTCGTAGTCCAGGGAGCTGCGCATGCCGCAGCAACCGAAGCGGGTCTGGGTCAGATCCATTGCATTGGTGAACTGCTCCTGGCCGGGCACACCATAGTTGCGCTGCAGCGCCTTCACCATCTGCCCCTCGTCCAGGCTGATGCCCAGACAGTGCGGCCACAGTGTGATGGCCAGGCAAATGACAGACTCCGCCAGCAGCAGCACCACCACGCTCAGAAAGTAGATGGTCAGGAAGCAGTAGGTGTGCAGGCAGCTGGCCCAGAAGCCCAGCACAGCGGCCAGGACAGCCACAAAGCCCGCTATGGCCAGACCCACTGCGATGTAGTAGAGCAGCGGCTGGGGCAGCGAGTTCAGTTGCTCACTGGGCGCAGCCAGGAGGCGGGAGAGCAGAATCCGTTTGCTATCCGTGTAGAGATAACAGCCTGCCACAATCAGCAGAGTGCCACAGAGCTGCAAGAGGGAAATGTAGAGGGAGAACTTGATGTATTCTTAAGCTCTTTATACTCTTTTCGAAGAAAATAGTATATTAAGTTTGTGCTGAAGTGTGTAACGCATAGAAGGAAGCGTCGGTGACAGCCAAAAGTTTCTGCCGGTATGCTTAGAATGACAAAACAAATTGATCTAGCCATGTCCGTCTGTCTGTCTGTCGGTATGTATGCAAACTAGTCCCTCAGTTTTTAGGCTATCGTGATAAAACTTTGCACAGAGACTTATTATTCAAAGAGACAGCACATTGGTCGGAAAAGGTCGGATCGGACCACTATATCTTATAGCTGCCATACAACTCGAAGTCGGTTTTGGCCATATATCTTATGTTTTTAAGGCTTTCGCTATGAAACTTTGCACATATACTTATTATTCAAAATGACAGCACATAAATGGGAGCTGGCCGGATCGGACCACTATATCTATCAAAAGATAAATTTAAATTCATAGGATATCAATTCTTAGAACGAAACAAACTAAATGCCATGCGATCAAACGAATTTTTACAGCTGCAGTTGGCAGAGTGAAAATCGTCTAAGGGTTCGAAAAGAGTATGAAATCTTCGGCACGCCGAAGATAATCCTTTCCCACTCGTTTTGAACTGAATCGAGTACAGATAAATGAGCTTAAGTGAAGCTAGATCTTCAAGAAGCAAACTTAAGCTCGTTTTGGACGAGCTTCTTTTATATACTTCAAAAAATCTCATTTTGGGATGGTATTTGATAAAAACAAGACTAGTTTGAAATTAAAGCTAATTCTGTTTTAGTTTTAAGTCAACTATGAATACTTAGATACGAGCTGAAAGCACTAAGTTACCATTAAACTGAGAACAGAGTATTTGCGCAGTCGGCTACGTTCGACTACAAAGTTCTTATGTATTTTTTATTGTTATTGTTATGTGGTGTGTGTGTGAAAAACATGAGGTTGGCGCACACGCAACGGAAGTTGGATGCCGCCTGCTCTATTGCCGCCCCTCCCCCGCCCCCTTTTTACAGCACTTACTCATTACCTGTTTGTGTTGTTGTATATTTCCATTTTTCTGGTGCCAAGCTGCGCTTGCGCTTTGTCCGCCCGTTTGGCAGTCAAAAAGTGTTGGCGAAAAACTTTTGGGACTCCTCTTGCTCTGCTTGCACCCCCATTCAAATGCTTTCGATCAGCGAAGCAGAACCAAAGTATAATACAACAACAAACATCGAGCAAGCAAAGTGGTGTAAACTGAGGGTTAAAACGAAACTCAAATGCTCTCAGAAATGAAATGCGTGGTATGAAGATAGAAGTCAAGTGGCTTCAAGATAAGATAGCTTGGGAAAAACGATCCTAAGCAAACTGTTTTACTTGCTTTGTTGTACGATAACTTAAATGAAAACTAAAGGTTTGCGATTTTAACTGAAAATAAGGTGTTTTACTTAAATTGGTTATATCTTTGGTTATATTTTGGGAATGAGAGATATGAGAAAGGGTTTGATAAGCTTCTGAAGAATAGTTTTGAGAGATTTGGATACATCATCTCTGATCTTAATAAGAATTTGTTTTATCTTAAGTAAGAAATCATAATTCGGCTGTGTTCTATAAAATTTTTAACAAACCATTATATTTAAATATTTTTCAAACTCTTCAATAAGTTCTTGTTTTTCCAACTATCGTATAAGCTAAAGTACCCCTTAGTTTACACCCAGCTGAACTAAAACAAATGGAGTTTTACACAAACAATTTGGGCTGCATAGGGCCTAGATTTCACCTCATATACACATATTTCTACAAATACTTACCAAAAATAGTAAATTGCAAAAATTGAGCACAAATTTGTGATTGAAACAGCGCCCCATGTCGCGTGTGTGGGTGTTTGATAATTATAATTGTAATTAATTAAGTGAATTAGAAACACAATTGAGCGGTCAGCGTTTGTGGCAACTGAGTTGGTTGTCTTTTTGTATTACATTGCTGCAGCTGGGCAGCGTTCAATGGGAAATGCACAAGAATGCAGCGAGAGCGATTTTCAATTTTCAACGGATTTTCCCAACAAGCGGCGCACGCGTTGCTCGACTGCAAAACAATAACTGAAAAGCCTAAAGTAGCGGCAGCAGCAGCAGCGGCAACTTTGCTGCCCCAAGCTGTGGCAAGTTTGAGAGAGATACATAGAGAGAGAGAGAGAGAGAGAGGAGAGAGCGAGTTGAGCTCTGAGCTTACGTTTATGTTTTATGATCATGCTCTGCTCTTTGTGGCTCACGTTCTGCCCAAATACACTACTCTTTCGCTTTCCTCTCTCTCTCTCTCTCTCTCTCTCGCTCTCTCTTTTGCAGACTGTCTGCAGCTGCAGTCAAATGGAACCGCTTGTAAACAATAGCGCAAAGTCAACAACAATAACAACTTTTGGAGCTGGACAGAACGCTGCTGGGAAAACTTGTTGGACTGGCTTATCTTTCAATGCGCGAGAGCTGCCACTAAAGTTGTGAAAGAAACTATAGTATACCGTTTTTAGTGGGTTAATTGTATGAGTCACTCCTCCATTATTGCATTGCACTTGAAATTACAATTTTAAGTTTAGACTGTAAGCTAAGTAATTTGAATTTGCCAAACTTTCATAGCAGCCCTCGCAAGTGCTTAGTTCTGAGCGACTTCTTTGACAAAACTCTAATTAAATACTATGCTAGTTGACCTGCGCTTTGCTCGCTCACTGACTTGCTCTCTCTCTCTTCCATTCTCTACTCTCTCGCATACTCATTAGTTCTGTCGACCACTTTACCGTTGTGATCCACATGGCGCTGGCATTTCCGCTGCTGCTGCGCAATACGCATAGCTGCTGCTGCCCCCGGCGGCCCATTAAATCATTCATTACTTCACTCTGCGCTGCGATTGGGGTCAAAGCTGCTTTCGGCTGCAACCCGCTGGTGTGGGTGGGCAATTAGACAGCACCACAGCACCACTGCACCACAGCAGCACCGCAGCGGCAAAGATGCAAAGTGTAGCTGATCGGAGCATAAGTGCATGTGACTTACATATACACATGCATAGAAGAAATGGGTGAAAAATGGGCGGGCTGGGGTTAAGAGGTGCTACTTTGCGAGGGCGTTCAATGAACTTGAACGCTTACAGAAACATTGATGAGAAACAAAAACAGCTTTCGATCTTCTTACAGTTGAGCAAACTTGAAGATGCACTGGATGAAGTTTAACAAGTAAGACTGCTCTAGTCGGGAATGCCCGACTAATCTAAACACACACATGCTGCAGTACAAGCAGTGCGAGCAGTGCAAGCAGTCTAAGCAGTAAGCTTCCACACAATGGAAAATTAAATCCTTAAAAACGTCTGTGTTTATCACCCGATCTTATTGAAATTTTTTGGGCACAGACTGGGCAATAAAATGTGTGACCAAAACAAATTGGAAGGTCATAACTTCAAAAATGCGTTTTTTAACTTTTGGGGGGATTGGGGGTGGTATCCAAAAAGTGAAATATCTGTTACATGGGTATGCCATTCGAGATTATACATGCCAAATTTGGGGCCTCTAGCTTTAAAGTTATGACCCAAAAACTCAGGTCTGAAATCTAAATTGATCGATAACTTTTGAACGGGGTGAGTTATCGATAAAATTTAATAAACTTGATCTGTCCCGGGATTAGGAGAACTTATGTACCAAATATGAAGTCTCTAGCTCTTGTAGTCTCTGATGTCTGTGTGTTCATACAGACAGACAGACGGACATGGCTAGATCGACTCGGCTATTGATACTGATAAAGAATATATATACTTTATATGGTCGGAGATGCTTCCTTATGCCTGTTACATACTTTTGCACAGCTTCATTATACCCTTTTTACCCATTTTTAATGGGTTCACGGTATAAAAAAGTGGTATCCTAAAAGAAATTATAACTTGTAATCATTATTCATAAAGTAATGTATCCCAAACTTTCGGGTAATTCACAACTTCAATATCACTCCATGAAATAATTTAGTTTATTATAATTTCTTTAATAAATTTTTATGGAGAGCTTAAAAAAAACAAAATGTATTATACCAAAAACTATACACTTGAGTTTTCAGTTTAGGAAGTAAAGGTTTTGCTTTGGAAGACTTTGGCTCAAGAATAGTAAATATTATGCCATTACATAAAACACCCTTGAACTTGTAGTCAAACATCAAAATATAATGCTCAAAAACTTAAAACGATAACATAAATACATTTATATTTTTCTATAGGACAACAGCACAATAAATGTACATAAACATATAGAGACCCTTTTAGATCAGCTACAATAGTTCTCATAGCAACAGATCGGGCACCATGCCCAGTGTGGAAAATGGCGATAATGATGAAATGGACGATATGCTGTGCGACCTCATAGACATACACAAGGTCAAAGGCAACGAGGAGGCACTCCAACGTGTCCTGCAAAGCATCTACGGTCAACTGAGCAGCGCCAACGATGTCAGATTCGGCACGAAGCTCTACGACAAGCTCATCTCGGTGGTGATCGCGGACAAGGATAATGGGAATGTTACTTGGGAGCAGATCTCGAAGGTGCTCAGTGCTGTGCAGGCACATGTCCGCCAGTTTCCCAGCTCCGGGTTGACTTTGCTGCGAAAGCTCTTCTCGATTACGCTGGGCAAACATACGGATGGCGAAGGGGATCAGCTGGAGCGACTGCATCCGCATGCTGGGCAAATAATCGAGCAGCTATTGGATGACTTTGTCCGGGTATTGGGATTGCAGTGCACCAGCTCGCCGCAGCTCTTCACCGTGATTCAGCAGCTGCTGCAGGCGGAGCCGAGCGAGAGTCGCAATTTGGCCTATGCCATAATGCGAAAGCTGCTGCACATCATCGAAAAGTGTGAGAGCAGCGAGCATATCGAGTCGCTGAAGTGTCTGATCCACTGGCCCGCCTACATAGTCGTCATGGAGCAGCTGGAGCAGCAGGAGTCGCATCTGGTGCTGCCCATGCTGAGTGGCCAGCTGCCACGCTTTGTGGCAAGCAACCAGGACAGCGATTGGCTCAGCTGGCTGCGAATCCTCTACGTTCGTCTACTGGACAATCACAACAAGTCCGTCGTTCGCTGGACACTGGAATACTTTCTTCTGCACTCCACCATCACTGAGCTGCGTCGCCTCAATTTGCTGACCAAGTTTCTGGATGCCACCAATAAAACAGAACTATACCATACGGAGGATTATCTGCTGCCCGAATTGAATATCAAGGCCTTTGTCCAGAATAATGGCCCTCTGCAGTTTCTGGAGGCATTGGTTATGGTGCCCTGGCAGAGCTTGCCCCTGTTGCACTGGCTGCGCAGCATGAATCCCCGCCTGCCCCATGTTGCAAAGAGTCTGCTCCTGAAGATTTGTGAGCGGGTCAAGTCGTTGCAGCATGAAACTTTGCGATATGAGGCCCAAAAACGCATGTTCGAATTGTTTGAGGTGAGCTTAAGTCCTTAAAAAATATATAATTGCTATCCACTAGGACATTTTTGAGGCTAAATTCTGTAGTGCTTCAGATGTAAATGCTGAATTGTTGTAGAGGTCGAACGATGATCAAAACTGTCTAGGGATTGAAAATCGGATTAGTTTTGACAAAGTTATGGAAGTTTTAGTCATCAATGGGCATTTCTAGGATAGCAAAACTCACTTTACAATCTAAAATTTTTGTTATTTTTGGACTGATTTTAGACTTAACAATGAACATCTTCAGAAACGGTTTTCAAATGGATTTTTATACTAATTGTAAAGCCCACAACCAACTAAAAATAAAATTTCGAGACTCTATTTTTTGAAATACATTTTTTTTTCAAAAATAGTAAGGGAGTACTTGCTTTTTTTCAGAAAAAAAAGTACAAAAATTAAATTTTCAAAAACTGATGTAGAACAAAAGTAGAGGAAAATCCACGAACAAATTGGTCTGGAACTTCAAAATCGGTTGAGTTTTGGCAAAGTTATGACAATTTAAAGTTTTAGGCATTTCTATATTTTGTATATTAATTTTATCGTTATCTTCTTCTAGCCCACAATTGAAAGCTTGTCTCTGGGTGATTATATACAGTTTATGAAAGCGCTTTGCAGCACTGGTGACCATTTTTGTAGGGATCACAAACGATTTACAGCAAAGATTGCGAATTGCCCAAACATAACTGAAGAGTTGGTTTATTTTGACAAAGCTCTATTCATGATGGTCTATCGCACAGGTAAAGTAAACGATTACTCAAAACATCCCTTGGCTTAGCTATACTTCTATCCCCAGATGTCAAAATCCGAATTGCACTGCATAACAAACTTAGTCTATTGCCTAGAGTTCAGCATGGTTGGTGGCGTCTTTTCTCCTTCTTCTTTGTCTTGAAACTGGAGTACGCAGCTGAAAAGATGCAAATTCTAGACTTTTATCATGAGGTGTATGATTTGGATATAGATGTGGTCGAGCGTAGCACAGATCTCAATGAACTAGAGAAATACTTACTCGAGAAACTCAACTGTGAAACGGAGGAGGAGAAATTATTTGTGCAGCAGCGAACTGTCGATTGGTTTTGTTGTGAAAAGCTGTTCAAATGGAGTCAACTCGAAGAGTTTGATATTAGACCAGTAGAACTGCTGGGTCAAGGCACAAAATTGACGGCCCAATGTATTTCGACCTTGCTAAACGATATTGAAGTTAGACTCGAGGATGAGACTATAGTCAAATCGCTAATGGCCATTTTAAAACAATATCCGGATAGTTTTCTAGTGTAAGTTTGGGAGGCAGATAAGATATATAGCTTTAACTATATTATTACAGCGCTTCGGGCATTGTCAAGTATACATCCAAGTTTTGGGACTTGGAGGAAAGTGATCAAATCTTAAATGAGGTCATCGAAGTAAGTCAGTTTCTTAATGTCAATATCCTATGCTGCACTAAGAGTGTGCCGACTTCTCTATTAATAAGAGGATTACTCGCTGGCAATCCACTCTCCGGCGAGAAATGGTAATAGGTACAGTTAAAAATGAACTAAGCTAACCCAAAAACATTCCCACAGCATTGAATATGGTTACTTGATCAATCAGTACAATTACCTCTTCACCAGTTGTAAGAAACGAGATGGTTATATCAATTTTATCATTGATGGTAAAACCGTTACGAATCCTCTACTCGATGAACTGCTGCGTGTCAATAACGAGATGAACCTGACGAAACCGAATTATGCAGAGAACTCCCAGGAGCATCGCATCAAGATACGCATTGCCCGAGCTTTGCTGAAGATAACATACAAGTACTCCGGTTATTGGTCGGATCAACTGTGGGTGGCTTTGCTGGCACCCTATGACCAGGAGAATATTAAATTCATGTACGAGTGCCTGGTGGCTCGTTGTCTGCCCAGCGTGGATCCTTTGTTGAAGCGACTGCAGCAGCTAACGGCACTCACAGCTGGTCAGCAGTTATCCTTGATGTCCGTGCTGCACATCTATTGCCTGAGCAAATCGAATCAGCTTAAACTGGAGCAGCTGCAGCTAATTGTCGATCTACTATTGCCGCAGACAATGACCAAGGATCTAGAGATCAGACTCTTTGCTCAGCTCGTTTTGCATCGACTGCTGCTGCAGTTCGAGGATAGCAAGTATGCATACAGTTAATTATAGAAAGGAAACCAGTTTCTAAATCGTTTACTATTTGCAGCATCAAGCTGCCGGGTCTCAGCGATATGAAGCTGGCCATTGAGTTAAACTTGGGCGCCAAGCTGCTGGAGTGTCAGTATGATGGCAGGATGCTGTTGCCCAAGATATGCTATCAAACGCCGGATGGCCTGCAGACAGCTGATTTTATACTATATATGACCTATGCACCTTGCGATGAGTATTTTGCCGATGCACTGCGACCGAATCTGAAATTGAAATCGGAACTGGGCAAGTTGCGCAGCAGCTTAAAGTCAAAGGAAGTGTTTGTCGAGTCTGCAAACGAATCATAATTTTTAAGAGTTTAGATATTCAATCATGCCATCAATCCATTTATACATACTCAGCTTTTATAGATCAGTTTGTTGGAATTCAGTATAGGCGGCTTTTAAATTGCTAGTTTCTAGTTAGGAGAGGAATTCTCTCATCTCTCTCTCTCTCTCTCTCTTTTTCACAAATAATAATCCATAATACATATAACAAATGATTAGTAAATAAATTATTTGATAAAAGAAACCAATATCGATTGTACTTAAAAATTTGTATAATTGCAAAAAACCAATTGTATAAAATCTACTTTTAAAAAAATTTCAATGGCTTTTTGTTGTTGTTTTAATACATACATAACTACATAAAATCTTAATAATTTTGCTTGTACCTCATTTTTGTTTTTTAGTTTGTTTTTTGTTTGATTTTTGTTTGGAAAAATTCAAAATAACATACTCTTCGCATGCACACATTATATGGAAATTGTTCTGTATTGCGCGCTCTGTATACATTTTTATACTATCTATTTGTTAAATAAGAAAACTTGTAAAATCGGTTGTACTAACGGCGTGAAAAGTCGGCTAAAAACCGCTCACGCTCTATATTGTATATGTAAGTGGTAATTGGTTTATATGAGCTCCGCTTTCAGCATTCACATTTCCAGTGTTGTGGATTATTAATTATTGTTGTGATTTTGGATGTTGTCGTACAAAAGATTTGATTCGCGTTCGCACAGCTTTGGATTTTTGCGCAGAGACAGAGTATAAAAGTAGGGATAATGAAACAACCAACAAAACTTGTGGCAATGGCCATAATATCGGGCCAATTAGGCACTAGAAATCCATCGATATATTGGAATTCCCGGACACAATCGAGCCGCAATTCGGTATTGCCATTATATCAGCAGCGGCCGACTTCTCAGACGTCTCCTGCAGATCTGTAAAGTACATACATTTCATTAGCTTTAGCTTTAGTTGTTGGCTCAAATGCTTACCTGGTGGCAGATGCAGCTTTTCGATGACAAACTTCTTGCGGCGCAGCTTGAACGCTAGATCTGTAGTCTCCGGCATGTGCACGGCCAACGTATTCAGCGCGCTCATCTTGTGCAGGTGCAGCAGGCCGCTGTACTCCTTGAAGGCCGGATGCGTTTCACGCTCGGAGCCGGCAAACGATTCCAGCTCAATAGCATAGTCCACCAATTGGCGGATCTTGGGCACCAGGCTTGTGTCCTGTAAGGGAATGATGGGAATATAATAAGTACACGTATATGTTGTTAAAGCTTTATATTAGCAGAAACTCCTAATATCATTCGCATACTTACGTATTTGGCTATCAGATGCATGGGCATTGTGATGAAGCAGACGGCGGTGCAGCTGCGCACGCTGGCGCGCAGTATGGTTAAAAACTTGAGCAAGTCACCGGCGAAATGATCGTCATACCACAGTGGCGACCCCAGCGAGGTGAGGCAGACGCGGCACAGATTCTTCTGCTGCGTATTGGTGCCGGGCACGAAGCTCTCGTCGCGCAGCAGCTGCTGCAGATCGTTGAGCAGGCGGCCATAGCGTGGATTGTAGAAGAAATGTGGCTCCGTTGATGGTGTCGATGTTGTAGTTGTTGCTGTTGTTGGTGGCGCCGGAGGGGCTGGCAAAGCAATTGCTGTTGTTGTTGCTGCTGCCGTTGCAATTACAGCGCTGATTGTATTGTTGGCAGTGGTTGCATTATTGTTGTTATTGTTGTTGTTGCTGGCAGTGCTTTCAGCATCGCCAACAGCATCAGCTTCAGCTTCAATTTCGACCTCAACTGTGGGCGAGACTTCCTCGGCGCCAGCATTTGGCTGCTGTTCCCGCTCCAGTGAATTGGACGAGTTGCTAATGTTGTCCTCCTGGACGACAATGTCGTTCTCCTTGTAGCTATCGTACCAGACCGTTGTCTGCGCATAGTACAGCATCATCTCGTCCATGTGCTCCATCAGATTGAAGTGATGGCCAATTTTGCGACCAGCCTGCTCCGAATTGACCAGCGGCAAATCGCTGTAGCGAAAGGCGATGCGCAGCCCATTCTTGTCCGCCGGCTGCTCGCTGGCCTGCTGCTCCTGGCGCTGCTCCAACTCAACCTCCTCGTCGCTCAGCGGCTTGGGCAGACGACGCAGCATTTCAGCTGGCAAATCGTCCAGGCTGCCGAGGAATATCTCCTGCTTGGACAGCACGCCCTCGGCCAGAAAGTACTTGGCCAGCACCTTGGCGTGCGTCATAAAGCGATCCTCCTCTGGCAAAAATCATATCAAGTCAATTGCATTTCCAACCTGCGTTTCCTGTCCACACTTACCAATCAGGCAGATCGAGCCAATCGGCAGTCCGCCGCCTAAAATCACATCGAGCGATGGATTGCCGCTGGAGGTGATCACCTGGGCGGTGTGGGGGCTGGTGCGGGTGCCCCGGATTGGCTTTTGCACGGTCCGTTTGCGAAAACTCGTCATGTCTCAACAATTTTCCCCACTCTTGCGTTACGTTTATCAGTTCTCTTTTTTGTTTGCCGGGAAAAAGAAGACTGAATGTCAGCGAGGGAAAATGTGCTAAAAATGGCCAGCGATTGTCAGCTAGTATTTTAGTACATGTCACTGGCGATTTGATGCGTTTGTGTACAAAAACATATAAACGGCTATTGAATTTGTGTTAATTAAGCTTAAGGAATGTTTAGCTGCGCTTTGAATTTGCAAATAACCAATATTTATAATTTCGTTTGATTGCAAGTGCAGCAGCTACTTTTGTCACTGCTACTCAACAATCATATGCGACAACTGATTACTAATCGACCGACCGCCACAGCTTAACATAGAAATACTATTTAATGGTTTATGTCCATGCTGTGTGATGTTATCTGCAATTGCTCTTAAACGGTAATACAAAGTTGGGTACAACTGCTCTAAAACTGTTAACTCCTTTGGAAATTTAAAAAAAAACCTTAAAAATTGATACAAATATTTTTTTTTTTAAACTTGTTTTTTGAGTATAAAAAACACTGTGTGGCTGCAATTGCAAGTGTGCTGGCGGTATCCTTTTTTTGACAAAGCAAACCAATTAGCAAATCAAACATCCTTCGTCCTTAAGCGCTTGTGTGGCAGCTGCCACGCCCCTTGTGAAAGGATAATTGCGCAAAAGGCTGCAGCGGCTGTCGTTTTAATTACAGGTTATAGGCAGCCTGCCGCCATAGATCTAAAGGACTAACTAGACAGCAAGGATAATGACAAAAGGAAGTTTAAAACTAAAGGGAGACGCCTTGTTTCGTTACACAACACTGCCAAAGGGTTTAGCTCAATATCCAGGATAATGCAATGAGAAATCACAGTTAAGGCTTCCTGGAAGCCAGGACACACGCAAAAGGAGTCAAACGAGAATCGATTGCAGCACCAAGCAAACCAACAAAAAAGGCAAAAAAGGACGCAGGACAAATGGCGTCGACGGCTGCGTGGGAAAGGTAAACAGCACAACAGGACAATAAATTAAGGCCGCACAGCCAAAGAGCGGACAATGCAGGACAATAATTATTGATTGCAACCAACACACACAAATCAGGAGAATTGCAAAATACACACACATGTACAAAAATCCTGCTGCCAAAGGATTGCGTGTAACGAGTCCTGGCGAGGACTGCTTGTGTAATTTATGGTCAACTATAAACTGACCAGCATGCCAAGCAGCTGCGCCCCCCGCCACCCGCAGGACTCCCGCCGGGCCATAGGCAGAAAGGATAACGCTGGTCAGTCGCACTAAAAACCTGAGTCGAATCCTTTGACGCACTGCGCTGTCCATTTAATTATGGATTTATGCCGCAGAGCCAATGCCTTTCGCTATGGCTAAAGCAACAGCAGCAGCGCAAGCGCAGCGAATTCATGCGGCGGCAGGACGAAAAGCAAAAGGATACCGAACGTGAAAGTGTGCGGCGAGCAACAACAACATATGGCATATAGTCTAAATACATCTAATCTAAATATATATAAATGACGCGTGGACGAGTCCTTTGTGCATATTTGGAGCAAGGAGCAAGTGTTGTGCAAGGTGCTCTCAAACTGTAGCCAGTTGCCCTCAAGCTGCAAGCATTGAGTAAATGTAAATATAGTATAAAGAACTGACTATAAACAAATAAAATTAATTAGACAAATTACAGAAACTATATAATGGAATTATTAAGATTTTATCAAATTAGAAAACTTTCTCAACCTTTTCTTTGCTATATAGCTTTTTAAAATATATTCTAAGTAGTTTATGTATATATATTAGATATATTAAAGAAATTATTGAAAATGTAGCAAGTTAGAGAACTGTCAACATTTTTTTTAATTATATAGTTTCTTAAAATATATATTAAGTAGTATTTCCATAAATTCAAATGGACCCTGCGAAATCAATTTATTTCATTTGAAATAACTTTATATATTAGATATATAAAGAAATTACAAAATTTATCAATTTAGAAAACTTTTTCAAAATTTGTTTATATTAGCTAAATTTTTACAAATATTTGAGGTAATATTTTAATTATTTCAAATGGATCCAGCGAAATCAATTTATGCCATTTGAAATTACTTCATATATTAGATATATAAAGAAATTATTAAAAATGTATCAAATTAGTAAACTTTGCTAACCTTTATTATATTATAATACAATGTTTTTTAAATATTTTAGTACTGCGAAATCAATTTAGTACATTTGAAATAACTTTATATATAATTTTCTTTACGCTTTGTCAAAAATGCATTTACCGCATATATTTACTTTATAAATAAATAATAATAACTCATATGCATATTTATGTATATATGTATGTGCAATATGGCAGCTCTCCTTAGCGCCCAGGACTCGTGTGATAAATGGCTTAGTTCGTTGGCAGCTGACAGGAAGTCAAACGACAAATTAACTCGACTAAGCACCATGGTTTTATTTTTATAGCCGATGACATTTTTTTAATGAATTTTTAGGCTACCTCCAAAGGATATATGTATATAAGCAATGCACTATAAAAATTTGTTTGGGAAGGGATCCTGTTGGAGGAGGGAAGGGGAAAGGGGAACTGCTGCTAAGGATTTTCAAGTGTCTTTGATGGCGTTCATTTCGACAGTTTGGAGTGTGTGTGGATGTCCTTTTTATGGTAGATCCAATAGGGTATTTTTAAACAGGAGGATTGGTTTTTTTACTAGAGTAGAGTTTGAGCACTTTCTGTAAAGCAAGGATGTATTATGTTAATTTTTTAAATTTATTAATACACTTCCTTTGACTTTACTATTTTTATTTATTTATTTTTGAGAACTCAAAATATTTTTGAAGTGCTTTCAAATATGCACGTAAAACAGCTCCTATAAAATAATGATGATTCTTTTTTAATATTCCATCACTTTGGTTTAGAATATAAGAGATTGTATAAGGCAAAGTCTGCCAACAAGTTTTACAGGTCATCATTTAGTCGCCTAACTTTAAGTTTACATTATATTTTTTCTTAATTTTTTTTAGTGCTGTTGAGTTTTGATTGAGACGAAGTTGTCTTGTTTTTTGGTTTCTTTTTTTTATTTTTGCTTGACATCGCCTTCAAGTTGAGGCTGTAGGCGTGACATGGCGCACAGGACATGTGACACACGCATGTCTCCTATGTCCTGTGTGCAGGTAATTTTCAAGCATAAGCTGGCCACGCCCCCACAACCCCGCCCACCACAATTTCATTTTAAGCTACGTTTTCATTTTGTGTGTGTGTGTGTTTTTTTTTCATTTTCCCTCTTGGACATTCGTTGGCTCATATCCTGCTGCTCCTGGTGCGTCGCTAGGATACCCTTTTTGCTTTTAAGGCAGCCGCCTGTTATTTGATGCCTTGTTAACTTTCATCTGCTGGGCAGCAGGATGGGGGGCAACAGGAATTCGGCTTGTTTTAGCTGGCGCTCTCGGGCAGCTTCTTGTTTTTCAATGAATGTCCTTTGCCGGCTAGGACAATGCTGCTCGTTTTTGCTTCCAATGAAAGGAAAAGTGGGCTTTCATTTTTCCACATTTTCTTTTTCTCTACAGTTTTCTTAGCTTGTTGTGTACTATTTTTATTTTATTTTTTATTTTTCGGGAGCTACTTCTTTTGCAGCTGCTCCTTTAAACTGGGATGAGTCCTGTGCGTGGTATTCGCTTTCATGTACCTTGGAGTTTATTAGCTTTAAGCTGGGGGCAACACGAGTGTGTGTGTGTGTGTGTGTGTGTGTGTGTGTGTGTGTGTGTGGGGGACAGCTCTTTGGGTTACCTGGGCAGCCGAGTACCTTTGAGAAATTAAAGCAATTATCGCTAGGATATCTCAGAAAAAGTCTAGAATTTGTTTTCCAATGAGAAAAGTTGCAGTTTTGAGATTGTAGACAAATCTTGGACTGCTAGAAGATCCATCTTTGTCTTATATTAGATCACATGGTGCTGATTGCATATTAAAAATCATATAAATTACGAGTTCGATTTTATTTTAAGTTATATTGATGGAATAATACTTTAAGCTAGTTATTTAGCCTATACTTTAGCTTTTTCAGTCAAGGCAAATGCTCTTAATGTTTTACAGTAATATTTAAGGGACTAGTTTCGATATTTTAAGGTTATAATTATTTTAAAAATTAAATAAAACTGAAAAAGTTTTAAAAAAATAAAAAAATTCTTTAAAAATACAAAATAAAATGTGAAAAAGACAATTTTGATTTTTAGAAGAAATGCATTAAAATTAAAGTGCTACCTTTCCGCTAAAGTAAGTAAAGTAAAGTTTATTATGACTAAATGATGCCCTGGAATAACTTAAAAATATATAAAATTCTGTTCTTCAATATTTATTTATTTATTTATTGTCGACTACTGACAGTCGACACAAAAGAATTTATATAAAATTATAAAACATTTAAATGTATATACAAAATTTTCAAAAAATTTACAATAGTAAATATATTAAATTAAAGATATAAAGCTAAAATTACGTAAGTCAAATTGCTTCTATAAATTTGGATTAAATCCCGTCTAATACTTTTTAGGTAAAAGTTAAGTTAGAGTTGTGTTTGTGTTAAAAAATGATTAATTAATGATCAAAATATATATTAAGACAATTCGGAATTGCTTTTCTTTTAAGTTGGGACTCACTACTGTTTCTTCCAATAGCCATTTGCATATTTCACACGCTACTCACATTCCTTGTGAGCCACTTCATTAATAACCAACCCAAGTAGTATATCCTGTCGCAGCCTCGACTGCAAGGTGTCCGCTGTGGAGCTGCAGCTGGCACTCGAGTGTGTCCGCTGATCCTTTGACACATTTAGACAGGATGTCTAAAGCAGAGCTGCCCTAATCACTGCTACTCGTAAATATTTTGAGCAGCTCACATCGTTAACAAGTCTTGAATTACCTACGCGTCATTTATCAAACTAAATGCAACTAAATTCCTGCTGCATTCTGATTGGCTGGCTGCTGAGCACATAAAAGGGTTAAAGCCGCAGGACAACCCTTAAGCACAACCCTTAACAAAAGCTTAGTGCTGCAGCTTTTCAATGGCCGCTCGCCAGCTGCGGCTTGTTGATTTACTAATTTTTGTTTACCTCGCACCACAGGCTGCCAAAGCTTTAGAATTTGGAAGGACTTTAAGGACTACTTCCACTTCCACTTCCACTTGGCTGCAGCGCATTAAGCTCCAGCTGTTTGCGGTTTTAATTGCGCAAATATGTTTTGGCTTCTTGTGGTTAGCTGTTGCTCTTAAGGATATATGTATATATATCCTTTTGGCATTTGCTGTCCTGCTCTAAGCCGCTCGCTTAGGCACCTTGCAACAATGCACCCTTTCGCTTTTTTGTGGCCGCCGCTCTTTGTTGCCGGATTTGGGCTAATCGCTTTGTTTTGTAGGTGGCTGGCTTAGGACTTTGAGCGCTGCTTCACTTTGATGTGTCGCCTGGATGGATTGGACATATTTGTGGTTGTCACAATATTGTGTAAAGTGGAATTTGGCTGGAATTTAGAAGTTCTTTGAATGAAAATCTTTGTTTTTAATGAATTCAAATTGAAATTCTTCTCTCAAATACAAATTTTCTTATCAACTCTTTTTTTTTAGCTTTTTTATACATTAAATTATAAAAAATTATATAAATTCATGAATTTTAATGATATTTTTATCATGTATCTTAAATTTTTTGTATAATATACATTATGGAAATAACATACCTATATAGAAGCAATTGTGATTTGGGAATAACTCTCAAAACTTAGTATTCATAGTCTTTTAGCTGCAATATTTACGATTTTTAGCAGTCTTGGAGAACACTGCGAGGAATAAAATGTTGTATATTTAGTATAAATCTCTTTGAAAGTACCCGATATGCTTACAAATCTATCTATCTATGCTCAGAGACTACAAAATATGTGGTACTTAAGCCTACTTTAAAAATGTCTAAAATATCACTATTAGACATCATCTAATTAGATTTTCTTACATAAGTTTGCCAGTCTATACGAACTCTGAAACAGCAAGAGCTAGGCATATGAAATTTGGTATGTAGGCTTTAGGTTAGACCCTCTTTCGAATTGACGTACTAACCCCAGCTAGAAAGACCACCGTTAGACATTATCTAATTAAATGTACGCCTGACACTGCCAGCTACTCCAAAATAATTAAAAAACCGAAACAATCAGACAGAGAAGGACACTTGCACGTGTTGAGCCCGAGGGTACAGGAAATCTGTGTGCATGGGGATTCCGGGAACTGGAACTGGCTGGCAAAGGATGCTAACTCATAATGGTGACACATATTTGTGTATTGCCTCGCTGCTTATCTGTCGAGGCCTGTCCTGTCGCCCCATCCCTCTCTCTGTCTCCTTTTTGCGTCCTGTGTGGTGGGCGTGCAATTGTCGCAGCTCATAAAAAACAATAACTAGGTAGCTGTTGGAATTAAAAATTTATGAGTTAGTTGGCAGAGACATGGACAGAGGATGGAGAGAGGAAGAGCGAGAGCGGAACAGGACATCGACATGTGTCTCAATGTGTACTGACAGCAAATCAGAATCTGTTTTGTTTTTTTTGCTGTGCATTTTATGCGCCAGCTTAAGTAGCGCCAACAAATTTTCATATGTTAAGCAAAGGAAATTCGAAATAATTTTCTTGCGTCGACGTTTTAACACGAATTAAGCAGTTTTTATGTGGGGGAGTTGGCTACAGGTAAGCTGCTGGCCCCAAAAGCAAAGCCGTCTAATGGCCACTTAAGTGAATTTACTTTTATGGCCAAGGCGGAGGCTACCGTAGTCCTGCAGGATCAACTTGATGTACGGCTCAGTTTACAGCCTACTCATATATATATATATATATGCGTTTTTGCTACTCGCCATCGAAATCCGTGCCAATTTCATTTGTTAGCAAAACTTCGCCGCTGGCTTAGACAATCCGCTTAACCCTTAGTCGGTGCCGGAGCACTGGTGTCGGTGTCCGTGTCAGTGTGCAGCCTGCTCCTGTTGCCTAATCCCTTCCAGGAATATAGCTCTGCTGTCTAGCATTTCAATAACGTGCCGCAACATTTGCATACAACTATCTATCTCTGATCGGTAGGTGTAGACGTGGGCTGCAAATTAGCCAAACTGTTTGCAAACTCTGAGCAGCGTCTTCGTCGGCTTAGAGTCCTCTGTGTGTGTGATCCAGTGTGTGATCTGGACCGCTGGATCTGCCCGGCGAGGCGTGTGCTATTAGACGCCTAATGCCCACTGTTTACTTTGTTAATCAATGCCCAAACTCTATGCAAAATCGCAGCCGGTCTTGTTTTTGCTCATTAGATGCCCAGGCTAAGCTGCTGGTTAAGGGTATTCCAGCTCTATTTTAGGTAATTAGCCATTTGGGTAGTACAAAAGATTACACAAGGAACAATGCAATCGAAGGATGCTAGGCAAGAAGAAAACATTGCTAAACTCTGAGTTTATTTACACCTTTGACTGAAATAGTTTTCAAGGTGCTTTTCCATTTTTACTTTATGCAATTTTTAATAAATTTAATTCTGTCAGTTTTGACAAAGTTATGGGAGTTTAAAATATTGGTAGGGCATTTTTAGGGACTTGTTTGCCTTATCCTATCATGTTTTTACTATAAATTCCGAAATTCAAGTATAAGTCTATATAAATGTAGGATAAATAAAAAAGGTCAAAACATGATCAAAACTAACTCGGGAACGAAAATCGGATCAGTTTTCACAAAGTTATGGAAGTTTTGAAAGATTGACAAGCTTTTCTAAGCACTTATGAAAGGATTTTCGTATTGACTTCAGCACAACTCCTATTAAGTTAGGTATTTTAATATTTTTAAAGTGATTTATGTTGAAATTGACTAGGAACAAGTATGATCATACTCATTTAAACGTTTCCCTTAAGCTAGGAAGATAAAGCAAGGATTCCTTACTTTTATCAGAGCATATCCTTTTCTTATCCCCCACTAGCTTTGATCTGGAAGACTAACCCCCGCTGTTCGCCCATTGGCTGCACTTCTTTTAACACCTACGATTATACGTGTTATATGCAGACATTATCCCCTTTAATATGCTGAGCCCAACTCCACTGCATACTTATTGTCTACCCTTTGAAAGTTGACAGGACGACTTTTATTGCGCACCTATTTGTAACCTTAGGGGTTAAGGAACCCTTTGCCTTTTGCCTAAGATCCTTGCGGTAACTTAAGGCCACATTGTTCCTAGACCCTTGGCTGCATTCTCCCTTTCCCCTTTCCCCCTTCTTACTATTGTGCATTCTTCGCACCTAATGTAACCCTATAAATTGTGAGCTGCGTTTCTTTTCTTTAACAATTTTTTAATGGTGCTTCATGTCCTTTTTTCTTGTATGCGCGAGTTCGCTTGTCTGTGAGTTTGTTTGCCAGGATTTATCGTTGTTCGATTTCTTATGCTCAATCTGTAGCTGCTTACCCCTATTTGTGAGCTGCTTAACCTTTTAAGCAATGCCGAGCAGAGAATTCCCTTTTCTTGTAGGTGTTTTGATTTATTGGCATTTTTAGTTATTGTTTGCGATTTGATAAGTTGCCAACAAGGCAAAAAGGATGTGGCCCAAGGCGGGGTGCGGCAGCTCCGTTTGTATTCCCAATTGTAGAGAAGCCATTGAAGATTTTCTTTGCAGTTGGGTCTTTTTTTATTCTTCTTTGAGCAGGTTGAGCAACTACTTTATTCCGGGAAACCTGATTGCAGTGAAAACCAAGTAGTTTTAGCTCATGAAACAAATGGCTTTTGAGCTAAGTTGCTGGAATTTTGTATTTAGTTTACAAATATATAAAATGACTGAATGTAAAATAAATAAATAAATATACATAGTATATTTTAGCTTACAAAAAGTTCTATGCTCAAAGTTTTGAGTATTACTATTATCTATTTCTTAATAAAATAATTTCAAAGAGGGCAAATCATACTTTGGATGAAATTGGTTATGAATTGTTGATTTAGAATTAAATAAAATATTGCACCGACTTGTTTTTGAGTAGTTACTGAAGTATTTGCACTTCCAATGCATTTAATAAAATATTATACTTTGTTCTTCTTTTCGCAGAGTTTAGTTAACATTCAAATTGATTTCAGATACGTATTTAATATTTTGAAAATCGCATCACTCTCAATTTCTTAGTTTTTCTCTACCTTCTTCTTCTTCTAAGTAACCCCTCGGGGTTTACTCAAGCAATTACTTTCACTATGCAATGCAAATGCCCAAAAACAAATAAACAAATCTACTGTTACCTGATACCCTCTACTTTCTTTAGCATCCGTTCTGCATACACACACACACACAAGGAGAGAGACTGGCAGCTGTTGTTTGGTGTTTTGAAAGAGAACTCGTTTTCACTTCTTGAAAATGCGTTTGCAATTTCGATGCAATCATTGCGTCCTTGCTTGCTATCCTTAATCAAATGTCCCTACTCAAGGCTCAAAGGAGAGATTATGCATGTTGGCGCGCGCGCTCTTTCTCGTCCTCGATTGCTACTGCAGATCCTTTAGAGATACACACGCACACACACACGCACACACAACAACAATGATTATGCAAGAAACTGTCCTGCAGTTGTGTCCTCGCCATATGTTCAATTGTCTGGTCAAGTGCTGACCGCAAGACAATTGTGGCTGCATTTGTCACGAGACTGAGTAGATCTGCAGATATGCAGAGACAAGCCGCCATTTTGCTCAGAAGTAAAAGTCGTAACACATATGTATGCTAATCAGGCTGCGACCCCATTGGCAGCAGGCAAACAGAGAAAAAAAAGGGGTGGCAGAAGCTAGCGACGCCATCTTTGACTTTCCCCCTTTTCCCTTTTCCCTTTCTCCTTGCCCAACTCAGCAGCCGCGTGTGTATCTTTTTTTGCTGCTTCTCTCGTTTTTTTTTTAACCGAGTGCGGCATTTTTTTCATGACATTTTCATTTTTTATGTGGCCCGTAGTGGAGTGAAGTCGACGACTGTCGGCCCGGAGTGGATCTGTTTGTCTGGGCGGGCACGTATGTGAAAAGCTGTCGGCCTGCCTCTACTGGGACTCCCCATCCTCCCCAGCCTCCACATCCTCCTCCTACGCCCCATTCTCCATTTGGGGTTGCATGCCTGTCGCTTTGGATGTGCTGTGTGTTGTTTTTTAATATCGAGATGACTTGACTGAGTTATTTTTGGTCCACAGAACAGACTGAAACGGAGCAGGGTGTTCGACTACTTCTGAGGGCTGCTTACACACAGATGAAACTTTTGGATCTGGTTTCTTGACAATGTGATTCGAAGAAAAACTTTGTATAATATTGAGTTCGGTTAGGATTTTTCAGTTTAGATACATACAGTAGCTGAACAAATTATTGCATATTTTTATAGGGTTAGTATTTTAGAAATATAGAATTTCTAATTGATCTTTAGTTATATTATAAAAATTGGAAATGATTATTTAAAGTTTTAATCAACTGATAGCAGAAATCCTCCAAATATTGATGCTTTTTAGTCAAGCGAATGGATTTAACAAACTTCTTAGGTTTTTCATGAATAACATTAGTTTTTCCATAATATCATTTCATTATACTTTAGGAAAACTATATAAAATGATAAATGAAGTTCAAAGTCACCAATATAACATGATCTTTTCAGACCCTCTGCCACTTTCTTTACATTTGCTTATAACCAATCGGTTATCAACTTTTGCATCTGCATTAGCCACCAAATTTCTCTCAGTGCAAGCCATCACGAATCACTCCGACAGCAGAGAAATTATGACAGCCATTTTCTATAGATGTACGCCCACATAAACGAGAGTCAGTTGCCTAATACTTTTTATAGGCCACGCATTACGATAAGAAACTCTTTCATATGATATTAAAATGGGGTAAAGCGCCAATGATGAAACAGCAAAGCCCAAAACGGAAGCTGGCGAAGATTGGGTGGGTGGGGGACGTAGTCGGATTCGGAGTCGGAGGCAGCTGTCGGACGTATTTTTGGGTTAAAATTTATGCGCAACGCATGCAGATGAGGGTCGACTCTATTTGGGGGACTTAGTCGGCATAGTTTTGTAGTCTTTCTGAACTGGCACGTGTGTGTGTAGATATGGGGAGGAAGTTCGAACTGTTTCCGCATCAACTTAAAGTTGATTTGGGCTTTTTATTCTGCGTAAGCAGGATATGAAGATAGAGATACATATGGGCTGGGTCAGCTAATCTAACAGCCAGCTGTTGTAATAAACCCTTAACTTAAATTACTGCGCGTCAACACAGACATTAACCCTTATTCGTACCCCAACTGCCACCCGCACGCGATTAGACAAATTTCTACACCTTAATTGCTTTGAAAACAATCAAAAATATGGCACACAAGTCGTCATATGTGCTGCGCTCGCTCTCACGGCTTTATAGGGTTAACGGCGGCTCAAGTGGTCAGTGGTTCAGCGGTCAAGGGTCAGTCTAACCCTTAAGTGGGGCACGGGGGGCGCCAACTGTTCGTGCCTGTAATTTGAATTTAATAGGAATATTATTTGTTTGTTTGTTTGCTTATTTGTTCTGTCCAACGGAAGTGCACAATTTGCCCCTGCTCAAGGGTTAAATTTCCAAAAAATGAAAAAAGAACAGCTAACTGGTTTCTGTATCTTTCTTATTGTTTCATATCATGTGATCTATTGTGTGTTTGCAATGTACACATGAATATGAGTAGGGTTGAGCCATTTTCAAGGGTTTCCCATTTCTCCCATGCTAGGCAATTAAAGGGTTAAGTGTGGGTGTCTATAATGGCCTTAGTGAGTGATGAGTTCGCTTTTGGAATAGGGGCTGAGACAATGTTCACTGGCAGCAAAGAAATTGGAAATTATTTTACTTTTAGATAATTATGATTATGATGGTTATTACATCGATATATTTACACTCAGAAAACGCAGAGAAACTGACAATTTGAATGGATATTTGTTAGTAGAATAACTATCAATTAAAAATATAGAAAATGTGAGTTGTTCAATAGAAAAGATTATATTAAAAAAAATTTTAGAAATAATTTTTCTTTCTATTTAAAATAAATATATATTATTACCTAAAGCGATAAAAGCGATCAAGCGATAAAGCTCTTTATTATTTGAGAAAGGTTTGGTTTTCTATAGCTAATATTTATTTATATTTTTATTCTATATTTTATATATTCTATAATTTAAATAAATTTTAACTTAACATAGATGTTTTCTTTGCGACTGTTTCCTCACTCAAAACTAACTTTTAAATTCTAGTAATTCTCTTTCTTATTTTCTAGAAAGATTTATACAGTCAAATCAAATCCATTCCACTATTAGAAACTTTTATTGCACAACTAAGCTTATGACTATAAAAACTATTTAAAGAACTTATAAAAACGTTAGCAGTTTGCATGTCGTGTCACATTTGTTGGGCTGCTTTTGCTGTTTACCCATTTGGGCCAACCTTGGCGGGTTGGCCAAAAGCGAATAGTCATAAGTCAATAGCGAACCCTTTCCGCCTGTCAAATGGCTGCCACACGGACAGGACAGGCAGACAGACAGACAGGCGGATGGATAGACGGACTGGGGGATAGCTGGCAATCAAAAACATGGCGTTGCGAGCAATTTAAATAAAATGCCGCATCAAACACGCCACCTGGCGGCCGATGGTGAAATTTTGATTAATAAAACGACGCCGACAACGAGTGAGAAGAACCGTTAAATGCCGTCGCGTGACAAACGCTAACTGAGAGTGGCCCCCAGAAAAAACCCCCACCCCACACCCCCTCCCCGTTTTTATAACGGAACCAATACATTTGTGAGCGTAACATGCCATAAATCAAGCGATACGTTAACTTGATGATTTCGCGTTATAAACAGGCAACTTTTTTATGCCCGGCCCACAAGAAAAAACAACAAAAAAAGAAGAAAACATACACACGAGGCCAAGTTGCTTGTTTATATTTTGGGGTGTACGCTTAATAGTGTCCACAAATACACTAACACACACAAACACACACACACACACATACATATAGAGAGGTAACAGATCGAGTCACATGTGTATTAACGCTTTTTCTAACTGCTCTGTTTTGCTTTTTGCCCACATTACAAAATACAAAACCCAAATAGCCAAAATGCGAGGCACTTTTTGGCCATTAATCAAACTATCTCACGGGAGCATCAAACACACACACACAAGGACATCATCAACGAGTGTGTGTGTGTGTGTGTTTGGGGCCAATCTGTATCTGTATCTCTTAGCTGCAGATATTTACTTGACTTTTGATAAGCAAACGCAAAAAAAAGGCAGTCATGTCCATTCGTTTTTTAGCATATGCGCTCCCAGCAGTAAATTAAGTTGCCAAAGAGCAAACCAAATAAAAGAAAAGAAAAACAGTCCAACCAAATTGAGCTACTGGCCGTACTCACATGTTCCCGGCTAACGAGAGGCGGGCTTTGGGTTAGGACTTCTGCTGCCAGTTGACAGTTTGATTAGAATTCGACAACAGTGGGCGCACATTTACAGTACAGTTGTGTTTGCCAAGCAGCACAAAACTCTGGGGGAAAGCTGATTACAGAAGACTGCCGGGTGAGTGAGAAACAGCTGGAAGATATACAAATTTAAGAGTAGGAGAAATTTATAGATTTTATAGTTACAAAATCAAAAATTATTCTATTTTTCATTCATTTGTTAAAGGAAGCATATTTTTAGAGGTATTTTCCATTGAATGAAATTAATTCTTATATATACAGTTCTAAAATTATAATTTTGACAATTTGCCAAACAATTTCTAATAGTTTCCTTGTTAGATTTATAATTTACTTACATTAATCGATAGCGTTCTAAATTAATAAATTTATTTAATATATTCTATTTTTTTTTATATATTTATAAAGTTTTTCTAGCAATTATTTTCCAAATCCCATGTTCAAGTTTTTCGCAAGGGTTGCTCTTAAGCTGCACTTTAGTTCTTCGCACGTATCAAATCTAAATCGTTTCGGACATTCTTTAACTTCTATCCTACACATCGCACCACCTACTACTGCAAGGACCAAGTGTCCTGAAAATTGAGCAATCGGGCAGTGGGCAAAACAAACGCGATGAAACTGTTGCGATAAGAGGCAAATGCTAAAAAATGCAGGAGGCGCCGAGGGTAAAAAAAGGACACATTACGGACTGCTTGTCCGGCGTGCGGGCAAATAAAAAATCACATTAGAAACACACGTTGCCATGTCAACACCCGAAGAGTCTTTCGCTGGTCGTGTAATAAATGATCTATGTAATAGACTTATACTCATGTGAGAGGGACAGAGAGCGAGCAAAGTTTGTCCATAATGCTTTTATCTGCGACAGGCCGACCAAGTGACCAAGTGACCACCCCCGGCTCCAGCTCCAGCTCCTGCTCCTGTCGAGGTGTGGCAGACTCTCTCTCTCTCTGCCTTTTTTTTAGGCAAATTTCGATTGTGTGCATTAGATTAGCAGGCGTGCTTTGGGTGTGGGACGTGTGTGTTTGTGTGGGCCACATTATAAGGGTGTAAATAAAAATATTAACACTCACACACACACACGCACATCCTGCGTCCAATCTGAGCACCCCCAACCACAACACTCGACCGCAGCCATTTGGCCCGTTGTCATTTGGGAGCACATGCATTAGCATCTTCTTATTGTTGTGAATTCGATTTGCTCGGGGTTTGTTTTTTTGTTTTAGCATAACATATACTTGGCGAAGCTGTTGCCATTTAAATTGAGTAATCACTTGGGGCAAAAGTTTTGCGCCACTCTCTCTCTCTCTCTCGTCTCCCAATCTGCTGTGTCGACGTAAATACGTATGATGCAAATGAATGATTGGGGTTCTGGATTGGGTTGCTCTGAGTGCTGCATCCAGTTGGCAAGTGTGCTGCTTGATAAAGAGCAATAGGACGTAGTGATTCAATCCGATCGACTATCTGCTCTCTGTTGTTGCTTCTGGTTCAAGTCTATATACTCTATGGGAATTGGAGATGGCTCCTTCAATGAGTCACACAATGATCTATAAAAGTAATGTCTTCATTAATATACATACGTATAACACAAATTAAACATCAAAATATATTCAAATTGGACTTAGCGCTTAGAGCTGTCCATGTAGCTTGCATATGAAGGACATCAGGACCATGTCGCGCACTTCCAGCGTGACGCGACCGCGATGGCTCGTCATCAGATATGAGTCCTGGAGGCGTTGCGTCAGATACATTTCGCTGGACGACTGCAGTGCTTCCAGTGCGCCCACTGTGAGCCTGTTCCCTGTGGCCGATTCCTGCATCAATATCTCACGCACCACGCGACCAAATGACAAACGCGGTATCAAAAAGTACGGAGTCCTTTGGAGTCCACTCAGAGTATGCGGATACCTGCGGCGCGGTCGTTGGGCAGGTAACCGGCGGTTGGACGTCCTTGGTGTAATGGCTAGCTGCACATCTTCCGCAGCTGGGTTAACCATAGCCTGATCAACTGGCTCCACATTTGCAGCATCTTCAGCTAGCTCCACATTTGCAGTCTCCGCACATTGATCAGTCCTGTTTTCCAGCTGCCCCTGGTCGCGTCTCGTTGAGCAGCGCGGATTTGGATTCGACGCATCAAAAAGTCCGGCGGCAAAAGCCAAAGTCAAATTAGATTCTTCCAAAGGATCTGCGGATGAGTCTGAACTAGGCGAACTCATTTGTTTAAAGATAAAATTAGTTTAAGTATTGCAGACCAAAATAAAGCAAACAATACACAAAATGAAAGCAAACTAAATTTACAGTGTTGTAAATGATCGCAAAACATGGCAAAATGAACGAAGTTCATTGAACGCAGTTTACTCTTTTTCGCGTTGCTCGCTAGTGAAAAATGAATACGCAAGTAAGAAAAACGCAGGTTAAGTGTGTGCGGTCTTTTTTTCATAATTAAAAGAGTTTTTTAAAAGCAATAAATGCGATTTATTGTTGTGCGTTGTGAAAGTCGAGTCGTGTACGCGTGTGATTGGTTGTGGACACTTAAATATTGTTAATACAAGCACTTAAATGGATTTTCGCTTACTTCGAATATGCATATGTTTGCATGTGTGTGTGTGTAAAGGCTGTTTTTTGGCGGCATATCGTCGTGTGAGTGCGAGGCAGACGGCAAGTATACAAATGCCGTAAGTTCCCTAAAAATTTACCTTTTGTCTATCTGTGTCTCACTCTTTCGTCTGTGGCGCTTTCCATGCACTTTGCAATGGTGTGGGAATAATTCACTAATAAATTTCCTTTTGTCGAGCATGGGGAATTTTAATGCAGCAGCAAATAAGAGGATAATTATAATTTGTAGTAGTTTCATTTCGTTAGTAATCGAATCGAAAGGCAAACAATTATTACTATTAATAAGAACTCTTAGTTTTTTATGCTTTATTTATATTTCCAACAATTGGAATGTCTGCGATTTTTTTGTAGAAAATAGACTAAATAATTGACTTCGCTGGAAAACTTTCGAAATCGATGCCATTTTATACCTGTCTCCGATAACTCACTTGAGACCAATAGAGCGTTCGAAATTGCTGCCTAATCCCCAGGCTCAATTTGGAAAACACAAATCAAGTGCATTACTTGTCGAAATCGAATCCTTCGGCCGAACCCATTTCATTTCATTTCATTTCACTGCAGTCTGCAGTCCCTAGCCAGTTGGCAATCCCAAATCGCACAATTACGAGGCATGAGCTGGTGAAATTTCGGAACGCACGAATGACTTTACCAAAAAGGATTAAATTAACGGGGCCGAGCTCTCATAATTGCAGTGTCCTGAGTGTTTTTTTAAGCCACCCACACAGACAGGACCTACTGCATTCTCTTGGGTTAAGTAAACAGTTTAACGGCGCAGGACCTCAGAGCGAGGTTACTTGCAAAAAATAACAGTGAAAATGGTAAAAGAAAATAAATCTTTGGACTGCGCCTTGGGACTGTCTTTGTTTGTTCTAATTAAACGGAGCAGGCGTGGAAAATGCAACGTCATGAGAAATGGACGACGTCTGGAGAGCTCTACTTAGTTCCATCCATCTATGTAGGTAGCGAAACTGCTTCCTTAAGACTGCTGCTGATTTTTTCCGTTTCTTTTGCATAATGCAAAGCGGCGGCTTTATGCAAAATATTTCGCCCATTGTTCGCTTGTCAGCAAGGATAAGAGGCTGGCAGGGAATGCAGCTCGGCAAGATTCGCAGCATTCATCACAATGCAACAGAGGCTCGAACCCGTGACCACCAAGTAGAGTCCTTGGTGCCATTGCTTTGCATACGATGTCCGATTTCCGATGTCCTGCGGCGTGTGAACGTCCTGTCCGCTGTCCCGGGGAGCATGTCGTCTACTTTTTTCCGCACTACTTTAAATGAGACTTTTTATTTATTTGCGCATCCTTCAGGAAATGTTTTTTAAATGTCCTGGGTCGTCGTCAAGGTCAAGTGACTGAGATGTGCGAAAAAATTGGTTTCTTTTTTTGCGTATTTGTATTGTTTAGCATAGGTAGGCATAATATTTTGATGTTTGCCTTGCGATAATTTTGCATATGTTGTGCAGGACCTTGGGGTCAAGTTTTTAAGTGGGGCATAACGGTGAGAAATGCAATTTAAATGCAATGAGATCAGTTAGTTCTTGGAACTGCTTGAATGTGTAATCTTATCGGGGTTTGGCTTTTTATATTCGAAAAAAACCTTTAAGATCGAATAGAGAAATGTTTTTAACTTAGCGGATTAACGAAATATGTTTAGCTGGTATTTCTTTTTTAATTCTTCAAATATTTTAATTGGTTTTTTGCAGGATTTCTTTGGCATTTTGAAGAAGGTAAGCGTTATATACTTACAGTTTCAACTTTATGAACTATATATCTATAAAAGTTTGTGTACAATTTTAATTTGGCAACTATTGGGGAATAAATAATGAATGTTCTCTGAAATAGAACCATAAATGAGTAAATATTTCTAACTTAAGCAAGAGCAACATATGACAAAGTATAAAGAGTTATGTTGAACTCAGCTTGTTATGAATTAACATTTTCAAATCATAGCTCCTGTTTGGCTAATTTATATATATTTATACTCTTTTCGAAGAAAATAGTATATTAAGTTTGTGCTGAAGTTTGTAACGCATAGAAGGAAGCGTCGGAGACCCCCAAAAGTTACTGCCAGTATGCTTAGAATGACAATACAAATTGATCTAGCCATGTCCGTCTGTCTGTCTGTCTGTCTGTCTGTCTGTATGTATGCAAACTAGTCCCTCAGTTTTTGAGCTATCGTGATTAGACTTTGCACAGAGACTTATTATTCAAAGAGACAGCACATTGGTCGGAACCGGTCGGATCGGACCACTATATCTTATAGTTGCCATACAACTCGAAATATATTTTAAGAGCTAAATATTTATGCAGCGAATCTCAAAGCATTTTTATATCTTACTTACTTAGTTACTTATATAAGAATGCAGCTTATTTAGCATAGCTCCGAGGCCATTTTGTCATTTGAAAAAATATGTACATTTTCCTGCAAGGATTCTTCATATGCATTTTCATAATGTTGCAACTGATGACCAGCGTATTGTGTCCTGTCCTGTTGTCCCCTTTTTTTTGTTGTTTCTTTTTGCATAACGCCGTTTTGTGCAACCCCCTTTTGTTGCCTTTCGCTTTGGCAGCTTGCCATAAATAACAGACAGGCGAGGCGCCCCCTTTATGTTTTGCATTTTGCACATTTTTGGCATGGAAATGGGAAATGGAAATGTGGAAATGTGGAAATGTGTAAAAGTGGAAAAACATGCAAATGGCGCGCTAAAACTGCGCACAAAAGCAAACGATAGACGAGAATCATTGTTTGTGCCAAAGCGCCAGGCGCAGCACGCAAACACACACACTCACACACACACACTCACACACACTCACACAAAAAGGATATGCAAGGATATGCTACTGCTGCTGCTGCTGCCGTTGCATGCATGCAATCAGTCACAAAAACGCCGGCTTTTGTTTGCGGCCTGAATGAAGAGTCCAAGGGAGAGAGAGAGCAAATCATCAGCAGAAACAGGGGCAGCTCGGGCTTGGGGTCATCGTGAGGTCAGCAACGGGATTTTCCTGCCATTGTTGACAAGGGATGCAACACAATCACACACACATATGCAATTTTTGCCTGCTTTTTTTGGGCACTTTTCACATTTTTTTCTGCATTTGCTGTTAAAAATTGGTTGTGTTGCATTTTTGTATATTTTTTAAATTTTTTATCTCGCTCAAGCAGGCTGAGGTTAAGGATGCTGGTTGGCTGCCAGGCACGCGACGTGTTGCAGCAGCAAGGAGCAAGGAGCAAACCTTGCCACGCGTTGCAACCATATTTTTTTTGTTGTGTTCCGCCCTCAAAAGGTTGTTTTCGTTTTTTCTGTTCTTAATCGGATCTGCATATGTTGCGTAAATTGATATGGCACGTCCTGGAACGACTAGATCCTGCATATGTGCGCTTAATTTCTCTCATGGCAAACACGCGCCATTTTGGCTTAACCCCAAAACAACAAACGAGGGCTGCAACTAGCTTTACATAAACGGGGTGGGTGTATGCCAAAAGGGGTGGCACATTATGCATATGTATATGTATATATATATATCTATATATACATATATGCGCAAGGGTTGCTCTCTCAGTTGTATATTTGCTACATACTACAACGGTTTTGTCATGCATATCAAACTGTGAGGGGTTTGTCTATCTAATCCTGCTGGCAGCCATTGGCAGTTGTCAGGACATCATCGTCATCATCAGGTCATGGCACATTAATTGCACTTTTATGCCGTAATTTTTATTGATTTCAGCCGTATAGATTGCATTTTATGCTTTCGCTTTGCATAATGTGTAAACAAATGGCGGGAAAAGTGGAAAAATATATGAATATTATAGCTGTCATAGTTTGCTCATTGAATGGAACTCAATTCTCTACAAAATTGAAAATAGTAGCATTTTTTTCTGTATATGCAAAATTGACTTTCTCTGAGCGTTTTTCCTATTAGCCAAACTCCAAGCTTGACAATCTTAAGTTTTTCAGCTTGCTACAACAGCTTCTGTCAATCTTTGTAATACTCAGACTCGCATTGAATTTCTTGAGTTTTCTCTGTTTCTCACACTACTTTCATATTCAAAATGCTGTCATATCAAACCGGTCAAAACCCATCCCTAAACAGGAGCCCCTACCAAAATGTTGCGTGTTCCGTTTACCGTTTGCATGATGCGGCGCATTTCTTATAACAATTGCGCTGAATATCTTCCTATCCCTTTGCCCCTACTCCCCAGCACTTATGCATGAATGTCCTGCAACAACTTTGTCAATGTCTTTGCAATACAAAGGCCGAGTTACGGCGATTTCCTTTATGACAATCGGCCGAAGATTTCTAACGGTCATTTGCCTAGCCGGAATTGTATGCAAAAGTAAATTTAACTGTCACTCAACACAAGGGGTTGCTTAATTCCCATCAGCCTTCTGGCCTCACAATCAGCGCCATCATTTAAAAAGTTTTTTTCTTTTGTTGCGTAATTTCAACAAATCTATGGGAGGTTTGTTATTGAACATTTCGAGCTATTCATTTGACAATTTTGGAATTTTCTATTCAAAGTGTGTACTTAATGGGAAATCATTTCAAATGCTACAAGTTTTACCATACAATTAAGGAGTAGAAGTACGTTTTTCTTAAGTCAAATATATCCAACTGCATGCTATATTTATCCTGCTGGTAAACTAGCTTGTAACTGACTTAATCGCCTTATTGCCCAGCAATTAGTCGAACTCGAAGTGATCTCACATTAAAGATCCCATCCCAAAAGCCGCACATAAAAAATCTATCAATATTTCATACATCATAAAAAAGAGAAGTGCAGAAGACAAGATAATAAAATTGCTAAAAATATCAAAACAAAATAAAAAACAAGAGAGCAAAGCACGCGACAGAAGCGAGCGAAACGGAGAAGGAGAAGGAACCCCTCTAAACCAAAAGATGCTGCAATCGAGAGACACGCACCCAAATCCTATAAAAAATCCTATTAAAAAGACGAGCACACACAAATACAAAATACCGAAATACAAAATACAAACAACCAACAGGCGGATCGATGGCATTAAAAAGGAGATTTACCTATAAAAAAAAGGTAGACAGCGGCAGATGAGATGAGAGACAGGAGCTGGCCAAAAATGATAGGGAACGCAAGAGCAACAGCGGCGACAAACAGGATGACAGCAGCAGGAGCCAGGCACGAGAGCTGAGCCCAAAGGAAGCTGCAGCTACTTTTTATAGGGAGCCTCACAAAAAACTGAGGGTAGCATCAGCAGCACGCGACTAGGATGCTAGGCTGGATCCTTGAAGAGGACTCAAACTCATTTGCCTTGCCACACATACCTGAAGATTCTCGCTGCACTTTGAGCGCGCGTCGAGTTCTGCTTCTTTTTCTTCTGGTTTTTTTCTTTTTTTATGCAGCAGCTGCCACTGTGGCAGCATCCCAGCAAGAAAATAGAGAGAGAGAGGCAGGCGACATTTTGAAGTGTTCATTAGTCGCACATTTACATATCCAAATTGTTTAGAGAAAGGAAAAACGACGCGTGTCTTGCGGCTTTTAATTGTTGTCAGTTTGTGGGGGGAAGGAAAAAAAACCAATGCTTGTGGGGGGAATTAATGTGTTGCACACTTCGTTTGACATTCGAGTGCAGTCCCCCATCCCCCCCCCCCCAAAACTCCACCCCTGTTTTTTGCCTTTTGTTTGATTTGTCATTTGATCGCCAACACAGTTGGTGCGATTAAAAAATTAAGTTGTCCCCCTCGCTAAAAACAATATACGAGCAAAAGTGTCGGCTTTGTTTTTCCAAGAGTTCGCTGACTTCTGGGCAGGCCTGCAGCCTGTGCTCTTGATGACTGCAGCCACGTGCCACAGGCGGGGGCAAGTTGGTGGTGGCGTCAAAAGTGGGGGCGGTTCTTGTGTTGATGTTGAGTAATGTGACCACATTTCGGCTGAGCGATGCCAACTAACTTGGTTGCTCATAACTCAAAATAGTCTTCGACTTTTGCCTGATGGGAAACTGTTTAGAAGAAACTAGTAAAAGATAAGTTGTCTAAATATAGAGCTCAAGTTGGAGTTGTGCTTAGTAATAACTAGAGAGTTAAAACTTAATACAATCAAATTTGTCAAAAGTTATTGAATGAATCTATAGATTCGAATTCTCTAAGACAACACTTAAATATAGGAAAATAGATACAAAGAATTCTCTAAGAGGACACTAAAATATAGAAAAATCTAAAACACTTCAAAATTGATTTATAGAAATGATACAATTATAAAAAATATATCTTCAAATCAAGAATTTTTGAATATTTTGCCAAAAAAAACTTAAAGCAAAATTTATATTGAACTAAAATAACTTCTAATAGTGGAGTTAAAAACACTTAAATATTGAAAAATCGAAAACACTTAGAACTGATTTATAGAACTCAAAACTGTAAAAAAATGTATCTGAAATCATCAATCAATTATTTTTAAATATTTTGTATAAAAGAAAACGACTTAAAGCACATTTAAAATATAACTAAAATCGTTTCTAGTAGTGAAGAGTTATAAATTTCAGAGGACTACTGCTATAGAAACAATAGATGAAATAAAACTAGGTATAATGTCTGCTTAAGATCGGTTTTATTTTAACATTTATCTGTCAAGGACATTTAATCAGAAAAAATATCGAAAATTCTAAAACCCTTTAAAATTGAATTATAGAATTCAAAATTTTTTAAAAAATATCTTAAGATCAAAAACATGTTAATATTTTGTATAAATAAAAACCTTTTAAAGCAAGTTTAAAATTTAGCTAAAATAGTTTCTACTTGTGAAGAGTTATAACTTTCAGATGACTACTAAATAGCTTATAGAAACTATATATGCAATAAAACTAAATACAATGTCTGCTTAAGATCGGGTTGTTACATCATTTATCTGTCAAGGATAACTGTTCCTTTACTACTTTTTAGTTTACTCCATCATTATTTCCACAAATGACTTTCAAAACCTAGCCCAATGTTGAAAACTGCTTCACAGCCAGCTCAACTATTTATTTCTTTACTTTCACTTTTGTTTAGTTCTATTTGGTTTCTAAGTCGCAACAACTTTGCAGTCGATTTGAGTGACGAATTGTGCCAACACACGCTACTTCTACAGAGCCCTCATATGGCATCTGAGTATCGAAGTATCGAAGTGGCAATGTTGCATTGCTTCTATGGCTTCAATGCCTATAGAGAGGTAGGGGTACATGGGCCCATGGGGTGCTCGACGCTATTTTTCTATAGTTTCTACACAAAAAGTCGTTGCAGAGCGCATACACACAGAAACGTTTTTAAAAATGTTTGTTGCCATTGTTGCGTCAGCGAGAGGTCCTTTGTGTATTATCCTTTGTGCCAGCTCTCGCTCTCTCTCTCTCTGTGTGTGTGTGGACAGGGGCCAAAGGTTATCTAGGCGACATATAACGGCAAGGAAGCCGCACAGCTGCCGCCCTTGCATGTCCTGGCGCGCATTTCCCAACTAGACTCCAGACTAGACTCCACAAATCTTTAGCCCCAACACAACAAATTGATGAAAACTTGCCACGTAATCGTAAAAGCAAAAATCATGCAATGAAATTTGCCTGGCTGCTCATTAAAACTGTCAGTTTTGCTTGCGCGCGTTCATCAAAAATGTATAAATGATCATCCTAGCATCCTTTGCATCCTTGCATCCTTTTTGGCATAGCGTTTCGTTTCGCTTAATTCGTGCTGTCCATTTTTGGCGGCATTTCTAGGTCACTCGAGCTGTAGCTGACTGACCTACACTGGCCAGCTGTTGAGTTTGAGTTTGGGTTGAGTGTGTGTGCCATTTCAGGGGTTGCTCAAAGGATACTCGCTGGTCATGCGAAAACGAAAAGGTATTCGAACTGACCGCTCCGCTGTGCGTGTCCTGTCCATGTTCGAGTCATCTAATTGCCGCCTGCCGCCTGCTGCCTGGTCAAGGGGTTGCTCACATAAAGCCTTCCTATATACATACATTATATGCCATATATGCTGAACATGAGCCGGAAACTTATGTAACAAACCACCCGCTCATCATTGTAATGCTCAAAAATTAACGCATTTTTCCAGCTAGAAAATCAATGAAATTTTGCAGTTGTTTTTTGTCACCAAATCCTTTCGCTGCGCGCGTGCCCAGTTATCCTGCGGCAAACTCAACCCTATAATCAGCCACGCACGAGCTGACAGCCAAAAAAAAGGACTCCGCGCCTTTTGTGCGCCTGTCATTGCCTCAGTTTTTTTTAGTTTTTTGTATCAATTTGCAGTGTTTTTTCACCCATTTTCAAGTTGATTTTCGCAACTCGTCCTTGCGCCGGTGGTTGTGATGGTGCTGATGGTGGTGGTGCTGGTGGTGGTGGTGCACACGTTGATTAAGCCCCTCGCTTTAATGAAGGGGCGCGGTCGAGGCGGCTCAGCTGTGATTTGAGCTACTTTGCCAAGCGTGACATGAAATGCGAATTGTTTTTCAGCAACGTTTTTCTTCGCAATTTTTTAACGATTTTGTTTAGCTGTTTTGGTTTCATCTGCCAGCGGATAAGGGAAAGGGTGCGCGTGTCCTTTATGTGTCACACTTGATTATGGGGCCACCCCTAACGTAACGAGTTTAAAGTGTGAAAGGTGTACCAAAAAAAAAACTTTAAAATCGTGGTTGTTTTTAGCTGTTTACTATTGAAACAGATTTTGATGAATTTTTTGCCAAAATTTGAGATTTTTTTTTGAGCACAAGTCACAAATGTTAGATTTCTGTTAAAACGTGTTAGCAAAAGTCCAAAATATTAGATTTTCTCTTTACACTAGAACTAGACTTAGCACAAGTCCAAAATTTTAGATTTCTGTTAAAACTTGTTAGCACAAGTCAAAAAATATAGATTTTCTCTTGAAATTTGCTAGCACAAGTCCAAAATTTTGGATTTTCTCTCACAACTTATTAGCACAAGTCCAAAATTTTAGATGTTCTCCTAAAACTTATTAGCATAAGTTATTCCTTGTCTTCAAACTCTATTTCGTAAACTTAAGTCTCGCAAGTTTTTACTTTTAATCGACTAAGAACATTATTTCATCTGAGCCAGGGCCCAATGGGCCATTTGTCGGGCCTTCTCTCTAGCGCTGACCATTAGGCTTAAGAAACAAACTGTCAACGGCTCCGCAGAAGGACAACAATGCGATACGAGCCGAAGGATGCGCGCCGAGGCGAAATAAAATTAATTTCCAAGTGAAGAGAAAAAAAATTAACAAAAAAAAAAGTAAGCAGCAGAAAGCAAAACACTTTTTCATTTACCCCAGCCAGTCAGATTTGGAAGGCCCCACCAGCCCCACTTGAGCACTTCACTGGCCGTCGGCTGTTGGACTGTTGGACTGGCCCCCACCCCCTTCGAGCCCCACCTAAATCTGCCAGCTAGCCCGTTGCCCCCTTTATAAAAAATTAGATTCATTTGTGCGCGCTTGCTTTATTATTTAAATTCTTTCGTTATTTTTCTAAATTTTCGTTCTGCTGCTGCTGTTGTTGTTCGTGTTGTTGTTGTTCTACGAGTGCTCAAAATAAGAGCAACAACAACAACAACAAAAGTGTCGGAATTTTAATGGAAAATGCCGCCAAAGTAGGCGAAGAAAAGAAGAAGAAGCAGCAGCAGCAGCAGCAGCAGAAATGTTTAAGCAAACAAAGACTTGAAACTGGGAGGCTGTTTAAGCTGCTTTCAACTCGAAGGACACACGCTGAAAGGATATGCCGGACGCAGCAGCCGCGTAAATTGAAAGCCACCAGCTCCGAGCCTAGAGTCGCTATCTAGCTGCCCGGCCGGTGTCGTTGGCGTTCCCGTTAGTCAGCCAGGGATGGGGGCACATGACATGAATGCCCGGCGGCTCATTTCAAGTGAAAAATGAGCAAAAAATGAAATGAAACAATGCCAGAGAGAGGGAGACAGAGAGAGAGGGAGCAGGAGAGAGCCGCGGACACGTAGAAAGAAGATCCAGCGAGAATGAAAATCGTGGCCAATTTTAATTTTTCTTGCTTTTCGCTGCTTACATTTCTAATGGGCATTTTTCGGTGGGTTAATGTGCTGTTAGGGTAAAAGTAAAAAACGCAGCCCAAGGAAAGCCATGAAAATGGCATTACCACTGTTGTTGTTGTTGTTGTTGTTACTGGTGGGGTACACACACATTTCTAGCATTCGCACGGCAGCTGTAAGTGTGAACCAGCCCCACCAGCCCCACCACTACACCCACTTTGCACGCACAACTGATGAATAATGACAACGCGCAAAAAGTGAACTTTCATGCTGGCCCCAGCAGTTGCGACTGGGTGGCTCAATGAATGTGGTTGGGTGGTTTGGGTGGTTGGGTGGCTGAGCAGCTTGGACGTTCATCTTTGTCCGGCGGTACTTAAAAATGCGCAAATACGACGCCTTTGCTTACACTGTGCTCTAGATTTACATAGCAGATTAATGTTGCGTACGTTGCTGGTAGAAAGAGAGAGAGAGAGAGAGACGGGGAGAACAAGAGCGAGAGAGAGGGGCATAGCAAGTGGAGGAGTTGCAACTGTACTGACTGGGAATGGGCTGGAAGATTTATTTAATATAACAGCTGACATTAATTAGAGTTTATTTGTTCATTAGTTTGTATAATTATCAATTGTCTTTAAGAAACTGAAGCCAAAATATATTTATTTTATATTTATATGTAAACCTAAGATTATATTTATAAAAAAAGAAATGTTTAAGTAATGAATAAGATTTGTTTTTATATTTAATATTTCGTGTAATAGAGTTTATTTGTTCATTATTTTGTATAATTATCAATTGCTAAAGATTTAAGTCTTTAAAAAACAGAACTGGATTATAAAACAAAAGATATTTTAAATATATATGTAAACCTATATTACTAAGATTATCACAAATACACAAATTTTTAAAAAAGGGATGTGAAAGTAATGACTATGATTTGTTTTTAAATTAAATATTTAGTGTAATAGAGTTTATTTGTTCATTATTTTGTATAATTATCAATTGCTAAAGATTTAAGTCTTTAAAAAACAGAACTGGATCATAAACCAATATACATTTGAAATACATTTGTATGTATGTATCCTATCACTTAGATTATACAAATATAGAAATTTATAACATAAAAAGAAAACAATGTGAAAGTAATGAATAAGATTTGTTATTAGATTTAATATTTAGTGTAATAGAGTTTATTTGTTCATTATTTTGTATAATTATCAATTGGTAGAGATTTAAGTCTTTAAGAAACAGAACTGGATCATTTAAACTATATTTATATTCCAACATCTCTAAGATTATAAAAATATACAAATTTATTAAAAAGGGATTGGAAAGTAAAGAATAAGATTTGTTTTTAGATTTAATATTTTGTGTAATATTTTCACATATAAATAAGGTTTTGTTTTTAAACATTCTCAAACTCTAGTTAGATATAACAACTAAATCATTTTGTACTCCCAAGCTGGCTTTTAAATTGAGCCTAAGTAGCCGCAAACCCACGCAGCTCATATATTTGTCAAAAACATCCTTTACACTGTCCTTGCACACTGTCTCCGCTGTCTGTCTCCGCCTGCAGGGCAGCTGCTAATGAAAAAGCTTTGAGTGGGGAGACGCGCACTCAAAAATTAAATTAAATAAAGGCTTTTGTGCGCAGGCAGCGAGGCGCACTTGAGGCTCTGGCCACGCCCCCTTTGTCTGCCAGCCGCCCACGCTTTGGCAAAAGTTTGTTTTGCATTTGCCGTAGAAACAATAAGTAAAACGCAAAAAGGACGACCTTATCGCGGCAGCAGCGACACGACAAAGCCAAAGTTGCCAAGGACAATGGAAAGCGCCTCGCAGGACAACTGCTGCGGGTCCTGGCTGGTGGCAAATATTTCGTCTCGTAAGTCTTTCCTTCTGTATTTCTGTGCATATTTCGCTTTTAATTTCCAAAGCGCAAATTACGCTCGTGTGCCTTAAATATTAAAAGAGGCTTCCAAACAAAAGCAGCAAAGCGTAGCAGCAGCAAAAGCTGGAATCAGAGGCAAAGTTCTCGCTTTTTTCGGTTATCCTTTTGGCCATTTTGCATGGCCAATGACGTGCCAGGACATTATCTGGTCGCCGTGTCCTTTCATTTTGGCGCGGCCATTATCGCAACTGCCTGCTGCCCGCTGCTGCTTCTTCTTCTCTTTCTGCTTCTTCTTGTTTATTCAGCGGCATTCGCTTGGCTACGTTTTTAATTAGCCGCCATTTTCTTATGCTCTTTTAAAGGGTATGCGAATTTTGTCATTTAAGTTGAAATTGCGCAAAATGAATAATAAATATGTTGTCGTTTTTTTTATAAAATAACTTTAGAAATTTCTTAGATATGCAATTAATCGAATCAGTCTTATTATTATATCGAATTTCAAAGGGAATACTCAATGAAATCCAAAGAATACAACGGAAAGGATTTTTTAAATCGAATTTTTCAGCATTTTATACACAAACTTATATTATACTTGAGTTATCTATTATATATATCCAGAATATTGTATTAGAACAATAATAATTATTGAATTTCATGAATTAAGAGAACAAATTCAGTCGAGAAATTAAATTGAATTGTAACAAAAACATTTGTATAAATATTTTTATCATAATTTTTAATATATCACAAGCTTGTGATTAAAATCATTAAGGGCATTTCAAATTCGTTACTTAAAAGTTCGCTTTTCTTGTGTGTTTCTCTTATATCTATTTCGGTATCTGTATTTGTGTATTCTTTCATTGCGCTGATGAGAACGATGATGGCACAAGTGTCCATTGTCCTGTCATTTGCATAGCAAACATCATTGTCCTGCTGTCGTTCCTACTGCTCCTGCTGCTCCTGCTGCTCCTCTCCATCGTTGTGCTGTCATCGTTTGTCTTAGTTTTTAATTATCACACGCCGCTGGCGCAGGAAATGCCAGCGATGGGAAATTTTCACATGAGTTCACTTGAGCGCAGCGAAGTCTTCCTTTAATTTTCGTTTGCTTCCCGGGCAGGTGTGAGGCTCGAGGCGTAGTTACTCAACACTGGCTCTGAAGAGCACTCTCAACACTTAAGAACCCTTTTATTAAGCCCATTATGAGCGCGTGTTTATCAAATTAGCCAACAATTAGCGGTGTCATCAGCGGCAACACCAAAAGCAACCCTTCAGCTCACACTCTGCAACCCTTCCAGGCTCACCCCTTTTGCCGCAGTACCCGCCAGGATGCGTTTAATAAGCCATTAAGTGTTGCGCTTGCGCATAGCGAAAGGGTTTTCGCTTTGGGGGTTGACTTTCCACACACAAACACACAAAACACTGACAACTTCATCAACATCATGGAAAGTTAAGTGGCATGTCCACAAAAGGGTTTAGTTACACTTTAAATGTGATTTCGCCTGTTGTTGTGACATCTTTTGGCCAAGCCGAGTATTTGTTGCAGCCGCCTAATGGCGAATGCCACGCCCACACCCACTCATAATTCCAGCAAATTGCGCAACATTTTACCTTGAAAAAAAGAAAGAAATGAGCACATAAAGAAGAAAAAACCATTTCCCGGAATCCTTTTGGGCAGCCAGCACTTAAAAAACACAAAATAAAGAAGGAAAACTGCAGAGGGCGAACAATGGCAAACAGTCGTCGAACAAAAGAGGCACAAAGCAGCAAATCCTTTAATTTGTTGTTATCCTTTTGAAGAAATGTGAGTCGTTAATGTCTCTCACAACGAGCCCTTGCAGGTCAGCTAACGTTAGAGTCCTTCGAGTCCTGCCTGCGCCCCAAAGTACAGTCATCCAAATTTATGTAACTCTCACACCAAACGGACATTATCTCGCCCCGACTTGAGCTACTGCCTCATTTGGCAGCAAGGGAGACATAACGTAACGTAACGTCACGTCACGTAATCGTAAATTCCAATTTTGGAAAAGGGCTAAGGCGAAAGTGTATGCAGGTGTGTGTGGCCTTATCGGGTGAACCACATCTGAAGAAAACAAAACGAAGTCAGCCCCTGGCGCTTGTTTAACCCTAGTTTTGGGGTTTCCCTGTCTCTGGCTTGGTCAACTTTTCACATTTTAATTGGTTAATTGCCTGTTAGGAACGCGGTCACATATTTTCCCTTAACTAGAAATGTAAATGAAGCGCTTGAGAAGGTTTTGATCTCAGTTAGATTGTAGAGTTATGTGCGCGGCGTTGAAGTAGGTCAGTTATCAATTGGACCCTAGATAGTCTACAGAGTTGATGGTCTAGTTTGTTAATGCTCGGAACATTCCAGTGAGGGTTAGATCTTTTAGTTTACAATAGTAGAAGGGTCTGCTGAAGAAGCAGTTGGAAGGATAGTGTATTCTGAACACCTTTACTAACAGTAAGGAGCTCCTTGATCATAAGAGTAATCTGTATTCGGTAGAGTTCCTTTGTACTGACAAACGGGTTTGAAGGAAGATACTTCCTTCGAGTCTTTTAAGGTCGGTTTTTTGGATTCTAATTCCTATTCAAACTGAGTTTACTAAAGAGCCGTATAACCTTTTAGCCAAAGCGATACATTAAGTCTTCGAAATGAAGGCTTACCAATCTTCAGCTTTCCCATTCTACTCCAAAACCCAAATCCAATTCCCCGACAACTCTTAAAACCATTATAGTTCAAGTATTGCTCGAACTGATTGCAGCCGCACTGAAATGTGCCGTTGTCATCATCGCCGGCGTTCGCTGTGGGAGTAAATTGAAAAACCTAGCCATGTCCAAGGTACGATGCCCCTCCTCTCCTCTCCTCTCCTCATCCACTGTCAATTTTCCACTGACAACAACAAAGGAACGGCAGGAAAAGAGGAAGCGCAAAAGGCGAAAAGTTTTCTTTTGCTCGTTTAGAAATCTATTCGGTTGTTGTTGGTTTGGCGTCCAACACAAAATCTGCCTGGGCTTATCCCACGAACCAAAAATGGGCCTACGCCCAGCACTTCCTGTGGGCGGCTCTGTGTCCTTTAACTGTAAACAAACACAGCAAAGCTGTAAATATTAAAAAAAGCAAAAAAAAAGACGCAAAAGGTTCATCAATGTGCACAAAGATTGGCAGTAGTCGGGGTAGGATCTGCTCGGCAAGCAGCCTAAAAATGAAAAATAAATAAACCAACTTGAAAGTTGACAGAGGCAGGCAACCAGGATTCGAACCCGAACCCGAACCTGAAGACCAGACCCCAACTCCTCCCCACGCAGCAGCCTAAAAAGAGTCCATTTGTTATTGTGTGCTGTTGTTGTCTGCTTTTGACAAACAAATCCTTGGGCTGCGAATCCTTCGTTGTGCGTGGTTACGCTCGCCAGGACAACGGCCCCATGGGCCCATCGTAGTTTCGCCTAGTTCTCTGCCGCCCGCCGCCTGTCCACTGGCCTAGAAAATTGAAATGTTTTGCTTAGATGGCGACGCCGTTGGCCAAAAGTGATGCAAAAGCAACAGCAACAGCAACAGCAAAAGTAGATTTCATCAACGCGTGTCCAAAACTCACTAACACACACAAAGACACACACGTGCGTCCTGTAGGTGTTGCCCCACGCATCTGAAGAGGAATGACATAAAGGAGAAGGCTGTGCAGCTGCCAGCGATTTTTCTTCAGTGTAAACCAATTTTCGTATCAATAAAAGCGAATGTGTATTCGTATTGTGCATCGGTTTCTCAATTGAATTCAGTTCAGTTCAGTTTTCCATTCGCTCGTTTTCCCTTTCAAGGACGCGCCAAGACGAGCGGGGGCGTGTCAAAGGACACTAATTGTGCTGCAGCAGGACCGCCAGACGAAAGCGAAAGCCGCACTCCGGCTCTCTAAGCCGGAAGAATGTAATTAGAGGCCGGGCACGGGCCGCCATCAAATGGGGGCAGTCTTGAGATATTCGGGGGGGCGTGGCACGTGTGCTGCAAAGGCCAAAGGCAGCTATAATGCATCTTGAATGAGTCCCAAAAGTGTTTAGAAATGCACGCATTTGATTAGGGAAAGTAGAGCGGAGGAAGGATATGTAAAGGAACTAAGAAGTCAGTTGTTGAAGAGAGGTTTAGATTGGTACTGCTTATAAAAACCATTGATATATAATGTTAAATATAGGAATCTTCCTAAACAGTTCCGGGTTAGTAAAACTAATGATATTAACCTAGAAATAGTTAGGAAGGATATGTAAAGGAACTAAGAAGATAGTTGTTGAAAAGAGGTTTAGATTGGTACTGCTTATAAGACCCAATGAAAATAATATGTTAAGTATAGGAAGATGGGATAGAGAATAATTCCGGGTTTCTAAAACTGATAATATTAACCTAGAATTTGAGAATTAATGAAAGGGGTTTTATAAAGTAGTTAGGAAGGATATGTAAAAGACCTAAGAAGTTAGTTATTGAGGAAAGGTTCAGATTGGTATTGCTGATAAAAACCATTGATATATAATGGTAAATATAGGAATATAAGAAATGTGACCATTTCGGGTTAATAAAACTGATAATATTAACCTAGAAACTGAAAATTAATGAAATGAATTTTTATAAATTAGCTAGAAAGGATACGTAAAGGAAATAAGAAGTCAGTTATTGAAGAGAAGTTAAGATTGGTATAATATGTTAAATATTGGAAGATTTTGAATAGAGAGAAAGATAACAATTCCAGGTTACTAAAACTAATGATATTAACCTATAAATCGAAAATTAATGATAGTGATTTTTATAAATTAGTAATTAAAAGCAAAGTCAAAAATCCTTTAGATTTAGCAACACCAAAAGTGAGTTGTGGGAAACAAATCCCACACAAATTTGAACACCCTATTCCTCGAAAACTCTACCTATGACATATGTAGTTCCCTTTGTATACTTATATATCATATATGTTCCACAACCATTAACCAATTCCGCATAACTCCTTTGAGCACTCGTTGCGCTCCACATCGCTGATCTATGGCTTCAGTGCTGGGCATTAATCATTTGGCTTTTGTGTTTCAATTAGATGAGCTCAAAACAATGCCAGCGGCTTGGCACAAATGTGCCACACCCAGGGGCAAACAAAGAGGAGCACCCTGTGGCGCTGGCAACCGGGAGCAGGCTCAAACCTGCCGAAGATCGAAACTCTTTCGTGCACAATTAATCAAATGGTCAGTTTGCAAAAGAATTACAATTGTAACAAATTGTTCGAGGCAGACTTGATAGTGCAGATAGGTCAGTTTCAGTATCAGACTCAGGTCTCAGGTTGCTCTTCGCAGCGGGTGTTGCACTCCAGGCACTGAACTGTAACATGTCCGAGATGCGCATCAGCACATTGCATCTAGATGACCCGTTTTGCTATTTATCTTATCAGCCAAGTTGGCAAAAGTCGAGTTCCTGGAAACAATTTTTACAGTTTGCGCGCGCGCGCCGCAAAATGTTTTGGGTAATTGTAACAAATGAAATGAAATTTGTGTGTTATTGCTGTTTTCGGTTTTCGGTTATTGGGCCTACACCTGCCGGCTATCAGCTCGTCGGCATTTCGTAAAGGTGGCTCCACTGAGCAGCGAATGACTGACGAGTGCCTTTTGATAAGATTAGTTCGGCTTAGCTCTCGAGGCAGCTGCAGTCCTTGGCATCGCACATGGCAGGTAGCAAGGTGCGCAAACTCCTAAGTTCATAATCGATCATAAGTTCTTAATTACCACTAATATGACACTGGCAAACTGACTCCTGAGGGAGTCACGTTGAGTAAGGAAAGCAAACGACTTTCAGTCATTTTGCTACAAGGGAATTCGAAATGGGAGACTGATATAAGAAACTCTGTCAATTGGAACATTTAGAAAAGGATCCTTGGAGCAGTCAAAGTCACTTAAGCTCTTTTCTTGCATCTGTATCAAGCTTAAAGATCAGAGAGGTGAGAGAGAACCCTAGGAAGTTTTAAATTAATTGGATAGACTCCTTCCTGACATTCATGTATTTTTATCCTACATCCTTACTGCCTATTTCGTTAAAGTCTTCCTTTCATTGCATTTCTATCTATCATAATACCATCAACTACCCAGAAACTTATTACATATTCTATCCTAGTCTTCTTTCCCCGTGAATTCTCCCTTAACATAACTCATCCATCATCTAACTGTGCATCCTATCATCTTCATCGATCTGTCAACAACTTCTCGCATCCCTTTCTTCTTCCAGTGATTCTCACTCCAAAAAACCCCGTTGAAACTCACTCCTACAACACTTACTTACAGTTATGTTATGTCCATGGCATGATATTATCAAATGTCTGGCTGACCAAAAAAATTGAGATGCCCGCTTATCGGGCAATCAATAAAGGAAGCCAAGCAAAAAAAAGAAAACACACACACACACACAGGAAAAAAGGGTACATAAGAAATGTCAACAATGGCGCCTAAAATGTTTGACAGCGGTTGTGGATACCGTTAGCTGGTCGTTGGTTTATAGCTTTCTCTCTCTCACTCCCGCTCTCTCTCTCTCTGTCTCTGTTTTTCTCGTTCTCTGCGATTCAATGGGCGCCTTGGCAATTTTACGTTTCAATGGAATTTCGATTATGGGCCCGAGCCAATTTACAAAAGCCACGATTGAGACATTTGTGACAGGACGCAGGACAAAACGGTTATTACCAATCCCAAACGCAATCCTTCGCATCCCAGCTTATCCCCTCCCACACACACACCATCACACACACACACACACACACATCTCATTCTCTGGGCGGTCAAGAGAAGTCGCCATCAAGATGCAACGTCAGCGATAAGCAGCATGGACGCATGGACGGGGTCTAAAGGATAACTGGAGCAAGGGTGGGTTATAACAAGGCGTTCTAACGAGTTGAGCTAACCACAAATAGTGCTGCCACACGGTGGCACACATATAAAAATCATTGTTAACAAAGCGCTTTGGTGGCCATAAAAATAACTCGGCCGAACACACTGAAACTCTGAACCCGATGGTCTCCTTGCTTTCCTTGCTTCCCTCACATATCCTCGAGCATCCTTTAGCATTGTCGCAGGCACTTTCACCTGTTCGCAGCGGACCTGAATGCGTGTTCGATTTTTATCTTTGAACCTGCTGCTGCTCCCGATTATAGCACATAAATTTGATAGGAAATTGTTCCAATTATTTCGACCTCGAGCTGTCTTTGAGTCGGTCGCCTCACCTTTATGGGCTTTGTGTGGTCGTGTCCCGTGTCTCGTTTAAAGACAGATTAAAGGACCTAGCCGATCGTGTTATTAAAAAAAAAACCAAATTATTCCTTGGCTTCTTTTGTGTCTTGTGTCTTATTTATGAAGCAGGTTGCAGCTGAAACTGTCTGTGCCTATGTAAAATTTGAAATTATGACTACGGCACTTAACCTATTAAAGTTGTGTGAGTGTGCTTAGGAAAGGTTTTAATTGAGGTTATGTAGCTGCAAGGCTTATACTTAAATACTTGATTTTCTTAGCATTTAAAATTTAATTTAATTTGTATGTATGTAATTGATTTGTCCGCTTACCTTGTTAATCCCAATAGAACTATAACAGACTTCTTTCAGTTGCTTTGTTGTCTGCGCGCTTTTACTTTTGATCACACACACACATACATATACACTGCTCATTCACGCTTTACCCGCCCGCCTCTCAACATCAACTGCCAACCCTTTTCATTGGTCAGCTATTTGAGTGCTGCTGTCTCTTCTTCTTTCAATCGCAGCACTGCGCTCTCTCGCCTAAAGCTCTCACTGTAGATCTGCTCAGCAGCGCTCATGCAGCAATGCACCCATACTTGCATGCATGCTTGCTCAACTCTTTTATAGCGCGTGAACGCACACACACATGCATATTACTACATGCATATTCACTCTCTGCTTGAATGCAAACACACAATCACATGGCGCTTGCAGTCTCGCTTGCTCGCTAATACACACGACACGCACTGCAAAGTTCGTGCTGCTCTCGCTCTAGCAGCTAATCGCGCTCTGCCTTTGCTATTCATTATGCTTTTACTTTTTGATTTGCACAGTTTTGAACAGTGGAACAATAATTTAGTGTTTGATATGAAAAATTCTTTCTCTTTTAAATAAATGAAGAATTTGTTTTTAATTCTTTAAAATTTCTAAATATTATGCCTTCCTCAATATCATATTGTCGCTTTGCTAGGCATTTATGTCACATTTTCTTGAGTTTCTTAGTGTAGCAAATTGTCTTTCTGCTGCCCCGCCCAGCAAAAAAACAAATCGTCCGCCCATAAAGCGGCCATTTTAAAGCCATTAAAGGCTTAACATGCGTTCGCAATGTGGCGCCACATTAAGGCGTATTCCTTGCGCAGATTTTTACAACCACAAAAGGCAGCACACACACATATATATATATATATATATAAATATATGTGCGTACCTCTCTATGTATTTACTTATATACACATGCTTTCGGCTTTTATTTGGCACACATATGTCGCCAGCGCAGCTGAAATGCCAAAAATATTGAAGGGAAAATTAAAATTTTTACAACTTTTGTTGTTCGTGCGGGTCGCAAAAGTATTACGTGAAAATGACGTGTGTGGTGCTGAGCAGAAATGTGGTTGCAGACAAAAGTATTAATTTTTGATAGTCGCTGCAGCCGTTTCGCTTCAACAACCCATCGAGTCACCCACGCCAAACATAAAACAAGCGGCTGCTGCGAAACGTTGGGGCATGGGGCAGGGTACAGTGGGGCAGGGGGCAGCAAGGGTTTGTGTGGCGCAAACACACAAAGAAAATAACTATAAAGTCATTTATTAAATTCGCTCTGCTGTGTGGCACGTCATGTGGCACGCACGAGGCGCCTCAATTTTTGGGGCTGGCCCAAGCAAACAATGCGAGAAAAAGAAAACTTGCGCCATGTGAAAACTCAATTTACCCCCTTATGTGGCTGTCAAGCACATACATCACAGCTCAGACCACTGAAGGAAAGCTCAGACTGCCCCCGTTTGCCTGCAGCAGCCAGAGCACAGTGCCTGCCATCAAACATCAACATCAACAGCAACAGCAACAGCAACATCAAGCAGCAAACGTGGCTCGTCCTGTGCGCCATTTATAAAAGCCTTGATGTCTCATATTTCCGGTTATCCAACAACGCATACATAAATACATGTACATGCATGTATATACAGCTCACACACACACACACACACACACATGTCCATTTATATATGCCCATGGGCCTAGTACATAAAGCCAAACATAAAACTTCAAGACGCAATAAAAAGGGTGAAAACGCAAACGCTTGTGTGTGTGTGACAGCTTTTTATGTACATACACACAGACAGACAGGACAGACAGGACACAGGCCAGACAGCCAGCCATGTGACAAAAGTGAACCCTTCGCAAAACTCGTGTATGTACAATACATTATATATGTACGCCATATAGCCCGATTCCTGAGGTCCGTTTACCCTCCGTTCCGTGCATGTCTTATAAAAAGTTTTTATTTTTATATATACATACATATGTGTGCTGCAGGACCCACCCCCAGCGTACATGCAGCGCGTGTCCTTGCTGTTTGCTTGAACTTGAACGGACAGCGTAGTAAACCGGTCCCAGGACCACATGTCGTCTTCAGAGAGAGAGACAGCGACAGAGAGAGCGACAGAGAGGCAGCCGCACAAGCCGAAAAAAAGGGAAAAAGCAACGAAAAAAGGCGAAATCAAATGGGTTGCGCCAGCAGAGTAGGGTTGCTGGTCTTACTTTCGGCCCATCATCCATAAGGGTTACTACCCGCGGGCCCAAGGGGCTCGTCGTCTGGAGGATGAGGGGCAAGGAGGAGGGGGAGGCGGCGGCTTTGCGAAAGGCATGTCATCAAGCAAATTCAGTCGCCATCCGCCGGCTGCGTGGCCAAAAACAAAACGACCTATCGATTTCTATCGCCAATGCCAAAATCCTCTAGCTCTGTGTGTGTGTGTGTGTGTGAATATGTGTGTGTGTGCGTCTTGGTGTCCTGGCTACGCTTTGATAAATTGGCGTCATGGATTTTTGCCAGGCGATTGCTTAATGTGCAAAGAGGAAAAACGTAACAGGCAGATTTAACACTTTAAGTCCATTTTGTGAAGATTTTTATTAGATTTATTTAAACATATTTTGGGCTATGATTTAATATGGAAAATACAGGAAATATATTGTGTAATATAAGCAAATTGATTGCTTTATTTTGTTATTTTTCTTATTCAATTTATTTCAAAATATTTCGCAATTTGATTTAATACTTTAAGGCCATTTTTTTGGGTGTAAAAAGATTTTTATTAGATTTATTTAAACATATTTTAAGCTATGATTTAATATGGAAAATACTGGATATATATTGTATAAAATAAGTATATTGATTGCTTTATTTTGTTGTTTTTCTTATTTAATTTATTTCAACATATTTCGTAACTTGATTTAATACTTTAAGGCCATTTTTTTTGGGTGTAAAAGGATTTTTATTAGATTTATTTAAAAATATTTTAAGCTATGATTTAATATGGAAAATACTGGATATATATTGTATAAAATAAGTATATTGATTGCTTTATTTTGTTGTTTTTCTTATTTAATTTATTTCAACATATTTCGTAATTTGATTTAATACTTTAAGGCCATTTTTTTTGGGTGTAGTTAGATTTTTATTAGATTTATTTTAACATATTTTGGGCTATGATTTAATATTCAAAAATAAAGAAAATATGTTGTGTAATATAAGTATATTGATTGCTTTATTTTGTTTGTTTTTTGTGGCTATTTTTCTTGTTCTTTAACATATTTAACATATTTCTCAATTTGATTTTTTTTAAATTGAATTTTAAAAAATATTTGTACATCAGTTGAAAGATTTTTGAAATAATATTGTATACAGGGCACCATTTAAGTAAATTCACATCTATATTCATCTATATATATCCATCTAGTTCATCCATCTATCAATCTAGTGTCTATATTAGTCTTGTAGACTTTAAAATATTCAATTTAAATATTAACTACTATCTATTAGTTTTAATTCAATTTAAATAACTTCAAGATCTAAATGAAAACAAACAGTTTAAAGTAGTCTTCAGTTATATTACCAATATATATTTCAGCTACCAAATAAGTCTAATTATAATCTAGCAGCTATCCAAAGTTTCTAATAATTTCGCGTTAAATTTAAATTGTAGAAGCGAATTTGATGCTTGATCCAAGTGCCATTTGCTGTGTGGCAATAAAACTAATTAAAATTCTCTTTGTGCAAATCAGCTGAAGCAAACATCCTTTACAAAGGAGACAGCAGTCCTTGGAGCAACGTGTAGCCCTAATCTTAATGCTAAAGCAATGAAAATGGAAACGTCATAAGGTGCCCCAGCTCCAGACTGAGAACTCACAACTCAGAAATGAGAACTCAGAACTCAGGGCTCCAGGCGTTTCTGGTGTTGGGTGTTGGGTGTTGGGTGTCGGGTGTCCAAGTGAGGATTGGGGGTGCAATGGTTACGCATTGCGTGGCCGGCTCGTTGTCCGTCTTTAATTGCAAATTACGTTTTGAAAAATTACGCGGCAAAGGCAAAGGCAAAGGCAATGGCAAACTCAAACTCAAAGGCAGTTGAAAGATTAGCCTGGACACAGGCGCGGCGGCAACTGCGGGCAATCTTTTGACTGGGGGGATGGGCCCCCAATGTGCTCTATGGCTATGCCTAAGTAGAAAACAATTAGTGCGCTTTTGATCCTTTGTTTACCCCAACAACAACAACAGCGGCCAGGATATACAGGCAGCCGCGTAGTTAGCACCCAGCCAACCGCGTCCTGCGAAGAAGAATTTTTTAATTTTCACAAAGCGCAGAAAAAAAACTGTGAGTCATGAGCGTGTTGCCCTCTATACTCTAGTGCTTTAAAGCTGTTCGTCCTGCTGTTGGTCCTGGCCCAGGCTTGGTTCCCATATCCGTTTCATAAAAATGTGCCCGCAAGAGTTTTCTGCTCCTACTCCTTGTTTTTGTTGTCGCGCGTAAATATTTCACTGGCGAAAAGGGGCGGGGGCGTGGCAAGTGGTGGCGGGCTTCCAGGAAAACCATGTCAAAGTTCGCATTTGAAATAAAATTTCAATTAATTTTGTGCCCATTGCTTTATCGCGCGCGCTCTCTCTCTCTCGCACTACTTATCTCATTAGCTGTCTGTCTCTTTCTGTTCTCTTAAGTGATAAATTTTACAAGAATTAATGTGCGTTTAAGCATCTGGAACGCAATATGAGCTACCCCTTGGGCTATATATCAGTTTTAATTATTCTAATATCTATATTTCCATTATCTTCTATATTTCATAATTTTTAAAACTCAAGAATCCTTTGGAATTTCTAACAAATTGATGCTTAAATAATTTGCGCAAAAGCCAAACACGTGCCCAGGCATCAAAATTCTCGACTTTAGAGGGGCAGTAGAGGATTTAAGGGTTGTTTTTTGTTTTTTACACAAAAAAGTATAAAAAAACGACAAATAATTGTAAACAAAAGATAAACCAGAACTTTATCATCGAATCAGCAGCAACAACAGCAATGAAGGCTGAGTCGACACAATGGGCATATAGATCCTGCAGGAGCACTCAATCAGCAAGCCTTTTGCCCATATATATGTGGCAACAAGGAGTTAAAGGAGCGAGAGTCCTTTAGTCGTCCTTTAGGGGTTGAGGGGCTGGCTCTATTTGCTAGCTAGCTTGCTTGTGTTTTTTTATGTGCTCGTACATATAATAATTATTACCTTGTGGCCACAGTAAAAATATCAACAGGATGTCCTCCTCAAAAGGATAAAAGGCGGCAATAATAACAGCAAATTAATTTGCGCCTGAGAGATTTTTTTATTGCAAATTTAGCAGCGGGCGACAAATTGTTTATGTTGCTTGATTTACTTGGAGTGACGGGGTCTTGAGTGGAGGGCGGGGGCTCTTTACTAGTACCCAGTCCAGTCTGGAGTACACGCTGTGACATATCCTTAATGACTTTTTGATTAAAAACTATAGAGTTTCTGTTAGCCAGCTTTTTTTTTAGTGGCCATAATTGCGGCCCATTAATTAAGTTAATGGAAATTTTTATTTAGTGGCCGTTTAGTAGCAGCAAATGGGATCTCACTCTATATATATATGACCATTCGAGTACTTTTAGTGCCTACTGTTCATATGCGATATTTTCAGCAAGTGCTTATGAAATTTAATAGTCAATGTAGTCCAAAGAAACTGGCACAGTTATGCAATAAGTAAACACATTAGTGGAGCTGGGGGGGCTGTAAGTAAAAATAGTACTGGGAGAGAGCTGAAAGGAAGCGTAATATCAACAGTTGGGAGTAATTGGGAGCATAAGTGTATAAACTGTGCCAGATCCTGATTAGGAAGATCACTTCAAATAGAGAAAAATTCTGTTGAATTTGAGTAACTGTACAGAAAGTAAAGGCTAACTGAAATTACAATTTTCTTGAAATATAAATATTAATAAATATTTTTAAATATTTGTTTATATTTTCTGCGATTGAATATTGAAATAATTGGGGTAAGTTTCTGTTAATTGAAATTGTTAAATATTTGTTTTTATTTTCTGTGACTTAGAACTTATTCCTTTCAAGTTATCTACATAAATCATTTAATTACAAATGTAGTTATATATTCCTATATTTTCCTACATTATTCATGAAGTTTACATGCCTCTTTTTCAAATATATCCCTCACTAACCCTTAAACATCTACAATTCTCTTACTTTTTAATATTCCCTATGCGTTGCCATTGGCTACAGCAAATTACTGTAAAAAAAGCTAACCCTCACTACGCATTTAACCCTTTGGCAACCCTTTTTAGCCCAACCAAAAACGCGCAACCCTTTAACAAACACAACCCTTGCCCCGACTTCAGCCGTTGTCCCTGACTACAAAATGGCAGCCAAAACAAAAACAAAACACGCAGTAAAGGGGAAAAAAAACTTAAAGGACATAATAACCTTAATTATATGCATGCCAAGGGAGGGCCAAACTGGAGCAGAAGCGTTTAACCCGGCATGTCAAGCTTTTGGCTTTTAATTAAACGCTGCTGTCAGCTGAGTGGGTTGTGGATTGTGAGTCCTTCTCAGGCACATCCTGCCTAGGCCTATGAATAATGATTGCGCATTTAATGGGCTGGCATGAGAGGCGCCAACAGGGTTGTCAAGGCACGCAAAGCGAAGGCAAAGCTTTGGCCTGCCTCGACAACCCTATGCTAAAAAGGGGTTAATTGCCGCACAAGAGCTGAACAAAAGAAAAGCAGCGGCAATAAAACCAAACAAATGCCTCAACTTGGGCACTTGGACTTTTGGACACGCCTTTCAATTTAAATGCGACGATAAGTGTGACTGTGTGTGTGTGTGTGTGTGTGTGTGTGTATGAGTATCCTGGCAGTGTAATTAACACAAAACGCGAAAGGACATTTAAGTAAATACGACGGCACACGCGAGGTCGTCAGAGGGCATTATTCGATAGCCCAAAGCTGGAACCGGAGTCAAGGAACGGGTAAAAACCGAGACACCCAGTAAAAGTAAACGAAATGTGGTGGATGACTGCAGTGGGTGGATAGGTGGGGCAGGGGTGACAAATGAAAGAGCTAAACAGTTGCGACACCGACACAACCGACAAACGAAAACATAACAACCAACCCTCGCCAAAAACTGGGCAAACTCAAATTCGAAATTGGTTGGAAACTATAGGAAATAGAAATAGACGAATTTTTGTATCCAATTTCGAAATGCGCAGACACGCTCGACTAAATTTACGCAGACACAAAAACAAGAGAGCTCTATCAGAACTTCTAAGGCGAAAGGTGAATACTCTATAATAAAATTAAAACAGTTTAAATGTTATATTAGTTGGGTTATCGAGTTTTTTGCAAGAATTCTGTGAATATGCTTAGGTTTTCTTTAAGAATCACAAAATCTAATTAATAATATCTAAACCTGGATTACTATCTCCTAGGCATATCATAAAATTCTCTAGAGTCTTATACTTATAGACTTTAATACAGATATATATCCAAATACATTTTAAAGGCTTCAAAGTTATTTAAAGAATAATTTGCAAAGTTTTCTAATGAGAAAATATTACTAAATATATTTAAATAATTACAAAAAACTTTGTTCTTTAGCTGTAACTAACTAACTAACTAACTAACTAACTATTCCACTTTTCCTATATAAAAAAACATAATTTCCCTATTTTTCTCTCTTTTCTTTCTCTATCTAAAATCTTAAGAAACTATTCCACGTTTCCTATATAAAAAAAACATCCTATCTCTTTTTTATCTCGTTTCTTACTCAACATAAAATATGATATGCCCTGTAGAATAGAAAAGAGTATTACAAGTGAAATAAAAGCCAGTGGCTTGAGCCCTTCATAGCTGGTGAATGTTCAACAACAAGCTTAAATTACATAAGAAAGAGAGAGGGAGAGAGAGTGAGTGAGAGAGAGGGTGGGGGGAGTAAGGAGCAAGGGAGACAGTCGTGCATTTAGGGTTAAGGTCCAAGGTCCAAGGCAGCAGCGCTGTTGACGAGCAGAACGACTTGGGAAATGGCGCAACCCTCGTTTAAACTAAATTCCTAATGTCATTTTGCTTGTTGTTGCCACACAGCCATTACTCTTAACGGCTACACGGTCAGGGTGTACAGTGTACAGTGTACACTGTACAGTCCAGTCCAGTCCAGTAACCAAGAAGAGACATATGCGAGTTCCCTGGGGTTCGAGTGAAATTATTTTTATAAATTTTTAAAACAAATTCTGCGGCCATCTAACTTATTTAGTGCTGCCCTCTGGCGGTCGAAGTGTGCGTAAAATGTAAGAACAAAAATAAGAAGCAGAGCATATTTGGCCAGGCAGCTGTAAATCATTTGCATGCTGATGCGCAGCTGGCCGCATTTCAATTATCCTTTTTGGCTCGGGACTCGGGAGTCTTGAATGGCTGCAAAGGTTTAAGCCATAAGGAAATTGGGCTTAGAAGCGGAGCACAAGCAATGCATATGAATGCGCAAGGACCTCACCCACACACACACACACACACATACGTATATCCTGCCGCATATTTGCACAACAGCAGAGTCCTGGCTCAGGCAAAGGTCATTTGCTCTGTGCATATAAAATATATAAAAAGCCGAGCACAACAGAAACACAACAAACACATTTCTTATGGCCGAAAATCCTTTACGCAGCCTTTTTCAAAAGGCGGATTTGAGTCGAGCCAAGGACACGGACATGGACATGAAACGTGTTCGGACATTCTTGCATAAAATAACAATTTGCATTAAAATTTTAATACTTCTAATATTTTCTTACAATTTTTACATATTTTCCCTTTTTTTCTCCTCTTTTGCATTTCCATTTTTTCGAGTTTTTTGCTTCTGCACGCTTAAACATGAAAAGAATTTTAAATGGCCAGTGAAAGGACCTCGGCCAAAAGGAGTTGCCAGCCAGAATATCCCTCAGCTGAAATGTTACGACCATTTGCTTTTCTTTACTTTTTTTTTGTTGCTCCTCTGGCTTTGTTTTGTCAAAAGTTTGAACATCATTTTTGGTTGTTGTCCTACTCTGAAACTTTCTGTGCATTTGAAATGAGCCTGGGTGTCCTGCTGGCCAAAGGCAACCCCTAAAATCCTTTGGCAGCCATTTCGCATCAGGTGTTTTGGGCCTAAGTGCCTTCTCTCATTATGCTCTTTAGTTGGCATGTGGGGTACTATGATATTCCTACTAACTATGTCATAAATGTATGAATGGATTATGAATAAGTTTAGCAAATTCTTGTTTAAAGAAAGTTCTATAAGGATTGCTCTTAAGCTCAACTTATAATACCCCAAACAGATTCTGACATTGAATGCTGAATGCTACGTTTGTTAAAGTTACTTCTGGAAAGAGTATAGAACTTTCGTTGTTCAAAAATCATAGTCACTGCCCTTGATTTGAATGCTATGTTTACATTCTGTGTATAATTTAAATTAGCATTTTTAAGAAGCCGCATAAAAGCAAAGTTTCAACTTGTTGGCCAACAGGAGTTTAATTCAAAATGCAACTAGCGAGGGGGACAGCCCAATGTTTTAGGATATCTTATAGGATATTCTTATAGAAAATCTTAAATTCTATAGTGCTTCAGATTTAGATGCAGAGTTGTTGAATATGCCTAACCATGATCAAAAATGACTCGGTAACCAAAATCGGATCAGTTTTGACAAAGTTATGGGAGTTTTAAGTGCTTTTCTTTGCATTTCTTTGAACTACCTAGTCAATATTTTGGCCTGTTCTTAGTAGAAAATTGAAAATTGCTTCAAACTTAAATGCAGATATATTATAGATGCCTAACCATGATCAAAAATGACTCGGGAACCAATATCGGATCAGTTTTGACAAAGTTATGGGTGTTGTAGATGTTTGAACTACATTTCAAGGGACTTGGGAGAATTATATTGACTTATTTCCTATAGAACATCCGAAATGGTTTCAGTCGATATGAAAGCCAGCTCCCATCTCTGACTGCAACCCAAACGATCAGCCAGCTTCTTCCCCCACACACAAATTGCATCACTTTAATGAGCCCGCTTTTGGGATAAGTAATAAAAAGCATTTGGACTGGAGCAGGACACAAAACGAGTGGGGCTGTGCCCACAGAAAAACAGCTGCTAGAGCAGGACTTATTTGTCTGTGTGTGTGTTGTAACTAAGTAACCTGCTGCTCAGCGGCCATTATCCTTTCGCCTTAACCAAGCAATAAACATGAAAGCAACTGTGGCAGCCGAATCAAATAGACAGCCACAGTGCTAGGGAGGAGAGGGAGTGGCAGGTGGGGGGAGTGGCTGGTGGGGAGAGAGCAAGTAAATGGCAAGTAGGAGTAGCGATAATCATCAAAAGGATATTGTTATGGCGTTTCGATATTGTCTTGAGGATTATTAACGAAATTGCGTACACTTTGATTTAAGGGTTGGACAATGGCCGCTCGGCACGCCAACAATGGGCAACTGCTGCTCCTGGTCCTGTTTGGGGACATGCACAGCAAAATGAAATCATCTCATAAACACACACACTCGCACACACTCGCACACACACATGCTAGCTCTTTTACTACTTGTTGTAGTTGTTACGGCGTGAGGTTTTTGCCTTGTGATTTGATGACGTGGCGCTCGTCCCATTGACGACTCGTATTCGTATTGGGATTCGAGTTGGCGACTCCACTCTGATGATGATGATGTGTGGCCATTTGCTTTTGCTGTCCTTAAGCCCAATCGCAAATCCTTTGCAATGCGGGGCTTTTGTCTTTGACCTGCCGATTACCAAAAAGAAGTAGCGCCAGCTACTTGATTGCTTTTCGCCTTTGTCCTTGTCACTTGGGCACCAACTGTCGCTTTTCCTTTTCTTCATACTTATGACGCACTATGGCAACCCCTTAAGGATCCTTAAGATCCTGCTCTTTAGCCGCACACACATGCCAGCAATTAGACGCGCTGCACTAAACCCATTAACCCATAGGAAAGTGGTGTGGTTTGGTTCGAAAAACGAAAGTAAACACAACTTCTCGGCACGGGTCTGCTTCATAATCATAAGCGTTCCATCAGGCAAACCATTTGCGAGTCATCATCGATCGTCATAACTGAGCTGCTTGCTCAACTCAACTCAGCTCATTTCACTTCACTTCATTCGCATTCTTTTCACCTTCACTCAAACACATGTTTCATTTCTCTCCTCTGCTGCTCTCTGCCTGTGGTCCTTTGCTCCTTCCAAGTGCCGTGTGCCGCCTGTTAGTCCTCTTTACGCCCCGCACTTGCCCAGCAGTCGCAATCGATATAAAACCCTTCGCTACTTTCTTTGGCAACAGCTGTGGACTACGCCCCATTTTCACTCTTACTTTTAATTAGTGAATTTCATTGGAAATAAATCGTTAGTGCATTTATGACTTACTAAGTGATCAATATAAAGGCAAGTGTTAATGATTGTAGAAGGAATTTAAAGTTGAAGTATTCTTCTTTTATACATATTTTTTAAAACTTAAGAAATATTTAGAATAAAGTTTTTTTGTGTGTTAGAAAGTATTACCATTAGTGAAAGTTTAATTTTTCTATGCAATAAACAGCAAACTAATGTTTTTAAAAGTATTTTAAAAGATAAGATCATGTATAATAATTTAAATATAAATTTTTATAAAATATTTTAATATTAATATTAGCTAAACTATTTGAAAGCGCTTTTTCTTCAAAGATTTTTTTGTTTTAGGATTTATTTCAATCTCTGAAAGTCTAATTTTTCTATACAATAAAGAGCAAAGTAATAATTTTAAAGTATTTAAAAAGAGAAGATCTTATAATTATTGTAGATGGAATTTTCAGTTAAAGTATTTTTATATTAAACATATAAATGTAAATTTGTATAAAATATAGCTAAAATATTTGAAGGCACTTTTTCTTCATAGGTTTTTTTATTTTAGGAATTATTTCAATCTCTGGAAGTCTACTGATTTCAAAAGTATTTAAAAAGAGAAGATCATATATAATAATTTAAATATAAATTTTCTACAAATATTTATACATATATTCAATGTGTTGATAACGTTTTTATTTTCTGGTCAATTCTATTATATAATATTTTCAATATCCCAGTGACAAATTGTAAAGAAATCTTCAACATTTGCATTTTGATCACTTGTCAAAGGAAGTGATTTGAGATAGATAAGCAAAATTGTGATTCGACGATCGTTAGCTACGAATTTTCCCAGAAACAATAGAGCGCAAACATGAACTTAACACCGCTTCCCGGAAAACGCCTAAAACAATTTGCGCAAACCCCAAACTGGCCCAAAATCGCTTATCACACAGGACAGGACAAGCGTCACCTGTGTGATGGGCACACAGACGGCCACATCCTGTGATCCTCGGGCGAAAACAAAAGGCCCGAAGCGGCTCCACCGATTGAAGCTTATCTGCAATTGAACTGCAGCGCTTATCGCAAATTACACAATCCCAAGCAGCCTAAACAAATGATATCTCGTCTCGTCTCGTTTTGGTTTTTATTTTTATCAACCGCAGAGCGCTCGTCTTTGGGCAATTAGCGCAAACATCCTTTTCGGTGCCAGGCTCGCGTCTCGCGTTATCCTTGTGCTAATATTGACGCCTGCGCGTGTGCGCACTTGAGTCGACCAAGAACCAAGGGAATCCTTTCGCTCTGCACCTTTCATCTTCTGTTTGTGTTTGCTTGCGATTTGGGTTAGTCAATAACTACAATACTGCTTGCTCTGCTTCGCTCTCCCTCTCACTCTCTCTGTCTCTTTCTCGATCGCAAATATTGACGCACTCGTAATTAGCGGTTCGTTCCCCCCGACCCTTTCCTTTCCCATCGACGAGTGCTCGTCTGCTTTGGTTTGGTCAGTTGTCGGTCAGAGTTCGTGTGCTGTCGTCTCTCGGCTAACCGCAGCCCGCATGTGAAAACTGCTCTGCTCGTATTTGTGTGTGAGAACTTGAGACGCGACAGACAGACAGCGAAAGTGAGAGATGTGTGTGTGTGAGAGATGTGAGCTCGGTGAGAACTGAAGCGCTTTAAATGATCGTTACATATGTAGTTTGACCGGCATCTCAATCGATGCTCAAGCATCATCAATAAAGATATCATAGCAGAGGGGTTGTGCTTTAGGTTATGTGAACACCCCACCTAGGAAATTCAATAAGTTTGTGGTATATTGAAAGAGCAGTTACTTATTAATATGCGTTCAATGATCCCAGTTAAACATTCCTCTTTAACCTTTCCGATCTAGCTCAAAGTTTGCTCGCCTGGATCATAGCTAAATCAATTCCATTTGCAATCATTCAACACCCACCTAGCAGTATGTATAGGCAGTTCAATATGTTTTCCTATACAGAATGGGAATATTCATTAATATGCGATATATGCCATCTTTTCCTCTATAACCTTGTTGACCTACCTCAGACTTAGTTAGAATTGATCATAGGAATCATAGGATCATAGGATCAATTGATCATCGGAATAGAAGCTAAATCACTTTCATCTGCAATCAGTGCACACTCTCCAAGCATGCCCCATTATATCATTGCGATAAAAACACTCACCTAGCAGTATTTATGGGAAATTAAATAAGTTTTCCTATACAGAAAAGGAACATTCATTAATATGCGATCTATGCTTTTCAATCCTCTGCAACCTTGTTGACCTCCCTCAGAGTTGGTTCGTCTTCCATCTGCAATCCTTCCACACTCTCCAGTACATGCCCCATTATATCATTGCGATAATACAGAAACACCCACCTAGCAGTAAAAGGAACATTCATTAATATGCGATCTATGCTTTTCCGACCTATCTCACAAGTTGTTTGCCTTATTTCATAGTCGGCATAGAAGCTAAATCAATTTCATCTGCAATCATTCCACACTCTCCAAACATGCACCAGTATATCATTACGATAAATACAGATATCATAGTAGAGTGTTAGGTTTAGATCTAATAAGTTTTCCTATACCAAAAAGGAACATTCATTAATATGCGATCTATGATTTTCCTTACTCTACAACCTTTGCCGACCTACCTCACAGTTTGTTCGCCTTGATGATAGTCGGCATAATAGCTAAATCTATTCCATCTGCAATCATTCTACATTCCCAAAACGCTATCCTTTGCAACCTAATCAATACCTCATGTCCAACTTCAAGCCGATCGCATTGCACGATCATAGATCATAGATCTTAACTAAGCCACTAAATCAGCTGGCTGTCACAACGTTAAACACTGGCTAAATGATTAATTTGACACGTGAGGAGAAGCACTTGAACCACCTCAGGACTCCCAGCTCTGGGCGGTCTCCCCACATCAACTCTTTCCAGAAGTGTTCGTCAGGGGGGGCGACACATTAGACACATTAAAATGCCACAAGGCAGCCGCCAGATAATTCAATTCCAGCTCCATGTGGAAAGGAAGTCACGTGAGTGGGAAAGGGAATGGGAATGGGAAATGTGAGCTCATTAACAAGCCGCTTTAGAGATCGCGACCCCGAGATGCTATCAAGATCAAAGGCACCCTTTGCTGTCTCAGCTCGCGCTCTTTGCCGCTCCTCTTCCTTGTTTTTTAAGACGCCTTTTTTGTTTGTTTGATAATCGTCTTGTTTGTGAACTCTAACCCTTAATTTAGTGATCATCAGCCTTTGGCTGGCGCCCCTTTTTGCTAACGATCCCCTTCCCTTTTCTTTTTCGTGTGTTGCTCAACTCGATGACTTCATTGTGACCCCAAGCCAAAGGATTGGGGTAAGCCGAAGGCAACACTTTCCGCACGCGTTCCTTCATCTTCCCCTTGAACTGAAATCAGAGCAGCATCTGCAGCATCTTTCCAAGTAGTTCAGATTTGGTGTTTATTTGTTTTGCTTGCGTTATGTTATGTTATGTTATGTTATTCTTTTTGGCCACTTAGTCTTTTGGACTTTTTGGCCATATGGCGTTCGTCGCTTTGGGAAGCTGACGTGTGTCAGTCTCGGGGCCGTGTTGATTTCTTTGGGGTTAATTTGTTTTGCGACTCTATTAATTGGCTTGGCTGCTCTGCTCTGATCTGCTCTGTCCTCATCGCTTGGCTGCTCCCCGTGGGCGTTCGTTCGATTCTATTTAAAAACTCTTGGCATTTCAATGGAAAAACTCAAAAAGCAATTTGCTCTTGGCTCTACCTCTTGCCGTTTGCCCCTTTCCCTTTCCCCTCTCTCTCTCTCTCTCTTCGTACTTCCTGTTCTTGAGTTTAGCCAATCAACGGGTGCCATGTTTGATCGCACATTAATATCAATAGTTACTCCCCGTAATACCCCCTCACATAGTGTTAACTAGTTGCATGTGTCCCTCGTTAGCTTCAATGGGCCGTGGCATGTCTTGTGTTTAGGGTTTTATAGCTTTACATATAGTATATAATAGTACCCATATTACAAGGCCTGGGAATCGTTATTCGTTTAACTTTAACTGTCTTGTGTGTAGTTTGAGATCTTGTGTTGTGTGTTCATTACACGAGTGCTTTGTTGAGAGTCTTGCTTTTCGGACAGCCGCTAAATTAGATATTATTTATTATTATATGAACGGTCAATATGTATAATATATTTGTATTATATAAGCTTTTATTATATAAATATTAAATTAAATATTATTTATTGCTTTATAAACGCTAGATATGTAGAATATATATTTAAAATATAAGCTTTTATTATGTAAATATTGAATTAGATAATATTTATGATTATATAAACGGTAGATACGTAGAATATATATGTATTATATAAGGTGATATTATATTTATGCTTAAACTATTTTTTAGATTTTTTGTCTAAACTAAATATGTGTTTTTTAAGTCTTGTTTCCATACTTTATTACTAAAATATTATTAAAAATACATACTAGAATAGTTATCTTATTAAGTTTGGAGTTTGTGACTACTAGATCCTCTTACATTATAGATTCTGAATAAATTTTAAGATTTTTTCAATTTATATCAGTTTATCAGCTTATCAATTTGTGCTAAGGCATTCTGTTATGGATGGCATACTTTCTATTTTAAATACAAATCTCTATAAAGCGTACTGACTTATATTAACAAGTCTATAAATCATGATATGCAGACTGTTTTTCATCTCTTACTAAACTTATCGCTTAACAGCAGCTGTTCACATAATAAAGAACGATCAACGAAGTGTTTTCCCCTCCAACTTTTCTGATTAACAATAAGCAACAACAATAGAGAAAAAGCTCTTCATTTCACAGCCCACATAACTTAACTGACTATATAGTGGCATAATATACCAACTCATATTATAGTATATACCATATGTAATACCTTCTGAATGTTCCCCACTTAAGAGGCGCACAAAAGGCGCCAATGCCGAAACGCTTTGCAAATACCGGATGGCTGTCCAAAAATACCCCCCAAAAAAACTGAATGAGCCTTTTGTGTGCGAATTGAAAAGTTTTTTCTTCTGGTTCTCTTTTTTTGAATATGCCACGATAAAAGCGACTGATTCGAAGCAACGGATTATGGTTGAGATTTCGTGCGGCATTTCCTGTCCAATTGGATTGGATGCGCTGTCCTACATGAGAAAGTGGTTTCAATTCAAGCGGCATTGTTGTACCCACTTGATAAAGAGAGAAGAGGAAGAAGCAGACAAAGTTGGACACGCAACGCGCCCCCTTTTTGATGTGCTCATCAGAAGCAGAACCAGAACAGAAGCTTCAATTTCAATTAACGCCTACGATTTGTTAGGGTTGCCAGGCCGGCGTTTAATTATAGAATTTATGTATTGTTTTGAATTTAAATAAATCGAGTATATATTGAGTTATGTGTGGGAAATGTGCTTTACAGCTTAATTTTGCTTAATTGGAATTTATTCTGGGAAACGAGCTGCTTATATGTATGAAAATTAGAGTACTTTTTCTTAGAGGTGATTTTTATTGGCAATTTATTTGAAAATAAAAGAAAAAATGTATTTTTTTCTAAACAATATAATTACTATGAAATATTTAATTAAATTATTTTGAGTACTGTCAAATAATAAAATATACTATTGTAAGCAAAGATTTTCTCAAGAAATTTGTTTAGACATTTAAAAAATACAATTTAGATATAATATAATATTGATAGCAAAGATATTCTCAAGAAATTTAATTTTACATTTAAAAAATACAATTTAGATATAATATAATATTGTAAGCAAAGCTTTTCTCAAGAAATTTAATTTTACATTTAAGAAATACAATTTAGATATAAAAAAAACATGGTTAACACACATTTTCTCTGGAAATTTGTTTTTACATTTAAAAAATACACTTTAGTTATAATATAGTATTGTAAACAAAGTTTTTCTGAAGTAATTTCATTTTATATTTAAAAATACAATTTAGCTTGCTGAGCAATTAATAATATATTAAAGTCAGCAAAGATTTTCTTAACAAATTTGAATTGACATTTAAGAAATACAATTGAGATATAATATAATTTGTAAGCAAAGCTGCTATCAAAAAAATACAATTTAGTATTGTAAACAAAGCTTTTCTCAAGAAATTTAATTTTACATTTAAAAAAGTACATTTGAGATTGCTGAACAATTAGAAAATCTGCAAGTTCTAATTTCCATGCAAGCACTGTATATACATATATGTATATACACAATCCGATACTTATATAGATATACTTGTGTGTTTTGGCTAAAATCATTTGCTTGTAAAGCTGCCAAAACAGTTAGCAGCTGGCAGCTTTGAGCGATTGTCGAAAGAAGAAAAAAAAGTTGGCCAGTCATAGGCAAAGTTTGCCACGGATATTTGTGGACTCATTAATTACGTAGGACGCAGGACTCAACATTATTATTTGGGTGTTAATTTCAAACTTTCATCGATTGCCACACACACACAAATACATATATTTATCATTTGCCACAACTCCTTGTGTAATTGAAAACCAAAGGCAAAAACAACAATGGCCGTCTATATGGCCGCTATATATGTATGTCTGTATGTCAGCTAATGCTATTTGCGGCCGCAGGATATTAGTTATTAATGAACACGTTATGCGCTTGGGATTGGCAATGGATTCGAGTCTGGGTTTTGGTGTTGATGCCAGGACATGTGTGTGTGTATTCCCCCCATCATTTTTGCGCCATTAAGGGTTGCCAGCTCTTTCATCATATCATCTTTTGCATTTACTTTGCCACTTGATGACCCAGTTGCTCTTAAAAATGCTCCTTCATATGTCCTGAAGATGATGTATCTGTTTTTTTTTTTGTGTGATTCGCAATGCATTTTCCTTACATATGTTTGTGTGTTGTATAATTTGGCAAAAGATTTGAATGGCGGCCATTCATCAAAATGTTGTCCAAATTGAGCTGCAAAAGCGGAAGATGACAGAGTAGGAAGTAGAGGGAGTATGTGAATATATATACATACATATATATATAACTGGTTGTTGATTAGATTTTTGTATGTGATTCAGATATTTGTATGTTTTTGTTGAAGTTTTTAGATTATATTTGTATGCTTTTGGATTTGTGGGATTTAATTTTATTTTATTATTATTGATATACTATAAGATTTAAAAAAGATGAAAAATTAAATGAAATGATAAAATTTTACTATTCTTGACATTATTATGAAATTTAAAAATATTTATAAAACAGTGCTAGCTTATATCAGCATAATTACCTTAAAGTTTTTTCAATTATGATCAAATAAGAAAAAGTCATACATTTTTATTATTGTTGATATAACTATGAGACTACAAAATTTTTATAAAATAGTATAAGCTTATATCAGCATAATTACTTTAAAGTTTTTTCGATTATAATAAAATATTTATAAATATACGATTTTATATTAATCCTTACCCAAGATTATTGTTTCTCCATGTTTATTGTGCCATTTTATTGCTTCAAGTCTCTTGCCAAGAAGCACTCATCATAAAAAATGCCCAATTCCCTTGAGACTTAAAGAGTTGCGACGCCATTTCATGAATAATATCGATCAAACTCCGCCTACCACTCATACACAAACACACACACAGACAACAGCAAACAACACACACACAAACACACAAAGAAACGAGGGGCAGCAAATGACAGGCGCTGTCAAAATAAAATTAATGCGCGACCACTGTAAAAAGAGTTAAAGCGAAAGCGACGAATCGAAACGAAAGAGTTGCTCTCAATTATATTCGCCGCACTCACGCCGTCTCTCTCTCACTCTCTCTCACGAATCGATAAAAATCACTCACCCCTTTGAATGCGCTCCGAAATCCTTTCACTTTCAACAGCGCGCATAAAAAACGAGTGAACAACAAAAAAAAACTCACTCAAAGCGAGTAAGTATGTGCATGTGTGTGTGTGAGTGGAAGGGGTATGAGCGCAAAAAGGCTTGTCTTTCCCCTTTAGCACGCGCACGCAAAGAGCGAAAACGGCGAAGAGCATGTGAGCAAAGCGAATTGAGCTTGAGCCAGTTAAGAGAGCGTGCTCCAAATGGGAGGCTGTGTGCGTGTGTCTGTGTGCGTGTGTGTGTGTAAGAGAGTGTGAGTTGGCAAGTCAATGGCCGGCAATATGTGAGGGCGGCAGACAACAACGCAGACGGAGACGGCATTAAAAGGGTTAAAGTGTTGCCGCCATGTGCGTTCGAAAGAGAGCGAAAGTGTTAAAGTGGAGCACATGCGTGCGCTGTGACTGTATGTGTGGGCGGCCATATTTGTTGTTGTTGTTGCTGTTGCTGTTGCTGTCTTGTGTGTGGGAGGAGAGAGCGACAGAGAGTACGGCTAACGGCTAACGGTTTGTTGTGGTCGGCAAAGCTTTCAGCGAAATTGTGTTGTGTCTGAAAGGAGTAATGAATGAAGCACGAACGAGAGAATGAGAATGTACAGTATAGATGGCTTAAGCTTTGTTTATATACATATGTGTAGGGTAGAAGAGTCAGCCAAGCCCATCCAACCCACGCCTAAGCTGACTTACTGTTTGTTTTACGTGCTCTGTTTGCTAGTGGCCATTTGGCCAGACTGTTGCTGTTGTTGCTCTGTTCGTGTCTCATTAAATTGATGAGCATCCATTTGGGGATTCCCTTATAACGGACATGGACATGAACAGTTGAGCAACGGGTTGACTCACAATGTATATATATATATATATATATAGATAGATGTGCGCACATTTTGCGCAAAGGATTAAATTGCAATCAGTTCTCACGACATGCAACCTTGCAGTGGGATTGCACCTACACACAATTCCATAGAATAAAAACAAGAATAACGATAAGCCGAAACGTTGACAATGCGCACAAGGGAAGTAAAAGGTTAACAACAACAACAGGGAAGACAAAAAGTAAATGCGAAGGTGTTGCCTTTAATAGGGTTGACTGAGCCTGTCACGATGATTAGTTGAGAAAGAGTGTGTAGAAGAAAGGAAGGAAAGTATAAGAAAACGTACAAAGTCGCTGCACTTGCCAGCGTAGAAAGGGTAGCAGCAAAAAGGGTGAGGGTAAAAAAACAGGGCAATGATTGAAATCGTAAGCGTAACAAATTGAGACCCTATATGAGAAGATAGGATGCCAATGCCGATGCCAGCACTGCGATAAGATATTTGGTTAGGGCGTGTTAGGGTTAAGAGTTAAATGCTGCATACAGAAGTAGAAGAAGCAGCAGCGACTTGTTTGTTGAAATAATAAATGACTTTTAATATATATATTTCGAGCGAATTTCGTTTTATCTTTTTTATATATTTATTTTTTTGCTATAAGGATATGTGATATTGATTTGTGTTTCTGTCTCTGTGGATGCAATCTGCTGGCAATTCGATCGCAGTGTCCGGTTTATTGTTTGCAGCCAGCAAAAAAGAAAACTAGGACACTAGGACACGTTAGAGATGTTGATGATGAGGATGATTACACAGGCGTATCCTGCATATGTGTACGCTGCGGTTTCGATTTTCATTGTGAAAGTGAAAATGCAAACGGATGCACTTCACTCTTCGGCTCAGGTTGGGTTTTCTCGCTTTTCGGTTTTCTGTGTGGCTATCATCAATGAAAGCAACCTCAAGGATGCTCAGCCACGTCCTCCTTTATTTGCGGTCTGCGTGTCTTTGTTTTGGCTCAAGTGGTTTCGTATTCTCACTCTCTCTCGCTATTTGCTCTTGGTTCATGCAATTTTTGCGCATCTTTTGCGCTTTGTTGAACATTCTCACAGGTGTTTTTTTTGGGATTGCACCGGTTTTGTTTGCTGTCCAGTCGCACAGATATCCTTTCACTGAATGCGGCAATGGGCAGTGAGCTGATCCTTGCCCAACTGTCCAACAGCTAATCTTCCCAGGCCTGTAACTTCCACAAAACTGCACCGATTTTCAATTTAGAGACTATTTTGTTCATGGTTTGAGTTCTAATTGAATTCTGGCTTATAAGTTTTTTTTTTTTATTTTTTTTTCACTATTTAGAGTTTTTAAATATTTTGGCTAATCTTAACAGAACTTTGATAGAATATTCTAAAAATACTTTTACCAGACTTCAAATTCTCTTAGCTTTAGCAGAATTGAACTTAGTTTCGCTAGGAAAACTTTATTGGCCATAAAAACTATCTGCATTAACTAAAATCGTATTATTTCTAAAATCTTATTTCCTTATAAGACACAACACAATTAGATTGCCGACATTGAGTAAAATGCGTTGATTGGAATAGATTGCTGGTCTTTAAAGTATCCAAAACATATGAAATGCATTCGTTGTCGCTTTGCTCATTCTGTTTGCTTGTTTTGTTATAAATGAACTAAGTGAAAAGTTGTCGGCCTAATGCTAGATGGCATGACTGCATCCAAATCCCCAGTTGCAGCCCCAACTGGCAACCATTCCAGCTGCCAGGCACGCACTCAAGGTCAAGCAAAGGTGAAAAATGTGCAGCGCAGATGAAAAACAAAAAAAAAAACCATCTCTCTGCCGGAACAAAAATATCATTTATTTAAATGCTCCAAGTGGCGCACATATGCGGCAGTTTACACTCCAGTCTCAGTCTGCCCCTGCCCCTGCCACTTGCTGTGGCACACACAATTGCAAAGGAAATGAGACATTTGCTAGGGGTTTTTTTTTGTTAAAAAATATTTGAACTTTTGAACATTTGAAATGCAGCAGGCGGCAAAAGAAACGAAAGAGCGAGTGAGGCACGCTTTCCGGATCGCAGATAGTCAGATAGTCAGAGATGTGGAAGACTCATCGGGGGTTGGGAATGAAGACTGATCGCTGGGTCCCCAAAGTCAACCAATTGCAACGCCTAAGCGAACAAAATGAATGAATTGCTGACAAAAATAGCGCCCCACACATTTATATTATTTACTGTTTGGTTTTTACTGTCTCCAGAGAGGAAGATATGTGCCAGGTGTCAGTTTAGTTACTCCAAACATCCAATCAGCTGAGCTAACTGTAAACAGTTTCGGTTTTTTGAAGGGAAAGAAAAATATGTATCTTTATCTCATAGTCTTATAGAAGGAAGTAAATATCTAATGAAAGTAATAAGTCTGTCAATATTCGGACGTAAATTTTACATTTATCCTTTTTACATTCAGGAGATTTGAGTATTCGTAATTGATCAAACATCTTACAACTGAATTAAAGCAAATTTTCAAAAACTAGTTTGAAGTGAATATAGTTTTTTACAATAGATTCCACTGTTTCCACCTAGGTGGGTGGATTCTATAAAAAACACTAGAACACTTCTCCAAATGAGTGTTAAACAACAGATTTCCACCAATTCTTATATATTATATAATAATAATGATATAATATATTTCCAGCTCAGTTTTCTATATAGAATAAATTTCATCTCTTGCCATACAAAAGAACTTTCCAAGTTTTCAAACCAGCCAACAAATATCTATAAAACCGTACAAGCAAAGTCACTCAGATTATATTATCCTTTTGGAATGCGGAAACCGAAACTGGGTGTTGCCAATCCATAAACCTAAAACAACAGCAAATCCAAATGATGCAATGTATCTAAGTCCAAGTCCAAGTCCTGTGGTGTCCTGTGGCTGACTTAATGTCGCGTTTAATGCCAGCAAGGATACGTAAAGCGTTCAGCATAAAAAAGTAGTTCACGCAAGGAGCAGCAGCAGCAGCAGCAGAAGAAGAAGAGGACGTTGGACTAATTTGCGGCAAAGTGTCGAATGTGTGTGGCCATAAAAGCGCCACGCAGGATAACAACAAGGACAACACTCACCGAGTATTTGCGCGTGTAAGCGAAAAATTGCGTTGCTGTTTGCCCGGGATGTCTGCAGTTGATTGCATTTGTGTCCTTTTTACGATTCGATGACACTTAGCGCCTAATATCCTTTTTAGCACCCGCAGGCCTAGTGGCTGATTTTATTCGTCCAGCAACTATTTGACTTGTGCATAATTTAGTTCGATCGCACGGACTGTTTCTGTTTGCGTTTCCCTTGCAATGTTTGTCGATTTATCAAAATAGCCGAAAGAAAGGCACAAAATGTGTCGCAGTTGACACTTGTCAGCTGCATGTCAATCCTTTGCAGGTTGCTGCTCACAGGATGTGTGTTGTAATGTGAGCGAGTGTTCTCAGTGCTCTGTTGTGAGTGCGCAAGTGAAAGTGTTTGCTTTCCCACCACACACAAACACATGCACACAGGCACACACACATGTCAAAGGATGCAAGGATGCAAGGATGCTGAGAATGCAACATGCCACAACGATGAAGCGACACTTGCCACACTGCGAGAATGCGTCATGGGAAAGTGAATGCGCATCCTTTGGCCAAATGAGGGTTGTCCTGTGTGCTTCCCAGTGCATAAAGGATTTCCATTACGCTGCAAAAACATGAGTTAACTCGCAATAGTTCCCATTACAGTATTCGCTGGGAAAATCTAAAATCACAAATGCTTTTCATGTCTGGCATACAAAGTTGGTATTTTTGTATATTATTTATCTTATATATTTAATATATTTCATAATATTTATATTATCTACTTTATTTTAATCTTACTTTTCGATTTTTTTCGAAACCACAATTAACAAAAATGAATATAAAATGTTTTAGCTTAAGATTTTCACAATTAAATCATGAGTAAAATAATTTCTGCTTAAATAATTTTTCATAAATCTTTAAAAAATAGTTTAAAAATATTCTATTTAAGATAGTGCATATTAAAATCACGAGTATAGAAGTGTAATAATTTGTGTAACTAAAGAGTTTACACTTTAGATGATTCACTGTACTTTAGACAGAAAACTATCTCATGATACTCTCCTAGATGAAAAATAGCTGATTAAATTATGTTTATTAAATCTTTGGAAAATAATTTAACAGGAGTTTATTAAAGATATAAATATAATTCCATTTTCGTAACCGAAGAACTTACATTTTCGATACTTCACTGTATCTTAGATAAAACTATCTTACAGATACTCGTATACATAAAATACAGCCTAATTAATATTAAACAACATTTTTTAAAAATAATTTAGCAAGATTTTTTAAAGATGTTGCATATTAAACTCACTAGAATAGAATTATTTTTTCGTAACCGAAGAGTTGACATTTTCTATAATTCACTGTACTTGCGATAGAAAACTATCGCACAGATAACAAACTTTCCTGCCTAATTAATCTTAAATACATTTTTTTTAAATATTTTAAAAAGATTTAATAAAATATCACAAGTATAGAGGTATATATTTTCGATATTTCACTGTACTTCCGATAGCAAACTATCTCACAGATGAGACTCGCATGCGTAAAAAACTGCTGCCTAATTAATCTTGAATGCACGCTTGACCAAAACTGCACGAATTACGCCTGAAAAGTGGGCGTGTCAGTTGTGGAAAAGTGCTGAGCTGGTCAAGCGTAGATTATGCAAGTAGTAGTCACAGAGCTGGGAAACATGTGGGAGCAGAGAGCCTGTGATCCTCGCAGATACTCAAGGATCGCCCGCTGCTTCAATAGAAAACTCATGAGACGCTCATCATGCGGCAAGCAGCGGGAAGGAGGCACAAAGGACAATGGTCAGGGTGGACAAAAGGGATCGCTGCTTTAAAGTGAGGCTCATCATTAATAATGTGAAACATGTTGCGAAATTTTAGAGCACTCTTAAACCTTTTTTTCCCGTCTCTCTCACAATATGGCCAACAGACAAAAGCAATCGAAGGCGAGCCGGACAAAAGGATTCTGTTCCTTTTTCTCTATTCTCTACTTTTTTTTGCAGTCCAGTCTTGTCCGGCACAAAATGGCTTCGTATTACTTGTTTGCGGTTGCGTTTCTTTTGCGGAGTTTTGAGAGAGAGATGCGGCAATGTTGCTGCAGCAGCAGCAGCTGCCACTGATTGAGTTGCTGCCACATTGCAAATGTCAACTCTGGGCTCTGGACTCTTCTTCTTCTACGCTTCCTGAGGAGCACAAACAATGGAGCCAGTGTCAACCACAAAAGCGGGCAGGTTGACGGCTGGCTTATCTGCATCTCATCCGCCTTTAGAGTCCTCATCCTCGTCCTCATATGTGTAGCATCTCTAGATTTGCTCTTCTCTGTGTGTGTGGGAATGCTGCCATCTGATACTTTCACTACTTTCTACGCTAGATTGAACAGGTCCTTCATTTCTGGGGCGCTAAAATGTCAAATGATTCTTGTCTTGATTGAGCTGCTGACTGAGTCGCTTATCGCGATCGAAAAGAGTGAGTATCAGGTGTGTGTGTCTGTCTGTCTCTCTATGAATGAGTTCCACAGTAGCTGCAAAAAGTCTTCGCATCTAGTGTTACACTTCGCCAATTATCTGCATCTGAATTGTCTTAATTGCTAGCCAAATTCCTAGTAATCGCATTTTTCAGTACCTGTTTCTCACGTAGCTCAAGTAATTTGCGCTTAATCAATGTATCGGACTCTAGAAGGGGGTCTAATGAAAGAATAGATTGGAAATTGAGAAGTTAAACAAGTCAAAGGTGCACCTGGACAAGGATATGGGAATTAAGTGAGAGTAGTTTGTAATGGAGATCTATAAAAGTTATAGGAAAGTAATCTAGTGATAGTAATGAGGAGAGAGAGAATAGGAAAATAAGTAGAAAGGATTTCTGAAGTTGAAAGGTTCCTCTCTGAATAATAACGAATTCACAAGTTAAATATGATTCATATATTTATCGAATTTCATTCATATATATTTTACAAATAATTATTTCCTTTATTATCATATAGTATAGTACATAATTTCATTCATATATATTTTACAAATATTTATTTCTTTTATGGTATGTAAAATATCTGAAAAAACTACAAATACCACTAGATATTCTTTTGATAAGAATAATACTAGAGTTGCTTAAAATTTGTTTATAATTTGGAAAAAACCAAGAATAAAATATAAGAAATTTTATTAAAATCAAGTCAGATTTTCTTAAATATTTCAATAAAATCATACAAATTTATATATATACATATCCGATTTCGCACTGAATCAGCCGATCACCCTTTTGTAATGATTAAACCAGTCATAAAGATAATGCTTTGGGAAACCGAAACCGATTCCGAATCGAAAACCCGAACCACGTCAACAACAATTCCAAAAGCAGACTCATTACAAATAAGTGACAATTACAATCGTGCAAATAAATTTCTTCCAGTCGCCGACTTGGGTCGATCCGGCAATCAGAGCTAAGAGCCACAACCTGTGATAACCCGAGGTCTCTTTCTCCCACTCTCCTTCTCTCTCTTTCTGAAATCGGTGAAAGCAAATGCATTTCCGGCTGTGTTTACTCAATTGCAATTCATGAGTCGCTGATAAGCTGTTTGTTTGATGGGGGGCAAAAATGCATTCCGAGATAGTCCAAATACTAATTAGAATGTTTTTGCTGAACTTGGCCTCTTTGTGTGGGTGACAGTTGATGATCATTATTGGGCTGTATGTCTTCTGTCTGTCTTATCAAGCAAAGTGACTTTGGTCATTTGGTCGGGTCAAATATTTAGAGATCTAAATGTACTTTGTGGCGCCAGTGGGTGCTTTGAACCCGCCCTGGGAAGCTAAACAGCTTGGGGTTGACACAAGTTCGCATAGTGTGCGCTAGATGGCGCTTTACAAAAGGTAACAAGTGTTTGGCTTTGAGCTCATTAATCCGTTTTTTGGTTGTGTTGTGTTGGCCGTAGCAAATCTGCTGCTATAGCTGACCCAAATCAGGATGCGTGTAATGCGCTCTCCCACGCCAAGGATGTGCAATCTTGCGCAAAAGGATAACGAAATAAATAACCATATGGACGGCTGACCTTGCTGACCATGAGAAGTGAGAAATAAGGATACATCAAGCATGCAAAATGCGTGTCCTGCCCCTTAAACAAGTTCCAAGCGCCAGAGAGTGAAGAAAAAAAAAAGTGAAAACTCATATGCCTCGCTGAATTTCAGTTTTGAAGCAATTAAGTGTTGTTGTTGTGCGTGTGTGTGCGTGTGTGTTGGGTGTGCTGGCATCCTTAATGCGTAACCTGACACTTGGGTAACTAGGCACACATAAATCAGCAATGCGCTTTGATAAAAGTGAAACCATTTCCGGCATCAGCATGTTGTCCTTTCACTTTTTTTTCGATATATTTTTATAAGCGAAGATTTTCTATAATTTCCACATCAAAATGCGGAACAATGGGCAACTGGGAACACGCCCTTGGACCACATTCAAATTTCACGTACACTTCCGTAGTGCTGCAGGTCTCGGTTACCCAAAGGTAACGATCGGTTATCGTATTGCAAATCGATAGGTGAAAGCGAAAACGGGGGGCGTGGCAATTGCGGTTTGATTTGGCGGTGGCTTAAGTGAAAGTCGTTTGTGATGAGAGAATGAAAGCAACTTTTGACTATGAATAATGCCCGCATAAGTCAACCACCTCAGTTCGGAGAGAACTAACTGCCACATCCGGCGTGACATTTTCTTTAACTATCCCCCTCCCAGATCCCTGGCCACTTAAACTAGCGCCGACTCTGATGATGCCGCACATTTCTCTCTCTCTCTCTCTCTCTCAGTCTGTGTCTTGTGTCTCTAATCAAACCTAAACTAAATATTTCCGCATATTGTTAATCAATTCTTATGCAACGACCCCTAGCTAGCTGCCTCTACTCTCCAGTCTCCTCTCCCGATCTAAGTGGCCACTAATTTATGCCACATGGAGGCGTAACAATTGCGAGCCCAAACAAATGTCAATATCCAATCGAGTCCATCGTATTCAAATGAATTCCCTCCATTGTTTAGGCAAATTTTCGATTCGTGTTGTTTGCTAATTGTTTTTTTCGTTGGAATTTTCCTTTTTTGTATGGTGTTGTGGGTTGTCAATGGACACGAGACGCGGGCAGTTTGCATATGAGGTGGGGGGAGAGGATAGAAGAGGGGATAGAGGGCAGATCAGCAATGCTGGCAACGGTAAAATGCGGGTGATTCAATGCTGAATGGAAAACCTTTAATATTTCATTAATGAGCTATTGGCTAACTAGTATGCAGAACTGCAAAGTATAATTGTAATCGTTGAAATTTAAAATATATAAAATAGTGGCCAGACAATGATCAAAACAGTCTTGGGGAATAAAATCGGATCAGTTTTGGCAAACTTATGGGAGTTTTAAATGTTGGAAAGATATTTCTAGGGTCTTGGCAGCATTATCATGATTTATTTTTGATATAAAATCGAAAATTCCGAAACGATTCAGATTTAAATACAGAATTATTATAGATGTCAAACCATGGTCAGAACTGTTTCGGGAAACTAAAATTGATTCAGTTTTGATAAAGTTATGGGAGTTTAAGGTGTTTAAAAGGCATTTCTATGGAACTATCTCGGCCATATGTTGGCTTAAATTGAAATTGAAAATGGAAATCGCTTAAAATTTAAATGCAGAATTATTATATAGGTCAAACCATGAACAAAACTGCATTTGAATCATAAATCGGATATGTTTTGCCAAAGTTATGGGAGTTTTAGGTGTTTCAGAGGCATTTCTGTGGACTATCTAGAAAATCGAAAATTGAAAGTCGCTAAAAACTTAAACGCAGAATTATTAAAGATGCCAAACCATGAACAAAAATGCCTTGGGATCGAAAATTGGATCAGTTTTGACAAAGTTATGGAAGTTTTAGGTGTTTGAATGGCAGTTCTAGAGACTTGGGAGGATTATATTGGACTGTTACTTGTAGAAAAACGAAATTTTGCAAGTGTTTCAGATTCAAATGCAGAATTATTATAGAGGTCAAACCATGAACAAAACTGCTAATGAATTGATAATCGGATGAGCTTTGCCAAAGTAATGGAAGTTTTAGGTTTTCGAAATTACATTGTGAGCATTTAGTTTTGATTGTGATCATGTTTGTTCTACTACTTGTCTTAATCGTTTGACATTACCCTTAAAATGGCCTGAGTAACTCAAGTGCTCTGTGGCAAATGAACTAAGAAAGAAGTAACTCAAGCGGCATATTTCACATGCTGTGAAGTATCAAGAAGCAAGTGCCGCCCACAAAGGACATTGCACAATGGGTGAAACAAAGGATACTGTCTTAGTCGTCTGCTGCTGGAGCAGAACGCCTGGCCAACTGAGTAAACAACAGTGCAATAAAAACAAAACGCAGACGCAGCAAGGACAACGCGACAAGTGCAGGAAGTGGCTGCTGTCGCCAGGACCTTAAAAATGCAACGCTTGCACTAGTTTTTTTTTTCGGAAACTAAAAACCCAATTTAGAATGCGTGTGCGTGTAACCGAAGAATGTTTTGAATATTTGTTGTTCAATGGAGCAGGAGCAGCAGCAGCAGTAGAGTAGAGTGCGGAAGTGTCCTGACATCCTGTCAATGCTGGCGTCAAGGCAACAAGCAGCCAACAGCCAGCAGCTCAGATTTGCGCCAATTTTGAGCCAGCACAAAGGAATTTGGCAAATGTTGGACAGGAACAGGTCACGTCGCTCCTGGCGAATGTATATAGTATAGTTCGTCCTGGTTGCTAAGCGCCTGCGCCCACTGTGCGAACACGTTTGCGACAAATTGAGCTGTCACCGTGCGGCATTAACATAAAAAATCGATTCGGCGGCAATTCTTACGTGATATTATAACAAATTAACAGACACGCATGTGAGCATGATTATCCTTTTTTTTCCTTGTCCTGCAAAGACCTTTGATGCTAAACCGCCAGCGGCATCTTTTTGGACTTTGATTCAGTTGAGTGACAAGTTGGCAGTCTCGTCTATCAAGAACTGAATATGATGGAAGTGCCTTTAGATGTGCCGTAATCCTGCTGCTAGCTAAATCTGCACGCAGTTTTCTTCTATTATACTTTTATCTGGGAGCGTGTTGATAAACGGCGGCTAATTTGCGAGAGTATAGATGAAAGATGTCTGAAAGAGTTTGGTATAGTGTGGAATTTTGAAAGTTGTAGAAGATGAACTAAATATCATTGAAAATATAGTTTTAGGAAACATAGAGGAAATAAGTCTATAGAGAGTTTGAAATAGTGTGAATTTTAGAAAGCTAGCTGTAGAAATTATACTAAATAATATTTTAGACATAGTCATAGATGACAGAAGTATTGGAAGAGTTTAGAATAGTCTGGATCTCTGAAATTTGTAGAAATTGGGGTAAATAACATTGAAAACATAATCATAGAAAGCATAGATGAAAGAAGTGTTAAGAAAAAACCATTAAGCTAAATAACATTGATAATATGGTTATAGAAAACAACACGTATTGAAAATGTTTGTAATATTTTGGATTTTTGAAAGAAATCTGTGGAAATTAAGATAAATAACATTGAAAACATTGTCATATATGAAAGAAGAATTGAAAGAGTTTGGAATAGATTACATGGAAAACATAGTTATTTGATTAAAAAGAGTGCATTTAAGTAATTCAAAAAGAGTTTGAGCTTCTATGAGTTTTTAATATATTTTTAAATAAAATTAAAGTTAATTTTTAGCTATTAATAAGCTGTCATATCTGTATATATTGAAAGAAAGGCATGAATACTTTCGGAAAAGCTTAGACAATATTATTAAGTAAAGACATATTGTTTATTTAGTTCAATTGGTGAACATATTATTTAAAAACTTTCATAAAATGCCAGAATTGCTGTACGATATTTTATTTAGTATAAAGTGAGCTCAAATATTTCAAAATTAATAATGCAATTATTTTTAAATATTTTTTACTTAGACAGTATTTTTTTTTTAAATTTCAAATAAAGTGAGTATTGCTGTACAAATTTGTATATAGTATAAAATAGCTCTTATAAAATATTACTTAAAGTGTGCATAGTTTTTCCCTATATATATATCTATATCTGCTCTTGATTGGCCTAGAGACTGTGTTCAGTTTAGAAGGTTAGACATCTGCTGCTGCTGCTGCGCAATGATTTGGGGAAAAAGAAAGGAACAAAAAATCAGGCGACTGTTGCTCCTCTGAATGCGCCTTTCATTAGACCAAGTTGAATAACTAGAACCTAGCCGCATGACGAGAATATATTTGACAAAGTGTCACTGGACCTTATAAAAAAACGAAAATAATGCACGAAAATACACGAAAAGAAAAACGCTGTACAAAAGTTTTGCTGCGAGGCATTGAAAATTGTTCAACTGCAGTTTTGTGTCGTCCTTTTGCACAAGAACAAGAAATAATCTGCAGCTAGGACTGCTGAAGTTGTCGAGGCGGCAGCAAGCAGAAATTATGATTAATGAAGCTAAGTTGGCCAACTGGCTGAGTGTCCTGGCCAAGTGGCAGGCCGAATTTTTAATGGTCTCGCTCGATCCAAACAAAAGCCAAAGGCCATTGACAAAAAAAAGAAGTAAAAAGAAAAGAAGAAAAAACGGCCATCGAAGTCGGCGACTTTTATACAATGTTGAAGGAGCTGTGGCCTAGGCAGCCATAAATCATGCACTTTGATTAAAGGACACACACACAGGACACACAGGCTGCTGTAGGTGCTGTTTGGATTTGATTAATTGTTGGCCCAAAGGATTGGCCGTTAAAAATTGCAATTCGGCGCGCTTGTTGACAAGTTATCCTTGCGAATTTCTGTGTGTGGCCCATATCTGAATTTGACCCCTAGCCCCGCTCCGCCCCGCCCCGTTTCGTCCTCGTTATCGTCCTGTCAATTGTCGCACAGCTGTCAACGGCCAATCAATGCAATTTACAGCTTCATTTTTGCAAATTTACAGCAGCAGCAGCAGCAGCAGCAAATTTGACAAGGACGAGGCGGCCTTGTTGACAGCACACCAACAGCAACAGCAACAACAACAGCTAGAAAGGACATGCCGCATGTCCTTCAAGTTTGACTTGAAAAGCTGCTCATGCGTGTGCAATGCGATACTTTTTTTTAGCATTTTAAATGCCTGCTTTTTTACGGTTTTTTTTGTTGGTTGACTTTTCTAGGACTTCGCGCCTAATTGCATAACAATTGCGCCTGATTATCCTGTCCGGCGTCAGAGTCCTTGTGCGGCTTCCCGCTTTTGTTTAATTGGATTAGATTTCGGTGTGGACATGTGAGTGACATCACGTCATCCAAAAAAAACGAAACATCTTCGCTCGCACCTTTGCACAAAACGCTTTTTTGGCGCCGCAAAGTCAAAAAAATTAAAAAAAATATATATATTTATATATATATTTATGTATATATAGAATAAACGCACGCTAAACGCGCCTGGCCATGAACGGCCATGACTGCGACCTTATCAGCCCTCAGGTTGAGATCTAACATAAATATGAAACATAATGCTTCAATATTATCAATTATCAACACATATTTGTGCGCTAACAATAAACAAAGTTCGGCTTTAGATTGCTGCAGTCGCTGCTTTTGTGATTAACCCATTTGTTTCTACTTTTATGCAACAACAAACGAAAAATTGTTACTACATTTTAATCTTTTTCTTGGTAGTGTTAAAAATTTAATGATCATTTCGCATTTTTAATTGACTTGTTGTGCAGCTTTTAATTCGGTAGATAATGAATCTATTTTAAATATATTTATTATGCTGTCGATTGTATTTTGGTCGCATGATTTTGGTTGGATCAAAGTTTTGTGTTTGTATTAAGCAGATGGCTTAAAGAATATTTAATAGAACATATGTATATCTAATACACATGCAATAAAACATATGTCTCTTGTCTTAACTGAAACTAGAGAATATGCTGGAAAATCTATAAAATTTCAGTTTATATAAATATAATATTTTTATATAAATATATATGCAGGAAAATCTAAACAATTTCAGTTTATATCAAGATAATAGAGAATATGCTGGTAAAACAATAAAATATCCGTTTATATAAAGATAATATTAAAATATAAGTATATATGCAGGAAAATCTATAAAATAACAGCTTGTACCTTTTTTTAATATTTATAAATCAATCTGCTTTAAATTTGTGTAATTTTCAAGATGTTCGCTATATATTTATGCTCAAATATGGGTTAATTAGTCTTTACTTGCACTGTCACCAAGTGCCCCTCTTCTTCTTTACTCTCCCTCTATCTCCATGCTCCTCCTCCTCCTCATCCCCCTCCTCATCCTCCTCACATCTCATCCTACTCTTTGACATCGAAAGGAGATTTTTTTCGGTCTAGCGTGTTTGCCAAAATTGAGCGCATAATCAAAAATGTGCTTGATAAGAAACTCGTTGACTAAATGCGGCCCGGGTGCATTGCTCGACCCGCTGATAAGCCGACGAAAGTCCTTGATCTTGAGCTGCGTTTCTAGCGCTTTTTGCGTTCTCAACTCGGCAACTCGCTTAAAAAAACGCGACCTTTTTGCCGACCTACAAACAACTTGAGGGAGAGGCGGGGGGCGGCAAAGAGGGGCGGGGCAAACGCGCATCAGATGCAAGAAATAGCAACAAGGCAAAAACTGATAAGAGCTACACCCGAAATAACGAAAAAAGTTGCGTCGCATTGCCGACGGGCCAAAAAATTTGGCGACTGCTGCTGCTTGGAGCTGATAAGAGAGAGTGAGAGAGAAGCGAGAGAGAAGCGAGAGAGAAGCGAGCGAGAAGCTAGAGGAAGCTTGCTGCTGCTGCCTAATTACACAATGGGGACTCATTTGCATCTGGTGACTGATAAGGCCACAGCAGCTCGCAGCTGTGGGAGTGAGTCCTGAGTCCTGAGAGCAAAGGACCTGGTCCAGGGCACGCGTTGGCCTTTGGGCCCAAAAGCCGCTTAGCGAACAGGCAAACAGCTGCCAGAAGAGCTGACAGGCAGGCAGCCTGACTAGCCTGACTGTCTGACTGGCAACAATGTGGCAGCCACCAAGTGGCACACAAATCTCACAAATTTGACTTGCTCCTCCTCCTCCTCCCACACGCAGGATCAGCTAAAAAGCAATCACAATGCGCAACTCAAAACTGGGATCGGTTCGTTAAATAGAATAGCAGCTAATCCTCTCCTTGTTATGTAAGGATCACAGGAAGTTGCCAAACTAAGGTACCGGACAAATTGCATAAGAATCCTCGCATACAAAAGCAGCCAAGGGCCAGTAGCCAATCGTTAAGTTCTTTGTTGTTGCCAAAAAAAAAACGTAGATAAAGATATTGATTGAATGGCCAAAAAAAGAAAAAACAGTTAAGGAACACACATGAATGGCCAGAACGGAAGTGAGCGCAGTAAGCAGCAGTATAGGATACAGGACGCAGGATACAGTGCGTAGTGCACTTGGATGATTGCATTTCATATAAGGTGTAGAGTCATAACAATCTCCTAGACGATCCCCTTTTGGAACAACGCTAATAGAACTGCAGTTAGGGCTCTAATTTGTAGAGGAAGTTTGAAGGTTTTGGCTGATTACAGCAGTCAATTCTCTATTCTACTCGATTATGTGTGTTTAATGTTAATAATATAAATACAAAGATATATAATACCAAAATTAGCAGTTGGATGTCAATTCCATAAGTGATTCTTCTCACTCAAAACTTTTCTAAAATTAACAAGAAATTTAATAATATATAGAACAATTTCCAGGTGGAACTACTTATACAGTATTATATTCAATATTCTACTCTCTGTCCTTATAAATTCCATTTTTCTAAGAGTTTCGTATGATATGCAATCAAATATCTGTTCTTGCTTGCAAATAATATATATATTTAGGTATAAAATGATTTGTATTATATAAAAATATTTAAAATAATATTGAGTCCATAAATTTAAAAAATAAATACCAAATATCCCTAACTTTCTCTTTATTTTCAATATTCTATGCTCAGTCCATCTCTTTGCCTATTATTTTTCTAAATTCCACATTTCTAAGAGTTTTATATAATGTGTATTCAAATATCTGTTCTTGTTTCGAAGTAATATATAATAATATACATATTTAAGTATAAAATTATATAATATTATATACAAATATTTTAAAATAATATTGAGGCTCCAAATTATAAAAAAATACCAAATAAATCTAACTTTCACTTTATATTCAATATTCTATGCTTTGTCTTTCTCTTTGCCCAATATTTTTCTAAATTCCACTTTTCTAAGAGTATTATATGATGTAAAATCAAATATCTGTTCTTGTTCAGAAATAATATATAATAATATATATATTTAAGTATAAAATGATATATATTATAAAAAAAATATTTAAAAATATATATTGAGTCTCGAAATTATAAAAAAAATACCAAATATCCCAAACTTTCTGGCTCCGAAATACCTCGTCTTCATAATATATGCTTATATTCCATTACAAATATCAATTATCTTAAAATTTTCCTGCTCTGCCCAGAAACCTGCCCAAAAACCCACTCATTCTCAACATATCTTTCGCCCACGCACGCGCACTTCCTGGTGGGACTAAGTTTAATCCCGCAGATCAGATCACGAGCCGCGGAACTTGATCCTGTGGTCTGCTTATTGCGCCACAAATCTCTAGATCCTGGCGCTAATCGCAGATCACAAGAGATCTCGCGCGCTAATCGCACGCCTTAAGTTAACTATAATCCAACTATGATCCACTCCGCTAAGCAAGCTGTTCCGGGACAGGACACACACACTCAGTGGATTTACCTGAGTGTGTCCCGGGTCCCGAGGTCCTGTTTTGCTCAACGCCAACTGTTTTTGCTTAATCCTGGGCTTTAACTTTTTGCTGCTCTGCAAACGGATTATAATAAAAATTTGAATATTGCTACAATTTTTTGCATTTGGCATTTGGCTTTTACCTCTTTACTCCGCGGATCAGCAGCTGACTGCCGGATTAGTGGAGGAGTGCTGAGGAAAAAAGGAAGATATCGCGCCTACCTCGGGGCGGATTAAATTTTTTCAGCTAAATAAGTCAGTCTTAAGCACGGCGATTAGAGCTTGATCCTCCGGGTACATGGGCGTAATATTGATGGATTTTCCTCTAAATCCGTCGGCTAATCTCCGGCTTAGCGTGCGACGCGATTTTTTTCGCGACACTGCCTGTGTGTGTGTGTGTGTTTTGTGTATTGATTTTTTCGCTAGAAGGCAAGTCGACTGACTGCGCGAGGATCATAATTATGGAATTCCTAAACAAGAGAGAGAGAGTGCCAGACAGCCAGCGAGTGAGAGCGAGTGAGCTACCTGTAAGCGTGGGTTACCTCTTTGCCAGGTCGAGCGCAGGACTCGGACCACGGACGCGATTCAGGTAGTTCCTTTGCGTCCAGCCTTGAGGTCAGCAATTAAGAAGTCAATTTTCGCCAAAAAAGACAAAAAGATCGCGCGTCGCCGTTGAAAACAATGCAAAAAATGTGCAAAGCTGAACTAAATCCGGCTTAAGAATGACAAAGTCGAAGAAGAAGAAGAAGCAGACGAGGAACGGCAATGAGCCAAAAGACCAAAAGACTTGCGTCATAAACTGAAATTAGTTGCCTTTTTGTAAATCCGGTGCTGTATTTGCATTTGACCAGCATGTTGATCATAAAAGCAATGCGCTGAATTCGCCGCAACGCAAGAGGCGCTCTCTTTTCGCTCTCTCTCTCGCTCTCTCGCGCTGTCCTTGACTGTTGCTAATGTGCGCGGTTTGACTTTTTTGGCCAGTTTTTTACGAGTGCCGTTTGTTTAGTTGCGCTGCACTTCCGTTTTTTAGCCGAGTTTTAGTTTTGTTTTTTTTTTACGTTTATGATCAGCGCTACCTGACTTTATGATTGCAGTTTTTTAATGAGTGCCGAGTAAGAGGTTACTGAACTATTCGCATGCTGAATGACTAAGGCATATTATCTACATAATTATATAGATGTGTATGCACAGCTGCTAAGCAACAACTAACTGATCAGAGAGAGAGAGAGAGCGAGAGAGATTTCCCTAGAATTTCCATAGACACTTGGCGTATGTTTGTAATTAGAATTAGCCCAGGACCAACCCACCAAAAATTTGCCGAGATGCTGACCGAAGGACGCTGCTGGCGAGTCGAGAGAGGCGGATTAGTCGCTTAATCCTTAGCCCAAGCATTCTGGGTGTTCTATTTACATGCATTAGGTCCTTTCACAGCGCATTGTACAGCGGCCAAAACAATTAGCGCAACATGTTGTTGGCCAATTTTAATGAGTTAGAAGCGAACTCTGTTTACCAGGAAGACGCAACAGCAACAGCAACAGTGCAACAAAAACAGCGATCATAAAAAAAGCGGGAATCGCAGTGCAACATTTTTGTTTTCCAAGAATACATTTTGCAATATGTTACAGTTTTCTTTTTAGTTGGCATAACTTTGGATCATTTAAGCCTAGATTTTGAAATAAACTAATATAGTTAGGGCACTATTGCTTATCAAGGGTTCTAGTCCTTCATCTCAAATAGACAAAAGATAAAAAACAAGTAAGAGTGCTCTAGTCGGGACTGCCCGACTAGGAGATACCCTGAACCCAGTTCTGACATCCATTCATACTTGCCTAATAGTGTGCATACATACAAGCACACACATACTGCAAGCAGTGCCTGCGGTTTAAGCAGTTATCTTGCTTTTTCACTGAGTCCCACACAATGGAAAGTAAAATCTTAAATAACTTCTGTGTTTATTGTCCGATCTTTTTAAAATTTGTAGGACATAACATTGGCTATAAAATGTGTGACCAAACCAAATTGCAAGGTCATACCTTCAAAAATGAGTTTTTTGAATTTTTGGGGGGATTGGGGGTGGTATCCAAAAAGTGAAAAATTTGCTACATGTGTATGCTATTCGAGATTATACATGCCAAATTAGGGGCCTCTAGCTCTTATAACTTGTAAGTTATAGCCCAAAAACGCTAGTCTGAAATCGAAATTTATCGATAACTTTTGAATGGGTCGAGTTATCGATAAAATGAAATAAACTTGATCTGTCCCGGCACTACGAGAACTTATATTCCAAATATGAAGTCTCTAGCTCTTGTAGTCTCTGATATCCGCGTGTTCATACAGACAGACGGACGGACGGACGGACGGACGGACGGACGGACGGACGGACGGACGGACGGACGGACGGACGGACGGACGGACGGACAGACAGACAGACGGACATGGCTAAATCGACTTGGCTGTTGATACTGATCAAGAATATATATACTTTATATGGTCGGAGATGCTTCCTTATGCCTGTTACATACTTTTGCACAAAACCATAATACCCTTTTTACCCATTTTTAATGGGTTCAGGGTATAAAAACTATAAAGCTTTGCTTACAGAGTTGATTCTAATTTTTAAAGAATTATAATTTGTAAATGAACATTTTTTTTCTTCGCAAATCACAAATGTACTTTTTTTTTGAGTTTTAAAAATTATTTCTCTAAATCAATTTTAAAAAATTTTAAATGTATTTTCTAAATATTGTGAATTTTTAAAAATATTATGAACAATTTTTATCTTAGAAAACTCAAAAATACGAATATTGAAAAATTATAATTGCATTTGCTGAATTCTAATTTTTAAAAGTTTTAGTATATTTTTAAAGTGGTTTTCAAAAATACTCATTTTAAAAATGATAATTGCATCGTCTGAATAATTCTAATTTAATAAGTTTTTCAAACTTTTATGAACTTTAAAAATGTTATTTTAAAAGCACATAATTGTTTCAACAACAATTTTATTTTCTAAATAATTCTAATTTATTCAAAATTAAAATATTATGTTCTGCATAATTATTATTTTTGAAAATTCAAATCTGCAATATAATTTTCCCCGTTTTCGCACTCAGTTCTCCAAACAGAGATCTCAGCTCGTGAGTCGCTCGTCGCTAATCCGGCCCGCTTAGCGGTTGCCTAATCTTAATCCCAATAGGAACTTGTGTGTGTCCAGGCTCAAGCTAATCCCCACGCGCTTCTTCCTTACGCTTACGCGTTTCCTGACGTCACTCGCCACTGGCCACTGGCCACTCTCGCTGGCTTAATTAAATCACACGGATTAGCTTGAGCCGCCGACGAAGACAGAGTCCTGCGAGTGAGTCCTGTGCGTACTGTGTGTGAGTGTGTAAGATTCATTCAAGATCGATTCGGATGCACATCTAACCCCTTGCCACACACAGATCCTGATCCTGATCCTTGGCGTGTCGTGCGCCTGGCATGCGCTCAACTTCTGCTCTATACAGCTGCACCCAGGACTCAGTCGCCCCTCGGCGCAATCAATTTGATATCAAGCAAGGATCAGACTGAAGCCTGTTGAGTTGTGCGCCCTAAAAAAAACTAAAACAGAAATGCGACGATCGTTTTTTTAGGGATGCTGCGGCTGTCAGCGAGGGGAGATCAGTGAGCTTGTTTACACATATGCAAAGGCAAGAACGTTTGCCACGCCCCACAATTGCATCCTCGAGTGTATTCAATTTCATATCAAGGTTTTCTTTTTTTTTAGAGAGAGTGAGAGTGAGAGAGAGAGGGAAAGTTGTTGTTGTGCGCCTTTCCTGGAAGTAGCGCAGCTTTGTCTTGGCTAATGCTAATGCTAATGCTAATCTCAAGAGGTGCTTCGTGATTTCCTCCACAACTCTTTGCACACACATGCTGGAATCCAGCTAACTAGTCCTGCCTAGATTTAAGCCGCGCTCATTAGGTCCTTAGGCGAAAGGGTAGCTTCCTTGTGCGCGGGGGTTTTTCTGGCGCATTAAAAAGCGGATTTCGTCTAAGAATAATAATACTACTACTGGCAACTCAAGATTGCGTGGCTTATCCTTTAGCCTTTTCATTCAGCTCACGCGACAGGCTCGCGTCCTGCGCTAAGCCGCAGGATTAGTGCTCCTCTTAATCGTGTCGGCTACTTTGCATTTGGCAAGTTCATTAAGCGCCGCCACTGTGTCTTCCACTCACATCAATAACAATAACAATCACTATTTGATTTGTCATGTTTTTATTATTATCATCATTCGCATTATCACATAATCAGGACATTATCAAATCGACAGGATCTCGCTCGATTGACTATAAATCAGGTCGGACCCTTCTCTCCGCTCGGCTCGATCGAGTGTTACAAATGGCTAAAAAATTTGTGGGCACACATTCATATCACATAACATGACTACCCCTAGGCTAGCCCACAGGGTGCCCCTAACCCTATGACTAACCCTACCCCGCAGCGTTCTGGCGCACTTTCCCTTTTTTTATCCTTTGCTCTATTTGCCAACCACTTGGCTGGATGGAATGCACCGTTATTGTCTGTTTCGACAGCCCTCGTTCTCTTCCTCTTCCCCGTCCTTTCGGCATATTTGTAAAAAATTTGTCGTTCGTTTTTGGGTGGAAAACTTGTGTTTTTTTTTTTTGTTGTTTGGCTTTTGCTTTATTGTTGTTTAGGTGGTAGGGTTATATGCTCTATATGTTAGATGCTGGCAACAGCTGTAACTGGAAACTGAACAAATGCTGGCTATAGAAAACTTATTATTGGGTGTATTTATAGTTTTATGAAACTAGTGCAGCTGTTTGAAAGGCTTAAAAGGCTTGTTTCGGCATTAATAAGTTGTAAAATGCGTATTTCTATGCACAAAACTAAAAAAAAGTAAATTGTATAATAATAACAAAACAATTTGAGTATATTTCAGAAAGTTCTACATTCGAAATTCTTGTATAAACAAGAGCAAACTTCTGCAAAAATGCGAATTTTTGAATAAAAACATAAAGAGCCAAAAAGCTATAGCTTCTTATCTTGATAAATGTAAAATTTATGATTAATTTTTAGTGATAATATATTTTGTGAATGCTTTTTATATTACTATAACAATTGTTATAAAGGCAAGTAATCTTTAAGCTCTGTTCGGGTTATTTAAAACACTTTGAATATTTCCAATGAGTTTCATCTTTAATCTATTAAGCTCAGCTGTCTTTATATCATTTTTTTGATTTGGTTTATTTTAAACACTTCTAATGTGTTTAATCTTTAATCTATTAGACTCTATCAGTTTTTTAGCAAACACAATTTTCTCTGTCCAGACAAACTATCAACTTAGTTCTGCCATAACTCAAAGTACAATTTTGTGTAGGATGATCTATAAATAATATATTTTTTTTTTGGCACATATAAATAGTTCACTACGCACTAATTACAGCAATTTGTGTTGCGTTAGGTTAGTGCCACAAATTAAGTGGAGGCTCCCCACTGATAAGCTCTACGCACTATCTTACGCACTACTGCCCCATATATATATATATATATATATATATAACTATATATATATAATATATATTATCACGTGCGTGAAACTGGTTAGAAGCGGATTATGAAATCTGTTTTGCTCTTAACTTTCTCTTGGCAACGGAGACGACTCTGCTGATAATGGGTTGCCTAGTCTGACACTGTCTTATCTGCAAAGACCGGATCCTAATGAAGAAGAAGAAGTAGCGCTAATTCGCTGAGCCAATAACTGCAAAATCGTTCGGCTTATCAACTCAACAGGCGACTACTCTTCTGACTAATCCCAAAAGCTATCAAAAAAACCTTAGCCAAGAGTTTTGCATATGGAAGAAAAGTAGAAAGGGGTCATCATACATATTTCGTATTATAATCTGAAATCTTTATCAGCACTATTCCCATGTCAAAGTTCTGGACAGCAAACGCTGTTTTCGTTGTTGTTTTTAATGCCTTTCTGCGTATTTGAGTTTCTGCAAAAACATTCGCATCTTTTGAGTTAATCCGTCGGGAATTGTTTCAGTTACGAATTTTACAGTTTTACGTAACATTATGCAGAGCAAGGATGACGCTAAGGACCAGACCAGACATACAGCTAGGACAATGCTGTCTTTTGCCTTTTGCCATTGTAGTTTTCACTTTCGAAACTACGAAAATTTCCACGGTAGTTGAACCGTTGACCGAAATTAACATCCCGTCGCGACTCGGTCTTCGTCCTTGGCCTACCTACCCATAATATATGTACATATATACTATGTTTTCAGCATAAGTTCGACTGTGCATGTCCTTGCCATAAAAATCTACATAAAACCATTTAAAAGTCAATCCGCAAAAGTCAGCACAGACGCGACTGCAGAAAAGAAAAACAAATACACCAAAAACTGCACTCAAAGTCAGTTTTTTAGGAAGGGTTTTTTGTGCAAGTTGCTCGTTTTTTGTTTATACCTGCCATGTAGTTTTGCTTGTATTTTTTTAGCATGCTGCTCGTTTATGATTTTGGTTTTTTAGACGTGTGCCGGCAATTAGTTGGCCATTAAACGCTGCTCAATGGCCAACTTGCTCAACAGGCTAAAAAACTCAAAAACTCACTCAAAGTTCGCCACTCGTTTTTCTACTTTCACTTTGACTGCGCCCCCTTTTTGTTTACTTCCTGTTTACTCGCACAGCGCAGGCTCCCAGCCCAAAAGGAACCCCCAATCCCAACCCCAAACCCAAACCCCTCTCTTTGACTTCTGGCGTTCGCTCTCTCGCTCACTCGCTGGCTCTTTCGTTTCGTTTTTCGCTTCGCCTTTTAGCATCCCCTTCGCGCAGTTTGAGTTCTTTTTCTTGAATATATGTACAAAGGGGAAGTACTCCAAATGAGTTAATTGCTGCAGTTTTGAGTTGTTTTTTCACAACTTGGCCGAAGTTAACCCAATAAAAAGCGGGCAAGTGCTCGACTGCCTCTGCTTTTTATGAAGGCTCTAAAAAACGGAAGTGCAGTGCAAGTTTTTTAAGAGCACATAGGTAGTTTTTTGTCTCTGGTTTATGACACCCAACAGCACATAAAAAACGCCTCTGTCATAAAACCATAAAAGTTTTTACAACGTTTTTTTTTAAAAGGCATTTGACATTTGGCTAAAAGTCAACTCAAATCGAAACTAGTTTAGTGCTGGAATCTAGCGATAGGCGCTCTCGCTCACACCAATTTGCATATATGCAGAAGTACAAAAAAATTGCTTAGGTAAAACAACAACAAGTAGAAGATGAGAGCTGAAAAAAGAGCTGAGGGTTTTTGAGCTGCGCTCAACTGAGCGAGCGCTTAGTTGTTGTTGTTGTTTTTCTTTCTTTCTTACTACATTTACAAGCGAGACTCACAGACACACACACATACATACACATGCAAGCAGAGCTCATATAAAGGAGAGCACGTTACCTGCTTTGATCGGCAGCGCATCGGGTTTTCGGTTGCGTCGTTTCGTTTCGTTTCGTGTCGTGCTTCCTCCCTTTGGCTGGCTGCTTGCTTTGAGTGTGTGAAAGAGCGAGCGAGCGAGCGAGTAAGTGAGTGAGTGCGTAATGTGTGCGTGTGTGTGTGCGTGCGTGTGTGTGTCCGCTGCTGCGAAGAGAGGGTGAGTTGTGTGAGCGTACTTATAGTTAGCGCACGCGGCGAATTCGTATCATTCGTGATTTGGCTCTGACAGTGAGAGGAGCACAGTTTTTTCTGCTGCCAAACAAACAGACACACAGTCACTCACACACACACACACACACAAACACTCGCTCTTTACTTACACACGAAGCGAAATTTGTTGCTTCAAAAGGATTTCCACAGCGCAAAGGATACTACTCAGCTCAGCTCAGCTCAGGCTCAATATAAAAACGTGTTGCAGTCACTCGCTTCATATCATTTCTCAGCGACAACTCGTCACAGTCACAACTCAAAAGAACTTAGTTACAAGTATAATATAATAAATAGAAATACACTTTTGTTGTACTAATAGAAACACGCGTGACAACAACAACAAGAAACAAACCAAAACCAAAACCATAACCATAACCAAATACCTCAACTCAAATAGCAAAAGTTAAATAATTTACATACGAATATAACAAATTATAATTGCAACTACCTCATTTTGTATATCGTGAACTTTTGTAAACTGTGCAAAAAACTACCTCAAAGTACAAAACAACAAAACAAACAAAAAGTGCGCGAAACTCGTAAACAAATTTCTTACAAGAATTTAAACCAAAAACAACAAAGCTCAAATGAAAATTTGTGTTCAGAACTGAAAAAGAAGAAACGTTAAGTGCAATTGCAATTGAAAATTTGCAATTGATTTGCTCGAATCGAAGCAAGGACAACCAAAGGAACAACAGTGATGGCTATATCAATGCTGCAGGACGCGCAAACACGAAGTAAGTAAAGGATAATATTATTAACAAAAAAAAACTGATACAATTATAGCTGAAAGTACCAGTTTTGGTCGAATTGAAGAAGGGAAATATATTTTTAAAAATATAATAAAATACTAGCAAGTAGAAAAAGACTTTTGGCTAAGGTAGCAAGTAAAAAATAAAAGATTAGTTAACATTCAAATCAATGTTTAGCAATTGTTACAACATAAATGTAAAGTAAATCTTAAAGCATATTTGCTTTATTAAACAAGACTAAAAGCAACTTTGTGCATGCAGCAAGATTTTTAAGATATTTTAGTTAAATAAAGCATTCATTGCAGCTGCATATATAGAATAGTCTTGCAATTTCTCGAAAAAATATTAAAGCTAGCATTAAAGCACCGTTATGTTTACACACACACACACACGAACACATGCTTAAGCACGCACAGCAATAACGACGTCTCAATGTGCCCGAGTTAACATTAGGCGCCATTTTGGCAACCGCTCAACACACACACAAACACACACACACACACACATGCACAACAATTAAGTTTTGTTTACAAGTCTTCTTTCTTTCTTTTGGGTGCTCACAGCCGGCATTTAACTCGTTACACGCAACGCCCACCAAAACAAACGCCTCTGTGTGTGCATGTGTGTGTGTGTGTATGAAAGAGAGAGAGCGTATGAAATAGTGAGAGAGCGCAAAAAAGCTCACACATGTGTGCATGCTCTTAAAAGCGCTCTTAAAGCAGCGCAGCGCTTCAAGCAGAATTTGACACACGTGCGTCTTTGGGCAAGAAAAGAAAAAAGTTGATAAAAGTTAAAGTTTGTTTTGTTTGCCCGGCGGGCAAAACTGACCAAAACTGTTACTGACAGCTCAGCGGGATAGCAGAAGAGGGAAAACTAGCAAATCTAACAAGAAAATTGTATGCTAACACTTTTTTGTTTCTTTCTCTGTTGTGCTTTTTAGGCCTTGCCGCTGCTTTGGCTGGCATTAAGCGCGAGGAGCACGTCGTGGATCGCTCCATGTCGCTGTCGCCGCCCATGTCCGCCAACACCTCGGCCAGCAGTCCGGTCGCCTCCTCCAACTCGCACTCGCTGTATCCGGCCATGGGACTGCAGCAGGCGGCGGCGGCTTCCGCCTTCGGCATGTTATCGCCCACACAGCTGATGGCAGCGAATCGTCAGGCGGCTGCGTTTATGGCCCAATTGCCCATGAGCACGCTGGCCAACACGCTCTTTCCACACAATCCGGCGGCGCTGTTTGGCGCCTGGGCGGCACAGCATCAACAGCAGCAGCAGCAGCAACAGCATCAGCAGCAGCAGCAGCATCATCATCATCAGCAGCAGCAACAGCATCAGCTGCCTTTGGCCGGCACACACATGCATTCGCCGCCAGCGAGTCCTCATTCGCCGCTGGCCAACAGCGGCAAGCATCCTTTGAGCTCGCCGAACAGCACGCCGCAGCACAGCCATCATCATCATTTGGGCTTGGCTCTGGGTCTGGGTGAGCCGGCGAAGAAGTCGCGCAAGTTGTCGGTGAAGAAGGAGTTCCAGACGGAGATCAGCATGAGCGTGAGTGATCTGTATCACACGCCCAATGGACCCATCTCGCCGCCCTCCAGCGGCAGCTCGCCCACCTCATCTGCCCACGAGACCAGCACGAATACGGCCGGCGTGCCCGCGGCGGCTGCTCCCGCCAAGGATCCGGCACGCGACAAGAGCTTCACGTGCAAGATCTGCTCGCGCAGCTTCGGCTACAAGCATGTCCTGCAGAATCACGAACGCACCCACACCGGCGAGAAGCCCTTCGAGTGCCCCGAGTGCCACAAGCGCTTCACACGCGACCATCACCTGAAGACGCACATGCGCCTGCACACCGGCGAGAAGCCGTATCACTGCTCCCACTGCGATCGCCAGTTCGTCCAGGTGGCCAATCTGCGTCGTCATCTGCGTGTCCACACCGGCGAGCGGCCGTATACCTGTGAGATCTGCGAGGGCAAGTTCAGCGACTCGAATCAGCTCAAGTCGCACATGCTCGTGCACAATGGCGAGAAGCCCTTCGAGTGCGAGCGCTGCCACATGAAGTTCCGCCGGCGCCATCATCTGATGAATCACAAGTGCGGCATCCAGTCGCCCCCAACGCCCGCCCTCTCGCCGGCCATGAGCGGAGATTATCCCATGGCTGCGGCGGCGGTGGCGGCGGCTGCCGCTCTGGAGTCATCCACCAACAAGTTTGCCCAGATGTGCGCCAGCTATGGTGGCTCGGAGGAGTCGGTGGATCTGGCCAAGAGCAGCCTGGACGAGGAGGCACCGCTCGATCTGTCCGAGGATGGCGCCAGCTCGGTGGACGGACACTGTGGCGGCAGCAATGCTCGCCGCAAGGCGCAGGACATTCGCCGGGTCTTCCGGCTGCCTCCGCCACAGATTGTCCATGTGGCCAGCGACATGCCCGAGCAGACGGAGCCCGAGGATCTGAGCATGCACTCGCCCAGGTCAGCGGAGTCGCAGGAACAGCACGACGACATCGATCTGGATGAGCTGGACGATGCAGCTGCGCTTTATTTGCGCCAGCAGCAGCAGCAGCTCCTCCAGCAGCAGCAGCACTAGAAAAGTGGTTGAGTTGCTCTGGATGAATTGTATATATAGTTGGGGTATAGTCGGTGATCATCAGATGAGGCTGGCTAAACAGGAATTTATGTCAAGTACAAGTAGCTTGCAAATTACAAGTAGCTTGCAAATTACAAGTCGCTTGCAAATAGCAAAAAAACTAAAAACTAAAACACTTAAAATACACAAAAAATACCTATAATAATTTTTAGTCATTTAGCAAAAAAAACGATTGCACATAAATCAAAAAAAGAACCCCAAAAAATTGTACAAAACACGCTAGGTTAAGTCAAAATTTAAGCTCTAAGAAAGTCTCTCTCACCTTTTCCTGCCCGAAACGTAACCCAGCTAATGTTGTGCCATTCTCAAAGTTGAGTTTTAGTTGTACTTAGTTTAAATCCTTTGGTTGTTGTCCACTAAATTGTATATAAAACAGCAAATGCAGCTGCCAATTGTAAATTATACAGCGCTCGCCCCAAAAATCAACACACAAAAATCTACACAAAATCAAAAAATATGTTTAGTATCTTAGTTATTGTTTTAGTCTAATTTTATGTCTCTTTTGATTATTATTCTCAAAGAAAAAAACGCCAATCACAAAAACACACACACACAATCAAAATTAACTTTAAGTTATTGCCAGCAAAAAAAAAAGTAAAAAATTAATAAATTTTTTTATTCCTAATGCCAATTGTTTTGTTTGCCATATATATATTATAAATTTAATTATATTATTTAATTAGCTTGTAAACGTTTTATTGCACGAATCTCGTTTTATTACGACAAAAAATAGAGCAACTATTATCATGATTATTATTATTATGATTATTATTAGTCATCTTTTTAGTTTGCTATTTAAATTGTATTTAATGGTGCACCACCAAATGTTGCCGCATCCTGTGCGAAGGACATGTTGGAAAAACAATATAAAAATAAAATTGATAAAAAAATGAAAGAAAAAAGATTATGTTTTGTTTTTATTTATATTTGAGTTCAATATTTGTGTTTATTATTTTTATTTACTGCAAATATTTGAAACTATATATTTTTTTTTATTTATCCACACACTTCCACATTCACTGACATAATATATATATAAACCATATAGAAATCATCAATATTAAAATTAACAACCGCATAATAACTATATATATATATATATATATATAGTCTAAAGCTAGATCGTTAAGTCGTGAACCAAGTAAACAGGAAGAACTACTATAACCGAATACCTCCAATACCTCTATGTAAAAACAATTTGTTGTGATTGTCGTTAAGCAACTCACACACAAATATACCTTTACATATACACACACACACACACACATGCAAAGCTCAAAAATAACACACACACACACATACATACTTATATACTAACAATAACTACAATTTGGGCAATCGTACAATTCAACTGAATTTATATACAAGTAAACTGATAAACAATATCGAACAAAAACGTTATACATATATATAGCAATTTTTGTGCATATTTTTTAAACATAACGAACGATTTTCCAAAAAGCATTTAGCAAACTTATTAGCTCTAAGTGTAAATATATTATATATCCTATATATATATATATATCTGTATATAGCCTAAGCTGTACATAATCAACAACTTACACTACAGAATTAATTTTAGTGCAATCTTTGGTTCGATTTATTTTTAAATATTTAAATATCAAGAAAAACAAAAATGCAACAAAATAATTGTGTAATTTTCTTTGTTCATTCAAAAGTGTATGGTATACAAGTTCCTCAAGAATTAAATAATTACAAACAAAATAAAACCAAAATAGTCAACGCAACTCAAGGGGCCACGCCCCCTCAATACCCCCCTTTGGGGGCCACGCCCCTTTGAGAAGTGCGCTTTGTACACACACCTCACATGTTTCATATGAATTATGTATGTATATTCAATAGTACTATTACTACTACTACTACTACTACTATTACTATATATATTGTAAACTAAACTTAAGTGTATAAATAGCGCGTAAAAGTCAATTTAAATGTAAATATATATGTATACTATTGGTATTATTCATATTATTATTATGCGGCTCAATATGTGCAATATATAGTCAAAAAAAGAAGAAGAAATATTCTGCACTTATAGCACATCAAAAACTAAACTTAAACCAAACTAGCAAAATTAATAACTTATATAACAATTATATATATTATATTACCTAAGGCATGCGTAGGCTTTGCATATTGATTTTCTCGTTTAATTGTTGTTGTCTTTTCCAAGCATTTTAAATATTATATAACAAGAATATTAACTATATGAAATTCATTCATTAATTTGTAATGCGAAAACCTCAATGTACGAGTATTTATTATGTTTATGGCGAAATTGTGTGAATACAAAGCGAAATATATATATTACAATATTGTGTTAAAAAAACGAACGCTTTTTAATCAATAAATGTAGGCACCACCCACTAAAAATTAGCCCCCCCGCCCTAAAGCTGACAACGCGCAACATTATATAAATTTTTAATTTATGCAAACGAAGCCCTTTCGCATTATTTTACATTTGCCACGAGACGCCCCACAAATGCTGTCGCCGCAGTTGCCACATGCCACATGCCACCCACAATTGTTCCACTCTCAACAGCCCCACCACCCCCACAACCCTTAGCACTAAGCGCCAACCCCAAACTCCGCCAATTTTTTTTCTTTAAAATTTTTGCGCCGCGGTAGAGAAAATAAAAAATATATAAAAAAAACGCGCGCAGCCAGAAAATGTCACAGTGTTTTCCCATTTAATCTCCAGCGAGCAAACAACAACAGCAGCAGCAGCAGCTGCCCCACTCAGCCCCACCCAGCACCACCAGAAACCTTTCAGCCACCCAAAGGCGACGCCTGCTTTCGTCCTTTCTTTGTGCCCCTTTCAACAGCAGCAGCCGAAAAAGGCTTCGCAGCCGAGCTCTATGTACAAAATGGCAGCATGTATTACATAAAACGCCGTCTTATGTGCTTACACAGGACGTCGTCCTGCTCCTCCGCGCCTTTTCATTGGGGGAGTCCTTGCGCCTTGCTGCTTGCTGCTTATTAGCATTTCAGCCTTTCTTCGCTGAGCGGCTGCGTTGCCGCCTGCCTTTCGTTCGAGTAAATGATTTAGACTTGGGTAGCCAGCATTTTTTCCAAATGAGTTTACGAGTGTTTGGCTGTAAGGATTTCAATACCCTCTACAGCAAGTGCTCATGGGGTATGTTGTTATAGAAGCTAAAGCAGAAAGTCTATCTTTACATGTATTATTAGTTATATTTTTCTGTTTAGACTAAGAACATCCCCTATATGATAGGGTAATTTGTATTTGACTTCCTCTAGCTGAAAACTATTCACAAATTTCGAATTGTTAGGGACTTTTCTATTCATTTTAAGAACATTCCCTAATATGATAGGCTATTTCGTATTTGTGCTACTTAAGCAGGAAATTATTGCCAAATTACGATTTTTTAGGAAGTTTTCTATTCATATTAAGAACATTCCCTAATTTGATAAGGTATTTTGTATTTGTGCTTCTTAGGCAGAAAACTACTCCTAAATTTCGAAATTTTTATGATTTTTCTACTAAGATAAAGAACGTATCTTAATATTACAGCGTATTTCGTATATGCCTACCTCAAGCAGGAAACTTTTCCCAAGTTACGAAATTGTAGAGACTTTTCTATTCATATTAAGAACATTCCCTAATATGATAGGGTATTTCGTATTTGTCTTCCTCAAGTCGAAAACTTTCTACTAAGATACAGAACATCATATCTTAATATTACAGGGTATTTCGTATTTGTCTTCCTCAAGCCGAAAACTGTACCCACGTTACGAATTTTTAGGGACTTTTCTATTAGGACTAAGAACATTCCTTAATATGATAGGGTAGTTCGTAATCGTCCTCATCAAGCAGAAAACTATTGCTAAGATCTTAAAAAATAGTTATAAATGCTTTAAACCCTACTTTGCCAGCAACCACAAGAGTATCTCTTAGCCGAGCATGCTCAACATCCACTAGCTTGTTCTTGCCCCCAAAAAGAAAGAATGGCAAGGCAGTTGAAATAAATTTTAAAGGCTTCTTCGCTTCTCGCTGCTCTGCTTCTCGCTGCTCATTATTCAAATTGAAAAATTATGATTTGCGCCCAGGACTTGAAGTCCGAAGTTCGCGTCCAGCGAACCAAGCGCTTCTAATAAGCTGCCTCAAGTGCAATAGACTGTGGAGAAGGGGGCAGGGAGGAGGGGGGAACGAGTGGGTTGTGGGGGTGGGGCTTGTTCAGTGGGGCAGCTGATGCCGCATTGGCTGCTGCCTTTCATTATCCTGCGGCCATTCGCCTCAATTAAATGGGTAAAATTATGAGCCTTATTAATATCATAGCGTCGGTTGGGGGCTTCTGGGCTGATTCCTAGATTTGGGGGTAGATTTAGTGGGTTTAGTTTTGATTTTGAGTAATTGCAGCTGGAAGCGTTTTAAAACGCCAAAAAAAAAATAAATGGCAAGTGGAAAATTTCAAATTAAGATAAGCAAATAAATGCGAGTTGTAAAATAAACACTGGTTGTAAAAACTGGGTTAGTTTTAGAAAGAAAAGTTCTTAAAATCGAAGAAGAAATGTACTTTGAAATATTATAAATTGCGTGGGGTTTTCATTATCCGAAAATTAACTTTATTTAAAGCATCAAGACTCATAAAAACGGAATAAAAATATATGTGAAAGATAATAAATATTATTCTAATAATTTAATTTAATATAATATTAAGTTTATATAGAAAAATGTAAAAAATCTATTATATGGATTATATCCTTAGCCTCAGTTTTATATAGTCAACTTAGTTGTATGTCTAAAGCAAAGAAACAGCCAGCATTGAAAAGGGTTCTTAAATATCCTTGAGCATTCTGTAAAACCTCTTTAAATAGAGCTCAAGCATTGTGAAATATGTAACAAAAAGTAGTCCAGAACAGTGAGAGAAAAGGGCGTACACGACATCAATCAAATGCACACACTTACACACACACAACAATCAGTTGCAACAGGATCAATGCAGGATAAACAAAAGGGTTATCGATAAAGCAGAGCAACAATAAGTTGAAGAAGAAGAAGAAGACGCAAAATGGCAAATGCCGCATGAATGAACACAAACTGAAGGCAATTCTTGTGCTGCTGCTGCTGCTGCTGTTGTTGATCCTTTGGCCAGGTCCTGTGCGCTCTACCCCCCGTACGGCAAAGGCAAAGGCAAAGGCATGCAAATTTTTGGCAAGCATATAGCTATATATATATATAGGTGTATATATACAATTAGCAGCCAGCGGGTAGAAAGATGCTTGCTGTAAGCGATGCCAGCTCTCAATTTCTGTAGGCATTGCGAATTCCTTGGCCACACACAGCAGGCCCACGGCAGGAGAAAGTGGCCAGAACACTCTCAAGGACATTCGAGCGCAGCATGTTGCAAATTTCGTTGTTGCTGTTGTTGTTGTTGCAAGAAATGCTCATTACGCTTTTCGCAATTTAACGAAATATTCTCGTGCACATTTCACTCCTTTACGCTGGTACTACTAATTTAGCCAGAGCTCTGCGCGCTTATCAAGTCAACCCCATAGCGTGTACACTGACAGAAAACAACCCTCACTGCCAGCAGCGACGGCGGCAGCGACGTCGGCTGCGATAACGACAAACTCATTTGCATACGAAGTGCTTTCGCTTTCTCTGCGTTTTTTTACCAACCAAACAACCCCCCCTTGCCAACCCCTTCTGCTTCCTCTTCTTCTGCTTCTTCTGCTTGTTGTTCTTGCGAATGGCGTCGCAGCAGCAGCACCTGCTTAGCTGTGCGAGTGAAATGGCCATGCTTGTGCAGCTGTCTCGCTCTGGCCTTGGCTTTAGTCAAAGAGTTTAATGCTGGCTGCACTGAGCGCAGTCGACGGCGACGTCAGCAGCGACGTCGACTGAGCAGCTGCTTCCTTCTGCTCGCTGCTCATTATCAAGCAAGGAGCGTAAAACTCATTGAGACGTTTGTCCCCCAGCCCAGCTCCACTGCGCCCCCAGCCCCGCCCCCAGCCCCCTTTGCCTTTGACTCATTTTGCCGCGTGTTTTTTCTTTTCTTTTCATTTTTTATTTGTTTTTCTCAAGTTGCACGAAAATCAACGTAAAAGCGAAATGAAGAAAATTTTGTTTAAAAAAATTACAAACAACCCCTTTGGCTTTTCTAAGGCGACAGCGGCGAAATGAAGAAGAAGAAGCAGCAGCAGCAGCAGAAGCTGAAGGAGCAGCGAGGACGAAGGGACACCAACGCGAAAGCAAAAGAAATGAGCGTATATTATTCATGGTATTAATGTCGCAAGCAAGCGGGGGATGTTAGAGGGGTGGGGGTGTTAAGGGGGTGGGGGGTGGAGGTCTTGGAGCCGCGCATTTGGCTATGGGGGTAGCACAGGTTTTTATTTTTTGGTGTAGCAGGAGGCACTCAATGCCTCAGACTTTAAGTTTTCAACAATTTTAAGTGCAAGTGTTCAGGTTGATGAACCAGTTGCAAGGGCAAAGAGGGGGTGGTAAGGAGAGTGGGGTAGGGGGGGATTGGGAAGTATCAGATGTCTCCAGTGTCTCTGCTTAACTGCTTATACATATACATATATATATATATATTTATTCCAAAAAGGCTTCTTCAGCGGAATTTCGGTTTGTCTTTTGTGCTTGTGGTACTGTGATTAAGCCAAGTTTTTTTTGTTATATATATCAGCTTGCTAATGTTGTTTCGTATATAAACTTTTAACAATGGGAATTATTGCCTATTAATAGGCATTTATGTAATTATTTGAGTTAAGTTTGCTCACAAGAAATAATTGTTATTTATTTTGTAAAAATTAGTTTTTCTCATTTTTGGTTACATATCGTATATTAAGAAAGGAATATGCCCTTGTCATATATATTTTTTTAAATAATTAAACTCTATCAGAGGAATATTTGGGAATTAAGTTAATTATTTGAGTAATTAAAATATAAGAAATAATAAAAGTAAAAAGTAATCTTCTATTTCTCATTCACTTCCAACTATTTTGATTCATATTAATTGTTTTGTATTAGGGAAATATTAAATCATGCAAGAAATTAGTTTATTTTTTTAATAACGACTAAAAACAGTCCACAAAATAATTAAAATTATAAATTACAGAAATTAAAGTAATATTACATTATATTTGATTTGTTAAGTGTAGTGTTAATTGAATAATCGGACACAAACTATAATTTATTCACTATTTAACATATTCCCCACATTAAACACTTCTTTTCACTAATCTTTTAGCACTTACTATACAAATTTTGTTAAACCAAGTTGACCTATGTCAATGTAGCCACCTTTAGTCATTTTCCCACGCTTTGCCCCACACACACACACTAACACACACACACATCCTGCCACACCCACACTTAAACGCCATTCACTACACATATCACATATCAATTTCCATAACACAACTCTATCCACCCACTGAACCACCCAGCCAAACAACAACAACAACGACAACCATAATGGCAATTCTATGATAAAAACCTTGATGATTACGCGTACATTAGACAAGTGCTTCACTGTACAGTGTACACTGTACACACCCTCCGTTTAGTCCTTCTCCCCCTTATGCGTGCCTTTTATTTGCCACAAAATTTCGACAATTTTGTACAAATTTACATGCATAAACCGCGGAAGCGGCAATTGCCCGACAATAAATGGCAAACACGACAGCATGTAGGAGCTGTGCAGGTCAGCAGTGGTCGACTACTAGCTACCCTGTACTTTACTTTGATTGCATAACATATAACATATGAGTTGTTGTTAAATCTCGCTGAAAATAAGAACTATTAGTTCTTTAAGAAGATTAAATATTAATAAATAATGTTTATTATAGGGTATACTTTTCAGAGTGACCATTTTCATATATATTCTTATTTGGCATTATTAAAAAATTCTTGTTTCAAGGCATTTCAATTATTTAGAATACAAAATCGGGTTTTTGTTTTCTGTCAACTAAGCAAAACTCGATTGCATCGATTACACAGTATATATATTATGCCATAACTGAACAAAAGAGTCATGCTTCGATTACAAAGAGGATCTAGCGCAGACTTTAATCAACACTCAGTACAAATTTGTTTCCCTCGAACACTTTCCGTCAAATCTAAAGCATTTCCGCATACATACTATACTCAACAACATGCTCGCCCACTAAACCAAAATTCCAGGGTATGTTAACAAAAACTACGCACGCGATTTGCGTGGATATATATATGTATTGCGGGCGGTCCCGTGGGTCGTATAACGGAGGACATATGAGGCCGACACAAACACCGACCCTTTTTCCCCCTTTTTATTTTGCGTGAGTTTGCCGAGAAATTTGTTTAGCGAAAATCAAGTGAAAAGCTAGCGAATAAAAAACAACCGAAACCCGAAAAAACATTTGAAAAATCATATGCATGAGGGGTGTTCGTGTGTGTGTGTGTGTGATTGTGTGTGTGCTTGTTGACATGTTGTGCGAAGAAAGAAAGAACGAAAAGTGAGCTATCAACAAGCTATCATTCACAACACATATGCAAATGGTTTGTGTGTGTGTGTGTGTGTGTGATAAGGGTTTGCACATGTGTGTGTGTGTGTGTGTGTGTGCGTGTGTGTTTGGCAAACTGTTGATGCGATTTAAGCGATTTGTTGTGGGTTTTCCTGGCCGCAGCTTTGCTCTTCTTGTTGATATTATGTTTGGCGGGTTTTATGCAAAATTGAAAAGCGTAGCATACTTACAGGCATATGTTGTCATGCATGTGCGTGTGTGTGTGTTTGTGTGAGGTCAGTGCCAGTGCCAGGGTTGAGTGTGGGCTGAGTGTGGGGCGTGTCGGGCAGCTGCCCTCTTATTGCCCCGCTGCTGTTTTCGGACTGTTGATTCAATTATAACCCATATATGTGAGTCTAAAAGGATTTGCCAGGATATGGCTATGGCTAGGGCCAGCGACATTATTAAATAATGCACACAACTTGAGCTCCTCTAATGGGCTCCATAATTCGCTTAGGCAGGACATGCGAGCCTTTTACTTGACAGCCTTTGAACTAATTTGCGGCTATGTGTGTGTAAGTGTGTGTGTGTCCGTGTCAAAAGCCTAATGCAATTTCAAAGACACATCAAAGTCGCCTGGCCCGGACACTGCCGCACAGAAAGGACTAAGGATGTTCGGGGAGCAGGAGGAGTAGGTGGAGGAATGGACAGCGCCGCAAAGTATGCAAAGCGCAATTTAACAGGGCAATGAAAATGTTTTAATTACCTCTCATATCCGGCAAGTGGCCGGCTAGCGAAAAACCGGAGACGACGCGCCACGGCCAGAACGAAAGTCATATCCTTTTAATAAGCAGCTCCTTTGCATAACAACGAAGGAAAACATTAATTAAAATGCAGACAAAACGCAGCAGCAGGATCAGCAGGACGCAAGCGGCGAATAAGCGAATTAACGGGCGGCCAAGGACTTTGCATAAATGAAAGGATAATCAGCATCAGCAGAGGACAACAATCGCAACAGCGACAGCAACAACAAAATGGCGTGCAATTAACATGGAAATGATTCTGTTTGACACCAAGTTTTCGGACAAAAGCCAAATGGCGTCCAGTTGAGGAGGGTTAAATTAGCAAGGATCGAGGGCGAGTTTGTGTTTTAAGGACGCGACAGCTAAGGACAATGCAGCGCATAATTTAATATTGCCCATTAAGCGCGGCCATTAATGAAAGGACGCGCGCCCGCTCGGATATCCTTGCGCCTGCGCAGGTCCTGCGAATATATACATACAAACTTCTATATGGTCCCCCCTCGGGCGCTTCCATGGCGAGTAATTAAGTTTATGCGAAGTACAAAATTTAATTTCGTTTGCCACCCTTTCCTGCAGGACCTGCAGCCCCTTGTGTGTGTGTATCTGTGTGTGTGTGTGTGTGTGTGTGGCGGCAGCTGGGGGTCAGTTGGCTTTCATTTTGTGAGCGCCTTTTTTGTTTTTAATGCCTTTTGAAGTATTCGCCGTTCTCGGTGTGGAGCTGCTCTCTCAAAGTGTGGAGCTGCTCTTGGGTAAGCATCTTAACGGCATCATTTGGCGCCGGTTCGCCCAGGTGGCAACGCACTTCCTCCTCTTCTTCCTCCTTTTGCTTAATGTACAATTTACTTTTTTTCTTCTTGTTTTTGTATTTTTTCATAAAGATGGTATTATATGTGAGTAAGTAGCGGGGGAGGAGGGTTTACTTTGCGATTCTGTGTAGCCTGTTTATAATTTTTAATTGGTGTTTGAAGTGTGCTTCGTGGGGCGGAGAAACTGTTGCCAAAGTGGCGCCTCAAGTGGGTGGAAAGCGGACTTTGAAGAAGAGGAAGAAGAGCGCCTGCTTACGGAAGGTAAATATAGGCGAGGTGCTCCAAAAAGTACAGTTCTAGTATTTGGCACAGTCTTTAGCTACTCTTAGAATGCGTCAAGGAAACTTCATTCTAGTATACTCAAAATTATAGATATTAAGCTTCTGGTATTCGGTTTAAATGTATTTGAATACTACATAAGTATAATATAATAGAAATACTATAAATTTCAGCTTCCGTAGTCCAAAAACAGCCTAAGATATATTCCTACAAAATTATTTGTATTATTATTAACTAGATATGATAGTATTCAATGATAGAAACAGATTTTCAATAACTAATTCTAGTTAAATGAAATATAGACATAGATAGATTATAGATATTAATACTTATAGACTTAAAATATATTATAAATTTCAGCTTCCGTTGTTCAAAAACATCCTAAGATATATTCCTACAAATTTATTATTATTCTTATCTAGATGTGATAGTATTCAATGATTCTCCACATAGGAACAGCTTTTAAAAAGATATTTCTAGTTAAAGGCAGAGTTAATTAAATTTATAAATTCGTTTATTTTTAGTAAACAGCTTCTATATTCAAAATAGCAAAATAGCTATAACTTTCTCTACAATTCCACGAAATTTACTTATTTTACTCACAAGCATCATTTGCTTACTCCAATGTAAATAAATATTGTGGCAATCTTTCCACTTGTAAAATCTCTTGAGCGTTTTCCTAGAACACCGCAAAACACCACCTAGCACTGTGCGAATCTGTTTCTGTTTATACTCTTTTCGAAGAAAATAGTATATTAAGTTTGTCCTGAAGTTTGTAACGCATAGAAGGAAGCGTCGGAGACCCCCAAAAGTTACTGCCAGTATGCTTAGAATGACAATACAAATTGATCTAGCCATGTCCGTCTGTCTGTCTGTCTGTCTGTCTGTCTGTCTGTCTGTCTGTCTGTCTGTCTGTCTGTCTGTCTGTCTGTCTGTCTGTCTGTCTGTCTGTCTGTATGTATGCAAACTAGTCCCTCAGTTTTTGAGCTATCGCGATAAAACTTTGCACAGACACTTATTATTCCAGGGGACAGCACATTGGTCGGAGCCGGCCGGATCGGACCACTATATCTTATAGCTGCCATACAACTCGAAGTCGGTTTTGGCCATATATCCCATGTTTTTTAATCTATCGCGATGAAACTTTGCACTGATATTTATTATTCAAAGAGACATCACATTGGTTGGGGCCGGCTGGATCGGATCACTATATCTTATAGCTGCCATACAACTCGAAGTCGGTTTTGGCCATATATCCCATGTTTTTAAAGCTATCGCGATACAACTTTGCACAGATACTTATTATTCAAAGAGACATCACATTGGTTGGAGCCGGCCGGATCGGATCACTATATCTTATAGCTGCTATACAACTGGCAATGAATTAAATATTTTGTACAGCTTATGAAATTTCAGTGGTGCAGTTAGCAGAGTGAATTGCCTATAGGTTCGAAAAGAGTATAAAATCTTCGGCACGCCGAAGATAATCCATCCAAACTTGTTTTTCATTCTCATTGCTGGCATATTGCAAATCATAAATCAATAATTTCCAATAAAGCCAAAGGATTTTCCATCCACATCATCAACAAGGAAGAACAACAACAACAAGCGGAGCCCATCAAGCGTTGCATATTTCTCAAATTAAAAAAAAACCGAACTGGAATCGAAAGAGAAAAGAAAAACATTTCGCATAATCAGCTTCAGTTTGTCGCTGGCGATATATAGCTGATATATAAAGCCTGACGATGTCGCTGTCTCTGCCTCAGTCGACGTCGCTGCCTCTGTCGACGTCGCTGCCTCTGCCTCTGCCACGCTTACAGTCTCGCGATGCGCATAAATTAAGTTAACCCCTCAGCGAGAGGAAAAAAAATAACGCGCGTCTGCCTCATTTTTTTCTGTTCATCTATTTTTTTGTTACCGTTATGTATTTTGTGATTAACTTTCGTTTTGCATGCAACGCTGCGTGCTGCTTCTTCTTCCTGCTATTTTTTACTTCCATCTCAACCCTTTTTTGGCTGCCTGTTTGTCTGCGGATAAGGACCTCGTTTTTTATTTCTGCGATATTTTTTTTGGTTGCCGCCGTTGCCAAGTTTTATAAATTTTGAGTTTTTTAAGCGGATATTATGGGTAGTTTTTTCCAGAGTCTTATTAAATGTGTGTATATAGGGTGTCTGCTGAAAGAGTTGCTAAGCAGCTGGTCAAGCTCTTAGAGAACTTGGCGATCCTTTAGCTATTACTATAATAATTATTATAAAATCTTTTGATAATCAATTAATTTCTGTTTTTAATTTCAGCTCAGGTAAGTTAACTATAATCTTTTATTCGAGCTATTGTACAGAGTTTTTACTTGATCCTCACTTACTGCAACACCCTGTATAGCGCCTGCATCACTTTTTCAACTCTTTTTTTTCTACTCCACCAAATCAACCCAAATTATTCTGCACGAGCACATGCTAAAGTACCCACGTTTTTTTTATTTTATAATATTCCTCTGCCCGCTGAGCGTCCCTGAAAAGTTTTAACCCTTGCATAGCTGGAGAAAAAAATGAATTACATGAATATTCACTTGTCAAATACAAAAAAGACTGGCATTTGTGCTTGGATATATGGATACAGCCAGAACTTAAAACCGGGGTAAGTTTCGAACTTGATTTTCGAAATCCCAACGAAATGCAAATTAAAAGTGCGTCGAGTGAGAAAAAAAAACACGTGAACTTGTGGAAAACCCTTTTAAAAAAAGGGTTGTACACAGCCGCAGGACTCTAGCTGTTGTCTGGGTAACACTAAATAGAAAAAAGGTCCTTGAGGGGTGCGCGTTTGTCGTGTGTCCTGCCAGGCACAGTCTCACTTTTTTTGAATATTTAATTTTTTTTTTGCCATATGCAAATGCCGACTGGCAGCAGTAACAAAAAAAAAATAAATTACACCCCATAGACAGATCTGTGTTTAGGCAAGGATTTTGAAAAGGGTTTCGGTTACGCTATTGACTTGCCTGCAGTTTTTGTAGTTTTCTGTTTTTCCATTTACCCATTTGCATTTGGCATTTGCAAGGACAATAATCCTTGTTTGCGGGGCCGCACACGGCGCAAGATCAGGCAAATATGCAATTTGCGTTGCAAAGGATGCGTCTGGCACACGTCCTGGCTGCGGCTAAGGATTTGGCCCAAAGACACTAAGACAGCAATACGCCTTTTGTTCGCGACGGAAATTAGTTTTCCAACCATTGAGGCAGCGACTCATTGGGCGTCTCATTTACTCCCATTAACATTTCTGACAGCTGTGCCAAAAGGTGAGACGCTGCCTCAAAGGCTTGCTGCGGCTGCTCCTGTTTCAGCTTCTGCTCCTGACAGCTGCCCAATGGCGACATGTCCTGCGGCGCTTTTGCAGAAAGCTGCCCGAGTCGGCCAAATGCCTTGGGCAAACATTGGGTCGCTGGTCAAGCTACCGGGGCAGACACATGTCCAAACACAGCGGCAGGACACAGCACACAGGACATTGCAGTTTACACAGCTCCACGGGCTGGCTGCCCCCAAAAACCCAAACCCAAATCTCCCCCTGACCTTTGCATTTGTTTTTGCACAAGAAATCAGGTTACTTCCGTGCTACACACATACACACACACACACACACATGTGAGGCAAATATTGACAGAGCCACACACGTGCACAGCAGGTAGACAAAGCCAAAGTACAACAGAATGGCACAAAGAACGTTAGAAGTAGGACAGCAAATGGTAGATACCCTGTAAAGTAGTGTCAAGTATACAAATAGACAAACAACTTTGATAAAACTTGCATATTTTGGGTAAATAAAGGGCATAGCCCCTTGAATCTGTCGATTTTTAAGGTCTTCAAATAACACATAACATATCATATCACAAAATTGTCATATATATAGAATCAACATTGGGTTTAACCATTCAGTTTCAAGGAATCTAAAACCATATAACTTTCTAAGATCTAAAACGTTTTAAAGTTGCTATCACAAACTTCATATTCATACAAAACCAATATGCCCACATTAAACACTCATCCTTAAGAAGTATACTGAAAGTAGAAAAACCCGTAGTCTACTTATATGGGCAGCTCTGAGCTGGCAATCACAAATGCAGACGTGGCTTATCTGTAATTACGCGCTGAGATCTCATCGACAAAAGCGAAAGAGTTGTCTGTTACAAACAGTTTTGAATACGGTTTATCTTCCACTGACGATCTGCCCAAAACAATGTGCCGCACTTGAGCAGAAGGAATCCATTGACAACTATTCAAAGTCTGTCTCTAAAAATGCGCAGACACGTCTTTTACTCACTCATCTTGTGCTGCTGCTGCATTCTCAAGTGTCTATCTTTTGAGCATAATTTGTTTTTACTTATTTTCGCCGTTGTCCGTTGGCTCATTTGCGTAGCAAATTTGCTTGTACAGGGATTCCTGATTAAGGGTCCTGCGTGTTTGCTGACTTTTGGCCACATTTTTTGCATTTTTTCAACAACTTTTTTTTTGGTTGGTTTTTTGCTGCTTTAATTTCATTTGGGTTTTTTTGGACGCGTGGCGACCCTGTAATTGACGGTGACTTTTCATTAGGCAACCGGGCAAGGATGCTAAAGGATGCGCAGCAGCAATAGCATAGAAGAAAAAAAAACTGCTGAGAGCTACCCTTAAATTAAAAAGTCGTTGAAAAAAAAGCTGCGTGTGCCTCAAGTTTTTTTTTTGTTGTCTTCTTTTCGTCAGCATCTATGTTTTGTGGGTCCCGGCCAGGGACGGAAGCGCGCGTCAGACCCATTTTTTTCTTCCTTTCTTATCCTGGTGCTCATTGCCAGCGGCCTATTCGAGAGAAAAGTATGAAGAAAAAAAATCGATGAAGTAATTTCTGTTTAAGCAGCTGGCGAAAAGGTTGAGCAGCATGAAACAGCTTCAAATTAGCCAAGAGCAAGAGTTGGGCTTAGGAAAATAGATTGAAATACTACAAATATTTCAGCTATTTTTGAGATTTTCAAATTTTAAATATAAGTAGAAAAACTAGCCTGAACAGTTGTTGACCTAATCCCAAAATAATCGCTCCTTTTTTTACCACACCCTTCAAACACACAACTTGACTTCAATTAGAACCCGTTGAGCGGCGCTGCTAAAATATAGAAGAAAAAAACGGACACCCCCGAAAAGAAAGCGAGATTCAGGCTCAGATGTCGACATAGACACCCTAACGCGTTTTTTTCCGCTTCTTCTGCTTTTTTGCTTCACTCTTAAATATAAAATTACACTATCAACATTAAGTTTAATACCCGCAAGTGCGGAGTGGGGTTAGGCAAAAAAGCAAAGCAACTTGCTGTAGAAGAAAAACGTTTTAAGTGCCGAACTCGCACACACACAATGAAAGTGGCCAGGGTTGTCGTGCTGCCAACAAAAAAAGGAAAGAAACCCAAACAGCAAAAAAATGTGCCACCCTTCCGAGGACGGGCGGCAAAAAAAAAGAAGCAAATTTCTCTAGCTATTAAAAAATGTAAAAGCGAAAACAAGGAAAATCGCGCGTGCAAAGCAGAAAGTAGGAAAATTTGAATATGCGGCGACGTCGACGTCAGAAATAATGTGGAAAATTCGGTTGTTGTTGTTGTTGTTGTGCGCCGTTCTGTGGGTAGAGCCCCCCTTGGCTCTCAGCTCATTTGCAAAGGGTGAATGAAATTAAGAGAAATGAGCAGAGACGCACAAAGATATCACCGCGGCAAAGGATAACGGCAAGCGTTTCGCGTCCTCTGATGAATTAAGCGTGGGGGGTAATGTGCCACCCTGAGTAACGTTTTTTTCTTTCCTACTCCACGTTCGTTCTTGCGCTCAGACAGCCACAGACACACACTCGCACACACACACTGGCACACTCGCGTTTTACATGCCAGTTCAATTTCCTCATCAAACATGCTTTTAATTTTAAGAGCGCACGTCGAGGACATGCACAACGCCTGCACCACCCCCAACCCCCCCCCCCCCAATCCCCACCCGCACCACATCCTTCCCTAGCCCCCTCTGGCAGTGTGTATGCTCGCTGCTTCTGCCTAAGACAGCAGCCAGGCAACGATGAGGAAGACGACAGCGCTGACGATGACGCCAAAAGCTCATATCGCAGAAGCCCTTTCGTCTGCTTTCTCATTTGCCCCGCCCCCCGCCTCCTGAGAGCTCATCCTTCGGAAGGGGTTGGAGTTCGTTAGCTGCCGACTGTTGATCGATATTTTAATTTCATTCTTTTTTGCAATTTTCGCAATTTTTATTTGTGTGTGTGTGTGTTTTTTTTTTTGCTTGAGATGCGTTTCCTTAGCTGTTGGCTTTTGGCTTTTTCTCATTTGGCGCTTTGATTTGCCTGCCAAGGATGTTGACGCTGATGTGGCTGCTCTCCTCTCTCTCTCTCTCCCAATCTATCGTATGTTGCCTTTTGTTCATTTGCATTTGCCTCGTTTTCATTATGAGCCCATCGTCGCCTTTGTGCTTATATACTACATATATATATATCCATATATATACTTATACTGGCGCCTTTAGCCACCCTTTGTTATTAAGTTTGCAATTTGGCGCTGCGAGCGTTGAGTCTGCGCTTCCTGTCTGTCTCTCTGTCTGTCAGAGTCTGTCTGTCTGTCAGTCTGTTCCGTTTCATATCCTTGGCAACTCTTTTGATGTGTGCCAGCAAAAGCTGTGCTAATGAGTGAGCCGAGGTGTCTTTAGGTACAGTCGCGTCAAAGAGCTAAGCGTTCTTAATTTCAATTTGAGCATGCTTATATTAGCAATCAATACTCTTTTGGGTATTATATCTTAAAACTTAAGCGCTTTTATCAAATTTTAAATTATTTAGATTAAAAGTCATTAAAATAAATATTCAAGGTTTTTATATACAATTAGCATGTCTTCAAACTTAAGCACTTTTATAAAATTATGAATTACTTAGATTAAAAATCATTAAAATATATACCCCAGGTTTTTTATGTACTATTTACATACCTTAAAGCTTAGGCACTTTTAACAAATTTTGAATTACTTATATTAAAAATCATTAAAATAAATATTCCTGACTTTTATATGCAATTATAGTACCTTAAAACTTAAGCACTTGTTTCAAATTTTTAATTACATAAATTAAAAATCATTAAAAAATATACACCAGGTTTTTATATACAATTAGCATACCTTAAAACTTAAGCACTTTTACCAAATTTTAAATTACTTAGATTACAAATCATTAAAATAAATATTCCAGGTCTTTATATACAATTAGCATGCCTTAATTCATAAGCATTTTTATCAAATTTTGCATTACTTATATTTAAAATCATTAAAATAAATATTCCAGATTTTTATATACATACAGCTGAAACATTTAAATCAACTTATTTATTTCTTACCTAAAGTTGCTTTTTAGGCCTAAGTGCTTTTGCTCACCTCAAAGGACAGCAAAAAGCTTTCAATGCAGTCGACAGAAAGAAACTACCAAAACAATTACCTCAATTATGACGTATCATAAAAACTTAAAAGCCGCGAACATAAAAAACAGAAAACAGTCAAACAAAAAACGTAGCAGCCAAAAATAAAATCAACATGTTTTTCTTGCTGTTTAACAACGCGCGGACATTTGTGCGAAAAAAAAACAGGATAACATGACAGATGAGCTACTAGCCGGGGGCTGCTCTTATGCATAGGTGGCCCCAATGACATATGCCCCCCATCCCCACTCAATGCAACGCAGCAAATAAAAATGTCATAAAATGTGAAAAGCGCGAGACGGAAAAACAAGGCGACAGCGACAGAGTCGAAGGACATGACAACATGTGCCTAGGCATTGCAATTCCAGGACATATCGCTATGCTCGAGGGGTGCCACCCACTTGCTAAGTGACTCCGACTCCAACTCCAACTCCAACTCAAACTCCAACTCAATCCAGCTTCATTCTAATGCAATTAGATGAGTGGAAGGCAGAGCGCTTTTCAAACATTCCTCAGGTCACACACAAATTTGTTTAATGTGTTTTCCTGATACGATGTCGCATATGAATATTTTATAGTTCATAATATGGGAGCTGGTGTTGTTTTTTGTTTATCTGTCAGTTTGCTTGAATTAGCAAATGAAATTATTGCTTATTTATATACTAAAGGCAATCAAATTGGTGAATAGGTTTTCAGCTGGCAAAGAGAATCAACTAAATTAAATTCAAAAAATTATTACTTTTGCGCATCTATATAATTATTTAAAATTAATATTTAAAATTTGAGAATATCAGTTTTTACTTGAGCTAATATGCAGATAATTAGCTATAATATTTATATATATTTATTTAAAATAAATATTTAAAATTTAGGAATATCAGTTTCTACTTGAGCTAATATGCAGATAATTAGCTATAATATTGATTAATATGTTTTAAACTATGCTTAAAAAAATAATGCTTAAATATATAATAATATAAACTGATTTCTGTTAAAAAGTTAGCACTTATTCAAATCTTGCCTCATTATTTTCAATTTGAAAACTTTAGCAGCTCTTTTCAAATCTCTCAGCTCAATATATATATGAATATCAAGCAAATTATAGATACACCCTCTCACAGCTGATCAAATTAGCTTCTCAAAACTATTAACCCATATGTTCTGCGCTTGTCGTCACTTATCAATCATCTAACATCGAACATCGAACTCAAATCTGAAATCAACAAATCATTCGCAAATAAACAGCTCACTCACAAATTGATAGCCAGGCGTCGTCCTTTTTGCCTGTGCCGAGCGAAGGGTTGTCCTTTGCACATATGTGACCCTTTCCGTGAGGCGATCAGAGCGACAGATACAACAAAAGGAAAGGAGTAGCTCAGCCTGGCAAAACATGACATTTATTATGCTCTATTAGCGGCGAAAGTGGAGGCAGGATATGCCCATGCCAGGATAATGGATAATGGGTAGTCAATTCAGCGCGTGGTTTTTTCTTCACATGCGTTTTTTACACACATGAGTGTGTCTGAGTGTGTGTGTTTGTGGTGTGCAGGCGTGCGAATCCTTTCGCCGAGGGTGAGCCAAGGATACGATTTGTAATGCGACGGGTGCGAGGCTTTTATATGCTAATACAACACACACTCACAGCACTAAATGTTGACGCGTGCTGCTGCGGTCGACTTTACACACACATGTGTGTATTCCAGGGTATTGCAAGGCCGGGTTGGCCACCTTTGGGGGCGCCTGCTGTTTGTTTTGCCACTCGCTGAAAGGTTAAACGCCGCCGCTAGGCACATAATTTTGTCAAGTGCTGTCAGGACACGTCTCCAACTCCCACATGTGTGTGTGTGTGCGAGTGTGTGTGTGTGTGTGTGTGTGTGCTTTACGTGCTGTTCGCAGTGCTTAATGGGAAATTAACAACTTAATTAATTCCATTGCCATTTATCTTCGGCTGCACAACAAAAACTTCAACCACGAAAAATCAACAAATTCCATTGGTCAAACTTTTGGCGCATTGTCGACCAGCCCCCCAGCCCCCAGCCCCACCCCCACTTTCCCTAAGCTCAGCCCCCACCCACAACCACAAAGTCTGCACAAAATGAGTTTTATTTATGCGCGTGTAGCGAAGACAAACAAGCGTCCAGAAAGCAAAAGCAGGAGTGAAGCAGGAGTCGTGTCCCAAGATGGGAAGTGGGCTTACAATGCTTTAAGGAAGCTGGATATAGGCCAGAGATAAATGTATTTTAAATCCCTAATTCTAGTTTTTAATATTACACACTCTAGCAATTAAAGTTTAGGGTTTATTGTGGGTGTTACTAGTATAAGTATACTAGTTAAAAGCAATCAAAAATGGGCATGTGAGATGTTGAAAAACTGTAAAATTACGTAAAACTGCTGCTGAAATGTAAACTAGAATTCCACTACTTCAAAAAGGTTGAAGATCCGAGTTCAATTACCCGAGTTACGATCATTAACAAATAGCCAAAGTCTGATTTGGTAGAATTTATGAGCTTATCTAAGGATATTCCCACAGATTTTGCAAAATATTTTATGAGTTCTTACAATTTTTTTTATTTATATTCATTTGTTTTTTATTAGAATCAAACCACATTATGTACTATTCAACTACAATCTCCAACTCTTCACGCATGGAGAGTAGTGGCATTTTACAAATGTACTCAAAATCTCTCTTGACTTTTATATTTTAAGCTATAGCAATTAGTTTCTTATATTTAAAACACGCCCAAAAACCCTGACTACACTTTAAGCCCACTTTATATGATTTCCGGTATAATAACATAGACCATTTTCAAGCATTTGTTTCCCTTTGAGCAGTTGCGCTGGGAAAACAGACCAGTTGTTTAGCGGCCACAGGATCGTTCCTATGATTTCTAACCCCCCCAAAAGAATACTCTTGCCACCCACAGCAAAAACGCCATTAAAACCTTACATATTGTAACTTATACCCGACAGCAACAATAGATGAGTGGCCAAGAGTTGGAGTTGGGGGTTGCTAAGGGTGGCAGCTTTTGGGGTTGGGCTGAGGTTGGGCTGAAAACCTTTTGTTTTTATCATTTTCCAATGTGCGTGCTGCCCCATTGCGGCTCCTTGTGAATCCTTGTGAGTCCTTGTGGCCTTGTCGCAGCTTCCTGTCCTCGCTGCCAGCAGTGCTCACCTCCTTCACGATGGCCGCTGCGTCTAATTTGGTTCTGCTTCTTCTTCTGCTTCCTCTTCATCTTGTTGTTGTTGTTGTTGGTACTGCTACTTTCGGCCTACGTGCTCTTTGCTTAATTTTAAACACCCCTCATTTGCATAAATGAATTATTTTTTTCAACCCCAAAACAAAACAACAGCAACAACAACAACAACAGCAACAGCAACATAGCGAGAGCGCACAAAATTAAGATTGGAAAACGGGCAAAAAAGAAAAAAGTGTAAGAAGAGGCAGCCAAGAAAATGGGAAAGCGGCGAAATAAAGAAAGGCGAGGCTCGAAAGCAGAAATTGCTGTGCAAGCGCAAAATTTCAAGTGCAAAGAACAAGAGAGAGAGAGAGAGAGATGACATGTAAGAGGAAAGAGCCCAGAGGACAAAGAAGGGGGCAAGCAAGAGCAGAGCAGAATGGCACTTAAAAACGAGCTTAATGGGCAGCTGAAAAGTAAAAGGAGGCAAGGAGCTGGGGCACAGGACATAAAATGCCAACAAATGTTCGATAAATTTTGATTCCTGCGTTGTTGCTTTTGCAGCGTTTGGTCAAACAATTAAAATTGACAGTAAAAATGAGGCACACAAAAGCCGGAAAAACTGCTTGAGACCAGGTGTGTCCTTGCAGTCTCCTGCGTGTCCTGCGCACTCTCTCGCCCTTGGCAATGGCATGAAATGACACAATTTCAGTTTCAGTTTTTATGGCGAATTCTATCTTTTTCTTCTATTTTGGCTGAAAGGCAACACCAAAATGCAACTAACACTGCAACTGCAACTGTTGCCGATTGTTGACCTGCGTCTCTCAGACAGTTGTGCTCCTTTTCCTCTCCTTCTACTACTCTTCTATTACTTCTGTGTGTTTTTGTTTACTTAACAGCCAAATGTCAAGCGGGCGTGGGTTTTAGTTTTGCCATCCGCTCTATTGTTTGCCCCCCCCTGCTCAAGAGTTAACACCATTGTCAGTGGCGGTTCGGAAAGTAGGAACCGAAATAATAATAATAGCAATCCGCTATGTTTTTTAATGCCCTAAATGAGCGTAAAATATTAGGCAAGATTGTGTGTGCCAGTACACATTAGTTGATTCAGGCTCTATATGCGATCTACCTGCCCTCTCTCTAATCAATCACATTGACAATTTCTTTGCCAATCTTAACTGTATTCTTTCGTGGAGGAGGAGAGTATTGCAATTGCATTGTCCAGACTCCACACTCATTAGTTCTGTGCATTGAGGCAAAATGCTTCAAATGGTTTTCGGAATACTCAAAAGGTTACGGTCGAATTTGGGCTTAAGTGTTTGGAAGGCTCAAAAGATATTGGTTAAAGATTGGAACTAGTGCCTCTGCTATATATGTAAATGATATGGGAATCTGATCTTTGATATCTCCCTCTCTCTCCTTGCTTAGTGTATTTAGACATTATATATACATATTTTATTGCCAGATACAAGATATTTGCATCTTTCGTGTAAATCCTCTACAAAACTCAAATATATTACTCTATTAAATCTTCCAACATATTTAATAACGAAATAAACTTAATTTACAATGTAAATTTACAGGATCTACTTTAAATTGACAAAAATTTCAAATTTTAATCATATAATTCCAAAAAATTTGGAAAACCCTTATTTCAACTAAAAGGATTTGCATCTCACCTGCCTCTCTCAGCTGCCAAATATATATCTTTCATCTGATCAAGCATATCAATTGCATTCAACTGTTTTTTCTTTACGACATTTTGCATAATGAAATGGATCTTTCGTCCTTGTTATCCCAGCACTTCATTTGCAGGACACTTGGCGGCAAATCAGGCGTGAGGCAGGCACATTGCTGCAACTGCGAGGCGGGGCAGGTGTGCTGCAATTTGGCATGCAGCAGGCGGCATGCAACATGCAGCATGCAGCATGCAGCTCGCAATTTGAGCCACATTGAGAGATTTACAGTTGGATAGGATGGAAGATGAGTCGAGGCACGCTTTGTTTGGTTAACGGTAACGATGGCTGCCGGCAGACTGATGCAATTAGAAGCAGATCAGCAGCGATTGAGTGGAAGTGATTAATGCACAGGCAGGCAGGTAGGAGATTCATTCAATGATCAAGAGCGTATTCGTATACTACTCAAGAAATGAAGAGAAACTTTGGCATCAAAGCGGCGGCTGGCGAAACAAGTCAAAAGCCAGGACGAGTGGCAAGCAAAGCAGGGAAAACTTGTAAGTCCTTTCGACAGCTGCTGCTGCTTACATGAGTGCCATGGGAGCAGCAAGGAGCAGCACGGGGCAGCTGGGAGCAGCACGGGGCAGCTGGGCAGCTTCTTAGAAAAAAGTTCATTAAAATTATGCCCTTTTCTAATTTTGAATCGCCTGGACCAGTGGGCGGGGGCGGTGGGCGTGGCTCTGTGCAAAAGTTCCGTACTGTTGATAGGCACTTGTTTTGCTTCCTCGTTTTTGCTTTTGACAATAATCACTGGACTGTTAATTTGCTTGCCGCATATATATTCTTTTACTTTTCAGCTGCTTCTTGGCTCAAAATTTCGTTGCTGTTGTTGTTATTGTGCCTTCCAGTTGAAGAAACTTTGGCGCATTTTAAGCAAATCAAATGAAATCAAAGTTTGCAGCCAACACAAACAAAAAACTCCACAAAATATATGCGAGACTGAAACAGAGACGGAGAGAGAGAGAGAGAGAGAGAGAGAGAGTGGGAGAGAGAGAGGGAGAGTGGGCGCCATGCTGTGGGTGTGGCAACTGCCTTTTACTTTAGCTCACCCTCAGCCAGCGCAAAAGGGTTAAGCAGCCTGCCCATTGGTCGATCCTTTGCCATGTCCAGTTCGGAGCGAAAGGGTTGAGCGGTTAGCTTAAAGGGTTAAAACAAAAGAAGTGCAATGGCTGCAAAGTAACCCTCTCCCTGCCCCAACCCCACTCCTCTAACCCGCATACTTGTGCTTGCCTGCATTTGCAATTAGTTTTTTTTTCGTGCCACAGCCATCTCAATGGCATTTGCCCTGCCCCTACCCCTGCCCAGTGTTTTACCCCCTCTCCTGCTGCTCTGCCTTATTTATGGCCAAAAGCTCAAACGTGCCAGCAACAACAATTGGAGGAACAACCCCATCTACAGAGTAGCAGCAGCCGTTGCCGCAACGTAAAATATGCAAATTTTTTTTCATTACACTTTTTTTTTAAATACATACACTTCCAAAGGGGGTCTTACAGTTTGTCAAGTCGTTTGTAAGTCCCTTAAGGATTTTACTAAATTTTTAAACAGCTTTTGTGTAACTAGTAAATTATTTTGTTTCAAAACACTTAATCTTAAGGTTTTTATTAAATTTTCAAATACATTTTAAGTGATAAGTAAATTACTTTTTTTCAAAACACTAAAATTTCTAGTTTAGAAGTTGGTTTTATTATAGATTTCTCTTTTCGAAATGTTTGTTTATTTACAATAGAGAAGGTTAACAATACATTTTAACCTATTGCAGATTGGGAAGCATTATAAGCTAGTTTATTTGGCAGGAAATTGTATTATTTAAGCAAAACTTTTCAGAAATATTTTTGTATATTTATATTTAGGAAATCAAACCCATAAAAATAAAGTCGCAAGCAATTTCAATTGAAATATATATGCATATATATATATATATATATATATGTTCTACTTACTATATAATATTTAAAGTTTCCTTCGCCAATCTCCCTTTTTAAAGGGTATTTAAATGTCATTGCTGCTTTTGTTTGCATTTGTCATTCGATTTTTATTTCAGTTTTGTTTCGCTGTGTAACGGTAAAAATCACAGGGTTGCCAGCTTGCTGGCGGTAATGAGAACACCCCCACCACCACCTACCACCCACCCCCACCCACAAGCCACCACCACCCCCAACCCCATGCGTTGTCGTTGCCACATTGAGCACCCCCATCACTTAATTTATAACAAATGCTGCGTCTCCTGCTTGTGCTTCTTCTTCTACTGCTGCTACTGCTTCTTCTTCTTCTTCTGGTTTGTACGGTAAAAAGTTTTCGCGACGCTTTCCAAGGGTTGGCACCCGAAGCGAATAATTTATGGGACCCGTGTGTGCCTCGGAGTGGAGTTGAGTTCAGTTCTCCGTTCTGCCTACGTCTGAGCTGAGGCTTTAACTCGCGCTTGGGTTCTCATCTCGCATCAGCTTAATGAGAAAAGGCCTCGACTTTGTCATCAGCTTCGTCCTTGCCAGTGTGTCCTTTCATGTTCCAATGTGCGTGTCGCACTCGCTGCTTGTGTGTCCTCATTTGCGCTTGTGTGCGCATTGCAATAATTTAAATTTCATTAGAATTCGGTGGGGGTACTACGTTGGGGGCCCCACTGTCGTCTAGATTGTAGCCATTATTTTGGTACGCCCACAACAACCCCTTTTATGGGCCGTAAGCCTAATGAAAGTGCTCATCTTAAGGCATTCCCCCTTTTTTGTAGATTTGGAAGCAATTTGCAGGGAAATCTGCTAGTAGATTTAACAATTTAGATCTAGTTTCTTGTACATATATATTAGACTGTATATATATATATATATATATAAATGCTTGAGACGAAAGCAAAAACAAACCATATATAAATATTAAATATTAATTTCCTCGGTTTAAATCTTTTTGTGAAAATTTATTAAAATTCAGTTCTATCAGGAAAACAACAAGTAAATAAATATCTGAATTATCTTGTCTCAACTTTATGTTTTTGTTCTGTGTTACCTTTCCAACAAATTTTCTAGATTTAAAATTGTATTTTTTTAATCAATATGTAAAGTATTCAGTAAAATGTCCCAACAGAGTTTTCCGCGAACTGAATTTCCATTCGCTGTTGCCATACAGCAGAAAAACACACACAGAGCAATTAAAATTTTCCATTTCACTCAACTGCAAACGGAAAAAGCTATCGAACAAAGTTTCAGCTGTTTCTTCATTTCGTTCGTTGGCTGTTGTGTTGTTGTTGTTTTGCTTCTCATTTTGCTTTTCTTTCACAGATTTGTTTATTTGAAGTTTTTTCGCCCAAGTTTGCTGCTCCCGATTGTGGTTGAGGCGGCAGCAAGGAGCCCCAACCCCTCCGATCCCCTGCCCAGCTGTCAACCCTCATTGGGGCCGCTCATTTACACTGAATTAAGTTTATCATAAACATGGCAACCAGGGCCTCAGTTTTGGCCCCTCCTCCAATAGGCCACGTCTAAAAATAAACTGCCAAAGAGGAAGAAAAATTAAAGCGCCTGTCACTTGCAATTATTTGGCCGCCAGGCAGCTTCGCTTCACTTCCTGTGCCAACCACTTCCACTCCCAGCTCCCAATCCCAGTCCTGCCTGCCAGTCAACCACATTAACCAAATCCAAACCGTTGAGTTGTCTAAGAAATCTCAACGATTGCTGCCTTTAGCCGCAATCAATTATTAATCGTGTGCAATTGTTGTTCGAGCCATCGGATTAATTAATGAGCATTCCCATCAACAGCACACGATTTCTGCTCTTGTCAAACTATATACATATATATGTATATATATAGCTGGCAGACAATCCACTATATAGCAACAAACTGAAATGTAAATATTCCGAAAACCCGCTCGAGGTTAATTGAAGGCAATGCACCGACAAAATTAGCATATGAAAGAGTTTGCAAGGCACGCGTCGACATCTCCCAGGATAACACATCCTTTTTTGCATTTGCATAGGGCAAATTTATGGCCTGCTACAAAAAATGACACCACACACTTTTTTTTGGCAGCTGCACTTTATGCTAATGAAAAAAAACAGAACAGGAAATCAAAGGGTTGATAATAAAAAAAATCTACCACTATTGCAACTGCAGATCGAATAACCAGGAACTCAAATGATTTACAGTTGCACAGCAAATCTATCAAATTAATGCATGTTGTATTGGCTTTTTCATTAGTTGATTGCAAAGCATAATGAAAATGTATATGTGATTCGATTATTCAGAAATCTGAACTTTGTAATCCAAAGCTGCAATCAGTTCTACATAAATGTTGTTTTGCCATCAACAACAGCAGCTTAACTTAACTTATCTTGCGCTTTATTCAATCAAAACCCACTTGATAAAAAGAGGCGCAAAACTCACTATCAAAATTATCCTTTATCAAATTGAGTATTCTGTTGAAGAGCGGCAACAACTCGACCATCAAATTTGCATATGAAATGATTTCGAAACTGACAATAGCAGGCCCAGAAAATCCATTGAGACCCCACTGTCAAATTGCTGACCAAACCAGGTGTCCGCACTTCACACACACACAACACACACACACGCTCCCTTATTTTCACTTTTGTAACCCCAATAACTTGCTGAAGAACTCTTGTGTCATTCACATGTCCCATAATTTAATGGGTCTTTCTTGAATTTCAACTTTACAAATGTTTATCAATCAATTTTGCAATCACATGTGCACACAAATCCCGAATTCGGATAGAGATCCAGCGCGGTAGGTGTGTCCAGGCTCTCCTCGAACGAAGCAAAGTGCCGGGAGCGATGCACAAACTCCAGACTGACCTTATCATTGAAGCGACGATGGGGTTTATCGGCCAGCGGCTTATAACGCTGGAAGAGCTCCTTCATTATCTCATTGGGATACTTGAGATAGTTGCGCGGTATGGGATAGGGTGTGGGTGCATCATTGCGTCGGATGTCCCGCTCGTCCTGCATGACCGACACCTTGGCATTGTCGTTCTCCCACATGCCCTTCTGCAGCTGACCCGTGTGCATGTGATAGAAGATGCCCTCACCGTTCTTATAGCCACGAGCGAAGTGACCCTCGTAGCGATTGCCATTACCTGGGGTTTGGTTAGGCAGAGGGTTACTTAGGAGCTAGATGTAATGAGTAGTTTGTAGTCGGAAGACTTTATAATAGTTTAGAGGAACTTGTTGAGCTGACAGACGTTCCTAGCTTCACTATACCCTATAAAGAACATAAGGTTAAGTTAGGAATGGGGTTACTTAGGAACTAGTTGTAATATGTACTTTGTAGTACGAAGACTTCATAATAGATTATGGGAACTTGTTGAGTAGACAGATGTTCCTAGCTTCACTATACCCTATAAATAACATAAGGTTAGGTTAGGGATTGAGTTACTTAGGAACTAGTTGTTATGAGTACTTTGTAGTCGGAAGACTTTCTAATAGTTTATAGGAACTTGTTGAGCAGACAGATGTTCCTATCTTCACTATACCCTATAAAGAACATAATGTTAGGTTAGAGATAGGGTTACTTAGGAGCTAGTTGTAATGAGTAGTTTGTAGTAGGGACACTTTCTAATAGTTTATGGGAACTTGTGGAGCAGACAGACGTTCCTGGATTCACTATACCCTATAAAAAACCTAAGGATTGGGTTACTTAGGAACTAGTTGTAATAAGTACTTTGTAGTCGGAAGACTTTATAATAGTTAATGGGAACTTGCTGACCTGACAGACGTTCTTAACTTCACTATACCCTATAAGCACATAAAGAGCAATACTCACCATGGAAGAGCACACCCAACCCATGCTTAAAGTCCGTCTCCCACTCGCCCACATAGACGCTGCCATCGCCGTACCACTGAATGCCCAAACCATGTCGACGATTCCTCAGCCAGCGTCCGAAGTAAACGCATCCGTCCGGATAGAACTGCTTGCCCAAACCGCACTTCATGTCATCGTGCCATGTGCCCGTGTAGACCACCTGCAGATCCTTGCCACGCTTCCGTATCATTGAGCCGCAACCCTGGCGCTTGCCCTGCTCCCACAGGCCCTTGTAGATGAGCTGTCCTTCTGGCTGCTTCTTGTTCGCATAATAGGCCGCATTGCGCTCCTGGGTCGTCTTGACGCCCCAGCCATGATGCTTGTTGCACAGCCAGTAGCCCGAGTAGCTGCCCCCGCCAGGATAGTAGAAAGTGGAGCGACATCCTGTGCTGCAAACAGGCTTGTTGGGACAGAAGAAGCGACGCACACAGGTGCCCATTATGCCATAAATTGTACTATAAGGATATTGAAATGGAATAGTTAACGGATAACCAACAAATTTTTGATTCTTAAACGCGACTTGGCTTTCAAAATATTCCTCGTTTTGTTTTGTAATGAAATAAAAGTAAATGTAAGATGACAGTTTTCGGAAACTATTCCGATTTGTTCATTAAAGCCGATTACAGGGTATGTTTAAGTCACATATTCTCCAGAAAAGCAACCTTGATTTTGTTATATATATATGAGAAAGCAGAAAATACTTATAATGATAGTTTATTGTATTAATATTACAATTTCAAGTTAGGCTTACACTAGTGGCACATGCTATTAGTCATGCTCCCTATTTTACTTGGCCTCAGTGAATTACGTATTGTTTTTAGCTCCTGAGTGTATATAAATATGATTTTTGGTAACTCAATCCCTGCAGCACATGCATTTTTAATTTTAATTGTTTTTCCGCCGCATTTATTAATTATTAAAACATCAATTTTGGGGCTGCAATGGACTTTATCTTTTTACTTATATGAGACGGCACATCATGCAATTTATATTTAATTTTTGTATCGTTATCTACTTTGTTCCATCGGCGCAACCTTAGAACTTTAAGCCGACAGTGCGTCCTTTTTTTCGCTAATGGCCGCAAATACCTGGACAGCCCCCCAAACTCAAGGAATAATGCCTTGATGGCCGCTTGCCACGCCCAGGAGCAGCAGCAGGAGCAAGAGCAGGAGCAGGATGGAGCAACCCCAAGTCGCCCATGCTGTCTACTTAATGATAAAAGAAAGGACATTAGCGGACCGCGGCGCATCTTCACATTTGGAGCGCCTTTCAAGTGAAAAGCAAAGAATTAAAAAAAATTAACAACAACAAAAGAGAAGCGGGAAAACGGAATACGCTGCCCAACAAAATAAAACAGAAAGGAAAAACGGAAGCGCCTGCCAAATGGGGGACGGCACAAAGGAACCCAAAATAAAACCAAGTAGAAGAAGAGAAAAAAAGTAAAATGTGCCACGCGAAAGCGAAAGATTTGAAAATTTCGGTCCTCCCATTTATCAAGTTGCTTTTTATTTCGGTGCGTGGGCGTAGTTAAAAATTAATAAATGAAATTAATGTCGGCGACACTTTGCCCAGTCGAGTCCTTGGCTAAAATAGCAGGCAGGCAGGCAGGCAGTTGCCAAGGGTTTCCTTTGACCAGGTCGAGAGCAGCTCTTACTGCTTGCTCCCGCATGTTTACATCAGAGAAGCATTTTCATTTGACAAAATACTCAGCGCCTAAAAGTCGATAATGCTTTTTGTCGCCGACAGCTGCGTCGCATGAATTTAATTAGCGACGCCCAACACTTTTTTTCTCTCGCCCTATTCATTGCTTTTTATGCCGCTCCTTTCCTTTTTAGCCTATTCCCAATCCCGAACCCAGTCGCAGGTCCATCTCCATCTGCAGCTAACACAATTAACTGCCCGGGCGAAAGTAAAAACTTTTCAGGCGCACAAAATCTTTGTAAATTCATCTTTGTCGTTGCCGGTGATTAATCACAAGCCGTAGAGCTGGCCACGTGTTCGTCCCTATTCCCATTGAACAGGTGTAAAATGTGGAGACCTCTCTCTGTGTGTGTGTGTAGGTGTGTGAGTGTGAGTGTGGGAGTTGTGCCCTTAAAGTGTCCCCCTGGTGTTGTACAGTCGCAAACTTTGCGCTTAATATGCAAAACTGTTCAAGCTTTGCGGTGGATTAAAAAGTTTCGCCAGGCTCGCCGCTCTCAGCCAGGACAAGCAAATGGAGTAAGACATTAAGCGCTCTTAGCCAAATTAGCGCTCGGGTAAGAGGCAACTGTACCCAAAGTCTGCGTTAGGTGTCCAAGACTCAAAATGCGCTCTCCAACATCCCAAGAACTTTGATCCATTAGAGAAAGAGAGAGAGAGAGAGAGAGATCTTAACTGTTGCTAAACCAGTTAACAAATGTTGACTTCAGCTCATTGAGTGCTTTGTATCCCCATACATTTAGAGGAAAACCCATGAGCAAATTGTTCCCGAGCTTGAAATTTGGTCCAGTTTTGGGAATGTGTGCTTAAGAGTCACAAGTAGCATGTTCTCTTCCTACATCCCACATCCTACACCCATCTTTAAATATAACAATTACTTTATTCAATTCAAAACACAAACAGACATAAACAAAAACACATCCTAACTGCCCAGATTCAATCGGGGATCAATAATGCCGCCTCCAGGCGTTATGTCGCCAAAAATACAGCCCGCAGGATTCGGCGTAGGCTGTTTGGGCCTGTAATTGCTCCTGGGCGGCAGCTGATCCAGAATACCGCCCACAGGATTACGCGAGGTGAAAGCTGGCTCGAATATGGAAGGACCCGGACCTGCGCCCGCTGCAGGATTGGGAAAATGAATGGGGTTGATCACAGTGCGACCGGGTGGGAACATTTCATCGAAGGTGGCCGTGGCCAAAATCTCATTGGCCACATCCAGGAACTTCTTGGAGAGACCGCGTTCCAAGCCCGGCACAATCTCGTTCAAGTAGAGATCCTGATTGTCATTGATGAGTGTGTTGCCCACATCGCCCAGTATGCCATCACTATTGAACAGATTGTCCAGCTGCAGCTTAAAGTCCCTAAACTGTATTCTCATTGTCATCTTGGTGAACTTCACATACTCCAGACCATTGCGCAGATAGCGAGTGCCGCGCATCTTGACAGCGGCTTTGGCATTGTCTGTTGGATGAAGGATATTTAGTTGGGTTCTCATTGGGCTACCACTAAGACTTACCACAGTAGCCGCGCATATTGCCCTTGCCCTGAATATCCAGCAGTAGAAGATTGAGGCGCATAAAGTACTTGCCCTTGAAGTCAATGCGGGGCAGAGTGATCCACAAGTCATAGGAGATATCCTGCGGCTTTGCTCTGGAATTCAAATTCAATTTCAAGCAATACTTATCAAAACTATATATTCATAGCTTACATAATCCGATCGATGATAAAATTGCTGCCACCCGTTGCCTCCAGCTCCGTGAAAGTGGCCTGAAACTGACTGCTGCGTCCGAGATCAATGTTGTCCAGCTGCAGCGGCTCCAGTGGTGGAGTCCGGAAGCCATCGCCCAGATTGCCATGTTTGAGCAGCGGTCGCAGCTGGTAGACGGCATTTATGATGCAGCGTTCCAGCTGAGGATCATCACGGGCACAGGGTGTTATGCTGGATGCTAAAGGGGGAAGTTTATCAAATTACTTATAGAACTCCAATTGGGACAAACTGCTCAGACGACCTTGAACCAAGAACGTGCTGCTTTCAAAGTCAACACTCGCTGTGTCAGCATTATTATTATTATGTGTGAGTAGTGTGGGTGGTTTTTTATACTCTTTTCGAAGAAAATAGTATATTAAGTTTGTCCTGAAGTTTGTAACGCATAGAAGGAAGCGTCTGAGACCCCCAAAAGTTACTGCCAATATGCTTATAAAAACAAAACAAATTGATCTAGCCATGTCCGTCTGTCTGTCTGTCTGTCTGTCTGTCTGTCTGTCTGTCTGTCTGTCTGTCTGTCTGTCTGTCTGTATGTATGCAAACTAGTCCCTCAGTTTTTGAGCTATCGCGATGCAACTTTGCACAGACACTTATTATTCAAGGGGACAGCACATTGGTCGGAGCCGGCCGGATCGGACCACTATATCTTATAGCTGCCATACACCTCAAAGTCGGTTTTGGCCATAAATCCGATGTTTTCAAAGCAATTGCCTTAAATTTCCTTGTACACTTGAACATCCTTATAACTCATCAATGGGTAAAATCGCAAATCGATTGAGTCATAAACAGCGAAGATATGCGTCATTAAATATTTTGAAAAAACAGGTGCATATGAGCAAACAAAGTCAAGCACAAGAAAGCTTTTGATAGTCTGAGCAAACAAAGTCAAGCGCAAGAAAGCTTTTGATAGTCTGCTCTTCAAGCAATTTTGTCAGCGATCATCAAAACGGCTTGTGGCGTAGTGGGTAAAGTTGCGAACTGGTGAGCGAGAGGTCCCGGGTTCGAAACCAGCGGCGACTGGTCATTTATTTTCATTTTTTCTTATTCTTCTTTTCAAATATATAATAACTGTAATCAAATTCATTTGCTTTCAATGGCTTAGAACAAAAACAATGCCACGCGAAAAAACAAAAGCTCAGTATAAATCGAGTTTGTTAGCGATTCTTAAAACTGCTTGGTGTAAGCAGTACAAAGCAAAACAAGAAAGCTTTTGACAGTCTGCTCTTCAAGGGATTTTGTCAGCGATCATCAAAACGGCTTGTGGCGTAGTGGGTAAAGTTGCGAACTGGTGAGCGAGAGGTCCCGGGTTCGAAACCAGCGGCGACTGGTCATTTATTTTCATTTTTTCTTATTCTTCTTTTCAAATATATAATAGCTGTAGTCAAATTCATTTATTTTCAATTTCCTAAATTGTTTCTAATTTTTTTTTTCATACATAAAGTAGCTTTAATAGAATAATTCAAAAGAAAAATTTAAATTCATTGGCAAAACCAATGCCACGCGAAAAAAAATATGGATCTCAAATTCTGAATATAAGCTCTCGTATGTTCAGATTAAGTTTTATGACAATTCAATTTCCGACAGCAGCCTTGAAAGGTATAAGAGCAACAGGCACAAAATTTGGTATGTATATTATGTAATGTAGTTTTCACTTTTTGGAAAAACTGAAACTTGTATATTGTTCAATTCGGTAGCACTTATGAATGCTAAGGGACGCGTCCACGAGCTACGGATAGTGAAACGTCCCTGTTTACATGAATACCTTTATATATTTTATTTTATATGTAGGGGTATATGTATGCGACATTAATATCTGCGAATTAAATAAGCAGTCACGGAAAAATAGTAAAAATTGCTTTAAGGTTCGAAAAGAGTATTTAATCTTCGGCACGCCGAAGATAATCCTTCTCCACTTGTTTATATTTTGATTGAGACCTTCGTTGTTGTCACGACTAGCATAATTAATATGCAAGACGTATTATTTGTTGTTATTGCAATTATTGTTGGAATTGAAATTGCTGTTTTGACTGGGCGCAGGTCAGTGGCCCTTTTGGTAGTCGAATAAGAGGTCAAGTGTGGTTTTAAATGGGTGTAGTGTATGTCTATAAGACTTAGTCTGTTTGTACTTAGTTGAAAACTTCCGTATTCATAAAAGTTTGCAAGAAGTGGATGCATGTGAATTGTGACTTAAGTAAAACTCTTTCTTCTTAGATATTATTATTAATTTCGTAAAACTCTTTCTTGTTATATAAATTTCACCTTAGTAACGTCGATAAATTGGTATGTTATCTATATAAAAGCTCAAAAGCTGACAGAAACACCCTGTTTATAACATAAAAAGAACATGTATGGTCTGACTTGATCATAAGCTTAGAAAATCTTAGAATTTAAGATTGAAACTTTGACTGTGATCTTTTAAAATTAATATGGAGGTTTTACTAAGAAGGTATAACATTTAGTAGTAGATTCAAAGAACAAGTTGCCCCTTTTCCTTGACAATCAGCAAACTTGATTAAGTTTAATCTTGTTAGACAATCAATCTAGCGTATTGCTGACTAATACGTTCATTAGAAACACACCTATAAACTGTGCTGCCTTATACCATAAACATAGAAAGGTTTATCAACTTTGTAATCCACTTGCAAGGGATTTATTAATCGCTGACTGAGTCGTTTAAGGAAACACATCTAAGATCAGTTCTTTATATGTCCTATAGGCATGAGATCTTAGTTATTCTTTGCACTCGAACTAAGTAGCACAACTGCCAGTGAGTGATTGGTTAGTGACCGACTTATAACTTAAACCGTATTTCCCTATTTGCAATACTCACGCAACTTTGCGCTACTCCAGTGACACAAAGCCAACAAGAGTAGCAATAACAATTTAGAGCCACGATCCGTGATCATCTCGAGATCTATTCAAGCAGCTACTCACACGAATTAAGCTTACACAAACTGAACCCGATCTAGGTCCTTGACTAGAGTAGACTAGTGAAACCGAAAGTGAACCGTTGCCGTTGCGCTCGAGTGATCGACTAAAGATTCGTCAAGTCGCCCGCTGGTCTTTTGATTGAATTAAAACGACAACGACGCACTCGTGAACTAAGCTCGTAATCGCAGCTCGCTCCGGCGACAATCCGTAAAAAGCGTAAAAAAGCGCGCGCTCGTAGATACATTTGTATCTTTGGAATCTATTGGAAACTGAACGCACTGCCAGTGCCCGACACTTGGCCCTGGGGCACGTGAGTGCGGCTTGCATGTAAAGTTAAATTTATGTAGTTTTAAGTGAATTAAAACAATGCCTCTCAATCGCGGCTGTAACAATGTTTAATAATAGATGCCAGCAAATCAACTGCGGAAATTTGAATAATAAATTTCAGCCACCCCACGGCAAATTGAAAATCAAACACTTCGCCTGGCGCTAAACTTGTTAAAAATGCACAGAAAATGTCACAGAACTAAATGCAAAACCAACAAGCATACAAAAAAGAAAAACAAAATATTTATGTTTTTCAATGCAAATTTTCAGCTTTGCTAACGAAGCAAATAAAACAGCAATAAGTCTGGGGAGGGGTTACTAAAGCTACAGATGACGTAATATACAGGAAAACACGTCAAATATAGCTGAAAGTGTGAGACTACTTATAGTCAATTAAACAAAAGATAATAGCTTAAATAAAGCATAGCTAAATTTAGCATGTAAGAATATACATACTACTTTATTATAATTAAATGGAATAAGGAATATTCGAGAAAATATTAAGTTTGTTTTATTAGCTAGAGAAACAGAAACCAAATAATACGGAGTAGATATATATTAATTATTTTATAATATTTGTAGTGAGTTTTTTTTTTCTTCCTTTTTTTACTTTTCTTTATAATTGAAAGCATTAAAAACTGATCAAAATGATAGTGAATTAAACATGTACAAATTCATTAATATCCAAAATCATTGAGTGCAACTGCAATTGAAAACTTATATATAAAATATTTTATAATATTTATTTAGAGTAGTTTTACCACCTCAACGAATTTGACTTCCATATTATCCTGACTGCAAAGAATTGATAGTGATTCATAAAAAACCCAAATCATTGAATGCAACTGCAATTGAAAACTTACCCACTTTCAAAAACCATTAAAGTTCCAGCTATTCATATATAGAAATGATCAAGAACAAAGCAAGTCAATTTTTTTGATGACAAAAGGCAACATTTGTGCTAGAATGGATGAGTGAAGAGCCTGCATGAGGCGAAGAACCAGACTAAACAATTGCAGCAACCACAGAAATGGATAAATACACACACACACAACACACGCACACACACACTCAGAACCCAAGCAACCCCCTCGCGCCCTCTTGGCGCTGCACTGAAGCGCGCTGACCCTTGACACCCAATGCACGCTCGGATGGGCAGGAGCAGGAGTAGGGGGTACACACACTCAAGGGGTCGCAATGTAACAGTCTAACAAACTAATCCAACAAGTAGTTGGAACACACTTCCGTTTAGTGATTGGCCCTTTACTACATGTACAACACGCTAGATTTGACTTTGATACGAGCCAAGACTCAAAAGTTACCTGGCCATAAAACCTGCCACGCATTTAAATGATGGTCGAAAAAAAGAACACACTTTTCAGGCCATCACGAGCAGCAGTTGCAACCCCCAAAAGCCAGCCCCACCCCCGCCCCCAGCAGCTAGTGAAAGTTTTCTTTTATTTATGCCATTTTGAAGAAGATAGAAACACATCAAATTTTTGGTAACAAATTACATTTGATGCATGTAATAAAAATCTCGCACAGCTGCAGAGAAATACGTTGATACAAATACAGAGAAAAATACAGAAATAGGCGTTCACACCGCATTTTGGCCTAATTAAGTTTTCAAGTGCAATAAAATGATGGCAGGCAGTTTGCTCTATTGCGTGCGGGCATCAAATTTGCGCGAAAGTACATAAAAACACAAGTTAAAAACTTAAATGGATGTTCTTGCTGTTGATGAGATGATGCACAGGCACAGGCACAGGCACAGGCACACGCACACATGGCTGGCAGACATGCTCTTATTTCTTGCTGGATCGTCCACGCCTACGTTTCGGCTCCGACTCCTCTGGCACATCGCTGCTGGCAACACGTCGACGGCGTTGGGCTTTGCCAGTGGTTTCCTGTTGCTTCTTGGGCGGCGGCATCGCCACCTCCTGCTCCTCCTCATCATCAACATCGCTGGCGTGCTGCTCCTGCTCCTCATCCTCATCCGGCACTTCCAAATTGCTATCGGACACCTCAATCTGGCTGCTGTGCGAATAGGTGCGCTCAATGACAGCTTTGAGGTCACCGGACTGTATATTAAAATCGCGCACGGCACCAAAGTGCAGATAATCCGACATACGATCATACGTTTTGAACTTCTTGGACAGCAGTATAATGTGCTTGTTAAAGTTCTCAATGGCCAGTATAACCTTGGGTATCAGACGCGTCTCACGCAGCACCTTGGCTCGCTCCACTTGTGGCTTGCGTTTCGTTGCCGGCTTCTCAGCCTGCTCATCCAGAATATTGTACTCCACATACGAGATTAGCTGATAGATGTTCGCTGGCAGCGGTTTGCCCACATTACGCAGCAACTGCTCAAATCTGTGGAGGGAGTAAAGCGCATGAGTAAAATCTGATAGGTATATATAGTCATAAGTACTCACTTGATGCTCTTCGTTGTGTTGCCGCCCAAATAGTGTCTGGCCAGATTCTTGAGGCACGTATAGTGTTGTATTAGCAGCTTCATTAGACCATCCATGTGGCTGCCCAGTGGAATGCATACATTCGTTATTTCCAACAGAGTGCGTGTAATCAGAATCAGTTGCGTGCAAATGGAGCCTTCCAAGGCATCCAGATTGCCACGCCAGTAGACACGATCGGCTTCGGGCACAATGTTGCATTTATAATTCAAATTATTGGCCTTAATCACAAAGTAATCTACATCCTCAAGTTGCTTCTGCACTGTAGCATACAAATACAACAGACAACTTCCGGTCGTGTTCATATTTAGAGACTTCAAGCCCAAATCCGATTGCTCGGACACATTGTCATCATTCTGCCAGCCGAGCACCAGACCCAGTTGCTTGGCCACCCCATCAAAGAACGGACCCGAATGCGTCTTCTGTCGTTGCGTGAAGAGCATGCGATGCACTAAACCCATTTCGGGATTGTTCAACTCGTACTTTTGACAAAAGTGCAGCAGCCAGGTGTAGGAATCGATGGCTGCACGTTCACCAAAGCCAATGTGGTCGTAGAATAACTCTAGGGCCTCTAGCAAGTAAACTGGCAGCTTGGCAGCGTTTTTGTCCGTGCTGAGTGGCTGTGTGGCAGCGCCACTGCTGCTGCAATCCTCCTTCATATACTGCACCAGCACCTCCTGCAGCACATAGGTGACTTCCTTTTTCTTATTTATTACGGCCATATCTAAGAAATAATTCTAATTACTGGAAGTTCTCATTACCTAACTTCTAAAGTATTTCCTGCTTACCGAAACCCTTGACAAACTCCTTGAAACGTTTGCTATACGTCTCATGAGCCGTTCGAGTGCATTGCATGAAACACTTGGCTGCCAGGACGGCACTCTCCAGATCAAAGTCCTTCCACAACTCGGGCAGGCGCTGAATGCAGCGCTCATAGACCACCTTGGTCATGTCCGTCAGCAGCTTCAGTGTGCGCTTGCTATACGACAGCTGCTTGTAGTCCGGCTCCTCACGTATGGCCTGCACTTTCTGGGCACAAATCTCCAGCACATAGCGCACCAGCGGCTCATGACTGCGCAGTGGTGCTGTGTTCGTCACGCTGGCAAAGGGAACATGATCGCTGAAAGGCAAGAACAATTGATAACTGAGAAGAGCTGCATGTATAGAATTGTCACCCACTCGTGCAGCACATGGAGCAGCTTTTCGATTATGGCCAGATCCCAAATATTCTCCGGCTGTGTGCACATTTGCTTCAGTTTAACTGTATTCACGCTGAGATTAACAGTCGCATTGCTGTCGCAGGTCTGTTGCTGTTGCTTCGAGCTCTTCTGTGCTTTCTTTGCGGTGTCTGCCAAGGCATGCAGATTCTTGAGTAGCTTCTGATGCTGCTTAAATAGAGGCAGCACCTGGCGCAAGGCATCATTGTTTGGTTTGGAGCTGAGCAGCGCATGTGAAATAAGGCCCTCGATGAGATTGAGCTGCTGCTGAATGCGTGCACATTTGAGAGGAGTTGCTGGTGGTGCCTGAGAGGTGGGAAATCAGTACAAATCATATGCAGTACGCTTCGCTACTCACTGTATCCTCCAGTGGCAGTCTGTTCGCAACCAAACGCTGTGTGCTGAGTGTCAGCAGTCGCTGCATTTCACGCACATCGTAGCCGGAAGGCGCACGCTCGAAGACAGTCAAGCAATGGGACACAAACTGCACCAAGCAGCCCAGATTGTCCTTCTGCTCGAGCTGGTCATCCTTGAAGCTTACCAGCCGCTCATAGTTGATGTCGAAATTGGTGTCCAGATCATCGGCAGCCTGATCCACAGATGGCGTATCGAAAAATCCGCGAAAATGAAAGTCTACAAACTGCAGCACATGAGGCACCAGCTTCGCATTCAGTTCAACTGCACGCTGTAGATCTGTGAGAGAACAAATCAGATTCGATTGCTTATATCATTCCAAATATTCCAACTTACTCTCGTAGAGTGTGCGCCTTATGCCCAGTTGCTGCTCGAAGCAGCTGCGCAGGATGCCAATGATTTCCAGTGTGAGCATATCGAAATTGCGCTGCGGATTGCTGCGTGTGCCAAAGGAACTCTGCGTCATCATCGAGTAGCCGGAAATGCTGTGCTGCGTACAGAAGCTGCTCGCATTCTGCGATTGACGCGCCGAGTTGCTATTATTCAGCTGCTTGAGGATCATGCAATAGCCAAAGATGGCCATGCGACGTGTGCGAAAGTCTCTGTAAAAGGGAAAGTTTGTGAGTAGAATAAGCATATTGAATTTATATATGGGACTCACTTGGTCATAGCTTTGCGCAGCACATCAATCAAAGCATCCCGCACGCGATTGGAAAGCTTGAGCAGCGGCAATATGAAGTTCATCATGCGCATGGATTGCTCGCCAGGCAGCTGAAGCACAAAAAGAAAATATAGTCAGCTTAAAGTTGCCAAAATGTAAATACCCTATTGCAGTGTAGATAGCTTACCCACAGAAAGTCCTCCATTACTGTTGTGATAGTTTCCAGGCACTCAGAGACGGTATATGTATCCGCCACGCTTAGCATAGTTAGGCATTCTATAAAAGATCAATCATTAACTGAAGATTACATTATAAGTCTGTCAACTACTCACCTGAGAACTGATTCTGCTCCTGATCCACGACCATCCATTCGGCTATGCGTTTGATTATGCCCTGACCAAACATGAAACGCCTGCGTATGAACTTGGTCAGAAACGTAATGGCCAGCGTATTCAGTTTGGGTGCATTGTGTGCCTTGAGCAGCGAAAAGGCCAGATTAACCAGACCCGGTGTGACCACATCCTTGCCATCCTTATTCTGATCGATGAGAACAGTGAAAACCTGCAGCAGATCAACATGTTTGCGCTGCAGCGTATCGCGACACCAGACAGAGTATTCAGCCAGTGTGTGTTCCTCCTCGTTGTTCTTGATGACGTTGCGCAGAAAAGGCAGCAGAATGCAGCTGGAGAAGCGCGCAGATTCCGGATCACGATTCACAGACGTCATGGAGATGATGGCGCTGAGCATAAAGGGCGTCAATATGACATCGGGCATGTGAAGAAAGTTCTGCAAGGTGTGTGAATTAAGAGTAGCTTACAATACAAATAGATTTGACAAGCTTACCCTGAGCATAATGGCCACATGCTGCTCACTCAGCAAATACATGGTGCAGTAGTTCAAGTGATGCAGCACCGTCTCCTCCGCCTCACGCAACTCCTTGTCCGAGTAGGCATCTGTGTACATACAAGCTAAATAAAACAGCAAGTAGAGCTGTAAGGGATATGCAAACCTATGCTATCAAAGTCTGTGGAATTGCTGCACATGTCCGAGAATAAACGCTTGTAATAGTTGCGATGAAAATACTTTTCCAACGCCAGCAGCGGAATAATCAGTTGAGCAGCGCTTGTGCACATGGAGAAGAGCTGATAGCACAACGCCGGCAACTCCATGGGCGACAAATCTTGCAGCGCGCCCGCAAACTTATTCAGCACAGTCAAACGCTCGCCATTGCTGAGCTTAAGAGTGCTGCAATAGAAGAGATGTAAGGGGTATTGAAGAATATGCCAGCCAGTTCCAAACCTAAACATATCCGCAATGGGCGTCAGTATTGTGATTGGCCAGCGCATGGTGCTGAGATTGCGCACAGTGGTGTCCCGCAACTCGGGACCGGTCATGGCAATGCCGTTGATAATAAGACGTGGTTTAATGGCCAACACCTGCAGCGTCTCGGGCAGCAGATCCTTCCAGGCCACACACTTTGCATCGCCCGCACGCATATCGTCCACGCAATGCTCAACGATCCAATTCAACTGTTCCGGCGTGTAGCTATACAGGTCCTGGCACAGCCGTGTAATCACATCGATGCTCAGCTTGTAGCTCATCTCCACTGTGCGCAGTCCCTCCAGGAAGCAACGCACACAGGCGAAACGCTTCTCCTGCATCTCCGCACTGCTACCATCGCAGGCCAGCAACAGGTAGTTCCAGAAGTTGATGAAATCTTTTCTTGCCAATCTCGCATTGACTGTTGCTGTTAGCTAAAAGGTAGTGCATAAATTATTGTTGAGCCTAAAAATTGCGACGCCAACTTACTTCCTTAATGCTCGTTTTCTTGATGAGCTCACGCAGCTCTTCGAGTTTATTTTTCTCACCCAGCTTACACACTTGTACGTCTATAGGGCCGGACATCTTGCTGGTTGGCCTTCAATTACTTATTAATTAGAGTAAAAGCTGATTTTAATTTAAATTAAAAATAGGCTGCGCCGCATTTGGCGCTGTTTTGCAGCTAGCGATGGTATTACAGTGTTAGAGATGGCAGGTAGCAGCAATTTCACAACAGTTGACTATCGTTAAGCAGGGCAATTAATCGATAGCTTGTTGTTTACATATTTGTATTACGGTTACTCCGCGAAATTCTTATCAGTAATAATTGTCATTCACAATTCACACTCCAACTATAAATATGAATTAAAATGTTTAACCCTGCTTAGTATTTAAAAGTATGTTTTATTAAACTAAGTTTCATATATATGCATATATGTCTATATCTATTTTAGTCGGTAGTTTCCATTTTTAGCACAAACTTCTCCATTATGGCATTGAGTCGCTTGCGCTCTTTGAGTTGCTGTTGCATCAGATCAGATATCTGAGTGCCCATTGCTAGTAAAGCTTCTGTATTAGCTTCTGTGCGCTGGGCATTCAGTCTCGTCTGTCTGTTCAGCTCTCGCAGCTCCTTGGCTATATCCATGAGCACGGTACTACCGCCCAGCACAGATCCATTGAGATTATCGTTTTCTAGCTTTCGTTTTTTGGCTGCGGCATGTTGTTGGCTCATTTGCTGCTCCACTTTAACTCCAACGTCTCGAACGCTGATTGACTCGACCGATGCATCGTCATCTTCATCATCCTGCTCATCATCATCTAAATTAAACAGGTGTTAATGAATGATAACAAGGAGTATTCCAATTGGGAATACCATTATCGGACACATCGTCGTCTTGATCAGTTTTTATGTCCTGCAGTCGCATATTTGCGCTCGTTCCATTGCGAACTTTCGGCTTCGGCTGTGATTCCACCATCACGTCCGCCATCTCATATAGGTCGGTAATGGTCGCCACTGCATCCTCCAACGGCGTGAGCGTATCTTGATATAAGGAACTCTTTCCAGTGCCATTTGGCTCCAGCCTGTTGTTGGCTATCTTCTTGCGAATGCAGCTCTTCCAATCCTTCCAGACCTACAAGTGTTATTCCAACAATCAAAGTAGTAGGCATACAATAAATAGTAGCTTACTTACTCGCTTCCATTCGCCAGCCTCCTTCACTGGTGGTCCCACGCTGTTTAGCTCCTTACTTAATCTTTGCCAGGCGGCCTCGCTGGCCAATTTGTCGCCCTTGTAGTAGTTCTTGGCTATTATCGGATGCCTCTCCATAAATGCCACGAATATTGCATCCTGCTGTGCAGTCCTGTGCTTGCCCCTGTAATATCCATCATTTATTTGATTGTTTAATACATTTCAAGTCATTTATTTACATTCCGCTGTGTATTGATTATTTTCTCTTACTATCAATTGGTATCTGATTTAATCGCGTTTCGATATGTTAGACATCGATAACAAAATTGTGCACCTCCAAATCAACCTTAATAATTGTGCGCGTGATTTTTGAACTGCTGCTGAGCATTTCGATAAATATTATGCTAGAATTTCAGTTAACGCTTATTTTGTATTACATTTTTAACATATTACATTAATTTTCTATGCTATTGTACTTTACTATTTTTTTTAAGCCAATTAAATATCAAAAACAGATTGACTCTTGCAGAAATGCTGCAATATTTACACTCTCCATAGCATTTTGATAAATATAGGCATTGTGAGAGTGTAGAGTTTGGCAAGTATCCAAAACTTGATTTGCACAACGTTTGCCGCGTCGTGTATTATTCACCCAGATCCGAAAGTCCATATCTTATCAGTCATATTTGGTATTGGGGGAACTGATAAGCACTTTGCGGAGATTACAAAACTCGTCCGCCGCTCGGCAAATAGGTGAGGCACCTGTGCTGCCGAAAACGGAACAATCAGTACGAATAGTTTAGCAGGTGGAACAAGGTAAAGCGGACAAATCTCTAACGGTTGAGGAAAGAGTAGCATAAAACCATGGTGGCAATAAATGTGTGATAGATTGTAATTAAAGATTGGCTATAAGCACTTGAAGTGTCTACAAAATTGTGCAAAATTACGACATCAACGTATAATATATAACTTACGTTTTATAAGATCTAAATAAAGTCTACACAAAAGTCTACACAGTCGGTGAACGCCCCAATAAGAAATTAACTAACTGTGCCTAAACAATTAAAATTTTTATCTTATCGCTGGAGGCAAAATCGCAGTGAAGTGTAGTGAATACATAAAACGAAAACTACATAAAACTAACTACTATATACATATATGTATGTGGAGCACATTCCATGGCCAGAACTGTTTCTGTCTTACAGCTGACTCACGCGACTCTAACGGTATTCATGGCTCTAGTGTTGAGCAATAGTTATTTTTTTGCTTTAACACCGACCAACTAACTAACGGCTAGTTTCGGTGCCAATCTATATGCATTACGAAGAATTTCTTTGCTGAAACTGATAATAATTGATAACCGATATTGAATGCGTATATAAGGCATATCAAGGCGATTTGACTCATTCAGCTTACAGCTCATTTATTATATGAAGTTTATATTCTATTGATAAGTGCATGAGTGTGCGCCAAAACATGACATCAGCTTCCGCGTATATGAGGAGTGTTAAAGTTGGTATAACCTGGTTACAATAATCTTTCACAAAGGGTCGTAAAGCTTGTTACAGTTACCCAGACAGGAAATGACGCATCTTCGGAAAATATCGAAAGCATACTTTCATATCTCAGAAGTTGACTTAAAACATGCCAACATTATTTCCTGTGCTTTGTATATGATTAAGGTTTTATGTAATGCATATAAAGTAACTTAATACACATTTAAAAGCTATTGCTTATACATTAAATACATACATACATATCATCATAAACTATATACTATATTATGTTCCAAGAACTTCTTGAAAACTTTCAATTTGTATCCAAATATTATCTTAGTCAAGAATTTTCCAAATTCCTGCAGATGTTTTCTAAAAATCTTATCTCCCATCCTATCACTTGAACTCTCACAGATCTTATCTCCCATCTTATCACTCTCTCTCTCTCTCTCTCTCAACATTTTACACCTGACCCAACAAAATGCGGCGTATCAAAACGAAAATTAATGAATTTACTCAGTTCGATATTATCAGTTGTCAGATCAATATATCGTGCACCTAAATTTGAGCACAAATTGAGACATCTATAAGCCCAACCTGTTGGTACTGTTTAAATGTTTGTATAGCGATAAGGATAACACAGTTTACACTTGCGCGTAAATCAAACACGACTAATTGTGTTGGTGTTGGTGGTGTTGGTGGCAGCGATAAGAGGAATACAATGGGTATTCACTCTCTTATCACTGGGGCGTTAGTGCGCGGACAACTGTAAGCCATGTGGCCACTGACTGACTCAGCTTGGACACATTTTTCATATATACATATTCTTTTTTTGGGCCAGGGCCAGCTCGATAAGTTAAAGAGTTTTGTAACTAAGTGTAAATGGAAGAATTACATGGAATACTAATACTAACCTGCCCGAATGTGTAGTAACATTGTCAAACTAATCAGTTTTGTATATGACCAGTGTATTGAGAGCTCCAAATTCAATTCTTAATTCAATTCTTCTTTTTAAAAGATAAGTTCATATATTTTATCTTGAAATGCAATGAGCCGAAAGAAAAGTAGTGGATAGACCTAAAAATTTAACAATCGTATACCACCGTATACAAAAAATACCGCCGAAAATCGAAAAAAAAATACTTTGAATATTTGAAACATACAAAGTTGGTTATCTTCCTAAGTTTTATCTATTAATTAATTATGTATATTTTTTCTAATATTTACAGCTTCCATTTAACGAATCAAAGAAATAACGAGACCAAGGAGCCACGGCATGCAACTTGTCGATTTGAAGGCAGCCGCTGTCTGCCTGTGCCTGGGCCTGATCCTCGCCACAGGCTCAGTGCAGGCGCAGGAGAATGCCCAGCTACAGATACCGCCGTCGCTGATCGAATGCTACAATACCTCGTACTTTATGAATCGCGACAATCGCCTGCCCGCCAACATGGACACACTGATCTCGCTGATCGAGAAAGTGGAGCAGAGCTATGCGGCAACTGGCTACCAGGTGGACATCCGCACTGTGTCCGTTGCCCTGCTGCATCGCTTCCGCCAGGATGGCATCAAGCGTGCGGCCGGAGTGAATGCCGTTAACGGAGTCATACCGTACAGTCCCACGGGCTTTCAGTTCCCCAAGCTGCGCATTCTGCTCTCCCGCCTGCTGCCCGGCAATGCGAACAACTTTCCCAACAGCTCGCTGACCAGCACGGAACGCTGCTCCCTCCACTTTATGCTCTCCAGCACCTTCGACACGCGAGTCCGGGGAGATGAGAACTCCGTCTGTGGCCAGCTCTCGCAATATCGCGCTCAGCGTTTGCCACGCTCCCTGAAAAAGGACGATGCGAGTAATTTCATCGGCGATGCCGAGTGGCTCGATGCTCGTCCGAAGCGGGCGCGCTCCGGCTCCAACTATGTGCAGATGAGCGAACTGGACGGCGAAACGGACTGGGCCTATTCGGGCACCGATGGCATCAGCCAGTGTCCTGTCGAGGATGGCCTCGTGCGCACTCCCTGGGGCACTGTCTCCGCGGGCACTCTCCTCGCTGGGGTCGCCACGGGACTGCAGCAGCAGTCGGTGCCGCTGAACACGCTCCTGCAGCTGTCCACCCGTGGACGTGGACGCACTCAGTCGCAGACAACAGCCTCCTCGATTGACAATCGCTGGGCCGCCACGCTGGCCGGAGATCTGGCCGAGGTGACGCTCATCCAGGTGCCCGTGTCGCAGAACAATGCGGCTTCGGTGGGCGCCACTGGCGGCTGGAACGATACGGTGCTGCCCCACTGGTATTTCCTGTCGCAGCGCACCAATCTGGAGGCAACCGATGCGGAAATACGCGGTGGCCTCGACGGTCTGATCATAGCCAAGAACGTGGCCCAATGGAAGACTCAAGCATCCGGCCTCAAGCTGTCCCAGCTGCTGCGCATGTACTACTCCTCGACCGGAGTGCTGGGCTCGGGCATTCAGGCCTGCAGCCGGCAGCAGCAGTTCCCGAATGTGGCGCCACCAGCAGAGATGCAGGGCCAGACGAGCGCCTTTGCCCAGGTCCTCGATGGCGCCATGCAGCTGAAGGTGACGCTGCAGCCGGTGGCCATTGCTGAGTTTGCCCAGACTTCCTCGCTCGCGCTGGTCACCTATGTGCGTAAGTACCAATTTTTATAATGTCCTGGAACCACTTGGGAAGAAAGCTACCTCTCTTACTGATTTATGATATGTGACACTTTAGTCGTGTGTCTCTAAAAGGATCTGTAAAATAACCTCAAAATTATCTTCAATTGTAATCAAATTCAGATCAGCTAATTGAAACATATTCTGATGTGTTTCTCCTATCTGTATCTTCTCCTCTCACACACACAATCTGCACTCCTTATTTGGTGCGCCCTCTCGTTTTTACAGCGCAATCCTTGAACGATGTTTCCTGCACGGCCAGCAACAATCAGGACTTGTCGGACATCATAACGCCCATGACTAACTTGTACATCTTCCTGGACACCTCCTGGCAGTTCAGCGTTGTTGATGACTACGTAGCGTGAGTTTGAAAGCAGCTCACCTAAAAAAACATCCTTATCATTGTTCCTCTTCCTATTATAGCTACATTCTGCAGCAGTTGAATGTTCATCCTTATGCCAGCTCTGTGACAATGTTGTCCGCTTATGATGGTTCGATTATTGTGAATACTACGAATTTCGTCACCGATGTCTATCAGCAGTGGAATTATACGACACAATCGCAATGTAAGCATTATATATCTATCAACTTAAAATATAGACACTTGAGTTGAATATTTATATAGAGAATTCGACTTAGGAACTTTTGAATTATATTAAGTTCAATTTTATATAGATAATAATTAATTAAATTTCATCAATATCTTCTTCACAGTTACGCAAGGCTTTAATTTGCCCAATGTTCTGCGCACCATCCAAAACATTACCCAAAATCTGCTGAACGGGGAGCAAACGAACTCCAGTGTTGGCGGTCGCTCGCTGGTGGCTCTGATAATGCCGAATCAGGCGCAGGTGAATGATGGCGACTCCAACTATGCGACCACTGAGCTGCAGTACATCTATGAGCAGATACCCGATCTGCGTTTCGTCTACTATGGTGGTGGCAATATTCAGCGCTTCAATAACTTTGTGCGAGATACGACGCGGGATCTGTTCTCGCTGATGGCGGGCAGCGTGGTGGCCACCTCGGCAGGACCTGTCGCCAGGCGCATTGCAAAGAGTAAGCGAGAGAGTAACCTTACCCCTTCTATTAGCTTTACTAATTACTCTCCACTTACAGTACCTCGTCGCATCATCAATCCGCGCTGCGGCTCCGCCTGGTACACGACCAGCTGGGGCACCGATCAGATGTACCAGTATGTTCGTCCTGGCACCGTTAACTTCTACCGCATGGCGCCCAACTACTTCTTTGGCGCCGGCACGAATCGTGTGGTGACCATCCAGTCACAGAACGGCGGCAGCTTCACCATCTGCTCCTCGCGCAGCTACGAGTGGCCGCAGCAGAACTCCACCACCACATCCACGACCACGACAGTGGATCAGAACTGTGTGCAGATCAATGGCAATAGCTACTCGTACGATCTGTCGAATGCCTGCAACGGCTACTACACCATCACCCAGTGTCCGCCGCTGTATCTGTCTGTGCAGCCGGGCACCACCAATACCACATCCTGCACACAGGATGCCTGCCAGACGCCCGACCAGTGGCGCTACATTGTGTCCTCCGTTAATATGGGCTGCTACAGTGGTGTCTCCGGCTTGGCGGCCAGTTTGTTTACCATTCTACTGGCCTTCCTGCTGCAGCAGTCGATGCAGTAGAGTTGCAGTGAGAGAATTGTAGTATTAGTTGCAGTCCAGTTGCTGAGTTCAAATTATCCCCACATCCTGTATGTATGCGCCTTCCACACACACACAACACAAACAAAAACATTTGTCTTAAATTATTATTATAATTTTTTTATTTAAGTTGTAAGTTCCAGTGAACAAAAGTCGCAAATAAATTCCCCACTAGAACTAACCAATTTGTCTTTAATTTTTCCTACAACTTTTCCCAAGTGGTTCCAATTTGAATTTATCTATAAATTACATTTTATATATCCTTTTATATACCTTTCTCTTTCATAGACATTATGGATTCCTTTCCGTTCGAACAGTTTACGGATATTTCTAACCTGACGACCATTAAGACTGATATCTTTGTGTTTGTGGACACCAACTGGCCTTATAGTTGGGTTGTCGACTATGTGGCGTAAGTTTTAACTACCTTCTATAAATCTCTGTTTATATTTGATTTCTTCTTTTTACTCTATAGCTTTGTTCTACAGAATTTGAACATTCATAAGTATGCGAGCAGAATAACGCTTTTTGCCGCTTCCGATGCTTCAGTTATTGTCAATACAACCGACTATATAGTTAATGTATATGAAGAATGGAATGCCACATCTCATTATTGGCGTAAGTAAACTTTAGATTGTCATAACTTTGCCAAAGCCCAAACTATTTTGAAGTTCCAGACCAATTTGTTCATGGTTTTTCCTCTACTTTTATTCTACATTTAAGTTAAAATTTCATTTTTGTTTGTTTTCCCAAAAAACATGTACACAACCCATAAAAACAAATATTTTTGTTTGAAAAAACATTTTTTATAAAAAAATTCTACCTTACATGAGCCAAAATAAGATCCGATTACCGACTACTGTATTCATTACTTTTATATACTCTTGCAGATCCGCAGGGTTTAAACTTACCCATAATACTTAACACGCTGACTACTCGAGTGGAGGAGCTGCTGGCTGCGGAGCAAGCTGTGGGTAATCTGGGTGGACGCTCTCTGGTTGCACTCCTCGTGCCCAGTCCCACAGCCTATGTGGATGAGAAGGACTACGACTATTGTGTGCGCTATATGGAACGCTTACGCCACAGTCTGCCCAATCTGCACTTCATTTACTATGGCGGCGGCGCTCTGGTGAGATTCCACGACTTTGTGAGGGAGCCGAGTAGAGATTTGCTCTTGTTGAACACTGAGAAGCCGCCGGAGAAGTGTGGAGTGCCGGTTATAAGGCGCATACGACAGGGTAAGTCAATGTTATTATCTTTGACTGTCAGATTCTAATTCATTTTGCAGTTCCTCGTCGCATTTGGAATCCGCGCTGTTATTCCAATGGCGCCATTAGCGAGTATGGCAGCAACTCCCTGGAGCAGTATGGCCGCCTGGGCAGCATCAATTTCTATCGCCTGGATGCGCTCTATATGCCCGGCAGGCAGAGCATGCGCTATCTGAAGATTGCGCCCATCAGTGGGATTACTTTTACGGTTTGCTTCTCCCGGAGTCACGAGCTGCCCTTTCGCAATGTCAGCCACGCCCTGCGCCAGGACGAGAGCTGCGAGTCGACGGCTCTGGGAGCGTACAGCTACGATCTAACGGATGCTTGTGTGGGCTACGACTACGAGCCTTGTCCGCCGCTCTTCTTCTCGGTGCAGGCGCAGGGCTTTGGGCACATAACCTGCGATCAGCCCGAGTGCCAAACTCCAGACGAGGCACAATATGTAATTAGTCTGAATAATCTCGGCTGCAATGGCGCTGCAGCTTTGCAATTATCAGCGGGGTTGATTTTATTGACTGCTCTTTGCCGTATTTTAAGTTTGAGCATTTGAACAAGTACAAAAATAGTTAAGACTAAACACAAGCTGCCATACGAGAGCTGATTCACAGCAGCTGCTCTGGTTTTTTTTTACTGAGTATTCAGCTTTTTTAGCTAAAATAAATTCTAAAGTTGTATTCATTGGATATTTCTATTCAAATTTGGCGCCAAAAGCAGCCGTCGAATAGCAGAGCTGCCAACCAGCTGATTAGCCAAGACACTTAAGTGTCCGTGCTAAGTTCTTGGGAAATTTATGCCATGAGGCAATTACCTTCAGGGAATTTGTCTACAAATTTACCTAGGGCTATTCGTAGTTCGCTCTAGCAGCCAGTAGCTCACGCTGCATTCTCACTCGCACATGCAGATCAGCAGAGCAGTACCGTTAAAAGTACCTTATATTTCCCTTTTTCGGCTGCTGCTGTGCTCAGCTCAGTTGTTGCGCAAGCGTTGGCGGGACTTGTTTGTTTTTAGTCTGTGTGCGAAAATATTATTTTGTTTTGCATTTCAATAAGAAAATTGTGAAATATGTACGCGTGTGCGATTAACATATGCCTTAAAGGGCATCGCGATATTCCTAAATGTAATAATAGCGCGTGTGTAAAGCCAAAATCGAATGCGAATTGTGTTTGTGCTTGTAATGCAGGTTGCGTTCAAGGTCAAGCCAGCAAGAACCAACGAAGAAGGAGACGCAAAGAAGCCGCAATGTTTACAGTTAGTTGGGTATGTACAGTATGAATTTCATGCTCAAATGCTACGTTTCTCACGTTTGCTAAATCTAAATTGCTGTATGTTAGCACATGCATGCACATACTTATATGTACATATGTAAACAGTCAATTGACATTTAACGCATCGCCTGTTGACTCTAAGCGCACAATATGTCAGTTATTATGTGTCCTGCTGTTTTTCACTTGCATCTCCGTCTATCGCTCAATTGGTTTCAGAGGCAAACACAAGGTGGCTTGCTTACGAGCGAATATGTCGCCATCTATATGTGTAGTAAGAGATCCTTGCTTTAGCAGCGCCATCTAGTGTACAGTTTTTCAAAGCGAATTTGCATTGTCGCCATCTCTGCTTTGCATTTGGAGGCTATAGTCTTGAGATGCGCCACCTGGCTTTCAGTTACTTTAAAGCGAATAACATAAAAGTGAGTTGCTTAGTAAACAATAGGTGGCGCTAGCCACATCTGACGCCATCTAGATGTGCAAGCTTTGAAGTGAACTTTACTCCGCTGAAACATAGATGACACTAATAAAATCAATGCCATCTATGTGTGCAGTATAACTTTTATTAATTGCAGTTGTAATTTAAACTTTGTTAATGCCTTAACTTTCATTTAGCTGTATATTTTACCTTGCAGAGCTTTCGTTATTCCTTTCGGTTTCTACTGCTGATTTATATAGCTTTTCATAAACGTCAATTACTTCTAAAAATATATAGTAATTTGTGTATTACTATTTTGCGATGTGCTTTAAATATGTAATTAAATTGCCTTGCAATTTACTGCGTTGGCATTTATGATGAAGGAATTATTCAGCTGTGCGGCAAAAATGTTTCATCATTTAATTTAGTCGACTTCGAAGACAATAAAACAATTTGCTGCCGTTGCCAGGCTATCGTCTAGGGAGTTGGCGGGATATGATGTGGATAGGATTGGGGTGGGTGTGGGGGCGGTAAACGCAGGACTAACCGCGAATCGCCAGGATCCAAATGATGGCAAGCCGCATGTTGACTTAACGTCCTGTCAACAACAGTGTCGTGTCCTGTCTGCACTGATTTCGCAATTTCTCTTTTTTTTTGCGCACTCTTCCTTTTTTCACACTTTATGCATGAATTAATATTTAATGCAAAAGGTGCCAGCAGAATAACAATAACAACACTGCTCAAAAAAGGAAAGCATAGATAGAAACAGTCGCAACTCACTTTAATTTAGCAAATGTCAAAATATGCCAGCCAAAGGATGGCAAGGCAGGACAAACGTCCTGTAGGAGTTCTTTCTTTCTGCTCTCTCACTGGCTATAACTTTTTTTAATAATCTAAAAATCTTTTGACTACTACTGCCGCCTAACACCCTAACACCCTAAAACGCGAATGCCCAAAAATGTTGATGGCAAAAACAAAAATTCATCAATGTTGTTTTGGTAGCAAGATTCCACATTTGCCTAGGAACACAAGCAACCGAAGCTGACAACCCCCGCAGTAGGCAACGTATTTCCATCTTGCCATGCCTCTTACTTTTCTTCTTTTTTTTTCTGATTCCTGTTGCTCTGGCATCAAACCAAATTTAAGCACAAAAGCGCTTTTGTTCAGCCTGACTAGAGCTGGTTAGCGCTTTAGCCAGAGGGGTAGGAGTAGGGGTAGCTGGAGGAAGGGGGATTCCTTGTAATAAGTCGCGCTGTGAATCGGCTTAAAGTCGCTAAGCAAATATAAGTGTATATGATAGTAAAGTTAGTAAATGAAACATAAGAGCTTATCTGTCAATTGATTTCATTAGCTTTAATTGATTTGAATGATAAGTTGGCAAATCGAAAACAGTTCATGCCCAACTATTGCGCGACTCCCTGGGCGGTTGAATTTCGTGGAGTTCACCAAAGGCATGCACAGCTTCCAGGTAGGAAGCCATCTGGAACAACATATAGGCAGCGTAGAGAACGACCAGATAGTAGAAGAGCGACATGCGAAACTCATTGCCGCTCATCGACACGTGAAAGAGTGTGCCAAAGAAGATGACCAAGAAGAAGGTAAAGGCTGTTTCCGATGTCGCAGTGCACATAATCTGTAATAGAAATATGTTATCAAGGCAATACAGTTGGAGCTGAAACTCACATAGGTCCGGACGTTGTAGCAGTCGTGCAGGACGAGCAAAGGCAGAGCCGTGTATACGGTATGGGTAATGACACTCATAACCACGCCATAGGCCGCATCTAGCAGATTGTAACTAATCAGATAGACGAGCATTACGATGGTGCAGAGCACTTCGCCGGAGCTGAAGAACATGATGCAGATCATGTCGTGTATGGACTCAAATCGCATGCTCAGATACTGCCACGCCAGATTGTCGATCTCTCCTATGAAGCAATGCATCGAAACGGAGCAGACTATTGTGCCCACTATGGAGTAGATGATCAGCCAGAAGGGGCTCGGCTCACGCAGCGAATGCGATGCGATGCAGACCACAAAGGCCATCATCCAACTGCAGACGAGCACTGTAATCCAGGCAGCCGGATCGGGCTTGAGGCCAATGAACAGCATGGGAAACACCAGAAAGCTGATGCAGACGACGGGCTTGCACCAGCCATTCATGGGTCGCTCCTTGTCCACCACGGGTATTATGTTGGCCAGCAGAAAGTAGAAAGGAGTCTGTAATGGGTGGAGAAATATAGATAAAGAGCCTATTATGAATAGATGCTTAGCACATGTGAAAATATGTAGTAGTGATATTAGGCTAGAATATGTTTACTCATGTTTATACTCTTTCGAAGAAAATAGTATATTAATTTGTGCAGAAGTGTGTAATGCATTGAAGGAAGCAACGGAGACCCCCAAAAGTCAGCTCCAGTACGCTTAGAATGACAAAACAAATTGATCTGACCATGTCCGTCTGTCTGTCTGTCTGTATGTATGCTAACTAGTCCCTCAGTTTTTGAGCTATCGCGATGAAACTTTGCACAGAGACTGGTTATTCAAAGGGTCAGCACACTGGTCGGAACCGGCCGGATCGGACCACTATATCTTATAGCTGACATACAACTGGAAGTCGGTTTTGACCTTATATCCCATGTTCTCAAAGCTATCGCCTTCAATTTCGTTGTACACTTGAACATCCTTATAACTTATCAATGTTTCAAATTGCAAAACGATTAATTCATAAATAGCGAAGATATGCGTCATTAAATATGCATAAGAAATTTCGGTTGTGCAGTTTATAGAGTGAAAATTGCCTAAAGATTCGAAAAGAGTATAAGATCTTCGGCCAGCCGAAGATAATTCTTCTCCACTTGTTTAATAGAGAACTTGTACTCACAAAGGCGATGACTATAATTTTATACCGCTCCTTCATATTCGCATAGCCATTCACAGTGCTCCACCAGATATTAAACTTATTCAGATCAGTGCGTTTTGGAGCATTGTCAGTTACCTCCAAATCGCTAGGCAAATCGGCATTGTAATCCGTATCATCGATTATCTCGCTTACTGCTTGACTGATCAATTGTCGCTGTCTGTGATAGGATAGAAGCACAACCAGCAGCAGCACTAGGCAGAACATGAATAGGAAAGTCCAGGCATTGAATTGCAGCAAATGTGAATCGTCATAGGCCAAGTCGTGGGAGCCAAACATTTCGTACTTATTGCGCACCACCCAGCGCAGATAGATGAGGCCCACCAATATGAATGCCATGTTGTTCCACCAGAGCACTCCGTGCACATGGTAGCCCTTGATGCAGAGCACCATGATGCCGAACACAAAGAAGCGTATAACATCGCCAATCGATTTGGCAAAGACCAGCGAGCCCTTGTGGGGGCTCTCATAGGGACAGCTCAGCCAGAAGTTCAGATAGTCCGGTATGAAGAGGCAGACGCCAAAGTAGACATAGCTATATGCATATGGGGATATGGGCAGCAGTTCCATCAACATCAAATAGTTGGGCAGGCAGCTAAGTCGAGGCAATATATAGAACTATGGATATATTCAGTATGATCTATACTCACAAGTACTTAATAATCATGTAGAGTATGCTGTAGAAAAACAATAGGATAAAAGCCACTATAAACACATAGCTGCTATCCCAATTGAGGTTCAGAGTGCAGAACATAAACTTCAGATAGTCGATATAGTAGACGAAATAGGTGCAACTCGGATTATTCTGTACAAAGCGACACATCTCGGTGCTGTTGGGATACAGATCCTCGGAGTAATAGCATAGGCTCTGCATATATATATTTGATATGGGTGAGACATGAGATATGATATGTGGATATACTCACTTCATTCCATAGGTTTACAAAGGATGCGTGACGTCGCTCACGATGCAACGTCTCATTGGAGTGTAGAGGATATTTAAGGGACTCTAACTCGGACATATTTTGAGCAACTTGAGATGGAAAGAAATTTCTTGAGAATTTATTGGGATGTTACTCAAGATTCTAAGGCTATAATGAATATTTAATTGTATTTCAAAGTAGAAAAGCAACTAAGTTTTCTTGCTAAGCACACGTTTGAAAACTGAAATAGTTGGAAAAATATTTTTGACGTTTCAATCTACCACGGTTATCTACTTTCTTGTTTATTATGATATCATTGCTATACACGAGTTCAGCCTTATCAAAAACTGGCAATTTCTCAAACGCCTTCTCTCCTCTCTTTCTTTTTGTCTGCCGAGTGCATTCAGTTCTGCTAGCACCCTGAAAAGCATTCAATGCCCTCGGGTCCTGCACATGCCAAGCGCTGCATTTGCCCCTCCTGTGACAACAAAGGACAGCGCAGGACGATACACACACACACACACACATACAAATGGAAGTACAAATATAAACATGCAGAGTAAATGAAAATGTCATGCAACCAATTGGCAACTCCGCTGACCCCTGTCCAGGAGCAGCAGGCGAGGACAAATGGCAGTGCTTGAGTGCAGGCTCGTGTCAGCGCTACGCTTAGGGCTCTGGTGGTTGCACTCAGGACTGCAGGACTCGGCACAACAAGAGAGACAGGAGAGAGAGAGGATATATGTGTACATATATGTTAAGTTCCCTCTAGGGGAACAAACCGGTTGGCTGCTGAAACAGAGGTCATGAATATCTGAATTTAGGCACGCGCTTTGAGCCGGTTTTGAAAATGACCTAAGGTCAGTTTTAATGTTGCGGAAAATTGGACATGGCTCATTTACAAATTGATCAACATTCGGCTAATGGGCTTATAATAATCAGGAGGCGGCAGGAAGGCATTGAAGTGGTCATTTTGATTGCCCAACACCACAGTTGGTGGTCAGCGAAAGCAGCTCAATGGTAAGTCCTGTTTGTTGTGACACATGTTTAGCGCAGGGATAAGTGGACAATGGACAATTGGACAATGGGCACTTGGACAATGGACAACCGGTTTTGCAGTTGCAATAATATTTCAATCTAATAAAGGGGTTTCAGCTTTCGCCTGCCCCGCTCCTTAAAGTCAGTCGGGCAAGCTGGCGAGCTGGCAGAAAAGTTGAAGCATCACTTTTGCCAGCCCTCATAGAATAATCACTGAGACGCAAGCGTTACAGAAACGCCCAAAAAAAAGCGAAAAAGTGGGAAAAAAAACGTGCAAATGCAGATGGGGAAAAAAACGCTGATACTTGAGATACGAATGAAAAATCTCTGCACAAAATTAAATTTTATAATAAAAATGCAAATAAAGTAAAAAAAAACTTTACTTTTTTGTTGTGTATACTTTGCTTTGTTTTTGGATTCGCTCTCTGTTCTTTTTTTTTTTTTGCTATGCGGCTTTTACTTAGTTTTGTGCGCGCTTTCTATTTCAGCGCACATTTTATTTGGCGAGCTTTAGTTTTTTCTACTCATTTATTTGATCCTTTTTCATGCTTGTTGCTAATTAAGGACACGTAAACTGTAAATTTGCTGTTTGCGGTTGTTGTTCGGCTGCTGTTGCCTTTCGGCGAGTTAAGGAAGAAGCCTCTCAAGTGTAAATAAGCTTTAAGGGAATAGCTCTTATGATTAGTGTCTGATCTGATAAGTCAAGATGACTAGCCAATAATATTCCAAAGAAGTTACAGAAATGTGAATGATAACTTTATCTTTAAAATATCACTAGCACAATATCTTAATCTTAAGCCTTAGCTTGACTGATTTTCGCATCTGGCCCATATGGCTTTACTTCTCAAGGCAGTTTTTTCCGGCTTCAGTTAATCGTCGGTTGCGAAAGTCTCAAGGCAATATTACAAGCACTTACTTAAGCAACCAACTTTGCACATGCAGCAAGGGGGCAGGAGAGGCTTGAGATGTGTCTTGTAACTGACGCGTTAACAACACACACACACACACCTTCTCACACGCTGCTGCCGTCTGGAGTTTACACAATTTCTTTTTTATTTTGTTGGCCCAACAGATTTCAGACAAGACTCCCTCCTCAACAGCCTCTCACTTGTATTCCTCTCGTATCTGTGCGCTCGTAAAGGCGCAGCGCCAAAAAGTATGCAATGGTTTTTTAATCGAGCGCAACATTTATTGCCACATTACGTATACGTAATACGAACTTTACTTGAATGGAAAAGTTTACCGTTTCAGCTGAGCTGAGCCGTGTGTTTACTTTACCTTTTGCAATTTTCTTCCTGCTTGCAGCAGGCAGCTGCAAAAATTGCTCAGAGTTATTTTACTTGCGATTAACTTATTTCCGTGTGGAAATCTTAAGCGGCTGCGATGAGCAGGAATAAATATATTTGTATTGATGGTTTAAATGGGGATTATATAGTTACTGCAGTTACAGCTAAATGCAGATTATTGCTATGGATTTGTGCTCACTTTAACTTAGAGCAGATATTCTTTTATAGTTATGCTTAGCTCAATTGAAGTTCTTTTGGAATGTATCGTATTACTCGTTTGCCCAGTTGCCTGTCAGGCCTGGGCCTTTAGACAAACAAACTTAATCAAATCTGTTGAGCAACCGCAGCCCAACTCAACTCCACTCAACTTGAGTCGAGTCGACTCCACTTCAATCTTTGTCTGTCGTCTGACAAATGTCGCCTGGAGATACAAGACTTTAGTTTGGAGCATGCATCTTGCAGATGCTGCACATGCTCCACTGGGCACAAACGGGGTGACCACAAGGCTCAAGGCTCGCCTGCTGCTGCTGTCCCCTTAGCTCGTGCCTCAACCTGTGGCAAGTTATGCGTGGCATGCAGTCAAAAATAGTGTCTAAGAAAATATTATTATTGCTGACTGTGCGATGCTGATGCTGATGATGAGATGCTCAAGCATAATATGAGACTGAGCCGCATATCAGTGCTCTGACAGCCGGCCAGGACAAGGAAACAAGGATATATATGTATGTGAGCTGAGGGCACGACCGCAAATCAAACTCGTTGCAAAAGTTTTTGGGGCGCCCAAACGTTGGCAACATGTGATAAGTTTATTGTCCTGCCGCATGACGCACACACTCACACACACACTAACACACACACACCCACTGTCCAGGCGGCAGTGCTGCCAAAAAAAGGACTCGCTTGCGCAAGTATCGCATTTCATAACAGAAATATGCTTTCTTGGTCTATAAATTAAGTTGTCTCGCCCACAAATATTAATTGCCTAATTAGCATATGCGACTGACATGACCAGGACACAGGACATAGGACACAGGACCCAAGACCCTTTTGCCCAAAACCTAAAGACGATGGCACAATAGCCTGTTTCGAGTTTTTCTTTAAGGCACATGCTTGTTATCCTGCGAGTCTTGGGCCAAAGGCTCACATATTGTCAAAAGGACACGTGACTTTGTTTGGCTTGTGAAAACACCTAGAAATACGCAAATACACAATACTTGGCAAGTGAGACGACTGCTCAGATACCCATTAATATACTTATTACTTCGATAAAGTAAGCTTACTTTTCAAAAGTACAAGTTTAACATCTTAAGATTTATCATTAATTTATTTTACAAATTATTCTTTTACCTTTCTCTGTAATAGTCAAAATCGGGCTTGACAAGCAGCATATCCTTTTGCGTCCTTTTTCGCCTGTTATGCGCTTCGTTTTGCTCTAATTAAAAAATACACATGCTGCCAAAGCAGAAGCAGAGAGAAATTCGCTGTCATAATTGAGGGTTGTTATTTATATATGTACATTATTTTCAACGTTAATTGTTGTTGTTCTTTGCCTTTGTTCTTTATGCCCAGTTTTTTATATATATATATATTTTTGGGGCTTTATTCTTGCTTGAGTTGAAGTTCTATTTTTTTTCTTCAAATGTAGGTTATCGATTTTGTGGCTGTTTGTCTTAAATTTATGTTTAATAAGTGGGCGACTTTATGTTTTGGACATATGCTGCTTAGAAGGTCCTTGCTTGGGCATTTGAATAAGCTTAAGTCCTGTCGCTGCATCATCTGCTTTGCAAACTCATTTAAATCAATTATCAGCAGTCCCTAGATTCCACTCCAGGCTCAGGCACAATAATCAGCTCATAATGAGCCTGTTAATTTTATATCCTGCGCAAAAAACCACTGCGAAATTTGCCTGCGGCAAAAGAAAACATGTTTTTTTTTTGTTCTCTTGTTTTCTTCTCATGTGGCAAAAAAGTTTGGCGACTTTCTCATTCCATGCCAAAAAAAGAAGACTCGAAAAACTTTTGTAAATATGTTACATAAATATTTGGCTACATCGTATGGGGCGCCTACTTGACAAGCAGCTGCTGCAAGGACTTTATAGGACTATAGAGGATGTATTTCAGTATTTCAGTGGCTGCAAGTGCACTTGTAACAATTTCATTAACTGCAAACGAAGCACAAGAGCTGCCCCTCAAGATGCTGGCTGCTATATTGTGAAGTATGCGTTTTAATTGCAGACAAAGTCCATTGGAACAGCGGATGAGCCGAAGGAAACCGCAAGATAACAATCCATTAACTTTTTGCCACTCAACTCGGGCGAAACTACGACAAGTAGAGCTCTCCCCCCCGAACCTCCTTGCCAGGCACCTCAGGCAATTGCTTTGCATATTAAAAGGGATTCTTTTTTCTGCTACCCATTTGCTGCACAGAGTTCAACGGGACTCCAGGACTCGTACAGCTGCTGTGGCTGCTCTTCAGTTTCAGCAAGCGTCAACAGCAAACCGTGCAATTTATAAAGGATAAGCAAGGATACGAGCATACACACATACATTCGACAATTCACATTCATATTCACTTCTTGCTTGTGTTTTTTTACCACTGAGGGCAAAGCAAGTTTTTCCACTTTTTGAGTTTCTCAATGCAATTTTTTGTTTTTCTTTATTTGGTGGGATTTTTTTCTCTCCGTATTTTATAATATTTGGTATGAGACTTTAAGTTGCCTGGAATAATGACTAGTACTTAAAGCGCTGAAATTGAAATGCTCCTTCAAGGATTTAAGCTGCTCTAACTTTGTCAAAACTGATCCGATTTTCCTTCCCGAGGCAGTTTTGATTATTCTTTGACCTCTTTATTAATTCTGCATTAAAATCTGAAATTTTTTGGAATTTTTGAATATTTTATCAATAACAAGCCACGTAAAGTTTTCTAACTACCTAGAAAATACCTTCGAAGATTTTAAACTGCCATACCTTTGTCAAATCTGATCTGATCTTCGTTCCCGAGACAGTTTGGATCATGGTTTGACCTCTATATCCATTCTGCATTTAAATATGAAGTACTTTCGAGTTTTCGGTTTTCTATCAAAAACAAGCCGTGATAAGACAACCAATTTTAGGTCCTTGTCGTTTTATCGAACCGAAATTCACGCTACTAATTTCTTGATCAACCTTAACCCCATCTTACCCCTAAATAATCATCTGCTGCGCTCAGCTCCTATCACTCTGGAAGAGATGCTGTCGACTGAGGCACAGCAACCCCTTTTAACCCCTTTTGGGTTTTAGATATTTGTGTGGGCAAACAGCTGTTTAATGTGTTTGCGTCTAGGATAATGTTGTGCGTCGAATTCAAAGGATCAGTGAGCATGAAAATTTGAATATTTGATGGCTGCAGGCAACGCGATCCTCCAGCAGGATAGCAGCCTATGCAAATGCCTACCCCCACTCCTTAAACCAACCCGATCTGCTAAACCAGACCGGATGCTGTGTGCGTGCCTTGAAATAGAAATCGATATTGAATTTGAAGGAAAAACTGTGTTGGGAAAAAGGTCTCGCTTGCTTGAAGATTCGATAAAGCGATAAGGCTGTAATAAAACTTTCGACACGAACACACACACATATGTCCTTGACCACAGGAGATTAGTACGTGTGAGACGTAGGTCGTCTGAGAAAACCCTTTGGCCACACTTTGCATTGGGGCGTGATTAATGAAGTGTTGACCAAATCAAAATTAATGCCAAACTTGTGCCTGGGCGATAAGAAAACTGACCAACAAACTAAGGCAGCATGTGTAGAAATCAAGGGAGGTGGGGTTGGGGTCCTGTTAACAAAACAACATGTGCTAAGTGGCATGTGGTCAAAATGGGACTCGAAAGTCCAAATCGTACTCAGTGTCCGAGTCGGAGTCGGAGTGGGAGTCGGAGTCCTGGTCAAGAATAGTTTCAATTTACGCCTTGTGAGCAAAACATTCATCACATTACGTTTTGGGACGGTCTCTGCACAAATGTGAAATGTCAAAAATACACACACACACACGCACACACACATATATATTTAAAGGCTGTGCAGCTGTTTAGTGCAACCCTTTTCCAGGCCAAAATGGGTTAACTGTCCGCTGGAGCTGGAGCTGGAGTGTCCGGTTTTGGAATAATTAATCACAGGCTCACATGCGATTTGTAAAGTTAATTGCCGTGGCGAAAGCGCACGTCGAGAAGGGTTCTCCACTATACAGATCCTTATCCTTCTTGTCTACTACTGCTGCTGCTTCTGTTCCTGCTGCTCCTGCTGTGTCCAATTGTGGCTCTTTGGCTGGTGTGGGAGGTGTCCGCTTAAGTGCTTTCTCTGCATGTCTTCAATTACTGACAGTTTAGCACATATTCCAAACTCTTACGTGTTTCTAGCTACGCATTTAATATTCATGCCCCCAGTCCAGTAGTCCATATCCTGCCGAGCAGCATCCTTGACTTGACTGCAATGTTTGCTGACACTTTGCTCAAAATGTGCACGCGCTTGGCCTGCCTTGGCCCTGTCCTGACTCAGTTATCCTTATGCTTCACTGGCTGCTGCTGCATCCTTTGAAGTGTTTCACTTTTGGCAAAAATGTCATGAAAAATTCATGCCAGCCACCGCAGCGAGGTGCTTACCTAGAAGAACAAACACAGACAGGATAATAATAACAGCGTTGAGGTCCTTAAGCTAGCACATGCAAAATGCAACAGTAAGGAAGTTTGATAATGATGCGGTCTTAAAACGAAATAGTTGAGGTTGATAGTTCTTATTATTATTGAATACGAATGTTCTTCTTTTTATTATTAGACTATTATTTCATATGTTCTGTTGCCAATAGTTTCTCACACTTAAACCCATTTAAATTATGTAAAATACAAGAGCAAAAGCCAGACAAAACCAACTAGAAACAAGTGGGGAAGGATTATCTTCGGCGTGCCGAAGATTTTATACTCTTTTCGAACCTATAGGCAATTTTCACTCTGCCAACTGCACCACTGAAATTTCATAAGCTGTACAAAATCGTTTTGTCGCGTAACATTTTTTTTTTGTTCTAAGAATATTTAATTCATTGTCAGCTGTATAGCAGCTATAAGATATAGTGATCCGATCCGGCCGGCTCCAACCAATGTGATGTCTCTTTGAATAATAAGTATCTGTGCAAACTTGTATCGCGATAGCTTTAAAAACATGGGATATATGGCCAAAACCGACTTCGAGTTGTATGGCAGCTATAAGATATAGTGATCCGATCCAGCCGGCTCCAAACCAATGTGATGTCTCTTTGAATAATAAATATCATCGCAAAGTTTCATCGCAATAGATTAAAAAACATGGGATATATGGCCAAAACCGACTTCGAGTTGTATGGCAGCTATAAGATATAGTGGTCCGATCCGGCCGGCTCCGACCAATGTGCTGTCCCCTTAAATAATAAGTGTCTGTGCAAAGTTTTATCGCGATAGCTCAAAAACTGAGGGACTAGTTTGCATACATACAGACAGACAGACAGACAGACAGACAGACAGACAGACAGACAGACAGACAGACAGACAGACAGACAGACAGACAGACAGACAGACAGACGGACATGGCTAGATCAATTTGTTTTGTTTTTATAAGCATATTGGCAGTAACTTTTGGGGGTCTCAGACGCTTCCTTCTATGCGTTACAAACTTCAGGACAAACTTAATATACTATTTTCTTCGAAAAGAGTATAAACATAAATCAAATTTCAATTTCGCAAACCTTGCTTTAAAGTGGCTCAACACAAAACAAAGTTCACAAGTCATTTATTGATTTTATTATTTTGAGAAAACTTTGTCAACTATTCGAAGTTTGGTTGGGCGACACAAACGGAAACGGAAACAACAACAGGAAGAAGAAGAGCACAGGACTAAGCCTCCAGGCATGACACTCACAACATGTGTGGGAATTAGTTTTCACTTTTAATTTGATTTCGGAAATAGTTTTGGCTGCCAAGGATACTCGAGAGGTGTGAGATAGGTTGATACAGCCCCAAGGGTTGTGAATGTGATATGACTTGTGATTTTATTCTAATCTGAATGTGAGTTTAATATTTAAGAACTAGTTACTTAAATTTATGAGCAGCCATTAAAGACACCCACTAATCACACACAAAACTCAAGCTAAGTGCTGCTCATATATAACTTTCAACATAAAACTCAATGAGTATATTGCTTTTTTTTCGTTTAATGCATAACAATTACGCACAATAAAAGTATAATTAAAACAATTACGGAATTTCGCTCATTAAACTTGAACTTTTATGGGGAAACAAGAACACGCAACTGGGCATCCATGCAGGCATAAATAATAAAAGGAAATAAAATACACAGCACACAAAAATTTCACACGAATATTCATAAATTAATCAAAAATATTGTTTACCAGTCGGACAGTTGGACAGGGGTGGGGTTGGGGTTGGGGGTTGTATTCTCCGCCCACACGCGACAATTGACCCTTTTGTTAATTAAATTTCAAACAATGAAAGGACATTACGTGTGTTTGTGTGTGTGTCCATCATGATATGCAAACAAGGCTGCCCAAATTGAGAATGAAACTGTTTGCGCAGCTAATAGGGAAAGTATCGCCTCGATTCCATGTAGATAGATATATCGCGTCAGATAGTGTCAAGGTAAATTTGAACTAGCCAGCCCGAAATTGCCCATAAATTTTGTGCACTATTTTGGGTCCCAAAACGAAAAAAAAGGGTTGATGTTGACAGGCGACGAGCAGGAAAGCAGCCCACAACAAACCCCACCCCTTTTATCCTTTTGAGCACGCCCATATAGAGCCTGCATATGATGTTTATCCAGTGTGGCGACTATTAGCCCACATAAATTATTAACGCGCATTTCAGAATGTGCATGTAGTTTATTAGCACTTGAGACTAGCTATGTTGCGTGTTTTTCTCTGTGCCAGTGTCCTTGTGCTGGTGTCCTTTTGGTGTCCTTTGCATGTTGGCCTATTGGAGAATTATCCATTCTCTGTGTTTGTCTATTTGTATTAATTTACATACGACACGCATTCTCGCACTCTGGCCAAAAAGGATATACTAGCTGCTCGTCTGGAGTTTATGATATATGCGTGTGGCCCAACAAAAATGATGAGCGACTTTCAATTAGCAATTGGACTATATAATGCACACATAACTAAAACAGCTAATGGATTTTCAATTTGAGAATACAATTTCATTTGCATAGATAGCAACTTTAGATAATAAATTATGAAATAATATTATCAGATAATTTCTTTTGCACCAAAATGCTATCAACGCGCTTTAATGTGTTGGCGGCAAGGCAACCGCAGGATCCACAGCAGCAGCAGTGTACCCAAATCAAATCAACGGCCAAAGCAACGGAAAATGAAAATATATAAAAAAAAGAAGAAGCACGGACGCTGTCGGCCCACATTAACGAGGAAGGACATTGACCAAGTAACAGGAGCTGGCAGGACAACGCTGCAAGCGCTAGTCAATAATTCAGCTTATCACCGGCGGATATTAGAATGGAAAACCCAAAGGACAACACATCCGGTGCCGCAAGCGCGCATCAATAAAAAAATTGAAGAAAACACATTTCAAATGACGTCCAAGCCAAGTGGAGCAAACCTATTGAGAAGGTGTTCATGTTTATCAAAGGTTGGGGATTGCATTGGGGGTTTGGGGGGCTGTCCACTTTGGCAGCATCTCAAGCAACACTTTTCAAGTGAAAGAAAGCTCGCGCACTTCAAGTCGAAACTTTGCTGTGTGTATTTGTGTATTTGCGTATTTCCAGTATACTCCCGAGGGTTGTCTTCGCTTTGAACTTTGCATTTGACTTTGGGACTCTTTGGGCTGCTGCGGTGAATCGCATCTTGCAGTTTGTCAACCCTCCCCTCTGGACTTGGACTTTATTCAAATTGTTGTAAAACCGTAAAAAAGCAAAACAAACTCACCCACACTATTCACCATCATCAGCATCTCTCCCCTTAGCCAAGTATTTACTCACGTTCAGTTCGATCTGTATTTGAGTTATTTTTCTATTCGGTTGTCCTGTGCCGTGAAGCATCCTTTAAAGTGCCGCGCTGCTTGTAAATATTTTGACAGAGCAAACTTTGCTATGCTCACAGTTTTTAAAGGCATTATTTTCTCAAGTTTAAATTTCAAATGTGGAAAGTACTTAGAAGAAAAACTGTTGGAAATATAAAGTTAAAGCTTTCAGAGCCAACAATATTGAAAAGCATTTAAGACAAGTGGGGAAGGATTATCATCGCGATAGCTCTAAAAACATGAGATATATGGCCAAATCCGACTTTGAGTTGTATGGCAGCTATAAGATATAGTAGTCCGATCCGACCGGTTCCGACCAATATGCTGTCCCTTTATATAACAAGTCTCTGTGCAAAGTTTTATCACGATGGCTAAAAAACTGAGGGACTAGTTTGCATACATACAGACAGACAGACAGACGGACATGGCTAGATCAATTTATATTGTCATTCTAAGCATACTGGCAGTAACTTTTGGGGGTCTCCGACACTTCAGCACAAACTTAAATATTATTTTATTCGAAAAGAGTATATAGTATATAGCATAAGATTCCAAACATGAGTCAGCTTCTACTTATTTGCAGCTCTTTTCAAGATTACGACGCAACTTCTTAGACTTTATAGGCTAGTTTTATATACCTTTTGCCAGACGAGTCTTTAAAGATGACGCATTAACTGCTAAATTGCATACAGAAAAAAACACGAAGTGCATATAAAAAATGCTAAATTTGCTTATTTAATGGTTGCGTTGTACAAATTGCTGGCAATATTTCGAGTATATATATACTCTACTACCTTCTACGCTGAAAATAAAGCTGAATCAGTCAAAGGTCGTTAATTTTTCAAATGAGCGTATAAATTTCTGAACAATCAAATAAAGCGCAACAGCAATATATATTCTCCCTCTCTCTCTCTCTCCCCCTTTTATTTATTGGCATTGCACAGGGGACAAGACATAAAACATAAACAGCAAATGGCGTAAAGTATTCCAAATTGTTCATTTCTGAAAAAAAATTATAATAAAATATTTAGCCAAGTATTGAAGATGGCGTCTTTCTCAAAAGCAGCAGCAGCAGCAGCAGAAGTCATCGTTCCCCCCTTGTTAGCCAACCCTTCCAAGTTTTTATGCACTCGCCACCCCCTGTCAAGGGAAAATTCGTAGAAAAAAACTCATATGCATATTTGCTCCATAATGCACAACGAAACTTGCTACAAAGCTTTTGGCTGTTATCTACTATATATGTACTATATAGGGGTTGCCCAGCAGCATCCGCAGCATCTGAAAGTCCTGCGTAGAGTGTTAGATTTTCGATGCCGTGTGCGCCATTTTCGTTCACGTTCCATAAATTTCACGTCAAGTATTTATAAATCAAATATAGCATCTGCCCGAGCAAAGTTCCCTTGTCAAAATCAGCCAAGACATACACACTATATTTTATGTTTTTTTTTCGTTGTTTGCTTGACTGCAGTCCTGTTTATTTCCGCTTCCGCTTTACAAGTATTCTCCATTAATAACGCGCTTTTTGCATAACATGCCAAAAGTATTGAAAATTGAGAATTATTGCGGATTTTAAGGCAATAACTCAACTATGTTTACGGCCGGCAGCAAACAATTGAAAATAATTTATGAAGTAGTAAAAAATATCTCAGAAGCGTCATGAATTATTTTGAATTAAAGTCTTATCTTAAGAAAAAATCGGAGATATTAAATGGCGACTCAAATGATTCTGTGAAACTGAAATATATACTTTATGCATATATACATATATATATATATATTTTAAAATGCAAAACTTAACCCCATTCAAAACACTCGACACCTCTCGAATTTAGTGCCGAACTTTTGGCCATAACTTTTGTGCCAATAATCTATATCGAATCGCAGCTGGAGCAAAATCGCAGCTATAAAAATTGCAGTTGCCCGTGTGGAGTGGCAGTTGTCAAAGTTTCGTAGTGGTATTATCATAGTTTAAGTTGTAATTTTCACAATGGCACTATTGATTGTAAGTTATCTCAAGCGGAATACCACAATCTCAATCTCTCAATCTCTGAGGTCATCTTGCAGATGCTTATCATGACGCTGCATATACTAGTTGGCAACTCGATGGCCTTCTTCAGTTCGCCAATGCTATTGCCTGTCTATCTGATGAGCACACTGCTTGACCCCACCAATATGCCAATGGCTATGGCCATGTCGCTATCGAAGCCACCGAGCCTCGAGGCATGTGTAGAGCAGGATTTAGATGCCGGAAGTCATCTTACTAAACGAGGAGCACCAGCATATGGCCAAGGAGGCAGACCGCCAGGCGAAGCAGAACAAGGAAGAGGATTAGATTCCATCCCCTTCACTGATGATGTCATTCAAGATGTTCATCATTTGGCCCACCGATTGGCCAACGAGGCTAGCACTCGCTTAGGCTTCGACAAGGATGCGGTTTCCAAGTTCTATTTCCACGAAGAAGGATCGCCGACAACCAGAGAGTTAGCGGAGCACATTAGCCAGGTACTTGGCTTTGGCAATGCATTCCAGTCAATGCAGTTCCTGTTGGGTAATCCACCCACTGCTGAAACAAGGTCTGGAGAAGCAAACTCGGGTCTACAACAGCTTCAGCCTATGGATTGAGGGTGATGCGAAACCTTCTAAGTTAAAAAACCCTATGTATAGACTCTAACAGTAAATGGAATAAGCGAAATCTTCCACTTGCCTTGACTGGGAGTCTAAGAAGGGAGAATATGAACGAAGTGACCACGATACCATATGGGAAATCCTGGCTACTTTGTCTATCATAGCTCTAAGTATATGTAATTTAAATTTGATTATTGTTCGGGACGCTTTTATAATATATTACTTAAGCGAAAAGTTTGCCAAAGTTTGTTTATAGAAATATATAAAAAGCATTTGCATGATATCCAAATAGTTTCAAATGTTGTGTACTTTTTCTATGTGAGGCCCAATTCCTATATACAGGTATATAGATCTTGTTATAGTTTGGAAGATACATCAGATGATAACTGAGTAAAGTTAGATTATACTTGCTGTTTGTTTTAGCATATGTTGCCTCAAATTAAAAAATTTAATGCATGTCGAAACCTTACTAATCTCAAGTTAAGTGCTTAACTTTTGGCTTACATTTGCATTCATTTTGCAGTCAGTTTTCATTCTGCTATAAAAAACTGCACTTGCATCTTTAAAGCCACAGTTTTCAAAGTATTATCACAGTTTGAGGTATACGCTTTGAAATGTCACAACAGCTTGTAAGTTTTGTGCTGCAAAATCTTCAATTCTTCTAATGCTCTGACAATTATCAGCTACTCTATATGTCATTGGCATTGCTCTGCTGCAGCTCCGATGCGGCTGTCAAAGACTATTTGGAACAGGCTGAGACCACAATAGGAGCAATTGGAAAGTTCGCTGTGGCACCCATACGATTGATCAACTCAATTATGGGCTTCGCACCGAGTAAGCCGCCAGAGAAAACAGTCGCTAAAACTGTGCATGCTGAGGTGCACGACGATAGCGATCTGATAACGATTATAAAGAGTCCTAGCTCGCCTCTCGGCATTTCTCACGTTCAGAAACCCTCTATTGAGGATACTCTGGGCGTTTTCGAAAATCAAGGCGGAAGTATTCCACCACCAGGTGGTGCAAATGCTCCACCACCAGGTGGTGCAAATGCTCGAACGACAGCACCTCAAAATGGGGCATATGGTCCACAGTCAACTGATAGTGCAGTGCCAGCCATATTAAATACTTTTGCTGACTGGATGGGCTACTGAGACCAGTTGGCAATATGTCCTGTAGAAATTTCCTGCAGATTGACTGACAGATGCAGTATCTGTCTGTTATTTGTTGTTGTGTTAATTTTGTAATTAATTTTAGCCTTCAGCGTGGCTTATTTAAATGGAATTTAATAACAAAATAAGCAAATTTTAATCATACTTTTTCGCATATATGAATAAAGTCTCAAGACTAAAAGCAATTCGGAAAAGAGAAAGATTTTTTTTGTTGTCAATTAATTTTTTTTTATTTAAAATCTGTCTATAAAGACAATCATTAAATGTTCTGGTGTTCCTTGACATTAAACTATTTTATGAGACTGTATGTGATGGTATGGATAAATATTAGCCTGGGTCTCTGAAAGGAAGGTCTAGAGGGTGGAATCGATTAAGACGTCTTGTTGTTTGGGTGTTGTCCAGCAGATTTATGGCCTGGTTATTCGTGTGGTCTGACAACCTTTCTATATATTTTTGGCTGAATCGCTTTATTTCATCCACCACCCAAGGAATCTTGAGCTCCCTGTGTAGCTCTTTGTTGGTAGTTAAAAAGTGAGCTTGAGCCGCTATCCTAAGGGTCTTGCTTTGGAAGCTTTGAATAATTATACTCTGATACCGAAGGTACTCATAGTATATTGGTTTTGTCGAATGTCCGTCAGGCCGTCCGTCTGTCCGTCTGTCCGTCTGTCCGTCTGTCCGTCTGTCCGTCTGTCCGTCTGTCCGTCTGTCCGTCTGTCTGTCTGGATGAACGCGCGTATTTCCGAAACGATATTAGATAGACTCTTGAAATCTTTTGCGTTATGATTATAGCTATCTGCTTCAGATCAAGTTTATTCCAAATTTATGCCACGCCCACTGGGAGGCTGGCAAATCGATAACATGTCGATACACCTCAAATCACAAATCGATTAAACGTGAATAGCTCCCACAATTTTGAAGCTAGAGTAATCAAATTTGGTAGGTATATTGCTGGTGACCTCCCGAAAAAATTGGATCCTAGGTTAATCGGCCACGCCCATTATTACGCCCACCAGCCCCCCTCCAAAATTAATTTGAAATGCTTATATCTCCCGCAGTTTTAGAGCTAAAGTCACCATATTTGGAATATATATTACTGGTGACGTCCTCTACAGATTACAGAAACAAAATTTTGACCACGCCCACTCCCGCCCCCGTAATCGCGAAAATCGATATACATGAATGCACAATTCGATAACACGTGTATATTTCCCGCAATTTTGAAGCTAGAGTCCCCAAATTTGGAATTTAGACTAGGGCTGACCAGCCCAAAAGATTGCGTCCTGGATTTTCCGGCCACGCCCACTAGAACGCCCCCCAGCCACCCCGCCCCCACGAAACACGGAAGCCTATATCTCGCACAGCTTAAGAGCTAGGGCCACCAAACTTTGAGGGTAGACTTCTGGCCAAGTCCTCTAAAGATCGGACAAAAAATTTTGGGGCCACGCCCCCGCCCGCCCCCAAAAATCGCGAAAATGTATATCTTCCACAGTTTTAAAGCTAGAGTCACCAAAATTGGAGGATAGACTTATTGTCAGCCCCCCTAAAGATCGGCAAAAAATTTTGGGGCCCCGCCCCCTCCCGCCCCCAAAAATCGCGAAAATTTATATCTTTCACAGTTTCAGAGCTAGAGTCATTAAACTTGGAAGATAGAATTCTGGTCAGCCCCTCTAAATATCGGTAAAAAAAAATTTGGGGCCACGCCCCCTCCCGCCCCCAAAAATCGCGAAAATGTATATCTTCCACAGTTTTAGAGCTAGAGTCAAGAAATTTGTAAGATAGACTTCTTGTCACTCCCTCTAAAGATCGGCCAAATTTTTTGGGGCCACGCCCCCTCCCGCCCCCAAAAATCGCGAAAGCTTATATCTTCCACAGTTTTAGAGCTAGAGTCACCAAAATTGGTAGATAGACTTCTGGTCACCCCCTCTTAAGATCGACCATGCCCCTCCCGTTCCCAAAAACTTGGAATGCCGATTTCGGGTCACCCAAACACCAGCAAAAATTTTCTGTTCACTTGCTTTCAGCTGTTCTTAAAATGGTATCAGAGTATTACGCAGTCGGCTCCGCCCGACTGCAACGTTCTCACTTGTTTTTATATTGGAAGTGGAAGCCGTTCCCCACAGCTGGATGCAGTAGGTCCATACAGGTTTAAGTATGTCCTTATATATTAGTACCTTATTTCTAGCTTTAAGTTTGGAATGGCGACCTATAAGCCAGTACATTTGGCGTAACTATATGTTGAGCTGCTGTTTTTTTAATAGGATGTGGGGTCGCCAAGTGAGTCGCCTATACAGGGATAAACCAAGGAAACCAGGGATAAACTGAAGAGAAAGATTGAAGACATATAACGAAACAAACTAATGATAGATATTATAGAAACTTTGCTTTTCAAATATCTTAGAACAGTTTTCAAACTGAGTAGTGTGTCAGCTATTCGATGCGTTACCTAATCTAATCATTAAGAAATGCAACTCAAAGTGCACAAGATTAGAGTTACCTAAGATAACTGAGCGTAAAGTCTAACCCTATGACGATCTGCTCAATTCGAATTATTGTAAAATATATATATAATCTTTAAACTAGATTTCCATATTCTAATTTTACTGAGCTCATAAAATCAGAGGCTTTATAAGCTAATCGCTTTGCTTGCAGCTTCAGTTGTAAAAGTACTCTGAGCAATGACGCGACTGTTGGTAAGTTATCGTAAAAAACCTGACAGGACTGTTTTCTATCATAATATTCTTCCCTGGCAGATCCTTCTCTTTTCTCTGGCTCTGCTCCTGGGCACTGCTCTTGGCAGTGTCGCATTTTGGTTGCGTCTCCTTGGTATTCGACCGCCGCCAACAAATGTGATCGTGCCGGGTTGTTTTACTCCGCCCAACTGTGGCTAGGCTGGACTTCGAGTGTGTCTGGAAGACAACTTGCCTTATATAGTTGGTGCCGAGATCGTTTAGGTTATTATATACACAGTCTCATGTATATTGAGTTTGGGCCTTTCTAAGATTTTCATGTTCTTCTATCATATCAATAAATCATATCGTATATAGGGAATAAAGCATTTCCGACTGCAACGCATTTAGTTTGCATATGAAAAGCATTTCCCAAAGGCATTTTACTCAGCTTCAAATATATTCCAAATTTATGCAAATTTTTCATATTTTAATATATGAAACGCAATAGAAATTGGGCAGATTATGGCGTCAGTTGTGCCAAGTGGCAAAAGGGGTTAGGGTTAGGCCTACAAGTTTTGTAAAGAATTGCCACCTCTTAGACCCCAATCTTGAAAGCGCTATTCTGAACCGCATTGATAAAACCCATCATATTCATTATGGCCCAACAACAATGAGTCTGTGCTGTAAAAGGCTTTACTTGCCAGCTTGAATACCTAATGATGGTTTGCAGTCCTGCTCGTCCTTTGCTGCTCCTGCTGCTGCTGTTTGTGATAAGATGACACAAAATGTATAAAAATTGACACATAAAATTTAAGTTGCCTGCCGGTCGCCATTTTACTTTGGCCACAAACCGCCAACACGCGCCAGCCTCAAACACATCCTTTTGCCTTTACGCCCCCCTCATAAGACGCATTGCTCCCCACTCTGCTCTCTATATATATCCCGCTCTCTCTCTTTCTCTCGCTTCTATCTCTATCTCTTTCTCTGTCTTTGTTCACTCACTTCGTTAGCTATGTAAATGACTTTGTTTGTTTGCCATTGTTGTCCTCTTTGCCAAGTGTTGCCGCTCCAAAGATAATTCTGTCGACAAGCTGGCAACGCTGTTATCGCACACACACACACTCATACACACAAACACACACACACATGCAACACACGCATGTTGAGCTCTGCTTGCGTAGGCACAGATTTTTAACCCTTTTTGCCCGGCAACGCCACCCCAAAATCGAAAGAACTCGCTGTCGCTTATTTACTTTCTATATATCTACACACACACACACACACACACGCACACACAAAGAGGGGAAATTTTCACGCACATCACGCATGAAAGTCGCGTTTTCGTCCTGTACATAAGTCCCTCTGTGTATGTATGCGTGTTCTGTGCTCTCTCTGTGTGTGTGTGTGTGAGTTTACTTGTGCGTATCCTTTCGCTTTTCAGTTGCGTCTCCTCTAGAGATTTTTCGTCACAGATATCTTATGAAAAATTGTTCACATTTTTTGGTCTAACAAATTGCGCGTCAGAAACGCTCATCCATATGCAGAAGAGAACCCGAAATTCCTCGACTGTTCGATAAGTTTAATTAATGTCTCGGTTGTTTGTTATGGGCCAGCATTTTTTGGGTCTATGTAAATAATATGCGCTAATGATATCAATAAATTTGTTTGGAATTGTGGACAAATATACTCGATTAGAGTGGGTTCTACTCTAGAATATACGACGGAATCTTCATTAGCAGTTGTGGAAGATATGTTAATGGAGCTTTGAGCATAAAAGGTTTATCTCTTGAGATGTGTGAGTACTAAACTAGAAAACTAGAACTAGAAACCGAAGGCAAATGTAATACCTTATATATATATATCATAAAATCATTATCAATCCGAAATATTTTAGAATAATAATAATATTTACTTTACTCAATTTGCATTACTGTTTTGTATTCTAAAGTATGATAACCAACTCTTGTAGTACAATTTCAATTCCCTTGCCCACGCATCTACCCAATAATTAATGAAAATTTCTCGTTTCTACATCATTCCCCGTCTGGAATTCGCACTACGGAGTTCCCCCGCCCTCTAAAAGCGAAATGTAGAAATTTAAAAGAAATTATACCCCAAGGACAATGTCTCCGTCTATCTATCTCCACTCTCCAGCTGAGCTGCTGCTGCTCTGAAAGATATTTTCTTGTATTTTTCTATATTCCGCTTTGATTAACATTCGTCGCTTTGGCGTCTCCAGCGACGACGACCATGTTTTTAATTACTTTTGGGGGTAGTTTGGAAATTTCCTTTCGCTTGCCAGACGAACGGACACAGATACAGCACACAAAGAAAGAGAAAGCTTAGCCCGAGCTGAACTTTAAGCAATATACATACATATATTTTTTCAGCATATATATTTGCTCAATAATCCTGTATGCTGGCACACCTTTGACCACACTTGACCATCCCGAGGCGTGCCTTATTCAATTACAGTTTGTCTTGTGTAATCGAGAGTGAGATATACAATAACAAAATCCTGTTCACGTGTGTATCTGTGTGTGTGTGTGTGTGGCCCTGCGGCTCGCTTTTGCCACGGATCTAACCACTTGAGCATGACACTTCAAATTGCTTTTCTTTTTTTGTGAACTGACCACACGAAACCGGAAATAACATAATTGACCTCAGGGAACAGGGAAAAAAAGGTATCATTGCAAATCGCATCAAGTGACCGAAGCAGAAGCGAACCTTAAGTGATTTGTATCTGCATCTGTTGCGCCGGGCAACATATATAGAATACAGTTAGGGTAGGGGTGTTCATTGCTGCTGCTGGTCAGTTTCTGCCCCTGCCCTTTTTTTCTAGTCGAGTTTCCCCTGTTTGCGTTTGTCTGGTCACTTTGGGTCAGTTGCTCATTGTTGTTGTTATTGTTATTGTCATGTCTTTGGTGTCGCGTGTGTGTTTGTAAACAAATCAATTACTGAACGCTAAATGCATTTCAGTTTGTTGTGAGCCGCACTCAAATTTGAATTTTAAATTAGCCGCCCCGTCGGGGTTTTTATATGGTCAGCTTTGTTCACACCTACCATATGTTTCGGGTCTTCCATGTCGTCCGAAGGGGTCAATGTGTTTAACGGCAAACTTAAGTGGCCTTTAAATAGCTTAATGGCCAATGACCAATGACCAATGCGCTGGCTTAACAATATAATTGACGCCTTTGTGTGACTCGGACTGCGGCAGAAAATCAATGGGCATGTGGAAATGTCAATAGAGGAAGTATCTTTGAATGGCTTTTACGGTTATGAGCGTTATAAACTATTGAAATTGAATTGAAATACAAGCAAATGAAATTGAATCATTTGAAATGTTAAGAAATGTATGAAAAGGTGTGAACATTTCGGGATATCAATAGAATCCGACTCGGATTTTACAGAAATAACCTTATATTATTTATTTCAATTCAAAAAGATCACTTCAAAATAAACTTACCCATTCGTTTACCTGCATTTATTTTAAAACTTTAGCTAATTATAGAGCTAATTGACAACTCATTCACATTCCCGTTCCCTTTATTATCCCAAACATCCTTTACTCTCTTTCACACTCATCATTGGCCCTCTTTCTAATTCTGTATACCACAAGTGTTGAGCATTGCATTTCACATGCATATTCCGTCTGCATCCTTTCTGCATTTGCATGACACCTGACCCCCTCCTTATCCTTCACACACACACACACACACACACACAGAGCACTTGCACTTGAATGCAGCCTCGATTTGCGACCTCAAGTGCGAAATAATACTTTGCAAGCGGCTGGTGGGCTCTTGTCCTGGTCCTGGTCCTGTATGTGTTTGCGGATTGCATCCTCGTCGGGCGCCCTAAATAGTCCTTTATTACAGTCAACTGCGAGTCAAACGAAGTGCAGCAGCTCCAGCTCGACGTGTTTCTGCATATGCCAGCAAGGACTTGCCCCTGACACGCCCCCTGCCCCTGCACCCTGCCCACCGCTCTCCTGTTTGACTGCAGTTGCAGCACATGCAGTGCAACCAGTTGCATTATCCTTTAGAATTTGAATGCGCTTTGTGTTTCGTTTTGCACTTGAATGAGCGCCCGGTGAGGGGCAGGCAGGCGCAACAGGATGCGGATGCGCTGACTGCACATGCTGCTGGTTAGGCACTGAACAGGGATAGGTAGAGAGGGGGGAGGGGAAGACTCGCTCTCCTTTGAACATCACACGTCGCAACTCTTGCAGTTTTCACACTTGGCAGCGGCGCATCAGGTGGCCACTTGTGGGCGGGGACGCTTTGCCTTCGAGTGATTAGGCGGCCAAGTGCCGCAGGATAAAAGGACATGCCACAAAGCGTTTCACATGCTTTAATAAGTTAACAATGACGATTTTGTGATAATAAATATTGTTGCTTAGAGGTAGGGTGTACGGAGTTAGGAGTGCGGTGTAGGTTGGAAAATGATGGATTTAGGATGTTGGATATAGGATATAGGATGTAGGGAGTTAAGGGAGTGGGGCGTAGGTTGGAAAGTGTGGGATTGAGAATGTAGGATGTATGGTGTAGGATGTTTGATAATGGAGTGTAGGGTGGGGGAATAAATGGTAAAGGCTCTAGGGGGTAGGGACTAGGTTGAAATATGTGGGACTTAGGTTGTGGGATGTAGGAAGTATGGTGTAGGATGTTTGTTAAAGGAGTATAGGTTGGGGGAATAGGAATTGGGGCTAGAAAGGCTTAGAGGAAAGGATTTGTTTGTTAACGGCTCGAGTCGATCAGCTGAGCATTTTCTCGGCAAGGCTGCGTACAACATTCTCATCGTAGTCCTCGATCTCCTCCTCGGCATCGTCTATATCGACAGCGTTGGGCCTGTCTGGATAACCCTGCTCGGGTGGGACGATCTTAACGCCATGATCCCCGAACAGCAGACAATCAAAGTTGCTACACATATATAAAAGAAAAGTAAAGTAATATATTGGGAGCTCAAAGGCACTTGAAGTATCCTACCGTTCAAAGAGCTCAAAGCCCTGAAACTCGCCGGACATAAACATGCAGACATGCATGTTGCGACCGACAAACCAGATGTCATGGAACTGAATGCAGGCGCGGGCAAAGTTGAAGCGGGGCGGCCTGAAGCAGAAGGGTGGCGGATTCTGGCCGGAGACCTTGCGCCGGAACCAAATGTTGTTGTTGACGCGCATGCGCAGCTCAAAGGAGAACTCCTCGGGTCGATAGGCGACCTCGGTGCAGCTGTTCATGCCAATCACGGCGAGAAAACCTAAAGTAAAACAATTCCTATAGCTAATCTTATAGAGAATGAGTAAAATAGATCATACCTGCACAGCATTTGCACAGACCCGTATCACAATTACAGGGTATGCGATTAACCAGAGTGTTGATCGTAAGATTCGTAATTCCCAGTTGCCTCGATTCCTCCTCATGGGCCAGCTGATTGAGGCGATGGTTCAAAATGCCCAACTGCAATGCGGCATCGTAGGCCAAATCCTCAGCAGGTGGCTGCAGTGGCACTGTGAGTGTATTTGTGAATGATATTCAAGGGCTATGAGTCAATGAGTGTGGAGTGCATGTGAATATATGAAAGAGTATGAATGTACAACGAAACCAATTTAAATAAATATATATACAAAGTTTCCTTCCTTAACGGTATATTATTTTATTGACAAGCCCTCGTTCCCAATTTGGCAAAGCTTCTTGGTCTTGTTGCTATGAAAACCATTGGACTTCTCTGACTAAACGAGATTAGTAGCTCAAGTTCTTTGCGAAATAGCCACAAAATCCGAAATATACAACATTTCCAAAATATAAACAACAAGCATATGTAAATTTAATGCTTAATCATCGTTGGCTAACTTCCGCATCTTAAACAGTTCCGCATCACAGTGAAACTGACGTAGCCGGCAATCGAATCGTTGGCCAAAAAGAGTTAGCGTCTAACAGTTTCAACTATTAACCTTGACTGCTGATGAGACTTGCGACTAGTTTTGATGTCAATGAGAGACGCCGCCAACTGTTTGAAGCGGAGCGTATCGAATCGCAGCGCTGTCGTCGTGGTCAAGATCATGGACAAGAGAGCCAGAAAGAGAGAGAGAGAGAGAGAGGGACAGACTGGGAAAGAGAGGGAGATGTGAGAAGAAAAAACTGGTAAATCATCTGAACAACGCGCTCAGCAGTTAGCTGATACCAGCAGACACTCTCGCTCTCTTTTCAATTGTATTGAACGCTTTGCAACCCGACTAACACATACCTCATAAATCATCAAGAATGTGCCTTAAATGCGAGTAATGTGCTAATTAGCTGAAACCACACAAGAGACAAATGCCGAAAAAAAAGACGAAAAACAACCTTCAACTGCGCTGAGAACGTGGACAGGCGATTAATTTTGGGGCTGTGAACATATATACATTTATATATGTATATAGATAGGTTTATAGTTTGGTCGGCATTCGCTTTTGTTTTTGCTTTGTATACTGTAGATGCAGTTACTCGCCATCGTCATCGTCTATTGGCATTGGTTAGACGGCACGTCTCTTATTGTAACTTGTTGTGGCCCTTGCACACGAGCTCCACAATTCAGGGGGGCTCTACAAGGGGGGGACTCCACTTGCTGCTCATTGTATAATGTTTTAATTGGCGCCGTGGTGTTTTTTATTTATATGTTTTATAGGCTCTTTGGCATTCGTTTTTTTTTAGATTTTTTGATAAGCAAACTGAAGTAATAGAATGACCACATAACAAGGTTAGCAAAATTAACGATATTATTTTAGTTATAAGCTAATAAAGCTATAAGTCATAGGTTTAACTCTATGAATTATTGAAATATTAGATGATATATTTTTAGTTCTTTCGAATCACAGAAAAGTTTTCAAATTACGTATATATACACTTAAAAATAGTTTAGAAAATTTCAAATAAAACACCATCACATATAAAGCAATTTTTACATATTTTATTGTACAATTAAAATATATCAGAGTGCCTCCATAAAGTTTATCACATAGCAGGTACATTACAACTAACTAATACAATCCCAATTAGCCGATCACATTTTGAACTCAAATAGCAGTCTTACTGTACACATATTTACAATAGTTATATATATATATATACAAATTCGTTTAGGTTATGCACAATGCCCCAATGGAAAAGTCTTCTATGTCAGCCAGACATTGGCGAAACGATAGAAAATGGGCATTGCAAAGGGATTGATAAAGTTAACAACCAGATAATAGAAATACGACATAAAGTAGGTGTTCTTTGTACTACCGGTATCCGATTTGGAGACGGCCAAAAGCGATGCCACACACAACAGGTAGAAGAAGAAACGCGAATGCGAACTGGCCGTTGGCATTTTGCAGCTGGATCGATCTTTTTGTGTATATCGTTGAGGAACTCTCGAAGGTTGTTGGTATTGTTCTTTGATTGTCTTGATTTCGCACGCTTTTGTTTGTAACTCGAACTGAAGACAGTTTTATTTGGAACAGTTGTTGCAGGCATATATAAAAACTCCACTTTGCACGCAACTTTCGCTTTCACGCTAAAACAAAATTATTATTCACTGTTTGCCCAGTTTAATTCACTTTTAGTTTCGATTTAGTAGTTAGTTCGTTGTTCGATCGTCCGATCGTTCGTATATCAGCGACTCTGCAACTCGTTCACACTTGAGGCGGCAACAGCTCCAGCTCCAGCTCCGAACGTGCTAATGGCTCAAATACAACTGGCCAAGAAAACGGTAGCGCATGCGCATGCTAAGTGCCAGCAGCAGACCAGACTCAAAGCCAAAAGCAAGTAGGGGAGCGGCAAGGGAAGGGGCTACAAGCGGGCAGTAAAGTCGCCTCTTTGGATTGACAGTTTTATGTTTGTCTGAAATTTTGTTTTTTATTTTTCATTTTTTCTGTTTTGAGCGAGCGCGCGTCGATCTCAAAACCAGTATTTTTGCATTTTTTGTTTTCGTTCGTATGGAATATGTTTTTTTTTTTGGAAGTGGAGCTCTCCCCTCGTTTAGGTCTCGGCCTCTGTTATAATTTCTCTCGGGAGTCGACCGACTCTCACTTTTCACTCAGCTGCAAAATGTATACAATTTTAATTAACTTGTCACCTTAAATGGTCTTGCACCTTGCGGCATCTTCAGAGTGCCACAGGGCAGCTACCTCTGAGACCCCCCGACCCTAACTATCCCCACTTCCTATCAGTTTGTATTATTTAGATGTTGATGTCTTATACCGTTTGAGTTTTGTTTGGTTTCACAGTTAATCAATTTGTTGATTTGCTCTTTGAGATTCTACTTGTTGTTGGTCATTTCGCATTTATGCCAACTGGTTCTACTACTCTATTAAAATTACTGGAACTATGTGCGTTGAAAGTTGTGACAGCAGGTGAAATTCAAGTGAGATTTGGATAATAATCATACGATATGAATTGGTTAAAAGGTGCAATTTATATTTGTACTACTTTTATTTAGGGTTTCTTGGTCAAGTTTCTTTGCCTGCGGCTATTTTTGGAACCTGATTTATTACACACATATCTCTCTCTCTGATATTATCGGCTCTTCAGCCATAATCTCGTTCTACATTCAATTAAACTGTCAAGTCACTGACTGGGTGTGTAAATATTGATTGGATTCATTTGCGCATTTAAAACTGGTTTTTGCAGAATGATTTGCCATTAATTAAGATTATTCTCTTTAGCTTCAAAGCTTCAAAGCGTCTGCTTTATATGTCAACAAGGCAATCAACACATGAACAAAAATGCTTAGAATTCGGGCATGCTTGGCCTTCACATACCCAGTAAATATATATAGTAAAAAGTATGAAAAGAATATTTAGAAAATAAGTGAAAGCTCTTTGTTTGTTACTGATACGAATCAGCTGTGGAAAACACGTTTTATCATTACAATTATAAAGATTAGCATTTGTATTCTACAAATATTTTAAATGATTGTTTGATTTCTTAACTGGTTTTATGTATTATCACACATTTTTTGTATACGGCTTACAAAATCTATAATTGAATGTTTTATACGAAGAACTATGACCTCTAATTTGAATCGTGTGACTTAAGTATATGCAGAATAACAGTATACAACAGTTATGCATAAATTAAGAGTGTCTAAACAAAATAGCTAATATTCATTGATTATGCAATATTTGAGTGGTTTCTATAACTGGCAAACTGTTTTTGCGCTTTTTGCATTGATTTATCGATTTATTGACATTGACTTTGTGGCGCTTTGCCAACTGAATATTAAACGCGTTCATATTTGTCTTTGACATTTGCCACAAGCGGAAATGCATATAGATACAGTAAAGTATCTAACGGATAGCTCAAATTCGGTAGTAAACGGCCATGCAAATAAATGCCGTTAATGCAGTCGGACAGCTAGCTAACTTAACCAACTGACCAACTAGCAGTTAGCAGTTAGCAGTTAACAGTTAACAGTTGAAACAGTTGAAACTCCGCCTGAGCCACACGATTGTGTGGCAAGACTCACTAGCGCCATCTATTGGCCGCTTAACGAGCTGCTGCTGCTGTTGTTGTTGTTGTTGTTGGCTGTGCCATATGATTATCCATTCGATTGATTTGTGATGCCAAACTGAAACTGCTGTCCAAACTAACTCCCCCGACTGCTCCTACTCCTACTCCTACAATGGAGAGCCCCAACAGCAGCTCCGAACATGACATTAGAAATTATATTTTTGGGCTGCTGTTGCTTGTTGTTGTTGTTGTTGCTATGAAAACTTGCACGTAAATCATGTGAAATCAATTTCTCTTGCACAATTTTCCACTTTTGGCAAATATGACGAAAAATCCCAAAAGCCCAGAGACCAGAGCGCAAAAGTCGTGAGTAAACATTTGGTTAGACCGATCCTCGACAGGCTCACAATGTTGCTGTTGTTGCTATTGCTGTTGTTGTTGTTGTAGTCAGTTGTGGTTGCTGTTGTTGGTAGCATCTTGCGGTCTAATAATAGCATGTTAACTCATAACATGCTATCAATCACTCCAAAATTCGTATCTGCGGTGGGTTCGAGACTCCGACTCCGACTCGTTATGGCCAGCCTGCTGACCATAATTCGCATGTGAAAATTGGAAAATTGTTTAGGCCAAGCTGCTGCTGTTGTTGTTGGCCAGCTCAGATGGAGTTATCGTTGCATGCATGCTCTGAATATAATCAGCATGTGTGTGTTTGTGTGTGGTTGGCGATTTGAGTATGATTTGTGGGGCTTTTCATGGCGCCAGTTGTCTGACTAAACCAAAAATTTCCATCATTATTATGCATGTGAGTTAGATCTGTTGTGATCGCTTGCTTAGAAAGTTTTTTGGCAATTACTCAAGATTAAGTTGCACGGAAAATTATGTTTATGTTCATTCGTAGTGTAATTGAAATTAATAATGCCAATAGACATATCTTTATAATGAGCAGCTTAATTTATATGTATTTATCAATAATGAACTGTTATTGAAAGATATGTTAAGCATCTGTTAATTACAGCTGTTAACAAGACGTTTACTCTAATATTTCTGTTATGTAAATAGTTCATTACTTTGTTATAGTTTATTTACAGTTCTGCACATTTAACACGGAAAATTATGTTTATGTTCATTCGTAGTGTAATTGAAATTAATAATGCTAATAGATATATCTTTATAATGAGCAGTTTAATTTATTTGAATATATTTGTAAATTTATCATTAATGAACTGTTATTAAAAGATATGTTAAGCATCTGTTAATTACAGCTGTTAACAATGCGTTTACTCTAATATTTCTGTTATGTAAATAGTTTATTACTTTGTTATAGTTTATTTACAGTTATGCATATTAAACACTTCTCGCTTTAAGAACTGCTCATTAAATTACTCAAAAAAAGCTTAAATTCCTTTTCGCAATGGCAAATGAAATAAACCCTGTTAATTTTCTAGGTGCTAGCGTTATTCATCTTCCCATTACCCATTCAGTCAGCAGACCGAGACAAAGCAAATCGAAAAAGTATTAATTCAAAGCACCCTTTTTTCAGTTTCAGTCAGTTTGTGTACTTTTGGGAAATGCATTTGTGTGTGTGTGTGTGTGTTGGTTTTATTATATTTTCATGCACTTGGCATCGCGTTGTCTTTTCCTTTTTCCGTGCTTGAGGATTTTCTTTTGCTGCTTTGCTTTTTATGTGCCTTTAAGTATGCAACGAGTAGACTATAGAAATTTTTATACAATTTTGTTGTTCATTTGTGTGTGTTTTCGGCGCTCGCCTCGCCTCAAATGAAATGCCAAATGTAAAATGTGAAATGTAAAATGTGAAATGTAAATTGTGAAATGTAAAATACAAAATGAAAAGAAAACATAAATCTTTTTGTCTGCAGCGCCGACTGGCGTTAAGAGGGGCGGCTGCCAGCATTGTGAGTGGGTGTTCTCTTCTTCTTTTTTCTGCTGCCAGGATATTTTCCCACCTCAGCTGACATAGGGCCCCCCGCCTAGAAGCAGGTGGTAATGCAAGATGCCAGTCAGTCAGTCAGGCCCCGTCTCTGAGTTGGTTGTGTGTAGGTGTGTGTGTGTGTGTGTGTGTTAGGGGAATAGAGTACACTTTTTGCTGCTCGCTTTTCATATTTTTTGGCATTGCTTTGTTGTGTTAATTAAGCAAAAATGCTGTTATTACAAACATAAGAACTGAGCACAGAGAACCTCTCCACTGGGATATACTACTACAAATGAGAGACGAGTTACTGTTTTCTTCTTTTGTTTTTAGAATTTTGTTCGCATGCCTATAGATTGGCTGTACTTTGAGTATATGATGCTTAAGTTTATGCTAACTTCAAATTTAAACAGGTTTTTAACGACAACTATTATAATTTGTATAGTTTAAATAAAGTAAAGTAAAAAGTAAGTATGAGTAATGTACAAGTATTTGTTTCTACTTATAAAGATGAAGATCTCTGAGTTATAGATTTGAGCATACCCAGCAAATTCGCTTGAAAAGCTCTCCGAATCAAATGTTTGTGTGTTATAATTAACCCTTCATGCAACAGCAACAAGCAACAAGCAACATGCCTCAAGAGTGCACTTCAAGGGAATATTAACCCAAAAAAGAAGAAAACAAAATATGTATGCACAGCTTCAGTAACAATTAGTTTCTTCTTTTTTGGCTGGCATTGCCGAAAAAAATGAAAGAATTGCAACATGCAACATGCCACATGCCACATGCCGCATGCCACACATATTCTCCAAGGACACTTGACTTTCAGCGGGGCGCTTGCCTTTGGGGTTGAGCTGTTCCTCTTTTTTCGGGCTGTGTTGACAGCTTTCTTGTTGCATTTTCAAGGGGGGGGAAGGGGGGCTTGGGGTTTGGTTTGGGGCTCAGGCTGGCTCAACTGTCATGGCCTTTTTTTCTCTCTGTGTAGCGCTCGTCTGCAGACATTTTGGCGCTGCCAATTAATTAAGCGAAATAAAAGCGAACAAGCCCAGCCGCAACGGGATTCTGGCAAGCGCGTTGCTTCATTAGCAGCCAAGGATTGGGGGCAGGTGGGGGCAGGTGGGGCTCGGTCTTAATTCAATTTGGCTGCTTGCAAATTTGTTGCCTTGAAATGCTGTGCTTTAATACGCAATTAGTGCAATTCAATCAGCGCTGTTCTCGGGGGCAGATGAGCAAACAGAGAGAGGAGAGGAGAGGAGCTGAACGCCTTTTACCACCTGCGGCTCGCGGTGATTACGTGCAACATGAGCATAAAAATTGCTTACTTGCTGCATAGACAGACGGACAGACGGACAGAGAGACAGAGAATCGCAGACAACGAGAATCCAAGTTGCAACTTCAACTTGCAACTTGGCTACGAGAGACCAGGAAGCGCACTTGCCCCTGTGGGCTGTGGTGTCGTTTATGGAAATGTGCGCCGATTGGGGCATGTACGTTGTTGTCGATATTGTCGGCGCCTTGCAACTTGTTTATGACACATGATGCAGCTGATGGAAATTGCCGTTCAAGCGCTGCACAGCCAGAAATATGGACACAACTCCCCCTTGCCCCACTTGCAACTTGCAACTTGCAACGCTTTGGCTGGCGCTTAATTTAGATTAAACGACTTACTGCTTACAATTTATTGGCATAAAGTTTAATTGAACAACAACAACAACAATAGCAACAGCAACAGCAACATTGGCAGATAGCAGCAGGTCTTGTAGCAAAAACAAATACATAGTTGTAGGTGGTCAGTTTGTTGTTGTTGTTGTCTGGTAGAGAGCATATGCTCTGTGCCGGCTGCTTTTTCGTGGCCGTTGATCACGACTCTATTAAGAGAATGCGCCCTGCTCCTGGCCCTGGCCCTGGACTTGGACTTGAAGCTGACTCCGGCTACGACTCCGGCCCTGACTCTGACGCTGACGCTGACGCTGACTCTGGCATTGGTCAATTATTGACCCTCGTCGCGACATTGACGAGTGTCCGGCGCATTGCGAAATCATTTGCCATACTTTTGATCTTTGTGCGGCGCCACAATCGACAACAACAACTGCAACTCCAACTGCAACTCCTTGTAGCCAAATCAGCAGCTGACATGTTCTTGGCAATTGTGTGCCTACATGTGGCACAGCCCACTCCTAGTCGTACCTCTCCATCTGTACCTGGACACCGTTGCCACCTGTTGTGCCGCTTGTCGGGGTCATGTCCACACTGGGCGCCGCCTTCTTCTCAGCTTGTTTTCGCTGTGCTTGCAATGATTTCAGCTTAATTCGTATACATTAATCTTCAGTTGTTGGGAATATGATTCGTATTCTGGTGTATTATTGTTGTTGCTGTTTCCGGCTTGTGTGTGTTTAGTTGTTGGGTCTAATGTGAATGCTTGAGCTTATTTTGCCCACCACAGAGCTTAACATTTTGCTAAAGGCGCCAAAGTAGATATACTTTGAGGCACCCTTTGTTATCGAGAGCAGCATTAAGAGTATTAGCGATGCTGTCCACCAGGCGGGTTTTAGATACTTGAATTTATCCATTGGGGTGTGAGGAACAATTTGGAATTATTGCAATTGCCAAATATTTACTGTGTTGGAGTTTGTGGCTAAAATGAGTGAAATTTCAGAGATTGTTACTTATTTGGCATACAAGTTTAAGGATTTGAATTCGGATTAGAAATTTAGACTATATATACCAAATTTGGTGCCTATAGCTCTGATAACTTTCAAATTATGGCCAAAAAACACTGATCTGAAATTGAAATTTATCGATAACTTTTGAACGGGTTGAGTTATCGATAAAATGAAATAAACTTGATCTGTTACGGGACAACGAGAATTATATTCCAAATATGAAGTCCCTAGCTCTTACAGTCTCAGATATATGCGTGCCTCTACATACAGACAGACGGACGGACAGACAGACAGACAGACATGGCTAAATCGACTCGGCCGTTGATACTGATCAAGAATATATATACTTTATATGGTCGAAGATGCTTCCTTATGCCTGCTACATACTTTTGCACAACTTCTTTACACCCTTTTATTAATTTTAAATGGGTTCAGGCTGTGAAAAGAACTATGGAACTATTATTTCAAGAAGAACTTCAACATTAGTCAAAAGTAAGTCAATGTTTTTCTACATGATTCAGTTTGCATTCAATAGATTCAAACGATGCTGAGCAGTCATTCTAAATGAATTCAGGTTGCATTCATTAGATTCAAACGGCTTTTGCAATACCAAATTTAAGTATCCTTATGCATAAAGTTTATTAGCTTAAGTTTGAAATGTACTTGACGTTCCAAGAGTGCAGATTTCAATGCATGAGTCAGTCAATAGTGCCCCACTCAATCCTAACTCATTTCCATGCATAGTCATAGTCGCATGCATGTTGCCGCATATTCTTAGCCATATTCCAAATAAACCGAACCGATTGCCAATCTCCGACTCAGTCACGTCGCATATGAAACGATGGCAATCGATGCAACCAAATGCAACAGCAGAGAGAAAACCAATCAGCCAGCTGCTCATCTCAGGTTGTTGAAGGCGGAGGCTAAAACAATCTATCACGTATGTAATTCCCATGAACAATTTATGTAGACGGGGTAGTTAGGGACGGACGGACGGACGGAGGGGGGGTTAGTTAGTTTGCCAGGGAAACGGGAGCCAAATTGTTGTAGGTGAAATTATAATTTCGTGCAACAGTCTGTGGCAAACAATAAAGAGAAGCAGCAGCAGCAGCAGCAGTCGAGTCGAGTCACATACTCAACTTGGGGAGCTGGCGTTGCCAATCGATTCGCACATGGAACTGGAACTGGAACTGTGCAACTGCAACTGTGCACTAGTTTTAAGATGTGGCTCATTGTTCGACTATTTGCTGGGCAAGTTCAGTCGGCGGGTTCAGGCCACAATTTGTGGCGCAGCTAATGAAAAGCTATCGCACGATCTCTGCGATCCGATCGCGATCCTTGTCTGTGAGTGCACTGAGTGCGTTTTGCGTTTTTGTGGGCCCAACACGTACAGCCCAATTTTAAAGCATTTCGCCAGCTACTACTTGTTACGGGTCAGACACTGAGAGAAGAAGGGGGGCACACAAGGCAAGGGGCATCAGCGAATTGCTGCTGCTGCTGCCTCGTCTCATAATCCCATGTTTGTTTGCATTAGGCAGCAGCAGCAGACAGGCTGCAATTATGTCGTTCGCTTCTGCAACTCTTCAAGCTTCAGACTTGAAGCAGCAGCAACGTTGGAGTCGCTGCGGTTTTTGGCATTTTGATTGCCGCACAGACTTTGTGGCGCATATGAATTATGGTCTCAGTTTTTAGACGCTTTCAAGTCGAGTCACATTCTTTGGCTGTGCACTTTGGCTTTGCCATCGATTTTTTCGGTATTGCGATTGCGATTGCCATTGCGACTCAATTGCGATTGCGTTTGCGTTTGCCATTTGGCCATTTGGCCATTTTGTCGGTTAGTGGACCATGGGAAGCGTTGCCTTCAAGATTAGTCCAAAGCGCGCGTTTTAAAACGCGCACAAAACGCATCACTGAAACTCGCGCTTATTATTAATATGCCCTTTTTTTGTATAAATATCCCCAGAACTTTACGTAATTTTAACTTAATATCTTTGATATAATATTTTAAATTTTATTTAAATGCTTTATATACTTTTAATTGTTATATAATTTTATATAAATTCTTTTGTATCGACTGTCAATAGTCGACAATAAATAAATAAATAATTTAATAAATATTTATGATTTTGTTATTTGTATTTATACATTTATTTTAAATTTTTTTATTATTTTAAAAATTTTAAGCTCGCGCGTTTTTAAACGCTTGCTGCTTATGACAATTTTATCATAATGATTTGCTGCTGTTTGTAATGGTTTTTAATGCAGCGAAATTAACACTTGGCTAAACCCACACCTCCACACACACTTTCTCATACTTTGTGCCCACACACACACCACACACACACACTTGCTCACACATGCATAAATTATGCCAAAAACACAGTCAACCCTCTGACGTTTTTTATTTGCGGTTTTTGGCTTCAGGTTTGCGTTTGCGTTTTATTTTATTTTTTTGTTTCCCAGCGTCTCGCGTTAATGAGTGAAAAGTCGTGTTAAACATTTAATACACATGTTGTTGTTCTTGTTTTCTTTGCATTTTTTGGCTAGCCAATTTCGTGTTTTGTTGCCTTTCATAATTTATGTGTTTTGGAGTGCGTCGTTTGCGCGTTTTGCGTGCGATTTTTTGCTGTATTATTATTTTTTTCTTTTCTGCGGTCGCGTGTCGCCTGCTCCTTGCAGATCCTTACGATTCCTCTTTGGGTAATTGAATTGTATGTGTGTTTTTTTCTGCTGCTACTTTTGGGCCATTTATAAAGAGCATTCGCTAATGTTGTTGTTGTTTTTGTTGTGCGTTTGTTTTGCATGAAATTGGCTTCATTTTGGGTACTTTTTCTGTTTGAGTGCACTTTCATAAATTTTGTGAATATGATAATCATGTAGCATTTATAATCGCAGTGTATAAAGCAGAGTTTAGCTGAGCTTAAATTTAATAAAGTTCAATATACTAGTTCTAGACTAAAACCAAAAGCAAATTGTGCTTAATAATATATTGATTACTATCGATTTTGCTGGCGCATAAAAATTTGAGTCAAGTCATCAGCAAGCGAAAAAAGAAACTCAAGGACCAAAATCATCGATGGCTGCAGTCAAATCTCTATGGAGACAATTTAAAACTGAGAGCAGAGCAGAGCACAGGACAAGGACCAAATCAGGACTAACCACAGATGCTGTCTAGGCGCGTCTAGGTTCGAGACTACAACAAAAAAGCAAAAAAAACCACAACAACAGCAAATTGTCTATAAAAATGGTTAAAACAAACTTGGAATGCTTTTGCCTGACTGAATTTCAGATTTCGCATTTAAATGAAGTCCTTGAGAGTGGAAAAAGTTTTTGATTTTCGCGCGGTAAATGAGTTTGCAATTTATTTTTGCCAATACACTCTTGTATTTTGTAATGAAATTACAAAAAGTCATTGGCAACAACAACAAAACATTTGCCAACATTTACACAGACAGACATCGATAGATAAGCGCAGACATTCTCTATATAATACGCTTTTAATGAGCTGTTGGCACAGGTGTGAGGCGTAGAGTCTGCCAGGCGGGATAACACCCTGTTCGGTGGGGGTTGGAAAAAAACGCAGTCCGTGAGCTGTCAATTAAATTAAATGCGAGACTTTTTCTTAATTTCGATTGCGTGTCGCCCCCCGATTACTCGCTGTGTATCTCTCTCTGCCAGTGATATCTGTGGAGTCATGCAATGACAATACTTGATTGCCATGGACACGTCAGGACGCTGTGCAGGAAGGTCCTTCGGCTTACCAAATCACATTGCATTTGCCTTCGAAATCAAATTTAATTATTTTCGTACATGCAGCGAGTTTTTGTGCGTTCCACTAATTTATTAAGTCCCATTTGTAGCATGCTTTGAGGCGTCTCTTTAAGTTTTTGCTCCGATTTCTAAAGTCTTTAAACGCATATAGAAGTTTTTGTAAGCAAATTGGAATTATTCCTAGCGAAATCCATTTAAAGATTGTCCTCATAAATGGGACAAACAAAATATGTATACAAACTAAAAAGCACAACGATTTTTGAATACTCTATCAAAAATATTGAATATTTTCTTTAAAAAACTATAAAAAAATGTCAAAATTATATATTGATCAAACTTTTAGTTAGTAATGATAACTGTTTCTTTATATTTACAGAAACGCTGCTGTAATGAAAGGTAAGTGCATTAATTTATTCATTTATTATGATATTATACCAAAACATATATTGCATTTCATTCTACGAATGTCTTACTTTGTCTAAAGTTGAACTGGTTGCAAGCTTAGCAACATATTTGAGTTGCTTTCCCTTTTGCCGCTATGCAAATGAAAATGCATTATGATTCTTGTGAAATTATACCGTGTGCTTCAGTGCGTCCTTTCAAAGGCGGCGACGGCTCCAGTCGAGTTTCTTATTTTTATTTGCCTATTTTCTAAGGAATGCCCAAATTTTTGGGGAATTGCGAGAAAAACACAGATATTTTTTGTGTACGTCCAGGAGTACGAGTTCAGAGTCCTGAGAGCTGAGTCCTGAGTCTGAGCTGTAGCCAGACGAAGCTGCTGCTTCTGCAAGCCCATAGGAATTTGCAGCACAAAGTGGAAATTATCGCCACATGTAGAGAGCAGAGAGAAGGGATTAGGTAGGGGTAGTCAGGCTGAGGGCTTTTGGAGTGTTTGCATTTGCCTGGTGCACAACTTTTGCCCAGGTCCACGTCCAAGTACAAATCCAAGTGTCTGAGGAGCAGGAGGAGCAGAAGTGGAGCAAGGCGTAGGCGGCGCTCCTTTAGGCGTCTGCAAATCTCAAAAATGCACACAGACACAGACTCCGGCCATCCGCTTCCGTTGCGCCGTGGCCGTTAACCGTAATACGTATACGTATACGTAATCCGTAACCCGTATGCCGTTTGCCGTATCTGTAGCTGTATCTGTGTATCCGTGAGTTGCTCCGAGAAGGACGCCGTCGTCGTCGTCATCGTCTGGCAAGGCGATTTAGCAAATTAAAAGGTTTTTAATGCATGGAGTGCGCTTTTACTTATTTCATAATTTGAATGTCTTTTCTTTTCTTTTCGTTTTTTGCCATAGACTTTTGTATTTTTTGAGCAGATTTTGGGGGCCAGAGTCTAGGCGCTTCTGTAATTTCCGCCAGTTTGCGCCTGAGAGCCGTAGCGTAGGTGTACAATTTATGAGCTGCACTCACAGGATATGAGAAATACTTTTTAATTGTGCAATAAATTGAAAATGCCAAAGCCCAACAGTAAATATTTAGTTGCTTGGAAATGAGTTTTTCAGTTTGGCACAGGGGTTTGTGTATATTTGTGCAGCACTTGACATTTTTCATGTAGAGAAATATTTTATTAATTATAATTACATGCAAAGTCAGTTGCTTACTCGATTGAGTTGATTATATCTTCCAATTTCCTTTCTACTCACATGCCTGCAGCTAATTCAGCAAGTGACAGCATTAAGTAATCTATGCAGAAATCCTTGAGCTCACACCCTCCTATAAAAAAAGTAACCGCAAATTACGCACTTGACTGCTGCAAAATCGAGCATTGGGAAAATGTGAAATAGGAAAATGGGAAATTGCGAAACTTTTCGCAATTCGGGCAGAGGGCGGAGCATGTAGTGAAAAGAAACAGAACAATTGTCACGTGTCGCCCTTTTTTACGTGCTGTTGTTGTTTTGAGGCTGGAAAATTGTTGTTGGCATGGCATATCAAAGATTTTCACATTGAGCATCGGAAAATTGGCAAGTGGCAAACGGCAAACGGCTGTCGAGGGTTGTAATTCAGCCCCCACCTCCCGTGTAAATTGGCGAATTTTGGGTTATTAGGTTTTTCCTTTGTGTACTCAGGCGGGTAGCCAAAAAATGTTCGAGTCGAGGCTTATGAATGTTCAATTGCGTGTTGTTTTGTGGCCAAGTACTACGCAGAATTTAAACAGACAGTTGAAATTTTTGATAAATGTCAACGCGTGTGCTTCGAATTGAGTGTGGAGTGAGAAGTTTCTGATGGGTGTGTGACACTTGTAATGATTTGATTGCTTGGAAAACTCAGTGCAAGTGAAAGTTTTCTGTTGCCCAGAGCTATTTTCATGTGATTTGAGGGCGTCTCTCAGTGCAAATTAAGCCAATTTGAGTAGGAAATTTGCATGCGGGAAAATTGTTGGTGGTGGTAGGTGTTTTTCCGCACTTGAGCGTGTGTTTAATGGGCTTGATTAAATCAATGCCAAATGTATAGTGCGCTTTTTCCTAGCACCAAAAAATATTCGAAGGAATATAATTTCCTTTACTTGATTTACGGCGTTTTGTGGTTGGCTGACTAACGAGCTACTCGGCTAGGCATAAACAACAGAGCCCCAAGATGCAGGCATGCAATGGCTCCAAGACTCCAAGCCCCAAGCCCCAACCAAACGACAGTGACTTAAAATTCCTGAATCAACAATAATAGAAATAATAATAGCATTCTGCACAATACTCATAGTGCAGTGCAGTTGTGCCCTTAAAAACAACCCCTAGAGAGAGAGAGAGAGAGAGAGAGAGAGGGGGCAACCTCAGGCTAGGTGGCACTCAGTTTTTGTTTATGACGCAGTAATATTGAAATCTGGATAATTGTGCAAAAGGATGTGAAAGACCGCAAAAATACTTTGGCCCAGCCATTCATTCAGATATCTTGAGCACAATTTTAGTGCGACAATAAGAAAACTGAGCAGAGGAGTCTCAGTGCCAGTAGCAGAACCCGAGACCAGGCAAAATGGTCAACAGTAGTCGTCGGACTGAAGTGGAGTGGAGTGGAGTGAAAAGCGCTGCCAAGCAGAAAGTGGTCAACATTTTTGCCAGTGCCATGGGCAAGAATAAAAGACGCCGAATGCGATGCAGCAGCAGCAGCAAAGGTAGCAATCATAGTTCCATAGAGTACACAAGTATAGCTACAACAACAACAACAACTACAACAACAACTACAACTACTGAGAGAGAAGTAATAATAATAACCTCGTCCTAACTTTTCTTGCTCCTGTGCAGCTTCTGCGGTAATAAACCAAAGACATTTCATTTGAGCTCGTAAACTCGTAAATGTGGCTATGCACAAAAAGGCAAATTAAATGAGAGAAAAACAGAGCAGCCAGAGCCAGAGCACCAAATTAAATGAAATATTTTTCGACCAAATTTTCAATAGCACAAAACAGAACAAAGTAAAATATTTGTGAAAGGAATTATGATGTCATATATACTTGCAGAAATACTAAAGTCTGAGTTTGAGAACTACACCTAATCCTCTTTTTACACGGTTTTGCTTTAACACAGTTTGAAAATAAATTAATTTTTTAAATTTTTTACAATATCTGAATTATTTGGTATTCAATATTTTTGACAATTTTTGTTTTTTATCGAAATTTGTTCAATGATTTTTTTACACTGTTTTTTCTGGAACCAATCTACCGTTTAAAAAGAGAATTAGGTGTATAAGTTTTGAATGAAACAAAATAAATTGTGCTTGAATTAAGACAAATCTAATAAAAATAAACCATAAGCAAACAATTGAAGTAACTTTTGCATAAGAAAATGCTAAATCAAGAAAATAATTGCATAATATTTAAAAACCCATCTTAAACACCTAATTCACATGCCCAATTCCAACCCACACCAATTTATAAGCCCAGTTCTACACTCAAACCACAAATGCCTTTCAAAAATTACACCCAAAAATAAAAAATACACAAAACTCAAGTGTACAAAATTGAACAACAAAAATTGCATTTGCTTTCATATGCAGCAGGCGCATAATTCAAAGCACCTTTGACACCCAAACCCAAACCCAACCAAAAAGAAACGAAACGAAACCAAAACCCAGCCAAAATTAGCTACAGCTTTGCCAAAAACAAGTCAAACTCAAACTCAAGTCGGAGGAGTCAGGACTCATCAGCATCGCATCTCAAAGGACTTTTTGCGGTTTATAATTAATGCTCATGCAGAGCGAGAGAGAAATGTTCAAAGATATTTTGGCCCACCCTACCGTTTGTGCCTTGCCTTTTGTGCGAATGTCAAAAGCAGCCGACAGCCAAAACAATCAAAAATAAAATGCAAAAGCGCGCAAAAGTGCACAAATTTTGTACCTTTCTACACTTTTATTTATACTTTTTTGCGCTGCACATATGCAAATGAGTTGGGAATGTATAAATGATAGACAGACAGACAGATAGACATACTTATATTCGCATATGGCATACTACTATATGGAACTCCTACGCTGTCTGCCTTCTACTTGCTGCTTTTGGCTGCCATGATTTATTTACTCACGGCGTGCGCGTATTTATCAAACTCTAATTAATCGGTGATAAACCGATCAAGACGCTAAATGCTGTGCTACACGAAGCCGAAGCTGATGTCGAAGCTGAAGCTGAAGCCGAAGCCCCCAGCTTCAGTCTTCGTCTTCCAGTTGCCCAAGTGAAACAAGTTTCTGGAGTCTCTCAACTCCCTGCTGCCTCTGCTTGCGGTTTCTGTTTCACAGTGCATCCATTACCATGTGATTTGCTCGACTCCACCAGCTCTCCAGATCCAACTCCAACTCCAACTTCAACTCCGACTCCGACTCGCATCCAAGTGCCGCTTTGCCCATTTTGTTGTATTTGCTGAAGCAATTTGCTTTGCCTCCCCACAGTTGCCCTCTGCTGCATTTGCTCTTACCTCGGCGATTGGCGATGCAATCAATATATGCTCGTGTCCAGCAAATAATAGACTTCAAACTGGCATTTTAAGCGTTTCAGCTCTCTTTCTCTCTCTCTCACTCTCTCACTCTCTCCCTAGATCTTTCTCCCTCTCTTTTGGTTGTGGGCATCTCATGTTTCCGTGTGCTAAAATTTTTCTTTCAAATGCACACATAGTTAGGCCAAAAATAGTTGAGTTTGAGCTGTGGCCAGCAGGCGCACAATACAGGGTGTCTTATTAAGAGTTTGGTATGAGTTAGAATAGCGAAATCTTAAATTCGGATAATTTATTTTCGAGTTTTTCATAAATGAAACCATTTCTTGGTCAAACAACATAACAAAAGCTGAACACCCTGTATTAAGCATAATTAAATATTAAGCTTTTTAATCATATTCTTAAATATGTTTTATCAGCACAGTTCAAGTATCATATCATACCAAGCCCCTAACCAGCACACCCTGTATATGGCATGGAACTGACCTATAAAACACTATCAAGTCTTCTTTGTCACATTTTCAAGCATGTCCATTATCAATACTAATTAACTTGTAAGCTAAGCTCAAGCAAAAGAGCACAACACAAGCTGTAACACCCTGTATCTGATATAGCAATGACCTCTAATCCACTTTGGCAAATCAATTTATTAGCCATGTATGACTTATGCCTTTTTAAATGTGCGCTTGCATGTGTTGCCTAGTTTAAAGTTGAACGCTTATGGATGCCCCCCCGACACCCTACCCCCATATTCCCTCTACATTCGTGTTGGGGGCAGTCCGCACAGAAGAGGCGCAACAAATTTATGTTAACATGGACTGCGTAGCGCCCTCTGGTGTGTAATTTGGCGTTGTTTAGGCATCACGATTAAAGCTTTCGCCTTAACCAGTCCTGGAGTCAAAGAGTTCCCCAGAGTCCCCCAGTTCCCGAGTCCCGGAGTCCCCCAGTTGCCTGAGTAGGGGCCCATAAAATATATGTGTGTCTTAAAGCGGATGCATGGGTGTAAGCCATGATTATCGCGGCTATAAATGATATGTGTGAGGTGAGCTGAGCTGAGCCAACTTAAGAACGTTGCCTGCTTCTTCTTCTACTTCTTCTTCTGCTTCGTCTTTGTCTTCTTCTTGTTTGTTGCCCCGTTTAGTGTCCGCTTTTAGCGAGCGTGTGAAATGCTTTGTGGGCGTGGCAGGCACTCAAGTGCGCTACGTTGCATTTGTATTTGTATTTATTTATGGTTTTGTAATTACAAGTAGCCAGCGCATAGCTCTTAAAAGTCAGCCAAACTAGAGAGCTAAAAATTGAATAGAAATATATATTTATTTACTATATCAATTCAGCTGCAGGCGCCACTTGTTGCCAAAAAGAAAATTGTTAGTTTTTATGGTGCAAGTTTTGTGGGCAACATGTCTGTCTGTCTGTCTGTCTATCTGTCTGGGCGTCACTTTGTATATAAACGTTAAGTATGAAATTGAAAAAGCCATTTTGCTGCCAATTTAGCAAACACTTAAACCAATTTTGCACTTCAATCCACTGACGCACACACACAAAAAAACGAGAACGAAACTCCAGTCCCAGTTGCACATCCCGATAGTCTGAGAGACGGGACATGCAGGCCAACAACAAGGACAATCCTTGGGCCAAAAGTCTAGCCAGGAGCAGGAGAGAGAAGAAGAAGTAGCAAAACCGTTGCCAACAAAGTGTGAAAATGTCAAGTCGTAAAGTGTTCACTGGGCTTGAGTATAAAGTAAAGGGAGTACGAGTACAAATTCCAAACTGGTGTTAATACGATATGGGAGTTGCCTTTCTACGCAGTAGCCCTTTAACAAATGATGTCAGTGTCAGTATTGCATAAACAATAGATATTTCAACTGGTTCAGATTTACTTCAACATATTTATATTACTTGTGATGATTATTTATATACTCTAAAAACAAAACATCGAAAATGTCTTGCATTTGTCAGTATATACTTAGTTCCTCATCGCCATTAAATGGTGGCGAGGAGCTCGTAGGGTTTCCACTGCCCAATGGCAATGGGGCTGAAGACACAGCTGCAGGCGCCAGTGAAGGTCCTTGCGATCCGTAAGTGCTCCCCAAACATCACCAAAATCTAGCTACAACACAAATCCTAAAGCGCCAAGCCGCCAGTCACGGATGATATGAAGATCTCGGCTTGCATCTCGGAGCTGGTGAATGTACGTGCCGAGAACTGGCTGCTGAAGAAGAAGCTGACCGAGCACGAGGTGACCATACAGAATCTGGAGCAGCTGATGACAAACATGACAAATAAACAACATCAGGTCCTGAGTGAAATGTTTCAGCTACGCAAACGCAATCTTGAACTGCAAGGAGAGTGCAATCTACAGCGCGAATATCATTCGATAGAGCGAGATGCTCTACTCAAGGAGCTACATGAACTGAAGACCAAGGTCCAGGTGAGTGGGAAGTGTAGTGACGACTTTACTTAGACTAATCGATCATCAGAGTGCCGAGGAAGGTGAGTTCAATGAGTCAACCGATAGTGAGCTCGATAATGATTGCGATGGTCAGGATTGTCCCTGTAAGCATGACAGCGATGATGAGGAGCAGTCGAATGATGATCAGGTCAGCGATGAAGAGGATGAGGATCAGAACTTGGTATCGGAACTTGACAGCGATGAGGAGGCTCAATCGGAAGGCTCAACGACTGAGTCCACAGCTGAATCCTCGCACGTTAACTCCAGCTACTCATCTTTTTCGGAAACTAGCGAATCAGATAGCGAGGATCATGAAGAGAATCAGGAACAGCAGCGTGCTGCACAATCCCACACTGACACTGAAAGTGAAGTCGACTAAATACATTGTACTAATTTCTAGTTATCTATATCTAAATACGTTCAGTTTCATATCTTTTAAAGCTTGTCAATCATTATTTCTCGCATTAAATAATCAGAATCACAAAAACGTGACAAACGCTCAAAACAAACGAAATACATTTGCCAAATAACGTGACGTGACAGAGCGACAAACAGAACGTCACAATGCAAACGACAAGGCATTAAAAACTCTGCCAAAGTATTTGCATATCAAAAATGCGGAACAGAAAACATCTGCGGTGATTGAATGGCTGGCAAATAGAGACAGCGAGAGAGAGAGAGAGAAAGGACTGGGTAGCATTTAAATCACTGGCAAAAACGTGTTAAGTGTTTACCTATCGCAAAAGTTGAGATACAAAAAAACCAGTGGAATAACACAACCTAAACTTCAGCCCAAAGCCATTCGCACATTCGGCTCACATGTGTGTGTCTGTGTCTGTGTGTCTGGGTGTGCATTAAGAATGCCCCCAGCAAGTGTTTATATGGCAGGAGTAGCTCTGTGTGTGTGTGTGTGTGTGTTGCTGGGGCAAGCAATTTATCAAGCCGCAAAGTTTTTAGCACAAATGAGTCGTGGCAAGACAACAGCTAAAGGTCCTGCCTCCGTTTGCCGCCCAGGATTAATGAGTCTCGTGTGTTTTAGGTAAATCAGCCCATGCGCCTGCCCCTTGCCCACTTCATCCTATCCACAGGCACATCCTCGAACCGGAGCCAGCAACACGTACTAATAATCCATCATCACTTTCAAGTGGCAACTTGTGGGGCTGTCTCTTCTCTTCTGCTGAGATCGCTTATCGCCGCAGCGAGTGTGTCTATGTGTGTGTGTGTGTGTATAAGAGTGTGTGTGTGTGGTGTGTGTCAAGTGACAGCTTTTGGTTGTGCAGCCAGTGGCTTATCGTGTGTGGATCTGCGAGTGGGATAAAAGTTCTTGGTGGGGACCAGAAACCTGAAGAGCTTTTATAACAATGCTCAAGTGTCGTAATATAAGAGAGTATATATTTTAGATTTTATTTAAAATGATTTTAAATAAAAGAATATATATTTTAAATAAAATGATATATTTTAAATAAAAGAATAAATATTTTAAATTTTAAATTTTATTTAAAATTATTTAAAACTTAAATAAAAAAAAATAAAAAATTTTTTTCTATTTATTTATTGTCAACTATTGATAGTCAACACAAAAATAAATAAAATTAATTTAAAATATTAAATTACAATTATAAAGTGAAAATTACGTTAAATTTTGATGTTCAGTTCATAAGAGCTTATCTAAATCTAATGAAACTTAAATAGTTAATAAGTAAAGTTTTAAATGAAAAATTCGGATATTTTATAATGTGCTTATATGAAGAGATCTTACATTTGATATGGTCTCAAATGCTCCAAGTTCAAGTGGAAAATCTAGAGATTAAAGTACTCAAGACACGCACATATCGTTTGAAGACCAACTCAGCTGCCTCATCTCAACAGCCAGACAATAGCGACTTTCAGGTAAAGGCAAAAGAACAACAACAACAAAAAAAGCCACCTTTGTAGTTTTTTACCATTATTAATGACCGTAGACAAGGACTCTATGCATATCGAGTCAAGAACTGAATGCGATATCATTTATCAGCTGAGAATTTGTGAAAAACTTGTTGCGCACAAAAAAGATTTTCGTGTCACGTGAGCAAACCGAACTTGAATTTGACTGGCATTCTGGCTACCGGGGCTACTGGGGGCTACCTAAAACAGACAGAGACTGAGACGGAGAGGACTACGGTCCAGAGATGTGAAACCGAACATGGCATAAAAGGATGGCGACTCAAATATTAATATGCCATGCGATGCGATGCGAAGCGGCAACCTAAACGCTATGCAAATCGCATCATAAAAGGTAAAAAGATACCCAGTTGTCGCTGTTGTTGTTGTTGTTGGTCAGCAAAGGTGTTGCTTTGTGGCTCCTTTGTGAAAGGTTGCCACAGAGCCAGAGTCAGTGGCAGCAACAAGTAGCACAAATTGCATGTGACCGCCACAGAGGTTGGACTTCCTTGTGTGTCTTGGGTTGGGGGTTGAGGGGGATTGCCAGCGAGTTGGGAGATTAATGGATTTGCCTTTTGAACGACATTGAATTATATTGAAAGGCTTGTTAAAAGCAGACATATGAACACCGCTACTTGCTGTTTCCAACCAGCTGGCAACTTGACGGACAATAAAGTTCACTGCGGCTTGTTGCCGCTGAAAGGTCAACTGCTTTAGGTTCTTTCAGAATGGAAAGGAACTGCATTTATCAGCCGGATTGGATTTTGGGATTGGAACCTCACCTAGACTTCCCACACACATAACTTTGCTAAAACTGAATCGATTTTTCTTCCCGAGGCAGTTTGGATCAATGCCTGACATCTATATTAATTCTGCATTTAAATCTGAAGCATATTGGAAATTCTGATTGTTTATCAAAAATAAATAATGAAAATGTTTCCAACTACCTAAAAAATAACTTCAAACTGCCATAACTTTGTCAAAACTGATCCGATTTTCAATCGCGAAGGGGTTTCACCCCTCTATATAAATTCTGCACTAAAATCTGAAGAATTTTGAATTTATCAATTTTCTATCAAAAACAAGCCACGATAAGTCTTTCATGTTCCTATAAATGCCTTTCAAATACCTAAAACTCCCACAACTTTCTCAAAACTAATGCAATTTTTGATCTCGTGGCAGTTTTGATCATAGTTTGACCTCTATATTGATTGATCTCTACAAATGCCTTTCAAACCTTAAAAATTCCAATAACTTTTCTAAAACTGAATGGATTTTCGTTCCCGAAGCAGTTTTGCTCAAGCTTTCATACCTATTATATTTCTGCATTTAAATCTGAAACAGTTACAAATGTTCGATTTTCTATTACAAATCATGACATGATACGTCTGCCAAGTCCCCTGAAATTCCCTTCTAAAACTAAACTAGAATTTGTGCAACTGAACTCTAGTCCTAACAGACACACACAAATATCAATCTGATTTGTCCATGGCCAGCTGACTTAATCAAGAAAGCAAATACCAAAAACCGTTTCATCGGATCAACGCCTACCTATTTACTGAAGCGTATAACAAGCAAATAAAAATAAAAATGAAATGGGGCAATAAAAAAAGCCAGCTGATGCCAAAATGCCAAAAAAAAAAAAACAAAACAGAAAGAAGAAAATTCGCGTGTTCTAAGCAATTTGAAACCAATAATCGTTGGGTGTCTTTTAAATTAAGTAACCAGAACCATGCAAGCCAAATATTAAACCGAATGCAGGCCTTATGAGTATGTTGACATGACTGACTCTGAGTTTGAGTTTGAGTTTGACTTTGACGATGATATGTGATGGCAAATGTGTGGCAGTTGGGGTTAGATTCCTGTGTTTTATATATTTCCATTTGAAGTTTATTTCGAGAACTAATCTAAAATTAAAATCATTTTGCGGGTGGCAAACAAACAACGATAAATGGGTAGATAGATAAATAAATGGATGGATGGATGGATGAATGAACGATATATGACAATTGATAAATGCCGTATGAAGAAGACATGCACCCCTCGAAGACATGCATATTTATGCACTAATGAGAATGACAAACCAACAATGCAAATATTACATCAAAATATGCCAGAAAAAAACGAAACCGAAAAACTCAATTAAACAAACACACGCAGACAATCGTTCGTTCTTTTTTTTATTTATAACTATGTAGGGGCTGTTTTTTGTTGTTGGTTGTAACCCTTACAGGGGTGGCGCTAATAAACAGTTTGATTTTAATCAATGAACCGCAAAGCCGAAAATACATGAAAATGCCATCGATAAAGGTAAATGATACGCAAAGCAGACAGACAAAGTTTTTTTTCTCCTTTTTTTGTTTAATTGTAAACCTTTTCCGGTTATACGTCCGATTAAATAGCTTTCGTATTTATTTTATTTTTTTTTTGCCAACACACGGCAACTAAGCAAACAACTTTCTCTGCGGGGGTAGAATTCATTTCTTTTTCTGGTTGGATATTTATTTTAAGGGTTTTTCTCTCATGCATATTTATGCCACTTAATTTGTCGGTATACGATTCTTAGGTCTTTCATTTTTTGGGACGTCTGTCTATTTGATTTCATTTTACCCCAAGTTGCCATAATTAGAAGAGCTCCCCATTGACTCGAGGGCTCCCAAATGCATATTTATGAGTATGGATTTAATAAATATGTATTTATTTATATGTCTGACATACAAGACTTTCATTTTGTTTTTGATTTCCATTAGACAGACTTGGTCTCAGCTGTGCGGAAATGCTTGGCCAACACATTTTAAGTGCTAAAACCTGAACGTAATACGTATGCTTAGCCATAACCATGTAGGGGCCAAAACACATGTTGGCCAAGAAGCCAAGAAGTCTACAATTTGGTATCCTAAAGTCTTAACAAGGCGAACGTACGAACGAACGTTAGATAAATGCGCCATTCTCGAATCATACTAATTTCGAGTGGAGAAAAACTATTTTCTAAATTAGGCAAAATAATATAGTAGTAGTACGTACACGTAAGTGGCAAGGAGAGTGGGGGTGGTGTGTGGGGTGTGGGGTGTAAGGGGGTTAAGTGCAACATGTGTTGCACCTAGAGTACCGCTACGATTGCGATCGTTATCACCAAATCAGCGGCGGGGGTTAATAGAGCTGTTGCATAGAGGCGAACTTGGCCAGAGCCAAAGTGCGATTTCGATTAACGATCGTGGAGATCAGCAGAGCTCAGCGAAGCGGCACACATGGCGGAGGAGCTCCAGCTGTGGCACCTGGGGCCACAGCCACAGCCCCAGCCCCTTGCCACATTATTTACAGATCTCGCACCTTGGCTACCAGCTAGCCAAGCCAAGTCGAGGCAGGCAGTCTGTTGATCGATCTGTGCCTGCCTATCTCTGGCTCTGCACTTGACCACACTAATCCATCTTTATGGCAAAAAATGTTGTGATAAAGCTTGGCCAACGATCGTCGTCGTCAGAGATTCGCCCCGATCGTACCGATCTTCCCGATCTGCCCGATCGCCTGTGCCTTGCTCAGAGATTACGCTTAAGTAGACAGCAGGCTGCTTAACCCGCAGCTAAAGCGGTTGACTTTGACGAGATTCGCTGCCAGATCAGAGATCGTTTCTTCCACCAGCAGCAGCAGCAGCAGCAGCAGCAGCAGCAGCAGCTGAGGATCATCTCGTTTTGGTTGGGCGTCATTTTTAGTAAATTACTTTAATAGTATAAACATAATCATTTGTATTGTGGCTGCTGCCTGCTGCTGCTGCTCGATAAAAACGATCGTTGGCCAGTTCTTGAGAGATCAGGCCTAGATCAAGCATATGGCACTTGGTGCTTGGTGCTTGGTAGAAGTGAGGAGCACACAGCTCGTGCCTGGTAATTTCTATCTAGTTATGACGCTGCGATCCCCGCCAATCACAGTTATCTGTCTAACAGTGAAAAATTGAAAATTGTACATGTGGCCACAAGTCGGGCTTAGAGCTTAGAGCTGAGCTGAGAGCTGTACATCAACTTTGTGGTATACGCAATGCTGAAATGGCTAAACCTAATTGTAGATAGCCTTTAGAAAGTCTTACATGGGCTCAAATTGCCGGAGCTCGTTAAAAATGAATGCCACGGAAGCCGAACAAAATTATTTCCACTTGCTGCAAAAGAGAAGGGCAGCCTGAAAACAGTTCGCTTTGCTGTATTTTCTGAAGTGGAACAAACAACAAATTATTATTATCTTAAAGCTTTTATATATATTTTTTTAGGTGTAGTCTTAATTCAATTATGAATTTCATATAATATTTTCCAAATATTTTCTATATATTTGTAGGTGTAGTCTATTTTCAATTAGAAATTTGATATAATATTCCATATGCACTCTGAAGTTAGAATTTGTTGAAAGCTCAAAAGAATCAACAAAATACCATTGTCTTTAAATTTTCATATATATTTTGGTATAATATGACTTTGAACTTTTTTTCTCCACCTATTATGTATTTTAAATCAGTATCATAGAGATACTTATTAAATAAATGATAAAATAAACCAAATTATAAGAAATTCTTATACATTTAGAAATTGGACACTCAACAAAATTAACAAAATAATATTGTCTACAAATTTACTATATATTTTTGATATAGGAAGAATTTGGCGCCAATTTTATAACGATTCTTAGAACAGTGATACAAATATACAAAAACCCCAAAACGATTCATATATCAGTTTAAAGCAGTCTAAAAATTGGTTAGCTAAAACATTTTATTATCTATGTGCACTTTAAAGAGCAGCAAGAAACACAAGATTCTAGTTCCCACTTCTTTCACTTCTCAATCTTTGCCTTCAATTGCTTTCTTTCGTTTCGGCCAACTCGATAGAGCAATTTGCGTCTGTGCGCTGCGAGTTCAAAAGGTGAACTGAAACTGAACTGCGATCCCGAAGTCGCGAGCTCTACAAATGCGCTAACTGCAAACGCAGCTGTCGGCCTTGGTGCACCCTCCAAAGATTGGAAGGTGACCCCGCTGAACCCGGGCGGTGCCGCTCATTTAAATATTTAATCAAACTAATTTGCATATATCGCTTACCTGGAACAGACGCGATCGATAGACAAAGACATGTGATCCCTCAATACTACAAGGGTTGCCTTTGAGTCCTTTTTTTTCCAAAATAGTTGGATGCTGTGTGATGCAAGGGTTGATATTTGTATTGTCCTGCTGGAAGGAATAAATTCTGTGAGCTGTGCTCAAATTTGGTTTATTTAGCAAATAAAAAATGCACGCCAATTTGAATAAAACAGCAAGGAAAATGTGGCCAAAAAGACTGCTGAAAGAGGAAAAAGCGCGAAAACCACGAACAATTTTGCATAATTTATTGAAATTTCGTGGCGCAGACAAAGGAGGCAAGGAGCTAGCAAGGACCCAGCAAGGACCCAGCGCCCAAAAAGTGCATGAAATGTGTTTCTATTTTGTGCAGCTCTCCTTAGTCCTTGCTCCTCTTGCAGCTCCTGCGGCTGGCTATAGCATTATGCATTATCCTTTGGCTTGTGTGCATTTATTTTTCATTTGCATGAATTTTTCATTGTTTTCACAGACACAGAAGAGGCGAACTGCACTTTACGCTCCACAGGATCAGCACAAACACGCGATATTTTTTAGCGGGAAATCAGCTTGAAACTCAACTGCTCTGTCCCGTACTGAGTACTCTACTCATATAGAGACATCCATAAGGACCTGCGTTGCTATCCAGGCAAATATTTTACTTCTATAATGCTGCAAAATCTATAAACGCCTCTTGGTCCTGCGAGATTATTGCTGCAGTCCTGGCTGCGCATAAAATGTAAACACATTTTTCAGCAATTTGTTGTCACTTGTTGGTTGAACAAAAGGAGGGGAGGGGGTTAGTTAAAGTAGTCCGTGTGCATATAGACTTTAGCTGCACTTACTTATAGATTTTTAGTAGCACAGCTAAGACAAACAAAGCTCCAGGTTTCTAAGCTGTTTAACTAAGAGTTAGAGCGTGAGGTAAATATATTTATATTTTTGCTTATTATCAAACTAACTTTGACATCAGCTCACTCAGACAACTCATTTATCAAGTTGTGCATTTGTTAATTGATTTGATTACATTACGCTTTGAGTAGAAACATTTTATGAGCAGGTTTGCCAGTCAATGAGCTGCTAATTTGATGAAGCACTGTCTGCCTGCCAACAAATTCGCTAGGGAAATTTGTTTAATTGCTTTTTGGAACACAGGCGCATAATTAAAAGTTAAAAATAATATACTAATTGCAATTTTTTTAATTATAATAAAATAAACAAGTGAGAAGGGTTTATCTTATGCATGCTTTCTTCTATGGTACCCTAGAAATGCACTTTGAAGACTTTCAACTCTCATAACTTTGCCAAAACTGAACTGAAGTTCTAGGCCAATTTGCTCATGGTTTTTCCTCTACTTTTATTCTACGTTTTTATAAATTTTTGAAAATTTAATATTTGTACTTTTTCCGAAAAAAGCATGTACTCCATCCACCCTTGCTATTTTTCCAATATTTTTTTTTTAAAAAAAAATTGAATCGCGGAGTTTATTTTATAATCGATTGTGGGTGTCACAATTAGTATAAAAACCAATTCGGGGATAGTTCATTTTTTGGCCTAAAAACAGGCCAAAATGAACAAAAATTTTTGCTTGTAAAGTGATTTTTGGTACCCTAAAAATTACATTTAAAAACTTGAAACTCACATAATTTTGCCAAAACTGAACCGATCTATAAGCTTGAGACCAATTTGTTCATAGTAGTTCACTAAACAAGCAAAATCTATGAATATCTAAACAAAATATACTAATTTCACATATTTGTTGGTAATTTAAGCTGGCAGTTAAATGAAACAATATGAAAATATGTATTTCCACATGAAATTTCATATTTTTTTGGTACAGCCACTTATGATTTCACATGCAACTATCACATATAAGCAAAAACTATATCAAACAGCCATTTTGAAACCATTTGCCCGGGGGGTGTGAAAGCATAGAATCAAGGAGTGTAAGGCTAGTTAAATCCTTTAGAGCGAGCATAACCCAACTGCAATAACAACAAGAAGAAGAACGCATGTGCGTACACACACGCACCCCCACCACAGCACACACACCCCACTCTAAGCAGTGCAGAGAGGGTGGCAGCGGCAGTTGGGGTGGTGTGGGTTGGAGTGGGGGTGGTGGTGGTGATGGTAGTGGTGCTGGCTTTGGGCGTCGGTGGTTGCTAAATGCAATTTATCATAAAAAGCAGAGATAGAAGCTTGAAATTGAAGCGCGAAGCGGCGCCGAGTCAAAGTTCGCTATAAGGAGTATACACACAGCAGGGTAAACATGCCACACACACACACACACACACACACACCCAACGCACACTCATCTAATAAGACGCATTTAGCGTCGAGTGTGTAAAGGGGAGCGAAGAGGCAAGAATCTAAGCAAATAGGAAAAAGTTATGGAGCTGTAATAAATTGGATTAGTTCGAGTTCGAGTTCGAGTTGCGAGCCGCCATTTTGTGTATATGAGTGTGTGTGTGCTTGCCACAGAGAAAATTTATGCGCATATAAAAAAAATGGAAAAAAGAAAACAGTCAAGAAATGCCACTAAATATTTTTTCTTTTTCGGCTGGCACACGCAGCGTTTCATTTAGAAGGGATTACCAAGGAGCTCAAGTGAAGAGTGGGCAAGGGGTGAAAGGAGGGCAGTTACTCTCCTGCCAAGAGCCCCACTTCTGGCGTACAGTGAAGCGTGCATTTGTAGGCCAGTACCTGTACTAGCCGCGTTACGTGCCAAATCAAAATCAGCTTTTCATTAGATTTCAATTGTGCATTCCCCAGTTGCCACTCACATTTGCATATGAAAGCGATTCATCTCGTCCTTTTGCCATAGTCCTGCGTAATATTTGCCACCTTTCGCCTTTGTGCCATAAATGATTTCCCATTTATTCGATTTTCAGTTCGCCTGTCATGTGAAGTGTGCAGCATCCTTTTTTTCCGTTGCCTGCCTGCTTCAGCAATTGGTTTCATATATGCAAATTTTCTTTTTATACTTTTGCCCCGCTGCTTTTTGTTGCATTTTGTGAAACGGAACGCAGCTGCCACATCTATTTTTTGTTTTATTGGGATGCTGTTTTATGGGCTGATGTTTGTGTCCTGGTTACAATTGTGAATGTGTTGCAGATGCTGTAAATACAATTGTTTGTTTTGCCGTCGGGAATGCTGTATGATATGTATTTAAATATAATTTATGAAAAAAGAAAACTAGACTATTGGAAAAACTAATGAATAATTCAATTATTTATGCCAATATTTTTTGGGTAATTAAATAAGAGAGTTAAAGAATAAAGTAACTTAACTCTTAACTCTCCAACTTTCCTTGCAACTTCAGTTCTCATCAAATTTAAAAGTTTTAGTTCTTAAGAATTCGTAAAAAGAATACATATTTCTTTCTAAAATATTTTTCTAAATATTTGTAAAATAAGAAAAGTATGACACATAAAAGTTTATTAATACAAAGTATGCCCTTATGTAGAACTCTTCAGTTTTCCTTTCACTTTACGCTTTGTTCTTCTATAAACTTTTTCTTCAATTAGATTTCTTTATTCTCAAAGAAATTTCAATTTAATTTTAATAATTGTAATAAGTTGATTATTCATAATAATAATATGTTCCATATACGAGTTACCTTTTCTAAACTTACTCCCACTCTTTCCTTGCAAACTTTCTCTTTAATTAGCAGTCATGGCATAGAAATATTAAATTCCTGTAAATGGCTCCCATGCTGCTGAAGACTCCGGCTCCCTGGTGACACTTTCCGCACATTTTGGCCACTGCCTCAAGCTCCCACTTTTCATTACCCATGCCGCTACTCTATTGCCCCCCCCTTTGGATCTATTGTATTACCCCGAGGCTGTTAATTTATTTAACTACCGCACGCCTTAACCACGTGTATCCCATATATCAAAGCTCCGTTTGCCATCAAATGGATTTCATTTTGAAATCCAATAACTGCCAAAATGTAAAATGAAAATGAAACATTTTCGCTTGGACTGGATGACAACCCTTTCGTATCGTATCGCCTGGGACTACGCTTAGAACTACCCAAAGTTGACTCAGTTGCTGCTCTGTGTCTTTGTGGGTATCGTTAAATGTAACAGTTGCAGTATATAATGTATCAGATGTATATATATATATATATGTATAGCTTTGTGTATATAAGGACACCACGCAGCGAATTTCGCACTTTACGCAATTTTTCCCCGCCAGCGCGAAAAAGGGTTGAAAAGTGCGTATGGCACAAAGTACATGTACATGTACCACCCCAACCCCCTACACCACACACACACAGCACACACACACACACACACACACACACACACAGGCTCACACAGAGAGATAGCTTTGGCGTTGCCAGACTGTCGTCGCTAGCTTTGCGTCCCATCATCAACAACAACAGCAGCACTGGGGGAGTCCTAAGCTGCCTCAGCTTCCTTCTCAGCGCGAACCCTTTGCCAGCAGCCCCACTTTTTGGAAAGCCCCCCCGCCAGCAAATCTTCTCTCCCGCACAGCAACCGCCTGGGCAGCCATTATTATTTTGCTTTTGAGCTCTTGTTCACTTGTTTTGGCCCCACTGCTTACAGCCCCAACCCCAACCCCCACCGCCCACCAACACCGCAGCAGCAGCAGCGCTTTCTTTGAATGTTCTGGTAATTTTCTTAAAAATATTTTGGTAGTAAACTTTTCAGATTTAAGCCCTTCGCTTGGCCAGCTAGCTATTCTATTGAGAGCTTCTGCGGTTTGCACTGCTTTTGCGGCAGCAGCAACCCCAGCCCCACCATTCTACAGATCCAGCCCCACTTCTGCTGCCACTATTGCAGCACCGCCTGTGCGAGTCGCGTTTTTAATCTCATTTTATGAAATGAAAATTTTTCAATTTTTCAACAAGAGATAAACTTTTTCAGCTTGAATGCGTAATTACTCGCCGCAAATGAAATACTGCGAACATTTTCGCTGCTGCTGCTGCTGCTTCTTCTTCTTTTCGGTTGACTTTCGGCTGCTGCGGCTTTTAACCGTTAACTTTGATTTTCAAGATGGCGGCGTCGCTGGCGCATAACTGTTATTAGGATTATGAAAATTATTAAAATGTACTGGAATAAAAGCAGACTTATGATGTGGTTTACTTACGGACGGACAGGGCAGGGCAGGGGGGTAGCCCATTCTGGTTAGTCCTTTTTAATGTCAGTTGAGATTAGCTGGGGATATTCGGCAAAGAGCTGGTTAAGTTTCATGGTTCATGGCTCATGGGTTCATTCGAGCAAAATTAACAATAATATTTACATTTGAGTTAAGCGAGAGAATCCAATTCGTGATTCCTTGGAAATACCAATTGGGAAATGTTGCTTTTGACAAATCTCACTGTGCTTCTTTCAGTGTACAGCTTCACATTTTGTTTGTAAGAAACTTGTACTTATATTTAGACAATGCGCAATTCAGCCCCTCCTCCTGCTCCACTTTCGACCTCCTCTCTGCCCAAATTCACAGGTTCAGAGCGATACATACTCGTACATATAGAACTACAAGTGAACACGTAGATAAACAAGTGCCAGAGAATATAAAAATTGTATGACGTCAAGATAAGTAAAAATTAATGAGGGACCAGAGTCACAGTGTGCAAGGTTCAGCTCACTGGACAGTGGGTAGAAAACAGGGTGTCCAGGATTAAAAATCAAATATACGAACACAAACTCAAAACATATGAAATAAAATCTAGTAAAACGAAATTCACATTTCCATTAAGCAAACGGAAATAGTTGTCTTTCCATTTCCAACTAAACACGACACACCCTGTATTCCAATTAGAAAACAATGGCCGCACATGCAAAAGATACGGAGGAAAAAAAAACGTGAAAGACCATGGAAAAGTCCTCAACAGGAAAGCGAAAAAACCCGAGTACAAACAAACGTAAAGCGGAAACCCAAAAAAATGTCTGAAGATGTTAAAAAACTTTTGCTTAACTTTGTTTTTGCTTAATGAGCAAATACACACACACACACATATATACACATATATACAATCCCACACACATTGAGGTCCTTGCTGAGCGCATTAAAAAATGCGTTAAGGGCGCGTTGCCAAGGAGCGCAGAGAACAAATATTAATGTCTGGGCCACATAAACACATATACACATATATATATGTATATGTATATATATATCCAGTGCGTAGTATGCTTAAAACTGTAAAAAAAAGTGTCCAGGGTTTTAGGGGGGCCTTGACGTTCGAAAATTACACTTGCCGCAGGGGTTGGTGTTTGTGTATGCTTTTTCTTTTTTTTTTTGGGTAGAAAATGCCCAGATATTGTCTGGCTAAAATGAAAAAAAAATGTTAAAAAATTAGAAACGAGCAGATTTGACGCACGCACATGTCGCACAGCTACCCCCACCCTTAAGGACTACCCCCACCCCCAGCCCCACACGCACTTGCTCACACTTTGCGCGGGGCATAAATTATTTAGACTCATTTAATGTTTTTCGCTGCTGCTGTGTTTTCGTCTGCTTCTTCTTCCAATTCGCTCGTTTTTACGATTTTCAATTTTTATTTCGCTTTTCTTTGCCACCCTTCGAGCCGAAATTTCGTTTTTGGGGTATTTTTGTGTACAAAAAGCAACGAAATGTTTCGTTGGTAAAATTAAAATAATGTGTCCCCTGTCGCCACCAGACGTGGCCTTACCCCCAAGCCCCACCCCACCCCATCCCCAAATCTATCCCCCTGCCCCACTTTCTCACACAACATTCAATAAATGTGAGTGTGTTCCAGCTTCACTGGGCGTATCCCTTAAGCAATTGGCGATAATTTACCATTGAGACACAATTGTCGCTGTGCATTCAGTGTGACCAGATTTGAGCAGAGCTCATCACTCCAAAAGTTGATCAAATAAGTCATTTAAAACTTCACGCCTAATTCATATTATCATCATTATAAACTGGTTCTCCCTGATGTATTTATCAACTGACCAGCGGTCATTAAACAAGCTAAACAAACAAATTTGCTCCCTTCCTCTGGTCACACTTACATGTGTACACTGCAAACCAGGTAAGTAATCTACCCCTCGCTCATTATACAAATTTAAGATGATAATGCGATTTTTATGGCACCTATGTCCAGTCTGGTTGTCCGCCTATTTGCACCCTTGTTTGACCAGTCCTTGAGGGCAGGACAATGGCAGGGGCAGAGGATTGAGTGACCAGCCCAATTGGTCAGTTGGGGTCAACTGGTTTAGCTGCTCACCCGCTGACTTCTGAAGTGGTATGTGTGTGTGTGTTTGTGTGTTTTTTATAGTTTTATTTGATTTGACTTTTCGCTTTGGGCAGTGCATAAATTAGCAGTCCTTTGGTCCTTTAAAAAGCGAGGGGATTTTATAGCGGCGCTTGTTGGTCAATTAGCAATGTGAGTAATTGATAGTTTAGGCGTGTTATTTTATGGGTCCGCTTTTAACGAGGGGGTCTATTAGACTTCAATTGGTATTATAATAATATAGTATATGAAACATATATCGGATTATAATACAAGTTTTAGTTATGAAGAAATTGTAGTTAGCAAAGACATAAACTTTCCATCAATCAATATCACACATGTGTCAAATCTCTTTACTCTCAACCCCATCTGGAAAATCTGTCACACATCTTCTACGCTTTAAAAACCCTTCTCATGCTAATGTAACGGCATTTCTAGCGAAATTCCCACGCACATCTTGTCAGCTTTTGCATGTCCTTTGCCAATTTGCGGAATTGCAACCCCTTCGGCGAGGGACAACAAGCCGTTAATAAAATCCTTATGCATTATCCTTACGCAATTGCCGGCTCGTTGAGGTCCCATTGCGCCCTTGCACTTTCCCAAAAACACAAGGGTGCACTTTTCGCATATTCGCAAACATCCTTGAGGCCAAGGAGCGAAAGAGATGGGGCAACAAGTGCAGGCGATGCAAACAGATTTCGCATCTGAATTGGAATGAGAATTCGCATTGTTTGCCATTCAGCTTATTGTTGTGCTGGGTGTTGCCGTTCTACTGGTGTCCTGGTGTCCTGTTGTCCTGTTGTGCTGATGTCCTGATGTGTGCACACACGCATCGCACAAAACCGCATTCGCAAAAAGAACCAAATAGTATGAATAGCTTAAATGAGTGCACATTCCAAATGCAAATTTTTGCGCATTTCTTTTTTTATACATTTAGTCCTTTCAATTGCATTTGCTGCACATTTGCATGACAATGAGGCAACAATGCAACAAAATTGATGGGGTGTTGGAGGTTTAGAGAGAGGGAAGGGTGAAATTTGGGGAAATTTACAGAGTTTGATTGTGAGTGTGAATATTATATAGAAGGTATAAACATAGTTTGGCTAAGCGCTGAAATTTGTTGAATTTTATTAGGAATATGGAAAATAGAAAACAATAAACATCGATTGTAATTAAACGAAAGGGGGAAAGTTAAATTCCTATACGCAAATAAGCAAAATATCGTTTGTTATAAAATATGAAAACCCAGAAGTAGAAATGTATGTTTTCTAAAGACTCAGTCGCAATTCAGTAAGTTGAGAGCAGGAAAATAATACTACTAGATATTATATACATACATATGAGCTGCATATTAGTGGATTTTGTAGTTTCGTTTCCGTTTGCCATCAGAAAGTCATTTACATTATGAGCTACACGTGAGTAACATTCCCAGCACCTATAAGCCTACATGCCTAGCATGTCCTGCCAGGATTTCATTAATTTCCAACCAGCGCCAGCAATGCGTACTTTATGCAAATCAACAAGAAATGAAAGAAAACTCAGCTGAGCAAAAGGCACATTTTCGGTGCTAATTAGCCGGGGTCAAAAGGCAGCATGTCCTGCAGGGATATGTGGTGAACGCTTGTCCTGAATGACCAGCACTTGGCACACGCACACAAGTGCTCCTTGGACTCCATTGTGCAACGAAGGGAGTGGGGGCTGGGAGTGGGAATGGGGGTCAGCTGAGCACATGTAATGCCCAGCCTAATGACCGCTACGCACTTCCGCTTTGGCCTCAAGGACTCGCATGCGTATTTTGGGCTCTGATAAATATTCAAATTAGGCGAGCGCGCTCAAAGCGCCAAAAAGTGTGTCGCATATTAAAAAGTCATTTTCCAAGCAAATGATTCAACATTTTCCTAAACTTGCACACAGAGAGTGCGAGAGAGAGAGAGAGAGCGAGAGAGAGAGAGATAGAGCGAGAGAGAGGGCAACACATGCTGTTCGACATGAGCTTGACCGGAAGTGGCATACGTGACGGAAATGCGTGATTTCAGCTATGAACTCCATTATAGCAGCTTATACACATCAGTCCTATATATATATATATATACAACTACACTTTCCTATATAGGCATAGTATTTATGCAGGGTGTTAGTTGCCAAAAAGTGTAAGCAAGAGAAATTGTTTAGTTTGCTTGTATTTCTTTTGTAGTTTTCTGTTTGTAATGTTCGCGTAATTATTATTAATAGTTGACTTATTTAATTACTAGTATTTTGCCAGCTCATTATACATTAGAATTTTTTATTAACTAATAACTGAAATTGCTAAAACAAATTGTGTGCAATAAATTGTATAATTATATTTAACTCACTTGAGAGTTGCTAAAACTAATTAGAGGATAAACAAAAAACCATAGTACTAAAAATTATATATTATGCTGAAATTTGTCAGATTTATTAAAACTTTCGTGTTTTGACTAAATTGTCAATAATTTCTTAGTTATTTTGAGCATTATATTATGAGTATGATAATAATATATTTCTAATATTTATTTATGCCTACTTTTATAGCTATAATCGATTATTTAACAAGCTCTTCCCTTTCGTTTGAAAGCATCTAATCCTAAACCTCAATATTACTGGATTTGCATTAAATTTCTCTAACATTCTCTGACATTCCCCTTGTTCTCCAATTTCTTTTTTGCATATGCATACAATTTCTGGCATTATTTTTCTCTTCAGGGGTTTGCTTTTGTTCTAACTGCAAAATGCGATGAATATTAATGATTTGCTAGCATTACGAAATCTTGCAAAAGCCGCTTTTGGCTTTTCCTCTTTCGGCGCACTTTTTGCTGTTTGCTTTGCCGTTTGTTTCATTCCCATTTCCTTTTTGCTAAACGTCAACTAGAAAATCCTTGAATATCATAAATATTGCCAACACTCCGCTGAGCGCTGTCTTCCATTTGCCGCATTTGATGTTTTGATGTGCGCCAGGACGAGGAACAGGACGAGAAAGAGGCAGAGCATGTGGACGAGTGAGCGACGGCTTAAGGAGTTGTTCTGCCGTCCTGCCCACAGGACACAGTTGCCGCTTTTACCCCTCGCTGTTGTAAATTTTAATGATTTTTGTGTAGTTGTTGTCTTGCCAAACACACACACGCCTCGTCCTGGCTCCTGTTCCTACTCCTGGCTGTTCCTGCTGCTCCTGTTTCTGTTTCTATCTGTTTGTTGTCGTTGCGCTGCGCTCTGCTGCTTTTTTATTGGATTTGCCAGTGAAGCGTCAAGTCCGCCTAAGAGGTGCCAGGACTCGCACTCCTGCTCCTTGTCGTCCTGTTCGCTCGGCTCGGGCTCATCTCGTCGCTCGCTTTGTGTGTATGTTGGGCTTGTCATCTGGCTAAGCTCTAAAAATTAATGATGCGCAGCCCATTCGAGAGGTCCTGCCACTGGCGCTGTCATTGGCCATTGGCTGCCAGGATGCCAGGATATGCGCGTCTACTCGTATATGCAAAAATGTGTTCACATTCGCCAGCTGTAAGCCTCAGACTCAGCCTCAGCCTCAGCGGCTCAGTTCCGTTCGGCTCATTGATGAAAATTAATGAGTGTGCGTGTTGTAATCGCTGCAATGCAAAATACATACCAATAACTGTATCTCTCTCTATATAATATATATATATACATACAGATTTCGCTGTCGATACAGTACGGTTTTTTAAATAACGCAAACTTGTTTGTCCTGGCCCAAGGTTCTGACTGTGGCACTGCGTCGCACAAAACTCGACAAACTAATTTGCATAATTACAGCCCGTAATTTTTTTCTTCTACTCACTGGCGAATACACACGAAGCTGCTATGTGTGTGTGTGCGTGTGTGTGTAAGGCATAAGGGGCGCAATGTCCTTTTTGTGTATACATACATGTATATACTTGTGAGTCTACCACCCGAGTGTACTCACACACACACACACACACACAATCACAGATACAGATACACACATGAACAGCCGCACGCACTTTTGATTTTTAAATACGCATGGAGAACCGAGTATGTATGTGCCCCCATTCCCATTTGCATATTCACAATTAACATCCAGCTAAGGTCTACACACACACACACACACACACACACACACACACACACACACACATAGAGAGAGAGACAATTCGGGCCTTTGTTGTGCGGAAACTTGAGAGAATTGAGAGCGCTTTTGTTGAGAAAACGTGTCTTCAATAAAGAAATTTCAAAGGACTCGGCATATTAAAAAATACCTAGATCAGATAAGCAATTACTACATAATATGTGAAAACTGAAAGTATTGCTTATAGTTTCTTTATATGTATAATAATATAATATGGAAAGATTAGACTCGCCTTATGACAAGAGATTTTGTTACATTAAACTTTATATAATACTTGAATACATCGAGAAGATCCTATCGAATGTATAAATGATAATATAACATAATAAAATGTTTAGTATTTATTGGAATTCTGATAACTTTACAATACTTGCTGATTAGACAAGGAACTTTACCATTTTAATAATTTATAATATGGAAAGGTTAGACTCGCCTTATGACATGAGTTTTTGTTCCATTCAACTTTATATAATACTTAAATTACATCGATAAGATCCTATTGAATGTAAAAATGATAATATAACATAATAAAATGTTTAGTATTTATTGGAATTCTGATAACTTTACAACACTTGCTGATTAGACAAGGAACTTCATCATTTTAAGCGTACTTCTAAACAGTTTTCCAACATATTTCAATTATCAATTATTAACTGGCTGTAAAGACGAGTTTCTCAGGAATTTTCACGGCACAGACTCGAAACTTTTTTACGAACTCTTAATTCAACTTTCGCAATTGCAACCCCTCAAATTTGACGTAATTTTTTTGTTGCTTCTAACTAATTTCAAGATGTGCTCTGGACAGAGAGAGTTGGCTCATTTCTTGCTCATTACACAGAGCAACAAAGTTGAGTCGCCAGACTTGCGTTATTTTCCCGAGTTCATTCCACTCATTAGCATGTGCCCAGTCTCTGTCTCTGTGTGTGTGTGTGTGTGTGTGTGTGTGTGTGTGTGTGTGTGTGTGTGCAACTTCTTTTAGAGTTGGTACTTTTCCGTTCTTTTTCTTTGCTTTGCTGTTCATGTTCCTTTAATTTTATTGATTTTCTAGGATGCCCTCGCTGTAGCTGTAGCTTTCCTTACCTTCCCAGCCAGCTAATGAGCTGCACTTGAGTTTCTCATTTCAATGCGTTGTGTTTGGCCAACGGTATATATATATATATATACGGTATATTCCCTCCCAGAATCGTTCAACTTTACTGACTGCTGATTATAATCAGCATAATGTGTACTCTCTTACACTTCAATAGTTCACGCCACGGATCACTGGAGCTAGCTGCTGCCAGTTGGCAATTGGAAGATGGCAAGATGGTAGCTCAAGGAGCTGTGCCACGTCAGGTGAATGCGTAGCGCGACTGGCCACAGAGATTTGAAGCGGCTCTCTCTCTGTCTTATAGGCTCTAATACCCATAATCAGTTTAACGTTAACGTTCAGTTTACCCACTGATTTGCTGCCACTTCTGTCCATCCATCCATCCATCCAGCAGCTGCCTGGCTGCCTCAGTGAATGTGTGAACATTGTAGCTTCTTAGCTCCTTAGCTTCCTAGCTTCCTGGTTAGCCATTGCCAATGCCATTGCCAATTTGCCCCCGAGTTGCTTTAGTGGAACAGATTTTAATCAAAAAGTTTGTTGCCCCGTTCGAAAGACCTTTCTCCCGCACGTTAGCTGTTTATATAATTATGATATTTGATTTAATGACGACTTGCTTCCGAAACAATCCAATCAAAAAATTTGATTGAAGTGGGCGGCCAACCAAAACCGAAAACCGTCCCTCCAGGCTCTAGGCGTGAAACTATTCCAGAGGTCAGGACAATGCGCACTTGTTAATGACTACAACTGCCCAACTAACCCATCGCAGTCGTTTCAGCTGATTTAGTATAATGGCCAACTAGTGCCAGCCAAGGCAATTTCCCAGCGAATTTATAACCACATGCTAGAGAGTCGAACAACGATCCACATCCACATCCACATCCACATGCTGGATATTAAATTCTTAATTTGCAATCATTAGCAACCCGTGAGGCAACCATGAGAGGAGCTGCAACCATGAGGCATGCCACGGCGGCAAATTTAATACCCATATATCGTATACACACGACTGCCAATGGGTTTTGGAGATTCTCGTTCTCTCTGCTGCTTTTGATTTTTAAATTGAAAATAATAATTTTGCGCACTCAATTTTCAGCGATTTGTCAAAACATTGTTTATTGTCCCGACGCCAGAGCCGGCAAGTCGCCAAGTCTGCTCCTCCTCTCTCCCTCCTCCAACTCCAACTCGAACTCCAACTCCATCTTCAGCTCATCCAAGTCCTTCTCTATATACGTTGGCGGCGGCGCACTTTAAGTTAATTGAAATATTTCAACGATTTTGCGCCCCTGACTGAACTGAACTGATACTCAATGCCTGATGCCTGCGGTTTCTACCTGCCGTCCAATCCTGTCTGTCCTCTGTCCGTCCCGTGTCCCTCCTCCTTGCTGGGACTCTCTTCAGCTGCTGCAGCTTTTGGCTGCGGCTCGGATCAAAGCGTTTGCTTTTGTTGCGTTTTCTTCTCGTTTTTGTTTTTTTGCATATTCTGGCAGCAGTCTTTTAATAGAATTCAATGCTCATTTCTATCGCATGCGATTTATTTGCTACGTATTTAAGTTCACGAATCTCTGGGATCGGAGCAGTCTCCACCATCTCCTCCGTCTGGGTTCGGGTTCAATATTGATTTTTATTGCCATTTGACCGCTTGGCGCCATATTGCCTTTCAATTGAGTGATTATTGCGCTGCTTCCTCTGATCGTTCCGCAAAAACAGAAACGGATCGATTATTGATATGGGAAAATGTTAGCTGAAATTAGACTTGGCAAATGCTAGACATTAATTTCGTTTTTTCAACAAATTACAGCACAACGTAAAGAACTTGGCTGCAAGACATCAGACAGCGCAGTTTATTATAGTAGAGCAGTGCAAAAGTATCTGAAGTTCATTGATCGCCTTAAAAGCTACTGCATGAAGCTTTCTTCTGAACTTTAAAATAGTTTTAAGAACTTCGTAGATGATTTCTATTGAGCTTTAGGTAAACTATTAAGAACCATAGCACGAAGGGGTTGCCTGGTACCTAGAACCCTTTAAAACATTTAAAACTCCCATAACTTTGTCAGAACTTATCCGATTTTCGTTCCCGAGGCAGTTTTCATCACAATGACCTCTATATTATATCTGCTTTTAAATATAAAGCACTTACGAATTTTCGATTTTCTTATAACAGGTTCTTAAGTTCCTAAAAATAAGCGAAGTAGATAACAATAATAGTACAATTTTGTCCGGTAAACAAAGTAGTGAAGTTTAAAATTCACAAAGTCTTCCATTCCAAGTAAAAAGCTATCCGTATTACCACAATATGGTAATAGGCGAATGTCTAAAATATTGCTATCATACTGTACATATAATCCCACACTCAAAGGATATATGCTACAAATACACGTCTTTCTGCTCAAATAAAAAAAAATGATTAACTACCTCTGTCTCTTTCTGCCATGAATTTCCAGCGCAAATGTCCTGCCACTTGGCCATTGGGCCTGCTGAGCACTTTTCTGTGTAATCCTGTGAGCTTTGTTGGCTTCTGCAACAAATTTTGCTTGTTTTGTTTCTGACAACAGCTCAGCAGCCAGCAGCCAGCATCAGTCTATGCCAACTGTCGCACAGTGGGCAAACATATACACACACTCTCTCTCTCTCTCTCTGTCTTACTCACTTGCTCGCTCTCTTCTCTCAGTGTATGACTGTCAAATGCGTTTGGCGTCCGGCTCGAAAGTTTATACAATGTGACGGCAATGGCGAATGCGAAGGCCCCCAAACGCCCACAGAAGAGAAGAAAAAAACTTTTCGAGCGCGTAAATCTTTTGCATAATTCAGTGCCTGCTGCTTCCACTTCCTCTGCTGCTGCTACTGCTTCTTCTTCTGCTGCTTCTTCTTCTTCTTCTTGTTACTTCTGGCCATCCAGAGTACACGCTTTAAGGCGGTTTCAAGTGCCGCACTTACGTAGGAAGTGTTCCCCGCATCCCAGCTCCAGTAGCTGCTTGTCACACCAATAGCCTGTCCAAGTCCCCCCCCCAACCCAACCCAATCCAGCCTACTGCTGGGTCCATCCATTCAGTCGTATAGCCCCCCCGCCTGTCTGGCGGCCCCTGCCACATGCAAATCCTGTGCGCTGTCCTTCATTGGCAGCCACCCTTACCATGTCCTTAGCCTTCTCATCCTTGTCGCGTGCGTTTTATAGTTAAACATGCCACCCATTTAATAATCATCCCTCCATTCCATTGTGCCCCCCCCCAATCCAGCCACATGTAAATGATTTTTTTTCTACGTCGTCGTCTTCTTCTTCTTGCTACTTTCTCAGCTTCCGTTGGAACATATCCGGGACGTTTCTTAGCCCATTGTTGTTATTGTAGTTGTTGTTGTTGTTGTTGCGTGTGCAGACTGTTGTTTAGTTGGGTCCTGCTACCGCTGCTGTCCTCTGTTTTGGTCTCTCGGGGCGTCATTTGTATTAACGAAGGTGAAGGATTTTTCAATTCCTTTTCTTGCTTCCTATTCCTTTGTTTTCACATTTTGGTTACTTCTACCTTCAAACTGTCGCAAGCTGTTTTTTTTTTCTACGCTTGCAACAATGTGTTTGCTCCACTGTACGTGTTGGCTATTCATCTTCATCTATGCCACGTACTTTTTATCCATTTACAGTCGCTTTTAATGTTAATTTTTTATAGCATGTAAATATTACAGATATAGAGAGAGGGAGAGATAGGAAGCTAAGTTAAGGGGTACTCTATGGTTTTGAGTTGGAAATGTTTGCCTAAGCTACCAGTGAGAAGTGTGAGCATTGAGTGTAGTCAAACAAAAAAGTATTTGGTCTAGCAGAAACTCAAAACTTATGGGACTTTTCAAAGTGGGAATGATAAATACTTAGCAATTCTTCTATTCTACTCTTTCTTATGATTAAATTTCTTTATAAAAATGAAATTAGTGTTATCTAATAAATATGATATGCCGAATAGGCCGCAGAGCCGTCAACATTAGATCACATGCCAAGCCAAGGCCACTTATCAATGAATCTCACGTGCAATTTAACGAATTTGCCAAAACACTTACAAGGAAACGAGCCCGAAATAAAAAAGAAGGCAACACGACGTTAGACAGACAATAGACAAACATGGTCATAACTACGCAGCTGTGCCAGCTAACAAAAGCTTGTAGCCTGTAATTTCAGTACCAAGAGTAGTATCCCAAGTAATTTCACATCCACATCCACATCTATACACAGAGAGAAAGAAAGAGTCGCTGCGCGTGCGCAGAGCTGTTGAGATGCTATCGAAGTGGCTGGAATCGATGCCTGGCACGAAATGAGTCTCTGAGTCTGGGCTTAAATATAATATTTGTATGCGTTTTAAGCACATACATTGACTCTAGCCTAACCGAATAGAGTTTAAAGCGAGCCTCTCGCATCATCATCATCAGCATCGCAGGCAGCAGTTGCGGAAAGCCTTGTTAGCTGGTGCTGGGTGTTTGTTGTTTGTTGCCCCAATGCGTTCCTCGACTTGGCCCCAACTGTCTGGCCTAAACAGGCATTGAGTTGTGAATGAGTGGGGTGGGGGGGATGAGGGGAGTGGGGGCAAGCCGTAGGTCATATGGCTTCTTAAATGCAATTGAACGGTGTTCGTGCGGCTTTTTTGGGCAACACTTTGCAAGTGATTCTTGTGTTGCTTCACTCACCTGGGCCATGCTTCCTGAATATGTTGACTGAGCGGACTGAGCAGGGTTGCCAAGCTTGACTGAAATCAAAAGATAAAATAAGTTCGATAAGTTGAAAGGTTTAACAATACATAACTAGTACAGAAGTCCTTGGCGATATTTTCATTTAGTTTACACATTTTTTTTTTCAGAAAAATTTTATTACATTTAATTTGAGATTTGGTAATATCAAAGACCATTCGAAGTTGGTTTAAAGAATATTTTTAATTTTAATTATATAATATTATTGTTACAAATGTTTCATGCTATAAATATAAACTTAGGACTTCCAGTCTGGAATAGAGTTTTTACATTAGCTCAATAAAGTTGCTACATATTATATATATTATCGATATTGGATTTAGGGATGATCCAAACGTGATGAAACAAAAGCAGAACTCTCTCTCTCTCTATCTCTCTCTTTCTCTCTCTCTCTTCTCTCTCTCCTCTCTCTCTCTCTCTCTCTCTCTCTCTCTCTCTCTCCTCTCTCTCTCTCTCAAGTATGTTGAGCTCCAGCCTAGTTTATTGATTGGTTTTCTGTGCGCACCCTGACAACCCTGTTCCGCCTAACACTGAGCACTTCAAGATTGATAATAAGACAGCGCCGCAAAGAATTCTCAACAAATATCCCACTAAATGGCTGAGCAGATGATCGCCCAAAGCTTAAGCGCTGTCAATTTCATTGTTTTCCGGTGTCTAAATTGTAATCCCTGGCAGCCAACCCCCCTTTCTACCTATCCCCACGCCAATCCCCCCTTGACTATAGTAAAGTGGCTTTCACTTTGGCAAATCTCAGTAGGCATTTGGGGCTGTGTGAGAAACGATCACTGTTCCTGTCCCACTGCTCCTCCTTTGCCACATACGAGCTGTGAGTTTGGGTTCTGGCTCAGGTCCTCTCTGGCTGTGTGTGTGTGTGTGTGTGTGTGTTCACTGGCCGTTTTGCGATTTGGTCGCGATTTGACGGCGAATTCGTTACACCCACAATTGTTGTGGCAGTCACCTTTTGGGCTGTTTAGTTTCTGTTTCTGTGCTGTTGCTGCCACTTGCGGCACTTTTGCACTTGAAATGAGATCGCCATGGATTATGCCGAGCGAGTGTCTGACTGCCTGCTTACCTGTCTGGTCTGCCCCCTTGCCACATCTCCTTGCCCCCTCTGGCTGCCTGCGCCGTGTCTTAGAAATGATTTATTTGAGCACGCGCGTTCGCCAGTTGGCCACTTGGCCACTTCGCAGGAGGAGGCCACACTCCACTCCAGTCCAGTCCAGTCCACTCCAATCCAGAGCTGGGAGCTGCCGCTGCCGAAACATTTCTTATCGCCAGGCAATTAATCCGTGTGATTGGTCATTTGACGCCCACGCGCTCTCAGACAGACGGACAAACAGACAGACAGACAGAACTCTCTATATATATACTTATATTGTTTATGATCTTGTGAAGTTCTTGCAAACAATGGACAGACAAATTGCCCAGCGAGTGTTTAATACTTGTGTGGGATACTTAAGAGAGAAGTCTTTAAAATAGAGCGGAATTTCAGCTTAATTGAATTTGCGAATTAGTTATTATAGCAGACATTTAGTTTGTAGTTTAAAATGTAGATAGAAGCCTTTGGTTTGTTTATAATCGACGTAAGAGGAACATTTTGTTTAATAAATTTCTACTATAAACTAAAACCTTCATGATCAGTAGTTTACAGTTTAAAATATAGATAGAACTTTATAGTTTGCTTATAACCGAAGTATGAGGCACAGAATTTATAAATTAATACCTTCATAATCAATTAAGTTGTATAAGTTTTTCAAATGGCAAACTATGACGAAAGGAAACTATGAAGAAAGGGGTATATAGTCTGTTTATATAATGCTATATTATATATTAATATGTAGTCTATAGAGTGTAGTCTATATATATAGTCACTCAAACAATCAGACTATAAATTAATATAAAATATAGCATTATATAAACCATTTACACTGTTATCAAGTTATCAAACACAAGTATATTTTTATAATCATTCAAATTCGTATACTTTATTAAATGATTAGGTATTCAAAGTAGGCAGAGTTGGCAGTAGAATATATTTCCGGCATCATCCATTTACTTCTTCTTCAGGAAGGGGCTGACAAGAGCTGGAGCAGCATAGGTGGAGATGGGAGCAGCATAGCCCGAGGCAGCGTAGGTGGCAACAGGTGAGGCAGCATAAGTGGCCACAGGTGAGGTGTAAGCAGCGCCATAGACGGATGGTGTGTAAGCGGAGTAGGCAGCGGGCACAGCAGCAGCGGAGTAGGTAGAGATGGGAGCAGCTGCAGCATAAGTGGTCACTGGAGCAGCTCTGGCATAGGTGGCATAGGGAGCAGCAGCATAGGTGCTCACAGGAGCGTAGCCAGTCGAGTAGGTGCTGAACGGAGCAGCTGCAGCATAGGTGGTCACAGGTGAGGCGGCATAGGTGGCAACAGGTGAGGCCAGGTAACCGGCCTGAGCCACAGCCACGCAGAGAGCCAAGCAGATGAGGAACTGCAGCAAAAGAAAGACATAAAATTAGTAACTGAATCTAAGCTGGAAGTACTCTCACTTGCTCAACTTACTTGCATGTTGTTTGTTTGTTGGTGGTTTGTTGGTTTGTCAGCGACTGATGCTTTTAGCCAATTAACTGGACGCTTTTATAGGCCAGCAATCGAATGCGTAGGTGAGTCAAAGAAACGAGTTTGCGGCTTACGGAATGCCAAACTAGAACACAATACGATCGCAATGGGTTTATTTCCATTCAATAAACGCGGATGCTGTCACACACAGAGCACTTGACACAGACTTGATCTTCAGCTGGTGATAATTGTCCAGTCCCAGTAATTGCCCAGCGAAGGCGTAGCAAATGGATTAATTCTTATACATTTTGCCAATGGATTTATTTTTATTATATATATATATTCGTGTCTTTAGAATGAATTATGTTTCCTACAGATTCCTTGTTGCTGTCTGCTGAGAGCATTAACCTAAATTCCTTGAGCAATATTTGTATATATTGCGATAGCTCGTATGAAAACGTCTGAGCCCATTCTGATTCTGACAATACTTTTAATTAGTTTAAGTAATTACTAAATATATCATTTAAAGCTTTTGAGCTTACCCAAACATGTTTTAGAAACATAAATGAAATATTTATGACAATTATATTTAAACTATCTGAAACCATATTCCAAACAAGTAAGAAAGTGAAATATATCGTACATGTGTATGCTATTCGAGACTAAACATACCAAATTTGATGCCTTTAGCTCTTATCACTTTCAAGTTATGTCCAAAAATCACTAGTCTGAAATCGAAGTTTATCGATAACGATAAATTTATCGATAACGAGACGGGTTGAGGTATCGATAAAATGAAATAATCTTGATCTGTCCCGGGATTAGGAGAATTTATATTCAAAATATAAAGTCTCTAGCTCATATAGTCTCTGATATCTGCGTGTTCATACAGACAGACGGAAAGACGGACAGACAGACAAACGGACATGGCTAGATCGACTCGCCTGTTGATACTGATCAAGAATATATATACTTTATATGGTCGGATATACTTCCTTAGGCTGTTACAAACTCTTGCACAACTTCATTATACCCGTTCTACCCATTTTTAATGGGTTCTCATACCTCATATACAGCCAAACTGTATCTTTTACACTTGTGCCAATCAAAAGTCGCAACTCCCCCTCAGATGCCTTCTCCCCTTCTCCTTCTATTTGCCATCACTTCTTTGTTGAGTTCTTTAACTAAGCAAGCTGACATGTTGACATTTCACGCATTTGACAGTTTAGCAATTCGCCAGCCAGAAACCACTAACAAGTTCCAAAAGCAAACACCAAACAACAACGGCAGACGAAGCAGCAGCAGCCGTAGAGCAGCACAAAAGAAAAACAGTTTTTCCAGTGGGCTTTCCGCGACATTGCGACATTGCGAAAAATGTGCAAATCCCACGCACACGTTTGCCAAAAAAAAGGGACAGCTACTAGATGGGTGTGTTTGTGTGTGTGCACAGCTTTTGGTTGGCTGCACACACACACACACACACACACACAGAGACAGAGACTTTCGCACACTTTCGCCGCATGTCAACACCGAAGAGGCAAGAGCAAAAGGAAACAGGACTACCCCTACTCCTAGCCTACTCTCTGCCCGCATTTCGCCTTTTGCCAAAATGTTTTTATTGGAATTTTATTTTATTTCATTGGATTTTGATGGTTTCATTGTGTGTGTCCCAGTTGCCGTAATGGAGTCACTGCGGCCACTTTGCTAAGCACCACCCCCTCCCCTTTTTCCACCCCTCGCCCACCCAACAACTGACTGCCAAACGATGCAAGCAAAATGCGTATGCAAATTCGCCCCGCAACTAAAAGAAAACCACCAAGAAAACTGCGCCATTTGAATTTTTTGGCAAATCTTGCGAGGGGTGGCCAAAATGCTGCCGGGGGGGTGGTGATTGGGCGACTTTTGTGTCCCCCCTCGTTTTGTTTGTTGTTACATAAATGCACATAACACGAGCCTTACTAGCAATATATACTATATGTTTATGTATATATAGCGTAAAGCCGACGCGTTGAGCATTTGACATTTACTGCTAATGAAGTCAATTGATGTCATTTATCTTCCTGCTGTCGTTGTTCCTGTTGTTGTTGTTGTTGTTGTGGGCGGTGCTGTGATGCTTGTGGGTGTTTCTTGTTGTTGTTGTTTGTTGGTGGAACGTGCGTGGCAGCAACGCATGTAAATGAGCTACTTGCAACATGTGAAACATGCTGTTGGCATCTTAGCTGAGATTTTTAAAATCTGTTAGGGGACTTCAAAAATTTATAAAATAAATAAATAGTTAATGGAAATTTAGCAATAAAAGAATTTCAAGCAAATATGGATGATGAATGAAAAATATAGAAATTTAACTATATAACAAAAAATATATTACAGAAATCAAAGCATTTAGATGAGATAATGAGATTTTAATATAAGAATTTCAAGCAAATATGACTAATGAATATCAACAAAAATCAAAAGATAGAAATAAATATACACCTAATTCTCTTTTTACACGGTAGATTGGATCCAGACGTGTAAAAAAAAACCTTGTAAAAAAAACATTGAACAAATTTGGCGAAAATATAAATTGTCAAAAAAATCAAAGCCCAAAACATTCAAATCATGTCAAAAAATTTGAAAAAAATTGTATTTTCAAACCGTGTTAAAAAGACTGTGAAAAAGGAGAATAAAGTGTATAAGCATTTTAAGCAAATATGCAACAAAAACCAAAAGATATATATTTTTATATGTACAAAAACTTTTGAATATTATATAAATCAAGCAATTCTTGCTAATAACAAACTTTCACTGTAGACATATTTTATCTAGTGCAAAAATGTCTATATGTATATATATTTCACTTACGCACTTTTAGTATGTCGGCAAATTCGAGAAATAGTTCTAGCCACGATATCCCACTGACTCGCCCAATTAACAATCTTACAAGGTCAATTTATGTAGCATTGCGAATAGGAAAAATGTAGCGCAAAGCGTGGCCTCAACATGCATGCAAAAATGCATCAAGCCAGGGGAGTAGGGGACTTGGAAGAGGAAGAGGATGCGGAGCAGTTGACGCTGCCCCAGCCACAAATTGCATGAAACGTGCAACGGCCGTCTGTAAAGCGATTACAGTGCTTAATGTTACCTGATCTAAATACGTCGACCTCAACGGGGGACTCGGCTTTTGTTGTTGTTGTTGTTGTTGTATCTGTGACGCCAACTGGCAACACATGCCACAGACACAGGCCATATGAACGGGTTCAGGGTGCGAGTCTCAGCTCAACTGGGCATATGTATCTGCATCTCTCAGTTGTATCTCAGTATCTCTGCATATGTATCTGTATCTGTAACTGTGGCACTCGCTGCTTTTGTTGTGTTCGCTGCAGCTTCGCTTCAATTGCACTTGATTATGCCTATGCATGGAATTAATGGCGCTGCTAGCTAATTGTTAATCACTCGTGAAAACACAGGGAACGTGACAAAAGTGCAAGAGCTGAGAGAAATGAGAGCAAACTAAAGCGAGATCAAAAATGTATAATAAGAATGTATACAATAGACTGAGTCTCATAGTTATGACTTATTGCTGCTCAAGGACATTCGCCCAACTTAAAAGCGTCTGTCTTTAAAGACAACTCGTGCCCTCAAACACTTTTCAGTCATTCAGAAGTTATGAAATAATTACCGCTACAAATTACAACTTAATCAGGAATTGACCCACAACACGAAGGCGATTAAAGTAAAACTGAAAACAGGCGGCAGTCGGAGTCAGAGAGAGAGAGAGCAGAGAGGGGTAATGGGTGACAAGTAAAGGTCACTCAATGTCCATGACGACTGGAACTGGGAGTGGAAATGGGAAGTAGACAGACGAGGGCGACAACCACCAACCACCGACTGAGGACTACGGACTGAAGACTGACCGCACAAACAAATGAATGGGCAACGGGGTTGGCGGCAAAGGTCAGTTTCGGTTTCAACAATCATAAATGCTTAAATACATAAAAACTGTGCACAAGGGTGTTGAATGAGAGCGAAAGGGTTGAGCCAAAAGGGGCTACCCGAACTTATTGTTGTGCTGCTTGCTATACTTGTTGTTGTTGTTGTTGGCAAATCAATTAAAGCCGTTTTGCCGACCAGTTCGGTCGTTGGCTTATTAACAGGTTGACCCAGGTCAGGAGAGAGAGAGAGAGGGTCTATACCCATTGAAGTTGTGGCCAAGAAATCAGCACGGCCATTAAATTAAGCAGCCGGAAAGGCGGCAGCTCAGGCGAGCCAATTGCCTTTTTGAATAGGAAAAAAAAAAACAACAACGGAAATGCTTACTTTAAAGCAAGAGGAATATAAAATGGCAAAGCACGGAAACGCAAAAGAGTCCTTGGAAGGGAAGTCAGGACCGCTTGGTCGGCAATAAAAATTGCGTTGTCTTCTACATAAGTGGTACGAAATATTTGCAAGCTATTTTTATTACATTATTTTTTTTCGTTTTTTTGGCATTTGATTTTGAAAACTTGCCACGGCTCGCCGGGCAAAGCAGCAGCTAATACCGTTAAAGGAGCGGAGGGTAGCTCGGAATAGATGGACCCAGGATGATGCCCACGGAACGAGTGGCAATCACAGAAGCTGGCTGCCTTTTGTTGCACGACTTGTTGAACACTTGCTGGCTGCAGCGAATGGGGCCACTTTGATGGAGATTCGCTGCCCAGAAAGAGCCCTAACCTTCAAAGGAGTATTGGACCAAATATGAAACACATTAAAGCAACCCATCAAATACTTATTTGTATTTTCATTTAGCAATAACAAATTCAAACCTTATCGTGATAGAAAAACGAAAAATTCAAAGTGCTTTCGATTTAAATGCAGATTTAGTATAGAGGTCAAAACTGCCTCTGGATCGAAAATCGCATCAGTTTTGGAAAAGTTATGGGAGTTTGAAGGCTAGGAAGGTAATTTTCTAGGTACTTAGAATTCTTTTCATGGCTTCTTTTTTATAGAACATCAAAATTTTCAAAATATTTCAAATTTGAATGCAGAATAAATATAGTGGTAAAATCTTGACCAAAACTGCAACGGGATTCAAAATCGGATCAGTTTTGACAAAGTTATGGGAGTTTTAGGTGCTTGAAAGGCATTTCAATGGTCTATCTAGGCAATATTTTGGTTTGTGCTTAGTAGAAATTCGATATTGCTTTAAGCTTAAATGCAGAATTATTATAGATGCCAAACCATGATCAAAACTACCTCTGGAACGAGATGGGATCTAGGGATTTGGAAGGCTTTTTAATAGATAGAGAATCCTAATTTTCAAAATGCTTCAGTTTTAATGCAGATCTAATGTAGATGAGAAGCCATGATCTAAATTGGCTTTGGAACAAAAATCGGCTCAGTTTTGACGAACCTGTAGGAGTTTAAAGTCTTGGGGTGGTATTATTAGGGCTGTACATCTTCTAATATTATTATTAGTATAAAATACACTTTATACTTATACATTGTGATATATGAAATATATGTATGTATAATAAAAAGGTCAACACACTTATATGCCGCACTTACTCTCTGATCTACACGCTTTTTTTCAATTACTGCATCCACAGAAGAGCAACAACAACAACAACAGCAAGAGCATTTCTTTGATATACCCTTTCTTTATCCAATATAACAGCGTGTCTAATTTTTGATTATTTTGCAATTTACATATTGAATTACTTGCATACACGAATCCACAGTTGTGGATGGGGATTGAGAGGGTTGGGAGGAGGGGAAAAGACGCCACATGATCATCAGTGCAAGCAATAAAAAACAAATCAAATTTCAGCTGGAGTTGGAGTTGAAGTTGCAGTTTGGCCAAAGGAAGAGTCGAGAGCTGAGAGTTGCGCACGGCAGGAGTGCAATTGCTGGCAATTGTGGTGCCAAGTTGAAAGTGGTGGTGGTGGAAGGTGGATGTTGGATATTGGCAGATGATGTTGACGCGCTTCCCACACACCCTGGAAACCCACAACACGATCAGCGCAACACACAGCAACAAGGTGATCATGTGGCGCTACAAGAGATCTCGTCATGTAGCCCAAAAAGCAGCGCCCAAAAGCTCAGACAGTTTCCTGGTCAGTCTCGCCCTCTCTTTCTGTACCCACCTCTCTCTCTCTCTCGCACACACTCTGTAGAATCATCGCTGGCGCTCGCAAAATAAACGATTATCATCCATTATGAGCTGTTTCTCCTGGCTGGCTGCCTGGACAGCTGCCGAGCTGCTGCTGTCCATATAGTCGGGGCTCTACATATAGACTCGTATTCTTATAAAAATGTTTGTTTTACTACGTGACCGATAACTCTGAGGGGAGAGTGGAGACACTCAGAGGGGCAACTAAAGCTGAGGCTGAGCTGAGCGCCGGGCAGCTGATGCACAGAATGCGATACACACGCGATGTTTAGTCTCAACTCAACCTGGCATTGTCTGCACTTATTATTGTTGTAGTTGCAGTTGTTGTTGCTGTTGTTGCCGCTGCCTCATGTAGATCATCTGGCAGCAGCAGTTGCAGCAGCAGCAGACTGTTGCAAGTGCTGCATAGCCTGCCTCAGACAGTTGTGGCAGGCGCTTGCAGAAGCAACACGTCGGGTTACAAAGTTCAATTGAGTTGACTTCTTTCCCATTCTTTTGCTCAGTTCAGTTTCAGTTCATATGCGCATTTGCATTGGTCACGTTCTGGAGCGTGTAATATTTTTGCTTATCTTCCAACAAATATGTACAAATATGAATTTGAGTGGAGCGTGGCTGCACTTCCCTAAAGCGACGGGCTAAAAGCGTATAGAGTGAGGATAGTGAGTCCTAGGCGTGTGTGACTTTTTAATTTGATATAAAGGCTTGGTTTCTATATTGCTGATGCTTGTATTTGTAGGGATGGTTAAAAAAGGGGTAAAGGGAGTAAGAGAGAGAGAGAGAGAGAGTAAGAGAAAGAGATAAGTTAGAGAGAGAGAGAGAAGTAAGATATAGAGAGAGGGGAGAGAGAGAGAAGTAAGAGATAGAGGGAGAGAGAGAGGGAGAGAGAAAGTGAGAAGTAAGAGAGCAGTAACAGAGAGAGAGGGGATTGAGCAGTAACAGAGAGTGAGAGAGAGAGATAGAGCAGTAACAGAGAGAGAGAGAGAGAGTTAGCGCGAGAGAGAGATAGAGCAGTAACAGAGAGAGAGAGAGGGAGAGCAGTAACAGAGAGAGAGAGAGAGAGAGAGAGAGAGAGAGAGAGATAGAGCAGTAACAGAGAGAGTGAGAGAGAGAGAGTAGAGCAGTAACAGAGAGAGTGAGAGAGAGAGATAGAGCAGTAACAGAGAGAGTGAGAGAGAGAGATAGAGCAGTAACAGAGAGAGAGAGAGAGAGAGTTAGCGCGAGAGAGATAGAGCAGTAACAGAGAGAGAGATAGAGCATTAACAGAGAGAGTGAGGGATAGAGCAGTAACAGAGAGAGAGAGAGAGTTAGCGCGAGAGAGAGAGATATATATAGAGGAGTAACAGAGAGAGAGAGTTAGCGAGAGAGTGATTTAGAATGGGAGAGAATAAGAGTAAGTTACCTTGAGAGGGCGAGAACAGTGAAGCAGTTTCTCATACCAGCAACAAACAACACAACACACTCACATTAAGAGATTACTAAAACCATCAAAATCTGCACACCTTACTTGAATTCTTGAGAATCGCATAGAAGGGCAGCATTTAAAATACGTTAATTTTAAACAACTACTAAAAGGCGGATATCCGAGACTATTAGAGCTAGACACTTTACATTTGTAATTTAAGCTCTTGTGTTCTACCGTCAGATGGAGGTTATTTAATTGCATCGATAACTCGTCCCGTTCAAAAATTATCGATAAGTTTCGATATCAGACAAGCGTTTATTTGGCCATAACGCGAGAGTTTTAAGAGCTAGAGGCACTAAATTCAGTATGAACAATCTCGAAAAGCATACAGAGGTAACAAACATGTGACTTGTTGGATACCGCTCCACGATCCCCACAAAAATTGGCTAAGATATTATCCCTAAACTATCCTAAGTTTAGCTAAAAGTATAATTTTCTAAATTTATCTTCTTTTCTCATCTGTGTCTTATGCGTTCTTTACATATGCTCCCAATCTTAGGCTGCCTAAGCACCTGTTCAGCTTTTATGTAGCCTATCAGTGGCCTCATTGCTGAAATGGCATTCCTAATAGCCCCAACTCCCCCTGCCCCACTCTTTCATTTTTCGAGCAGTCTGCTCCCCAGTCAGCTAGCCAGATTGTATGACAATCAGATAATAATACCTCAGAGATGCACGCACAATTCCCTTTATAACCTGGCATATATAGCAGGCATGAGCCCAATTGCGTTGACAGGCGCCGCATGCTGCCCCCACCCTGCCCCCCACCTCATCCTGCTCTCCGGTCTAGTTTCAGTAGGCCGTCGTGCAAATTTATGCTGGGAAAATTTATGACACGCAACTTGTACACCCGCTAAACACAACAACAAACAAACGAACGAAGAGAACACACACACAACGTCACCCCAAGCAGGCAGGCAGCCAATAAACTAAACGCTAACCCCACCCAACCCCTCAAGGACTTCCCTCCCCCATCCCCTCCCCCCAAACATGGCCCATCGGCCATTGTCGTTTGGCAAAAAAAAAAAGAAAAGAAGCTTGCGAAAAATCGGCTTTACCCTAATTTAGTTTGGCTTTCACTTTCATAATTTTTTGGCAACGACTTTCACCCCAGTGAAGTGAAGTGAGCAGCGAGCGAGAGAGGCAGATCCACCCCTAGTTAGGGGTGTGGGGGAGTGTTCTATTTCACGTCATCGCTTTGATTGCAATTCAATTGCGAAATTGGCAAAAACATCAATTTCATGCCGCCGCAGAACAATCATCAAGTGCCGGCCCATTACATAATCAGCAACAACAATGCATCGATAGGGGATGAGGGGTTGAGGGGGAGGGTTGGAGTGTGTGGCATAGCAAGTATTAGGCAAACATGTTGCCCATATCCTGTCGCCAGGCTCAGCGAACCCCATCAAGGATACTTAACTCGACTTTACACAATCTGATTTTCGGCTTGCAATTTTTGCAGCATTTTTCCAGCCGGCAGTTTGCCAATTTTCCAACTGCCTCTGTCTGTCTATCAGTTGAGGGTGGGTTGTTGTGGTTGTAGCTGTTGATTTAGTGATGGGATTTGTGGGTTGCAACCCGAACAACAACAACAATACCCAATTGTTGTTCCAAGGCAACCAGGAAATATTGATAAACGTTCGAATTGCGAAAAATCAAATTTGCATTAGAATAGCCAACAAGTGATTGGAAGGATGAAGGGTGAAAGGAGTAGAGGAGTGTTGAGTGTGACCAGCCGCAGCAGTTAGTGAAAGGGATGGCTGCTCATTTAGTGCACATTTTGGCTCAATTAGTGGCAAGTGAAAAGAAAGAAAAGTAATTGTTATAGCTGACTTTTGATATTGTTTATTTTTTAAGTAGCTTGAAGTTGGTTTAGGTTTGGATGCTTTTTGATTGGACAAGTTTGGCAAATTAAAGGTAGTTTATGCTTTTTATGGGTAGCTTCACTGATTGCTTGTGCTTTGTCTTGAGGATGGTGCTAACCCTTTGATAGCGTTTAGTTTTCAATTATTTTTAAGGTTTTTTTTTATAAATTGAATGCTTTGGCAATGAGTTTGTGAGTAGAAAGTGGTCTGTTTAGTAGCTCAAATTGTAATATGAATAATACGATTCAGAAATACTCTTCAAAGACTACAAACTGAAGTAACTTTGTCAAAACTGAACCAATTTTTGATCCATGAATTGAGCATCTATGATTTAAGAAGTATATTTTAAGGTATAGTATAGACAGAAGTAATATTTGAAAATCGACTTCAAGTTGTATGGCAGCTATGAGATATAGTGGTCCAATCCGGCTGGCTCCGACTAATGTGCTGTCCCTTTGAAAAATAAGTCTCTGTGCAAAGTTTCATCGCGATAGCTCAAAAACTGAGGGACTAGTTTGCATACATACAGACAGACAGACGGACAGAAATGGAATATGTGGCAGAATATGTATAGTTATGGCTATATTTTCAATTACAACACATTTAGGTACATACCAGTGATATTTTCCATCCAAAAAGAAACAACATTGGCATTGGCTGTAAGAAATACAATAAAAATATATTTACAAGCTGAAACTGGAAGGGGGCATTTCAAGCAGAGAGGAAGTTGTCAAAGCGACAGCCATTCAAAGTGAGCGCACATTTGATGGCAGCCAACCACACACACACACCCATACACACACACACACATATACATAGCAAAAGAAACCCCAACCCGTGAAAAGCTGGGTAGCCTGGGAGCCCAACAGCAGTTGGCTGCCATTAAATATTCAATTCAATTCCCAGTGCCGGCAAATTCTTTTCGAACTGCTTCGGTTTTCCTCTTCTTCTTCTGCTCTCCCCTATCGCATCGTATCGCCTTCTATCTGTTCGACTCTATTCGATTTGTATCCGAATGTCATTTTTTATTTCGCATCTTTTGCATTTTATTTGTTACATTTGCGCTTATTGTTGCACAGCCCGAATCCTTCGTACATAGAACTTGGTCCTGTGTCCCATGTCCCATGTCCCATGTCCTATGTCCTTGCTGCTGCCCTGTACATAGACGAGCTGAGAGCGAGCGACTCCATTGACAATCCCTGGCATCGCCATGTGTTGAGGATGTACATTTGGGCGCCCAGCCCAGCTCCCTTTCCTCCTCCCTTTCCTCCTCCCTCTCCCTCTCTTGCCCTCGCCCTCATCTCGTTCTGGCCAATGGGAATGCTGCAAGCTGCCATCGGATTTAGCCCACAATTCTTTTTCGTTTTCTTTATTTCTTTGTCACTCATGCGATATCCTCGAGTGTGTATATAGCAAGGAGCTGGGAAATGGGCGTGAGATATCCTTGCGCTTGCAAAAAGTTTTTCAATTGATTTTATGCTATTTTTCGTCTTCTCTTTATTTCCGACCGGGCACGTATTGCTACGCTGCTGCTTCTTGCTAGAGTTTGAGAAATTGGTTGAAATCAATTGGATTTGCGCGCCGCTGAAGTTTGAGTGACAGCAGCGGGCAGCGGCCGCCGCTAGATGGCGCCACCCAGCATATCCAGCGATTACCATTAACATTTTCAATATACTCGCATTGTCTATTGGGCTGTGGAAGGGGGCGTGGCGCATAGGCGCAATGGGCTTTTGTTTTGCATTACGAGTGGCAGCTGATTTGGGATTTGCATAATTTTATGTGAATTCCGCCGAATGAATCCATTCCATGGACTTAAAAGCGATGAGTGCTCGCTGGATAGAAACTATTACGAAAAAAAGTAATATGCAAAACACATAATTTGAGGGATCTGGCGAATTGGATTAACTTGGCAACTACTTTCAGCTGATTATGTGATTTGATTGTGCGCAACTGTATTACTATTATCTTTTATAGCTGATAACTATTATAACATCAACACACAAACGATAACCTTTTTATACCATTTTTGTACTTATTTGAAGAAGAGAAGATTCCTGTTATACATATTCTAGATAGCTTTTTTGCTTATCAATATTTTCACAACTAAATCTATTTCTTGCCTTTATTTATTTTAAATGTTACTTTACTTGCATTATTTATTTTATTTTCCCAATCATTTCCTTTCGATTTTGAGTGGCACGCCTGCACTTACTTAAGTGCAAATCTGACACACGTGCACATCAAATCAAATTTGAAGCCTTGCCAAAGAAGCTGTCTTGAGTGCCACCCCCAGCCCCCCAAATCCCCCCAGCCCCACCCACCCAGCGTTACCAAAAAGTAATAATAACAACAACAAAGAGGAGAAAAGGGGAGTTTGAAAGTTAAAGTGCTGCAGCGCCTGAAAATATGCAAATCAAAACGCTTGCAGTCGCCCTGCCTCTCTCTCTCTCTCTCTCTCTCTCTCTCTCCCTCTCTCTCTCTCTTTCTCTTCTTGACACGTGACTACCAGCAAATTCATGAATTTCATGTCAAACCAAATGCCAAAAGAGTTCTTCCACAATAATTGTGTACAGCAACATTTTTTGGACATGTGCAAATGCGAATTGGAAAATAATCAGCTGTCGTTAAAAAAGTTTCAGCTTCTTTTGAATAATATACAGTTGACAGCTCTCCCAGCTGATTTTGGCTTAAAGTTTGGTCCGAGCGCCAAAAAGGAAATTGGTCATTAGGTGCAACGTCGACTCGACTTCAAGTCTGGGGGCCGACTTTACGTGGCTTTTGGCCATTACGGGAGCAGCAGAAAAAAACCAAAACAAGCAAAGAAAATATATAAAAAGCGTTGGAAAAACTTGCGCTTTTGCGCTGTTTAGCACTGAAAATTCATTGTGCGAAGCGGCGGCAGAAAAAACGTGGCAAAAGCAAAAGGAAAAGCCCGGCAAACTGTTGTTCAAAGTCAAGGCGAAATCTTAAAGTAATAAAGTAGCCGCTGCCCTGCCTCCGCCTGTGCTTCTTCTTGCTGGTCGAGGTCAACGCTGTGCCCGACGCGTGTGAATGACCTTAAAGTGACCTGCTTCTTCTTGGCCATTTCCTTGCTGCTGCCACTTCCCTTTCCAGCTCCCTCTGCCTCTGCCACACAATTTCCTCGGCAGCTGCTTGGCCTTGGCCAAAAAATTAAATTAACAACTTGCTGCTTGCTTCTTGACCAAAAAAAAAAAAAACAACCTCTCGACTTGTCACTTTAATGTTTAATTTTTGGCCTGTGTTCCTTTGCAGCTTCGTTTTTTGTCGCTCACAAAGCCACCATTTTGTATTAAAACATTTATTAAATGTTGAGTAGCTGCTTTGAGAGTCGCCTCTTTCTTTGTCTTTCTCTCTCTCTGTTTGTGCACCTCTGAGTGTCATATTTCTGCAAGTGGTCAGCTCCCCTCTCCTTTCTCCCTTCTTTGACTGCCGAGTGCAGTTTTCAAGTCTTTTTGTAATAATTTAATACCTTTGTGGATGCCGAGTGGCTCACTGAAGGGTTTTTTGCCAACCAACTCTTTGTGAATTCTTTGCCAAATAGTTTGACAAAAAGAAACTTGACCACTGGGCAAAATCCTTTGCAGCGAGCTAAGAATTCCATGTAAATAATCAATTTTTGTTTGTCACATAGCTAACAAATTGAGAAAATGAGTAGATTATAAAATATATAAAATATTATCAATAATAAATGGAAGGAATGTTTTGAATAACTATTAGAATGATAAATACCATTTTAATTATTTATTTGCAACTGAAAAATTATAAATCAAGTGTGAATGCAAATAAGTAACGTTTGTGAATATTTGTAAATAACTATTAAAAAATTTTGATGAACTAATCACACTGAATAATTATAAATTAAATGTGAATGCACACTTAAGCCATATATTCAGTCAGGAGTTGTATTAATTCATCACTTTCAAGATTTAATCTTATGTAAAAGAGTTTTTCAACGAGAACACATGGCGTATGCGTAATGCACGACAACTCGTACGTCATATGCTCGTTTTGCTCAATATGTACAGCGTTTGGGCCACTCCCTAATCCACTAATGTACAGATGTACGTATGTATGTATGTAGTACATGTACATATGTGTATGTGTGTGTGTGTGTGTGTGTGTATGCATTTTAGCACAGCAAAGGCGACGAAGACGCAATACGAATATGAACCCATTTCAGTCATACGCATTTAAAATGAGTATACGTATGTACATATGTACCTACATATCTACTATATGAGAGTGAGTATATAAACTGCTTATGTGTGTGTGTGTAATAGCATGCTAAAATAAACCTAAACATGATGCAAAACACAGCAACAAACTCATTCGTTTTCTCATTCGTCGTTTCGTGGGTCTCGGCAACACATTAAGTCCAAAAAACGAATGGATGAGAGTTAAAATGAGCCACACACACACACACACACACACACACACACACACATACATACATATACATGCTGCAAGTAAGCATAAGTACGCAGCGAGTACAGAGCACAGTGCATGAATAAATCACACGAAATGCGAACGAACCGAACGAGGCTCACATTCACACTCACACACACCCATACACCCACACACCCACACACCCACACTCGTACTCACAGTCAGCCGCTCTCCTACATACATTCACTCTTTCACCAGCGGTTGCCTCTCTCCCCACACTTCTGCCGCAGCAGCGACGATGACGATGCTTAAAAATCCCACAACAGGCAGCAGCACAAGCAGCAGCAAACAGTAAAAATACGAAGAAAATGCTGAGCCAGATAGGGCAGAGGGGAGACGGAGACGGAGACGGAGACAGCGCAAGACACGCAGACGACAAAAAAGGCGGAGTCTAAAAACTGGGGAGCACGAAATAACAACAACAACAACAGAAACAGACACGCAAAAGGAAATAAAAAACAAAAAAACATGTAAGACTCATACACACACACACACAGACACATATATACATACATTCATGCACACATTAAAAGCACCAACGCCAACTCGTGTGCAGCAAAACAACAACAACAACAACGACACACACACACACACACACACACATACGGCCTCGCATGCGCTGCGACTGTGTGTATGTATGTGTGTGAGTGGAGCTCACTCGCATCTCGCTCTCACTCTCTCTCTCTGTCGCTCGCTGGAACGAAAAAAAGCAACTTAACGAACGCCAGAGCAAGAGCTGCTGGCGCTGACGTCGCTGTCGCTGTCGCTGCCAGCGCCGCTGCCGACGTCGACGTCGCGTATATGAGCAGCACTCGCAATCGCATTGCACATTCATACGTGGACGGGGGGGAGCCGCTGCCTGATTCGCCTGCACACATACATACGTGCTATGTACGTGTGTGTGTGTGTGTGCATGCATGTAAGCATATACATATGGATATATGGATATATATATGTATATACACATGTATATATCTGTAGCGAGCAGCTCTTTGGGATTCGCTCCGTCTAACGCTGGAAAATTGTTCATGTGTTTTTATTATTTTCGAAGGGAGTGCAAGCAGACGAGGAGGAGCAGCAGGAGGAGCAGAAGGAGGAGGAGGAGGGGCATAGGAGAGTGGTACTGGGAGCAACTGAAAGAACCTTAATGAGAAATATAGGGATATATGGATGTGGTTCGGGTTCGGTTTTTACACCCTCCTCGCATATTTCGAATATGAAATTTATGTTTGTACGAGTGGAAAATCTCGTTAATTGCTGCAAATGCTGAAAGGAACAGGAAGATAAATGGTTTGAGGCAGCGCCCCTATAAATGCGAATAAGTAAATAAATAACGAAGAGGAGTTGCTGAGGAAGTAAACATAATTAGAAAGGGAAAGCTAAAGGCTTAATATGCGTATACACAATTTTATATTTATATATTTAGAGTAAAAGATTGTAAATATATTGAGTATTATATTTATTGAAGAAAAATGTGATATTTATGTGAGACTAAGATGCCAACAATCGTCTTCTTCTTCTTATATTACATTTTAGAATTCTATAAATTATAAAACATATATTTTCTGCTAAAACAATCCTAACTATATAGATAAATATAGTTGTGAATATTAAAAAATTATAAATACTATCCAAAAAGCATTATGAAATACTTCTTCACGTTCTTCCTTCAAGAACACTTTTCCAGACTTCTTTGACACTTGCTAGTCGTATTCCCTTTTCTATTCAGATTCAGATTCAGAATAAATAAATGTAAATAAATCCCGACTAAGTTGCTACTAAAAAATTTAACATAGGAAATGCTACTTACTTAGTAGCCAACGCACTAAGCGGAGAAAAAACAAATTTTGCAAATACAAAACGGAAATGTTCTCAACTGAGACAAAAGGCAGGACGAAAGAGCAACTCGCAAAGGAGCGCTGAATGGAAATAAATTAAAAATGCGACTTAAGGCGCAAAAAGAAATACGCAAATCTGTGCATTTGTAAAAGGAAGCGAAATCCTAAACAAAATATGCCAGCCGACGGAAACACGCCGCACATTGCCCAAAAAAACGAAAAAAGAAGAAAAACTCACGCCCCCGAAACCGTTTTCCCATATCGGCAGCAGCAGCTCTCCCTACAGCGTCGCCTTCCAGTGCCTAAAACTGAATGGAAAGCTCATCCAACTGACGACGCTCTGTCTGTGCGAAAAAGCGCTCAGTGTATGCTGGTATTGGTGAGAGACAGCGCAGTCGTGAGCGAGAGAGAGAACGTTTCCGTTTACGGAGCGTATGAGTGATTTATTTTGAGCGCTTCTCTCGCTGAGCTGGAGCTGGTTTCGTGTCTTTTTATTTATCTGCACTTCTCTTATGTATTCATATCGGCATGGCCACATATAGTGAAAGGGTTAAAAACCTGTGATCTTTCCTGCGACACCCCCTCCCCATCCATCCAGTTCCAGCTCCAGTATTAAGTTGAACTTTTCTCGTATAAATTATTGATTAATTCACTTGGCTGGCCAAGCGACTGAAGTTTTGCTTTCTTTGTCACAACTTGCCGGAGGAGTTTGCGGCGTAGGGATAGTTGCACTTAAAGCAAAATAGTCGCTTTAAATTTCAGCTTGATTCCACGAAATTTCTAGATTTTTCCCTTAACAAAGTTGTTCTGCTTTCCCAGTATCATTATTTTGCGAATATTTTGATAAATTTCCAAGAACTGCGTTTCGTTTCAGCCGAAAAGTACTTAGCATAAAAACAAGTATAGTTGAGTGTATCTATAAGATACTTAGCTCCTTCGCTGATGGACACGAATTTTTAATGAAAAGCCTGGGGCTGCCAAATAAAAAAGCGTAGCTCATTATATTTGGGCAACCCTTTATTCAGCGCCATTTGATGGGCAGCAATTACACCTGCGACCCCCACCTTTGACGAGCACTTAAGCCCCCACTCCCCCAAGGAAAAGCTCCATCAAACTGAATACCATCGCTGATTATCTCACATTGAGTGATGCACTGTGATTTTTCATACGAATCAATGACAGTTTTGCGAAACTCGCTGGAGCCTAATTGATAATTTTACTACTCAGGCAGCATTCCATGCTCCTGCCATTTTCCATTTCCCTTTCCCTTTGCCTTTGCCTTCTACTCGTTTGCCAAACTCCGCTTCAGTTGGACAAGTTTTTGTGAGAGACGCGAATCAATCAGTTTGGCATTTGGGCAAATTAATTTCTCACATTTTTCTCTGCCTCCGCTTGAAAGTGAAAAGGTTTTCCGCCCCCTTTTCCCCCCATTTCCCGCCTTTAGGTAGGTGTTGTTTTCTGCACTTTTGCAGCTTTGATGGGTGGCTTTCATTCATTGTTTGTCAAAATTCAATTAAATGATTAAAGTGCCCCAAAAAGTTGTACAGTTTAGTTTGATTATAGATGGCACTCGTTATGGGTTAGCTAATTGTATAAAATGTTCGGTACTTAATTAGGCTAATGAATCTTCCTTCTACAACTTCTCCCCGCTGATTGTGTAATACTTGAGCCAATCAATCAAAATCGTGTGTATTGAGTAATATAGCGCTTTAAATACACTTAGTATCCATCAAATAGCTGTCTTTAGCGGCTCACTTACATAATGGCCCATATCAGCACTGAAATAACAACAACTATGAGTAATATCTCTGACAACAACAACAACAATAACAATAACAAGACTGCAACTGCAATAAACGTGCCTTCGATCGCGACGATTGATCATTTAGCAAAAAGCGAAAAGCACAAAGCAAAAAGGCAACAGCAGTCTTCTGGTTCCAGTTTCAGTTCAGTTTCTCCTTCTCCTTCTCACCTATTTGTAGCTCCTAGGCATTAGCTAAGAGTACTCTTTGAGGTGTTTTCCTATGCGCCATTCGCAGCTATTTGTTGCTATTGTTGCTATTTCTCACCCCCCCGTCTTTTATTTGTCTGTTTCGTTTATTTTGGTGCCTGGCCAAATATTTAATTTATGACTTTGGCGATATTCGCGCCTAGTTATTAGCTGAAAGGTTCGTGTGCCATTCATTGAGAGCGCTACATAAGTTGGTTATAGTGGAAAGTAAAGGATATATACGAATTAGAAATGGAATACAAGTATTGTGTGTAAGAATATGAATACAAGTGGAGCTATATTTAATATCAGTAAAAACTGTATACCCCAAAATATGAGCAATTTGTTCAATCTACCTATCGATATCGATGTTTATCGATAATAATGTATATGAATACAAGTGGAGCTATATTTAATATCAGTAAAAACTGTATACCCCTAAATATGAGCAATTTGTTCAATCTACCTATCGAGATCGATGTTTATCGATAATAATGTATATCTAGTTATCGGTTATCGAAATAGTTCTTGCTAAAGGATATAAAGGATATATTCGTATATATATAATATAGATATGAAGGATATACTATACAGTTGTGTATTATGTGTAAGAAGGTGAAGACAAGTTGAGTTATAGCGAATATCAATAAGAAGTTTATACACCTAAATAAAATCAGTAACTTTAGTCCATTGTTTATCGATAAAAATGTATGCATATATAGTTATCGACTATCCAGGTACTAGTTCTTGCTTTTTTACTTTTCATTTCACCTTATCCATATTCACCTTTTTCATAAGTAGAGGCTTCACACTTTCATAAGTACCCAGCGATTTTTAGCGACCTGCTCCACTTTGGTAGTGCTAATTTACTAATGAGACTCTGATTTGTTTGGCATTTTGAGTTGGAAAATGGTCGTGGGGCATAAGGAAAACCATAAAGCAAAGCAAAACTACATCGATGACTGTCACTTGAAAAGCACCGAACGAAGGCAAACACTTTTGATGACTATGATTTATTTGGCTAGGCATTTGATTTTGGCCAGTTTCGGCCCCGCAAACATTTACTTAGCCAGGCGAGCACTCGTTAGGGCCAGAAAAAAAACAGACTGACTGCAGCGAGTGAGAGAGAATAAATGAGTGCAGACAGAAGCGGGACTTGAGATTGGAATTGGGTTTGGGCTTTGGATTTGGGCTTTGTGTATTTGGGTATTTGGTTTGAGCTTGCGAAATCGATGTACATAGCAGTTGGACATCTTCGACTTCGTTAGACAAACTAGACTCAACTCGACTTGTTGTTGTTGTTGCTGTCTTGGGAAATCTTAGTCCAGACGGCAAATTTAGCTGTAAAATGTCATTTCGTGCAGACAAGTTAACAAGCCAAATAATAATGTTGACGGCGCTGGCAACTGGGTCCAGTGGCCCAAAAACCAAAAGAAAAACGAACCTGAGCAGCTCCGTGTTCGGATTCGGTTCGCTTCGGTTCTGCCAACTAGTTCACTGGGTCAATCTGATTAGTGGGGGCCAGTCAATGCAACATTTAGTGTCGTAACAATAAATTATCGCCAAAGATTATGAGCTGGGATGGCAAACTCCCCCCTCTTTGTCCACTTTTCGTCCATTGAACTTTCTGTTTGACATTTGCATTTGGCGTCTAATTACTTGGCTGCAGTCGTCTAAAGTTCAGGCGATCCTCAATTGATGGATCAATAGCAAACACGCCATGATCTCTCTCTCTCTCTCTCTCCCAGCCATCTATCTGTATAATATCATAATAACAATAACAATAACAATAACAACAGGCGATTCATTTTCACGCTTCGTTCACACACTGAACGCAGCACATAAAAATTTCTCACACAATAAAGAAATAAAAAATAGATTTGCCCCCAATTGCAAAGGTGGGCAACAACAACAACGACTACATAAATATAATAGAAACATTATAAAGATCACTCGAGACGGACAACAACAAATAACTGAACTACAATTCGTCAATTGTATTCAAATTCATGCAAATGGGCAAAAGAGCAGAGCTCTTTGCTGCCTTCTTCTTCTACTCCTTCTACTACTTCTTGTTTAGAGCCAACTGGAAGGATTGGGGGCTGGGGACTGGGGGGCGTGTTAGCCGGTAATGTGCCATGAAATTGATCTTCACACTTGAAACAATTTGAAAGCGCTCACATGCTGTGTGAGCTCCAGTCGGAGCTGAAAACTGAAACCCTTGTGGCAACAGGCAAAAGATACAGATACAGCTACAGCTACAGATACAGATACACACCAAAATGGGTTCGTTTTGGGGGGCATCGTGAACCGTCTGTTTGCCCAAGTTGCCAGTTGCCAGTTGCCTGATGGTTGATGCTTGATCTGCTCTGCTCTGATCTTGATCTCTCGCCCGATCTCTGTTTGTGTGATCTGTTAAGCGTTGATCTGGCGCATATGTTTGATGTAAGTTGTTTGCCATTGTTGTTGCTCTTGTTGTTGCTCTTGTTGTTGCTGCTCTTGAGCCGCTAATCACGCGTGCAACATGCCGCTTAAAGCAAAGATACAAAGATACAAAAGTTCACGCTTGGAATTGCGCTCCGTTTGATTTGTTTAACCGAAATTGCGAGAAATGTGTGTCAGCCTCATATAATTATAGTCAAGTCGCTCGAAAATAACAAACACTTAAGCAGCAGGAGGAGAGGAAGGTAATGTTGTTTAAAGAGTTGAACTATAGACAAATAAGTGCAGAGAATGCCTTTGAATATGTTTGCACTAGTTATTAGTTATAAATAATACAAAGAAATATATTTATTTATTTTTTGTTAGACCATTAGACCATTTACGTATTTAAACAAGTGGGGAAGGATTATCTTCCGAAGATTTTATACTCTTTTCGAACCTATAGGCAATTTTCACTCTGCCAACTGCATCACTGAAATTTCATAAGCTGTACAAGTTCGTTTTGTCGCGTATCATTTTGTTGTTGTTTGTTCTAAGAATATTTAATTCATTGCCAGTTGTATGGCAGCTATAAGATATAGTGCTCCGATCGGGCCGGCTCCGACTAATGTGATGTCTCTTTGAATAATAAGTATATGTGCAAAGTTTCATCGCGATAGATTCAAAAACATGGGATTTATGGCCAAAACCGACTATGGCAGCTATAAGATATAGTGGTCCGATCCGGCCGGCTCCGACCAATGTGCTGTCCCCTGCCATAATAAGTGTCTGTGCAAAGTTTTATCGCGATAGCTCAAAACCTGAGGGACTAGTTTGCATACATACAGACAGACAGACGGACATGGCTAGATCAATTTGTATTGTCATTCTAATCATACTGGCAGTATCTTTTGGGGGTCTCCGACGCTTCCTTCTATGCGTTACAAACTTCAGCACAAACTTAATATACTATTTTCTTCGAAAAGAGTATAAATATGTCTCATAGGGATAATTATTAAATATTCTGATTTTCCTTGGCAGTATATTGATTGTATTGTATAATGAGTAGTTGTTGAAGTTCTGAGGGTGGTGCAGGGTGGGCATATGGATTGAAGTCGAGTCAGTTAAGTATTTATAAATAATACAAATAATTTATTAATCAACTGGAAAAAGCATATACTTTGTATAAGAAACACACATTTTTTGAATGATTTTGTGTAAGCCTTTAGAGTTTATAAGAATTAACTTACCTCTCCATATCCCGAACTCTGACTTTTGATGCTCCACATTTTGGTTCATATTCCACTCTGAAAGTAAACAACAATTTCAGTTACCTTTTGGCCTATTATATTATACCTAAACTACAAAGAGCATTATAAATAATCTTATGGGGTAATCAACTCTTGCTCAAAACTTTGAAACTTATAAATAACTTGAGCATTTGTAAAGCCAAATTCAAAATAATCAGTAAACACTCTTCACAACTTTCTTAAGATAATACTAGTATCCCAGCTAACTTAACTCATTTGCTGCTCAACTTCAAAATACTCCCAAGCCACTGCAAATACTTAACCCCATTTTTTGTCTCTGCTATCTCAAATAGCAAACTGTGTTGGTCATTTGTAGTAAATCATCGCTAGGCAAATGATAAGAATAAGCATTTCTGATAAGGCCAATGAAGCGCCAAATGCCAGACAAAGGGCGAACACAGTGAAGAGCAGACAGACAGAGACACAGACACAGACACAAATCGTCGATGGCATTGATGATGATCTGAGGCAGCAACAACAACAGCAGTCAGCAGCAGGCAGTCAGGAACAGCAGCATGCAACAGGAACAGCAAGTTGCAACAGGCAGCCAACAATTAGAATCAAATTGGTGAACTGTGAACGGCAGGTAGGCGAATTGTCAGCGAGATCTCTGGCTAGAAGTACAAGTAGGGAATGGGACTGGGAATGGGAATGGGTGGGAGGGCATTGTCCATTGGATAGAGAGAGAGAGAGACTCGCTGACTGCCTCTCTGCATGACCACATTCATTGTGCGTCACGATGCGGCACATTCACATGCTCGATGCACCTTCCACATTTGTTACGTGCAGCGTGGCCGATGACGTTGCTGATTTCGATCTGGATCTGGACGGGCCGAGGAGTCCGCTCTGATCTTGATTTCGATTTCGACAACATGCATTGTTGATGTTGTTGTTGCTGTTGTTAGTGTTGCTGCTGCTGCTGCTGCTGACGACGCCCCGTTGCTGCAGCTGCAGCTTCAACTCTGAACTCGCAACAAATTCAAGCGCCAAATTTGAATGCCCCACCACGAAGAAGACGCCGACGACGACGACTACAATGAGGATGCGGCTAAGCGAAACGTGGTGTTGTTGCTGTTGTTGCTATACCCTGTAGCCTTTACAAATTGGGTAAAGGGGGCTTAAAAAGTGTGTGAAATGTTTGTAATAGGCAAAAGAAGACTTCTCCAAACACAAAAAGTGTATTTACGATATAGTTGTCTGTCTGTCTGTCTCTAGAAACTTGAAGACTACAAGAGCTAGAGACCTTAAATTTGGTATGTAGCTTCTACTATAGCATACAGACAACACTATAGATTTACTTTTGCAATAACTCTTTAGTTTTGCTAGAAATTAGAAAAATATAATTTGCCAAGCTTCTTCTTTTGGGCAGATCTTGGAGATTTTAAGATCTACAACCTTGGAATATAAGTTTTTCGTCAACAAACTTTAAATATGCTTATTTTACCAGTTTGTCAAGTCCAAAAGCAAACCATATTCAATATTTTCGTGTACAGAGTCTGTTCAAGTCGCTCACTCTCTACAAAAGCACTCTTATTTGTTGTTGCTGTTGTTGTGTATGCGATCGGTTCGCTTCTAGTCATCTAGCAGTTGTATCCGCAGCCCGTTTGCTGTCCTAGGCGAGGCGAGGCTTTTGGCTCTTTGTACCATTTTTCTTTTCGTATGACACGACAAACACAAACATGATCTCGTTGCTGTTGTTGTTGGCGTGCCTGTTAGTAGATCACTCGCTTTGTGTGGCTTTATCAGCTCGACAAGCGCAACATTTATTGCTGCAGGAGTTAAAAAGGAGTTGAGCGTTTAGTCGCAGCTTCAACTCCACCTACACAAGGCCCAGACACGCTTACCACTTCGTCTCCCCGCCCACTGCCACGCCCCCGCCCCCTGCCCTCTGCCACCCTGCTCCACTCACAACTGGGGCCCTCTTGACCATGTGATCACGATTTATTTGCCCAGCTTGTTGTTGCTGTTGTTGTTGCTGCTGCTTGTATCTAAATACCCCGCGTGTTGTTGCTGCTGCTGCTGCGGAAGCAACTGCAACTGCAACTGTTGCCCGTTGTTGTTATTGTTACTGCTGCTGCTGCTGCCTCTGTCTGTGTCTGCCTCAAATTGTTCTCCCTCGGTGTGCCCTTTTTATTGTTGTTGCTGTTTTTGATCGCATTTCTGCATGCTGATATCATTTGGTAGCTCAAATGCCCATTTTAATATGCATAAGTACTAATCCAAACTAATAAAATGTTGCTAGTAGGAAAAGATAAAAGGTAAATAGCAAATTTTTGAACAAAAATGACTAAAATAATGAAACTATCCAATTAGATTCCATTATAGAAGTATTTGCTACATTAAAGATACTAGAATTCTCTATTATTTTGCATCTATTACATTCATATATTCAATTTTTAATAAAAACCTGCATGAAAATTAGTTGCAACGTCTCCAAAACTCTATAATTAACATTAAATCGCAAATATGAACTGCTCGATCTATACTATATGCCCAATTCAGCCTTTATACTATACAAGATCACACACAAAAAGGCAATTCAATTGTTTTGATTTGCATATTACCCGAACTTAATTCACTAAATATGAACTTAATGCTAACCTTGCTAATGAGAAACAAATATCGTATTCCCGCAACCTTTCCACTTGATTGCACTGGCGATGCTCAATGCTAATTAGCAGAGAACCTTCCGTTTTTCTGTTTGCTTTTGTTTTTGTTTTTGTGTGTGATCTCAGCGCAACTCAATCAAATCAGGTGATATAACCCGTTAATAACTGTCCCATTACGGCTGGTAAGGCAACACCACCAACAGATCCAATCAGAGAAGTTGCAGCGGCGACTGAAAGAACCGCTAGCCCGAAAAACCAGTTCTACGCTTTGTGTGCTAGCAGCGACGATGATCGTTCGAGGCAAATGTCGGTTATAATAATTTCTGACCAATTAGAACGTCAACTAATTGCTCAAGCGCCAACTGGAAGAACGCCATCCAATTAGTCAGGCCGACCGTCGACTGCCGACCGTCGACAGCCGAAAAGCGCTAGTCTCAGTCTCACATGTGCTGTGGACTCAGACTGGCCGAACCAGCTCCGAAAAGCGCACAGCCAACCAGCGAGCACCAAAAGCGCTCAAAGCGGCAAAGCTCGGCTTGAGCGCGACACGAACGGCGAACTGCGAACTGGGAATTGGGAACTATTAAATGGGAAGAGGCCCAAAGTCAGTTGCTGGCCGAACGCGAAGCGAGACAGACGCGCAGGCGCACGAATCGCTCGAGAAGAGTCCAATTGGAATATATCGTAGATCGCAACGAATCACGTAGCGCACATATCGTAAGCGTATCGTAAGCGCGCAACGCGCCCCGTCGGAAATCAAACGTAATTGGCAAAACTTTAACTAGCAAACATTATTCAAAACGGTTAATTATTGAAAGCATTACAAAATATGCAAATAAATATCATAAATTTAACAAAAAATATAAAAAAAATCACATTCAAGTTCAACTGGCAGCTATTAGCAGCTCGTAAAAAAAGTGCACCACAAAAAAATAGTAAAAATAAATTAGCAAAAACAAAAAATTCACGCGAAAATTAAATTCAATAAAAATCGACAACGAAAAACGCAAAAATGCAAATGTTTTTGCATTTATCATTTAATAATTTTTTAATGTAATTAAACAGATTCCTAGAAATTAAATAAATATACAAAAAAAAAACAACAACAAAAGCACCTGTGTGTCTTTGTGAGGGTCGCGCATGCGATGCCAAAACAGCTGGAAAAAAAGTAGTAGTAATAGTATTTTTGAGCCAAATTAACATAAGTTCTCACATGGCGCATAAATAAAAAGAATCTGCGAGTGTTTTGCATATAAAGCAACGCACACACAAATTAAATTAATTTTTAAATATTTCTTAATTGAGTTTTAATTGCAAAAATACGTAAGCAACAAAACAAACAAAAGTCTCCCGTGTCGATGTTTCAATGCACAAGTTCAACTCGCACTCGGCGCTCGGAACTCTTTAATATATTCCATGCAACTTTAAGTTGAAGGTAAGTTCAATTAGTTCTCCATAACAAGAAGTGGTCGGAGTAGTCGTAGTAGTCGGAGTAGTCGCCAGGTGGGCTAACTCAGCTAACTGCGACTCCACCTGTGTCTCTGACATTGCACTTGGAGGAGGTCTTTAAAATATGCACAGCACGCAATCCGGCGCAAACACAGTTGTCATGGACTCTCTCAACCCAACAATAATCCAATGATTGCCTCGTCTGATTTCACTTTTTTTTTGTATGCATTCAAGAACTAAGGCTATGAGCTGTGTCAAGGCTTTAAGGTTTAAATCGTAAACTTATAGGCATAGTTAACACTTTTTTATGTACTTGCTGCAAATATATTTGCTATAAATAGCAAGTTTCTTGAATTTAATGGACTAAAAGCAAAGTTTCTGCATTTCATAATAGTATTCGATTTATATTCGACTATTAAAATGTATTTACTATTTACTAATATATAATTTTAATTTAGTTGCTTAATTTCCTAAAGCAATATTCAGAATAGTATTCCATTTGTAATCAACTATGAAAGTTCTAAGTCTCACAAATAGTTTCCAGCTCTTTCATGGGATATTAACGTCTATCAATTCTCTGATTATATCAAGTGCATTTTCACAATTTTAAATTGTCACCACATCATTTTTCAACACAAATTTTCAGAGATTTTTTAACAAGTTTTTTTTGGTTGCCAAAAAGCAAAACCGGTTCGTTTTAGGGTAGAAGTAGCTGAAGGAGTTTTTTTTTGAGCCGGCAAATGTCGAAGTCCAAAATAAGGTCGCCCAATACATAGATACACTGGGAGAAGTGGGGGCTGGCTAAGTAGTAGAAGCTGAACAGCTGAAATCAAAGTTGCTGAACAATGAAAACTGCGAATGCAGGCAGAAATGGAAACAAACGTTGGATTGTGTCCGCAGGGAATTCGCAACAATTACTAAAAGCAAAACCAAAAAACAAAACTAACAGAAAATAGCAACCTCAATAACAACAACAATAACAACAACAATAGCAACAACAACGAACTGAACCAATACAAAAAGGTTATCAAACTGCACAAATCAAAACAAATCGCCGTACGAAATGAAGCAATAAAAAAACACAAGCGACGTTCTCTGTGGTCTCTCACTGTCCCTCTCCCTCTCTCCTTCTCTCTCTCTCTGGCCCTGTCTCTGTCTTTGTCTTTGTGCCCAAGGATATGCACAAGGATATGACAGCATGTTGATAGTGGGGCTTGGTTTGGGCTTTCGCCCGTTTCGCCACTTGTGCACAATTTGTAGTCATCGCAGCGAGATTGCAGATTGAACCGCACAACCACACACAAAGCAAAACAGTAGCCAATTCCTGCCCCCTGCAGATGGATCCACAACCAGATACAGATACAGATACAGATACATTGAAATCTGCCGCTGCTGCTGCTGCTGTTGGGTTTTAGCAGGTTGTTCCAATGGGTGTGCATAAATTTAGTGTGCGACTGCTCGAATATTAAGTTTGACATTCGCAAAGGAAGTCGGTTTACTATACATAACAAACAAATGTATACAAATTAAAATAAAGAAGTGGGGAAGTATTATCTGCAGCGTAATGAAGATTTTATACCTAATAGAAGGCGATAGCTTTGAAATGATCGGATATATGGCCAAAACCGACTTACAGTTGTATGGCAGCTATAAGATATAGTGGTCCGATCCGGCTGGTTCGGAACAATGTGCTACACATTTAAATAATAAGTCTCTGTGCAAAATTTCATCGCAATAGCTCAAAAACTGAGGGATTAGTTTGCGTACATACAGACAGACAGACAGACTGTTATGGCTAGATCAATTTGTTTTGTCATTCTAAGCATACTGGAGCTAACTTTGGGGGTCTCCGACGCTTCCTTGTGGCATTACACACTTCAGCACAAAGTTATTATACTATTTTCTTCGAAAAGAGAATAAAATCTATTAGACAAAACTTAAAAGTGCTAAAAAATAAATGTTAAAAATTAGTAAAATTCATAAAAATCGAATAAGGTTTTAAGTGAAAGTAGCAAGTAGCTTCGGAATAATTTTGAGTATTCATAAATTAACTATATCAAAACAAATTACAATCAAATAGAAATATTCTATATAAAAAAACCTTAATCTGTCATCAAATTTGCTTTTAAGAAGAAAATGAACTCCTTAGAAATTTTTAAAAATACTTATCGGCTTTGTAATTAGCATATATATATATGTATATGCCGAAATCAGGCCTAGGTCTTCGTTTCATAATAATTACGGGCTGTTTGGCAAGAAACAAACAACCAATCAGCAGACAGCTATTACAGATCTTTAATGGGCTCTCAGTCTCAGTCTGAGTCTGAGCTGTTGGCTGTTGGCTGTTAGCTCTGCTCCTGTTTTGCGCCTCATTAAAAGCCGCAGTCGGCAGTCGGCAGTCGATGCCTATGTTGAGATTCGGTAATCGGAAAGCAGCAACAACAAGCGTCGGCCAGTCAGTCAATCACGAGTCCCAGACACGAAACCACACTCAATCACAGATCAGAGATCTCGACTAATTTCGATGATTATCCGGCGCTTCCGAAACAGAAGCAACTGAACCGGGCAACTTCCTAACTGAGAGACCGAGAGAGACCTGCCAGCCACGCCCACACAGACTGCGACTGCGACTGCGACTGACCTAATTTGTGTTATGCTGCGGATTAGGCATTCCTCTTGTCTTGTGGTCACTAATAGCAGCACTCCTGCCTGCCTCGCTCCTCCCTGCCTCGAATCTCGTCCAGACGATGTTAATCTTAACTTTTTGCTGGCAAAGGATTTTTCGCTAATGTTTATTTGATTTGGCCTTTGTCTGTGGCCGAGACGAGTGTCCTGTTGTTGCTTGTTTGCTAATCCTGGCGCTAGGATAATCCGTCATTTAGACGCGGCTCAGTCACAAGTCTAGACAATGGCATCACGATAGGCGTCCTGCTTCTTTTTTTTGCAATTTTGATGATCATCTTTGTGATGATCAGCCACAATGATGATGTTGATGATGATGATGCAATGGTAGCCCTTGACAAATGATGCACCACACACACAAACACACACACACACACATAGTGAGTTGTGCCTGGGGGCCATCAATTCTGGGTCAACAAAGGCCGCCCATATATCCACCAAACAATGGCCCCAAACAATGGCTAAGACACAAAAAACCCTGGCTAAGAAAGAAAACTGAAAGACTGCGCCGGCGCCACTTTTGTTGGTGGCTTTTGTGGCTTGGTGGCTTGGTGGGTTCTTTAGTCGCAGTAGCCTCTAATAGAATCTGACGCCTGTGGCTCTCGACTGCAATCGCAGCTGTGCAGCTAAATCAATAACATTGCGATGATTGCAAACAATAAAGCCATTTAGGACGTGGCTCGCTATAAATAAATATTATTATTATTTATTTATTTTAATTTATTTAGCATACGTTTGTCTTCTAGCCAGATTTGCATAGATCTTCTGTCTGTCTGTCTGTCTGTCGCTATCTGTCTCTACAACTCAATGATGCCCCAGCCTGCAATCCATTGTTGTTCAGCATTTGTTTGGGGGCACGTGTTTCGATCCGAGTCCGCGTCCGATTCGATCCGATCCGATCCGATCCGAGAGTGGCTTTTGTGGCGTGGCTCCACATGTGTGTGGTGTGGTGCTGAGACTGCATCTGTGGTTTGCTTGGGTGTGGCGCCCCCTCTCAATATGTAGCCTTGGCATGGAAATGGAAGTGGAAATAATGCACACAGAAAAGCAATCGCCTTGGCCATAAGCTACAAATTGGCAGCTTGGCATTTGCCAAAGCAACCAAACAGCAAAAGTTACACATAAATATTATGTTTAGTTAACTTAATATAAACATAGTTTGCGGCATTAAAACCAAATGCTAAAATATAAATCAAATAATTTGTAACTTTGCCTTTTCACAGCTAGATAAACTAATATTTCTTCTGGTTTTTCCATGGCTTCTTGGCAAGTTGGCAGCAAATCATAACGGGCAAAAACTTATCAAAGTTCTAAAGCAATTTTAATTGCATTTTCGTATTGCAAAGCAAACCTCAATTAAAACTTTGTCTCAATCTTCAAATTAGCTGCGTTCTTAGAACTGCGCTGGACTTAGTTGTGGTTTTATAAAAAATATATAAGGGGAATATGTGTAGTACACCTAATTCTCTTTTTATATGGTAGATTGGTTCCAGAAAAAATCGTGTAAAAAAATGAACAAATTTCGCAAAAATAAAATTTGGCAAAAAAATTGAAGCCTAAAAATTCCAAATCTTGTAATCAATTTTTAAAAAAATTTTATTTCAAACGGTAAAAATGCAAAACCGTGTTAAAAGAGAACTAGGTGTATATCATTAAACTAAACACATATTTCTTACATTTTTAACAGTACAGGATTTGTCTAAATGAAGTATGAAGTATGATTAAAGGTATATTATGATTAATATATAAAAAAGGAAGATAATTTCAGATATACAAGAAATGTAATTTCATATAATAGAATATGATATTGGAAAACAATGCACACACACAATAAATACAAATAAATAAAATCTGATAAATTGCAAATGAAAATTTCTTAAACACAATCAGCCATACGAATGTGAAATCTTAATTATATGAAAAGAGGAATAATGGAAACACAAAGACACTTGAGAAGTAAGACGAGAAAGCAAACAATTGCTGACCATTGTCCGCAAACTAACTGTGGGCAGGTGAAAAACATACACAGAATGCAGATTGGCAGCAGCAGCAGAAGACATTGGCATATCTCAAAAGAAACAGAAGTCGTCAACGTAGCCATTACAATAATCATATAACAGTAATAGGAACAGGGAGCGAAAGAAGAGTAGGAAAGATAGAAGATGGAGACTCTGCTCAGCTGAGGCGCCTGTGATAATATCAGTCAGCTAAGGTGATTCCCAGTGCATATTATGACTAAAGATAAACATCGCTTAAAGCAGAGCCCAAAAAATAGACCAAAAGAAAGAAAAGCAAACTGCGCTTAAAGGCGACGGCGGCGGCGGAAAATGTAAATTTCGTCTGCCACACGAAAAGCAAGAGAAAAGTGTGTGCAGGAAGAAGAAGAAAAGTAAAGACGCCAGAGAGTAATAAGAACAACTTTCGGACAATAAAGGTTAAGTTAGGAAAGTTGCCGGCCAGCAGCTGACCATTTGGACACTTGGCCAACGACCGCGCGAATCGATTTTTATCTAAGAGAGAACCGGGGAGCGTGGAACGAGGGAGGAGGAGAGGAGGAGAGTATTGAGGGAGTGTTCACTACGTGCGAAAGTTAATGAGGCAGTGAAACAAGTCACGGCCTGGTCAACTTTCTTAAAGTGACCCAACGCCTTGAGACAGACAGCAACGACCAGAAATTTAAATTAGCCGCCAGCAGACAGCAGACAGCAGTTTTGTATGCTCATGTGATCATAGATACATGTATATATGTGTGTGTGTGTGTGTGTGTGCACATACTAAGCACCACCGAAAAAAATAACTGAAATTATAATTTAAGCGTGTGAAAAACGCATTCAATTGTGTGAAAAACTGAATAAAGTTTTTCTTTTGTATGTAATTGCTGAATGTGTTCACATTCGGGAGTGTGCGACTTTTTTTGGGTGTGAGTGTGTAGTTAGTAGTTTCAGATTCATGTGGTCTAACTGTATAAGTAATGATCGGGTTGTGTGTAATCCAAAGCAGGCTGACTCCCCAATGACCAATGGGAACCGAAAAAGTTCAGTCATTTGTAACTGGAGCTCCAGTATATATGTGTAGTAAACAATAGAGAGCTTTCCTCTACTTCTATCTATCTTACGGAACTACGCTACTTAAGATATTCGTCTAAAACTAAACGCAATTGTGTGATTTGAAGGGATGAATGACTTTAATATTTCATTGGAGTTTTGAATGAAGATATTATTGTAAGAGGACTTAGGAAGAAGTGGCAAATATACAGGAATATACATACGACTAGAAGTCTTTAATGGAATTGATCATTTATCAATCAAACTTATTCTTTATACTCAAAAATAATCGATAAATAAGAACTTCATATACATAGGTGATAAGCTTAAAAGCCAATAACATATTTCTAAGTTTTATTTTCTTAAATTTTCCTTTATTATATCTTAGTCTAAAAGAAAGTCTTCATTATTTCAAACTATTCAAGCTAGTCCAAGGTGACACCTTAAAGTACACATCACCCACACACATAATCAAATAGTGTCAGCTGTGTCTGTTTTTTCGTCAGGACAGCCATGCAAGCCACATTGCGTATACGCCCCCGTTGACAAAATTCTAAACGGCCCTTTGCTTATCTACGTGCATGAATGTGTGTATGTATGTGTGTGTGTGTGTGTGTGTGCTTGTGTGTATGTGTACATAGACTACTTGGTGTAGGGAATGGGTGTGTTTCTGTTGTCGAAGCGACTGGGAAGGGCTTAAAACGAGGCGCCCCTCATTGGGGGAGGCGGCAAGCTGGCAACGTATGAATGCGCGCATAACTCTTATATGAGCTGACTGGGTATATAACGACACACACACACACACACACACACACACACATATACCTATACTTACGTAAATATTTACATATATATAGCTCGGAAAAGTCTGCAGCGAAGCTGGCAGCAAACGACAAAGTTTTTCGCGTGGGTGAAAAACAAGCAGGAGAAAAAAGAAATCAACAACAACAACAAGAACTGCTGGTGGAAAAACTTTTGCACACACGCGCGAACGAGATAGATGACGACAACGAAGACGACGAACCACGACAGCACAGAGGAGCCCCAAGGAGGCAGTGTGAGAGAGAGAGAGAGAGCGAGTGAGAGGGATATGGGTAAACGGGTGTGTGTTTGTGTGTATATGTGTGTTTGTATGCGAGTGCGCAGCAATGAAGTCCCTGAAAATGTGTAGGAAAATGCGTTGCAGAGTTGGGTTTGGATGCCCAAACCCATCGTCTTGCTACCTACCAACCCACATTCCACCCGCCCCCCTTTTGGACCATACAAAGCACTTGTGGTGCCTGGCAATTGTATTGGCGGGCTGGCTGCTGTGAAGCAGAGTGGGGGTTGGGGGATGGGGAGCTTAGGGGGTAGCCAATTCCCGGGCAAAAGACTCGGAACAACTTCACGAAGGAACGTGCGCGCATTTTTAGGGTCTGTTCTCGATGTAGGCACTTTTCAGGACTTTCACTTTTCGCCATGGGGACGGACGAAGGACAGCCTCGTTGGTCGGTTGTCGAATTATAATGAGTTGTACGTGGGTGGAATGTGGGTGGTGGGATGTTCTGGACTTGGGGGGCAACATTATTTGGTCGGCACAGGAAGTTTGTTTTCCCTGCAGTCCATTAGGCGACTGATAATGGCAACGGAAAAAACGGATGGGGGAGCGTAAAGGGTGTGGGTCAGTCTGAAGGGGGAGGACAACGTAAGGAAGTGGGATGTGAGGAAGTCAGTTGAGTAAGATAGCTTTAACTAGTTGGAAAGCTATGTTCATATATTGAATATTGTAAAATCAAAAGCTATATTCATATATTTTATAAACATCCTACATTCAAATACACTTGCCTAAGCAGCCTAGACTTTCTCTCTCTCTCTCTCTCTCTCTCTCTTGTTTCCTCTTTCAATCAAGTCTAGCCCTATTTGATATGCTTATCCTTCCTATCTCTTTCTTTTCCCATATATATATATATATCAACTAGTCAGCTTTATACCATTCGTTCTGCATGTCTTTATTCAAGGAATTGCAATTACTCTCTGTCTACTTTTCATTACAAGCAATATGAGTATGGGAGCAGAGCAGTGTTTCTCTCTCTCTCTCTCTTTCTCTATCTGTTGTATATGCTGGAACCTTATAAGCTCTAGCTGGGAATGTCAAGTCAAGCAGCTTGCTAGACAGTTGGCATCCCCAGGAATGCTATCCTCCACGTTTTGCTTACAGTTTTACAGTATTCATTAATATTGTTGCCAAAGCATTTCTCATTCATTTTTCTATGCCACTTGGCTCTCAGCTCTACAAGCAGCTGCTGTCCTGGCATTATCCCTGGACGACATCAACTAGTAGTCCCGTTGGCATGGCCACCTCGGCTGGCTGTCAGGTCCGTTTTGCTTGTTGTCTTAAGTTGAAATTTGAGCTCAAAAGACAATAGCTGGGGCTTGTTTTTTCCTTTTTTAAATAACAACGCCAAAAAACAAAAACAAATAACTGCCAATTTGGGGGCTGGGGTTTGCCTCAAAGAAAGATATGTGGACATTTTGGCTTGACTGCCATCTCCGTCTCCATCTCCGTTTCCCATTTCCACTCCCAGTTCCGTTCGACCGCTGGTTGCTCAGCAGCTTAAACAAATGTGCCCCAAACTTGGCTTTTCCTTTTCCTTTTTTCGCCCCGATTGTGCTTGTTTCAATTAATTCCTTTTGCTCAAGACATTCTACTTTTTTTCAGCTACTTCTTATTAGCTGCTTTCTTAGACAGGTTTTTTTTATTGTCTCAGCTTTTTGTTTTTGTTATTGCCCCATTGTCTGTCTAAACGTCTGTCCATCTGTCCATCTTCATTAATGAGCTGCCTTTAACACACACATTTTGGCTCTATTCCGTTTGTCAACCTACTGAAACTGGCAGTTGCCGCTGTGCAGTTTCCGATTGATGCAGCTCCTTTGATCTAACGGTTAAGTGCGGCTTATTGAGGGTCGATTCTTAACCAAGTTGAGCACCAGTGGGAAAAGTTTGGTAGATATACCAAAAAACAGTAATATTTGCTTACATCTTTTGGATAATGATATTTTCAAACAACAAGCGTTGCTTTTTTAAAAAATATATAGTAGTAGCTAAAAATAATCCTTTATAATACAATAAAGTAAAACACTACGATCCTGAATGTGTTTATCTTATATTCTAAGTTAAATGATTTCTGTTGACAAATAACCAAATAGCTAAAATACATTTAAAATAGGGAATGATTTTGTTATTATGCCCCTTTGCACTTCTAAACTGAAACTGCCTTATTCAATACTCTTACTTCTGCCCACTTATTTCGATAGTTTCAAGTAGTTATTAGGGCTACTCCCTCCACCCGTTTTATACCTTATGCACTTTATGCAATTAGCGTCTCCTGGCCGCCTCGTTTTCTTGCTGTTTTTGTCATTTTCAATTTCAGGCAGGACCTCAGCTTCGCAGTCGCCGCCTGTCAACAGTTGCGAAATGAAAATGGCGTTGATGGCTGTCGCCGGCGCTGTTGTTGCTCTGCCCCTTCCCTTTCCCCTCTCTCCTCTTTTCTTTGCCCCCTAGAAGTTGTTGCTGTTATTTGTTATGCATGTGCCTGTTAATGTTACCTTCCGACTGAACTGAACTGCCTGCCGACCGACTGTCTGACCGTCCGACTGTCCGACTGCCTCCTGACTGTCTCGCTGTCTAAAACAAAAGGCATAAAAAGTCGTGTGTCCACTTGGGCGTGGACCAACCCCTAACCCCCAACCCCTAACCCCCAAAACTTGTGCTTGTCATCGTTTTCTTCCCTTCTTCTCAGCTGTTGGAGGAGCAAGTGCCTCTCCAGCCGTGCTGTTGGCTCTACGTGCCTGCGTTGCATCATCTCAGCCCCCTTCTACCCCTCATCCTCCCCCTCCCGCCACCATCGTATCATCCCGCCCATTCCCATCCCCATTGCGCGCTTGTTGCTTTTGACTTGCTGACGCTCCCCGGCGTATTCCTTGGGCCAAAAGTTTTTTTCTTTATTTAAATTTTCTTCGCTGGCTTCTCGCTGTTTCTTTTTGCTTCTCTCTTTTTTTCTTTTTTTTTGTATTCTCTTTTAATCATATTTAATTTTTTTCAGCGTTTCCATTCTCGCTCTCGCGCTTTTTCTCCAATTTTTTTTTTGTGTGTTTTGTGTTTTTTTCTTCCATTCTTTTTTGTGTTTTGTGCGCCCGCGAGTTTTTCTTGGCCGCCGTCTGCTTTGGCAGCCTGCTGCTGGCTTCTGGGCGCCTGTTCCCCAGCTGGACGTCGCCGGCCATTCTGGCGGCCAGGCCCGAACCGACTTCACTTTGCTGGCGCCGCCTCGAGTCGCCTCTGCTGGTGGTCAAGTTATATTTACACTTGTAGCGCATTGATTTTTTTCGCTGCTGCTTTTCTTTTCTTTTTTTTGTGTTTTCCACGCTGTCCAGCGTTTTCGCGCTTTTCTTTTATGGGCTTTGTTTTTGTGTGGCGTTTTTATAGAAATTTTTTTTGTTCCTTTGCGTTGTCTACGCCTTGTCAACTTTTGGCCAGACTTTAGCAGGTGCCTGTGAAGAGGGGGTTTGGGTTGGGGCTTGGGCTAACAATGTGTCTGAGAAACTGCGTGATTTTTTGTTTTTTGCTACACTCTTTTGTAATTGTTTAAAATGTTGCGGTTTAATTTTGATGATTTGACTTAAAGCAGAGTTTTTAAAACACTTGGAAGCAGTTGCTGTTAGAAAAGCGAAACATGGCATGTGTTTTTGGATGTAGAAAACAAGCAAGATTACTGAAACATGGGATGTGTTTTTGGATGCAGGAAATAAGCAAGATAGCTAAAAGATATGAGCTATTATTCATAGTAACATGAAAGAAAGGATTATAATAAAAGGTTGCCAAATTTGTTTTCAGCTAAAAGGTAATTATCTTATATAGATGCGCTGTTGCTATATTTGATGCTATTTGCTACAATTTTGAAAAGGGGTTACTTCAATAGCAAGCTGAGCAGAGCTGCTTAAGGCGAATTTGAAAGCCACATCTTTTACATAGCCACCTGATATCTCGTTAGCATGCATTACTAACGAAACACCAAAACTACCCCTTTAGCCTCTCAACCCCCCAGCCTCTTTTATCACATTATGCTCAAGAGCGACTGCAACAAGATGCTGCCACTGCCTCCGCTGCCCCCGTTGCATGCCACCCAAAGATGAGACGAGACAAGATAGTAGCTCTTCAGCACGCTTAGCCGGGCAACTTGTGAGCTCTTAATTAGTAAATGCTGGCCATTATGGCGGCGCCTGTACAGCTAAGCCCCCTTCTGCCCCCACCTCTGTACCACAGCCAACCCTTTCGTATATAACTCATACATAGAGCATTTCATGCATTTCATAATTATCTCTGGCGAGTCAAGAACCCGAAACCCTTCATCATGGACAGGCGCACCTACAAAAGTATCCCCCACCAACCCAAACCCAACCCCACACTTAACAAACATACATACTACTATGAGCGCAGTTCAAGTGAAGCCCCATAACCATTTCAAATGCTAGCCGAAGAGTTAAAAGACAGAGAGAGAGAGAGAGTGTGTGAGTGAGAGCGAGAGAGGTGTACACTCAATGCCCATTTCCATCTACTACATCCAATCCCTCAGGCAACTGATGAGCGGGCGCGCTCATTTTCGCGAGCGTGGAAAATTGAGAAAAAACAACAGCAACAACATGAAGAAAAAAATGGAGCAATGTGGCTGCGAAAGCAGGACCCGGTCCAGGGCACAGGACATGCGCACGTGTGTCTCGAGCAGGGGAAAAATAATATGCTGTGCGAGTTTTCCATTCGATTTTTCCAGGCACAGAGACGCAGCAGCCGCTGTCGGGAGCAGACATACGCGGCTCTAACGAACTGACTGACTGACTGCCTCACTGACTGCCTGCCTGCCACGCGTTGTTGCAACAACAACCACTCGAATCGACAACAGTTGCATTTGGTTTTCGGTTTTGTTGGCAACATTTGCATAATTTGGCCATAAAGGCTGCTGCTGCTGATGCAGGAAGTGCAGCCACCCTGCTGCTGCTGCTGCTGCTGCTTCTTCCTCTTCTTGCCAACTGTCGCGCGCTTTGTTGAAGGTGTAAATAAAATGCGTTGCGTAAACCAATCCTTTGTCTGCTCAACTGATTTGCATATGAAACACAACACTCGGCAAACGCAGGGCAGGGAAAACTAAAGGTAGGGGTTGGGAAAAGCGCTGCTCATTTGCATAATCGAGGCGCGCATGCGTGCAGTTTGTCCCCCTTATGGCAAGGATAACCGATTGATCCTCACCGGTGAAAGAGTGAGTCCTGATTACTGAGCAGCTGATTTTAGCAGCTTAGCGTGTCGGAGCGAAATATGCATGCATTTTTGCACAGTTTGCCTACTTTGACGGTTCATTGGGCATTTCTGATAATTGAAACTCAATATCTCGGGAAGGTAACAGAAATTACATATTTCAGTTTTCCAAACTAAATCCAAATTTGAAAACTAGTATTTGCTCATTTAGATTTCCAATCAATAAAGAGATAAAAGCAACGCTGTTCTATCTATATAGAAATGTCGTTAAAAGGTAATCTGGAATAAAACTGGAACATTACATATTATATCATTACTTGTTATAGTAAATTTTTAGTGTATCAACTTTAAATACAGATCTAATAGAGATGTCAAACCATGTTAAAAACTGTCTCTGTAACGAAAATTTTATCAGTTTTGAGATAGTTATGACGGTTTGAAGTCTAGGAAGGTAATTTTTTAGGTACTTAGGAACCTTCTCATTGCTTTTTTATGAAAGAAAATCCGAAGTTTCAAAATGATTCAAATTTATGTACAGATCTAATTAAGAGTTCAAACCATGGTCAAAACTGCCTCGGGAACGAAAATCGGATCAGTTTTGTGAAAGTTATAGAGGTTTTCAATCAAGAAAGGGAATTTCTAAGAACTTGGGAACCTAATCGTGGCTTGTTTTCAATAGATTATCGAAAATTCGAAAGTGCTACAAATTTAAATTTAATATCGTGGTCAAACCATGATCAAAACTGCTTCGGGAACAAAAATCTGTATAGTTTTGTCAAAGTTATGGCAGTTTGAAGTCTAGGAAGGGATTTTCTAGGAGCATATTCCAAATTGCGTTATACAATTGTCAAGCAAATCCGAAAATATGTAACCTGTATCAATTTTAAATCCAGAATTCATATAATGGACGATTTATAAAAAAAACTTGGTCCCAGGAATGAATTTCAGATGATTTTTGACAAAGTTGTGGATTGTTTTTTACTCCTGCACAGAGCCAAATGCAATTTCAATTCCTTGCAGCAATTTGCCTTTTAGCGTGTATAAAAAAGAGAACTTGCAGCAATGCACACAGAAATTCGATTTATTTCAATTTAGAAAAAGGCCAAAATCAACTTAAACATAAATCCAAGTTATTAAATCCAAGAAAACTTTGCCATAATGTAAAATGCAAAAAAAAAAGAAATTGAAACGCTAGCACAAAAGTTGCGCTATTTGCCTTCAAGAGCAAATTCAGTTCAGTTCAGTTTCAGTTCCATTTTCCGTTCGGTTCTCTCAAAAAAAAAACAGAAACGAGACGCCAACAATAAAAGGTGCGACCTGACTGCGCTTAGGCGCTCCTCCCACATTCCACACTCCACATCCTACATCCTTCCTTAACTGAGCCGGGCGCCACTTTCTGCAAGCTGGCACCCAAGGAATGGCGCAAAATAAAAATCGAAGAAAAACAATTAAAATTTATGGCGAAAAAACGTGAAAAACAATGCGCAAAGAGGCAAACAAATCATAAAATGCAAATGAACCACAAGAAAGAGAGAAAAGCGCGCTCAGTGATAAAAAGTAGAAGAATAAGCATGAGGAGCAAAAAAACGTAGCGGCAAATACAATTAAAAGACGCCAAATGAGGACAAGATAAAAGGGAACAATTAGAGCAGAAATAGAACGTTTATTACTAGCCAAAAGAAGAGAGAAAGGTCTCATATATGTAGATAGTATCAATACAGTTTTCCACACATTGCATTTTCTTTCTACATATGTTATAGGTGCGCTCATCGACAGTGGTGGCTCAGCCAATCTGGGGTAAGCTCTGCTAATCCGCCCATACACACATGTGGGCGTATATGCACATACATATACCCTATATACACACACAACTCGACTGTGTGAGTGAGCGAATGCGCCAACAAATCGAAATGTTGCAAAAAGTGCTCATATGTCCCACACACACACACACACACACACACACATGCTAACCCTCCCCTTATACGCATACATATGCTTGTCATTTTCCACCGAGTTTTTCTTTTGCTCTTGCTTGTTTTCCTTTTCTTTTTTTTTTTGGGCAAAAATCGGCGTGGTTAGGGGTTGGTTTTTCCGACCAACGTCGTTATATGTTGTTTTTTTTTGCGCACATGCCAGAGCGAGACACACATATGCCATATATGTGCATGTATATGTGTGTAATATGTTGTGTATATGATTTTATTTTCTACTTTTGTGGAGTGTGGAGCTGCGCCAGCGTCGAGCTGCGCTGGGCGCTTATGTAAAAGTAAAACGCAGCTCGCATACGAGCAATAGATAGATAACATACTAAAAAGGCGAGCACATGCGACAGAGATAGCAATATAGCAATAGCAATAGCAATAGCAATAGCAGCTGGAAGCAGCAAAAAAGCTTTGCCAATAACAATAACAATAACAACAGCAGCAACAGTGCAGTCAGCGTCGCAGCCAGCGTCGCAGTCGGCAGATGAGCAGAAGAGTTGTGTGTGGCTGGCAGCAAAGCTTTGCATGTGAGCAGCGCCACACACACACACACACAGACAGCGCAGACAGAGAGACAGAGCGCCACGTACGTTACACACACACATACATATGTATATGCTGCTCTCGCTCACACACACACGTATGTATCTGTCGCTCGCCTGCTCTCTGGAAAGCAAAAACTCAACTCGCTGCTGCTGCTGCTTTTGAGTTTTCATTTTCCATAAGCTGTTGGCCAAAAAGGATATGTCGACGTCGCCGTCGACGCTGGCTGCTGCTGGCGCCCCTTTTATGAAAAATGTTACACTCACGCGCAGTTGGCGCCGACTGCGCTGCCAACGTGTGACAACTGCGCTGTGTGTGTGTGTGTGTGTGTGTGTGAGTGTAAACTCCATGTGAGCCAACGAGGCGACTTCAAGCGACGGGGGTGGGTGACTCGGGTGTTGTTGTTGTTGCTGCTGCTGCTGCCGCTGCTGCTGCTGCCGGTGGTGGCTATTACTCTTTACGAGCGTTCAAAGCTCCACATGCCACGTATGTATATATGTATGTGCATGTGTATGTGTGGGTGCGTCGCTCTTTCGTGTCGCTCTTTTTTTGCTGTTGCTTTTGCTGTTGCTGTTGCTGTTCGTGTCGCGAGGGCGGCCACTCGGCTGCCAGCAGCAGACTTCGGCTCTTTGCCTACGCATGTGTATGCAAATGTACATTTCGTATACACGCACACACATACATATAATAAATTTTTTTTCGGTGTACGTGACGTGCGAGGACGTCGACTGCTGCTGCTGCTGCTGTTGTTGTTGATAAGGCAAAAAATATATTTTATATGACGAAGGAGTAAAAACGTCGCTGCCAGCGTCGTCGTTACCGTTACTGTTACTCGTGCGTCGCCTCGTCCTGCCGAGCGTGAAGCTGCGAACTGCTAGCTGCGAGTTGCGAGCATCCTCATGTGTTTCGCATGCTGCTGTTTGTTGTTTGTGCCTCGCCTGCTCATACGTGTGCGCGCACGTGGGCGGCAAGGGTGGACTGACGGCAGCGAGGGGGTGGTGTGTGGGAGGGGGTCGCGTGTGTGTGACGCTGCTGCTGCTGCCGCTGCCGCTGCTGTTGTTGGCGTCGCAGTCAGTCGCTGGCGTTGGCGTTGGCGCTGCCTTTGGCTCGCATATCTGTTTTTTCGGGCCGACATCATTTGAATTAGTCGCTTCGTGACGTTTGAACGGTTCGAAACATACACGCGACCGCAGCACATACACATTCACACATACACACACACACACATACGCTCACGCGAGACTTTACCGTTACCGTTACCGTTACCGTTACGAGCTTGTGCCGACGCCAAAAAATACCGTTAACTCTTTTTGGGGCGAAGTATGTGATAAAATTCGTTGCGCGCTCACATGTGAATGGCAAAAAGTGTACGTAGACAATCCCGGAGACAGTTGTCTGTTTGAGCTGTTCGAAGATGGACGTGTTTTTCAAATATGACTAAACGGGACCCAAAACAAAGTCAAATCTAATCATCTTTTGGCATTTTCGAGATACAAAATATATAGTTTACTGAACGCTAAATGGTAATTAAAAAGTTATAATATCGGCGAATGGCTAAAGTGACATTGACATAAAAATCATTTAAGAACAATGATTTTAAAGACTGATCAAATGAATTGGTTCTAAAATATAAAACTATTATCCAAAATATATATCACAGATTAAATAAACTTAGAAAAACTTGAAACTGCGATTTTAAAGTTGCTAAAAGGCACCTGGATGATGAATATAAATTTTCAAATTAAATTGAAAATTATAAAAAATTAAATAAATTATAATTTTACTTTTCCAAATTTGGTTCAAAGCTCACAATATTATTTTTTTTATTCGCTTGAAGTTTTCGCAATTGAAACGATTACGATGCAGATTTTCTTTGAATTAATACTTGTTTACATCCGAAATATATAAGCAGCGATTAATATTAAATGAGAAATAATACACAAAGCAATTTATAAATCCGTTCGCCTAATAAATGGCTTAGCTAGCCAAAATAAACTGAAAACTTAACCATTTCAAACCAACAAGTTGCAAATTGTGTTTTGCCTGTCGCGCCTATCGTAAAACGCGGATTTTTCAAATGAAACTCAAAGCAATTCGGTGAAATTTGCTAACCAAATTGAGGGATCGAATGCAACACACACAACACACACACAAACAAACAAAGTGTGTGTGTGTGTGTTTTTGGTTTATGGCCCGCTGTAAATGGGCTAACAAATTGATCTGTCAGCGGCCATTAGTAAATACCTGTGCCACAGGACCTCTTTGTCCTGTCCAGGCTGTCAGTTACCTGCTGTGTGTTTATTTACTTGCGTGTGTTTCTGTGTTTGTTGTTCTTCCTGTGTTATTGTACATGTGTCAACATACATACATATACACACACCTGATTATCACCTGCAGTAGCTTGGAAAATTTGCGAGAGCGAAAGATGAGACAGAGAGAGAGAGAGAGAGAGATGAGAGCTGCTGATCCTGCCCACATAACTAGCATATGTGCATGTGTGTGTGTGACTGTGTGTGACTGTGTGTGTGTTGCCATTTGAGGGTGCGTGTTGCATGAGGGTGAGATCTGGTCTAGCTCAGTCTATATACCCACATCCCATATCGATATCCACATTCACATGTGAAGCGTACTTGCTGCGCATATATTTGCACTGCTTTCAGTCAGTTTGTGGCAAACACTCGACGCGTACGCGTACTTTCCGTTCCCAGTCCACAACAAGCAGAGAACACACAGTGCCTCAAAACGTGTGTGATCTATTTAGAGCACACCTGAAGCAGCGTTCATAATAATAATAATAATAACAATAGAAACACATGTGAAACACAATAATACGCATATCTAATTTCAAGTACGGAATTTGTGATTACAGTTTAACCAACGAAATGGATGCGAGTGCTAAGAACTGTGTCATCAATATAATAGTAATAAACTGATCAAGTGAACGACAAAAGCATAGAACAAGAAAACAAAGCATTTCAAAAAGGATAAAGAAAAGCGAGATTGAACATATTTGAATGGTACGTAAAAGGGTAAATGATGAAAGTGGATTGTAAAAGAGTTATACAATATTTATATATTTACTACACAAAGTAAATAAATTCACAAAATAAACTACTATAGTTTGTAGGGCAATTCTGAGCTTAATTTATGCATATATTTTGTGATTATAATCAAGAATATAGGGGTAATTTTGTTTTAGAGTGATCATTAGCTGAATTTATAGAATTTTAGGGTGGAACATGTACTTGATTGATCTACATCTATGATTTTTTATATTTTTAGGGTAGAAATCCTTTATTAAACCATTTATTTTAAGTTCAACTCGCAATGATCCTCAGTTGAGAATGTTTCTAAAGCGGGAAAGCTCTCGAAATTTATTTTAATAATATTAATGCTCTATTTTGGGCGCTTTAAGACTTAGTTGAAGCTTTAACTTTGTTGCTTATCCACAAGTTTTTCATTTCGTTTGGTTTTGGTAAAAATCCGTGACCGCCTTAAACCCAAATCCGAGTGCTTCACTTGGTAGTCTGACTGACTTACTGCGACATTAATTAAAAACTCGACTAAGTCTCTCAGCGCTTCTGCTACTCCATCTCCATCTCCCTCTATATCTTTCCCTCTCTCTCGCTCAAGTGGCATTAACTGTTTTCTGAACTGTGTCGCTTTTAGCGGCGCTTGAAAGTAAAATACGCGAGTAAATAAATAAAAATGTTGCCTCAGCTGAGCACCGCAAATGAGATGCAAGTTAAAAAAGATGCCGCATGCCGCTTGCCGCTTGCCACATGCCGCATGATGCTGCTGCCGGCTGCTAATTGCACATTGTTGCATTCAGGCGTGGGTGTCCTGGTGCAGGTGCTGTGCACATCCTTTCGCAGCAGCAGCATGTGTTAATATGCGGTTTCTAGAGAAGATGGGGGACAGTGGGTAGGGGTATTCCTGCAACCGCTTAACCGCTCGCAGAAGATGCGGCTGCAGCAGCAGCAGCAACTAACAGCAAACGGCAAATAAAAATGTTTACTTTCGCCGGGGCAGAAAGTAAAGTTTTTTAATTTTGCATCCAGCAGTCGCATTGCAGTTAATGCAGGATGGGTCTAGGGTTTTGGATTCGGCTAGGTGACTTTTGGGTGTGAGATGCTGCCAAGCAGCTGCCGACTCTTTTTTAAATTCACATGATGATGAGGTGGGGTTGAGGTGTGTGTGTGTTTGTGTGTGTGTGTGTGTGTGTGTGTGTGTGTGAGGAGCGGTTTGAGGCACGGCACGCCAGACAGTTGCTGAATTAATTAGATGCCACGCACCGTAGAAAAAAGCTCAGCAGCGCACAGTGGTTGGTAATACATACATTTAATAAAACATATGAGAGAAATAATAATGCTTTAAATGAAAAAATATATACAAATCTCAAGAAACATATCGAACAAATTTTAAATATTTTTTTTAACTTTAAACGTTTTGTGAATTAAAAAAAAAAAATAAAAAAAAAATAAAATTTAGTATACAGCCAGATACAATGTAAATAATATTTTAAAAAATATATTCAAAATTTCCTTCATATTCATTTAAATTATAACCACTGTGCGCATGTGTGTGTGAGGCGTAGATAAACAAAAACACAGTCGACAGATGTAGACAAAGCTGCAGGCAGGCAGGCAGGCAGTCTGTTAAGGGGCAGGTACTGAAACAGGAGCACGGACACAGAGACAGGGGGCAGACGAGTGAGCCATTATCACACATCACACATCTGCATGTGATATCCTCAAGGATACGCGACACGACACGTAGCCGACTCTGATTGCTTCATGTGCGTTGTCTTGTGCCACTTCTGCATATTGTTGTTAGCTTTTGCTGCTCTGTGCATTGGCTTTGTGTTGTACTTGGGATTTGCCGAAAAAAAACAAGCGTTACGCATAGGGTGAATCCCGCCGAATGCGAAAAGATGATATATGCCGCGACTCATTAACATATTATCACAACACATACAAGACCGAGGCATATGTCATGAGTGGCAACGAATACTAAAGCTGAATACATTATGCAGCGCATTAGGTTTAAGCTTTTGCTCATTCACCTCTAACCTCTACATATCTCTCTCTCTCGCTCTTTATAGACAACAAGCAGCTTGCAGCAAGTTTGAGGTGCGACACGTGACTTTGGGGCATGTTAAAGGACGCCGAGGAGCTGATAAAACGCTGCAAACTGACGTCGCTGCCGTTGGCGCTGCATATGAACGATTACGGCCGCCAGGTGGCGCCAGCGCTGCCGCTGCCGCTGCTGGCCAAGCCGCCAACGACGACAATGGCAACGACTGGCCTGGGCATAGGAGCCGATCATCATCATCATGCCCAACATCATCATGCCCAACATCATTCCCAGCATCCCCATCATCCCCATCATCATCATCATCATCACCGTTGCCGTTGCCGCTGCTGCCGCCTCCATCGACGCACAGCCACGCCCATCCGTCGATGCATGCCACACCGCCCACAACGCCGCCCACGCCGCCACCGCTGCCGCTGAACATGAGCCAAACGGCAACGGCCGCAGCAACAGCAACAACAACAGCCGCGACAGCAGCAGCAGCAGCAGCAGCAACAACAACAGCAACAGCCGCATCGTCGGCAACAACAACACCGCACAGTCCACCTGCCACGCCCACAGCGGTAAGCGCGCCCACGCAGGATCATTACAGCCTGCGCTGGAACAACCATCAGAATCACATCCTGCGCGCCTTCGACGCCCTGCTGCAGACCAAGACCCTGGTCGATGTGACCCTCGTTTGTGCAGAGACCTCGATACGCGCCCACAAAATGGTCCTCTCCGCCTGCTCGCCCTTCTTCCAGCGCGTCTTCGCCGAGACGCCCTGCAAGCATCCGGTCATCGTCCTGAAAGACTTTCGCGGCTGGGTCGTCCAGGCCATTGTCGACTTCATGTACCGCGGCGAGATCAGCGTACCCCAGCAGCGTCTGCAGACGCTCATCCAGGCGGGTGAATCGCTGCAGGTGCGTGGTCTGGTGGAGAGCTCCGTGCCGGAGCACACGCCAACGCCGGCGGCGTCACCCGACGACTTCAATCTGCTGGACGCCTCGCTGCTGTCCTCCAGCTTTGAGGATGAGTCCCCCTCGATGGTCAGGCCGTCGACGGGCAAGCTGATAATGCCCTCGCGACTCTTTGGCAATCCGGCCAGCGCCATGGCGGCGTTGAGTCTGCGACGCAAGCGGGAGCAGGAGTGCGAACGGGAACCGGAGAGCGATCAGGAGCTGGGCGGCAGCTCACCCATGCCGCGACGCAAACAAGCGCGTCCGAGGCGACGTTCGGGTGATGTGCCGCACGACTTTGCGCTGAGCAAGCCGGAGACGCTGGCGGAGACGCCGCTGCAAACTGTGATCAAGCATGAGCTGCGGGAGGAGCAGGAGCAGGAGCCGAGCGACAAGCAGCGCTCCGAGGGCGAGGAGAGTAGTCCCATGGAACAGGATGAGCAGCAGTCACATGAAATCAACGAACCCGAAGAGGGAGACGGAGAAGGCGACGTGGAGCTAACCGAGCACACGGAGCAGCAGCATCAGCAGCAGGATCAGGAACAGGAACATCCATTGCCCCTAGTTACGCCCAACAGCAGCAATCAGCAGGCGGAACAGGAGCTAGATGAAGAGGAGGATGAGGATCAAGAGAACGATCATGATCAGGATCAGGAACAAGAACAAGAGGAGCCAGAAGAACTTGACAACGATCAGGATCAGGATGAAGACGAGGACGAACAGGACATCGAGGAGCTTATACACACGACCAACGAGCTGAGGCGTCAGGCGGCAGTAGCTGCTGCCAATGCGGCTGCCATGTCGCCCTGTCCCAGCGACGGACCCGAGGATCTGTGCACCACCAAGAAGGACAAGGACACGAGCAACTCGCACTCCTCCGACAATGAGAGCAACAACAACAACAATAACAACAGCAGCAAGCTGCAGGACAACAATCAGCGCATCATGTTGTCCCTCAAGGACATCCGACAGCTGAACGCCAAGCCCAGTGCGACCTCAACGCCCACCCACACGCCCAACAGCTGTGGCCCGGGCAACAATGGCCTGCTGTCCTTTCCCCCGCCGGGTCTGCGTCCGCCTGGCCTGCCCGACAGCCCACCCTGCCACATGGAGGCACTGGAGGCGCAAATGCATGCGGCTGCTGCTGCCGCCGTAGCCGCTGCTGGCGCCGGCGAGAATCCCTTCCATCACATGGAGCACCAGATGGAAATGACGCTGGCCGCGGCGGCTGCAGCGGCGGCAATGCATCAGCGGGAGCCGCGTGATCCGAGGGAGACTCGTGAGCAGGCGATGCAGCGGGAGCACAATGCGTTCGCCAGCAATCTGCTGGGTCCGATGGGACTGCCGCCCTTTGGCGGACACAACGGGGTGCCGGGTGGCGGGTGTCCGGGTCAGGCGCCGCACGAGCGGCTCGAGGAGAGCATGAATCGGCTGAGCAAGGAGTTTGGCAAGGAGTTCGGCAAGGATTTCGGCAAGGACTTCTGCAAGGAGTTTGCGCCCACATCGCCGATGAGCCTGCCCGGCCACTACAATCCGCAGGATGGACATCCGCATCCGCCGTCGCCGCTGCCCTTTCCCGGCATGTCCTCGGCGTTGACGCTAACGCCGCCGCACAGTAAGTAGCGAACGTTTTATCCTTGACAGGTCACTGGGTTATCCTCTCTAAGCATATTTTGCATACACCCTTTAAGAGCGCTGTGAAATAAAAACAAACGGAAGTCCTAATAAACTCAGTGCTGCAGGCAGCGCCCTCCTTGACTCCTTGTATCCTTGTATCCTTGGCGCACGTACGCGCACTGTTTTCACAGCGACTTCACTTTTAATAAGCTCGCATGTCCTTTGCCACACAGCAGCATGCAACATGTGGTGGCCTCTGTCTCTGTCCCTTCCTAACTGCGCTCAGGCGCTCCTTTGCAGGCAACATCAAAGTGGCCCCGACATCGGCATCGTAGCATCCTTTGCCGATGTCCTGCTTGTCGTTGCCATGGCCAAAGCTGTCGCAAAGCCTTTAAACGCATTAGGGTCGCCTCCGAGTGGCAATTCACACTCTTCAGCCGCTTTATTCATCATCATGGTTTTTTTAGCACTCTGTCTATCACTTCACTCGCTTATTTTCCCTTAAATATTTTGCATCAACAAGTTGCATGTATAAAGTAGGAGAGATACATATAGCATGTATGGAAGTGCACAGGAGTTGATTGCACAAGAAGATTGATAAAATACTTTAAAAAATCCTTTTCGGTTGCTCATTTGACTTATTAGTCCTCTTTTATTTATAAACTGCTCCCTTCTGCAATTCTCATATTAATTTCCTCAACTATTATCTAGCACAACCACAATTACAAAGTATTTCTTCACATTCCACAACCTACTACTTTGATTGTTTTACCTAAATCACGAACCTGTTCGCTTTCGTTGCAAGCTCTTCTACCCTCTCGCTCATACATGAGCCACATTTTCCTTCCTAATTAAGTCATAAACAATTTTGGTCGTTGACAGCTCATAAGAAATATTGAAATGAACTGAAAACTCCAAATGTGGCTAGCTGCAAGTGCGCCTAATAATTTGACAGTTTAGTTATTGCCCACCCCTCAACTCCACCCCCAGTCTGTGCCTGGGATAGAACAACCTCAGTCATGTGACTGGGAACGACTGAAGGCAGGGAGATGGCAAAGGAAAGGGAAACTGAACTGCATTTGCTTGCGGTCGTTGCAAAACTTGCAAGTTGGAGTTGCAGTCGAAATAAATTCAATTGCGGTTTATATATGATTTTTATATTTATGTCACCCGAGGCAGCCACACAAACAGACAGGGGGCTGGAAAGGATTGGGGGAGTGGGGGGCCTTCAGTTTCAGTCGCTGACGTTGCGTGCAGAGCGCTAGAAATTTATGTTGTGTCTTGGCAACATGTGAACCAGTCGAAACACCACATATATAAACTTATATATATATATATGTTTGATTCTCTGTGAGTTCAAACTGTCGTCAGACGTTTAGCGAAATGACTTTTAAGTTGCCAAACAGCCCACAGACAACTGCCACGCCCCCTCGCTGGTGTGTGTTGTTATTGTTGTTGTTTTTAAAGTATGCCACACGGTGCAGCAATAGCGACTTAAACCTTTTGGCAAACAACTTTGGCAGCGTCGGCGGCATAAATAAAAATACAGAGTCCCGTGTCCTGAGTACTGAATACTGAGTCCTGACTCCTGTCTCCTGACTCCTCCTTGTCACAGAAAACTTTTGCATATAAGTCGCGCGATATTCATATTAATAATATCCGTTTGGGGAGTCCAGCCCACATGCCCCAACTCTTTAGAATGGATCCAGAGCCAGAGCCAGACCTCGGTCTCAGTCAGGCGCGACGCGCACACAGGATATAAAATAAATTAAGGCACAAAAATATGAAAAATTGTACGAAAATGCCGAGTCGCAGGAAGCGCAATACCTTTAATGCGACAAAAATTTCAGCCAACATATCAGGGCAATGACAAAGGGGTATGGGTCTGTGGAAAGGGAGGGGGAGGAGCACCATCCATGAGGGGGCAGCAGCAACTCGCTAACTACTGCATAAACAGGCTGCAGGCAATGAATGCCAGCCGAGGATACAAGTCAAGAAAGCAGTCGAGCTGGGCTAAGAAATCCAAGGGAAGTATTCAAGCGAAAGGATGTTGGCCAGGGAAATGCTCTTCCTTAAGTAACATTTTGATGTAGTGTACAACAAATGTATCCATAGTATATGCTGTGAGTGTTTTTTTGTTTGAAGTAGCAAGTAATCGATTGGTTTAGATGTTTTTTGCAGTAGAACATAGTTTAATACGTTTATTTATAAACTTTCAGTTTCTCAAGGAAAAGTAAACCCCTCGTTTCATTCTCTCCCTTGAATCATGTGTTACAAACCTGTTCAAGAAGTCCCTATAGCCTTCAATGTTTACACTGCACTCTAGCTAAACAGAAGCGTTGCAGACAGCCACAGAAAAAAGATTTACCAACGTTTGCCGTATGAAGAATGTGATTTATTTTTTGCTAGCCACATTTCGGCGTGAAAATCATTGAACTAATAGCATGTGACGTGTGTATATGTCGGTGCATGTGTGTGTGTGTGTGTGTGAGTATGGGTTGCAAGTCAATGGCTGTCTTGTTCTAGAACCCTTGAGGATAAACGTGAAAAGAAATCCGCACTAATTTCGCCAGGCAAAGCCAAGTCAAAGCGAATTTCAAGAGGGAGGCGAACAACCAAAAAACGAAAAACGCATATTACGTATACGCGGCGTGTTGTAATGTCTTGAATACTTGAGCAGAGCGCGTCGCAAACAATGCGCGCTCGTTATTTGTGTCATTATGCAGCAGCAGCCGCAGTAGCAGTAGCAGTAGCAGATATACAACAGATATACAACATGCCCCAGTCTTCAGATACAGTTACAGATACAGATGCAAGTATGTAGTATAGAATATTCCTCCCCCATTTTATTCATATGCGAGGACATTGTCTTCTCGTCTTGAATCCGCATTCGTGTACTTATGAAATCATTCAGCACAATGTCAATGTTATGCGTTATTCCTCGCACACACACACACACACCTGAAGCGTCTGTAGACTTCTGTGGAGATCCTTTAGCTGCTTTATCCTGTGCCTCATCAGCGCTTCAATTGTTTCACTCATGTGAAGAAGTGCACTCGAAGCGTAAATTATTAATAGAATAATGACGTTCCATTGTTTACTATCCACATCCACAAGCCGAAGCACAGAACCAGAATCAGATGCACTCAATTGGCATATTCTCCACCCCCCCCTCGGAAGTTTATCCTATTCTATTGTTAGTTGGGCAATCAGTGAGCTGGAAAATGAGTCGCTTATGGAAACATTTACACTAACAATATGTTTTATATAAATGGCAAATTGCATTCAAGCTATAAATAGAGAGCTTACTTCAAGTTTATTATAAATAATACATGAAAATGCAGTTGATTTGTCTAAGATATTTCCTCTATTTATGATTAATTTATGTTCCTTACTAATTTTTAATCTTCTACTCTCTTACAGTGTTTGGACTGGACTCGCCGCTTGGCCTATTTCCACCCGGCATGGATCCTGGCAAACTCTACAATCCGCTGATGGAAATGAGCGATCCTCGAGATATGCCCGGCGGTCCGCCACCGTTTCTCAAAAAGAAAAGTGAGTAGTCATCAAGTAAATATCAGACTTTGCTCTACCTCGAACAGTACGTGAAAAACAAACAGCTAATTAACCTCTGAGCGCTAACTTCGAACTCAATGAAAACAGCAAAACAAAGCAACGTACAGCGAGAAAGGTTGAAAATCCATTGAACATGATTGCCATGTCGATCACTTTGCAATCGCTGCAAGCATCGAGTCTCCCTTTATGCTCACTTATACAATAGCTTTATGCCGTTTCGTGCCTTACTTCACACCTGACTGATTGATCTCTGGCTGATGGTTTTCCACTGAGTTCAGCCAAAAGTTACTGCACTTTTGATCACGTCTCTCTCGGCTTGGGCAATAGCAACATAGACTTAAGTAGGTGTCTGCTCTTTAGGTCTCAGATCGATGATCGGTAAATATCAGTGGCCATAAGGTTAGCTTAAAACTAATGGTTGATATTTTGTGATCATAAGGATTATAAGTAGGTAAACAATAACTATGTTTTTTTACATTTCTCTTAAGGCTTGTAAGTAGGACTGATAGATCAGTTGTGATCTAAGATAATTCATTATTACTGCTCTTAGATCGATAAACGATAACAATCAGTAATCAATAACTATGTTTTTTTACGTTTGTCTCAATGATCTTCTATACACTTTGATATTTCCAGTTGATCGCTGATCGCTGATCGCTGATCTCCCCCTTTTGCCACACTTGAACAACAAAAAAGACTTTGAACTCGAATGCGTGCTCATTTCCTTTTAGCCACATTCTATGCCCCTCCTTCCGCGCCTGCTTTCCTGATCACTTGAGACGCGATCACTCGTGCGATCATGTGAGGCGGCAAATTTGTTTTTGTGGTTTTCCTGCCTTGCTCACTGGGGATCGTTGAACAGTTGAGTTTGCTGTGTTTGTTTTGTTTCTGCAGTGGATCAACATGTGCACCTATGCATATCGTAAATGTAAACGTAAACGTAAACGTCGTTTTTCCAACCTGTATAAGTCTTGATTGACAAATAGGCAGCAGCTCCATAAACGCAGCCGTTTTTTTCTGTCTGTATTTGAAATGCAAGTGAAACCTCAGAAAGTTAATGAAGTTTTTATGTGTGTGTGTGTGTGGGGAAATAATATTTCCATAATATGTACAAAATGTGGTTCAGAAATCAATTATCCATTGCTTTTGATTGTCATGTGATTGACAAATGAGAGCGGAGTGCGAGTAGTTCGATGATTTGTTGCTTTCCGTTCAGATCCATGTGAGCTACGCACAAAATTTGGACAGTTCATTTGACAGTTGGGGCTGGCGTTGATGGGTTAAGTGCTTTGCGAGAGCTTTTATGAATGAAAGATTAGCTGCGATCTCATGTGATCTAAGCTCGAAAAGTGATATTATTCATACAAGGCGCCAGCTAAGTGAAATGTAGAAAGGTTAAGTGAGAGATATATATTTGAAATATACTTTATGATCAGCCCACATGCAGACATACATAAAGTAATCTGCATTCACATACTGATCTCGTTGATCTTTGCAGTTCCAATTTTGCACACACTTTCAAGTCGATCGAGCTCGATTTAATTGCTTAATTTTCTCATCAATAGCCGCAATAGCAGTTACCAAAAAGTCGTGATCAGATGTTTTGGCATGCCAAAAGGCAAAATACCAGAGGGAAAAAAGAAGAAGAAGAAGACAACAAAAAGAGCAAAACAAAGCTGGTATCTGAGGCGATCTTTTCAGGCTCTCATCTCGCAGACTCAGAGTTCGACTCATCCCGACCATGACAATCGCTGGTTAAATTACAACAATGTGAAACAGTAAATAAAACTGTGCTAAAAAGCGCAAATCTGGCGTATAGCACGATATTCTTTATTGCGCGAATCTGGCCACAAACGGGTTTTCGGCCAAAAGCATTGATAAGAATCTACCACTTGGCTCAAACTCAAAAACTCACCCAAACGGTACACAGGCAATGCCTCAGGTGGCACAAGCAGGAGCAGCAGGAGGGCAGAGGAGAGGAGAGCAGAGCAGAAGGAGCCTCTTTTCTAGGGCCTATGCATTCGTAGTATTCGTGTGGGTGTGATTAACTGATTTGTTCACATTCATTTGTTCATTTTGCGATTGTTTTTTTGCTCAACTCGACTGTCTCTTTTACTCCCCCCACCTCTCTCTTTCTCTCTCTAGTCAGTTGTTGTTGCTGTTGCTGTCTGGAAACGTGATTTGCGATTTGTAACAAATTCAAATTTCATTTTGTTGTTGAGCAGATGGGCGAGGAGCAGTGTAAGCGGACTGACTGCAGAGGTGCCTTATTAGAACCCAACAACAACAACAACAACAGCTAGAGAGGCCCAACAATTGCAATTCTTGTTGTTGTTGCTGTTGCTGTTGCTGCAGTTCATTGGAAGAAAAGGTCAGACCTACGTTGTGACCCCGCCGCAAATGTAAATTGTGGCAGCAACAACAACAGCAACAACAACAAATTAAATAACAGTTGCGCTATATGAGGAATTTTATTTTCATTCCGATTACAACAAGTAAAAGAGCTCTAGTAATTGAAAGGGATAAACAAAGTTAGTTAAACTGGAATATACATATATTTATTATTCTAGAGTTCAATTCACAGCCATAAAGGCTTTCATCTCTTAGTTGCTTTATTTTCTATATTTTATTAAAGCTCATATTTTGAGGCTACACTCTCAACAACAATCATTGCTTTTGGCCACATGCGGCAATAGAAAATTGCATATTATCAGGCAGAAAAGCCAAAGAAAAGCCTGCAATAAACTGTGAATTATCGCAGGCTGCAAATTTGGCCACATATAAGTGCGACTGGGCCAAGAGCACAGATTCGACATGGCTTGGTCTCCAGCTGCACAGCTTCATCTCGACGTTGTCTCCAAGTCGAAGTCGAAGTCGAAGTCGAAGTTGTTGTTGTTGTTGTTGCTGTTGTGGCGCTCTCTTTCGCTCGTTGTGGGGCAGGTCGATATCTGTGGATCTAAATTGAGTTTTAGCGGCGCATGTGACGACGACGACGCTGCATGCTCGTAATTTGCATATGGAAGGTCGGGCGAGGCACTGGCTCTGGCTCCAGCACTGGCTCTAGCTCTTACTTCGGGTATGGGAACCACCACAGCGATCGCTTTTTGTAGGTGCCACATGCAGCAACAACAAACTACATAAAGTAAGAGAGCGAGCGAATAGACTAGCAACTATCCTGTACTCAGAGAGCAATCGATATTTATCGAGCTATCGAAAATTGAGTAGAAACTCGAACTGCGTCTGATAGAAAGACAACCAATACATATTCAAATGTTAAGGTCTATCTTATCCATCGAGTTGTTCCTTTATACTAGCTGCTTCTGCCTGTGACATACATCAGGTTGAGTTAGAATACCCCTTCTGCCCAAGTTGCTGTGTACAGGGTATCATCGCAACAGCAACAGCAACAGGGTGTGTATGAGCTGTAGGCAAACTTGAGACAATGGGCGAATCTTTCAGCGAAATTGTCTAGGCAGCATGTGGGCCACAAGATTGAAACATTAGCAGATGGTCGCCAGGCGATAACCCAAAACTATTGTGGAGTCTCTTAACTAATCAGCCTGTCTCCCTTCTCTCTCTCCCGCGCTCTCTCTCTCTCTAGTGCCACGCCCCAAAGGACAGCATTCGGCGCCACGCGGCGGTCCGCCACGCTCCTGGACAAACACGGAGCTGACGGAGGCACTGCAGCACGTGTGGAACAAGAAGATGACCACGTCGCAGGCGTCTCGCATCTTTGGCATACCCTACAACTCGCTGCTGATGTACGTGCGGGGCAAGTACGGCAAGAGCCTGAAGCTGGAGCAGCTGCGCAAGGACTGCATCAGTGGGCCGCCCATCGAGATGCTGCAGATGGGCATCAGCGGCAGCGGCGGTGGCTCCAAGAGCGAGAAGAAGGAGCGCAAGGAGAAGGACAAGGAGAAGAATGCAGCGGGCGGCAATTCCAATTCGAGCGGCAACAATAACTCATCCGGCGGCTGCGGAAACTCCAGCGGTGGCTCACAGATGCCACATCCCAACGACCTGGGCGCCCTGGGTCCGCTCGATCTGGAGCTGGGACTGCCGCTGGGTCCGCCAGCGGGTCCGCGCAGCGGCAGCTCGGAGCCCGATCTGATGGGCGGACCCGGTGCCCTCTTCAATCCGTTCAATCCGCAGGGCTTCTATCCGGACTTCTCCGGCGGCTTTCCCGGCCTGCCGCTCAGCATGCTGAATCTGCTGCCGCCGGCGGAGCGCCACCATGCCGCCGTGGCCATGCACCACCTGGGCGTCAGCATGGACGAGGACTGCAAGTCGGTGGGCTCCAAGCAGTCCTCCTCGCTGGACGACGACTTCTCGGCCGCTGCGGGCTTGTCGCTCTCGCTGGAGTCCCAGCGACGCCACAACGAGCTGGCCAGCAATGGAGCGCCGACGCTGGCGCAGGCGAATGGGGCGGCGCAGGATTGAAACATGTGGCGGGATTGGGCTGCCAACCCAATGTTCTTCCCGCCCTACGAGTTCGATGCGGCTGCAGCCCACTCACCGCCCGATCCTCAGCCGCCGCCTCCGCCGCCGCCGCTGCCCCACCACGCCTGCCGCGACTACAACTTCAACCCGAGCCTGTTCATGGCCAGGCGCAAGCTGAAGCGCTACCGGGCCAAGCGCGTCCACATGCAGCTGCAGGCGCCGGCGGTCGCAGCAGGAGCAGGAGCTGGAGCGGCGCCTCCGCCGCCGCCACCGCCGCTGAGGACTTAACTTATCCAACTGTGAACATCGATGTGAAAATTGAATGCAATATGTTTAATTAATTAATGTAATCAACCGATTTAATGTAACAATTATTTAGTTCATATATATGCTAAAGACAATATTTGATTTAACATTCATTTGTTAGTACAGTGATCGCTCGGGATCGAGAACTTGCTGTCCATCAACATCTTTATCAATATTATTTTTTAAATTTGTCAAAAACATTCCAATTTCCGAGCAATCACTGTATATATAATTATTTTATGTTTTTTGTGTATATTTTGCTGGTGCTTTTAGTTCCTATTCCCAATTATCATTTCGTGTTTTAGTTTGAATTTATATATATTAATTTTAAGCTAAGTAACTGAATATGACAAAGCTTACAAAGCATTTGAGGCAATACATGAAATCTTACAACTTAAAAACTTATTACTTATACCTACTTAATTTAATTATTCTTAGTTATTAATTATGAATTCTATTGTGTATGTATGTAAGTATGTGTAGTTCAGCAAGAATATAATCAAAAACGAAAATTATTGCAAGCTAAAGTTTAAGAGAAATTGTAAATATGATGCAGAGATAACCAAACCAAGCAGCATTAGGGGTATTCAGGTTGCTGGCCAAGTCTAAATAGTTCGATATATGTATATCGATATTGAGTTTCTCAACAAACCGCCACAACTTGAAGCAATTAGCACAAAAAACAGAAACAAAAACAAAAACAAAAACCATTTGTAACGCAAACAATGAAAATTAGTAGTATTTATATATATACGGATATATTGACGATGACTGTACCAAAATTTTTAAAGTTATTCTATGAACCAGCGGCAATTATTTAGTTATAGTTAGTAAGCGTACTCCACTAGGCAATTTGTAACTGTATAAATCGAAATACATTCCGCAAAATCAAATCCATTGCACACAGTCGAAATTAATGAATATACATACGAGTAGTTGTTGTTTTGACTCACACATCAAATACATCTATATACACATATATATTTATAGAGATCGATGTGTAAGTGTAGTGCAAACATAACGGTAAACATAATGGGAGGAGGATGAAAGAGCCTCAGAAGTAATCAGTTTTGTAATTGAATTTGTAAATGAACCAACCGATTCCCGTGTTGGCAAGTGACTCATTTTCCCGCGCATAGTTTTAATAATTTATAAGCTCAAAACATATTTTAATTATAATTAAAGTAAACACAAAAAACCGAAACTATTGTCTAAGCTATACTTATAATTAGTAAAGGTTATTAAATAAAAAGTTAAATGAGATTATTCATTAAATAGTGATTGCCATTGGTTTAATTTGATTTATAACAAAAATATATATGATTTTGGGGCAGCGAGAGACGAGAGATGTTTATTGAGCGATAAAAGCGTTAAATTACAAATTTGAAAATGTTTTCGATATCATTTTGTTGATCGATACATTGTGGCGGTAGGCGATTTGTGTATTCTGCCCGGTGTATGTCTTGAATGTGCTCCACGCTGTGGTGTGTGTCTATGCTAAGGCTGTCAAGAACTTTCGTTGAGTAGTTCGTTAAGAGGGTTGTGTTAACGGATAGGTGGGTTCACTGAGTTGGTGAGCTTCGTCAAGTGAGTAATTCGTTGAGTGGGCAAAGTGATGTGAGTTGTGTTTTGTTTGCTCAACATTCGTTTGGCGCGTTATTCGTTAAGTTTGCACAATTCGTTGACTCTTTCACATGGCGTGCGAAAAGGCAAACATGTTTTTAGAGTGAGATAAAAGCAGATGCGAATGAGGTGCTGTAGCAGTGAGCTTATGCTCAGATGTCATTGGCGGGTCATTTAAAAGGTTGAAAAGTGCTTTAAAATCATTGAATCGATAATCATTAAACGCCAAGTCGATATATATAGTAAAGATAAGTAACCAGAGGATAATTAGTGACATTGAGTAGAGGTCGCAAAGTAGAAACCCATTTAAATGACTTTAAAAGTTCATCAATTTCAACTGTTTTCACGTACTTTGCTTGCTTTGCCAGATATGACTGCTTGCAATATAGAAAACAGACGATTTGTGAACGCACTCATTGACCATGATGAACTGCAAAAGGCCACAGTTATTGCCCGAAATAGTCGAAAGGCTGTCAGCAAAGTGGCCATTGGACAGTTTATGATGCAGTTTCCATCAGTATATGCCACAAGAGAGCTCCGTTTCAAATGTGCCAAATGAACATCAGTATAGCTCAAATAGCCCAGCATGTACAAATAGCTTTGTGTTTGCATTTGTGTGTGTATATATATGTATATGTCTATCTCCCTCTCAGATTTCATGCTGGCGGCAACAGATGCGACATAAACGTACAAACAAGCACACATATCAGAATATCAGAATCAGTTGCAGGAGTACGAGAGTTAATCTGGTTGCTGTGGGCTTTGCGGCTTTTGCATGGCTGTCAGCCGCAGGTGTTGCCACCACAGGAGACACAGGACACAGGACACAGCAGCCACTAGGAGTTGCAACCTGCAGTTGCAATCAAATTTCATTGAACATTTGCTTAATTTGTATTGTATGCGATTGCTATGTGCCCCTGCTATTATTAAACAACAGACAGAGACAAGCGGCCGTCTGCCTGAGCAACCCTATCATCATCAGGCTCATCATCATCATTGGCTAACTCCTGGCCAGTTGCCTGCCTGCTTGCCTCTTGGCCTTTGTTGTCGCCTGTCGCCTGTCTCCTGTCGCTGCTTTATCTTTATGCAAATGCTTGGCTATGGCTTCTCCCCTACTCTAGTCATAGTGACTCAATTTGGCCATTGAACCCGCCAAGCATTGACTCAGTCAACGGCTCATTAACTCAAATGCAGTCGTATTTGTCTTTGGCCAGATTACTTGAGCATTGGGAAATCGCTCTTCAATTTGTGTTGTTTCTTGCCCCAGGGCAGCATTCGCATTCGCATTCGCATTCGCAGTTAATACTCAGCACGTGTGCCGGTTGCTTCTTCTTCAGCTTCGGCGTTGAAGATTCCACGGAAACAAACGTGGAGAGAAATCAGCAAGTGGCGCGTGTGTCTTGGCCAAGTGTGCAGTTATATTTTTATTGGCATGCTTAATGGTCGGGGATTTAAGAGTGTGAACTTCAGCTGGAATACAGCGATTGCAATAAAAGAAGATAATAAAGCGAATATCATGGTGGCGCCTTATCGAAACCTAAGACTTTTGAGTCATGCTAATCCTCTTTCTCAGCTTCCAACTACGCTCACTTTGGCAAAAACTGTACCTATTTTGTTTATGGCTTGAGCTCTAGTATATTTCTAAGCAAATAAGTAAACTTTATGCAAGCTAAGCTAAATAAATCAGTACTGTTACACTAGAAAAGCCTTTGCAAACAGTGGTTCTCACAATTTGTATAAAAACCCATTTGAAAACCTATATTTGAGTGTTTAATTTTTCAGCCAAGCCAAAAAATATGTCGATTTTTGGCTTGTACAGTTATTTTTAAGCTCCCTTTTAAGCTTTTAGCTTACATAACTTTGAAAAAAACTGAACCAATCAATTTGATCATATTCTTTACTCTTAATTTATTTTACATTAAATTTTTAAAAATTATTTTTTAACAATAAAAAATCTTACAAACTTAGTTTTTGAGTTGTTTCTGTTATGCAGATAGCTTTGAATTGAATTGCCTGCTATTCTAAATATAGTAGATTATGCAAGTGAGATGGCAAGTGCATTGTTAATAGGCTTAGTTTGCAATCAATGCAAATACTTAATCTGCTGACCCATTGCTCAGCAACTTGTTCACGTATCCATATATTAATAACCAATCAGTGCAACACAGAGACAAAACCTACACACACCGAGTGACAGCCCACAAATAACTGGAACTGATCGATAGAATTGTGGATGGATGCATTGTGAGGCGACTACTGACTGCTGACTACAAAGGCGACTACTGCTTGTACTTAGCAGCATGCTCCATTATTAATTAGTTGCACTAATTGCAACCGACCCGTCGCCACCTGATGATGCCTGACAAGCAGCCAGCCAAGCAAACCACCCACCCAAGCACCCACCCACCTGGCAGCTAGCACACCTGCAATTAGCTGCTCGGAGCGACAGAGACGGTCACATTGTAAGACGACTTTGACGACGGCAAACAACAACAACAACAAAAGCCACCATCAGCGTCAGCAGCGCAATGTGAACAGTGTACGGAACACCACTGGCATGTCACATGCGGCAACCACACGCATTGACCCACCCCGAGCAAAAAAAGACCTGCACCGCCCACCTCATAACACCAAATCGAGTGGCGCTAAAAATAACAAAAGCCTAAGCCCCAAGTGCAGACAACAGCAGGCCACAGCTGGTGGTAAGATGGCAAGAGAAGGCAAACAGCAAACAGCAAACCGAAACCCAAACAGAAACCGAAACAGAAATACAGCAACAGAAACAGAAACAGAAAACCAACACAGAAGCAGCAGCAGCAGCAGAAACAGAAATCGAAACAGAAATGGAAACTGAAATTGAAACAAACCGCATTCAGCCCACTAAGCAAGTCGCTCTCTCTCTCTCTTTCTCCCACTCTCTCTCACTTTTGCTCTCTGCTACACACTGAGTTCTCTACAGTGCAAACTCATGTTGAACAGTCTTTTTTCAAATGTATCTTTTTCTTCGTATATCTTTATAGTGAATAACAAATGTATTTATGATCTACAATGGAATTTAGATTCATATTTTTAGTTTTTGCTTGCTAATCTAGAGATTCTTCTTTCAATATAGATATATTTAATTAAGAAATACGACTTTTTGAACTTGACTTGAACTTAAAGACTTAATTTGTGCTATTATGTGACTATTTCTTTATATATCAGCAATAACTGAAGGCCTCTTAAATTCTAGAAATGTGTTAAAATATTAATGACGAAAACTTTATACTATTAGTTTAGAAAAATACTATAATTTTTTTAAATTTGTGTTTTTTGGTAAGCTATCATCTAGAAATTTATTGAGAGCATAATCTGCTGCTTTTTTCATTTAAAGAGCATTAAGAAATTAATGAAGAAAACTGTGAACTATTAGATTTAAGTTTAATTTTCTCAACTGCTAAAGATTTATTTAAAAAATACCAAAAATATCACTGAAAAACCTGCGAACTTTAACTTTTTAGATTTTTTCATTAATTTTCTTGAAAAATATTCCCAAAATTGCACTGAACTACGCAAAGGCCTTTTGTTGTTTAGTTGTCAGCTGGGAATTCATTGAGAGCACGATATTCTGCTTGTTTCCTGTAAAGAACCACAGCAGTATTTTACTACTCTTCCTTTTCCTAAGTGCTACTGGTGCGTGTAGCGAGTGACTACTGTAGCTGTCTGAGTGCGGCGCCTGCGTTCGACGTGCGTCGTGCGACGGTTTGAGTTCAGTTGAGCATTCGTTGTTTGCCGTTCGACGTTCGCTGTTCGTTGTTTGCCGTTCATCGTGCGTCGTTCGCTGTTCATCGTGCATCGTGCATCGTTTATCGTTCATCGTTCATCGTTCACCGTTCACCGTTCGCTGAGTCCGGCGGCTAGCTCTCAGTTGGTGTTGTGTGGGCCGTGGAATCAGTTGCTGTTCGTATCTGCAACGAGTTGGATAACAATTCGGTTGGCGCTGCTGCCGCTGTATCTGTATCTTTGTCTCTGAATCAGTGTGTTTTTCTTTTGGGAGTTGAGTTCGTCTGTCGTCTATATTAATACAGTGTATTAATGCTGTATTAAAAGTACAAGCACGCTACTCAGTTGCGTTGAGTTTTCCATCGATGAATAACTAAAACCAACTAGGGGCATAGTCAACAAAGTATCTCGCAGATACGCGTAGACAAATATCAAAATTCCAAACGCGTGTGCACAACAACAAAACAAGAGAAACAACAACAAACGATTGCAAAAATGCGCCAAGAAAATTAAAAAACAGCTTTGCAAAACCAAAAAATCAATAAATAAACAAAAAACCAACAAAAATACTCAAGAAAATACGCGACGCTTTTTTATCAAACCCAAAAAAAAAATTTGTTGTTTATTTATGTTTTGTGCTCGGCAACTGTCTGTGTATTTGTGCAATCGAGCTGCTGCTGCTGTCTGTGTGAGTGTGTGTGTGTGTGAGTGTGTGTGTTGTATCTGTGTGTGTGCCACAAAACAGCTGCTGGTGCAGCAACACAAACAACAACTACTACAACTACAACAACAACAAGGAGAACAACAACATCATTGAGTGCTTAACAAAATCTTTTGCCAGCAGACGCCAAAAGCCGAAAACAACAATAATAAAATTGCATATAAATTGTATTTTAATTAAGCGCAGTTGCTTTTTTGTTTGAGGTAAGTTAAACTGACCGCTGCTTTTACAGTTATTGTAAAATTGTGTGCTTTGACTATAAAACGCAACAACTTTTTACCGGTTAAGATCATGCAAAAAATATATACACATGTATTTATTTGTATAAATTGTTGATAATTGTGCCGGTTGTGTTTTTGGGAAGCGCCAATGTTGATAAGAAACGTTTCGAGTCAGTGGCATTTTTAGGGGTTCACAAACTGTGCAATTGTGCTTATGATGAGAGTAAAGCACTGATAAGAGATTTGGCTTAGCGTTTGTGATATAACTTGATATATAACATTGCATAAGCAGGTTTTTATCATATTTATTTACTTATTAACATTCAGTTGCTAATTGCTAAAGATTTGGCTTGTTTCACTTTTAATTTAAGCTCATTTTGTGCATTTTATATATGCCATATCCGATTGATATCTTTAACAAATTCAACTTCTACTTTTATGCTAAACTACTGCTCAATTATTTGCCACTCTTTAGCAGCCCTTTTTCTATTGGCTTCACTTTCACTTGCTATGCCCCCTAATAAACTAGTCCTTTGTCCCCAACACCGCCAGCCCAGTTGACAGTCTGCAGCATAGGGGTAGTCAGGAGTGTAAGCTCAAGCTTTCGACGCGAATAACAATGGTATGCGAAATCCTGTTCCTGCCATCCTGCCACTCGAGTAATTTGTGTGCAATTCTGCAGGTCTGCGGCTAACCCACATAACTAACTTAGTTGGCAGAGTTGGAGGGTCTCTGGTTAGCAGTAATAGGAACAGGAACAGCAACTTTATGAATACACAACATGCACAACAAGCACAACAAGCACAACAACAACATTTCGCACCGCACTGTGGGAAAAATCAATAAAAACGCACGCGACCCAAGCGGCAAACGGCAAACGAGACCCTTTCAGACCTGCTGTTTAGCCCCACCAGCCCCACCCCCACTAATTGAGTGAGTCCTGCTGCAAAAGGATGCAGATGCCGTGCAAATGGGAATTTGGCTTTTAATTAAGCGAATCACAGCCAACACACACATAAGCAGAAGTAGAAGTGAAGACAAATTAACGCGCAGCTCGCAAATCGCGTTTATCAAGTGCAGTTAATGCAAGCCGGCGCCAAAGGGGCCCCCAACCAGTCCCCAACCAGCCCCACCAATCTCAAATGTGGGGCCAACCCTTAGCACCTCGTTGACTGCATTGAGGAGTCATTGCCATCAGCGAAAAGCAAATTTCAGCTGGCAGCAACAAAAGGCGCAGGCAAAAAAAAAGAACTCAACGCTATTTTGGCGCTTGCCACTCGAGAGGCACAACAAACAGCAACAACAAGAGGAGGAAGGACTCAGAAGGACTCCCCCAGGCGAACAAACTGCAAACGCATGCGCAAAGGACATTCTGCCTCTCAGCAACATTTGTCTGCTCTCCAAAACAGCTCCTTGCCCCTTTAGAGGCTGCTGTTCCTGTTCCATTGTTATTGTTGTGTCCTGATTTTTTGGCAAGCGAATTGTGTCGCTGGTATGTATCTTTAGGATTGCACTTACTCCCACCCAACACCCCTCCCCCAGCCCTCCTCTCTCTACTAATAGCAATTGCAATTGCTGCCATTCGGGTGGGGGTCTTCTTTTATGGGGGGGGGAATGGGGGCTAGCAGCAAATGACTAAAAGCGAAATGAAAATTGACATGAAAAACGAGTTTTTCATTCAGCCCGCACAAAAAAGCATCTGCATTTGGCAAAGCCTGGCAATGGCATCAATCTGCATATATACATATGTATATATATTTGCATACACATATGTATATGGGCTGGGGCTGGGGGCTGGGGGGCGTGGCCTCGGCGCCCACTTTAATTGCAATCGACAGCTCAACTTTAGCATTGAGCCACTTATTTTGGCGAAAAGTGAAAGTTATGCAGGTGGGAGCAGAACTCAAATGTTTGTTTTTCTTATTTGCTATTCGCTATCACAAAATGTAGATTAAGCGGCAATATTTTAATGATTAGAAACGTTTCACTTTATAGATAAAGAAATCCGTACACAAACAATAGAAAATCGTTTCTACAGTTTGAGGCAACTATTTGTCGCATTTATTTGCATTTCAGTTCATTAAAAATCCATATTGATCGTTCATTTTATGATGCATATGCTTAAACAACTTTTTAGTGAGCAATAAAAATAAAATAAATATATACAAATATGTAAGTTATATACTTATTATGTATTCACAATTTAAAAATTAAAATATTTATTCTCTATAGCTCAGTTTGCATTTTGTCAAGTGCAATTTCCTATTTAATTAACTCAATTTATTTACATATATGTATATAAACTAATTTGCTCAGTCATGCACACAAGTGCTTCTCAGCTGTATATATGCGATAAAGAAAAGTATATTTTTAAACACCTGCCTATCTAATTATCTATTCATTTCCCCCACTACTCGATAGGTGTGCATGTGTGTGTGTGTGTGTGTGTGTGTGTGTGTGTGTGTGTGTGTGTGTGTGTGTGTGTGTGTGTGTGTGTGTGTGTGTGTGTGTGTATGTGTGTGTGTACCTCTCACGATTTCATTATCAGTCGCAGCTAATTGGGTCATTCGTTGCAGAAACGGAGTCAGAAACTAACTCGGGCCATAGTTTTCCGAGCCATAGTATACGAGACGTCTATTACAAGTATTGAGAGCACATCCTCTCTCTCTCGCTCTCTCCTTCTAGCTCTCTCTCTCTCTTTCTAGAGCGAGCTGTGGGCTAACAAGTGGCTGTTAGAGTGGGGTCCATAGCATATCTGAAGTGGTTGCTCTTTCATTCTAACAATGGCCTCAAGTGGGTCACATTGAAATAATAATATTTCCCAACTAATATATCTAGAACGGATGTGTTTATCATATATAGAATGAGGCGCTTGCTCAGCTCGCACTTTAATCTCCAGCCAAGAGGCCCCCCAGGACAGGTCAGCTGGAAAAGGGGGGTCAGCAAATCCGCTCTGCGATTGCAGTAAATAACGCATGTGGGAAACAAACAAAAAAGCAACCTGATGTGGCCGCAAAGAAGAAAAGTGAAAATGCAATGCAATGGCCTGAAGAAAAGCTTCCGCATTGTTTTCCATTGTCTCTAGCTGTCTCGCTCGCTCGCCCATGTGAAATCCCTTTTGTTTGCAGGCTCTTGCAATATACACATACAAATGGCACGATAATAACAATTAATCTGTAATTTTACACGGCTTTTGTCTCTATAAGCCATTGCCAATATGTCGCTATATATGTATGAATATGAATGTTTGCACAAGTCGAAGAGTAAACAATCTGGCATATGTATACTATACTATATAGTACATTTGTATACATGAGATATATTATTATTATTATTATTTTCAATATTTATCGCATGACGTTGTTCGTTCTGCCAGGCCAAGTGCATTGAACTGCAGTCATCTGGGTATTTCGTGCACAAACAGTATTTAATCACTCCCTTGTCTCTTGGCAGAAACTTTAAGCCCACACAAACTAATGGAGAGAGAGAGAGAGAGAATCAGAGATAGAGAGAGCGAGACAGAGTTGTAGACAAAGAGAGTGCGGAAGCTTTTCGTGCAAATTGTGCCAGCGGGTCCAACTATGAAAATGCAGTAGCTGCCAGCCAGTTTTCCACTTTTATTTTCTCACATTTAACAACATTTAACAGTTTTTTCTTTCCCAGCAAGCGACAGAAAGAGACAGCAAGAGACAGCGAGTGTGTTTGTGTATGCAAGCGGGTGGCAGAGGGAGGATGATGGGGGAGTGGGAAGAGGAGGGATGAGCTGCAGTTGCATGCACATTTATACCTGATGTTTAGTCTGCACAAAATATTGTTCGCATCATAGCAGCTTTTGGCTTCCGAGTCAGCTACGCAGACAGTCAGTCATTGTACAGTGGGCCAAATAGCTAAATGTAGTGAAACAATTATGTAAAGCGCTGTAAGCTTTTGTAACTGTGAAGATTGTCTTTAATATGAGCTAAAGTAAAACTTAAATGAGTAAGTAGATTAAAAGGTAAATATTAAAGCAATACATTTATCGATAGTTTATCGAAAATTTTATATTAGATATAATTCATTCCTAAAATCAGTTTTTGGTCCTTTCAATGCATAAAATGTTTGCTATAAGTTTTGTTTTTCGCAAGAATCAATGACTCATGTATCGACAATTTATCGATAAGTATAAAAAATTGTCCTTTAACGCATTCCATTCTCTGGCCCTGGCACTTTGACTAATCAATGCCTCATATATCGATAATTTATCGATAAGTACTAAAAATTTGTGCTTTAATATTTCCCCACGCATTGCCACTGTAGCATTGTCCTCAAATGTCAATTAGTCTCTGGCCCTGGCGCTTTGCCTAAGTCCTTACATTATCTACGCTGAGCATGCAATGTAAAAGGGAAGTCGCTAAGCTCAAGAGTAGCTTCACAGCTCTATCTCTGTCTCTGTCTCTGCCTGTGACTCTGTGTGCATCTCTGTCCACGTCTGTCAGTGGCAAATCTGCTTTAAATTTTTAATCGCCTGAAATGTTTGTGTTATCGCATCGGGCCATGTCTTGCCGGGAACAGGCTTATGTATGTATATATATATATACCAATGTTACGTATACTTGATGTGTATGGCGTGTAGGTGAGTGTGAGAGCGGGTGTATCTGGGTGTAAATCTATTGTGCTTCGTTTGCAGTTTCGTGCCTGCAGCAATTCGCATTACATCAGCACACACACACACTCACATATGTACATATGTACATATATAGTATGAATGTGTTTACTCAATTACATTAATCGCTGAGCTTTTCATGTGCGTGTTTGGCCCCTCAGGTCGAGACTTGCCCGGGATAAATGCATTTCCATGTCATACAAGAAGATTTATACATGCGCATAATATATAAAAATTGTACTTTATATGTACAGAAATCATTGTGTTAGGTCAGTATTCGCATTCTAGTGACGTCAGCACTGAAAAGCTTCAATGAATAATTAAATTTGATTTACAACTAGAAAGTATAAATAGAACAAGACTTGTGAGAACTATATATGTGTATACATAGACTAAATTTACTCAAGGCCTTCAAATTAGTTTATTGTTAACATCAACAAAATTTAAACAACTTGAATATGCAACAGGCCCCCCTCAAAACCAAAACAATGTGCTCATAAATCAAATGAAAATCATTAGAAGAATAGGTTTTATTTCTTAAGAGCTAGTCTTTCGGCTCTAATCTGATGTCGTGAAGGGCAAATGCAGCCAGGGCCAGAGGAAACCAGTTTCCACAGTTCACTGCGAGTTCCGAGTTCAAGCAAGGGCGGCAATTAAAAACAAATTAGCGATTAAATTGACAAAAAGAAAAAAATACAACAACAACAACAAGGTGATTACAAATCATATAAAATCATATAAAAGTGTCAAGTCACACTTAGGCAGTTGAATAAACTGTCGCATGTATGATTGATAAGCTTATCAGTGGAAATTAGTTAGTTGTGCAGCAGCAATAGGCAATTATAAAGCTCTCGATGATTTGTAATGTTATAAACAATTAATAAACGTTAGCAAAATTTATTAAATAGAACCGGTCGCAACATGATTTTTTGTTTGTTGCTGTTTCTGTTTTGCTTTAGCAAACTTTCACGCGTTGCTGCCACGCGTTATTCACTAATTATGCATAACTGTAATCGGGCGTATTATTCAATACTTAATAAACCAGAACGTGACGTAGTCGAGCAACTATATATATATATATATATAGATTTGCCTTTGCCGGCCTATACAGGTTTTGACCTGGTGTCTGCTCACATGAGGAAGTGCATCTTCTCTCTCTCTCTCCCTCTGTTTCTCTCTCTCTCTCTCTCTCTCTGTCAGACTGTGATCAGCTGGTTAAGTGAGCCGGCTCTTGAGTCCGGGTCGATCATGTGCCGCTTGTCTTACGCCTTTCACCAACGACTCTTGACGTCAGCATTCAAACCAAATCAAACTGGACGAGCAGCTGTAGCAATTCATTTCTAAAACAATTATCACAAATATATATAAAAGTAGCTCAAGCGGAAGGAAGTGTAGAAAAAACTACTGCAATCTGCGCACTAGATAAAAGTATAACTCAGATTGTAAATCTTATCTATGCAAGTCTAATAGAAATACGGAAAATACTTTCTTATACTAACAATTACAATTTCAAGTTCTAAGAGTTCTTAAATTAAAATAATCATATTTGAAGAAAAGTTCTTAAATTATAAAAATACTATTTGAACAGTTTAAATAATATGTGTTTAGTAAAATATATTCTATATTCATTCTTTAACTCATTGTTGTGCGATTTAAGCCACAACTCTGAGTAATCGATAATTTTGGATTCGTATCTTTATACCCAACACATTCCAGTTGTTATGATAATATTATACATATTTACTTAGCTGTTGTTTATATAAGTATATCTGAGATTGTTAAGCTATATATAGAAATCTAATCTCCTTAAAGGTGTTTCCCTTTCTAATACTAACAACTCAAAAGTTCTTAACTTAAACTACTGATATTTGAACAGTTAAAATAATCTGTGATGTATAAGATATATTCTAAAGTTATTCTTTAACTCTGCTCAACTCTGAGTAATCGATATTTTGGTTTAGTATCTTTATAGCCTACACATTCCAGTTGTTATGATAATATTATACACAAATGTATTTGCTTAGCTGTTGTTTATCACTATTTACTTAGCTGTTTGCTGAATAACATTTCTTGGTATTCTACTACTTAAGACCTTTGGATTCAGCTCTTGTTTAAGATCATATATCACTTGTAAATCATCATCTTCGGCACAACTTCTGCTCCGTTATGAATAACAATTTGTAATGTGCCGTTATAGCGAATTTCCTGATCTGCAGTCGTAACCTCTGTTTACCGTTTCTTTCTATTTGATGTTGTGCGATTGGTTTTGTTTTCTGTTGGTTTCTCTGCACACGTTTTCGTTCCAACTCAGCACTTGCGATTTATATCTAAATATTTAGCTATTACCAGCCACGTACTTAACTCTTAACTATACGGCGAAATCCAATTGCGAATCGCCAACGCGATTTCGCTGCTCGTTTCTCTCCCTATACTCTTTCACCTCTCTCTCAGGTGGGTTTCTACAACTATTACTGCCGAGTGACACGAAACTGGTAGCTTATTATGATAATGATGATGATGGCTCAGGTGGGCGGTTCACGTTTTATTGTCCGAGCAAGACTTATTAGCAGTTAACGGTTAAACAAATCATTTGCCATTACAATTGCAATTACAATTACATTTGCAAACTCTCATTTAACGGTTCAGTTAAAAGCCAAATTGGGTCAAATGCAAATTAGCATGTTTATTTTTAGGGCGAACAAGACAAATAAGAAAAAACCAATCAAGCAATAAACATGCCGCAGATTTTGCAAATGAGTCACTTTCTTCGGGGGAGACACCCACCGTGTGTGTGTGTGTGTGTGTGTGTGTGTGTGTGTGTGTGTGTGTGTGTGTGTGTGTGTGTGTGTGTGTGTGTGTGTGTGTGTGTGTGGAGTGTAAATTATGTTAATTGGAAAGCAATTTCAGGCATACGTCGAGTAATTACGCAGCGACGACTCATTAAATAACAGTTAAGTCCACACTCGGCAAATGAAAGTAAAATTGCGTCAAGTGGTGAAAAGAATCGAATCGCTGAGCATCGAATCGATCAATTGCGAAGCGGAGAAAGTGCTATCAATTGGCAAATCAATTAGATTTCCCACAGTTCGAGTAGCTAAGCGTTTTAATTAAAAAAATAAACCACCTACGCCAAGCATGCAAATCAAATTTCAATTGATTTATACAAGTGCAGGCGAAAGCCAATTTCATTTTGTGTGCACTTTGCTCCTTGATGTGGAAGTGCAAGTGGAAATGGAAATGGCAACGAGTGCCCCCCAAAATGTCAAATCGATTGTTTATTGCGTTTTTCCAGTGTGCACATGTCATAATTGTGATAAAGAACCGCCCCACAACACCCTACTACCGGCCAGAGCTAACCCCATCCAAAAACACGTGCGATTTATGTGATACTGCTATAACCCGAACCCATTTGAAAAGGGTAAAAAGGGTATAATGAAGTTGCGCAAAAGGTATGTAACAGGCATGAGAAAGCATCTGCGACCATATACAGTGTATATATACTTGATCAGTATCAACAGTCGAGTCGATCTAGCCATGTCTGTCTATTTGGACTCGCGGATATCAGAGACTACAAGAGAGAATTCATATTTGAATATAATAATGTAGTCTCCGTACCAGATCAAGTTTGTTTCATTTTATCGATAACTCGTCCTGTTCAAAAGTTATCGATAAATATCGATTTCAGACCAGCGTTTTTGGGCCATAAATTCAAAGTTATAAGAGCTAGAGTCTCCAAATTTGATATGTATAATCTCAAATAGCATACACATGTATCAGGGTATCTCCAAGTCGGGCACTAACGACCAGAGCACTCTTACTTGTTTTGTGTAGTTTTTGTTTTCATTTGAACGTTTCATTCACGATCGCTGGCGAAAAACACGTAAGCTTTGTTTGTATTTACAGAGATCGGGTTCTAGATAGATATTATGTCAATATTAGCAATACGTTATTAAATGAGTCAACGGATTTACACTTTGGCAACGTAAAACCCGTGACTTTTGACTGTTTTCCATGTAATTTCAAGCAAACCCATTCAGTTAGCTCACATTTACAAAGAATAAAAAATAATTTAATACGTTTAACTGCTGCTAAGCACTTTGGACTATTACCTTAAACCATATATTACAATCAGATATTAACAGTGTACAATGTCAGTTGCACATGTGTTGTTCTTCTTGTTGTTGTTGTTGTTGTTGTTGTTGTAGTTGCCTGCCCCCAAAGGCACGCCAAATGGCATGACAAATCGATTTTTATGTTGCTTTGCTTTGTTGCAGCCAGCTTGGCCATAAAAACTAGCAAAAAAGCAACTGAAATCAAATCCGAACACTTTCCGCACCCAGTGGCAGCAAACAAAGCAAATAAAAATGTAACACACACACTCGCAGCTGGGAAAAGTCATTTGACAATGAACTTTGGGCGAAAAACAAAATGAAAATGTGAAAACCGTTAAAAGTTCAAACGCCTGCGACAACGAGTTAACAAACTCAGCCAGCCATGGCTAACAGCTAAGCTAAGCGTCTATATTCTCAGGCCCCCCAACCCCGATATACATATATATTCATACTTATGTATTTGCGACATTTGAGACATTCGCGCCAGACAAATTAGCAACGCATGTCAGGCGATTCGTCAGCAGAAATGTATCTGCTGGATACAAAATGTATCTACAAGTGCGTGTGCCCATGACCATGACAATATGCCAGCATGTGCTGATTGTACACTCCCCCCTTTTCGCCCCCTCTGAAACAGTAGCACGCTAAGTATTTAATTTCGGGCAGCTTTTTTGTCTATTGAACCCAGTTCAGCTAAGAATCAAGCGACTTGGCTCAAACCAGCTGCCGTGAAGTTCTCGCTGCTTACAATAAGATACTTTATATATACATATATCAAATGTACATCTGATGAAGTGCTATCACTTGCCACTTGAGTTTTTAATTAATTTAGGCGAGGCAATGAGCGAGTTCTATCAGTAACTGGCTTAAAAGTATCAAATAGATTTGATCTATTCGAAGTTTCTATACGCTTTTGATTATGAGAATCTTCATTGGCAACAAAAATACATAAAAGTTCTAGTCTATATTAATCAACGTAATTTTAACTTTATATTTTTATTTTAATATTTTATATGTTATTTAAATGTTTCATAATTTTATATAAGTTCTTTTGTGTCGACTGTTAGTAGTTGACAATAAATAAATAAATTACTTTTGGCCCAACTTAAAGCTCTTATGGCATCGACTTTTTGGTTAGGGCATTAAAAAGCTGTGGCAGAAATAATCGTAAAATTTGTGGGGGCTTTTGGTTTTGATGTCTGTGTGGAGCTATAAGGCATAACTTTGATGTGAAACGCTTTGCTTAACTGTTGAAAATGCGCATAAAAGTTGATGACATAAACATATTAAAACAAAAATAGACCATATGATAAGGCTTAATTACTGTTGGCAAACTCTCTGCAAAAGTATATCAAATGTAAGTTATACTTTTAACTAGTTTACTAACACAATTTATAAACTTTTCGCTTGCTAGTTCAATTTAAAGCGCTTTACACATGCAATTAAAATGGGTCTTAAAAGGCTTTAATTAAATGCAAATAGAAAATGAAGCGTGTGCAAATAAATTGTTAAATGCATTTGCGCATATTAATGATTAATGTTTGTTTATTTTGTTGTTGTTGTTGCTACTGTTTGTTGCTTTGCCGTCAGATTAGTTAGCTAGCCAAACAGTCTAACTGATAAGCAGCATATTTGCTTATTCACACACACATTCGCATTCGCACAATGTCTGATAAAAGTGAGGTAAGGTAAATAATGTATGGCCAAGAGAGAACTTGGCATTGGCAATTGGCCAGTGACACCAGAAACTGAAACTGAAACTGAACCTAAACCTAAGCCTGAAACAGCCCCAGGACTGTCTGTCTGCTTGCCAGACAGATCGCAAATGAACTCAATCAGTTTGATGAGTCAATTGTATTATTTATTGCAAGGTGATACTTAAAGCAAAAGCAAAAGCAAACAAAACTATGCAAATATTGAATATTTGAACAGCTCTCGGGGTTTTTGTACAACATTTTATTAGATTGCTGCGAAGGTGTTTGCTTTCAGACTTCATAATAAATTAATTAAGACTTTGCGAGCGAAAAGAAAGCAGATTGGTAATTTTATCGAACGAAAATTTAATTTATCTAAATTGAATTGAACTAAAAAATTAAATAAACGATAGAATAGCATGAAATATAAATAGAATATTTTAATAAACAGAAAAATTTATGTATAAAATAATAATTATGAGTAATTTTAGAAAAAAAAAGGATTTTAGTTATTCTAAAAATACGATAGTCTTAGAATTTAGAAAAAGACATAATTTAATATATAACTATTAGTGATTTGTGTCATATAAAATGCAAAATGAATGAATAATACAATTTACATAAATACATAAACAATAATAATAATAATATAACAATTCTTAAAATACCATGTGGTCTTAGTATTTAGAATCAATAGCAAAATCTATAAAAAATTTCTGTTAAATAATACTAGTAAAAAATAATTGACTAAATGTAACAATTATTTAAATACCATGTGGTCTTAGAGTTTAGAATGAAAATCTACAAAGAATACTATATAATGACTACTCTACGTTTAGTTAAGCCATGTTCTAAAGAAGGTAATCAACAAGTTCATCAAATTGCTATCTAGACAATTTGTAAACATAAAACGACACGAGTTGGCCGCAATTCATCCCTAAAACTCAACTAATCCCTGTGACCCTGTCTCTGTCTTGTAGGTAAATTGCATAAAAATTACACATTTTAGTCTAGGCGCCTTCGCAAATGAGTCACGTTCCCAAAAAGCAAAGGCAAAACGATATAAACACGCCCCTAAAGAGTGCGTCACAGACAGACAGACAGACAGACAGACGGAGAGAAAGAGCAACCACCAACGGACGGACTTTGACTGGGATTCGGGACTACTGGGCGCTGCAGGAGACGCATTTGCATGTACAACAACAACAACAACAACAACAACAACAACTACAACAACAACAACTAGCAGATTGTGAGTCATTGTCAGCTCTCTGTCGCTCTGATAGCAATCGGACAAACTCCGCGACGCTGCGTTAATTAAAGCGACAAATGCCGGAACGAGGAGGAGGAGGAGGAGGAGTAGGTGGAGCAGGGGGTATCAGAGAGGGCATAGTGCTAGTGGGGGCCCAGAGTAACAGTAGGACCTCCCCAAGCAAATGCAAGGGGCCCCCGTTTTGTGTGTGTGTTTTCTTTAATTTTTCTCTGCATTGTTTTTCCAAGGCAGCTGCGTGTTGAAGTGGAAAATGATCAGTGTGTACGTAGGCGAGAGTCGGCATAAAGTGGGGCCGAGGAGCGTCCATCAGGCCGCTGCTTCTATCTCGGCCTGGGTCGCGTCTTAAGAAAATATTTATTTTATTTGCTCTTTGGCTCAGTGCGCGTTATAATTAAGTGCGCGCCAAGGAGGTTAATTGGTATTGATTGTGTGAACAAATTTACTGTGCCCCACCGCCCCAACAATAACGAAATGTTTAATAACCAGCCCATTTTTAAGTGGCTGGCAAGTGAGCACATCCACATCCTCCCATCAGAAGGTTCCCACGAGCGCATCTAATGCTTATTCTCTGCTTCTCTCTCTGCCACTTGAGCTGATTGCATGAAAACCAAAAGATTTTTTGAGTAACACTCAGTCTAAATGGAAAGCATATGGAAAGTGGGCACCTTCGATTGATTGTGTCTAGTTGTGTTCTTAACAAAACACACAAATTGCTAGAAATATGGAAAATACTTTTCAATATATTGTAGCTAATTGAAGGCGTTGTCTGATATGGGAGACATTTTAGAAGAGAAAAGAAAACTTTAATGAGTTATTTTCTGTTAAGCAAAAAAATCAATTTTAATTATACAACATTTCAAAGTATAAATAACATTTTAAATATTAAAATATAAAGTTAAAATTACGTGTATTTATAAAAAAAAAGCATTTGTAGCAAGAAAAACCCAATCAAAATTTAGAAAATTTTGAAAATTCATTTAAAATTTGTATATTAAGTTACGAGCTAAAAAGTCAGAGAGAGAAGATAAATAAGTTGACTAAAGAAAAATATATATTTAGAAGACAAAGGAGTGTAATAAAGAAAGAAAAGGGAAATATAGAGAAACTAATCAATATTTAACTTGGTTATTCAAGTTTTAGGTACTATAACATATCATACTTAAGTTGTTATTATCTTTACCATTTACTAGCACACATAAGAAATCTCTATAAATCAGCTAGAAAACAATCGCAGCAATATTAATTCAATTCTCATCACGCACTCTATTTTGCTTTGGCACGTATTATTTCAAATTATCAACGCGATTCGAGTCTAAATTAAAACAATTTGCGCAATGGGAAGGCACGCGAAAACATATATATATATATTATATATATATATGATGCAGCAGCAGATCTATAAATGTGTATACTATAACATATAATGAGTAGTAAACTAGTACGTCATTCAAAGCCGAAACTACTAACTAACTAACTAAAACACGCTAAATAATTGTCATTTCGATTACATCGAATGACAATTTACTCGTGTATATATAGATAAAGATTGCATGAACTATTCGTAATTTACGACAATTGGCCTCGATTTGACAGATAGCTAGATAGATAGTCGTTGTTGTTGTTGTTGTTGTTGCTTTATCGATTGCTGACAAAAGTGAAAGTGCCATGCAAAGATAATGCCGTCTGTCTATGACTACCCCAATTACTTTTCGGTTATGACAGACCGAGACTATAATATAACAGAGATAATGAACATTCGATTGGACAATGTGACAGATAAGTGGAGGGAGAGTGTTTGTCTCCTTGATGAATATTTTATTAGAACTTAATGAGCGCAATTTGAGAAAGCAGCAAATAGCCTGAACTGACAGTAATTGACCGAGAAATGCCATCAATTAGTTGCTAATCAAAGTTGGGTTTTTTTCTAATAGCACAAAACTAGGAATCGATTTGACTCAATATAGTTTATTTATGGCTATACTAAAAGAAGCTAATTTTAGAAATGGTGAGCTTTCAATTAGGCGAACTTGTTTCAAACAAAAATTAACAAATATTTGACAGAGTCGAATGTGAAATCAAAAGATACAAAAGATATGAGAACAAGGAAACGTCTGATGAACCAGTCTAATGAACCAGTTCTCGATGTCACAACAAGAACAATGCAAAGACTGACTAGCCTTGCATATTAATCAAATATATATATATATATATATAAATCTAAACTGAACAAAAGCGAATGTTGATTTGCATAGGCGTTTAGTTTGACAGACAGCGCGACTTTTTCCGCATTAGAAAAGTGCACACACATAATATAATATATATAATATATATAAAATATTAGAAAATAGTTGATAATAATTGCTGCTAATTGCACATTCACGGAATCAGGAATCAACTTTGCATTGTGCGTGGAATTTCATTTAACAAAGTGAGATATTGAGCAGAAACAAAAGCCGCTCGCTAATTGGATACCAAATACGATTGGCGCGTATGTAATGAGCCATAGCTGTAGTAGGGTGGGGTAGGGTGTGCTTGGGGTAGGGTGTTGCTGTCTATGATTAAATGCCGCTACGTTCCATGAAAATCAATATTGTTTAACAATCTCGACACGCAAATCAAATGTAACAACAACAATGTCAAAAGCAGTTTTGTAGCCATGGGTAGCTTAAAAATGATTGAGAGGGGGGCTGCAAGATAGGGGTGGGGGAAGTTGGGGCAAGTGGAGGTGGGCGTGTGGCAATGCTGCTCACTAATTACAAAGTGCTAAACATTGCTCGTTTTTACTACGCGTATTAATGTCTAGCTATATTAGCGAGGGTGTTGCCTGCTTTTTATCTTTGTTTTTGTTGTTGTTTTGGGGCACGTTTTTGCAGCACATGATCACAAATCAAGCGGAAAGTGGGGGCGAAAACACACACGAAGCGAATGCAAACAAATCTATGCTATTAATCAGAGGCAAGTGTTAATTGATCTAGACAAATACAGCATAAGCACTCAAACAATTTGTGCTTTATTCGTTTTAGTGTATCCATCTATTGTTTCGAGATTAACTAACTCTAATTTAAAGCTGCTCTAAAATATACAATGCTAATCTCTTTTTCAAGTGCTTTTTGCTAGCTAATTGGAAGTGAACCGTTAAAATGGGAAATTAGCCCCTAAGTGCGACTTAAATCTCTACAGAAATGCTAATTAGTGGAAAATGCACAATGCCAGAAGTTTACTTCAGACAGCGATGTTACACAAATTATAAAGTCTAATTGCAGCTTAAAAACAAAAGGCCCTAAAATGAGCTAATAAAAACCGTATTAACAGCAATTAAGTGCGATGTTTTATGATCTGTAACAAATAATACCAACTAAATCGCTGTCTCAACTAGAAAACAACTCTATTCATAATTCCGTTTGGCAATTTTCTAATTTAATTAACCCATTCGAAATCTCATACAATATGTGCACTTAAACAACAAGAGCGCCAATTAAATTGGTTGCCAATTTGGGCCAGTGCAGTGGAGAAACAAGCGCTAACAAGCCCAAAAGTCAAGGTCAATTGGGCTCAGCGCTGCGTATACGTAATATGTGGCGTATGTGGTCATAATTACATATTCATTGCATTCGCATTGTAAATTTTGCATTGTTGTTGTCGTTGTTGTTGTAACAACTACAACACTCCTTTTTTATTGTTGCGTCATTAAGCATTAATATTGCATATATTTAAATTGATTTATCTGGCTTTTAATTATTGAATTTATATTTTATATATTTTATATTGCAGGCTGGCGCAAATTGAAAACTGTGGTAAGTGTCATATTCGGGCGTGTGGAAAACCTCATTTTTGGGGCCAACTAATTAGTACATATATCCCATTAATTATGTCAAAAACTTCTGACGTGCATCTAATTAAAAACTCGAATCAATTGAATGACCGCGGCAGAAAATTGAGGTCATATCTGATGATAAATGATGGTGCTTAATTAAATTATATGTAAGCCGAAGCCATTAGAAAGCTGGCATAAACTACGAAATGCACAAATGATGTGCCAAAATTTGGCCTATATGAAATCTCTACAGAGTCCTAAATAAATAAAGTAACACTTGGGTTTTATCTATAGAAACGTTAAGAAATATATATTTCCCGCTTAATACCACAAATTCTTCAGATAAGCACCAGTTCTTAACAAACTTCCAGCTAAGTAACTGTAACAACTTTAAGCTCTCAACCTTTAACACCAAAGACTTAACCATAGATACGACTACATATTTCAATAGCCAAACTTGGCATATGGCAATAACAAGCACAACAAATAAACAGCTCGAGGGGTTGGGGTTGTTTACAAGGTGTCATTGGGAATTGGATGTGGGAAAGAGGGGAGGAGGGGATATGTGGAATAAGGGGGGCAGCTAGCGCGTGGCAATCCACGTGTGTTGTCTCTTGTGGGTGACATGGGGGGTTTCTTGGCTCGTCTTGCATATTCATGAGCTACAGCCGGTAATGGCCCCAGCAAATAAATAATAGATTAAAAGTAAATACAAAACGTACATGACATAGGTACAAATGATTGACAAAAGTCCAAACGTCATTTCCATAAAGTAATCCAAACTCAACTTGAAGCAAAAAGCTGAGGAAAATAACAAGGGATGAAGAAATATATAACCTTTTAGAACATATCTTCGCTATTACTGAATCAATCGAAATTTTAGGAATTGATGAATAATAAGGGTATTTAAGTGTAAATGAAAATTGCAGGTGATAATTTAAAAAAAAATGGGAAATATGGCCAAAACCGACTGCCAGTTGTATGGCAGCTATGAGATATAGTGGTCCGATCTGGCCGGCTCCGACCAATGTGCTGTCTCTTTGAAGAATAAGTCTCTGTGCAAAGTTTCATCGCGATAGCTCACAAACTGAGGGACTAGTTTGCAAACATACAGACAGACAGACAGACTGTTATGGCTAGATCAATTTGTTTTGTAATCCTAAGCACACTTTTGTAACTTTTGTATTTTTATCAAAAAGAGTACAAATAGTGAAACCAAACCGATTGGTTCTTAAGTAACATTATGCTAACATAATTCAGCTCTATTTAGATAGATAACAGTCATAATTTGCTTCAATTCTATGTATTATCTAACCTAAATACACAACTGTGTACTTGATTTTCATTTTTTAGCTGCAATTATGGCTAAAATACAATTACAATTACCAGGTTGGCATTACACAATATACACAACCGACAACAACAACAATAACAACTACAATTTCGACACACTAACAAAAACAACAATACAAACCATCAAAATGCAATATACACAGCAGAGTAGTAGAAAGAGTTCGAGAGAGAGAGGGGGAGAGGGAGGGAGATAGAGAGAGGAAGCAGAGCAGCATCATCGTTGGCAGCTTCATTGTTTGGCCCACATCAGCAGCGGCAGCATTTACAATTTGCACAAGATACAGATACAATTGTATCTGTGCGGCCGCGGCCAAAGCTGAGATTGAGTGGGGCAGGGGAGGGGGCATGGGGCAAGGGGGGCTTGCTGTGGGTCGGCAACCTTAACCCAAACTGCATATGGAAACTGAAACTGAAACTGAAAACTTAGACCGAGATTGAGACTGCGACTGCGACTGCGACTGAGATTGCGAGCGAGCTTTAGTTTCGGTTCATAAACATATTGAGGTCACTTGTCTATTATCTGCCGTTCTGCTATGGAAAATGCTCGGGAAAATGCCAAGCCATTAACAGTTTTCACTCGAGTCGAGTGTGCTGATTTCTGTTCTCCGTCTCACTCACTCTCTATACCCCAAGTAGAGAAGGATGCTACAATTTATAATACATTTGCAAGCGCTTTTGAAGCACAGCCAAATGACTTTGATAAAGAATATGCCAGCTGACAACAACACTACAATAGGTAAAAGTATCTGTACAAGTTCTGTGAAATTGTTGTCATTGTTGTTGCTGCTACTCGAAAATCAATAGCTGACAACGTTGTCAACCGCCAAAAGGGAGGAAGCCTTATGGCATGTGCCATGCTCCAAGTGCCAGTAGTAGTCAGCCAGTCACCCAGTCCCCAGTTCCACACCCAATCCTAGTGCCAGCTACGGTTCGTTAAGCACAGTGGCACAAAACGAATTTGACAAAGCCAAATTGCTGCCGCAAAAGGTAATTTTCGGGTGAAAAACTCTTGCCGCATGTGCAAAATTTCCCACAAAAATAATGTATGAACATTATTTGCTAACGCTTTCTGCTGTAACAATTTAATATGATATTTAAATGGTGTAGATTAAATGAAATTATATTACTTTAATCTTTTTCGTGTGCTATGCTAGCTGACTTTAATATAATATGCGCTTTCCTAACTGTGTTTGACATCCTTCCCATTTATTAGTCACTTTTTCTGCTTCTTCTTTTTTGGGAAACTTTTGAGTAGAAACTTGAAGCCAACTGACATGCGGCAAAGTGCAGTTCAGTTCAGTTTCGCGCACATCAGCCACAACATATGACAAGCCGCAGCTACTCTGCTTCTGCCTCCCCCATACCTCTCTTTTTTCCCACACATCACCCAGTTTTTTCCCAAGTTTTTCACCTTCCGCTGCAATCTTTGGAAAGCCTTTCAAAGCAGCTGCATTCCGGTGTCAGAATTTTCGAAGGCAAACGCAACTGTCAGTCTCACTTATACATGTACATATTTCTTAGTAGTCTTCTTCTTATATTTATGTATGTACTCCCTCTCTGTTCTGGGTTTTGGGTGACATTTGACGTCAGAGTGTCAGTGAAAGCATTTCTGTGCACTTTTGAGTGGCTGCAGATGGCGGCTCTTTTAGCCAGAAGCCAAACTGAAAGCTAAACAGCCAGCGGGGAACTTTTCAAACACCCCCCTTAAGGCCCCCAGCGAAACGCAAACAATTACAGCAGCTAACAACAATAGCGGAAATCACGTTTTTTACAATGCCCGACGTTCGAGTGGCCAATAAAGGTGACTGCGGCATAGGCCTGCGAATGGCAAATGGTTATAGACCAGGAGGTGGGGATGGGGGCTAGCGTAAACCGGTGGCAAGCAGCTGCTGCGCTTCCGACTGGCGAACTGCTTGCTTGCTGGTGGGGTAGAGTGGTGCAGTGGGTGCTCGGTGGCCAGCACGCAGATTTATGACGTCGTTGGCGCTGGCTAACATATGTTATAACATTGCGGCGCCCACTCTCTTTGGTGATTCTTGCCCCTTTTTAGTTGTCGCTATAAAAAGACACAACAATAAGCAGGTGAGAAACGTGGTAAGCGACTTAAGTATACCCTGTAACATATACATTTCTACTGTATGAAATGAGACGCTGAACTCAGAACAGATAGTGAAAATAAGCACAGTGAAGAGCAAGTGCGGAACTAAAACAAAAGTTTAAAGCAGCGAAAACTGTAAAAATCAATTAAGAGTAGTATGTATGCATGCATGTATGTGTTTTAATAAGAAGCAGTGCACACACACGTACTGACTTGCATGCGTGTAAAGAGAATGCAGAATATGAATCAAAGTAAAATGCAAAATATCGCACTCACCTTTCAGCAGCAACAGCATTTAATCCTCTCTTCAGTTTTTACTTTAGCTCTTTAATCGTAGACAACATCAAAGTTTAGTTTCTACTTTTCAACACACACAAAAAGTCAAAGCAGTGCAATAACAAAAATCTTACATCATGTCTGCTTTAATTTTGCTGTCATACGCTTCGCTTTTCAATCGACAACAAATATTGTTTATTTCACTTTTATTAATTCTATAAGCACTCGAGAACACAAAACAAAATAAACAAAAAATGTGCTTTACTATTTCGTTAAGTGCGCCGCGCATTTGGAGACAAAAACAACAACGCGAGAACAACAGCAAAAAACGAAAGTGCAAAAAACAACAACAAGCAGCGCGCGCACTTGCCAAAAAAAAGCAAAGAGTTTCGTTTTGTTTTGCATAGTTATGTTGTTCCGTTACTTCTTTTCGCGTAGGCATACATATATACACATACATACATACATACACACGCATAATGAGTGAATGAGACACAGACAGCAGCAAATATACATACATTTGTACATACATACGTACTTTTTGTGCTCTGTATGTTTGCGTATCAAATACAATTTGCACTTATGTATGTTTGTATTTGTATGTATGTGTTACGATTTTATAATGTTGTATACCTGCTGTAATGTTGAGCGTTATTTAATTAAATAGACGCAAATTCAAGCAAACAGCACACTTCAAAACGCGCCAAAAACAACAAAAGCGCGCACTTTTCTACTTCCTTTCTTTGCCGGCAACAGCAAAAACAGCGCGCAGCCTTTAATTGTAATTTAAACGAAAAACAAGAACTTTCGCAAACAGCGCTTACTTAACACATATGCATGCGAGCTTTGTACACACAATTACGCGTTTAGTACACTAATTAAATGTTTGTTTTAACACAATTATGAAATTCAATTGACGACGCGTTGAAATTTGCTTCGAGCGCTGATTGAGCAATGCAGTGAACTGAGTGAGTGTGGTGAAATTGTATTGTGGTGGAGAGAGGGGGAGCATGGTGAAACTACATGTATACTTACACCATGAGGGGGAGTAAGTCAAGTGCAAAAATAAACGCATTCAAAACAAAAAGACACTGCTATGAACTCACCTTACAAAGCCAATATGCACTCTTCGAGTATTTGCTATAAAGAACTTCAAAGTATGCAAAAACAAATTCAATTTAGCTTTGATGACTTCTCTTTTACACTAAGCACATGCAACCCTTCCCCTCTTATGTCAGTCTACAGGTAATATGGAAAACGCAGCAAGGCGCAGACATAAGTCAAAAAGTGTGTGTTGCAGCTATTTTGGTGCCTGCTTTGTCATTGTTGTTGTTGTTGTTGTTATTATTGTTGTCGGAAAACGTGACGATTGTGAACGTGATTTTCATTTAACCAATCCGTCATGTGACCAGTGTGTTAATATTTTTATGGACTTGTCTGCTTTACAATGTCTGCCGGCTATTATAGTAAACTCTGCTGGCCACATCCAATGTGTAATATAATCAATATTCGTTTTTATTGTCTTACTGAATTTCTTAAGAAGTTTTCTCAAAAGTTTGCGTTTTATGGCACTGCGACGCTTTTATTAGTTTAAGACTAAGACTAAGACCAAAGACAACAAAAGCAGACAAAGTCCACTTCGGCCTCATAAACCCAAGGCTAGAATTGTCAGCCAAACACGTACAATAACAAGTGGGGAAGAATTATCTTCGGCGTGCCGAAGATTTTATACTCTTTTCGAACCTATAGGTAATTTTCACTCTGCCAACTGCACCACTGAAATTTCATAAGCTGTACAAAATCGTTTTGTCGCGTAAAATTTTTTTTCTTTCTTTCTAAGAATATTTAATTCTTTGCCAGTTGTATAGCAGCTATAAGATATAGTGATCCGATCAGCCGGCTCAAACCAATGTGATGTCTCTTTGAATAATAAGTATCTGTGCAAAATTTCATCGCGATGGATTAAAAAACATGGGATATATGGCCAAAACCGACTTCGAGTTGTATGGCAGCTATAAGATATAGTGATCCGATCCAGCCGGCTCCAACCAATGTGATGTCTCTTTGAATAATAAGTATCAGTGCAAAGTTTCATCGCGATGGATTAAAAAACATGGGATATATGGCCAAAACCGACTCCGAGTTGTATGGCAGCTATAAGATATAGTGGTCCGATCCGGCCGGCTCCGACCAATGTGCTGTCCCTGGAATAATAAGTGTCTGTGCAAAGTTTTATTGCGATAGCTCAAAAACTGAGGGACTAGTTTGCATACATACAGACAGACAGACAGACAGACAGACAGACAGACAGACAGACAGACAGACAGACAGACAGACAGACAGACAGACAGACAGACAGACAGACGGACATGGCTAGATCAATTTGTATTGTCATTCTAAGCATACTGGCAGTAACTTTTGGGGGTCTCCGACGCTTCCTTCTATGCGTTACAAACTTCAGGACAAACTTAATATACTATTTTCTTCGAAAGAGTATAAATATTCTAATACCGCATTATTTCGACAATTTCCACAAAAAAACCAACTTGCAACGGCACAGTTCAAGTGCATTCGACCATTCGACTCCTAGGTAGGTGTGGCCAAATAGAGGTAACCCCAGACAGGAGACAACAGACATTTATTAGCCAGTCGTCAGTCGAGAATGGAAGCTTTTTATGGCTGTCTCAAATGTATATAAAGCTCTAAACTTTATGGCATTCAGACAAGTTTTTGCTGCTCTTTACCAATAATTAAATTAGTTGTGGCAAGATACATTCTTTAGCATAGAATTTTGAAAATGCTTTTTGATTACTTTAAATACAAAATATATATAATATAATAATAATAATAAATATGCAAATATAATATTTAAAAAAATTAATAGTTTTTCTTCTATTCTTAGATTATTTTTTATATATCATAATTTCTAAAGCATTTTCCTATTTAATTAAATACTTTCAACCACCCAAAGGATCAAAAAATACCTTAAATATTTAAAAGAAAAAACTTTTTTATTGAATATATGTTTAGCTCATTCTTATGCAGTACTTTCTATAGCATATTTATATTTGATTCAATAATTTTAACCTCCCAAACGATCGTAAAATATATCAAATATTTGAAAACTTTCTTAATCATATTTATATTTTATTAAATAATTTTAGCCTCTCAAACTATCGTAAAATGAATCAAATATTTTTAATACTTTCTTAAGTACTTTTTTATTTAATTAAAACATCCTAATAAATATAAAATATTTTGAGAAAACTTTACTTTTTTATATATTTTTCGAATATTTGCTAAAGCACTTTCCGCTTTAATTAAATACTGTAAAAGTCTCAAATGCACATTTATCGCTACTTAGTCTTAGTTGATGGCTGAAAAATGTCCTTGAAAGCCCACGCTGGCAATGCTTGAGCCAAATTCGGATGTCCTTCGCATTGTCAATAAGAGTCAGCTGTGCATTTGCAATTCCCATTCGCATTCGAATAAAAAACACATTTTGTGCCATTTACGGCAGCTACTTAAACAATGACAATGATGACATAGAAATGACATACTAGACGGGGAGAACCGGAGACACCATGATGAATGTGCTGTGCTGCAATGACAATTTGCAGTAAAGTGACATTAAAATGCATTTGCCAAATAGAAAAAAGACAGCATTCCCGTTGCATTGGCCAACTGCCAAAAGAAATGCCCCATCTCTGCCCCCCTTCCGGTTGCTAAGAGCACTGGAGCCCCCAATCCACCCAGTTGGCAGCTGAACAATTGGAGCTCTGACGAAAGCAAAAGTACTGAGAACTGAGCGTTTTTAATGGCCATCACGCAATTTGAATCTTCGCAGCAGCCGGCGGTAATTAGAAGCTCACTTAACTTTGGGGGGAGCCCCCAATTCCAGCCCCCACTTTTCTTGGGGGGCCAGCTGCTTTATTTAAGAGCAACCGCATCGATTTCATATTGGCGTATGCAAATGTTTTAATCTTATCGATGGAGTGTTTTATTCGCTTTGAACTTTGCCTTTGCTGGCCACAAAACTTTTGCCATAAGTTAGATTTTTGTCTATAATTTCGTAAAATGATTTACGAGAGCCTCAAAGACATGAAGTGTGTGTGTGTGTGTGTGTGTGTGTGTGTGTGTGTGTGTGTGTGTGTGTGTGTGTGTGTTTGGGTTTCCGCAAGAGGAAGTTTCAACAACTCCATTTAAACTTTTCAGTTTGGCCTTTTCAATTTGTGTCCAAATAAAACAAACAAACTTGAAGCGCTGCTGCTGCTTCTTCTTCTGCCCAACACCATATTTCCTGTCTGATGAACTTTGCAGCTGCATTTTATTTCTAGTTGTTGTTCTCCCTCTCTCTCTCTCTCTCCCTCTCAATCTTATGTAGGTCACGGAAATTGTTGTTTAGCTTTTATGGGACAGATGATATCTTTTTTTTGGGGGGGGTCAGGAAGGAAGTCAACAAAGAGTCTGTGCAAGATTCATAAGATACTTAAATGAATTACGCAAAACTAAATCTAGCTATAAAATCAGCAAAACAATTTCATTGAAATCTGCAAATCCGTTTTATTTGACTTAATTATGTTAATAATGCAACCAGAATAAATCTAATTAGTTTTGTTTGTGATATTTCAAATAAATGTTATGTGCAACAAGCGTAAATGAAATTATTATACCCTGAACCCATTAAAAATGGGTAAAAAGGTATAATAGTAGTGCAAAAGTATGTAACAGGCGGAACGAAGTATCTCCGACCATATAAAGTAGACATATATATTCTTGATCAGTATCAACAGCAAGAGACTTCATATTCCCAACAAATTGCAATAGGATCGAAATATAAACACATAATATGGTTAAGATTTAACTTCCTATTGTTTTGGGGCTCAGTGAAGGAAGCAAGTTAACTGCTTAGACTGCTTGCACTGCTTGCAGCATGCGTGTGCTTGTATTTACATATGTATGTCACTGATAGGTTAGTATGAATGAATGTAAGGACTGTTTAGGATATCTCTTAGTCGGGCACTCCCATCTAGAGCACTCTTACTTGTTTTTCTGTGTGGTTTTATTACAAATGTGAAGTAACAATTCAATTAATGAGAATTTATTCTATACATTGTATAATAATTGAGTTATTATTCAATCGAAATGCAATGAATTTAAAATGCAACATTTGTAAATATTTAAGCGCAATTAACGGCACATTTCGCCTGCAGCTCAAAGTGTTAATATGCCAGATATGTGAGCAATTAGGAATTACAAGTGTTGCAGACATTTCTTTTTCCAAGACGAAGCCAAAGCAGTGCAAAAAGGCAACGCCCACGATAAGCGAGAGGAATATAAATCAAAACAGGGGTAGAAACTGAACTACTGAACTGAAGTGAAGTTCAAGCGAAGTGCAGTCCCAAAGTGAGCCAAAGGAAAGAAATGAGAAATAAGAGAAATAAGAAATGAACTGTAACGGTAAAACAACGACAAAATGTGGCTGCGGTTGATATTTTTAGCATGTGTGTGTGTGTGTGTGTGTGTGTGTGTGCTTCAAAAGGTCTCAAACTCACCAGAGTGCGGGTGCATGTGTGTGTGTGTGTGTGTGAGCATGTGCTGGCGTATGTTTTAAATTGGTTTCGCTTGCACAGATGTTGCAATATGCAAACAAGCGGAACAGCAGTCGCCAAACACAACAAGAAACAAGGTGCCAAGCATTCTGCCAGTTAACTAAACACAGATATGAAGAGAGCGCGCAAGAAAGAGAAAAAGAGAGAGCGGCAGCGAAAGAGAGTACGATTCATTTACTGTACTAACATTGCACTCAATGTTGCCTGCTTGCTATCATAAGCAAAACAACAGCAACTTTGCTGATAAAACATTTCGCGCTGCGCAATTACAGCAAAGTATAATCAACAAATGTTTGAGAAATGTAATTTGAATTAAAATTTATAGCTATTCTTATGCGCTGATTAGTTAATTTCACTTGTTTTGCGGTTAGTTGTTGTAAGTGCCATAACCAAAACTAGTCGTCAGCTGCATTTGACAGCAGCAGCAGACCTCAGAGCTGTGTAAACTAATATGACAACAGCTACCAGCAAAGCAAACAGCAACTTATACTAATAATAATGCCTTACGTGGCTTGTCTTTGATACAAAATCGGAATTTACAAAAAATTTCAGGTTTAATTGTAGATCTATTACAGATGTCAAATCATGATCAAAAGTGCATATAGAACTAAAATCGGATCCGTTTTGAGAAAGTTATGGCAGTTTAAAGTCTGGGAAGGGCATTTCTAGTGATTTGATAGCCTTCTCGTGGCTTGTTTTTGATAGAAAATCGAAAATCTAATATAGAGGTCAAAATATGATCAAAACTGCTTTGGGAATGAAAATCGGATCAGTTTTGGGAAAGTTATGGCAATTTGAAGTCTAGGAAGGACTTTTCTAGGTACTTAGAAACGTTTTCATGGCTTGTTTTTGATAGAAAATCCAAATTTTCTAAAGGCTTCAGATTTAAATGCAGATCTCATATAGAGGTGAAAACATAATCAAAACTGCAGCGGGGACGAAAATCGGATCAGATTTGACCAAGTTAGAGGTCTAGAAAGATATTTTCTAGAAACATTTTCATGACTTGTTTTTTAATTGGAAATCCAAATTTTCAAAATGGTTCAGATTTAAGTGCAAAGTGAAAATGGCTGTCAAAACTTGAACAAAACAGCTTTTGGATCGAAAATCAGACCAGTTTTGGCAAAGTTGTGGGATTTTTAGGTGCTTGAAAGGCATTTATAGGGACTTGAGATTGATTTTCCATAGAAACTTCAAAAACAATATAAACAATTATACTTATTAATATTTACAAACGAATAATTCTTAAAATTCAACTAAGTCAACTTTAAACTTTTTAACTTAAGATTCAATATCAGCTTATCAGTGCTTTAAAGCATTTAAAATCGCATAAAATTGAGAACAAAGACCCAAACGAGAGCTAATAGAGTTTGCATTCATTTCGGCTCTAGCAGTGGGGGTAAAAACACACCCGAAAACTTGTTAATCCACCATTCTGGCACCACAAATAGTGTAGCAAACTAGCAAAAAGTTGGGTGCGACTTTTCGCATTTGTGGCTCTCGCCATTGGTTCGTTATTTGCCATTCGCATTTCGCGTTTCTCATTTAATTACCAATATAATCCTTGGACGAATGCAATCGAAATGACAGCCTTGGAAAGTTTGCTTCCATTTGCCAAATACGCTGAACAAAATAATTCGACTGGCAATGACTATCGACAGAGGCTGCAGCTGACAGCAGAAGAGTCAAGTCCAAATTGGCTAATAGAGAGAGAGAGAGATATGGAGAGAAAGAGAGAGAAGGGGCTTTGCTGTTTGTCATTGTGAACAACTGACAGAGCACAGCTTGGGCGACATTTACAACAGTCACACACAAAAGTCTCTCGCCCTCAGCAACACTTGGCAACACTTTGAGAATGTTCAGAGCCGTTTAGCACAATTGAAATGCGTGTGTTGCAATCAAGAAAAGTGGGGGCTGGGGCTGGGGCTGGGGGCACATTATAGGGCAGGGCACGCAAATGGCGCAAGTCTAATTGAAACGCGGAATAATTCAGTTGAAGTTCTTCAGCAGCGCTTGCAACACGCTAATTGCTAAGGGCCAAAGAGTAGAAATCTTATGTGCTGAAGTGTGTAATGCATAGAAACATGCGCTGGAGACGCCCTAAACTTACCTCCAGTATGCTTGGGATGGCTAAACAAATTGATCTAGCCATGTTCGTCTGTCTGCCTCTCTGTATGTCTGCAAACTAGTCCGTCAGTTTTTGAGCTATTGCGATTAAACTTTGTACAGAGACTTATTATCCAAGAGGCCAGCACATTTGTCGGAACCGACCGGATCGGACCACTATATCTTATAGCTGCCATAGAACTGGAATGTATGTATGCAAACTAGTCCCTCAGTTTTTGAGCTATCACTTTGAAACTTTACACAGCGACTTATTATTCAAAGAGACAGCACATTAATTAAAACAAGCCGGATCGGTCCACTATATCTTATAGCTGCCATACAAATGGAAGTTTAATTTGGCCATATATCACATGGTTTTTGTTTTTGGTTATTGTCTTCAATTTCCTTGCACACTTCAAAGTCTTTATAGCTCATTAATGTTTAAAGTTGCAAAAAAGATATGCGTCATAGGCTGACTATTCTATAGCATAAGCATACTCGTAACAGATAAGCTCGGGAAATCTGTCAAAGGATTCGAAAAGAGCATAAAAACTTCGACATGCCGAAGATAATCCTTCTCCACTTGTTACATTTGGCTTTTGCCTGCTATTGTTGCTCTTCTGTTGTGGTTTTTTTTTTTGTACGCTTCGTAATCAGCAAAACAATAATCCATTTACTATGTATGTAAAGCTCGGTTGCATAAATTAAATCCGTAATCAGTGCGCATTTCCGTGCTACCTGCTACCACCTGTAATTTTTTCTGTCATTCTGTTTTGTTGTTGTTTGCTGTTGTTGTTTGTTTGTTTGTTGCAGAGTTCAACGAAATGCATTAAAACCAACGAAGCGCATCAAAACGCATCAAAATCACTCAAATGTTAAATGAAAACTTTTCCAAATCCCCCATAGTACTTGTGTTAAAAAGTTCCGTTGTGGTTTTTATAAAAGGCCAACATTGCACTCTGGCTATTTTTAATAACAATTAAATTAAATGTGCCACAAGCTTTTAATGCAAGTACTTGAGCTGCTTAGATATTAAATTGTGGGAATAGCAGTAGAAAAATTCTTGCAGCTTGCAGATTTAATTAGGTATTATTTAATTACAAATTATTCTAGAAATCTTAGTTAATTTTTATTTTTTACAATTTTCATAATTTAATTTGTTATATTCAGTATTTTTTTTAACCTTCTTTAACTTGAGATTTGTATTATTATATACTATAGGTATTTGGATAATTTAATGGAATTAATTGAGAAATATTTGTTAATTTATATTTGCTTTATAAAATATTCAAAGACTATGTTTTATTTAGTCAACAAACTGTATAATTTATAAAGATGAAAGAAATATTTGTTTATTTTTTATAATGCTAATAATCTTTTTATGTTTTATTCAGCAACGTAATTTTTTTTTAGAATTTTTACTCCCACCCCAATCTTTACAATTTAGAACTTAAGCACACTTATGGCTAAGACTTCCTCTTTGGTATTCGTGAATAACTCTTCCTTATTCAATGTGGCACTCATTCCAAATGGACACAGCGACAAAGTGAATAAAGCACACGTCTTGAATTTGAAATGAGTAATAATTGTTAATCGCATTTTAATTGCCAGCAAATGAATTTGACTTCCTCTCTGAGCATCCCATACCCCCTATTAAAGTTATAGATATCGCATATATATGTTTCATAAAAGTTATAGTTTATGATAGTATTTGGGAGAGTGTGAAAAGCGAGTAGTTTTGCTTCCTCTGCTTAATCAGCATGCAAAATGCACATAAATTAAATACATTTATGTATTTATTTTGCTTCAAGCAGCAAACACTCGATAATAAATAACAAACTATAAAATACGAGATATTTTGCAACATTTTTTTTATTATCATTCGTATCACGTTTTTCTGCAAATCACGTTTCGATACACAAACAAACGAATATTTATGTGAGTGCACTTATGACTATGAATTTATATTCATAGATATATCTCTCTTTTTCTCTCCCTTTTTTTTCTCCTTTTTTTTGCCTTTATCTGTGCGCTTTTTAGTATGTGTTTATTTAACGGCATTTATGGAAGCTTCTTATAATTGGTTTTTTTTTGTGTAGTTTCCATTTTTGATGTTATCAATTTATGAACAGAAATAGTTGATTTATAGTTATTTTATAAATTTCATTTGCATGAAGTAGAAGGGTAAAGATATATTTGTATTTAAATTGATAGTACAAAAAGATGATTTAAGACCTAAAGTATAAACTATAGAAATCATCTAAAAATAGAGACACCTGTGGATCTAGCTGAATGAAACGCTAAGCCACTTAAACAATAAACAAAGCATTGATCAAAAATACATTAAACGCTAAATAAATAAACTAAAAATACGCGCAATCGTATAAAAAGGAAAAAAGCAAGGAAACAAAGCAAAAAAAAAACAATAAAGACGCTTTATTTATTTAGATGAGGAAAACACTTCGTTGAGCTGGCAATTGGCCAAAAAAGTGTACGAAACGTAATTTAATAACAACAAAAACGCTTTTATACAAATAAACAATAAGAAGTTCAAGACAACAACAATTATGACAACAATTGTAATCAAATGAATAGAAATGTTGTCTAAACAAATATAAAAAGTGCGGTAATTGGGGTAATATAAGACAATGAGCAAATTTGAATAGATTCTGACAAGCAAATTTATTTATTATAATTTGCATAGTATAATTTAAATACCCAAAAAGTTTACTTACTTAAATGTCTTATTAAAGTGTATTTCAAGAGGTATGCAATTTCGTTATGATTCTGTCCAAAAATGCGACTCAGCCACACCCTGCATAATTTGTATCACTTACACACACACAACACACACTCTCTCACACACACAACATACAACTCAAATACACGCAACAAATATGCCAATAAATAAATAATACAAAAATTGAATACCAAATTCAATTTCTGCCATTTCTTTTTCACTTTTATTTTCGGCGCTCTCTTTCAGACACACTTACACACATAAGTATACACATATATGTTTACATATATGCACTTATCACACTTTTGGCAACAACAAACAGAGTCAGGGTCATTATCCTAAACAGGCAGCATCTTATTGTTGTTGTTGCTTTTATTTTCTGGCACAGCTCTGTGCCCATTTAGCCGAATTCCCAATCCACTCCACTCCACTCCATCGATTGATGCCCTTGTCCTGCTGCTGGTTAGCCACATGCCAAGAGCAACTGCAACAACAACAACAACAACTGCAACAACAACAACAACTGCAACAACAACAGCGATTGCTGAAATAAAATGCAACCATGCATGCAAAATGGGCAATGGCAAAAAGACGCAAAAGACATTTTGGCAAGACTTGCCCGTACTATTCGATACTCTGTTTGGGTTAAGGTTAAATAGCAAAGAGAAATGATTATTTAAATGCATTTTTAAATGCTATTAGAACATAACTTTTTTTAAATTTTAATAACTTTTTCCTCACTGACTGCTACAATAGATCAATATATTTTTTAAATATCTGTCTAGATTTTTATTGTGTATGCAATACAACTGCATTTAATAATATTATAATATAACATTTTATTGGCTTAAGGTCAAATAGTAGAGAAATGTTTATTTAAATGCATTTTTAGTTTTGATAGGAGTTCTATTTTTTTTTAGATTTTAATAATGAAATGAATAATGGTGTCAAATTATGCAAATACTTTTTTTTTTAATTGCATGGTCTGCTAAATGTTTCAATATATTTTGTGTATATAAAAAACTATTATTTAATCAACTAAAATATTAAAATTGTTTTGAAGTTAAATATGAGAGAAATGATTAATTAAATGCAATTTTAGTTTATATAGGAAATATTTTTTGAGATTTTAATAACTTGCTCCTCAATATTTATTGACTGCTGAAATTGATCAATGTATTTATTTTAATACTGTCTAGAAATATACATATATTAGAATATTATATTATATATAACTTATATTATTATAACTTAATTTAAAAAACTATATTGTTAAAATTTGGTTAAGCTTGAATAGTGAGAAATGATATATATTATATTTGATATTGTTAATGTTGTTAAATTATGCTGATACTTTTTATTAATTTTTATTATATATTTATTATATATTATATATGATATAATAATAATATATAATTTATTATATATTATGTATTATTTTCTCAATATATTATCTAGACTTTTGCTGTGTATAACTTTAGCTAACAAACTAACAAACAAGAAAAGTATACACAAATTATTCATAGATTGAAGCAGATGCAAAATACTATAATAAACCATAATATTAAAATCTAAAAACATTATTTATATATACATATGTATATACAAGTTCTATCTACAACTGAAGATTGTAGTTTTGGAAAAATATTTTACAAAAATAAAAGTTTTTAAAACTTCTAAAGGGTAAGCATTGTTAATATGATCCTTGCCAGGTAGCGCATCCTAATTTGGTTTATAATCTTAACCAGTGGCTACAGCGTTGAGTCAGCTAAGTAATGTTCCCACACCTAACCCTGCCCCACCCTCTGCCCCTCCTCCTCCCCCCTTTTTGCACTGAGTGATGCGCCCATAAATAGGCGTCAAAATAATGCTTTTTGTATTCAATTGGTGGATTCGTTGTTGTTGTTGCTGTTGCTGTTGTTGCTTTGGTTTGTTGGTTAGTTGAGAGTTGACTGCTAAAACTGAATGCATATAGAGTTGAATTTATTATGGCCAGACAAGAGTGGAGAAGGGAGCAGAGAAGTAGAACAAGTAGGTGTCCAAGCTGATTCTGCGTGTTGTTTTCTCATTTTGTTGCAGAAATGAGAACTGGTTGTTTGTGGTGCTCTTAATCTGGTTGCATTTGCCTGCTGGCTTGCCCAACCACTTTTCATTGTCAGCCGCACACCCACGACTCTTTCTCTGTCCCCCTCTCTCTCTCTCTGTCTCTCTCTCTCTCTCTCTTGGCCACCCATTTGCCATTTGCCTTGCAACTGGCCCTGGCAACAAAATAAAATATTTAAATGCATTGAGGGGGGTAGTAGGTACAGTGGTACAGCACAGTGGTATCATGTATATTATTAATGGCAACGCCTTTGCCAGTGGCATTGGCCTTCAGATGGCGCTTAAGCGCAAAGCAAACTGTTTCCATGCAAACTGAACTGCAAGGAACAAGGAACAACTAAGGCAATCGCCGTTTGCCTTAAATTACGCTATACTTTGGGCATTAATATGATTTGTGTATGACCCAGAAAGTACTCTTAAACATACATATATGGAGAGCTGTGTGAATTTATCAAGCATGAACTTAATGCTATGTATGAGAAAGTGTTGCCTTGCTGAATCATAAATAACAATCAGAGCTGCCGCTTCTTAAGCTCATGATTTAGGTGTATTAAATTGGCATAGTTTGACTCTGTTAACATTATTACGTATGTATAATGATAAATGCTTGACTAAACTAAAGATATAGTAGTTTTATAGGCTTTAAGAAATGTTTATAACTAAAATTGTACAAACACACACATCGTGCAAGCAGTGCAAGCAGTCTAAGTCACAAAGTGGGTCTAGTAACCGAAAAGTGAAATATTTGTTACATGTGTATGCTCTTCAAGATTATATTTACCAAATTTGGTACCTCTAGCTCTTATAACTTTAAGTTATGGCCCAAAAACGCTGGTCTGAAATCGAAATGTATCGATAACTCTTGAACGGAACGAGTTATCGATATATTGAAACAAACTATATTCCAAATATGAAGTCTCTAGCTCTTATAGTCTCTGATATATGTTACATATCTTACATATCTCTGTTCCATACCTTTTGCACAAGTTCCTTATACCCCTTTTACCTATTATTAATGGGTTCAAGGTATAAAATGTATTTTTATACCAAACTTTAAATGCCTCTTATCACTAAATTAGCTCAGATTTATTTTTGAGCCACTTCCATTTGTTGTGAAATTAAACTTGAGCTCTTTTAGTGATATTCATACATATATTGATAGTCATGTTGGCAAAAAGATTCATAAATTTTCCGATTTCCGTTAGTTTAAAGAGTCTTTCATACGCCGTAAGCAAATTTAATCGAAGCACTCAAGATAGGCGTGTTTTATTAGGGCGGTATTTATACTAACTGGACGCTCGTAAAAGTAAGATTGAGTGCTATGAATATGGCCGCTTATCGCCTGGCTAAGCGAGCGGCCCCACAGTTTTGGGCCACAGGGCGGCCATCGATGTTATATGGACTACTCAAAGTATTATCAAAATTGGCAACACTCTCTTAACACTCAACTGTGCGCTCTGTTATCGTTTCAGTAGTAAAAGAAGCATTGTGAACGTTGCAACGTTTCTCGTAACACAAAAGAGATATAGAAACTCAAGCGGAAAGAGTAGCAGCACTAGCTAAGAGATCTCAGTTCCAGTTCCGGATTGACTATGTACTGCCAGGAGATGCTGCTGTTGGCGAGTCTGCTGCTCCTATTTGGTGGCCAGCCGCCGCTGACGGCCACCACAACAACCACCACTCTGGTGGCCGCCATGACCATTGCCAACCAGGATCTGGATCGATACTTTCGTCCTGCGAATGCGACACACACGTTCACCATCGTCAGCGAGGAGCGCATCGCCATGGATGTGTACAACTATGCGTTCCTCAACTGGTCCTACGTGGACAACGAGAACATACCCTGTGAGGTGGAGTTCGCCGATGAGAAGGCGCGCTACGGCGAGGGCAAAGTCCTCAATGTGACGGGACGTCTCGTCCACATCAGCACCGCCGACGATATCAGCGATGATTTCGCCTGTACGCCGTACATACGAGGCACTCTGGGCACGCCCCTGCCGGAGAAGGGCGTCTCCTGGATAGCGCTGGTGCGACGTGGCCGTTGCACGTTCGAGGATAAGGTGAAGCATGTGCATCAGTACAATGCCGCCGGCGTAATCATCTACAATGACAAGCAGGTCATGCAGCTGGAGAAGATGCAGATCAAGGGCAAGAATCGTAAGCTTGATGAGCACAACATAACATGTCATAATATAATATTATTACTTTACTTTGCAGGTATTATTGCCGCCGTGATAACGTATCAAACGATTGGACTCGATCTGGCCAGCACTGTCGATAAGGGGCACAATGTTAGCATCTCCATTATTGAAGGTCGTCGAGGTGTGCGCACTATTAGCAGTTTGAACCGGTAAGTGCAAAAGCAAAATATATATATTTAACAAAAAAGAAAAAAACACAAAAAACAGTATTTATCAACCTGGAGACGCCGGGGTTTGAACCCGGGACTTCTCACATGCGAAGCGAGCGCTCTACCACTGAGCTACGTCCCCATGAAAACGGGTTGTGAAAAATGCTCTACTTATCACAAGTGCACGAGCAACCCTTTGCAAACGCACAAGCACTGCTTGGAAATTTACAAACAGCAACTGCTTGCAAGAGGTGTAATACAGTTCAATGTTATTGGCAGCACTTACGTAAGGGAACTAGCAAAGACCATTAGTAGTTGTTAAATCGCGTTCTCTTAAAACTAACAGCAAATGGAATTTAAAAACTATAAAAAATATAATTGAAAAAAAAATTGTATTCAATGGAGACGCCGGGGTTTGAACCCGGGACTTCTCACATGCGAAGCGAGCGCTCTACCACTGAGCTACGTCCCCACTTGCTAGAAGAGTGCACAATGCTTTACTTACGCCAAGTGTACCACAGGCCTTAGAATAAAATTTTTGAAGCACTGCTTTATTGCTCACTGCTTGCCAAAATAGCAGAACTTATCTCTGCCTGCTGCAATGGTACTAGAGAATTAAATGCTTAGCTGAATTATTGAAAGCTGATCCTAACCAAAGCGTCATAGCTATTATTTGTTCTGTCAATTGTCAATTACTCAGTACTTTGCTGTTTTCTAGTAATTGATAAAAATGAAGAAAATATTAATTTTTCAAATGGAGACGCCGGGGTTTGAACCCGGGACTTCTCACATGCGAAGCGAGCGCTCTACCACTGAGCTACGTCCCCTTGTGGCCAGTTCTGGGCAAATATTGCAGTTCAGCACAAGTGCTGCAATTGCATTCAATTGCGCAAAGCTTAAACGATATGAAGTCAGAACAGAAATGAATTTAGTTAACTTTTATTTATGTGTAGCAATGACAGAGAGAAAAGCATTTGCCTGTGGCATGGTTGCTCCAAGTATTTAATAAAATAAATAAGACAAAAAGGCACGCAAGCCACACTCTGCATGCATTACACCGCTGCTTAGTAGCAGCTGCAACTGACCACGCATTTGATTGGGCACCTGCTATTTATGCACTGCGCCCAACTCTTCTTCTTTCAATCGTGGTGACTTTAGTGATCTGCTCTTCTTTTCTCGCTCTGACGCTTGCTGGCTTTGCTTGCTCTGCTTAGCCCACTCGGCATGTTTCTTTCGTGCGTGGGAGCACATAAGCAGATATAACAGTTATAGTTGTGGTATTACTCAACACTAGCACATCAATATAACAACATGCCGCTACACAACAACAACAAAACGCTCCAAATTTTGTGCATATATTTTAAGGCAGATAATGATATAATGAATTAGATTTATTATTTGTACTTCTAGGACCTCCGTGCTGTTTGTGTCCATATCGTTTATAGTGCTGATGATTATATCGCTCGTTTGGCTCATCTTCTACTACATACAACGATTTCGTTATATGCAGGCAAAGGATCAGCAGTCGGTGAGTATAAACTATAATGCGAATATGATTATGCTTTTATTAATGAGTTTCACTTTCTTTAGCGCAATCTTTGCTCGGTGACAAAGAAGGCCATAATGAAGATACCTACCAAGACGGGCAAAATGACCGATGAGAAGGACTTGGACAGCGACTGCTGCGCCATATGCATTGAGTCCTACAAGCCCGCTGATATAATACGCATACTGCCCTGCAAGTGAGTGAAAGCAATCGGATACTGTATCTTAGATCGATGACTAACTGTGCATCTTTGTTGCAGGCACGAGTTCCACAAGAACTGCATTGATCCTTGGCTGATTGAGCATCGCACCTGTCCCATGTGCAAGCTGGATGTGCTCAAGTTCTATGGCTATGTGGTGGGTGATCAAATCTATCAAACGCCCAGTCCACAGCACAATGCCACCGTGGCAGCATTGCCGCCGTCGCCAGCAACAGTTGCTGCTGCTGCTGTTGCTGCTGTTGATGCTGATGCTGCTGCTGCTGATGGAGATGCCTCCGGCGATGAGGTGCCCGTCATTGTAATTGGCTTGCCGCCGCAGCATCATGGCAACAACATCAACAGCATCATGAGTAGCTTCAATCCCAGTGCTATCAACTATCATCAGCGTAGTCCTAGCAGTAGCCACCATTACCAGCAACAGTTGCTGCACAACTTCCATCAGCAGCAGCAGCAGCTGCAGCAACAGGGTGTTCCAGGTGCCGAGCGCGGCAGACGCAACTCGGCACCGGCGACAATGCCGCAAGTCATTTGCACTGCCAGCCGCCAGGTGACCGATGTTTAAGGTGACCATATATACTGGCGGACTGAACTATCTAAGTTATCCTCGTATTCTACTATCTAGTTATATTTACGTACATTTACATATATATATATTTAAAATTCGACATTCTACGTTTGCTGCGTACTTTTACCATGTAAATTCGCGTGCAGAGACGTGCGAGCACTGCTTGGCGACAAGCAGTGGCAAGCAGTGCTTAGCAGTGTACTTAAGCAGAGCTGTAAAACAAACGATGATTTGCAACGACCACTCCTTTTCATTAAACAATTGGCAGCTGCGAATCTGACTATCAGATACACTGTCAATGGTTTTCAACTATTGCTTGTTTTATAGCTCGAACCAGAGAAGTCTGTAGACAAAACAGGACTGAAGAAGACTTCGCCAGAAGCAGAAGAAGAAGAAAACCCACGCACATTTAGAAAACGAAGTGAAAAAATACCGCAGAATTCTAAGTTTAAATATTTAAGTTCTAAATTTAAGCGTACCAATTGTCGATAAACAGCAAAAATAATGATGCAAGAAGTCGAAAGATTTCGCAAAAGAAGCAGAAAAACCAACGCACATTTGAAAAACACACACAAAATAGAAAACGAAACAATGAGAAAAAATACCGCGGAATTCTAAGTTTACATATTTAAGTTCTAAATTTAAGCGTACCAATTGTCGATAAACAAAAACGAAAGAAAAAATGACGCGATAAACAGAAATATTTACGAAAGTACTACAATAACTACTATTACTACCATAACTATAAAACTATATGTATGTGTATTATTATGAATCATAAAAAGCGAGTAGCCGTAGTAGCTGTAATATTGAAATGCAACACAATTAGTAGCAAAATCAGCGCCTGTTTTGCTAGTCAACAAATTGGCAAAAGGAAACTCAAAGTCCTGCCTCTTACACACACACACACACACACAGACTTAACATGCATTATATAGATGCATTCTACACTCATATACATAATCTTAAAACATAATGTCGAAGGTGCCAAAGTATTTGCTTTTAGCTTTAGTTGTTCAAATTGAATAAATATACAGCTAGTTATATTATTTATATTAATTTTCTTGTCTGTATTTCTCTATGTTTTTGTTTTTCAATCGCATTTTTGGTATTTTTGTTTTTGAAAGTCCATTTAATGGATGGAACGATAAGAAAATGACCGAATGACAGAAGGTTTTTTGACAAGTTTGGCAACTTGGACGAGTTTGCAAAGTAAAGCTTCATAAATGTTTAGAATAGATGCGTTAAATGCTTGATCCCTTAAAAGTGGATCCAAAACAACAAAAAAAACCGATACGAGTGCACAAATTAAACAAAACATAATGATTATATGAATGTGTATTAAATATGTGCTTAGAAAAGAGTTCCAGGTTTCCAGTTACCGAAAATTGCTTTATACCTAAGAAAACATATCTGCGATCCAATGTCAAAAAAAAAACAACCAAAAAACCATTGCATATTATTTGTTACATTTACGTAAATTTTGATTTCTTGAAAGCTCTTTCATCTCCAGAACAACCCGCAAAAATCAACTGCCCGCTGAAAAAACCAGTCACAGAATTAAAAACGTTGGGCCTTAATTAGTTTGTCGATTACAATTACCAGATATGTACACCATATATATACATATATATATACATACATACTATATACTACATTTAGTTTTTTGCTAAACCTTAAACAAAAACGTGGACTCAAGCATATTTAAGAAAAATAAATTGAATTGAATTTGAAAACGCTTCGCTTGTTTTGCAATGTAGAAAACCACCGCTAAGCTCAGCTCCAATCCGTAGATCCGTAGACTTTTTAGCGCCCCAGGACCGACTCCGAAGGACCAACGAACGAGCGATCCTCTTGATACTTGGATCGCCGCTCAAAAACTTCTGATCTCTTTGCAGTTTCTTGGCAGTGAGGAGAGCATCCTGGAGTACGAACCGGAGCGTGCTGCGAGTAGCTCCAATGCCCAGACAGTCATCACCTTGGTACAGGAACCAGTGCCATCACAGGCCTCGGTTCCAGTTCCGGTTCCGGTTCCGATTCAGACCAGCGCCTTGGCCGATCTCATCCGCAGTCGCGACTTTGTGATAGATTTCCCGCGCGTCTTCGTCCTGAATAGTGGCAGCGTTGTGGGCGCCCGGGAGACGCTCTTCCCGGCCCGCCTGCCGGAGCGATCGCAGAGCTCGTTATCCTTGCGACAGGCGCGCGACTGGATGGCTCAGATGAGCAACAAGCTGGAGGAGCAGCAGGGACTGCGACGTCTGCGCAAGGACGAAATGCAGCAGGTATGCAAAGTCAAATTATAAGTATTGTTTTTTTTTTTTTAGCTTTTTAATGTCGACTAAGAAAAGACCGACACTGCAAATTGATTAATGATAATGATCAATAATAAATATTGCTTAAAAAATATTAAAAAAATATAATTTACATTTATTATTTATTTATGCAAAGATTTTATTACATATTTTAAGCTTACATACATTTATCAATTATATTTTAATTTTACAATATTTTTTTTAAAATATTAATTTTGTATAATTTATAAGTTTGATTAATTTTGTTCGACTGATATTAAACGAAATTAAGTAAGTAAGATAAAATGAAAATAAATCTGCAGTCACATTTTTTGTTTAGTTTGACAATAACATTAATTAATTGTTTAAATTTTCAGTTATTTTCCTGTGTGCAAAAGTTTTTAGTCAACATTATAAGCAAAATAAAAATAAATTAAGTTGAACGAACAAAGTGTTTGTTATTTTTTTCAACTTTACAATATATTTTTATGATTTCAGTTGAAATAGAAAAAATAATTAAAGTGTACTCATATTATTTGTTTTTATTTCTACACTTTAAAATTTTTTTTTAATATTTTTTAATATATTTTAAATTAAAACAAATAAAATAAATTAATTTGCACTCATATAATATTTTTATACTCTTTTCGAAGAAAATAGTATATTAAGTTTGTCCTGAAGTTTGTAACGCATAGAAGGAAGCGTCGGAGACCCCCAAAAGTTACTGCCAGTATGCTTAGAATGACAAAACAAATTGATCTAGCCATGTCCGTCTGTCTGTCTGTCTGTCTGTCTGTCTGTCTGTCTGTATGTATGCAAACTAGTCCCTCAGTTTTTGAGCTATCGCGATAAATCTTTGCACAGACACTTATTATTTCAGGGGACAGCACATTGGTCGGAGCCGGCCGGATCGGACCACTATATCTTATAGCTGCCATACAACTCGAAGTCGGTTTTGGCCATATATCCCATGTTTTTTAATCTATCGCGATGAAACTTTGCACTGATATTTATTATGCAAAGAGACATCACATTGGTTTGGAGCCGGCTGGATCGGATAGCTATATCTTATAGCTGCCATACAACTCGAAGTCGGTTTTGGCCATATATCCCATGTTTTTAAACCTATCGCGATACAACTTTGCACAGATACTTATTATTCGAAGAGACATCATATTGGTCACTGGCGTGCAGTTGGCAGAGTGAAATTGCCTATAGGTTCGAAAAGAGTATAAAATCTTCGGCACGCCGAAGATAATCCTTCCCCACTTGTTATATTTACATTTTGGTATTAATTTTGTATAATTTTAATTATAAAATAAAAATTAAATGAAATTGCACTCGTATCCTTTTAAACTGCATTGCATTCCACTCGCAGCAACTGCTGAGCGCTAAGGATTCAAGTCGCCAGCGTCGCTCTCGCTCCGCCGATGGACGCTATGCCACAGGCTGCTTCGGTCGCCAGCGGCAGTCAGCGGCACAGGCAGCAGCGCTGGCTCCGCCTCCGGCGGATCTGCGACGCAGTAGCTCCACTCACACGCTGCAGCAGCTGACGGATGCTTCGTATGCCCAGTCGAGGCAGCGGCAGCGGGAAACCTTCGACTTTGCTCGGACTCGTCGTCGCTTTATGCGGCGGGACAGCGATGAGATATCCTTGCAATCGATGCCCAGGAGAGCGGCGCCTTTGCCACCTGGACTAGTGCAGCGAGCGACTTCCACTCCCAATACGCCCGATTCCATTGACTTCATCACCATTCAGGTGAATGGAGAGGGCGTGGAGCTCAACGACTAAAGTGATATGCGTAGAGTTGTAGTAGGTTTTCTGTTTAGTGTATAAACTGTAGTGCTGTTAACTATTTCGATTTAATGTGCCTGTAATATTAATCAATAATAAAATACAAAATGCTTAATTTCTTTGTTGCATACTTTTGGGCGGAGGAGTGCTGCTGATTTTCAAGGAACAGGGTGCTCTATTGAAAGTGGAATACATTATACGGCATACTGTTGATCTGGTCTTTTAAAAAGTCTATTAGATTCAGCTTAAAAACTGTAGCATACTTTTAGGATGTATCAATAAAAGCGATTCGAAATCACAACTTTAAGTCTGATATTTACAGCAGATTTGTGAATCATAAATTTAAATCTGTAAGTGCAAAAACAATTTTTAATAATTATAATAATAATTTATTTATTTTTATCTCAGTTATTAATTATTTAAAATCATTAATTGATCATAAAATGATCTGGTCCTTGACAGCATAATTTAAAGTATTGTAGGGTGAATAGGACGAAGGAGGAATTAATAAAAATTAGCCTGGGTCGCGGAAGGGAAGGTCTAGAGATTGGAATCGCTTAAGACGTTTTGCAGTTTGAATGTTGTTCAGCAGATTTATAGTGATATTATTTAAATTTGAATTTCACTAATTTTGAAAGTTTATACTCAATTTGCGATAAACTACGATTACATCTAACAAATTGTCTGCACTTATATTAAGAGCAATTAATTTTTTTATTCTATTTAATATTTTTTTAGTATTTATATTTTATTTAACGAGTTTTCTGCTACTTTTAGTGGCAACTTAATCTTGTTTTACATTGCTATTCATTTACATTCTCAATACACATATTTTGTACGTAACATTTTATATATTAATTGATTCCTGTGCCTACTCTTTTTGGCATTAAATAAAATACAGAAAATAATACTGTCAACTGTTGTCCGCCTATTTTCAGCTTTATTGCGCTGTGTATTTAATGATTCACTCAGCGCCGAATTTGAGAAATGGGCAACTCGAGGCAATGTCCTCGACTCCACTCTGCACTTCTGCCCCCATCCAACGACTCCAACTTGGGGCTGAATTCCATTAGGGATTTGCGCGTGCCTCGCTGACAACATGCTTCCAGCTCCCAGCTCAGCTTGATTGTTGTTGTTGCCTGTTTCAGCAGCAGTTGCAGACATTGAGGCAACAGCAGCAGCAGCAGCGTTAGCCGACAAATCCGCAATATGCTGGGGCCCCAGACAATTCGACAGCTCAAGGGAGATCCCAAGCGAAGAGCCGGGCAAAAATAGAGCAAAAGTTATGAGGAAGCGACGGTTGAAGTTTGCCGCTCGCAGATACCCAAAGCCCAGCTAATAAGAATTCATCAGGCACAGGCACAGGCAGAGATCGCGATGCAGATCGAGGGGCAGCCAGGTGGGCAGGAGGAGGCTACTCTGGGATCGCAGGGTCGCCTGCACGCGCCGTAATTGCAACGCAACAGGAGGGCCCCAAACCCTCCGATCTGGAGCTGGAGCTGGAGTTGAGGCTGGAGCTGGAGCTGGAGCTGGGCATGTGGATGAGGGGCCGCTGGGTCTGCTCTCGGTAGGCAGCAGCAGCGGCAGCAGCAGTCGACTGGCCCATGTTTATAAACTTAAAGTCTGTAATCACATTAGCCATGTAGCCAGAGAGCACAACTCTCAGACCTGGACTGGAGTCTGAAGTGTAGACTGGATGGGGCACTGGACTGGGCACTGTTGCAGCTTTATCACCTGAGTGCGGCCACAGCTTTTGAGCTTGGTGTCTCTGTCCTCCTCTGTCCCCTCTGTCCGTATCCCACGATCGCCATCGATGACAGCACGTACAATATTTTTGTGTTCTTGCTGCCTTTTTTCGCTCGATTGCAGCCTCTTCCTACTCCTTTGGGGGGCGTGTCCGCGGTGGGCGTTGCAGGGCACATTCAAGATAAAATGATTATATTGTAGGAAGTGCAGGCCGCTTGCAGCTCCGAGCTCGAAGCTGGTAGTAAGACAGTAAGACAGCCAAGGATCACAAATCTACATATAACTCAGCTCACAGACGTGTTGATGTCCATTGAGGCGCATAAATATATCACTGCTCAAATTGAACAGCTAAAGAGATAAGTTACTCTGTTTTCAATGTCAAATATAAGACTTGAGTACTTCACATAAATTTATATATTGATTTTTGTGTCGTCTAAACACAGTCAGACACAGCAAAGTGAATATTAAGTTATATGAATTAAAGTAATATTTATGTTTAGGTAAATATAATATTTAGAAATTTACATTTCATATAATTTACCTATTCATTTATTTATTTAATGTCGCCTGTCAATAGTCGAAAATTCAATTTGAATTATAAAACAAAGTATAAATAATATTATAAATATTTAAGTACGCAGGGTATTATTAAATAACAAATGGTCTAACATTTGTGACAGGGATCGGTGAAAACTCTGAAAAACTCAATCAAAACAAACAAACAATTAAAATATTAGTATTTTTAGAAATTTAATTTAATTAGTGATTAGAGAACCTGTGTACATTTAAATTTAAATATCTAGAGGTCCTTAATTGCAATCAATACAAAACTATTTGATAAATTTGGAATATATATTAGTTCAATTCTATATTTATAATCAGTGTACTCAAATCCTAAAAGTATTGCGCATACAAATCATTCGGTTTCTTTATAATATATGTTTGAAATATTTAAATAATTTATTCCCAGTCATTTACAGTATCATTATCTATTACTCATACTACCTGCTTAAATTAAATGATATAAGGCTTATCATCTGTTAATTTGTATATATTATTTTATATTATTTATTTAAGATTTAATGTTTAACGACCTTTCTACTTTATAAATCATTGTCTATTAACTTTATATTTTATTTTATATTATTTATTTCAGATTTTATGTCTAGCGACCTTTCTACTTTGTATATGAGTGCTTTGTCAGCTCGAGTTCAAGTAAAACAATTTTATTTATATGTAAAATAGTTTTATTTGTTCAATTTCGTTGAGGTCAAGTAAAACAATTTTATTTATTTGTGAAATGAATTAAATGGTTTTACTTGGCCTCAATTATTATGAGTACTGGCTAAGTTATGAATGCAAACTATATATTTATATATATATTATTTCTTCTTAAATATCATTTATTTTATTTATTTGTAAAATGAATAAAATGGTTTTACTTGGCCTCAATTATTATGAATACTGATTAAGTTATGAATGCAAACTATATATTTATATATATATTATTTCTTATTAAATATCAGAAATAACAATATTATGTTATTATGAAGCCCAATAATCTTTTATTAAATATCAGAAATGACTATGAAATGATTTAATCTTGAGCTGAAATAAATTTAATAATAATAAATATTAAAATTGATCTGCAAGTCTTTCATCTACAGGCTGTATTTATTTTTAATAATTCCTCATGATAATGATAATAATATTTTTAATTATACCCAACTCTTCTACTTCCGCACATTCAACCCTTTCAACCCCGCTGGCTAAAAATAAATTGAACTCTAGACCAAAACAGATCCAAGTGATCCTTATCCTTATCGATATGCAGTTGCCACTGTGTACAACCCCAAATTGTGTGTGGTTAGCACTGGAAACAATCTAATGATTAGTCGCGCGACAAAAACAATGCACCGTGCCAATGTGGCAAATGTGGCAATGTGGCAAGTTGGAGGCACCGATGGCTAGGCGCAACAAATTGTACGATCGGCAGCTGTGACTCCGACTCCGACTCAACGACTCTAAGGATCGGGTGCTACAATGGGATTGGGAACGCCGTCGCTAATCTGCTGTAAATGGACAGACGGGCAGAGCAATCATTGCTGGCTATTGATGAACGAGCATATGCTGGCAAGGATCTGCTGTGGATCCTGCCAGTGCCAATCGGAACTAATTGTGCCAACAATAAAATGCCAGGTCGTAAGCCTCAAAACTCCACACGATGTGTGAAGTTAAATCCAATCAATGGCAGAGTGAAAGAGCTAGCATGAGAGATATATATTTTAGTGTCATTTTCGAGAGATTTTCGTCTTTTATTAGATTTATTGTAATTTACTTCAGCGTTGTTTTTGTGCAAATAGCAAACACCCCGCAAATAAAACACGTTGAACGCGTGACAGGATGATCGCCCAAAGGACCAACCAAAGGACAGCGCAAAATGGCGATTCGTTCTGCTCGCTTCTCATGTTTGCCGAACTTGGCTGTGTTCCTGTCACCATTGTCAACATTCTACTACCACTCTCTCTCTCTCTCTCCATCTCTGTCTCTCTTTCGCATGCGCTCATCTATTGCTGTCCCGCTTGCACACAAAGTATCTTTACTCTAGAGCACGTGGGCTTGGCTCGTACTATTTGAACAGAGAGTATTGACAGTCGAAAATGTGCGATCGACATAATGTGACATTCCAAAAAAGATCAAAGTAGAGACCTTTTTTTAGAGAGATAAATACTTTTATTACTTTTTATTATTTTAAATAGTCTCTACGGTCGAAAATGTGTGATAGAAATAATATTTGAATGCCATATTAAAAGATCTGAGAAGAGTTCTTTTTTATTATACAGATCAATACTATGATTATTTTGTAATATTTTAACTATATTCGCTCTTTAACTTTTCAATATGTTTCGTCTAATTTTATATTTTCCCAATATAAAATGTTATAATCTTTTTTTTGTTTCATCTCATTGGACTTTCCCTGTTTATAAATTTTCCGAGAGCTGAGAAGAGTAATTTTTTAGATAGATAAATGCTATGATTATTTTATTAGTATTATTTTAACTATATTCTCTCATTTTCTCTTCAAACGTTTTCATCTAACTTTATCTCTTCGTAATTTAAAATTAAGTAACCGTTTTTGTTTGGTCTAATGGGTTGTTTCCCCATTTGTAAACGTCCCCTGATCTGAGTAAAATCATTTTTTTTAGATAGAAAAAAACTTTGATTATTATCTATTATTTTTAATAATTTTTTCAATTTATCAATTTAGATTTGTTTCATTTTATTTTTTTGAAATACTTTGTTGTTTGATCTAATTATGTTTCGCTATATCTGAGTATAGTCCTTTTTTAGATAGATAAAAACTATTATTATTTTATTAGTATTTTTTTTCAAACTACATTCTCTCTTTAGATTTTCAATCATTTTCAATTACAATTATTTGTATCTAACTATATACTTTCCCAATTTTAAATGTAGTAACCTTTTCTGTTTGGTTTGATTAGGTTGGAACAATTTTTTTATTTTATATATCATTGTTTAATTTTTTACATTTTTCTGTTTCGACTGTTTAGTCGATTTATAAATAACTGAATAAATTATCTTGGGATCATGCAGATTATAAAACTAAATGGCAATTTAAACTAGTAATATACATATATCTATATGTTTTATTATAGAGAAACATTTGAGTTGATCTGTGTGTCAAACAGTCGCCAATTTGAATGCTCAAATGAATTTCGGAGCAATTTTACTTGTATTTTCGCTTAACTGAGCACTCAACTTCCCAGAAATCTCCGAGCAAGTTCATGTCACTAATTAAAAGCAGACAATGTCGCATAGCCTGGAAACAGAGAATCGCCTACACTCCACCTCCCACACACAGGGATTGGATGTCCTGGCAGCATCCTTTCATTAAGCCAGCAATGGTAAAGGGCAAGTTCCGCAAGCAACTGCCCCATATATCATCAATTAAAGCCGATGACGTAGAAGGCTATCTAATGAAGCCACCCACTGGCAGCAACAAAGCAGCAAACGCTATATAGTATCCATATATAGTAATCATGTTCAGCTGGCTGCACAAAGCTGAAATGCAATTGGCATTTGTACTGCATTTTTTGCAGCTTTTCACTTTTCGGTACATGTTTTTTTGGGCTTTACACAAAATCGATAAGGACACGAGTCCTAGTGCTGAATTCATTTAGGGCAGCCAGTTGTGCTGATGTGCCTGTGCTGCTGCTCTCCGGCTGCTAATCGTAATGGGTATCAACGTCGCTAATCCGACATCTGCATAGTTTACAGTCGCTGCGGACAGACAGCTCAACGCCCCAATTTGCATGGATAGCTGAAGCTGCAGTTGGAGCTGAAGTTGTTGTTGCTGCTGCCTGTGTTCGCCCCAAGGGGCCAAGTGCATCCATCAGTTACGAAAAGCGACTTCTCATCTAGGCTGAGTCGTAGCTTGGTCGGATATGGCCAGCTCTCTGATCTCTCTGGCTGCTGCCTCGTTGTTGTAAGTGATTCATAGGCCAGTTGGTCGCCGATCGTCACCTAGGGCAACATCTATATACATATATATATATATATATATTGTTGTTGTGGATGTTGATCATGTCGATTGCCTGCTGATATGAACATAAAAATGGGCGAGTATTGGGCTCATTTGTCGGCTCGACTACAAAGCAAAGTCTAACGGCAAAATACTGCACAACTTTCAGCCTGCTTTCGATCACTGATCCACGATCACTGCCAATGCGATCTTGATCTCTTGCGAATGGCTCTTTTCAGGCTGGCTGGCTGTCTGTCCGTCCATCTGCCTATTCTTTCTATAATTTTATTCATGTTTATGTTTTGCTAAGATCACTGATCATGATCAAAGCAAGGTTCTTGTCTTATACTCACATCAAATTGGCTCAATGACAAACTCAAAAGCTAGCATTCAGCATCATGCAAAAATGAAGAAAAAGCATAGCCCGAAAATTACAGATGTTTTAAATATATTAAATATGTTTTTGCTACGAATAAACCAAACCAAATCAAACTGAAATTCTGATTGAAAATTTATAATTTTATATTATTTACTTATTTTTTTATATATTGTAACTTGCTTACTAATAAATTTATTAATTTTGATTATTAAGTTAATTATTTATTTGTTTATTCATTTATTTAGTACAAAAAACTAAAAACAGAACAACACAGAAAATGTATTAAAATTATGAACTACAGTTAAAACCTAAATATATTTGGTAAATTAAAAAATGTATTTATTTAAATTTAAATTTTTATTAATATATAGATTTATTTAATAAGGTATTCATTGTTATTTTTTAATTGAAAAACGAAAAACAGTCGACACAGAAATTTATTAAGAAATAAATTGACAAACGAACTAAGGAAATAAATTTATGAAGTTATACATTAATTTTTTTGTAGAAAGTCGAAGCTAAAAAATGAATAATTAAAAAAATATTTTGTAAATTCAAAATTTAAATTAATAAAAAATGTTGTAAATTAGAAATTTAAATAAATATTAAGATATATTTCTCTAGATAATTCTATGTGCAAACGTATCTATATATGTTGCAAACTTCGATCAGTTTAGTTGCACTCTCTGTTCTAATCCCATTTCTAAATCTTTGGAAATAAGTCATTAAAATTAGCAACAGTATTTATGCTTATGATTAGCTCTCTTCCGGCTAACTGAAATTCGAAGCTGATTACATGCGATAATATCACAATGAGGCAAATGGGAGACAGCCAACTTGTTAATAGATTGCAACTAAAACTAATGCGCCATGACCAACTAGAGATTCGCTGCGCCTGAGCAGGCGACAGGATGCGAGGCTAGTCAGGATGCGAGGCTGCAAGGATGTCGCTGGGTGCTGGTGCTGAGACTGCAATTTAGAGATTTCGGAATGTACATCTAAGATTGCGTACTGCAGACCAGTAAGCTGTAAAGCCAATAAATATTGCCAAAACTGTAGCGTGCTCAGCGCTTTGTGCGCGCAAGGATCACAGGATCAAAAAGGAGCAGGTTGCTGGCTTGCAGGCTGGGCAAAAAAGGTGCCACAAATTGTGTCAGCGTCCCTTTTCAGGCACAACATGACATGACTTTTGGGCCGCGTAGGCGTTTACTCGACTTACCAGCGGCTTCAGAGTGTAAGCCAAATTGAATCGGCTTGGCTCGAAATCGGATCAGTGTCTGACTGTGCCTCTCTGACCCGGTGGCAGGACTTGATGAGTTCATCTCAGTGCAGCTCTTGAACTTGAGCGTTTCTTCAATGTCGTTACTTTTGTCGCCTGTGTGTGTGTGTACCTGTGCGATGTGTAACGGGAACAAGTGCACCAGGATAATCCGCTGCACGCGCAGCGCACTCACGAGGGCGTCCTTTTCTTCTCACAATAAATAAATTGTAATCTGCTTTTGCTTGTTTGATTCGTATCAAAGTGCAGCAACGCCCCTGTATCCCTATATACCCCTCTAACCCGCGCTACTTGGCTAAAACCGACTGGCAGCTAAGCTTGGCCTGAGGCTAAGAGTAACGTTTGACAACATCCCGTTTTCTGCTGCCTGCCTGATCTGGTTGATCTATATAATCGGATATTGATTTCAACTGAAATTTCTGTTGGCTGCTTGTTTTGGTTAACCCGCTTACGACTTTGGCCACAACAACATATTTTGGTTGATTTTTGATTCTTGTGACAATTTATGGATTAACTTTGCGATCGGCTTGCGACAAGTTTCCGTAAACAGGTTGCGAAAGGAAATGAATGAAGGGTCTATAAATATATATATAACACTATTTTTATTTGTATTTTTACACAGGAAAGTAATTTATACATTTAAAAATACATAAAATGCTATTTAAAATTTAAATTGTACGGAAATATAAAAAGATTTAAAATATCTAGATTGGCGAAAGCCCAAGAAAAAGCCCAAGACAATAATAATAATAATCTGAAAGTGCTTTCTATTAAACATTTAATATAAATATACAAATCTCGTTATATATTTGTTTCTAAATCAGTATTTATTTATTGATCAAAACGCATATCTTTCAAAAATTAATTTTAAAAAATATTTTTTATAAAATCCATTTCAGTTTTGATGCATATTTATTTCTGTTAAATAATTACTTGCTATAAAACATATATATATATATATATATTAAAACCTTTTTTAATTTTAAAATATATTGATTTCTCTAAAGTAATAACTTGCAACTGGAAAATAATGACAAATTTTAATTGGACATTTCTTAGCAAATAAAATCAGCGCACAGCTTTCGTCAACTGTCAAGTTGGATTTTGCAATTTAAACATAAATTTGATTAGGTAAATCACATTAGCTATGTCTCATCAAAGTCGCCATGGCTGCCATATCACAAATATCAATGTATATATGTATGTATATAGCTTAAAAGTCAGGTCGGGCAATTCATAATGGCTGCCGAAAAATGCAACCCCCGTTGGGCAGGATTTCTCGGTCACACCAAGCGTTTATAAGTGCCCAAAGCAAACATCCACCGAGCAGATCAAAATAAGCGTAAAAATAATCCATCTTCGCGCTAAGCAAGCTGCCAGCTGACCCCCTCTGCACCTCTGCCCCTTCCCAATCTCCAGCTCTGACACACGGCCAGGACGAAGAGCGTGCAAGGACGACCCTAAGCAACGCTCTTTGCGCTTCCAGCAGCTGCAGCTAAGTCAAAAGCAACCAAAAGTGTCAAAAATGTTTCATTTTGGATATATGTTGAAAAATAGTGCCGACTGTAACAGGAATGAGGCAGAGTCCTTTTTGCAGCCACGATTTCTGCACGCTTCACGCCAATTTTCTCGCCTATCAACGTCGACATCGACATCGACATCGACATTCACTATAGCCCTATATCCCTCATCAGGCTCTCTCTGTGGTGGTGGTGGTGGTGGTCCTGTGCTGTCCTGTGCTGTCCGCTCCTGCTTCCTAGTTTGCCTGCTCAGATTTTAGCTGGCTGATGCTGCATATCCTTCCGCTTCCCTCGATTCCTGTTCCTGTTCCATTGCTCTCTGGGAATCGCTTTCAATGGCGCGCAATATAATTCATTTAAATGATTGGGTTGTTTGTACTAGAACTCGCGTGGAAACTCGTTTTTCCTAGCGTTCACAGCGTTTGAGCTGCGTTTTTTTTTTGGGGTTCTGCATTTTACCCATTTGAAATTCTTTTGTGAGCGAAATTTTTGTGTTGAGGGCGAATGTGAGCTAAATGAGAAAGTGCAATTGATGTGAGCCATTTTTGATAAAGAATACAGAAGTAGAAAGAAAAAATTATATATTTTCTAGTCAAATTTAGGTATTGTAAGCTGATTGCTATTCATTAAATTAATCCTGAAGAAATTTGATGTAAAAATACTGTAGCGCGATCTCTAGTTTCTGATTTTCTTAGGCTGCTTCAAGATCTATAACACTTATATATGTTTCTCTACTCTTTTCGAAGAAAATAGTATATTAGCTTTGTGCTGAAGTGTTTAATGCCTAGAAGGAAGCGTCGAAGACCTCCTAAAGTTACCTCCAGTATGCTTAGAATGACAAAACAAATTGACCGTCTGTCTGTCTGTCTGTATGTATGCAAACTTGTCCTTCAGCTTTTGAGCTATCGCGATGAAACTTTGCTCATATACTTATTATTCAAAGGTGCCGCACATTGGTCGGAACCAGCCGGATCGGACTACTATATCTTATAGCTGCCATACAACTGGTTTATATTTCGGTCGCTTTTTCCCAAAATAATGCTGAGCATCTTTTGGTTTTCCATTAAATGCGATCTAATAATAACTAAAAATAACACAAAAGCTGTTATTTTAGGAACTTAATCTCGACTTCAATAAAAACGTTTTTGCAATAGAGTTTTCTTTGTAAAAAGTAGTTGTTTCTAAAGCGCAGCAAATGGAGTAGTGCGGCTATAAAAAGCCTTTGACTGCAAATGGTAGAAATTACAAACAATTGACATAATAACAAACGGCCCGTTCCAATCAGAAAGCCAAAGAAAACTTTGAGCTGGAGCTTGGGTTTGAGTTTGAGTTTGAGCTACAGTAAGTACTGGTACACTGGGTACAGTACACAATGCTTACAATTACAATGTCAGATGGTGAGGCGGCAAAAGATCAAAGCCAAAGTGCCGAGCTGAGTGCGGCGAGTGAAAAGAAAAATCACACAAATTTAACTGGCAAACGAACAACAACAATAACAATAAAAATAATAATAATAAAATATAAGCCAAAGCAAAAAAAAAGAAGAAATAATAATGTACAGAAAATGGCAAAAGCAGAGAGCAGACAACAACAACAACAACAACTTGAGCTTGAGTTTGAGCAACAAGTCGACGACTTTCCCAAGCAATATGCAAATATATCATAGCGGCTAGTTACCCTGATGGATGGTACAGCCAAATGGGCCATGAGTCATCCGTCCAAGTCCGAGTCGCAGTCGCAGTTGGAGTTGGAGTTGGAGTCGCAGTCGGAGTTGCTCAAAACGTGGAGCAGGTACGACACCAAAGTTACGGTTTGATCACAAGTTGAGCGTAAAATACGCTAAAGATCAGCGCGGTGTCAGTGTCAGAGTGTGTGTATCTGTGTGTGTGTGTGTGTGTGTGTGTGTGTTTGTGCCGCCAAATGAGCGTAAAATGATCAAAGAATCTTCGCGCGCTATGCCAATCCACAGAGCAGTCACCCAGTCTACAAGTTGTCTTCCAACTGCCCCAACCCCCACTGCCCCCCATCTCCCACTTTTACTGATCGCATATTGCACGGCTAGCTACGTGTGCGCATTTTGCAAAATAACATTCAATTTGTGCAACCTGATCAAGCAATTTCATCAAGCCCACAAACCGAACGCGATCTACCCCAAAAAAAAAAACAGCCAGGCTTTAATCAATAATCAAAGTACGATCATTGTTGCCATACAGAAATAACGTAATCACATTTTTATAAGCCCCCCAAAAAACAAAAACAACAGGCAAAAGCAACTGAAATGAAAACAAGTGGGGAAGGATTATGTTCGGAGAGCCGAAGATTTTATACTCTTTTCGTACCTTTAGGCAATTTTCACACTGCCAACTGCAGCACCGAAATAATTAAAGACACATATCTTTGCTTTTTATAACTGAATCGATTTGAAATTGATGAGTTATAAGGATGTTCAAGTGTACAAGGAAATTTAAGGCGATAGCTTTGAAAATATTGGATTGATGGCCAAAACCGACTTCCAGTTGTATGGCAGCTATAAGATATAGTGGTCCGATTCGGCCGGTTCCGACCAATGTGCTGTCCCCTGGAATAATAAGTGTCTGTGCAAAGTTTTATCGCGATAGCTCAAAAACTGAGGGACTAGTTTGCATACATACAGACAGACAGACAGACGGACATGGCTAGATCAATTTGTATTGTCATTCTAAGCATACTGGCAAACTTCAGCACAAACTGAATATACTATTTTCTTCGAAAAGAGTATAAAAACCCTTCCACTTCTTCTCTGGCAGATTTTACGCTCGCTTAAACTGCCGATCACTGATCAGTGATCGCACTGATCGCACTGATCGCTGATCGCAGCTCAAAGCAGTATGCCGACGGTGGTGCCACCATCCGCGTTCAAATTACATGTTGCCACTTTGATGATTTCTGCAATTGGCCACAACAACTGCAACTGCAACAACAACAACTGCAACAACAACAACTGCAACAACAACAACAACAACATTGTTGCCAATCCGCTGCGGCAGACAAGTTGGCTGCTGCTTTCTAGCTCCAGCTGCCCAGCTGCAGAGTCGTCTTATAGAGTCGTTCTCTGGTTTATTGAATTATAATGTTGCGAGAGGACTACGTCATCGCTTGCAACAACAACAACAACAACAACAACAACAAGTCGTCCCAGTCTCACTGGTGTACCCAAGAAGATCGCCTCGGGTGATGCGCCAAACTGATCGTTAGGGTCCGGCTCTCAACGGCGGTATAAAGACATTGCGAAAGCCTAAATTATGTTAAGTAACTGAACTGGTTACAAATAGCCAACTCAATTAAATGCCAAATACCGTTAACTGCACACAGATCTTCTAAGTACATTAGAATACAAGTGGGGAAGGATTATCTTCTGAGTGCCGAATATTTTATACTCTTTTCAAGTTGTTGGATAGAGTTCATTGGCTTATATATTTATTTTGTCATCCTAAGCATACTGGTGTTATTTTTGGGGACTTTTTACGATTTCTTACAATTAATAAATTATTTTCTTCGAAAAGAGTATAATAACAACAATTTTAGCTTGTAAAGTGATTTTTGGGGCCCTTTGAAGAATTAAAACTCACATAACTTTGCCAAAACTTAACCGATTTTGAAGCTCCAAACCAACTTGTTCATGGTTTTTCCTCTACTTTTAAATTTTTATCAATTCTTGAAAATTTAATTTTTGTTCTTTTTTCCAAACAAAAAAACAAAAAATGTTCTAAAAAAAAAAAAATTTTAATAATATATAATTGCGAATATTTTTTTAATAATTTGAATTTTTAAACTCTTTTATGTTTTTTATAATATTTTGTGTCCCGAAAAATTTAACATATGATATATATAAGCCATAGAATAAAATATTGTTAAATAATTCTCCATATAATAAACCTAATTTAACATTAACTTTATATATTTGATTACAATTTTTAAAATCTTTTCATATTTTGTAAATCCTTAAATTATAATGAATATTTGATATTATGTGTCGACTGTGACTTGTTGACTATAAATAAATAAATATGAGTAAGCTATAAATAACATAAAATTCAAAAACAGCATCAGAATATCAAACTGCCTTCTTAAGCTCCCACAAACCTCCGGGTACTTTCAATTTGGACCACCTGTTAAAAGGGCTTTCGACACTCCTTGGCACAACAACAAAAAAAAGGGAGTACATTGCTTCTGGCAGTAACACAAAAGCTCACATGGCAAACACAAACAGCGAGTTTATCAAATTTTCAACGCGAATCGATCGAAAATTCATGCGTAAATCGCCTGCGGGAAGCGAGAAGCGACTGCAAAGAGGAAGAGAAGCGAAGCGAAGGCAAAGGCAACCCCGAAAAGAGAGCAGAGACAAAAAACAAAAACAAAAAGAACATCATGGTGTGAACTGAACTATTGCTATCTCTTTCGGCCGGGGCGGCCAACGCAAATTGTAACGCTCTAAATTTGCGTTACGTAACGGAATTTAAAGCGTTCCTTATCAGATTGGTTTTGATGTTTTATCAACGCTCGCTGCGCCCAAAACATATCTTTTTATCTCGCATCTGGCATCTCGCTCGCACCTTCGTCTTTTTGTTTGGTTTCGCTATTTAATAAACGTAAATAATTTTTAATGAATATATGATAAATTTATATGTGTGTTGTTTTGTTTTTTTCGTTTTTTGGCGTGTGGTTGAAATGAGCGAATGAGTACGTGAAAAATTAGCGGAAAATTTCATCAGTTCATCATCAGCACTTGTAAATTTGTCTGTGCCTGTCATATTGCCCATACATGTTTATTTACTTGGCTCCGGTTTCCAGATCGACGGCAATTAACGGTTGCAATTCTGATTGGACACATGCAATTTAGTGGAACAGGTGCCAAGGAACGGGTTTTCATTTTTTCTCTCTGTTTTTTGGGAGTGCTTGCAAATGTGGCATATGATTTTGTGGTATTTTAATGAGTTATCAAATGCGAGAACAGATCACAGCTTTAGCGAATCTTATTTAGTGTGAAAATTGCCTATAGCATAGCTAAATTGTTGTAGTAATGATAATTTAACTAGAAATCACATTTTAGACAGTGATAGATGACATTGTAAACTTAACTCAAGTAAACTAAATGGAACTTGAGTCAGTCCAACAATTTGAAGTATTATTTACAAATATTCTTAATATTTATCTAAAAAAACTTTTATGTGGTAATCTCTAGTGAAATTTAAGTGTTGCATCAGAATATTTCCTACAAAAGTAAACTACCAACTATAATCGTGGGTATCTAAGTACTAAGTAGACAGATATGGATGAAAAAGAGCATACCTGAAAGGAAACTAAATGAAACTTGAGTAAACACAACTATTTTTAAATAGTTATCTAAAAATTCTTTTGAAATATAAGTATTGTATAGAAATATTTAGTGCAGAAACATCCTAACAACCATGATCATGAATATCCAAGTAATAACTGAATAGTTCGATTGTTAGATTAGTTATTAAGATGAATTAAAGAGGCAGTCTATCAGTTGACACTTCAATATATCCATAAAAAACATTTTAAATATGATAGTTATCGAAAAAAGTCTTCCAAGTGTGAATCTCTAGTAAAATATAAGTGTTTTACAGGAATATTATCCTACAAAAGTGTACTACCAACTATAATCATGAATATCTAAGTATAAAGTAGACAAAGACTGAGGAAAGAGAGCAGTCATGAAAGTAAACTAAATGGAATTTGAGTAAGCCCAACTATTTTTAAATAGCTATCTAAAAAAGTCTTCCATGTGTGAATCTCTAGTGATATTTAAGTGTTGCACAGGAATATTCCATACAAAAGTATCGTAACAACTATGATCATGTATGACCTAATTACTAACCATATCATTCGATTGTTAGCTTAGTTAATAAGATTAATTAAAGAGACCGTCTATAAAAGACAGTAAAGATCATAATATGAGCATCCTACATAATAATCCATAGTAAATATTTTAATATATAAAAAGAAAGTAAACTAAATGGAATTTGAGTAAACCCAACTATTTTAAAATAGCTATCTAAAAAAGTCTTCCATGTGTGAATCTCTAGTGATATTTAAGTGTTGCACAGGAATATTCCATACAAAAGTATCGTAACAACTATGATCATGTATGACCTAATTACTAACCATATCATTCGATTGTTAGCTTAGTTAATAAGATTAATTAAAGAGACCGTCTATAAAAGACAGTAAAGATCATAATATGAGCATCCTACATAATAATCTATAGTAAATATTTTAATATATAAAACATTTGCATATTTGAAGCAACTAAAAATGGTTCCCACAACCCGATCACAATTCGCATTATGAACGCCTTCGCAGCCGACTCGTTCATCATGGCCAAAAAACAATGAGCTAAAAGCTGATCATCAATCAAAATGTGGCCAGAGGAGACAAAGCGTCTACATATTGCCGTCAGCTACCGGACACCGAGTGTTCCAAGCGATTCAGACTTCAGCATTCACTTGTGGCCCACACAGGAAGTTCACTCAAAGGGCAAAGAAAAGAGGCAGAAATTCGCCAGCTACCCGTCTTCTCATCGCTGGCAGAGTCCATCAGTCGAGGAGCAGCTATCAAAAAGGCATAAATCAGGAGTGGCTTTCAACAGTTGTGTGTGCTCAAAGAGCCGCTCTCATATTAAATTTGTATAAGAATATCCAAGTCGGTGGCCCAGGAGCTAAGCGGACAAAGTCGTAGCCGCAGGGCTACTGTATGGCTGGAAGAGTCCTGTGAGAGTCCTGTGAGTGCCGAACACCCTAGGAAGCGGCGATCCATTATGATTGTCACAGTTGACACACATTATCACCCTTGTAGCGAGCGAACCTGTCGTCGTCACAGGACCTGCAGCAGGACCCTAGGCAGAGGACAGTGGACCCAAGCGATATGAACTAATTGATGTTTTCATTTAGAGAGAGAGAGAGATGCTGGGCAGCAGTACTTCGAGTCGAGGTATATGTATTCATTCTAGGTGGTAAGTGCGACGCCCGCTGTGCACACATAATTGAGGGTCCCGACAGCGACAGAGAGAGAGCGAGAGCGAGAGAGAGATAGGTAAACCACCCAAGAAAGTCGTAACTAGTGCAGGTCTCTAGCTCCTACTAGAGACAGCCTCCTTTGGCTCTGTTTTTTGTCAATGGCTTTGTCCACTCCCGTTTTTCGGCTCGGGCCTCTCATCTTTTTTTGTTGCCGGGCGGCTTCTTGAAAGGATCCCGATCCCGCAACTGTCGTTGGTGGTCGCTCATATTTTGCTCAGCTCGCTTTTGTCAATTGCTCTATTTTGTATTTTGTTGCTAGCCGTCGTGTCGGCTCTGCTGCTTCTTCTTCTTTTCTATCCAGAAACAATCGGGAATTTTTGTAAATTATTTTCGTATTATCGAGTCGCTGTTCGTGTTAGCAACAATTGGTGCTTTGTCTCTAATTGTTTAATTGTCAGCTCATCAGGTTGTGTGTATGCCCTCCATCCAGCCACACAGGACGACAGGACGAGAGGACGAGAGGAGGTCTCTAGTCCTGGCTGGCATCGCCAAACTAGCTGCTCTTTTGTTCCGCTGTCAGTTTAGGGGACAATTTCTGAGGGATTAGCTCAGGTTGAGGCTGGGCTTGAACCTGTTGTGGCTCCTTGGACATGTCCACATTCCGTGTGTGGTCCTTTTCAGGACATTCGCAATGTCCTTAGTTTAATGGAGTATGAATGTATTGTATGTGAGACAGGCGCTTAAATGAGCTGAGAGACTTAGGCATATTTAGAATCAGCTAACAATATTTTGGCAATAATCCACTTTACTTACAAGATTTTATTATTTATTTTGAAAATCTAAGATATTTATATATTTATTCTTAAAATAATTTTAGAATATTTGCTGGTACATTTTGAAGTATTCCTAAGACTTTTCTAGATGTTCAGATAGCTGAGAACTTTTATAAATAAACCTTTTGATTTTAAGTTATATTTGTTCCTTGAAGACAAACTAGTTAAGAGGAGTTTATCAAAGCAATCAAGTATATCTGAGGACTTTAAGCTGGTCAGAGTATTCAAAGAATAGTATATAGACATTATCAATGATACATCTATATACCAAGAGAACTTTATATAGATATTCTAAAGATATCTTGGTATAGCTGTTAAGACTGTAAATGGATATATTAAACTCTAATTCATTTAAATATGATCCATCATAAAACTTTATCTATAAATCTGCCAAGTCCATTTTTACAACAGATCTATATCAAAGGTTTTTCTGAATACTTATGGAATATTCTGGAAAATGGCGTGAAAAATAAATAAACAGTTGCTGACAGGCATAAATATATATCTGAACAACTGCGAAAAAAACAATTCCATATGCAAAACGAGTGATTTTTTTGTATTATTTTTTAATATTTATTTTTATTTTGATTATAAGCATAAGCGCACTTATTTTAAGCATCACTTAAATACTAGCATTAATTCTTAGCATAACATTTAAACTAAGTATAAACAGTCTTAGGTTCTTAAATAACTAAAGTCTTGAATTAATTTGAGAACAGCAAATGAAACAAAAGAAAACAGGCACAAAAAAGAGAACCAGAATGGGAAAACTGGGAAGTGCTTGGATCAGCAAGGATCTTAGAAGCCGAAATAGGGATAGGCCGAGGCAGCTGGCACCATGGAGTTCTTCGGCTCCGCCTGATGATAGCCAGACATGTGATTGCCACCGGCGCTGGGGAAGAAGGAGCCGGCAAAGTTGTAGCTATCCCAGGACGAAGGATGATGCGAGCCGGAAGCGGCAGCAGAGGCGAACTGGGAGCGCAGTTGCTCCGCGGAGCTGGCGGCGGATGTGGGCGGCATGGAGTAGCCAGCGGTGGGGTAACCAGTGCTGCCATAGGCGGAGTTCATGAAGTTGCTGCTCGCGAGCTGAGCCTGAGCCTGAGCCTGAGCTTGAGCCTGTGCCTGGTGTTGTTGTTGCTGTTGTTGTTGCTGCTGCTGTTGTTGTTGCTGTGCCTGCGCCTGCGGCTGTACCTCCACTGTGGGACTGTGGGCGGCGGAGGAGCTGCTGCCGCTGCTGCTAGCGGGCGACATGGAGGCCACGGAGCCACCATAGCCCGGATGCGTCTCATAGGCAGCGGGAGCGGCAGTCGTCGGCCAGGACTGAGCACCATAGAGACCCATGCCCATGTTGGAGGCAGCTGTGCCATAAGAGCCAACTGCCGCAGCGGAGCTGCTGCCAAAGCTGGGCACCTGTTGGGTATTGAGCTGCTTGCGCAGACGTGCCCGCCGATTGGAGAACCACACCTGGACGCGTGCCTCGGTGAGGCCCGTGCTCTGTGCCAGCTCCTCCCTGGTGTACACATCGGGGTACTGGGTGCGCGCAAAGATGCGCTCCAGTGCATCGATCTGATCGTTGGAGAAGGTGGTGCGAGAGCGGCGCTGTTTGCGCTTCAGCTGCACGCTCGGCTCCGTGTCGTCCTCGCTCTCGTCCTCGCTGCCCGCCGAGCAGGAGCCGCCGCTGCCGCCCAGGATGCCATCGATGCTGTGCGAGCCGGTGCCGTTGCCCGCACCGGAACCGGAAGTGGTGCGCAGCAGGCGCGATATGGAGCTAACGGAGGGCGCATTCTGCTTATCGCAGATGCCCGCCTCGATCAGCTTGGCGCGTATCTCCCAGCTGAAGATGCCCGGCTGGGACTGCTTCAGCTCCTCGATCCTCGCCTCAATATCGGGCGTGGCGACACGCGGCTTGCTGCCGCCAATGACGCCCGGTCGGATCGAGCCCGTCTCCTGGAAGCGATTCAGTATCTTGGAGACGCAGCCATGCGAGACGCGCAACTGGCGCGAGATGACGCAAGGACGCACTCCTGCGGCGGCCATTTCCACGATCTGGCGGCGAATGTGATTGGGCAGCGGGCGACCGTTGATGAAGACGCCGCCGAGCTGATTGACGCGTCCCTGTCCTTCAAAGATGACAACAAAGGAGAGAGGAAAGTGATTAGCTCAAGTGATCTTTTTGTGAGTAGTAAAACTACTTCAGTTCTTAGAGTCTTAAGCAATGCGTTTCTAATACAAATCTTAGGCTTTGTCTAGATTTGAATATATGTATGCCTCAAGTGATCGACAATTAACTTTTGTTTCGCTGCTCGATTGAGCGGCAGTGAGTAATCCAATTAGGCTGCAGGATTAGCTCGCTGGCCCAGGATCAGTTTGGCACGATCTATTGTTTTTGGGCTAAAAATACAATACGTTTGCCATTTGTGTGGCGCATGTAAACATAACAAAGCGCAAATTGCCAATTTGCGTGGGTCAGAAACGATAAGAGAGAGACAGAGAGAGAGAGAGAGGGAAGTGTGCAGCAGGCAGTGGAAAATGCCGATCACTGTGCAGCTGTGGCCCATGCAATCAAATCAAACTAATAATCCATAAGCCCAGACAGACAGTGGGACAGTCGGACAGACGGACAGATCGTCAGAGAGACAGACGCCCAGCTGTGCCAGCTAATATGAGTATACGTTGTGAGCATAAAAGGCCGGCCCCAAAAAGCCCCAGCTCCGTCTGTTGCTGTTTTGGGGCGCTGACGTTGCTGCTACGTGCTGCATAAGAGAGACCCCGAACAGCCAGACGCTGAGCCGAGCCCAAGATCAAAGCAGCAGCGCCGACCCAGGCCAAGAAGACGCTGTGGAAGACTGGAGAGTCTGAAGCGGCGAGCGCGCCAAAAAGTCTGCAAAGTCTGCTGACTGACTGAGCAGGAATTCTGTTGTTGTTGTTGTTGTTGCAAGTTGTGATCACAATCAATAAGTCAAAAAGCTGATCATGATTGCTGGACGAGCAGCGAACAGAGAGCGGGTAATGATCTCTCGTTTTAGTTGCCGGCGAAAGCGGCTGCCCCATATGATGATAATGCTGATGCTGATGCTGCTGCTGCTGCTGCTGCTTATGATGATGATGATCGGGCACTTTTTTCCGTCTGACGTTTTGTACGTCGTAATTGTGGTAATTGGTAATAGAGCGTTGATGATCGCTGTCGCGTATGCTTACCTTGAAAGGGATATCCAGCATAATAGGGTGTCATATTGAGTGCCGATACAGCCATAGTACAAATATCAATGTTTTTTCGCTTATAATCCGTTTGCTTGGCGTTTAAGTTATTTATGTGCACTCTCTGGAGTTTGCACCTACACCAATACACACACACTGTAACACACACAAGTTCTATTTCAATTTCAATTTCAATTTATTTTTGTTTGTCTAATGCGCTTGCGCAACGCTGCTGTTTGTTGATGCTGCTCGTTTGCTTGACAGCTCGAAACTGATTTTGAAACGCTCGGCAGCCGAAACAAAACGAATTTGTGAGATTCTCACGACGGCAGCGCTGCCTCTGCCTCTGCCTGCCTGCATGCAGAACACCAACAAATAGAAACAAGTTTTTTCGTTGTTGTTTTCGTGCGTTCAGCAAGAACAACAAACACAGCGTGGCCCACGCGGCGAGGGTGGCAGGTGCGAGCGAGCTGGCAATAGGCAGCACAGCGCGAGCGCAAGCAGTCGATAGTATGTGAGAGCAGTGCGGCACTCGCTCTCTGCCTGCTGCTGATGCTGCTCTCTGCTCTCTGCTCTCTGCTTTGCTTTGCGCTCGTCTTCATGTGTGTGTGCTTGTGTGTTTGCTAGAGCAGCTGCGCCAAAAAGAGAGCCAATGAGTGCGCATAGCATGGCTGCAATTTCGTTTAGCGCCGCCCCATTTGATCCACAGCTCGAGAGAGAGAGCGCTGACTTCTAAGTGGATCTAAGAGTGGATCGGCGAGTACGCTCAGGGACTCCATTATAATTATTTATATTACTTGTATTTGCGCTTGATTTGAAGTTATGCGATTTTGGCGGCATGACTAGTTATTTTTTCTTATTTTTAAATCATTCCTAGGCATTCCCAGGCACTTACTCAACTGTGTTTGTGGTTGTTGTTGTTGTTGTTGTTGTTGCTGGACTTTTGGTGTTGTTTTATGTTTCCTGTTTGCATCGTGGGTAGCTTTGAATAACAGCTTGTAGAAAGGCAGTCATTGAAATATCAACTATTTATTAAGAACATAGTTAGAGAAGAAGTGCTTTTTATGAATGACAGAATATAAGCAAATGCGTTTCTCAGAAATATATTTTTAAAAATGTATAAATAATTGGAATGTGTGTATCAATGAACCACTTTAAGATGCAAACATTCACCAAGGCTCTCATTGGTATACGTATTTTTCACTTTCCACAGCAAAAAAGCAGAGTAAAGGAAACCCGCAAAAGTTGTTTTCCTATTTCTTCACAGCGGGAATGCAAAAATATTATGCAGTGGCAGCAAAACAAAAGATTACAAAGATTACCCTTACTACTACTACTACTACTACTCACATACCGCAGACTGCAGCAACTGGGAAAATGTCAACAAGTTCCAAGAGTTTTTTCTTACTCCTTTGGCATTTTTTGCATTCCTTTGCCTTGAGCTGAAAAAAAAGAAATGCCTTTGTAAATAGTGCAAGGGGTTCTGTGGCACTTCAACTGCTTTTAAAGGATACTCGAAGGACATGGACGAATGTGGGAGATAGTAATCACTTATGGCGCACATGTGCATTAATTGATATGGAAACATTGATAAGCTGCTAATGGGTTTCCCCGTAATAACAACGAGCGAGTTTTCTTTAAGTGAAATTCCAGGAAATAAATATGTATAACATTTGCCTAAGTCTTATTATGTTGTATGGACCCTTTTGTTTGCCTAATTTCACAAGCAAGCTGTTGCACAATTAAACCCAAAAACTAGCCATTTAATTAGTTAGCAACAACTGACTCAGTTGCGCACTTTTGTTAATTAAGTAAAGCCCCAAATGAGCATTCATGAGAAAAAGATGGCTAAGTTCGAGATGGGAAGCTGGCTAAAAGATTTTCGCACGAGCAAAAAGTCGAGTTAATTTCCGAGTGCATGACTTTCGGCTTGATTCGAGTCGCGTCGGCCAAAATCAAAGAGCTAGTGTCCATGTTGCGCATACGCCGCGTGTGCGCGCATGGAAATTATGCGGCCGCCGAGCGTTTGTCGGTGTCGCTGTCCAAAAAAAAAAAGCGCAGTTGCCCTTGGTAACGCATAACAACAGCAATAACAATAATAACAAGTGGGAAATGATTATCTTCGGCGTGCTGAAGATTTTATACTCTTTTCGAACTTTTAGACAATTTTCACTCTGCTAACTGCAGCACTTTCATGTGTAAAAATTTATATCATATGATATCAATTTGAATTGAAATATTAAATTTATTTCCAGTTGTATGGCAGTTTTAAGATATAGTGATCCGATCCGTCCGGCTCCGATCAATGTGATGTATGTTTGTATAATATGTATCTGTGCAAAGTTTCATTGCGAGAGCTTTGAAAACATGGGATTTATGGGCAAAACCGACTTCCAGTTGTATGGCAGCTATAAGATATAGTGGTCCGATCCGGCCGGTTCCGACCAATGTGCTGTCCCTTTGAATAATAAGTCTCTGCGCAAAGTTTTATAGCGATAGCTCAAAAACTGAGGGACTAGTTTGCATACATACAGGCAGACAGACAGACAGACAGACAGACAGACAGACGGACATGGCTAGATCAATTTGTTTTGTCATTCTAAGCATACTGGCAGTAACTTTTTGGGATCTCAGACGCTTCCTTCTATGCCTTACAAACTTCAGCACAAACTTAATATACTATTTTCTTCGAAAAGAGTATAACAAGAAGTTGTAGTTGTTGCGAGTTAAGCAATTGTCAAGTAGCGCGTATGTATTTCTTTTGCGTACGTGTTCGCCAGCCACAAATGTATCTGTGAGATACACACATGTGGGTGTATCTGTGTCTGTGTGTGTGTGTGTGTGCCATTTGGCAATAATTGTGCTGCTATTGTTCGGGTGGCCGCCACGCTGTGTGTGTGGCTTCGCTGCGGGGCAATCGCTCAAAACTTATGACAACCCAAACAGCTACTGTATCTGTATCTCTGTATCTCTGCATCTGTATCTGCGGCATTGACGTATCTGTATCTGTATCTGCAACTGTGCTCTGTGCTCTGTATCTCTATCGCTATTGAACTTTCGAATGGCAAGTGTGCGGTCGCCGCTTTTGTCTGGGGCTTCAAGACTGCGGCCTTTGTCGGCACTCGCTTATTAATATTTACACTTTCATTGTGCCCCCCTCCCCACCTTCCCCAACTCCAACTGCTCCCCTTCCATTCCAACTTGGGTCTCATGTGCGCGCTTTTCAATTCACATTATTTGTCCAAATAGATAAATAAAAGTATAGGCCATGGCTCTAACTTGTTACATATACTTTTTTCAAAACGTTCTACTTCTGTTTCTATTCTTCTTCCGTCATTGGCATTTTTTAATGTTTTCTTTCTGCAAAGGCAAAAAGATATTTGCCTAGCTGTCAGGCAGCAGGCATCTAGTTAAAGTTGGAAATTCATTTGCAAGCGAAGCATGCAGCAAAAATAAAAGGAATTGTCTTGACTGATGGCTGGCAGGAAACTGTGGAATTTTCTGTGGGAAGTTTAAAGGATGGCAACTGAGTTACGTTTCGTTAAAGTTGGCCTTAAAGGAAACATTTAAAGAATGCTGCAAAATGCATGAAATACTAACAAACTTAGCATGCAAAAGAGTAGTTATTTATAATAACAGTTATATAAAAACATTTTAAGAAAAAAGGTAGTAAAATAATATCTAAGAATTTAGCATGCAATAGAGCAGTTATATATAATATATAATAAATATTTAAAGAATTTAGAAAAATACATGAAATACTTGCTAATAGAATTTAGGAAGTTTAAATGCTTAAATATAATATAGAAAACAATTAAAGAATTTATTAAAATAAATTAAGTACCTACACATAAAGTTTAAGAACTTAGAAGGCAGTAAATCAGTTATATATTATTAAGGAAATAATTTAAAGAATTTAATAAAATAAAGTCTAAAAACTTAGCATGCAAAAGAGAAGTTATATACGTATCATATAAGAAATATTTTTAAAAATAAGAATATTGAAAAAAATTCTAAGAACTTAGCATGCAATAAAACAGTTATATATAATATATAAAAAGCATTTAATTAATTTAGTAAAATAAATGAAATACTTACAAATAAAGTATCAGAGCTTGGCATGCAATAGAGCAGTTATATATAATATATATACATTTAAATATAATCATTTTATGAATTTATTAAAATACTTGAAATACTTACAACTAAAGTCTAAAAACTTAGCCTGAAAAATAGCAGTTATATATAATCTAGGAAATAATTTAAGGAGTTTAGTAAAAGACATGAAATACTTATAAAATAAGTGTGTAAGTTTGAATGCAATAGAGCAGCTATATATAATATATAAAAAAACATTTAAAGAATTTATTAAAATACATAAAATACTTATAACTAAAGTCTAATAACTTAGCTTGAAATATAGCATTTATATATAATATAGTAAATAATTTAAGGAACTTAGTAAAATACATAAAATACTTACAAATAAAGTCTATGAATTTAACATGAAATCGAGCAATTATATATAATAAATGAATATTAGCCAAAGCAAATCTAAGTATATGTATAATAAATTGCTAGCAGTCATGTGTTAGCTATATAAAATGGCTCATTAAACATATGTATGTATATATGTATAAACGATATTCATATGCCGCAAATGCCGCACTAATGATTCCCGACAAAATGTTCCCAATAAACTCCACTGAAATATTACCACTAACGCCCAGATGTCAGCTTAAACGAGAAGCCCCCGTCTGTGTGTTTTTTTCGGGGCCAACAGCTGCTGGCTAAAAGAAAACTAAATTAAAAACTCAACCGCAACTGTTTACACAGCAAATGTTACCACAAAAGGGCGGCCGCCACTTTCAGAGATCAAATCCCAGCCAGAAAGAGAGAGAGCGAGAGAGAGAGAGAGAGAGATAGGTTGGAAGATGATTAATTGGTTAAGCGGCTACTAGCCAGAGGATCGCTGGTCAGCTGGCCCAGAGCTGGAGGTGAGAAGAGTAATATGTACAAATATATCACTCCTGCGCAGCGCTTAAAAGTGTATTAATAACGTGTGATCCGAGTACGCCTACACAGATGCCAAAAACAACACCGATATTAACTAATTGCAGGTTGAGCAGGACCCAAGAGGACCAATCAAGTGTGCGGGCACGCGCATGACGCAGCAAAGGATAACAGTGGAACAGCAGAACCACATTCCAGGCAGGATCCGCCGAGCCCAAGGCTTGACTTTGTGGCGCAGTCGCGCCTCGAAACAAAGGATGCCATTATGAGCATGATCTGTGGTTTCTTGCCCTCTCTCTCTCTCCCTCCATCCCTCTCTCCCTCTCTCTCCCTCTGTTATGCGGTGCTTTGTCGGCAAAGTCGTCAAAGTCGAGACCCTTCTGGTCAGGACACACACGCCGTTTTTTCTGCTCGCCACCGCCGTCGGCTTCTCCGGCGTTGGCGTTGAAGTGTGAATTCTAACAGACGCTCATCGTAAATAAAACATTTGAACTGTGGCGGATTCTTTGAAAAAGATACTCAACTGAAACTCAAGTTGAACATTAATTGCCCTTTTGGTTTAACGCATTCCTGCTAATTCTGCTCATATATAGCTGGATAGACAGATACACATCGCTGATCCTTGATTAGCACTCTGCACTCTGCTCTGGGAGGGGGCGTGGCAAACTCCTTGCGTACGCCCCAATTGCCGTTTGTTGGCGTCAAGCCATAAAATTCGTTTAGCACCTGAGCTGAGCTGATCGCTGATCGAAGGTGTGATGATGTCAATGATTATAATTAGCTGCTGAAAGGCTTGCCGCCCCACAACCCGATCTAATCAATCTGCTTCAGATTGATTGTCGAGGTTGCTCTAATCGAGAGCGTTCCACTCGCTACTCTGTTACGCTAAAGGAGAGAAAGGGTTATGAAGAGGACATTAGGGCAACGTTTACCTAAGATTATGATATGTTTCGAAGAGGTGTTATATAGAAGGTTTTATCAAATTTGTTACAGTTTCAAGTTACACAAGAGAGAGATAATTTAATACTATATTTTTCTAGATTTAGAATTTGTGCCTATTATTCTAATTTATTTATTTAGTTTTATATTTCATTTGCAAATCTATTGCAAATATTATTATGATATATATTGGAGAGGTACTATATAGAAGGTATTTATCAAATTTGTTACGGGCTTAAGTTACTTAAAAGCGACATAATTTAATCCTATATTTTTTTCAGATTGAAAATTTGTGCTTAATATTCTAATTTTTTTATTTAGTTTTATATTTCTGTTAGGTAAAATTTACATTGAAAAAACTGATGAACAATAAATACATATTATTAAAAAATTATATTTTTAATCATTTTTCAAAGCAGCTTAAATTTCTTTTAATCTATTGAGACAAAAGAACAATTTTTTAAACAATATAATTATAATATTTTTGAAAACTAGCTTTACTTGTATTTCAATTTGTTTAGACAGGAGAAACATATTGTTAAACAATATAATAATATAATTACAATCATTTTTAAAACTATTTTTAATTTTTTAAAAATTTATTGAGAACGGAGAAAGTGATTATAACATTTTTTAAGCTAGCTTTCATATTTTGAATTTGAGTTAAGCGAAACATTTTTGAAAACTCAGAACTTTTAATTCGCTAATATTATATTTCATGTAGCTGAGAATCCATTCAATATTCATATTTCTATATAAATGATGTAATAAATTTTTGATCTAAGCATTCATAAAAACAATATTAGTTTTTTTAACTAGCTCTAATCTTCCTCTTGTATATTGTTAGATTTAAGGTAGCATATTTATGTCTTGTAATCACTTTATGCATATATAAGCACATATGTAATACAAAGATCTCTCTGCAGCATTTTGATAACATGCTCAATTATGCATGCTAACACACATAAATTTCCCACATATCTCTCATGTTTCACATATTTATCACATTTTGATTACAGTTAATTTGACATTGAAATATTAGCATAGAGCGAGAGAGACGAAAATCTTGAAATTTCCCCTCCTCCACTTTACACACATAAAACAAATAATCACGAAATGCAATCAATCCTTTGATGCTGATGCTGATGCTGATGATGATGATGCAAAGCAGCTCATTCCGGGAGCCAATACAGATAAAGATACAGATACAAATACATAAATAATACAAATAAATACAGGGCAGTTTTTCACTTTTTGGTTAGCACAAAGCCTTTTCCAAACTGTATCTCTGTCGCTTTCCCGTTTGATTTATTTTCCATAGTAAATGGATTTTCGTAATGCATTTTAGTTCTGCATTGAGAAGAGCACCGAACTTATCAAGCCGAAAGTGCCATATGAAAATGGGAAAATAAATAATTATCGAGAAGGTTACATGGCTGCCATTGGAAGTCGAACTACGTTACTGAGTTCTCTTCTTCTCTTCTTCTTCTAATTAAAGACGCATTTTCCGAAAATCGATTGGCCACAATTTCCATTTTTGTTGATTTTTCCTGAAGTGGCAATTGGCCAGCGTGATTTTCAATTATGCCCAGTGGGGATCTCTTCGGGCGGCACATGTCAAAGTCCGACTTGGACTTTGGTGCAGTTATAATTGTGGCATCAAGCCACATTTGCCGTTAAGCTTAGGGCCTACGGGAAGAAGAAGACTCGTGCCGTCGACTTTTCCACGAAAAACAAATTACAGCGGCTGCTTTTTACTCGCAATGTTTTTCAGTACTCTTCTTCTTAAATTTTGGAGTTCGACTGTGAATAATTAAGCTGCATGTTATCTTTCGTTGATATAATTCGATTTTGATTTGTTGCGCCATTTTTGCATTTAATTGTTGTTACTTTTTTCGGAGTATCTTTAATTGCTATTGAAGCGATTGCTTTGATGTTTGCCGGCAGTGTTTTATGCTCTCATCAAATGTTTATGTTTGTTTAGGTTTCAGTTAGTGATATATTATAAGAAAGTTATAAAAATATTTGGTGAACTATACAGAAAGCTTGAGTATTTTTTAAAACAGTATACTTTGTAAATTTATCAATTAAAATATTTTTTACAATATTTTATAGGCTGGCATGTTTTGTGGAATTAGAATACTATTTTGATGTCTCATTTAATGTACAAGAAATATTTAAAGCATATGTTTGCTTAAATAATATGTTTTCTTAAGTTTCAGTTGGTGAGATCTTAAATGAAAATTATAAAAATATGTTTCATATTATACAGAAAGCTTGTGTATTTTGTAAAACACTAACAACATATATAAATTTGTAAATTTAGAATTATAAATATTTGTTTGCATATTTAATTTATAATGAATTGTTTTGTACAAAATTTAAAATCAATATTTGGTATTCTGGCATGTTTTGTGGAATTAGAATACTATTTTGATGTCTCAATTAATATATGAGAAATATTTAAATCATATGTTTGCGTAAAGAAAATGTTTTCTTAAGTTTCAGCTAGTAAAATCTCATAAGAAAATTACAACAATTTATTTATTATATTATATTATATTATATATTATTTACATTTTACCGAAAGCTTGATTACTTTTTAAAACATGAACAACATATATAAATTTGTAAATTTATCATTTTAAATATTTTTTACATATTTAATTTACCATGAATGGTTTTTAAAACATTTAAAGGCAATATTTTATAGGAATTTCAATACTATATATAGATGTCTCATTTCATATACCCGAAATATTTAAATCTTCTGCCTGAACTAATGAATTGCTTAATTTTCCACTCGCATCTTTTATTTATTCAGATATTTTGTGGTCGTTTAGTGGGCGTTCAAAATCAATTCGCAATAAGCCAAAAGCAAACGACATTCGCTCAATTAACACATTAAGACAGACAGACAGAGAGACAGACATCATTATTTGTGATTATGTTATGTTAATTTGTTGTCTTCTTGACTAATTAAATTAGCATAATTTGGCAACACCTATTCGGGTATATTTTGGCAACGCCTGCAAGACTTTAGCTGACAGCTGCCAAAGAGTAACTGTATCTGTATATGGTAGCTATATGTTTGTGTTTGCTTTTGGCTAAACAGCGCTGCTAAAGCGATTGGCAACGCCAGCGAAAAGGATCACAGCTAAAGTTACAGATGCATCCGTATCCGTATCCGTAGTTGAGAAGTTGACTAAGTTGGCGTAACAAATCGATCATTGGCACAGTTTGACAAGTCTATTTGACTGGACAAATAACAAACAAAGCGAATGCTAACTGAGAGACCACCACCTGTCAGACAGAGAGAGAGAGGGAGAGTGAAAGAGAGAGAGAGAGAGAGAGAGAGAGTCCTGTAGCGTAACACTTACAATTTGTAATGGACTCTAATCATGCGACAAAAACAGGACCTACCGCACAGTTGTCCAACAGGTAGCACCTATCTCCCTCTCTCTCTTTCTATCTGTATCTTTGCGGTTCGGGTGTTAATGGTTTGTTAGTGTCCTTGTCGCCTGTCTGTCTGTCTCCTAGCTGTCACCTGTTGCGCGCGATTTTCACCGCTGACCGCAATGCTGCCCCCTCCCCATCCCATCCCATCTCATCCTGCCAGATCCTGTCTATCGTCGATACGGGCCAATTATGACGCCTCTGTCTGTTAATTTAGTTATCTCTCTCTCTGTGTCTCTGGCGGACTCCAGCAAGTTTCGCCGGAAATTGACAGCTGGCTGCGTTTGTTCAGTTCGGTCTGGTCGGTGTCCACAGATCTTTGATTTAGGATGCACTCTTTAAAAACGCATTCGGCTGCATTTACAAATGTTTATGGGCCAAAAAGCCAAGCCGTCATCATAAATCTGCGCGAACTTGCAATCGGCAGTCGGAGCTCCCAGCCGCCCATCAATAAATGGCAATGGGGGAAAGGCAGCATGTTTAGCAAATTACTCAACACTCAAGACATTGATGACGCACTGCCTCCAGTCTGCAGTCTGAAGTCGGCAATCTCCTTGCGAGCTGTGCGCGCGCCATTAAATAAATTATAACGAACTGCCCCAGAGAGAGAGAGAGCGAGAGAGAGAGCGAGATCGGACTCTCTCAAGAGCTGCAGCTCCTCCATATATGTGGGAGACGACATGCAGTCTGCGGCAGTTGCTCCATTCAGGCAATCTTGGGGGATCGGGTTACGGGTTTGGGGGGAAGTTACGTGTGTCAGCAGCTCGCACAAAGCAAATGCCGCTGGGAGTCGCCCTTTACTGAGTTTTTAATTTATGTTATTGATGCGAAGATATATGACAGACACTGTGCGAAACTATAGGTAGCTAATTGCTAAACTAAAGCGGCTGAGACTTAATAATCTAGATGATATATGTGTATTTGCTAAACTATTATAGCTGAATTTTAATGATTTTTGTTTGATCTTTTAAAAGTAGAGTATTTGAGTAATTGCGCTTGTTTTATGCATATGATGGGATATATATAGTTTGATTGGCAGCTTTTTAACTGTACTTACAAATATATTTTAAACATTCATTAAGTCTCTTACTTCATATTTATAATAAAAGAGTATTTGAATCCTTTAAGATTTTATGTGAAATGTTTGAGTTTATATACATTTCATTTCAAGTATTTTACTATTTATAAGTATTTGGAATTTTAAAGTATTTCAGAAAATATTCTAGAATATTTTACAGAATTTGAGGAATTTTTTATAATATTTCCAACTAATTTTTAATATTTCCAAAATTTAATTTTTTAATTTCTTTTAAAGACATACTGTGAAATATTTGAATGTGTACTTATTTAATATAAAGTATTTAACTATCTATTACTATTTAGTATTTTAAAGTATTTCTGGAAATATTTTTTTTAATTTTAAAATATTTTACAAAATATTTTTTATAATTTCCAAATATGTTGTAATATTTCCAAAAACTTTGTAATTTTTATAATTTTTTTTTCAAGGTTTTATTGACATAAATTCAGCTTATCTTTTGTCGAAAACTCTCCGTTAACCCATTAGTATTTAGTATTTTAAAGTATTTCTGGAAATATTTTTGAATATTTTATGGAATTTCACTATTTTTTTTATTATTTAAAATTATCTTTTAAAATTTGCAAATAATTTGTAATTTTAATAATTTCGTTAAGAGGTTTTTCTGAATTAAATTCAGCTTTTCTTTAGTCAAACCTTTACTTTAATCCAATTTTTTTGCTTAGTGTACTTTGGCAAGAGCCCGAAAAGCTTTCCCCAGTGTCTGCAGCTTGTGGGAAAATGTGTTGCATGCCACCACAGACAATGCAATTCGGCAATTTCGGTGAAGGTTGCACAACAAGCCAGCGAACAGATGCCTCAGACCCCACCTCAGCAGACGCGCAGAAAAAAATAAATACAAATTTGTTTGCGCGTATTTAAAAAAGCGAAGTCGAATGAGTTACGGATTTGCAATCGCTTTAGTTGAGTGCCAATCTGCGCACAAGGGGCCCTCTGGCCCCGCCCTCTTGGCCCCCAGTCGCAGTCGCTGTCGCAGTCATATAAACAAATGAACATATGTAAAATCCACGCCGCACACAAAACAAAAAAAAACCAAAGACAACTGATGGGGGAACGCTGACGTTTTTAACGACTTGACACAGAGCTCGAGAGCTGGCAGAGAAAGGCAGCGGAGATCGGAGGATGAGGACGAGGACGAGGACGAGGAAGAGAGCTTTGCCAGCAGGACTGGACAAAGTGGCCGACAAAAGTCACTCGCTGGCCAAAAAACAGAGAAACAGAAAAAGAAAAGCTAAAGCTGTAAATGTATCTGTAGATCACAGCTGGAGCTGGAGCTGGAGTTGGAGTTGGAGCTGAAATGGCTTTGAAGCGCACATTTGCCAAAGTGATCGTAAAAATGCCAAGCCAAATACCTTGAGCACGTCAAGCGCGGCAATTAAAATTGAACTTTTATGTTACAATGACATATAGCCAGCCAGTCAGCCAGAAAGTCAGCCGAGCGCCCCGACTTTCAAATGAGATGCGTTGCAATATGTAGGCAGAATACCCAGGAACAGGGATGGGGCAGGGAGCAGCTGACATCAAAAGCGCAAATGCCGCTAACGCACTTGCCTTGGTAAGTGGGCTAAGACACGCAGCTTGCCAACTTGCCAACTTGCCAACTGGCATTGGTAACTGGAACTGGGCACCAAGTGCGACCTGCTGTCGACGAGTTCAAAGTTTTTTTCGGCTCGATGCTGGACAATGCAGGAAAACAACAGCAAACAAAACCGAAAGGCCATGCAGATTTCTGTTCAGTTTCACAATTTAATTGCAAATAAATTGAGTTTTTGGTACTTCATTTAAGCGAAACGCTTAACACACACACACACTCGCACACACACACTCGCACACTCGCGGATCCATCAAAGTCAGCCGGGAACGTCCAAGTTGAAAGTTTTTGCCGACTCCGTCGCAGAGTCCCAGTCCCAGTCGAAAAGCAAACGTAGCGAAATGACAAATGAAATTGAAATTATATTTTTTTAAGTTTATTTTCTGTCTTCCACACAACAACAACGAGAAACGCTTCAAGTTCGTCTAGGATGACTAAATTTGCATAATTTGCTAGCCTAGGCTAAAAGGATTTTATTGTGCACTTAAATGTTTAGCTAATTTGTATTTTATTTAGCTATTTGTTTTATTGCATTTAGCTATGTGGTATTCACTTTGTAAGTCATTTGAATAAGGCATAAGATAAATAGCTGTACATAAAGATATTCATTTCCTAATATCAATAAATGTTATTGAATTATATTTAAAAACTTCATAAATATTTTAAAATTATAAAAACATTTTTTCTATATTTTTAACTATGAATTCGTATATTTAAAAATGTAAAATCTGGCAAACAAAAACTTACAAAATATTTTAAAAATATGAAAACTATTTTTCTACATTTTTCAACTATGGATTTCTATATTTAAAAGTGTAAAATCCAAAAAAATGCATTAAAAATAACCCTAAAAAACGCTATAGAATAATGTTAGCTACATGTTCTCCTGATACATTTTTTATATTCAACTTGAATATATAAAAACTATTTTTCTACATTTTTCAACTAAGGATTCGTATATTTAAAAGTGTAAAGTCTAACATAAAACTTCATAAATATTTAAAAAATACAAAAACTATTTTTCTACATTTTTCAACTATGGATTTCTATGTTCAAAAGTCTAAGATCAAACAAACTCATGAAAATTAACCCCTAAAAATTCTATAGAAAAATGTTAGCTATATGTAGTCTCAATAAATTGTTATACCCAGATTTGATATTCAATTTGACAACAAAATAAATATTTTAAAAATATAGAAACTATTTTTCTACATTTATCAACTATGGACTCCTTATATTTAAAATTGTAAAGTGTAACAAATGCATACAAAATAGTCCCAAAAAAAATTCTAGAAATATGTTAGCTATATGTTGTCTCAGTTCTATTCAAATAGAGCAATTCTGTCTTCAAAGTAGTGTCTTTCAAATGTAAGTAACCTGTGAATCTGCTGAATAACTGCCAAAACAAAGCTTACAAAACCTGCAATAAAATCCATAAAAATGTCGAGATATAAGAAAACAAAAAAAAACAAAATGATTCACTCGAAGTGGCTAAAAAGCAGAAAGAAACAGGCGAAAATGTGTGAAAACGAATCTTCACACTCTCTGGACAGTTTCCAGTTAATATTGGGCATACAAAGCCCCCCAATTAGTGTCCCATAAACGAAATTCAAAATTCAATAAACAACTGAAATCGAATACCCCCGTTTAGCGATGCTCTCAAATCAAAGGCTTTATGTGAATGGAAGTGCTAAAAATCAGCTCAGTAGTCATCTTTCAACCGAAATGGAGCACTGCATCGCATCTGGGCCAATGATTTACTAGGTGGTTGTAAATTCTGTCGTCAAGCAGTTAGACGAAGTCAAGACTGCTATGTATAGATCATCATTCGGGGCTATAAAACTTTAAGTACATGCATGTAGCACTCAGATTCATTCAAACAGCAAGGATCATAAAAAATGTTCCGAGACGTGCCACAAAGGGTATCAGCTAACCAAAATACTCGGAACAATCTGCAGTTGTTTATGACTACCGTATAGCGAGAGGAGAGTAGCCAAAATGTCCTTGCCACTTGCTGTGCTACCGTGTCAACTGTCCTGGAGTCCTGGCCAGCAGCTCGCAGTTCGCACCCCGTCGTCCTGTTGGTATTTGCCTCATGCCAAGAGTCCTGCGGGACCTCAGCTCCGTTTGTGTTTGCCTCGCAAATTTAGCATGAAGGAGTGAAAACTGTTTGACAATTGTCCTGCTCGTTTGCTTTAGCTTGTGTGTGTGCATCTTAGCTTCCTAATTTTCACTTGTCCCGGTCCAGATGGAACAGCAATCCGTCATCTGGCTCACCTTGGGATTGTTCAATATTTGATCTTATTGCCAAGGGTCGAGAATTTCTCTACGGAACTTGTTTGTTTTGCTGCTACTGGCGGCGATTGAGATTTGAATACTCGTGAATACTCGTGAATGCTTGTGCGAGTGGTATTCAGTTTTTGTTGACAGTTGCCTAACGGGTTTTGATGGATCATTTAGTGGAACTGCATTATCTAAATGTGGTCGCACACAAGTTTGTTGATGGAACCAACTAACGGTTTGTTTTTTTTTTTTGGGAGAGATGGAAAGGATTGTGCTCTGAGTTTCTGTGGAAAAAAGTGGGCGGTACTGCGGTTAGAATTCACAGAGAATTCTTGCGAAACATTGTGCAGAGTATTGTGGGAATATGTAAAAACTATATAATCGCAATGTTTTGGGAGTTTTAAATGTTGGAAACGCATTTCATGTCTTGATTTTAGAAAGAAAATCTAAAATTTGTAAGTGCCACAGATTTAAATGCAGATCTAATATAGAGATCAAAACCTGATCAAAACTGCATATGGATCAAAAATCTGATCAGTTTTGACAAAGTTATGAGAGGTTAAAGTGCTTGAAAGCCATTTCTATGCATTTATCTAGAGAATATTTTGGCTTTTATTAAGGGGAAAAACAAAAATTCTAAATTGCTTGAAACTTAAAGACAGAATTATTATAGATGCCAATCCATTATCAAAACGTTTTCTGCAACGAAGATTGGATAAGTTTTTGGCAATGATATGGGAGTCTTAGATGTTTGAAAGGCATTTCTAGAATTTGGTAGCATTGTCTTGTGTTTGTTTCATAGAAAATCGAACTTGCGGAAGTGTTTTAGATTTAAGTGTAGATCTAAGTGTAAAGGTCTAACAAAACCAAAGCTGCCTCTATCTATTAAAATCAGATGAGTTTTGACAAGGTTATGAGAGTTTTGAAAGGCATTTCTTTAAAAAGTTCTTATGAGTTACAGGTGTTTTTTAAATGTATAAATTTTAATTATTTAGTTGGTAGCTTCATATTTTCTTTTATTTTACTTCCGGAACACATGTGTATAAACAGGACTTCGTGGACATTGCCTCCAAGCGCAAAGGCAACTTCCGTTGGACAGGATAAGGAGAACATAAAATGTTTGCCATCTGGGTTTGGTTTTCTCACTTTATATTGCTGCTTATCGCCAGGAGTTCAGGAGTCGCGGCCAGGACCACGCTTGAGGAATTCCAATAATTGAAAACTGTCAATAGGCAATTAGAGAAATTTGTCATGTTTATCGTGACCAAGTGGCTTTCCTTTTACTGTTCGTTCTGGTTCTGGTCGTGGTCGTGGTCGCAATTAATGGCACGTCCTGTGGCTCATTTGCAATGCCGTGTGGAATGCAGATGAGGCATGAGTGAGTGCACTCAAGTGCTTGGAATGGAATGGACTCGCAATCGTCCTGGCATTGCACAACGCTTCATTAGCATCGAATTTTATGCTGATTAGCGCTGAGTGCATGTTACGCAGGATTCCGACCAGCTGAGAGGACTCAGCTCGCAGCTCTCCACTCCTAATCCCAGACAGAGAGACGCGTATATTTGAACAGCCTGACGGGCTCAATTCCGCTCAATACCATTTTCATTTCAATTCTCAGTTTCAGTTTCTATATGGAGCACATTTGCATTTCGGCCTGCTGCCACACACACACACACACACACACACACACACACACACACACACACACACAGGACGAATCAACGGCCATTTTTCGGGGCTGGTTGTATTGGTTTTCGCCTTTGGCCAGATGCAGGCGGCGTGTGTTCGCATGTGCGTATCCTTAATATGCGTAAACTTCACGCTTAATTCTTTATATTATGATGATGTCCTTTTTGGCTGCTTTTGTTCATACCGTTTTCGGTTTTACAATTTCTCAAAAATTCCATTTGCCACCAGGTGTGACTCTCTCTCACTCTTTCTTGCGCTCTCTCTCTCTCTCTCTGTCAGATCGAAATCGACTTCAATTAATGGCTGTTGATAGATTTTTATGTTTGTATATTGGTAAATGACTTTTGCAGCTGAGGGTTGCCGTCGATAAAAACCCCCTTGACATATGTGATGGATAGAAAAACGCATTAGGACTTAAAAGTAAGAGTAGTTGAGTCAAGGGATAGAGAGATAATAAATATGAAGTACGATATATGATTATAGTCAATAGAAGGGTTCATTTCTAGGTTAATTTAAAGTTAGGCTGAGATAAAAGATACCTCTATAACATTATTAAATGTAAATGAGCTTTGTAAACTATACTAAAAGCTAAATATGCGTCTCATTTAAAATTAACAAGCTATAAAAAGAATGTACAATCATAAATCTTACAGCTGCCAAAGAGTTGCATAAAAAGCCCTTTGGCTGATGTTGATGTTGAAAGCGAAAACAAGCTTTCTGCACCACATGAGAGAGCCCATCAAATTGTATTACAAACATAATTCATGAACCCAACTAACTGCTAACGAAACGACAACAACAACAACAACGTACAAAACTACACTATCTTGACTCTGCTAGATAAACAGAAACTGAGCTAAATGATGTCTGCGCAAACACCAAGGAGGGTGGTCGTAAATAGGCATGAACTTCTATTGTGTGCCCTGTTCTGTGCTGCTTTTTCTCTTTTTTTGCTTCAGCCAGCGGCAGGATAAGCCCAGGCAAGCCCAAAAGGAGCTGCAAACCCCCATAAAACTTGACGATGACAAACAACAAAGCGGGAAACAAGCAATGTCTATGTCTATGACTCGACTTGAACCTAACCCAACTAACAATCCGGAGGAATCGCAAATGAACGGCAACAACAACAACAGCAGCATAAGGAAAATGGCATAAACACACACTCGCACACACACACACCGAGAGAGAGCGACATGCGACCGTGGGTGCGAAAATGCCAACCGGAACGATTGATAATATAATGCGCAAGAGGTAAAAACGGTGGCCATGTGTCCTGTTCCATTCTGTGCCGCCGGCAGCCTTCACGCTTTAATTGGCTGCCGGCGACAAAAGTCATATATATTCGACACAAAAGTGTCACACACAAGGACAACACACACACACACACACACAGAGCAGCAGCAGCAGCCATGACAGGACTACTGACAGCTGCACAGATCGCTGATGATGTCGCCTTGAGGGGGGGGGTTGCTTCTTTGATTGTTGATTGTTGTTGATATCAAAGCGCTGAGCGCGAGGCAACCGCCCCAATGCAGCCAGCCAATCAGCGTGCGCAGCCAGCTGAGAGGCGTTGCTCGCGCAATTGAGGCCAGAGCGAGCAGGCGTGCTCTCTGACGCACGCGCTCTCGCTCTAACGCGCGCTCGCAACTTTTTTGATCGTTGCCATATTGTGGCGCCAGGCAACAAAAGGGCGGACGCGAAAGCTGCGCTGCTGCTCTCTCTCAGCTGTGTGCGCGTGTGTGTGTGTGTGTGTGATTCGTGCATTGGTATTGTGCTGGTGGTGGTAAACCAGTTTATGGCCGCGATCTCATTGTCGGCCCGCATTCGTCGCCCGGCGTCGCCTTCGTTAATTTATGCCTTTAGTTGCCTTGCAAGTCTCGTGCTGTTTGATCGTTGCCAGCGCGCGCAATTCCCAGAAACGAGCGATTCCCGTTCGCGTATTCATTCGCCAAAACACTGCTTCCGTCGGAAATCGGAAATCGGCAATCGTGTGCGCGCATTTACAGTTACTGCTATCAGTCGGACTGGCCAGCTAACAGTGTTTAGCATTTGGCCAGCATGTGAATTGTGCATTGTTGTTGTTCCACTTGTTGTTTCTCGTGTGCGTGCAATTAGAGCCAAATGCATTGACCCCCCCAAAACTGCAGCCCTTGGTCTGTGGTCCAGTGTTTTCGCATCGACAGCTCCACACATAGTTCCTAAGTTAATTCATAAGCAAACACACTCACACACTCACACACACACACTCCAAAATGGATATGTCCAGCGCCAACTCATTGCGGCCGCTTTTCGCCGGTTATCCTTTTCAAGGTAAGCAAACTGCTGGAGGAAGCAAACTAAACAATAGCTAATGACTAACCCAATCTTGAAACTCCCATTACTTTGTCAAAACTGCACAGATTTTCACTCCTGCTATGCTATTTTGTTCATTATACATTAAATTTTCATCAATTTTTGAACATTTCATATTTTTTACTTTTTTCCGAAAAAAGCACGTACTCTTACCCTTACTGTTTTTGAAAGAAAAAATATATTTAAAAAAATACAATCGCAATATTTTATTTTAAATCGATTGTGGGTGTCACAGTTAGTATAAAAATCAACTTGAAAACCGATGATTAATTTTTTGTCCTAAAAACCGGCCAAAAATAACAAAAATTTTGCTTGTAAAATTTATTTTTAGCCATTCGAAACTTTAAATTGTCATAACTTTGCCAAAACTCTACCGATTTTGAAGTTGCAGGCCAATTTGTTCATGGTTTTTCCTCTACTTTTATTCCACATTTAAATTAAAAATCCATAGGAAAGCCGATTTTGGGTATGTTAAGTTTTAAGTCTAAAATCTGGCCAAAAATAACAAAAATTGTAGCTTGTATTGTGATTTTTGGTACCCTAAAATGCTTTCTCATATTACTTTGCCAAAACTAAACCAAATTGCAATCCAGAGGCCATTTTGTTCATGGTTTTTCGACTTTTTGCATTTCCTATTCAAATTTACGTTTGTTATTACTTTTTCCGAAAGAAAACCTTAGATTCCCTTACGAATTTTTGAAAAACAAGGGGAAAGGATTATCTTCGGCGTGCCGAAGATTTTATACTCTTTTCTTTTTGGGATTTTGGGATTTATGGCCAAAACCGACTTCCAGTTGTATGGCAGCTATAAGATATAGTGATCCGATCTGGCCGGTTCCGACTAATGTTCTGGCTCTTTAAATAATAAGTCTCTGTGCAAAGTTGCATCGCGATAGCTCAAAAACTGAGGGACTAGTTTGCATACATACAGACAGACAGACAGACGGACATGGCTAGATCAATTTGTATTGACATTCTAAGCATACTGGCAGTAACTTTTGGGGGTCTCTGACGCTTCCTCCTATGCGTTACAAACTTCAGCACAAACTTAATATACTATTTTCTTCGAAAAGAGTATAAATATAGTTTTCAAACATTAAATGCTCAAAATTAGATATTTAATCGATTAAGTATAACCAAATAAGTAAATATAACATTCGCTTGCAGGTCAGGGACGCGTCAATCAGCTCGGCGGCGTCTTCATCAACGGTCGCCCGCTGCCCAATCACATTCGCCTGAAGATCGTGGAAATGGCGGCCAGTGGGGTGAGGCCCTGTGTGATATCGCGCCAGTTGCGCGTCTCGCATGGCTGCGTCTCCAAGATACTGAATCGCTACCAGGAGACGGGCTCCATCAGGCCGGGCGTGATTGGTGGCAGCAAGCCGAAGGTGACTTCGCCGGAGATTGAGGGGCGGATCGATGAGCTGCGCAAGGAGAATCCGGGCATCTTCAGCTGGGAGATACGCGAGAAGCTGATCAAGGTGAGTGCGTGAGTGCGAGTGTGACTAACTGTGTGCACCTGCGCAGGAAGCAATAAAATGTGGCACAAATAGGATAAGGATTTGCCAGTGCCGCCCAGTAGCTGCAACCGCATGGCATTATGTCCGTCCATTCACAAAAACAGGACGGCGGCTTACTTCCGTTTTCCGAAAAGTCACGTGGCACACTCGGGCTGCTGGCGCGACGAGTCCTGGCTCGGCTCCTGGCGAGCTGGGCCCGCCCGCTGGCTTTGTTTATGGCACGTTGCCTTTTGCATATGCCGTCCTGGCCCAAATGGTCATCGATTGACAAATTTGTCGTACAACGGCGACGACAAATTTTCGCAAATGCCACCCAAACCGTTCCCAAATCGATTAAAGCATACAAGTCGGCTAAAAACGCCAACGGACTTCATTTTCATCTTGGCCGCCTTTTTGTTGTGCTCTTCTGCTTCTTCTTCTTCTGCTTTCATCCTTGAGGCTAACAAGGTGCAACACAGCGCAATATGTTTATTTTTACTCCCTTTTCGCTTTTGTTTTCGTGTTTTTGTTGTGTGTTTTTTGTTGTGTGTGTTTTGCCCTTTGGCAAAGCTCTTCTTACTTCCGGTTTGACACGCATTTTAGCATGCAGCAAGCCAGAAGGTTTAAATGCAGCTCGTGTTGCACATAACGGTACTGAATACACTCAAAGAAATCGAATGCGGCTTGAAGACCACAAAGATTGCCGCTAGATAGACGAACAAATATTAATAATCCTCGATATAATCTTTATTAAATCTTTATTAAAGGGTTGTTCAAATGTAGCAAATATAATATAATAATATATATATAATATATATATAATATATTATTGATGGGTCATTAAAAAATGCATAAAAAACATTACTAGAGCAAAGTCAAATATAAATAATAATAATAATAAATATAAATAATAAATATGAAGAGTTGGATATAAAATATATGTTTTGTAAAAAATCAAATGTGGTCTGATTCTTATCAACAACAATAAATAATAATTTGTATTGGCTAAACATAGATCTCAACTCTTCTCTCTGTAGTTTCTTTTCAAACTGAGTCAAATCACCTATTAAATAAATTATCTACTAATTTTATGCAATAAAAATGTTAAAAATTAGAACACTCCCTCAGCAAAAACACAATTAATGAAGTTGACTTATCGACCCACAAAACTTTACTTAATTTAAGTCCCAAATACAAAGCAACCCACAAACAATAAAAGGGTTTTTTTATCCACCCACACAAACTCCGTCAAATCGAAACAAGCAGTGTCATTATTATTTTTTTGGCACAAATTAGCGTAAAACTTTAACAAAAGCTAAGAAATAAAACCAAAATAAAAACAAAGCATGGCAAAAGCCTCGAAGCGTGTTTTTGCCAATGATTTCGGAACCTACACCAATGTTGTTTGCTCAGGGGCCGTTCCAGACCAAGTGTCTCGGGTTTTTTTGTAGAAGAACTTCTTCTGCTTTTGGCCTGCTGCCTACTGAATCAGAGGCCCTCAGCGAATCCTAACCCGCACACTCCTCCTCTGCCGACTCTTTGGCGGCTCCAGTCTGCGCTTTTGCTCTTTATTTGAAGCCGCAATTAGTTACAGTTTATGTGGCGATACCAATTCAATTGGCCATCGATGCGATCGGGGCCCAGATATTGCAAAAACAGCTAAAACAGCAAACGGCACACGGCCAGTTGCATCACTCTGTGAGCATCTCTCTCTCTCTCTGTCTCTCTCTCTTTCTTTCGCTCGGTCTCTGTCTCCCTCTAGTTGTGACTGGCAGTAGGCGTAAAAAGTGCCTCCAGGTGCGCTTCACGCTTAATTAGAATACGCCATCGGCCTGGATCCGCATTTCTCATGCTGTCTCGTGAATCCGAGTCGGAGTCCGAGTCCCGAGTCCCGAGTCCGACTCTCAAGCCTGATCTTAAGTCGCTTTGGCTTAGTTTGTGGTTAGAGGCAAACACTGTTTGTTGTTGTTGTTGTTGTTGTTGTAGCATGTTCGTGATTGATTCAGGTGGTATTTATTGCATAAATCAATTGATTAATCGCCAGTAACGAATTTTGATCGTAAAGCAATAGAAAAGCTGCAATTAATTTGAGTGCGATTTCAACTACTACAAGCGCACTTTTTTTTACTAACTAAACAATGCTTAAAACTTTGATTTATGCATATAAAAATATATATTCAATTTAATTTGAGCTTGTTCAAGAGTGCCCGACTAGGAGATACCCTGAATTTAGTGCCTACATTCATTCATACTAAGCTATCATTGTACATATGTACATACAAGCACACACATATTGCAAGCAGTGCAAGCAGTTTAAACAGTTTAAACAGCTTGTTCAAGAGTGCGCGACTAGGAGATACCCTGAATTTAGTGCATACATTCATTCAAACTAAGCTATCATTGTACATACATACAAGCACAAACATATTGCAAGCAGTGCAAGCAGTATAAGCAGTTTAAACAGTTAGCAGACGGAGAGTCGGACGGAAGGACAGACGGAGAGTCGGACTGAAGGACAGACGACTGTTCATACTGAACAAGAATATATATACTTTATATGGTCAAAGATTCTTCCTTATGCCTGTTACATACTTTTGCACAACTTTATTATACCCTTTTTAAACCATTTTAAAGGGGTTCTTGGGTATAAATATACCTTAACTGCTGACATGAGCCCAACTCTCTTTGAACAACTGCTGATTTCTCAGAAATATTTGATATGTGTATATAAGAAAGAACCCCTGGACATCACACCTGTCACTCACAAAACCCAAAAGGCATATATAAAACAAAAGCCATAAATATAGAGAAATATTTGTGTTTAAAGCGCGCTCAAATGTCAATCCAACTGTCAACTAATTAATTAAATTTCAATTGAATTTGTGTAGCCAGAAATCAAAGAGGCAAAAAAAGGCCACAAAAAGGTGTCGCACAGTCGGGGGCACACAGTCCGGAAAAGGGGGCAGAGAGTGGGGAATGGGGCGCGGCAGCCAGTTGTCAGTTGCTACAAGATAAGCTGTCACACATTCCAGCAGCAACTGACCAGTAACCAGTAACCGCAGCAACACGCAGCAACCCGCAGCAAGCCGCAGCAATTCGCAGCAGCTCCACAGCCCGATCCCAGTTGTGTAAGGCAACAAAAGTCTAGTTGAAAAAATCAAAACATATTTCAGACTTGACACATTCAATAGAAATAAGAGCCAGTAGCCAGTTGAGTCAGTGGAGTCAGTTGAGTCAGACAGTACAGACAGTACAGTGAAGCGCAGTTCCCAGCTGGGACAAAATGTCAGTTTTGCTTTTCAGAGTTTTGAGAGGGGTTTCAGCCGGCGTCTGGGCCGCGTCTATGAGATGAGGTGCCAGTTGTGGCACCTTTGTACGTTGCATACATAAACACAAACACAAACATAAGCATAAGTAGAAAGAAGCACGCAGAGGGAAAACCATGATTATTATTAATCATAAAGCAAATCAAGAAAAAAGAAAAATCAACTAAAGCAGAAGTGTTTTGCGGCACATGCCACTCCATTTGAGACGCCGCGACTCGGAGACTGGGAGACTCGGAGACGCTGGCTGGGTCAGAGCTTGGCTTTCAGCTTTTCCAGCTGCAGCTGAAAGATCTCGCCGAGCACTCCGAGATCAGACGTCGCACAGTTGCACAGTTCGCTCGCCAGCGATTAGCTGGCACCTCAGAGACCTGATGTCATGGCGGCTGGAGGCTGGAGCTGGAGTTGGAGCTGAATCTGAATCGGTGTCTCAAGTCGACGTGTGCTGCTCTAATGAAAACTGACAGTTTTCGGTTGCATTGCATGAGAAATTGCTTTGGATTTTGATTTGATTTCGATTTCGATTGCATGTTTTCTCGGGAATTACGCGAGACGGCAATGCGGAGAAGCAGAAGGTGTCCGGTGGTTAAGCGCCATTTGATTGCACACTCAAATCAATTGATAGTCAACTCATGTCAAATCATAGAAATTAAGAAAAACAAGTGGGGAAGGATTATCTTCGTCGTGCCGAAGATTTTATACTCTTTTCGAACCAATAGGCAATTTTCACTCTGCCAACTGCACCACTGAAATTTCATAAGCTGTACAAAATCGTTTTGTCGCGTAACATTTTTTTTTTGTTGTATAGCAGCTATAAGATATAGGGATCCGATCCGGCCGGCTCCAACCAATGTGATGTCTCTTTGAATAAGAAGTATCTGTGCAAAGTTTTAGCGCGATAGCTCAAAAACTGAGGGACTAGTTTGCATACATACAGACAGACAGACAGACAGACAGACGGACATGGCTAGATCAATTTGTATTGTCATTCTAAGCATACTGGCAGTAACTTTTGGGGGTCTCCGACGCTTCCTTCTATGCGTTACAAACTTCAGGACAAACTTAATATACTATTTTCTTCGAAAAGAGTATAAACAGCGGACTGAAGCTTGACTTAATGTTTCTTGCAGAGCAATATTTTGGAAGTTGCCTAAGAAGCCATGTTATCTATGTAAGCTGGATTTCTATAAAGTGGCAGATAGCAAAAAGTAATAGTATATTCATTACATAACATAAATATGCAACATATACAAATATCATCACAGAAATAGTTTAGCTTTAGAGTATTTAAGGGAACAATCTAATTATAAAACTCTTTCTCCGCATAACGAAAACTTTCGTAATAATGCAAAACAATATGAAAAAACGAATAATAAAAAAAAACAATATAATAAATATGTAAAATATAAAAATATTAACACTACAGACTCGAAAAAGTTTTATTTCAGATTTTAATATAATTATAAAACTCTTTATCCGAATAATGAAAAATACTACAAAAAAATATTCTATATAAAAAGCAAAATAATAAAACAAATAAGAAAGCCAATGTAACATATAGATAGATCAACACTACAGACTAGTTTAATTTTAGATTTATTAATGGTATAATTAAATTAGAAAACTTTGTCTTCGCATACCGAAAAATGCTATACAAATATTCTATATGAAAATACTTTATAAAGATCAAGCAAAATACAAATAATAAAATAAACATTTAAATTGTTAAGAAATCACCACTACCGACTCGAAATAATCTAATTTCAGACTTTTAACGGTTATAACTTAATTATAAAACTCGTCTCTGCATTAAGAAAAATCTTTAAAAAAAACCTCAATCTCTAGAAATGGGAAAATAATAAAAAAAAAGTATTATAAAACTAATAATATAATAATAACATAAAATAATAAAATATATAACATATACAAATATTACACAATAGTTTCCTTACAGAGCTTTAAATAATATAATACAATTATAAAGTTATAATAAAATGTTCAAAAGAAATGTTTAAATATATATAAAATGAAAGCTAAATTAACTAAGTTAAATAACATAACCTTTTTGTTATTAGCTTGCTTATACATATACAAGTGCTTATTTCTCAAAGCAATTAAAGAATTGGACTTTCTCATAGCTTTTGAAGAGATTAGGCGACATTTGTACACAGCCTGTAGAATTTACATATACATAAGCATTTTTGCATAAATTCTAGAGGTAAGTGCATTAAGATTTACACCTGTGTGATCTGTCGCGGCACTTAAGAGAACACGTGACACTCGGACAAATGCTCAATTCTCGATTCTCAAGCCCTGCTGCAGCAGCTCAGCTTGACATTTCTCCTAATTGGATTACAACAGAGAGAGAGAGAGAGAGAGGGATAGAGAGAGAGGGATAGATTGTCCAAACAGCAACGAGCAAGTGGGCAGCAGCTGTGGAATTAATGTCACTGCTCCAAGTGCATATACATACGTAAATCCCAAAACCATAAAGTCGACTTGCCTAACGTATGTATAATTTATAGGTGCCAACCGGTAGCAGAGAAATATATTTATGCGGCTAGCGCTTATCTTAATTGGATTTGTGTGCTTGAAGCGGGTGCTCATTTAGATAAGAGATATAGATACAGTTACACAATGACTGCTATTTACAAAATGCACCATTGATAACACTTTCCCAACCTATTCCAAACAGGAGGGCTTTGCGGATCCACCTTCAACATCATCGATCAGTCGCCTGCTCAGAGGCAGCGATCGCAGCAGCGAGGATGGACGCAAGGACTACACGATACATGGCATACTGGGCGGTAAGATACACTATTTATATATATATATTTATTTCTGTTGTGTAGAAACGTGCTACAAAAATTAGAGATCATTTATTTGATTTGTTATGTTTTGGTTGTAAATTTCGTAAAATCATGCCCAAATCATTTGTTGCTCAAATCAACAAAAATTGTGCGCTTGTCGGCAGCGTTGCTTTGATCGTCTTAGAACGAGCGACTTAAACTTAAATCAAAGCCGCTCAAAATATTACAATAGATCGCTGGCCTACGATACGATAACGATCTTCCCGTTCAGTTGTTGGCTACACACACAAAACAGACACAAAATAGGTGTAGATGATGACACCTGAGAATCAAAAGTACACGAGAGAGAGTATCGAGATTCGAGATTCGAGATTGCTACAGCTAATAACCCGGTTTTTCATTGCCTTGCGTGAGACCTCGACTACGTCTCTGACTCCGTCTGTGACTTGGACTCCTACTCCGTCACTGAGTCTCAGCCAGACTCTGGACGGGGCCAATAATCATGCTAAATATGCAAAGTCATTCGATAAACGATCGGCGGGGGTCAAAGTGATCGTTGCCCAGTTTTACGATTCGGACTCTCTCTCTCTCTCTCTCTGTGTGCCACAACAATCGGCTAGAATTTTGCCTTGTTCTTGTTGTTGCATCATTAGACAAACATTTTCACTGTACTTTAGCCGACAAGTCGTCATTTGAATGTCTGTCTGCCACCCCTCTCTCTCCCTCCCTCTCTCTCCCTCTCTCTCTCTCTCTCTCTTTGCCAATTGTCCCGTTTTTGCCGACGGCCTCTGATATTTGCCGTTGCATTTGTGTCACAACACAACCCAGTCACAATGGCACAGTGGGTAACCAGAGTTGTCACCTTGACTTAGGCTCTTTGCTCAATGAATGAATATTGCGAATGTTTTGGGTGTTTCCTAACCTTGACAAGATGAAAGCAACTGTTTGTCGGTTGACATTAGAACATTCAGCTCATTCAGTTGCCACTTTTCTTTGTGAACCTGGAAAAGTGTCCTTGAAGGTGAATGGAAATGCAATCTTAACAGATCAGGTGTTAAACTAAATACATAGCTTGGAGCTATAAGCTTAAACAACATATAACCTTTCCAATATATGCTGAGACTTTTCAAGTTAATAAATAAATTTCATATTTTATTTATTTCGATTATTATTTTTGCTAATTTTCTAATTTCGACTATTATTCTTGGTAATTTTCCAATTTCAAATATTATTCTTGCTAATATTCTAAATAAAAGAAAAAACCCAAAGAAAGCTACTAAATCATTGAAATATATATATTTATAATGAAAAAAAAGGCTAAAGAGCTTAGTTAAATTGAATTCTTATATACAACTTGTTTCATTTCTTGTTCTTCATTTACATGCATAATACATTTCCCCGAATTTCTTGCCATATCCAAGCCTTAAGCCTTAATCGTTTATCCGTGCTGTGTCAGCACCTGTATGCTCAAGCCATTTAACTATTTCCAAATGGTGGCTCAAATCGTACAAATGCCAATTACTAAATATAATCTATATAACTTTCGAGACAAGAGCTATCATTATGTTGTCGAAGCGTATAATAAGCACACGCCTTCCCATCATCATCAGCATCAGCATCAGCATCATTGGCATTGCCATTTCCCAAAACCCTATCCCTAACCTGCTATATCAATTCCACTGGCTGCTTCGTAATGATGCTCCGTCATTATGTTTGCCTGGTCAGCTGGGGACCGGGAACGGGACTGGGACAGGGACTGGGACAGGGACTGGGACCCATCCTGGTCGCACAATCAGAACGCAATCGGAACACAATATTCACAGAGACACATTCACGTTCAGCTGGCATCCGAGTTGGAGTCCAAAGTTGGAGCTGGAGTTGGAGTTAGAGTTGGAGTCGGTGCCGTTGCCTGTAATCAACGCCTTCTTTGCCCGCGTGCTGCGTTGAAGGATGGGGTTGGGGCTGGGGTTGGGGATCGGGAGGGGCTTAAGGGTAACCGAAAATGATGCATTATTAAATATATATTTCTTCGTCTCGTATTTCACTTATAATTTCGTTTGATTTTGATTTTGTACAATTTATACAAGTCCAAGGGCTCCAACATCTGCCCCAAAACATCAGATGGCTCATTGTCGTTGACTGTGTTTAGCGGTCGGTTCGCTTTGATCTTTCGAAAAGCGACGCAAAAGATGTGGAATATCAAATAATAATAACTGAAAAGAGATTTTTGTGTGTGGGGTTCACAGCTACTGGGAGCCAACTTTTCAGCTTCAGCTTCAGTTGACAACAAAATCAGAGAGGGGGGAGGCTGAAACTTTATCAAAAGCGATTGATATAAGAAAATAAAGATGTTATTAGGAGCATTGATAGTTTTTCATTTATCGTTGCCGACACTCGTTTGAACTAAAAAACCAATTAAGAGAGTATTACATTATACGAAATTATTATTTAATATTTCTATAAGCGGAAGAAAAGTGTCGTGAATTGATTAAAAAGTGGAAAAGGCTTATTTAAAAATGGGAAAAATAAATATATTCAAGAAATATAGTAAAAACTTATATATATTTCTTTTAAAATAATTTAAAATTCTGAAAAAATTATGTAGAGATTTTATTTTTACATTAAAATAAGCCATTAAGGCAATGGGCAATGAAAAATAAATCTAATCATATAAAGAAATATAGCAAAATCTTATATATTTTTCTTTTGAAATAATTTAAAGTTCTGAAAAAATTATGTAGGTATTTTATTTTTATATTAAAATGAATTATAATTTCTTAATAATATTACAGTTAATTTTGAAGAAAGATCGTTAGCGTCCAGACCTTTAAAAACTTTTTAAAAAAAACCATCTTGATTTAAAAAATTGCAGAATAGTTGAAACAAATTATAGATTAATACATATTTCAATAAAGAAATATGAGGCATATTGAAAAATGGAAGATTGTTGAATTTTCCTATTGAAAACAATGTTAACTTTTTTTAAAAATATATCCTTACATTTCTCATTCTGAAATTCCAAGAAATTTTGTTTTTCAATTGTGGAACAGTGCATCAAAGTAGCCAGTTGTGTTATAAATTGTAGCTTAGAAATTACAGCGAATTTGTTGGCCGCCGTTCTACGAAATATGCCGCTTGATAAAAGTGCTTATAGATGCAATTTGCACGCCCCCATTTTGTAGATGCAACAGACGTTGCCGCTAAATGTTGCAACAGACGTTGCCGCTAAATGTTGCAACGCCTACGCCAAACGCGATTAACAATAGGTCAACTGTCTGCTGTCGACCTTGTGTCTGATAAATACGCGTGCGATTTGTGGTAATGGGCCAACCCATGTCAGGATCAGGCCCACTCCAAGGAAAGTAACCAAACACAAACACAAACACAAGCATACAAACAACAAATCAAATGCCAAAACACCGACAAAAAGTCAAGAGAAGAACAACACACACACACACGAAAAAAACACTTGTGGCAATTAGTGTAAATGAAAAGCCGCGCACAGGACAATGGATCAAAGGACGAAGCGCGTGGGAATGGCCAAAGGCTATTTACCAAATATTTTAGCCGGCCAGACAAAGCGGCTACAATGGGCAGCCAAAACCAAGCCCAAAACCCGATCAACAAACTGAAACAGGTTCAATTATTTGCAAAAAACTAAAGAAGAAAGAGCAAAGAAAAGTCGCAAATGGCCGGCAGAAGATGAAACTGGAGATCGGTTAAACATATCACAGACAGTTCACACCTTCCCTAATGCTAGAGAGCATAAGAGAGAGAGAGCGAGAGAGAGAGAGAGAGAGAGGCATGATGTATTCTTGCAGTGTCACATGACAAATGACTTTAAGGAGAGTGAGAGAGAGAGTGCAGCGAGGTGATTGCGCAAAAATATCCTGCAAGCACACATACGAGTGTGTTTGTGTGTGTGTGTGTTGTGTGTGTGTTGTGTGTGTGTGTGCGGTCCCTTACACAAGCATAACCATAACGTGTGTGCCCTCGATCATGCATATGGTCTTCTGTGTGTGGTGTGGCTCATTTGTTCAGTTTGGCCCCGAACACCCATTAAAATCGTTCATGCCCGAAAAAAGTGTCAACTGCACAAAAGCAGCGCCTCAACATCAAATGCACCGATTGGAAGCGGCATCTTTAATGCCCACCAGGGTGTCCTGTTTGATCTCATTGTGGCCGCCGCTGCCGTTGCTGACTCCTCAGTCCTCAGATGCACCACCGCTGAGAGCGCTCTTGATGAGTTACAAAATATATTTTATTAACGTATTATCACACTTTAGCCAACTTGTGCGAGTGAGCGAGAGACCTTAGTATCTGTATCTTTGTATCTTTTATATTTTGTATCTGTATCTGTATCTGTATCTGTTTGCTGTCTTGCATCTTCTGTCCGCTCATCTTTCGGGGCATTTGTTTTGATCAAGTGTTTGTGCGCATTGTTATTTAAATTAGTTTCATTTCATTCGGAATCGGCTCTTTTGCCGCCGGATTATGATTATAACTAATTTCTGTTCGCCGCTCAATCTCTTCTCTCTCCGTGTGTCTGTTAACAATTTTGTAAATTAGTTTAAATGTTCTCTATCTCTCCCTCTCTCTATCTACCCTCATTTGTATTTCGAAAACGCTTTGATATTGCGAAGGCGTTGATAGCATATACATATCTTGTATAGTTTATGTGTAATATATTCGTTAGAAGCATTTCAATAAATATTTGTTCTATAATTATACGATCTGTGAGCACTTTTCTAAGCTGGGCGGGCAAGAAAAAGGTTTGCTATAGGTTTTTAGTTGCCCCTTTGTTTTAAGTAGCATAATAAGCAATATGAGATTAAGGCTTAAGTTCGTTGTTTATATTTGAAAATAAATCTTTAAAAATTCCGCTCATTCGATCATTCAACCAATACCAAATTTCAAGGTCTCAAGCAATTAAAAAACGAAGAACCGAATGTAAAACAAGAAATGACACGAAAATAAATCTTGAAAAATCCCAACTCAACGCTTGTTAAATTTCCAAATAAAAAGTGGCATATATTTTTAATGCTCCTGTAATCCTTTTTTGCTGACAAGAATCTTAAGCCTTAAAACATAATACAAAACCGCAAAGCCATGTTCGACTCCTCTGGCACCCCCGAAAGTGCCTCGAAAATCCCAAATCTGACCGGAGCCGGTGACAGAACAGCGCGTGTCTCCAGCTGACAGCTGACAGTGGCCTCCATCTCCTCCATCTCCTCCGACTCCGACTCCAACTCCGACTCCAACTCCAACTCCAACTCCAACTCGGAGGCACCACTAATAAAATGTCATAACCGGGGGCAATGAGTTGGATACGAAAAATGTTCATTTACTTAGGGTTTCATATACAACATCAGATCTCTTTCAATTGCAGCAATCTGAGAGAGGGAGCGAGACTCCAAATCGTATATTAGATGCAGGCAATTTAAATTGTGTCAGGTTCTTGTTGATTGATGATTGTGGCATTTTCGATGTCGATGATCGGGGGCTATTCCAGCCGATTGATCTTTTGCCCTTTGACTGTCCATCAAGCGAGTGATTGGAAATGGGGGGCATTTGCACCACAACACAACCACTGTTGACCACACAGCAGTTTCCACCCAGTTACCCAGTTGTCCATTTACTACCTGTGGCTTTGGAAATGCAACGTTTTGGAAACGTCGTTTGAAAATGATCGATACCCCTCACGGATTACAAAACCACAGCAATTTATCACTGGTGCCCCCAGTCAAGAAGAAAGAAAGCCATAAAAAGCACCATCAGTAGCCAGAGTGGTGCCAAACAAAATGTGAACTCTGTTTTAGTTATTTTGTTTTTGGGGCCAACATCGGATTGTTAAATTGTTAAATTGTTGGTTTGTTTTTAGCTGTGCCTTTTTTTCACTTGTAGTAACAACAAATTAATAAATTGTTTAACATTTAAAAACTAATTGATTTTTCTGTCGCCCTACATCTCTCTCTTTCTCTCTCTCTATCTTCATCTCTTGCTCTTTCGGTTTTATTGAACAGCTTCTGCAGTTTTGTTTTTTTTTGGGAACCCGTTTCTTATAATTAAGTTTTATTGTTGCGTGTGTTGAAAGATTAATAGTCGACTTCTGTATTTTTTATTATTTTTTTTTTTGTCTTTCTTATATTTCTCTCTTTTAATACGCATGTGAATTTTGATCTTCAAGCCACTAAACAGTGGGCGTTCCAGTCTTTAAGATTTCTTAACTCTTTCGCAGGCACTTTGGCTGTGTTTTTTTTATAGTCTTTATAAGCGTGCCTGAAGCTGAGCTTTATCAGCATTGAAATGAGTTTTTGGCAAATCCTATTGAGAGATTTGCATTGATTAGATGGGCACGTGCAGGTCAAAGGTGTGAGTAAGCCTAGTCTTCATTGGCATTCAAATGGAAAAGTTTTGTCATCTCTGAATATAGCAATTTTTAGAAAGAAAACTTTGATCATCAGCATGATTTTCATGTTTTATTCAAATTGAAAATGCAGTTAATTTAAACGACTTAAGCTGCCTATGCTTTATTATATTTATATATATTTTGTTCTTTTATTTGATTTTGAAATTAATACTTTAATTATGGAAAACGCTCTTTTATCTGAATTGTAAGACCATAATTCTAAAAAATATATTCTGTCTGAAAGATTTTTTTGTCATATGCAATTTTAAAGAATATTTTAATATCATTAGAAATGGTTATTATAATGTGAAAGACGATCTTTTTCTCAATTGTAAGATCATAATCATAGAAAATATATTCTGTGGAAAAGAATTGTGTATCATATTCAATCTGAACGAATATTGTAATTATATTAGAAATAGTTTTAAATTTTTTTAAATATTTGTTTTGTCAGCGTGTAAACTTATATCAAAGTTGTTTCTCATATTGAAGTCCTTACTTATTTGAGATAGCTTTCGAAACCGCTGCCAACTGTACTTGATTAGCAACTCCACAGAAAGTGTTTCTTTGCCACTTCCTGTTTTTGGCCTCAGCTCCATTTATCACACAAATAAATGATACAAGAGTTGCCTAATCCCGTAAATCAATTAATAATTTCCGACTGGACAGACCGGAAAAGATTACAACGCGTTTACGCTGACCACAATTTACACAACTCTCGAAATGTTTTCCTATACCACACACACATACAAATAGAAAGGAGCGCGATCAAGGACGATCGATTTAATCGAAGGCGGTGCGGAAACTGGGTAAAAAGAATAGTTTCCGCTGCCAGGACAATGCCAGGCTCAACTGTAGGTGTGTGTGTGTGTGTGTGTGTTGTCTTTTGTGTGTGTGCTGGCAACTCTTTATGAAAAACGATCTTGTGATCTTGTTGAATAATTTCCCAGAGAAGAGTCGCACTTTCCACTTTGATCTGCTGCCGGCGTTGCTAAGCTGTTAAACCAAACCAACCCTACTGTCACTTTATTGTGTAATGAGCTCTCCAAATAATTTGGCATGCCCCCTCCGACTAGTGATCATTTGACTCTGCCACACGCCGCGCTTCATGGCCGATTTCCTACCCAAAACTGCTCCGCCGGCGGCAACATTTGCTTTATGTAAAGAGATGCCGAACTTAATTGGCGCACTCCTCCAGAAAAGATGCTCGTTGACAACTTGCCGATCATCTTCGTGTGTAATTTGATATATTGTGTCACTTGTCAACTGTGGTGACTTTTACGAGCTGCCTGCTGGCAACGCCCCCCAATCCCAGTGCCCCATCTGTCGATCCGACTGCCGACTTCTGTGCTGCGAGTTGTGGTTGGCGGCTGCTTTTGACAGATTTGTTGCGCTCCCTGACGTTTCAATTAATATGCAATGGCGCGCAGTGAACGTCGACACTCCCCATTCCCAAAACCCCATTCCCGACTCCCGATTCCCATTCCCGATTCCCATTTCCCATACTCATTCCCATTCGAGAGGGGGTCACACGATCCACACCACGTCGGTGGGCCCAAAACCGATCCGATCGAAGGGGCATCGAATATGATTTAGTAACATTCGCTTCCCATTCCCATTCCCATTCTGCCTGAGCGTGAACAATTTTATGACTTCTTACGAGGCGTTTCGAATCTTAGTTGCCTTTTAATAAAGTGCCCAACTCATGTTGTCACCCGTTCTTCGCCCGTTTTCTTCCAGGCCGCGACTCGGACATCAGCGACACCGAATCGGAGCCGGGCATTCCCCTCAAGCGCAAACAGCGCCGTTCCCGCACCACATTCACCGCCGAGCAGCTGGAGGCGCTGGAGCGGGCCTTCGCACGCACCCAGTACCCGGATGTCTACACCAGGGAGGAGCTGGCGCAGACCACCAGCCTGACGGAGGCGCGCATCCAGGTGTGGTTCTCCAATCGACGCGCCCGTCTGCGCAAACACTCGGGAGGATCGGGTTCTGGCTTGTCGCCCATGAATGGCGGCGGTGGCGGAGTGGGCGTCGGTCCTGGTCCTGGTGCCGCCGCTCCGCTTGGCTTTGGGCCACTGGGCGTGGGTTCCATGGCGGGCTACAGTCCCGCTGCGGGCACCACGGCCAGCGGTGCAACGGGCATGGGCGACAGCTCGCACCACCATCACACCACCGCCCATGCGCCCAGCTCCCACAGTGCAGCGGCTGCTGCGGCGGCGGCTCATCACCACCAGCAGATGGGCGGCTACGATCTGGTGCAGAGTGCGGCGCAGCATGGCTTCCCGGGCGGATTTGCGCAACATGGGCACTTTCCCAGCCAGAACTACTATCATCAAGGTGGGTACAGGAAATGGGAAATTAACTCCTTTTTGGAGCTACTTTCTATTTGACTTTCTTTCTTTACATCTTTTGTTAAATTGTTATTTACATCCTCCACAACATTTTCATCTATCTCCTTTTATACATCTCCGTTCTCCCATATTCCACCACTATCTTTGAAACCCTTGTAGATAAATTTCTAATTTTTGACTAACAATTATCAAGATTGGATTACTTTATCATACAGCTCCCATGGAAAGACTTACTAGGACATCAAGTTTTTCAAAAATAAGAAGTCCTTCTTAGAGCTGTTTCTATTTCCCTTTCTCATACTGCAACTCTTTACTTATTATATTTTTTTCATCTTTTCCCTTAATTTTGTATACACATTCTTCTCATCTTTTTTATGTATTTAGTTTTCCGTATCTCCTATGTTCCACCTCTATATTTCAGTCCCCAAAAAATCACAGGAAATTCGAGTTATTTAAACATAGACTTCTATATATTCCTAAATTATAAATGAAGTTTCGACCAGTCTCTTTTTTTCTAGTTCTTCCATATATTCTTTTCCATATTTTCCCTTACTGCTTTCTACCTTTCCCAATGTGGTTCTAACTATTCCTGTTTTAGAACTACATTGAGCCTTCTCGTTTCTTTAGTACATTCAACTCCGCCTCGCCATATCTTCATTATTGTGTATCCATATCCAAGAATCTCTCTCTATCTCTTAACGTCCAACTCTATGAAACCCTGTCTATATATCTTTATTATTATATATACTTATCAACCTTCTAAACCCTGTCTGTATGAAATCCTTAAATATATCTTTATTATAATATATACTTATCAAAGTACCTCTCTTAACCTCTAACCCTACGAAATCCTCTCTATATATCCATACTAATACATATACTTATCAAAGTAACTCTCTTTCAACCACTAACTCTAAGAAATCCTCTCTAATTTTTGCCTCTTCTCATTCCATTTTGCAGACTACTCGAAATTGAGCATTGACGACTTCTCGAAGCTAACAGCGGATAGTGTATCAAAGATCTCGCCCTCGCTGCATCTCAGCGATAATTATGCGAAGCTGGAGTCCCCGTCCAACTGGTCCCAGGCCGCCTACCATCTCAACCAGTCGGCGGTGGCGGCAGCCAATTACAATGCAGCAGCGGCTCACCATGCGGTCGCCCAGCATCAGTTGACTGATTATGCGGCTGCTGCGGCACATGGAAATGTGGCTGCTGCCTACAATCATCCGCTGCCGGCTCAGGGCCAGGCGGCCAAGTACTGGTCATGAGTTGATTATGCAAAAGGTCCCATACGATATTTGAGTTAGTTGTAGTTGTAGATTATTGAAATTAAGTTCGAATTATCAGCAGAGGCACACATGTAAATCTTAGGCACTTACCTATTTATTCAGCTATATATTATAGTTTAATATTATATGATATTACATGTACATTAGAAGGCTTTCAGAGGCGCAACGTGTTTCCATTCGCCAAGTATATTTATTTTTGTAAATTAAGACTTGAGACGCGATATTATGTATAAATAAAATTTAGAGATATATCAAAACAAAAGCAACTTTACTATTATTCGGTGGGTATATGAAAAATAAATAAGGAATGAGTTAAGATACTTACCAGACACACACTTTAAGCACTATTTTGAATTTCCACATTTATAAATAAGTAGAAAATTATGATATTTAATATTTAGATTTATTCCAGCCCAAAAACCCCCGAGAAAATAAAACAGCAGTGCAATTTTCAGTAGTGTAGGAGCAAACCGGTAATAAGTATGTTTGTATATATTTTTGTAAGTATTATTTGTAGTTATTCTTTGGAAGTATTTTATATAATTTGTGTGTATATATATATAGATATAACATCTTGATAAGTGTGTATCATTTTTTACAGCGCCTCTTCTCGCATTGAGCTTTTTTTTGTTCTTCGCATGCATAGATTCATACATACATATAGATAAACGAAGTTAATATGTATATTCGTATATATATATGTATATTATATATTATTTATTTTGCATTTGGAATACTTTAAATCGGAAACAAATATGTAAGTTAATTATTGACAACATCAGACTTATAATTACGCACATTGAATATGTTTTTAGTTAGGTTTTTTTTCTTATATTCGGTCTCTCTTTTCATTTTTTTTTAGTTTCTTTTCTTTTTGGGGTATTTTTCATATGACAAATAAATATATTAAAAAGATTGAAGGAAATACTTAATTAAATAAATATTTCAATATATATATATATATATATTTGTCGGCTTCGTTTCTTATTGTCAATTCATTTATTGTCAGATTTGCTGAATTCTTACCAAAGTTTCTTAATTATTGTCTTTGACGCAGTTTTTCTCTTCGATTTCCAACATTTTTTTTTGTTTTGTTTTTGTTTTCGGTGTATACGAGTACTAAATATCTGAAATATCATGATATCTTTATATGACTTGTGCCACAACTTAGGCTAAAACATTGCACTAATTTGGGGGCGGGGCTTATTGTCATTTGAATTATTGTCAAATACATCATGTGGGTAGAATTAATAACATTTGTAGGGAGTTAAACTTTGAGTTGGTAGTAACTAGTGCGAAAATTGGGAAAAATAGAGTCCTGTGTTCGTTATTCAACACTTCCTGCTAAGGTACGGCATTGGCACTAATTTGTTTTCGTTTTTGTTTTTGTTTTGAATAATAAACGATATGATTTAGTATTGATATTAAACGTTCTTATGCTTTGCACTGGTATCAGTTACCTCATTCTATACATCGATATATGTTTATTTAGATATATATATGTATGTATATATTGTATTGATAGATACGTATTCGAGTGGCACCGAACTACCGCAAATTGTGAGATACAGATACATTTGCGCTGCGTAGCTACGTGTGCTGCAGGTGTGTGTGTGACGGTGTTAAGGAGCTACTACATCGAAAATACTGTATAACATATTAGCTATATACGATATAACACTTTATCGTTATCGTATATCGTAAATCGTTAATCGTTTATCGTTAATCGTTAATCGTTTATCGTTATTGTTACTGTTTACTGTTTTTCTTTGAATAATATTGTCTCGATATATTGGTTTAGTATTCGTAATTGTCCATGGACTCACCATTGCGTCGATAGACGCGTCTTTGCAGTGCTGTAATACGCGGCGGAGTGCCCCACGAATGGAAGGGTGGATAGATCCTACTGTTAGCTGATGGTGTTGTTGTTCTTGTTGCTGTCTGTCCACTTGGCAGCGTATTGGTGGAGATGCTGCGCACACGAGCGGCTAATGCTGCCGACGAGGATCGGAGTGGATCCGCATAGATTTTGGACAGACTACCGCGTATGCCAGCACCGCTCCAGTTCATCATCGGTCGATTGGGTAGGAAACAGCGCTTACAAACGGCTGCGATTGGTTGACGCAGTCGCTCGTGTTGGGGGTAGTACTCGACCTGCAGTTGCCAAAAACACACTACATTAGTTCTCTCACTAAACAGAAACCCAAAAACAACAGATACATATATGTATATCAAATCTAAAAGTACATGTTTCCGTTTAGAATCTCTAAAAACATATGCAATGTGTTTGTACCCAGAACACATGCAACTAGTTTAGAAATGTTCAATGTTCTGTCTGTCCTACACGAAGTGAATGGTAGAAAATTATACAAATTATATACTTAGGACACAGAAATTACGAATTGCAAAGTCGAAACATGCCAATGAGTTTCTTTATAACATGCCAATGAGCCAAAGCAAACATCAAACACTGTGAAATACAATCATATTTGTCAAACTCAAAATCAACACATACATATAACATTTTCGGTAAATTTAACAGCATTAAAAACTCAATACACACTTATAAATGATTAAATTTTATTATTTATATACAGTTCTCGAATTGTAAAGCATACTAGAATTTTGTGTAATTTAACAAACTTTTCCCAACAGCTCAAAAGTAGGCAACAGTATTTTGTAAATACATCATTGAAACTTTCATCTGGCGCCCAAAAGTGTGCTATAAATTCATAGACTTAGCTGCTCTTAGGAACAGTTTAACTACACACAGCCTCAAACCAAACCGCAATTAAAGTCGAAATGAAAATTTTCAAGTGCTAAGTGAAACTTGATAGAACAAAACCAGCTTAAATAGCAACAGACTCAAAACGAAGAAAAGCAGCAACAAAAACTGCTTAAAACTTTTCCCGCCCGTAACTATTTGAATTATCGCATTTCACAGCTACATTCGTGGGATTACAAATAAAGCACATTTCAAATGCCGGCCGGAAAAGTTTTGCAGCCCCCCAAATAAACTGCAGCAAAATGAACTGCCAGAGACTGTAGAGGGGGACAAAAGGAGGAGGGGGATCTGTCAGGCAAACAAAATGCCGGAAATTAGACGATTATCCTTAACACGCAATGGTATTAGTGGGGGGGGGGGAGGGGGCTGCAGGACGAAAGAATATATGTGTATACAGATTTGCCAGGCATACGGAAAATTGAATTTCCGATTCGGGCAGCCAATTGGACAAACAGAAAATTGTATTACGAATGTGTTAACGGAAATGTGAGCATAAATTGGATTGCTATTATACTATATTATTGAACTGCACAATAGAGGCGAAATTCGCTTGTAAAAAGGAAATTATTTAAAGCAAAGCTAAATTTGCATTTCTGATTTGAGTGCTTTCAAACGAATGTGAAGAGAGTGAGGTTAGGTTATGCAAGGACTTGTTTTTGACGTTTACAAGTGGGAACAGTCGGTCAAATGGACAAAACGCGACTAGCTCTAATATGTAAGTGAGTAAGGCGAGTGTAGCACAGCTTAACATTCAACATAACCTACAAATAGAACTGAATATAGAAGTAGAATAGAGTATATAGACTATATAGACTTTAGAGCCACGCTCGACAATTACATTCACGATCTGTTGTTAAGGACACAGACTTCAGGCTGCAGGCGGCAGGCGACAGGCTTCAGGCGAAGGTAATCAATCAATAACGAACGCATAAAGAACGATAATCAAATCGAATGGAAATCATAAACTTATGCAGCACACATCGAACCATCGCCATTTACTCATACAAATTGCCTGGCACGTCCCGAGCGACTAAAGCGCCCACCTCCACCGCTATAGCCGCCAAGGGTGTTCACAGTGGGGCTGCGCAAATAACGGTAACTGGGCAGAAAGCCGGAACGATAGACGGCGCCAATGTGACGCTTCTGCGGCACAGCCAGCTGCTCCTGTTGCTCTTGCAGTTGCTCCTCCTGCTGCTGCTGCTGCTCCTCATTGGCATCAGCATCGGTTGCCTCATTGCCATGCTCAATGCCAAACAACTCGGGATCCTTGGAGGTGTCTTTGGTGTTGATCGTTTGAGTACATTGTGTGTGGTCATATACATATATATATATATTATATACAAATGGTGCTTGAGAAGGTACAGCATTGCCGCTAACTAGGTGCTGGGTGCTGCTAGGGTTCAACTAGGCTGGGAAAACTAGCTGCGGCTGGCCGCAGACGAGACTATATAGCCTTGCAGATGCAGTTTAAGGATTCAGCTTCGGAATGCCAAAGATTTAAGACTAAGTTTTTGCTGAAGATTAAAAGTATTAAGAAAATAATGCAATTTGTTATTAAAAAAAAAAAAAGTTCCTATGTAAAGAAGGATTTTTTGAAAGTTAGTTCCGAATTGAAGGAAAAAGAAGTATATACATATCTATGAATATCGGTTAGTAATCTCTTTTTCAACAACCTCTAAAATGATATATGAATCGGGTAATCATAAGTTTTTGACCAGAAAGTATTTATTTAAAGTAAGTTAAAAAGCTTAAAAATGGAGGAATTAATTATTATAAAATAACTGACTAATTTACGGAAACTTTTTACGGATTTACGGATTAATTATCATAAAATAACAGACTAATGTACGGACATAGCTTCTTATGTATATATAATTGGTTCCTTATACTGATGAATTATATACACAAGTAATAAATAAGTTCCTTTTAAAAGAGTATAAGAATGACATATAACTCCTAATTTTGAATGTCAATTAAACCTAAACATAAACACTGAGAATTTCAAAGAAGATATAATAAAAGTAACTTGTCGAAACTACTGACAAACTGCAAGTTCAGTTAATCCCTCTGCAAGGCTATAAGCAGCTACTTAGAGAGGACTCTCCTCACTTATATGCTATACTAACTATACTACTCACCCAGGAAACGTTTCTCAGCGCGTCGATAGTCATTCCAGTCGAGGTCAGCATAGCCGGCATAGCTGGGATACCACCAGTAGCTCTGCATGGAGTCGGTATAGTCGGGTGCAGCCCCAGCACCCGGCAGCAGCATCTCCTCATCCTCCCGCTTCTGCTGCATGCCATGCACCGGCGATGACTTCAATGCGCCCAGATTGCGCTTCTCCGCTCCGCCCCGCTGATTCTGATGCTGCTGCGAATTGTAGCGTGCCACCGCGGCCACATTCCGCTTCGGCTGCTCCCGATGGGTGCCCGGCGCACTCTGCAGACGCGCCATGGTCGCAATGTTGCGCTTGCCATTGGGCAGCTGGAAATCGCGTGCCAGAGTGCCCACATTCCGCTTGCCGAAGCTCATGAGTCCGCCGGCGCGGGCCAGTGAGCCAATGTAGCGCTTCTGCTCGCTGGGCTCACCGGAATCGGCATCCGCATAGTCGTCGCCCGGCTCCGCCGTCGGCAGCTGTCCGTTCTTGGCCAGTGTGGCCAGACTGCGCTTGGGTGCGAGCAAACCCTGGGCGGCCAAAGCGGCCACCGAGCGCTTATCCTCATCCAAGTAGTCGGCGTAGTCGCCCAGCGGCTGCTCCTCGCCCACAGCCAGCTGACGTTCCCGCAGCAGATTCTTCAGCTGATTGCGCAAGGCGGAAGCCTGTACAAAGGAGAGTGAAAGAGGGAGGCAAAGGCAATTTAAGTTTAAAGCCCGCACAGCTGGTAAGGTAAGCCCTCTTGTCAGGTGGGCAGGTGGCAACTTACGTGCAGCTGATACTCCGGACTGGGATTCATCAGTTGATTTATTATGGACTCCATTTCGCAAGGCGACACATTGCCAATATCCTCCGTGGCATTCACGGCAAACGAGCGCGGCTGTACGGCCTGCAAAGGGAACAAATAATAAACGGGTTTTAGCGCTGAGTGAAAAATCCACTTCAAGTTGGGGCAAACATTTCAATTAGCTGAACGCTTTCCCACTTAATTGCCGCAATTATTTGCGCTAAATTAATTTTGAAACGTGTCGATGCTCGGCGCTTTAACGCCCCTCAAAAACGCCCCGCCCCCTGGGCTGTCAGTTTACTCTAAGCACTGGCAGCTTACTGAAATTTATTGCTTTCTATATGTATGTTGCATACTTTTGTGCGTCATTTATCAGCCATTTGTCCCAAGCGCATCACATTAACGGTTATTTTCGCATACTTTCTTTTTTATATAAATCCCAAACTGTTGCGTGCTGCCAAATAAAGGCCATGCAACAAGCTATTTTTAGCATTAGGCTGCGAACGTACGTCATCAGGACTTTAAAAGGAACAATTATCAAGGTTGGGACAGCTATTTCCTTTATGCAATTGGGTTTGATTTTCTGCGAAATGTGATTGAATGATTTAAAGGCATAAGATAGCTTATGAATATTTTCACTTTAAACTCTGACAACTTTGTCAAATATGATCAGATTTATGAGTCAGCTTAATTCTGCAGCTTTGGTTAATTTTTTTCGATTTTATTTCTACTATGCAGGACTAAACCTGCTTAGCAACAGGCTAACAAGTTGCTTAAGTGCTCTCATGTCATGTCCACTTTTTTTGTTGCCTGAAAAAACAAACTGAGGCACATTCTAAGCCAAACTCATAATATTTAGCTGTTGGGACAGACGTTGACAGGGACAGGAGGCGAAACAGTTTGCTCAAGCAAAAGGTCCTTCGAGCGAAAGGATAAAGTCAAGAACAAGAAGCTAACGCATGAGATGCTTGTGTGTGTGTGTGTGGCGTTTCCTGCCTCTCAGCATGGCGCAGAGACAATGCATCCGCTTTTAATAACTCAACGGCTGGCTGGGCAGGAGCAGGGAGCAGGAGCAGGAGCAGCTGTGTGGGAGGCAGGCGGCAGGCTGCAGGATGTGATGTAGGATGTGCTCGCCGGCGGCGCTAGCATCGTAAATCTCTAACAGAAATTGACAACTACTTATGTGCACTCATGTGTGTGTTGTGTGTGTTTGTTGTGTTTAGGCCGACTTGACTTGGCAGCCAAGTTTTATCTTATATTAGCACTCGAAATAATGCCTGCAAGGTGTTTGCCACATCAACTGAATGAGATCCTTTTTGCTTACTTGATTCATTCGATAAGGCTTAAAGTTAGTTGCTAAAGAGTTGCGGCTTATCGACAGTTGGAGACAAATCAACTAGTAGTCTATTTGTGGCCTAAAAGCTTATATCTTTCTTAAGTATTATGTAATACTTATAGTCAAGTATTTGTGTTAAAGTTTTTGTTTTCATCAGCTCATCTTTAGCTCTACTTTATTATACAATTATAAACCTTTTTTTGTGCGCAATTAAAACTGGATTTAAATCTCTTTAAAACTTAATTGAGCTCTCTGAACTTCCATTTAAAATGTTATATTCAGCCCATGCTTTAAAAGCAATTTTAAAAAATATATATATGTATTTATAATTATTCATTAAGTATACGCATCAGCTCTCTCTCTAAAAGCAATCACAAATTATAATTTACATTGATATTGTAAATCCTATTTTATTGCAAAATTAATTTCCTCTCATTGCCAAACAAATCGACTTTTCTGCTGTTTATTTTGCAGCAATTCGATAGATGATGAAATTTATGGCCAAGTTGGGAGGTTTATTGGCAATATGCAAGTATGAGTATGTTTGCAGTATCATAAACGATTGCCATATATGCGTTAATATATGTATGAGACTATCATAAATCCTTGCATGACAATGCAAAATGCTAGTGCAAAGTCCTTTTTTGTGTTTATTTATTCATGTGAACGGCGCAGATTGCAAAAACAAACAGAGAAGTAAAGTAGAGTACAGCAAGGACTAGCTCATACTCTGTACACACTGTCTACATTCCACACACACATAAAACTGCCAATTCACGCAAGAGAAATTTAATTTCAAAAATTTAAGCACTGAAATTCCAGAAACACTCCGGTTTTTGTGCCATGAAATAGTACCCTAGTCACATTTATAAGCCCCCCTCTATCACATTGTGCTATGTGTGCCCAAACAAACAAATGGCGCGTGGGCGTGGCAGGCGTCGCATTTTTTCCTTGCCTTTACTATCCCAGCAGAAAATATTCTCTCTCTTGTCACAACAAATGAAGCGCGAAGCTTACCGCGCCGAAAATTTGCGTTCACAAAATTGTTTGTCTCGCTACTTTGTCTAATTTTAGTGAATAGAGCCGGAATAGAGGACCCCCCACTAATAGATGGGGGCTGAAAAAAGGAAATTTTAGACGTTGCTGCCTTGAATATTTTAAATTTATGTGCCTGCTATGAAAAAATCAAGAGCTTTATGCGTGGATGAGCATAAATTACTATTATTTTTAAGTTTAACAACTTGTTGCAAAAATTTATTATAAAATGTTTAAAATTCAGAGAATAATTCAAGTGGAATCAAGTGTATAAGGGAAAAAAGAATTTAAAATAATTATCAAATATTGTAAGTCTGTCATTAAAAACAATAAACTTGGGAATATTTAATTGTTTAAAGTGGAATTCCGCATTTCAGTAATAATCTTAGTTTTATATGTAAAGCAAATTTAATATTTGACATTTTATTTGCTTACAATAATTATGATGATATTTGCTTAGCCCAACATTTAAGTGTCTGCTTGATTATGATTTAAAAATATTTAAAATGTAGAGAATAATTTAAGTGGCATTAAGGGTAAAAGAGAAAGATGCATTTAAAATAATTATTAAATATTTAAATTCTGTCATTAATAAATAATAAAGTTGGGAATATTTTATTATTTTTAATGTGGAATTCCGCACTGCAATAAATAATATTATTATACGTAAGGCAAATTTAAAATTTGTTTACAGTCAACATTTGGTTTTTCATTTGAGTACAATAATTTATAAGTTTTTACTTGATTATGATTAAAAAATCTTTTAAGTTTAGACAATAATTCAATTGGAATAAAGTGTTTAGGGTATTAAAATGAATAAATGATTAAAAATTGTAGACGATGTAAAATAAATATTAATAAATAATAAAGTTGGCGTTTCAGGGAATCTTTCTCTTACAAATTTATTGATAAAGTGGAATTCCGTAAAAAATATTATTCCACATAAAGCAAATTTGATATTTGCTTAAGCTCAACCCATAATTCCAATGCTTTAATCATCGCTTTAAGTACTTTAAAGTCTCCACTGCTGACTAATTGGAATTTTCGCTGACTGATGTTTTATGTTTCTGCTGCTTAACAAAATTAACAATGCGGCATACAAATTGCCGCTGATCATATTCTATAATATAATTTGCAGCAGAGTAATTAAAAACACGGCTTGTCCACAGACGACAGCTCGAAAGTGTCAAAAGCAGACTGAGCGCAATAAAAATTCAATTAAAGTGAAATGCAAAAACAAGAGCAAAAAGCTCAATTAAAATTAACGTTAAGCGACAGTGAAATGAAAGGATAACAGGACATGCAGGACTATGCAGGACAGACACATTGAGCTCTTCATGTTTTTCTGTTTCGATGCCCATTGATTCGATTGAGTTCGATTCAAGTCGTTAGCTAATTGGCTATAATAGGCATTATTCAGTTTAAAGTCCGCGCAATCCGGGAGTTGAATCAGCTTCTGTGGCCACGCCCACTCGCAGTTATCCTGCCCATCTGCCCATCTGCCGACGACTGCCTGTTGAGCAGCTTATGTCCTGGCACAGGCAAATTTTATTATCGCAGGACGTGCCTGAAACGTTGCTCTCATCTTATTCCCGTTTACTTTGGGGTAATTTAATGACGCATTTTCTTGCTATTTTCGTTTGGCTTTTCTTTTACTTAAATAAATATTGTGTGCAGCATTAAAACTTAAGTGCTTTGACCTTCGCAGGATTGCTCTCGACCACTTGAGGTAATGGAATACTTTTGCCATTCTGCTCCTCCTTGACAAGAGTCTTAAGAAAAAGGTCCACTGCATATGACAATAATTAATTTTGGGGCTTCTTTTCTTTGAAGGGTTTTTAGCTAGGGTGCCATACTTTTTCTGTGAAAGGACATGAATAAGGAATATTTATTGAATTTAATCAATATAGGGGCTTCTGTCTGCTAAGGCTTTGAAGGTACAAGAATATTTGTCTACTATAGTAATATTTATATACACTTACTTTGTATCTTTGTATCAATCTCATGCAAACAACAGAAATGTCCGATTGACAATCAAAGCTAAAAGCTTCCATGAAATAAAGCCTAACATGCCAGGATATTATCATCACCCCCCAGCTGACATTGTAATTAACCATTCGGAATGGTTTCCACACATGATGCGCTTTCATAAAAACCAACGACCCACAAATGGATGGAAATCTACATAGTGAGCTGTACAAATGTTTAACACCCACGAATGTGGGCGTTCAGCTGTGAGTGTGTGTGTGTCTGTGGGCGTGGCAGCAATTACACACACTAGTGGACGAAATGCCAGAGTGCCAGCAAGCAAAAGCAACAAAACAGCAACAATTTTCTTAATGTCAGTAAGTGGATCGCTCTTTCAGTGGGAGTGAGCAGGCCTACGCACCACATAAGTGATTGATTGTGGGTATAAACCACTTGCCAGGACCACTTGCTCCTTTAGCTGGTAACGTCAATTCCGCTTTTTGTCTTTGTTTTTTCTTTATGGCAAATCAGAGCACAACAATCAATAAAAATCGCCCCTGAAAATGATTTCGTTTTCGTAATAAAGTTGTCAAGTCGTTTGTGGGCAGGAGAAGAGGACTATCAACAGGATAACACAAACACACACAGCAGTTTTTCAATTAAACTCTGTTTACATTGCCTTGGCGACTCTTGCCAAAACAAATCACAAGCAGCTAACTTGCACTTTGCCATAGCAACAATTTCTTATTTCTATGTTTTAATTGGTTCTTGGCTTTAAGCCAACTTAAATTGTTAACAGAAGAAATGGGCAGTAATAAAGAAAACCCTAACCGCATTTTAATCTGTCTAATAGGCTTAAAGTCTACCACAGCGGAAAGTCGCTTTTGGAATGGACGCGTTTTTCTATTATTGCCAACAGCCGAAAGTATGCAACAATCTTTTTCTTCTTTCGCATAACAAAGGTCATAAAAGCAACAAATGTTTATACTCTTTTCGAAGAAAATAGTATATTAAGTTTGTGCTGAAGGTTGTAACGCATAGAAAGTAGCGTCGGAGACCCCCAAAAGTCACTGCCAGTATGCTTAGAATGACAATACAAATTGATCTAGCCATGTCCGTCTGTCTGTCTGTCTGTATGTATGCAAACTAGTCCCTCAGTTTTTGAGCTATCGCGATAAAACTTTGCACAGACACTTATTATTCCAGGGGACAGCACATTGGTCGGAGCCGGCCGGATCGGACCACTATATCTAATAGCTGCCATACAACTCGAAGTCGGTTTTGGCCATATAACCCATGTTTTCAAAGCTATCGCCTTAAATTTTCTTGTACACTTGAACATTCTTGAAACTCATCAATGTTTAAAATTTCAAATCGATTGATTATAAATCAAAGATGTGCGTCATTAAATATTTCGGTGGTGCAGTTGGCAGAGTGAAAATTACCCAAAGGTTCGAAAAGAGTATTAAATCTTCGGCACGCCGATGATAATCCTTTCCCACTTGTTTTTATTGTTTCTTGTGCGCTGCATACACTTGACAAGCGCTACAAAACACACACACCTGTACCCCTCTCTCTCTCTCTCTCTCTCTCTCTCTGCTGAGCTGTATAATTTGCGTGGGCTGCGCTGAGCACAAAATGCTGGCATTTTAATAAAAAATGTTGAGTCCTCATGTCGCTTGTCGCTTGTGTGGTGCCAGCAGCAACACAACATGATATTGATAATGCTGCTACTTATAAGACTCCTCCTCCTCGCACACACACACACACACACACACACACACACGTTACACCCACATTGGCTTTTGTCAACATGATTTCATGCGTTTTTAATTTACTTTCACTCGCGACTGCTGACTGTGTTTTTTCTTTTTCGTTTTTAAGCTGCTTTTGCCATGTTTTGCAGCTGATTGAATTTTTCGCATAAATAGCTGTCGTTAGTAGCTGAACTATGCGCCGTTGAGCTTATCAAGCTGAAAGAGGAGTCTTTTTTTGAGCATTCCATTGCACAGTTCGTGCAAGTTATTCAGCATTTTTAATGTCCTTGGGCAACTGTGCATACATAGTTCATTAGCTGTTTGTGTCATGCCAAGCCAAGCTCATATTATATTAAAAACTTAAGAGCTGCAAACGAGAAAATTGCATTTCCGTAAGTTGAGTAAGTTCCATGAAACTTTAATATATGAAATAGTGCTGAATTTAGAATATTCAATTCGAATTTTTATGTAAATAATAAATGAAAGTAAGAGGAAATCCGTTAACAGCTTTAATATATGCATATAATAGTGTTGAATTTATAATTTTTATATAAACATGGAATGAAAGTAAAGAGAAATCTGTAAACAGCTTTACTATACATAATATTGTTGAATTTCTAATATTAAATTCGAATTTTTATATAAATAATAAAGGAGAGTAAGGAGAAATCTATAAATATATAGCAAAAACCTTTAAAATTGAAATTGTATGTAATATTTAATATTTGTAAAAGTAAAAGTTAAAACGTTTCAATTGACCTCTTAATATTTAATTGATTGGCTGCAAACAATCAATTCAATTGCATCAAGACAGTTTGGTAAATCTTTACCTAATCAATGTCAATATTTATCAATGATTTACATCAAGTTTGACCCAAAACTTGGCTAAAACTTTCCAGACAAAGCCCAAAGCTCGACGCACAATTGTTGTTTCAGTCTCGCAGGTTCAAGCTGGAGGGGTGGAAGGTCGAGTAGATATAGAAGCGCCCAAAGTTGCCACCCACTTTTGTCAGGTGTGAATTGTCAATTACGCGATTCTCTCAGCTGGTTATTTATGAGACAAGAAGACACAGCTGAATGTGTGTGTGGGCCTGTTGTTTTCCCAAGATAATGAATATTTGCTTGCTATGTGCGCCGCAATTTGCAATTTGCAATTCCCATGAGCGTTGATTATTTCGGCACGGCAAACGTTGCGTATGCGCAACTTGTAGCTTTAATGAGGCGTGGGCAATGTGACTGTGACCGCGATACGCTGTGATATGTGTTTGGAGTGCAGGCGTGACCCACTCTCACACACACACACACACAGCTATCGATCCGCTGTCTAATTAGATTGGCTGCCACGTTGCTATCAAATCACAGATGCATCATAAATCCTACATGCAAAACTGCTGGATACCGTTGCGTATGTGCAATACACGAACCCCGCCCACCGCCCACGCCTTTTGCCGCCCACGCTATGCAACACTTGAAATGACGTCCTGTCAATATATCGCTGGCGCTTTGTTTGCATAGCTGCGCATTTTGTTGTCATTGCAGCAGAATGCGATTGCACTCTCCTTTGGTCCTTCGTCCTTCGTCCTTAGCTCGCCAAAGTGCCTGCACGTTGCAACTTTCCTTGCTAAATGCCAATCGGAATGTGTATATGTGTTGTCTATTGCAAATCGTTTGACGTCGTTGCAGCTGTCAGCGCCAGAGATTACAACTGACACAGCTCGCAGGATAATAGAAATCACATTGATTTGTATCGTGATTGATAAATATAAAATGCATTGCAAGTCCTTGACGTGTTGCTAATGTATGTTCTTAATAAATCAATGGACTTTTGCATTTAATGAAAATCTATAAATTGATAACGTGGCTGGAAATCAAAGTTGAGTTGAAGAAAATAACTTTTATTCAGTTTAGGTAATGTTTGAAAGATTATTTTTAAAAACTTTTTATAATCTTTTCATTCTAATTACTTTAATGTGTTGTAAATCTATTTTCTTAACAAATAAATGAAAATCCATGAAATTAATAACGATTTTTAAAATGAAATTTGAGCTGATGGAAAAAAACTTTATTTGATAAAAACAAATTACTTAAAAAATATTTTGAAATATTTTATTTTTATAAAAAAATTTGTTATCCACTATTTGTCTTAATTCTTACGATTTATTTTGAAGCTAAAATTGCTACTATAAATAAATTGGTACTGTAATTATATTCCCATTTCATCGCTATAAATATAAGAAATTATTTAAGCTCAAATTAATGAAAAAATAATCTATGTTTCTACTTTACAGCCCACCTTTTTTATAGTTTACCTTTTACTTAAGACTTAAGACTCGAGCAAAGACAAAACAATCTAAGACAGCTTATAAACCACTTTATGTGTTTCTCTTTAACCATTTTAATTACGCCCAAGAGCTAACCGCAATTAAGCTGCTTTGCCACACAGTCTTTTGCCTGCCAGCTCCACCAGCACCACCAGCCCCACTTTTGCAACTGCACAACTGCTACTTGAGCGCTTGCTAACTACTTTTGCCACATTCCTTTGTGTCCTGCCCAGCAAAAGAGACATTTTTTGTAATCTAATGCATTCCTTGCAGCACTTCATTAGTGGCGTAATGCAAAAAGCGGTACAACATGGCGTATGTGAGATGAAATGACAAGTTTTGTAATGAAATGACCAAAACCACTTAAATGCAAGTAAGACAGCATTTTTGACATTTTGGTTTGTGACATAGAACATAATTTGCCACAACAACAAATTCGTTCTCAGTCACGCATTTATGACGGACAGCTGTCAGGGCCGTTGACAGCAAGGACAGCAAGGAGTTAGAAGGAGCAGGCGGAGGCGGAAGGTTGCAGGTCACGACCACAGGCGAACGTTGACAAATGTCAACAAATGTCAACAGGCAACAAAAGAATATGTCGAGCATGGCGCATAAATTGTTCAATGTTGAAAAAAAAAACGAAAATAAAGGCAAACAAATTGCACTTTGGGTTAGTCGCACGTGCCGCCAGGACATAGGCAGGGATTCCTCTGGACCCAGCAGCCCAGCAGCCCAGGCAACCACAATGGCAACTGTTGCAGCTGCTCGCTACGCCCCCTTGGGGTTGGGGGGCGTGGCACACATAAATTACATCACAGCGAAGGCGTTTACGCAGTGCAACTGAAATATTACAGACAATTTAGCTGAACACAACAGCAGTTGCACTTGCTGCTCGAAGTTATCTGCTCTGGGTCAGTTATATGTAAGTGCATGCTGTAGCTGTACTCAAGGGCTATCATTGTAAGTGGATGTCTTGCTCGTTTCGTAATTGCGTGGGCTCTTCATCGAGTTAACAGGAGAAAGTGAACAAGAGAGAGAAAGGATTGCAAATAATAATTAAGCTAATTTTAAAGTGCTCGTTTAGCTAGTTGTAAGGAATATGTAGCTGGAAGTTGTTGCATTTTTAATGATTATAAATTAGTGAGTAAATGTCTTGGAATATTAACCATGAGAGTTTTCGCTCGCTATTAATTAATGAGAAAATGTATATCAAATAATTCCAAGAAAATATATATAAGAAAAGCAGGCTCAAAAAACACCTAAATAAAAATAAAAATTGGTATGTAAATGTCTTGGAATACTTTCACAGAGAGTTTTTGCTGACTATTAATTTATGAGAAAAAATATATATAATATATATATGAAGTGCAAACTCAAATAACACTTAAATAAAAATAAAATAAACAACCTTAGCCTTAATACACTTATTAAGGAATATTGAGCTGGAAGTTGCTGAATATGAAATGATTATAAAATACTTAGTAAATGCCTTGGAATATTTACACTGATAGTTTTCGCTGGCTTTTTACTTATGAGAAAATATATATAAAAAAATACAAAAGATAAATATATATGAAAATCAGCCCCAAATAACACCTAGATAAACATAAAATAAACAACTTTATCCTTAGTACACTCATGATATGAAAATAAGAAAACATAAACTGACTGATTTCTATACATTTCCCATGAATTTTACAGCGATTTTCATTGCTTTGCTGTTTTCCTCGAAATCAAATGGCAATTGAAATTACACAAATCCCCAAAAATCAAGCTCGCAACCCAACCTTAAGCAGTTATAATTGAAATCTGTACTGTTTTGACACACAAATCCATTCAAATACCCATTTTTTTAATGCCCCAAACACTGAGTGGCGCGTGTAATAATAAAAAAGAAAACGCGAGCATAAACGAAAAGCTATTTCGCTGAAATTCACGCTCCGTCGCACACACGTCCCGTTTTCTGTCCCTGTCCATCCGACCACTCACACATACAGCGGGGGGAACATTAGAAATGCTGCCTGTAGCTGTTTGATAACGCGTTCTCGGCATTCCATTGCAGGCGGCATATTTGAAAATGAAAAATGGAATACTCACCGCATTGAGCAGCATGGAGAGCAGCAGCAGCAGCCACTTGCTCCTTTGTGCAGTCTTGTGCACGGCCTGCATTGTCCTGAGTCCTGGCGTCTGTGGTCGTCTCGTGTGTGAACTACAGTCAGCACTGTCTGTTTTATTACGCTGCGCAACGTTTAATTTCACTCACAGGCACAAATCAAATGCGACGCTCAAAAGTATGCAATATCTTTTAGTAGTCAAAGCGCAGCAGTCACTCTCAAACTGTTTCAAACTGTAACGGACAGCGTATGACTGTTTTGTCTTTTCTGTTGCTGCTTCTGTTTAGCCAGACACGTACGCAAGCAAGTCTTTCGTTTGACTGTATCCTGCCTGCCAGGACACTCCGCTATTTATACAATTCGCAGCCGGACACGAACGCGTCGCACGGATAAACGAATTGCTCGAATTGCCGTCCCGAATTGCTCTCTCGGGTGCAGAGTGCTCGTAACGAGAGGCGGATAAGAGTCGCATCATCAACTGTTGCTAGTTGCGGGCGGCATACTTTCAGCTCCCATTTCAGGCCAAATTCTATACTTGTGTGTGTGTGCCTGTGTGTGTGTGGCCTGTTTGCGGGCAGCTTATGTAGGTGATGACGTCATAGCAGCTAGCCAGCAGCCAAATGTATAACTTGTTGTCTTATTGAGGGCAAACGTGCAGCACAGTGGCACAGAAGCTATTTGCATTTGCAGTTGGGTGTACAAAAACTGAATATATAAAACGATGAGCAAAATTATCAAAGAATTTCAGTCAAAAGCTTACAAACTTTAAGAATGATATGTATAGAGTGAAGTAGTATACTTCATAAATAGATTTTTAAATATCTTTTAACTTTTGAAAGCATTTTGAAGATCAAATATATTTTAAAGTTCTGAAATAGATGCTGATTACGGTGCTGTTTGGCAAATAATATTTTTGATATCTATATTTTCTAATTATTTTTAAATGATTCAGCATTACAATCTAAAGTTTAAAGGAAATTTTTTGAATAAATATTTACTGACTATAATTCAAATTTTATTTATTTGAAATTCGATACTTACTCAAAATGCAAAATCCAATAACACTTCAAGATTATTGGATATTTGGAACTCGAAATAAATAGAACATTCCAGCAAATAATATTTTATATACATTTTCTAATGGTTTTAAATGATTAAACATTAAAATCTTCTATAGAGTTTTATGTAAATAAATATTTTGTTTATTGAAAATTTGATACTTACTCAGAATGCAAAATCCAATAACACTTCGAGATTATTGGATATTTGGAACTCGAAATAAATAGAACATTCAAGCAAATAATATTTTAGATATATATTCTAATGGTTTTAAATGATTTAACATTAAAATCTCTTTAAGAGTTATATGTAAATAAATATTTTGTTTATTTAAAATTTTATACTTACTCAAAATGCCAATTCCAATAACAAAATTTAGAAATTACGGTATAATAAGAACTCGAAACATGCTGATAAGAAATCACAACTTGAAAAGCTAAATAACTGGTATCCTTTGCACTTTCAGACCACTGTGCAGCAGCAGCACTCTTTTCCGGCCATACGAAGAGCGTAAGGTTTCAATTCTCTGGCGTGCCTATTTATCCATATGCACTGCGCTCTCTCTCTCTCTCTCTCTCTCTCTCTCTATGTGTCTCTGAGGTGCCGTTAGTTATCCAATCAGCTCAGAGCACTTGCGCAACGCTCGCCGCTCAATTAAAAGCGCAACATGAGTTACTCATACGCAGCGTTGGCACAGTTGGAAAGGGGCGCCTTTGGCCCAGTGCAGCATCCTGGATGGACACGTCATAAACTAGCAAAACTTTCCCATGAAATACGACACTTTCTCAATTCTTTTTCACTCTGCTGGATTTAGCCAATGTACTTCTGCGGATTTACTCTCTGACTATGGAAAAATACAGCAAAAGTAATTAGATTTTTGGAATTTTTATTTTATTTGAAATCTTTGACTTGTGAATTGCTTAAAACTTTAATTAAAATTGGGGTTTTTATGGCTTCCTTGTTAGCTGACATTTAAATACACATCGACTAATAATATCTTGTTCAATATTTGTATGTATTTGTTTTTGTTTTGGCTAAGTTTTCATTCTCTAATGTAATGTAGTAATGTTTTGATTATGGCATATCTATCGGCTCGCAATGCATTTATCATCACATTTATTTATCAATATTAAACATATTGATGGATTAAGCATTTAATCTAAATATGTTTTGTGTATGTTTAAAAATAATAAGATAGGGAAATCAAATAGAAAATTTCTTTTAATTACTTCGCAGTTACATTTATGGTTTTTATCTAAATATTAACTTATATGACGCATTGTGTTTAAAATTATCAGCTAAATATAGAAAAACAAAGAGAAGCCAGCTGGATTTTGGGGTATTTACAGCTATACCATAGATATATGTAGATCAACAAGAGACTTTGACGTTTGTAGTGCGCAGCTGTAAGGGGCTTTTTTTGATAATTTCAAACCCATCTACTAGTATATAAGGCCTAGATTAGTTATAGAGGGACAAATCAGTCTGTTGAAGCAAAGAAATATGCGTATCTCAATCATCATTGTGCTTATTGGCTTGTTGGTCATAGCTGCGGCTCAAGGACAGCGAGGACAACAAGGTGGCCAAAGAGGTAGCCAGCAGGGTGGACAGAACAGCACTCAAGCTAGCTCCCAGAGTGGTCAGAGCAGCAGCCAAGGTGGCCAGAGAGGCTTCCGAGGAGGCTCGCAAGGTGGCCAGAGAGGCTCCAGAGGTTCCACTTCTTCCAGCACCGTTGCCAGCATAATAAACAATGATTACAGCAACTAAGAAGCTATGCTCTCTATTTAACCTTGTAAATATCAATAAAAACTGGCAACATATTATTTGAAATTAATTATCTCTTGAGCAATATACCCGCTTATGCGTTTCAACGCAGTGTATCAAAGGTCTCACAGTGCTGTCAATGCAAATCCCAAAGGCAATAAATAACCGAAACCACACGAATGCATTATCACACCAACTGTTGGCCAGCTATCCTGCCAGCCCACACCAAAAAGGATACAATATGTCAGCTGAATAAATGCCCAATGCCTGAAAGAGTAGAAATATGTAAAAAAAATTATGAGGCGTAAAGAGCGTCACGTGAAATTGCACAAAGTGCAGTTCGAGTTCATATTCATGAAGTCAACTACACACACATATGTCACACACACACACACACACACACACACACACACACACTGAGTGAGTCACGCCTGAATGCAGTTAACAGATTGCACGCCGATAAAAGCGACCCCGGGTTCAAACTGCAGAGCCGTGAAAAGGGTTGCAGGTGCTTTTTGCGGCCGGCTTTTGTTTCAGCTCAGCGATGCATAAAATTCGGTTAGACCAAACCAAACCAGACCAAACCAGCCGAGCAGAGCAGGGCAGAGAACCAGGACTGATGATGCACCACCTCATCCTCATCCTCAACATTAAATATATGCAAATTATATTGCAGCGATAAATGCAGACTGAAATTGTTTTCAATTTATGCAGAAAATCAACGGAGACCGCAATAAACGCATATTTAATTCAATGCAACATGTGCCACAGTCGTAAAAGTCGCTTCTGCACTCAATTAGCGTTCTGTGTTGCCTAAATTAAAATAAATAATTTCAATACAGAATTAGCATTGCTAAAATAATAGCCAATAATTAATTAAAAATATTCATATGCCAAAAATATTCTATATTAATAGGTACGAAACTTATTTAAAACCAATCAAAAGTCAATCAGTAACAGACTAAATATATCATTAAATTATTATTTGAATGAAACTCCATTCACAATTAGCAAACGAAATAAATCACAAATAATTAATTAAAAACAAACCAATAACAAACGTAAATTTAAAGGCATTGAAAACATATGTGGAAAATATAATATATTTATGAAATAGGAATGAATTTGAAACTAATCGAACGTCAATCAGTAATATAACAAATATATCTAAATTATTGTTTGATAGAAATTCCATTCATAATTAGCAAACGAAATAAATCACAAATAATTAATTAAAAACAAACAAATACCAAAAGTAAACATATGCGAAAAATATAAAATATTTATTTAATAGGAACGAATTTGAAACTAAGCTAAAGTTAGTTAGTAACAGAACAAATGTATCATTAAATTATTATTGGAATGAAATTCGATTCATAATTAGCAAACGAAATGAATCACAAATATTTAATTAAAAACAAACAAATAACAAACGTAAATTTAAAGGCATTGAAAACATATGCGAAAAATATAAAATATTTATTTATTAGGAATGAATTCGAAACTAATCGAAGGTTAATCAGTAGCAGAACAAATATGTCATTAAATTATTGTTTGAATGAAAATAAAGAAGACAAAATAAATCACAAATAATGAATTTAAATCAAACAAATTACAAACTTTAATTTGAAGGCATTGATAACATATGCCAATATATATATTTATATTTAGTTACTTAGAAAAATATTGTATATAAAATAGCACAATTTTCCAGCAACGAATTTGAAACTAATCGCTTTATCAGTACAATGAAAGTCAATCAGACACAGAAGAAATATATCATTCGTAGTAGCAGAATAGACAGTCAGCTGAAAATAATATCTAAAAATAGCCACAACTCTCATAAATAAAGCACAATTATGTGAGCCAACATGAGCAGACATAAACTCCAGCAACAATTGCCTTTTGGCAGCTCAATTTTGCGCTGCTATTCTTCGATTCGTCCGTCGAATGGACAAGATTGACCACATAATGAGCAGCTGGGATTGACTGGCACAAGTTCAGGGGTTAATCAACTCTGGAGCTGCGCGTTGCCGCCCCAAAAAAAGTGGTTCAACACTCACTAACAACGCACATTGTAAATGTGAAACGTGCCACGGGCGCACATTTGCCATGAGACTGGGCAGCTGCCACGCCCAGTTGCTAACGCCCCCAACAGCAGCAGCAGTTCAATTGGCATCAGCTGGGAACCCGTTTAGAAATCGACTTCATGTGGTCACGCTTTAAAAATATAACAAAATATTCTAACGCAAAATTCCGATTTAAAAAAAAAGAGCTAACAATAAAAATAAAACCGCTTTTTTCGGGGTCTTTTGTTTAGTGTTATTTGCAGCGGCGCAGAACCGACACTTGAATTGATGTGTAATAAAAAGTCGTGGTAATAGCTGCGATAACTATAGGTATAGGTGCAAACACACACACACACACACAACATATATAATATATACTATCTGTACATATATCATTATCACAGCTGTGGCTCAACGTGCTTTGCATAATAATCAAAAGACCCCAGCCAGACATTCTGGCAGTTCCATTCGCTAATTTGTTATTTAAATTAACCAGAGTCGCATAAAGTATAAAATGATACAACAACAAAAGTTCAGACTGCGTGCTGCTAATTAGCAAAGCTTAAAAAGCCGGTCTACCATCTCTTTTTCGTAGATGACTAATAGACCGACATGTGTTTGCTTATCTGGCAGATCCCATACGGCCCATACAGCATATTAACTAGCCTTCGGTATCCCATTGTCTAAGTGTCTAACTGTCAAGCGTTTGCTGTAATTGGCTGACAAAAGAAATAAGTAATAGAAAAATAAATGTACAATTGCAGGTGTTGTAATTGGGCAATAAATGTGAGGCTAATGGCGCGTTGTGTCGGGCATATATCATAGTGATAATTAGAGGCGACTTCTATACATTTAAAGTGTTTCGAGTTGATTGTTAGTTTCAGTTCATTGGTCGGCAGCTCAAGACTGCTTGAGTTCAAGATAAAGCACTTAAAAAAAGAAGATAGTTTTAAGGTAGAATGAATTTCTAGGCATATAAGCACTATATATAGAGTAGAAAGTTACAAATTGTCTCTTAATACTAACTGAATTTTAAGTATTAGCAGTTTCTTAGACTTTCACCTTGTTGCCGATCTGCAACAGCCTCTTTTGTGTTCAAAACAGAACCCATCCATCATTATACTAATGAATGTCAAGTTCAGTTCACATTGAAATACACAAGGCAAGCGAATGTTTACATATCATATCATATCATATCATGCACAGCAATTTGATCAGCTTGCTTGAACGAGTTGCGAGAAACCTGTTTGCTGTTTATTTAAAATCAATGCTAATTCAGTTAACAAGTTTAGACAGCTGATTGCTTGAATAAGTTAGCAAATGTTTGTAAAACAAAAAGCATAAAAAAGGCTATAGAAAAGAATACAAAAAGTGGTTGGAAAATCAAAAGTGAGAGCTAGCAGCCAATTATAGAAAATATAAATAAATATATAAAGGGTAAGAGTTAAATTTCCAACTGCCAATCATCAAACATATGAAAACCAACACTTAATTTGAATCAATTTCAATTTACAAGCTTTATTTGTTTTGACTTCAAACGAAATTCGAGTTTTCGGAGATTCTTTGCTTTTCGAATTCGAAAACAAAATACAAGTTATATGAGTATGTTTAACTTAAAGAGAATTCGAGCAAAATATATATATATAGCTGAAGTGGGCGGGTTAAGGGGGCGGGTTGTCAGAAAAAGAAAATAACTAGTAACTAATTTACATATTTGGAGTGTGTTTCACTTATATAATATACATACATATATACTTATGTTTTACATAGATTTTACACTTTAGACATATACATATACATCATATCATAGAACGTATATGGTATCAAGCCTATATATCAATCGCCAGATCATTCAATTCATTATTTTACTACAGCTTATTGTGAAAGCTTTTGCGCTTAACAAACCTATGGAAAATAAAGAAGCCAGAAATGAGAAAAACGAATAACTATGCAAAGCAGCTTACAAAAAATGTTACATATTGTTTAGAAGTATATAGATATACTTTATACGTACATATGTATATATCGTATATGTACTTTTGATTCATTTCCTTTTGTGAGGGGCTAGTTTAGGAATGTTTTGTTTGTTTCTCTTAAAATTCAATTTGTTTTTGTTTTTGTTTTTGCTACGGTATGTATATATATTTATATATATATAGAAGAAGAAGCAGCCAAGTATAAAAAATATCAACTTTTGTTCGCCTCTAACATCCAGTGAACACCCACACAGAAAGCTATCCGGTTTTTGCTTTTATCTTTTTGTTTTTTTCGTGGCGTTCTCTATATCTATATATTATTATGTCTGTCTATCTTTCTGTTTTGTGTGTGTGTGTGTGTGTTGGTTTCTCTATGCTCAGGACACGTTCTCAAAGACGGGTACAACAGGTACAACAACAACAATTAAACGCTATGCTAATTGGGAGACCCTCCTGCCACAGTCGGCCCCGGCCATCCCATCTACAGATTGAACAGCGTCAGGATTAGCGTCATGAGTGCGGCGCCTGCGAGTCCTGTCGCCTTGTTGTTGCCCTCAATGCCGAAGCCAGCCAGCGCCGCATCCTTCGACGACATATTCTCGGGCGCCTCATGCGAGCTGACCTCATTGGTCGCAGTCATATCGTTTAACGTCTTCTCCAGCGAATCCGGCCCGGAATGCTTGACGCCCACGTGCTCCACACGCACCAGCGGCGGCTCGTGAATGGGCGTCGGCTCATTGGTGCTGGTGGTGGTCGCGTGTGTCGTTGTCGATGTGGTGGTGGTGGTGGTCGTCGGCACCACAGTGCCATTCTCAATCCAATAGACGGCGCTGAACTCCATCTTCACATCCTTCAAGTAGCTCTTGCGCACCTGCAAAGTGGATAGTTTAATTGGATATGCCAGTGATGAGGGATTCTAGTTGTGCCACTCACCTCGGCACTGATCTTGCGCGAGACGCTCTCGCTGTCGTAGTAGAAGGCGAAGAGCTTGGCGGTGTAGGGCGCCTCCAGGGTCACATAGTTGCCACGCAGCGTCACATTGATGGCCGTGCCCGGCCAGAGTTTACTGTAGACGGCCTTGTTCTCGTGCCGCTTCTCGCCGCGCTTCAGCGCCCAGTTGATTTCCGTCGGCGTGGCCACGTTCTTCTCATAGATCTTGGTGGGCAGACCGCGGGCAACGCCCTCATGCGAGCCCCAGTACTGCAGATAGTCGAAGCTGTAGCTCATCACCTTCTCCATGGTGTCGTAGGTGTCGCCGCGATTCTCCAGAATCCCAGTAGCTGTATGTACAAATATAAAAGCAGTTCAGTTAAGTTGATCAAAGTACTTATGCTCCACACTGTCCACTCACCCAGTTCGGTCATGTTCTCGCGCAGGCTGGTGCGCAGTGCTTCCAGTTTGATGTCGCGCAGCTCGTAGCTGAAAGGCTCCGTTTCGACTAGGACATCACCCTCATCGTAGTACTTCTCGCGCTCGTTCTCCACCACCTTGATCTTGCCCAGACCCAGCGGCTCCAGGCGGCCCAGATTGTAGTCGGCGCCGCGATGCGTCTCGATGCCCTCGGCATTGGCGTGATGCACCGTCCGGTGGCGGCCAATGTAGGATTCGTCGCCGATGCGTATGGAGCCCACGGGTATGCCGGCCGTGAACTTGGTCCAGTGCTTCCAGGCAATCTTGCCCAGATGCCCCTTGTTCATCAGCACATCGAAGTGCTCGTTGATGCTGTGCTTGTGCAGAGCAGCGACACACACGTGCTTCTGCTGCACCTTCTCGGTGTGGCCAGAGGTGGGCACACCATCGATGGTCACACGGCACACATAGATCGGATAGTGCTCGTCCTCGCTGATGTATTTGCCGCCCTCGACAGCGAACTGCATCTGCTTGGCATCCTTGGCATCGTAGCTCTCCCACACCAGTGTGCTGGACGTGACCAGCTGGCCCAGCTGCGTGGAGGCGTTCTTGTATGTGAGCACAGGATGCACATGGCCCTGGATTGGTGTCGCCAGCTGCAGCAGTGCCACCAGCAGGCAGCCAGTGCCTGTCAGCATGGAGCTGAGACTACAGCTCTTGCTGCTGAGGTTACTTCGTCGTCTGCCCATGATCCTTCTTCTTCTTCTTTTGCTTGTTTCTTGTTGTTGTGCCCAATGTGTTGAGGAAAGTTCTGCAGATTGAAGAAGGAGTTGAAGAAAGGATTAGAGACTTGTTGTGAGAGCAGATATATTCTATATATTTAAATATATTCGAGCTTATCTTCGAGTTATAGAGAGCTTGGAGTTAGAGAAGTTCGACTGAATCTCAATTATTTCTAAAAAATAACTTAAGACTCTGTTTGCATTAAAAATAGTTAAGATTGATTGGATAATTTAGATTTATAAAGAGAAAATGAAATATTTAATATTTTCAAAACCTCAGCTCTCAGTTTAAACTTAAAACTCAGTTTCCTAAAAAAAATAGTTGGGATTGACTTTATAATTTAAATTTATATAGAGCAATATAAATATTTAATATTTTCAAAACCTCAACTCTTAGTTTTTTTACTTTTCTGTAACTACCAGAAGAATATTAATGATTTTTAAATACCTATTTTGGTATATTTGCAATGCTCACTTTTAATTATAAATAGTATATTTTGATCATAGTCTCGTATTTTCAATAAGGCAACTATTTTGAGCCACTGTACACCCTTCAATTCCAATAGAAGCTGCAAACTTTCCCTTTACGAACTGCCAAACCTCATGCGAGCAAATAGTATTGAGTTCGCCGTCAAAATATCTTAGCTAAGCATCCTTAATAGACTGTCCTGAACAATGTGCTGCAGCTGACATGGCTTATAGTTAACTTGGTTTGCTTTAGTGCCAGCGGCAACGAGTAAAACACACACATACATGAGAAAACCCCCTTCTCTGCCCTGAGGCCACAGCCAGAACCGGAGCCGACAACTTGTCCGGAAGTTCGCTTGGTCGCCTCCTGCTACATTTGCAAACATTTGCGTGGCGGGTGCCATTAAAAGCTTAAATGGGATAAACAATGCCGGGGCGAAGATGTAACGGAACCGCAGCGAAGCCCCAAAAACAATTCATTTAGTGGGTGGAGTTTTACAACAACTCATTTGCCAGGCAATGTCCGGCAGACGACGACGCTGATCATTAGAGGCGTCAATGTCAGCGACACAGACACAGTCACTCTGATGTCCACTTCAGACCGGGGGAATACACGAACAAGAGACGCAACATTGTTTTTGAGTCGCGCCATGGGACGCGCTCGAAGCTGCTTTGCCAATAAATTTGTTGCTTGTTTTGCGCAACTTCATTGCCGACGACACATGGCGTATACGTAACTTGCTAACTTCATTGGCGTATAAACAAAAAGAAGGAAGTTATAGAAAGAAGAGCAGCGTTGCAAATGCCGAATAGAAGCTACCCTATGAAACACTTTTATATTTCGATGATGAATAACATAAAGAAGCTAAGTAGCTTTTGAATCAAGATGTTTTCATAAACTATTTGTGTAAAGTAGTTCTTTAGATTACAAGATAAGATACACAAAAAAATATGTAATAGAAAGAAGAGCAGCATTGTGAATACCGAATACAAACTACACTATGATATTTCTGATCTGATGCAAAATGTTGAGTTATATAAAAAAGTTTTTAAATCGAGATGCTTTCATAAACAGTTTGTAAGTATAGAGTAGTTTTGTGACTAGTTTCTCAGTAAACTTTAGATAATAGGTAATCTAAAAACGTAGAATATATAATTATATATAATTTCTATATTCTGAAATACACCTTTCAACATTGCAACAAAGTCAAAATGCCCTACACAAACATTTGTAAGTGAAGTCTAAAGCGGAAGTGCTGGCGTCGCCATGTTTATTCATCAGCAGCCATTGTGTTGCAGGCAACTTGTGTCCTATGTGTGTGTGTGCGTCTGAGTTTGTGTCCTGCAGCTGTCCACTAGAACTGCTTGCAAGGTTTGTCTTCGTCTGCTGTCCGCTGACTCGACACTCCGCATTGTGTCGTAGCTTTCTCTCTCTTGGCCAACAGTCTAACCTTAGCGCTTGACCTTAGGTGATGCCCCCCATCTCCCCCCCTGCTTACTCCACTGGTCTGTCATTGTAGCCGCTGTCTGCAACGGATATGAGATGATAAGGTTACATGCAACATCATTTGTTTGCCTGACAAATGATGTGTTATTGTGATAGTGTTTCAAAAGCTAACAATAGCAACAACGACCAGCGGGCCATCCAACTTTCGAGTGGCTCTGTCCGAGTTCAAGTGACGCGAGTCAAAATTTAAATAATGCAACAGCATTGAGTGTGTGCATGGTGTGTGTCTGTGTAGTGCAGTGTAGTGTGGCATGCTGCTGCAAGTGATGGATGACAAAGCGGCTACTGAGGACTTGAAAGGATTACAGCGATTAGAAGATGCTTGGGGATACGAGTATGCAGCTCATTTATCTACCAGAGTTCAAAGCTCTAAGATACTAAATTGAGGCAGTTTGTTAGCCAAAAGTAAGCTTGAGTAGTTACAAATGAGTTTTAGAAAGTACTTGATTTGTGGAGTTGCTTTTGGTGTTTTGAAATAAGTCGTGACTCTTAAAGTTCTTCTTTAAAGTATCAAAAAGTGATACTAGATGTCTTATCGTTGCTTTTTTTAATAGAAAATCAAAAAATCTAAAGTGCTTCAGATTTAAATGCAGGTTTATTATAGAGGTCAACACCTGATCAAAACTGCAAAGGGATCGAAAATCTGATTAGTTTTGACAAAGTTATGGAAGTTGGAAGTTTTGGAATAGCATTTCTAGGGATTTGGGAGTATTATCTTGGCTTGTGTTTCACAAAAATTTTAAAAATCCAAAGTGCTTAATATTTATATGCAGAATTATTCTAGAGGTTGAAACATGATCAAAATTGCCTCGGGAATGAAAATCCGATCAGTTTTGATAAAGTTGTGAGAGTTTTAGATGTATGAAAGACATTTCTATAGACTTCTGTGTATTATCTTGGCTTGTGCTTCACAGAAAATTTAAAAATCAAAAGTTCTTCAATTTTAATTGCAGATCTAATATAGAGGCAAAAACCGGACCAAAACTGCCTCGAAAATGAAAATCTGACGAGTTTTGACAAAGTTATGGTAGTTTTAAATCATAAAAGGGCATTTCTAGGGACTTGACCATTTTGATATTTCGGACATTGGCTGAACACTGACTGTATGTATTAGCGAGTCTATACTGTAGTAGAAATACTCATAAATATGTATACTAGAGCTAAACTTACACATATTCCGTAAGTAGTTTCTTGTTAGTTTGCTGTCACGTACTTAGGCACTTTTAACTTGATGCTCGTAATATAACCCAAATTTAAGTGAGTTTGATGATGAGCATTAAGATAAATGCTACCCATACTTGAGACTTGAGGCCAGCATTCAGCATTCACTTCTGTAACTCTTTAAGTTGAAGTTGAAGCAGTCAACTATGACGCACTGCAGAAAAGTAAACCACGAACAGAACAAGAATTTTCAAGCATTCTCTCAAGTGCCGTCGACGGAAGTAACTGTCATAAAAAAAGAAGGCTGTGGGCAAGAGGGGGCGTGGCAAGTCGGGGGTTACATGCTTGTAAAGGAAATAAGAAGGCATAATAAATTGACCTCTGGTAACCGCATAGTTGGCCCCCTTTTTGTGCAGGGCAATAAAAAAGCTAAAAATAGCCAGTGAATTAAGGCGCAGCGCATTATACATTCTGTATATTATATTTAAGGCGCAACCAAGTTGCAAAATGAAGAGGCAACAACAACAGCTTGCAGCACGTTGCAGATAATGAGGCAAGCCAGTATTCAATTGAGCTAACTGGCTGCACAAGAGTTCGCCGGTGAAAGTTCACGTTGCATTTTATTAAATCAAATGCAACTAGCAACTTGCAACTTTGTTGCAGCCACACAGGTCTCTCAGTCTCTCATTTTTGGGGGCGCAGGTTGCACACACATTGAGATTTACGAGCGTGCGTTGAAAGGTCTGCGGGTGCATGAATAGAAAGAGAGAGAGAGAGGGGAGGGAGTCCGTTTAATTGGATTTGATTGAACTTTGACTCTGACCCTCATAGTTGTTGCAAGTTGTAGTTGTTGTTGATCGCAATGCTGATTGTTGCAAGTGCCACATTGCTCACGAGTTATGCATACTTATCATGAGGGTGGTGCTGATGCTGATGCTGCTGCTGATGCTGCTTCAATCAACGCAATTTGCCACCGCGCATTGACACTACAGACAGACTGATATGGAGTCGTATACTTGATTTCCCAGCTGGGGCAGAGTTCAGTGCACTTGAAAAAAGCTTGATTACGGGGCAAGCAAACAAAAATTAATTAGAAACTCATTAAGTGCCATTTGCCTGGAGCTACGTGATGCCCACTGTGATTGGGCGTGGGAAAGTAGCGAAAAACAAAGAAAATAGACAGAGAGACAGACTGCGAGAGAGACGGAGAGAGAGAATAACACGAGTTTCTAACTCATTTACACAGCGATTTACGACACTGCCTGTTAATTGATGTAAAGTGAAAAGTGGCCGAAGCTTGTCTGTGAAAATTCAATTACCGTCCCAAGTATCGAGTGTTTTTTCCATCGGAAATTGTGAGGGTTAAAGCTTTCTGCTGTCTGCTCTGATTATGCTATAAATCAGTGAAGCTTTCAACACTGGACCACAGCATTAGTTGGCACAACTATTGTTCAAGAAGAACTCGAGCAGAGAGCTCAAAAGTCAAATGAAAATTGAATTTTTCTTCTCTGTCCAAACGAAAATAAATTGCATTTCTGTTTTCAAGTGGGGGCACAGAATTTAATTTAAACAAAATAGGAAAAACAAAGCCGAGTTTTAATTGAAATTGAAAGCAAAAAACCAAAAAACAATTAGATTCGAGAGGATTGCAATTGTTGAAATAAATACTATGTGAGTTAAGCAAAATGTGAAGTTAAAGCTATTTAAATATATAACAATACTAATAGATACAAATAATAATATAATACTATATAAATACTAAATATAAATACTATGTTTTTAAACAGATTTAAAAATGGAATACAATTTCAATTCGTTAAAACATATCTACAAAATATTTTTTTCTCTCTGAAAGAAAAGTTGTTCATTTGATTTTTGCTTGCCCAATCAAAAGCCTAATTAAATATTGTTCCACATGTTGCACTGAGTAATTAGTAAATAGACAGTGATTGGAAAATTGTTTGTTGAGACACGAATAGCATGAATGATATGAATACTACTTATACAACTGTTCAACTAACAGCCGATTAAGCAATTCTCGCGATTGCTCCACTTGGGAAACAAAAACTAAGTATACAATCTCAAAATGATTGCAATTCAATGCTCGTAATTATTGGAAAATGTGTATCCGCAGTCTTTGGGCCTGTTAAATGTTTTTCACTCTTTTTCTTTTTTCAATTGGAGCTGAGTGCAACTTAATTGATAGCTTTAGCAGCTGGTTTTCGCCGTTTCCTCAATTATTCAGATTGTGTGTCATAATTGCGCTTGAATATGAATTAAGTCATGAATTTCGCAATGATGTCAGCAGTTTTTAAGATCAGTTTTGCAAAATGTGGGTGGCTCAAAGTACGCCTTGGGCTGGGTTACTGACAGTAATTGCTGTGAACCCCTCCTCTCAGAAACCAGTTTTTGGTGCTAGACAAGTTTTGTGCAGTTTGCAATTTGCAATTTGCTGATAACAGGTGATGATGTCGTCACCGCTGCCTTATGCTGCTCCTCCTGCTTCTGCCCCACACCCACGCTAAGTGTCTATCGATTCTTTATGCAACAGTTGCACAAACCTAACCTAAACCCCAATCTCGAGCTGAGGCAACGAACCGCAGCTAAAAGGCACTGGCCCGAGTCTGTTTAGCGGCATGTGCCGCAGTTTTTCTCTGATGTTGGCAGCGAAAAATCAAAGAAGGCAAAAAAGAGAAGAAATTACAGCACGTTGCTGTTGGCCGAAACAGTTGTTAACTTAATTAAAGTGCACTGCGCAAAGGTAACAGAAGATAAGCAGCAAAACAACAGAGCACGTGGCTTGAGTTAGGGTGACTACTGCAAATGCCCTGCAACTAATTTGGAATATAGGGGAATATTTATAAGACTTAAGATACTAACTTAATGTAAGATTTATACAAATTTAACTTTGAGATATATTTTATAAAACTCCCTAATTATTTATTAAACTTTTTTTTAAATTGTTTAAGTATTTACATTAATCCTATATTAATGAATTTCAATTTTAATTAAATTTTCCTATCAACACCCTTTAAATCAATGCTGTTCCTTATTTTCTTTTTCTTATCCTAAATTTTGGTGTAAAAATTATGTAGATTTAAATTCCACTATTTAGATCAATATTTTGCTTGATTATTTACATATTTTCAAAAGAATATTTTTATAAATTCAAGTTTACAATAATCCTATACTATAAACTCTTTTCCATTTTCATTAAATTTTCCTATCAAGATCAAAACCTTTAAAATCTAGAATCGTCTATATATTCTTTTTATTAAATTTTCCTACAAACACCTTTCCAATTTATATTCTTTTTTCTATTTTTTCTACCAAATCTATTGTAAAATTTATACATATCGAAATTATAGAATTTTACCCATATTTAGATAAATATATAAAATATAAAATCTAAATTAATCTTTGCCATTTTTATTAGGTTTTAATATCAAAACCTTTAAAATCTCTTCTTAGTTTTCTATTTCTTCTTTTTATTATACATACTTTTCTTTATATGCTATTTCTTCTAGCAAAGATGACATAAGACCTTCTCACTAGCTCTTAGTCATCAAAAGCAATTAAAGCTTATGCCTCATGTGGTTTCTCTTCATAATAGTTTAATCAAATACTTTGTTTACTTTACTTGTTTTTTTTGCTTGGCACGCATTTTTTCTCCACCGCTTAAATCAAAATATTTCTGTGCACATGTCACGTTATTTTTGTTGTTATTTCTTTTTGTAGTTGTTTGCTGTTGGCAACGTTTTTCAACTGCCGATCTTTTGTGATTTATTGAAGAGCAGAAAGAAGAGCATCGTTGCTGTTTGGACAGCTGAGACGACAGTTTGGCTGTCGCTATACGTGTGCTAACTGGCCAAACAATTGGACACATTTGCATGGTGCATCTCTATTGGGGGCACTGCATCAATTAAGGCGTCTGGAGGACCCAACACAAACACATTCTCGTTAGCGCCAGACTCTGCTCTCTTGGCTACTTGCAGCAGCTGCTGCTCTGACCAGCCCATTAAATTGAATGCAATTTGCACGTGACAATGGACAATACGGGTTGGGGGAGTGGGGTTAGGGGGTTATTGGGTGGTAGCCCCCACTTTGTATAGCACACCTCATCTGTCTGGCTGTGTGAAAAACGTTCTCACTACACTCAATTAATTTAATGGATCAATCGATCGTTTTGTTTGATGAAACGCGAGTAGCCAACTCATTAAATTAATGCGTTCGTTGGGCAATTTGTGGGCCTTTGTTTTACTTATGGCTTTAATTGCACCAAACTCAGCTTTAAACTTAGCTAAAGGCTATACAAGTTTTGTGCATATTCAAAACTTGTCTATAATAATTATACGAAAATTGTTATCAGGCTGTTAGACAATTTACCACCCAGTTTTTTTCATTTTATATGCAAATTGCAAGCTCATAAATTGTTTTCTATGACCAAAAAAAAATTAATAAAACCAGCTAGTTTCCTGTTTTACTTTTAAACGACTCAAATCATAAATATGCCTAAAAAAAATGTATACAAAATACGGGCAAAAGATTTATTTAAAGCGCGCATTGAGCAACATTTAATTAAAATGAAATTAGACAAACAAATGAGCGGTTAATTAATTAATTCGTAATGCCCAATAAATTTGTCATCAATTTCAATTCGGTGGCTCAAGAAAAAACCTTAAATAAATGCATTTTTTATGCGGCTGGCAAACAAAACAAAAAAAAACGATACGCTGCTAATCGACGTTCGTTTCATAATTTATATTAATTTATTTGTAATTTAATTTTCTGCGCTTTGTAAAAAGCACAAAAATGTGCGCAATTAAATATTTAAATTGTTTTTCGTTTTCGACTCTTTGGACGGCATCTTTTTGATGCCTTTGCATGTTTGCCATTAGCCGCTACTCAAATTTGTTTGAAGGTTGACAAAATGTTTCAATTAATAAAAATATTACACATACACATAAAGGAAACTGTGTTGTTGATAAAAAGAAATAATGGAAACTTTTAAGTTCTAATATTTTATTTTTTTAGCTATTTTCTCCATCACAGTATCTGATTTAAGAATCTTCATCTGCTTGTGGATTCTTTGTTTACTCTGCAATTTTGTTTTGCTACCTGATATCAAATTCTGGACAAGAAAACAATTTGCTGACAGCCGTCTGGAACGTGACTTGAGTGGCCTGTCAAATATTTATTTAACTGCCACATGAGAAGATGACACTTCTATTAACTTTTCACACACAACAATTTTATTAAGGTAGTAGCAAAAAAACAAGGTGCATAAGTATTTGAAAATAAAAGAAGTAACAAGCAAAATAGATAATAGTTTAAGATGTACATAAATAATTGATTGAAATAAATTGGTTATACTATATGAAGTGTCAGAAATGCTGGTAAAAATATATAAAAATTAAAAAAAACAAGTGGGGAAGGATTATCTTCGGCGTGCCGAAGATTTTCTCTTTTCGAACCTATAGACAATTTTCACTCTGCCAACTGCACCACTGAAATTTCATAAGCTGTACAAAATCGTTTTGTCGCGTAACATTTTTTTTTTGTTCTAAGAAAGTTTAGTTTATTGCCAGTTGTATAGCAGCATAAGATATAGTGATCCGATCCGGCCGGCTCCAACCAATGTGATTTCTCTTTAAATAATAAGTATCAGTGCAAAGTTTCATCGCGATAGATTCAAAAACATGGGATATATGGCCAAAACCGACTTCGGGTTGTATGGCAGCTATTAGGTATAGTGGTCCGATCCGGTCGGCTCCGACCAATGTGCTGTCCCCTGGAATAATAAGTGTCTGTGCAAAGTTTTATCGCGATAGCTCAAAAACTGAGGGACTAGTTTGCATACATACATACAGACAGACAGACAGACAGACGGACATGGCTAGATCAATTTGTATTGTCATTCTAAGCATACTGGCAGTAACTTTTGGGGGTCTCCGACGCTTCCTTCTATGCGTTACAAACTTCAGGACAAACTTAATATACTATTTTCTTCGAAAAGAGTATAAAAACTATCATTTTTAACTTTTTTTCATTCCTGTTCATGAAAGTTGAGAAGAATTCATGCATTAAAATATGCCTTGAAGCAGCTGTACTAAAATTTGGTAAATATAGTTGCACATCAGTTATAGTAGAGTTCTAATCATTACTATGGCCTTCTGGATTCAAATGAGTTTACCATATATGATTTTTCCTTTGTCAATACTAATAACTTTGTTAAGTTCGTCAATATTTCGTTAGTTATATTTCCAATTGATAAATTCGAGCAGTTAAAATTCTTTACAATGCAGCGAGAAGAAAGAGAAAAATAAAGATGAAAGAGAGCAGGAAAGGGAGGAGGAGGAAGAGGAGGCAGAGGCAGAGGAAAGTGAAGAGCTGGATACCGAAGATACAGATTCGGATGTGGAACAAGTTAATCTGCATCGCAATGTTAGAACAAGTGGGTATTATTTACCAACTAATTGATATATTGATTGATAATATGATTGATTTACAGCTGAGAATAAGCGCAGCAGTTCGCTGGAATTAGTATTTGTGTTTCTCTCGTACTTCATCATGGTCCTCACGTTTCCCATCTCGATCTTCATCTGCCTGGTCATCCTGCAGGAGTATCAGCGAGCGGTCGTCCTGCGCATGGGTCGCCTACGTCCGGGTGGAGCACGTGGGCCCGGCCTCATCTTTATCTTACCCTGCGTGGATCGATATACGAAAGTGGATATGCGCACGTCATCGCTGAATGTGCCGCCACAGGATATACTGACCAAGGACTCGGTGACGATCAGCGTCGACGCTGTCGTCTACTATCGCGTGAAGAACGCACTCAATGTGGTGCTGCAGGTGAAGGATCACGAGACCTGCTGCCAGCTGCTGGCGATGACAACGCTGCGCAACATCACTGGCAGCTACATGCTCATCGAGCTGGTCTCCTCCAAGAAGGCGCTGTCCAGGCAGATCAAGAGCGCTCTGGATAGCACCGGTGCCACCGAGCCCTGGGGCATACGCATCGAGCGTGTCGAAATGTGAGTCTACTCTATATACATATATATATATCTAGGGAGTCACTAACATTGCCCCTCTCAGTACGGATATCTACATGCCCGAGTCTTTGCAACGTGCCATGGCCGTGGAGCAGGAGGCGAGACGTGAGGCGATGGCCAAGGTGGCTGCCGCCAATGGTGAGCGAGATGCCGTCAAAGCACTCAAGGAAGCAGCCGATATTATGGAACAGAATCCCATAGCGCTGCAGGTGAGTAATCGCAGCATCAAAGTTCATTAACGTGATCCAATCATATGCATATATCTTTTTTCAGTTGCGCTATCTGCAAACACTCAATAGTATTTGCAATGAGGAAACCGAATCTATTGTGTTCCCATTGCCCGTCGATATTATACAGAAATTATTGAAATGAGTGCATTTCAGTTAAAGAAAATTTAAACGTAAAAAGCAAATTAAATATATGTATTTATTTCAGTTCAAGTTTTATTTGTAATTATATTCTTACATCTGAAGCGCAATTAGTTGAAGTCTGGTAAGTTTTAGGCACATATTTCCGCAATTAAGCCATAGATTTATTGTTTTTCTTCTAAAGACAAGCCGAAAAACAAAAACATTTCAGATTGCTATTTGCATCATTAAAATCAATTAAAATCTGTTGTAACGCACAAAATAGCAATTAATCTTGAATACTATTCAAATGAACCCAGCGAGTATGAGTGTGAGTGTGAGTGCGACTACGAGTACCCGATGTCGAAATGAATGCCCGTTGATTGACATACAAGACAAATGGACATAAAGAGGCAGCACTCAAAAAAAAGAGGGTACAATAACTTAAGAATTCTGGAAGCCACTTGCAGCATATTTCGCATACATCTATATATAATGGTTTTTTAATTATGCACCAAAAAAAACAAAAAGAGGGCGAAAAGCACTTAAAACTCTTGAGCAAATTAATTAAGTTCAATAATTTAATAAGCGATTTTCTATTTGAGGCAATTTCACATATCTGCTGCTTTTAATTTAACTACATTTTCATATTGTTTTATTCGTATATATGTATATGTATCTTTATCGAATACATTGACCCCCAGATGAAAGCAGCGACTGCGCACTTAACCAACTGAATTGGTCATGGACCGTTTGAGTTGCGATCTCGCAACTTGGCTACATGTGTTTTCTGTTTTTTATTTATTTTTTTATTTTTTAAGAGCTACGTCATTGTGGCAGCGGAGCAGAAACCCAAACCGGTACCGGGGAGTCCAATAACGAACCACGTGCTCTGACATTTTGCCGCCAAAAAACGAAAAGACAATGAGTTGAACTGGTTTTTTGGGCTTCAGATGCAAAGAGAATAGAGTTCTTAAAATAAACCGAAGAAATAATACGCTAAAAAAATAAATGATATTTGATATTCAACTAATAAAGGGAATTAGACAAATTTTCGCTTAACTCAATAATAATAGTAAAATAAAATAGGATCTTAAGAAAAATGGAAGAAAAAGTGTGCTAAGTTATAAAAATAAATTGATAACAACATAATAAATAATACATAAATATTTGATAATAATAAAGTAGTTCAAATAATTAATATAAACATAAGATCTTAAGAAAAACCAAAGAAATAATAAGCCAAGTATACATATAAATTATTTAAAAATATAATAAGTAAAAAATAAATATTTAGTAATAGATAAACAAAATATTATATAAACATTCAATAATAATTAAGCTTCAATAATAAACTACAAATGGAAATATATAAATATTTCGTTTAAATCGAAAACTTACAATGCAAAATAATAAATATATTAAAAAAGAAGCAACTATATATTAATTAAGCAACTATATATTATTAATAATAACTATATATTACAAAAAAAGAACCTATTTAGTAATCAATTAAAATATATATTCTATAATAAATAAAAAATAAATATTTAATAATAAATAAAAAGAGTTATTGAATAATAAGATACAAATGGAAATGTGCTAAATATTCGATTTAAATCAATTACTTATAGTTAAAAATAAATAAAAACTCAAGACAAAATGCTTTAACGAACACTCAAACTCTCAGCTGCAAAGGGTATTTTTATATATTATAAATTCTAGCTTCAGCATTCATTGCCATGTTTCAATTTGACTGCCTCAAATAATTAATACGCAGCAGCGTTCTAAGCGTTACAAATGTATCTATATATGTGTGTATTTCTATATGTGTATCTGTAGTATCTGTGTATCTGTGTGTTTGCTGTATATATTTAAATTATGGACGCATTTTCAAGGTGATTGTGACGTAATGGCAAACACAGGCTTTTATTATTTGCGCTCCGTGTTTGGTAACGAAGTTAATCAATTTTAGAGATTTATCTGAGACTCGACAGTCGGCTCATTGTCGCAGATACATTTATAATTGCGGCCTATTGCAGCACACATGCAAATAAGCTCAGAGTTTGTTATATGTGTATCTGTATCTGTATCCGAATCAGAATCGCATATGTCAGCATTAAAAAGCATAATACACATCACAAATCATGTTGGCAGCGCATTTGCAACTCGCTGCTGAATATACTTATGTGAAACGTTACCCCATAGGATTGTACAATGTACAATGTATCTATAGTATTGTTTTCAGCTTCCAAAACTGTTTGTGTAAGCTTATAGCGTGAGCGTTGTTCGCTTATTACAACAACAACAACAACAACAGAAAAGTGGGCAACATGTCGGACTTATATATTTTCGTATTGTAATCGCTGACGTTTATTTTGCAATTTCAAATTTAATAGCTTCAATTAAACGAGATAAAATATAAACGTTTATGTAGGCTGTGCTTTATGGGATTTGTAGATTTAATACGGGCACGATAACGTTTTTTTTTATAACTAACTATTAATAAATTTAATTGATTTGGTATAATAGGAAAATTAGGTTTAAAAACTTAGGTCCAGTGCTTTTAATGGTTTAATTAAATCTCAAACTATTTTAAATGCTAACTCAAAAAATGTATTCTTAACTTTTCTAACTTCTGTCTTCTGCAAACTTTAAAACTCTTGAAGCGAAACCTTTTAACTAGCTGATAAAAAAAAACTCATATTTCCAAAACTATTCCAAAAAAAGTATATACATATTAGAAAATTTAGATATATATATATATTTTTTTAGAAATTTTGTTTAATAAGAAATTTAGATTTTTTTGTTTTATGGTTTACCTAAATCTCAAACTATTTGATATGCTAACTCAACTAAATTTCCCCCAGTACTTATTTTCTTTGCTTACTTTTGACTTCTACAAACTTTGCAACTCTTGAAGCGTTAAACATAACCTTTAGCTTGCTGATAAGAATGCACTCATATTTCCAAAAAAAAAAAAAATATAGAAATACTTAAGATATCAAACCGGAGTTTTTCTAGCTTAACGCAAACTTAATTAAAAGTTGCTGCAACATAAGCAGACAACCGCATAAAACTTTCGAGCATGGCTCACAAATTTACTCATAACCGGCACAGATGTGGGTTCAGATTACACACAAAGCAAACATATATATATATATATATATATATTTGTGTATATGTGTATAGTGGTGGTAAGTGCAACTTTAAACTATTTATAAAGATGCACTTCGTTGCAGTTGGAGCAGCGCTTCTTCTTCTGCATTTTTACTTTGCTTTTATCGGTTTGATGGTTGATAAATCATGCTGTGGTTTGGTTTTAGCTACGGCCCCGTCTAAGCTAACTGTACATCAAAGTTATGGTTATGCTTGTCGAGGGACTCTCGACTGGAGCAGCACATGCGATGATGACAAGCCGGCTCCATTAGCACCTCATTGACAGGCGCGGATGCATCGAGTTACGCACTGGCGAAGAAGAAGTGGGGGGCAGGGGGCAGGGAGGATGACTTGGATGTCAGCTCAGAAACTAGATTACACACTGATGATGTGCTCCAGTAAATGTGGCTGCTGCTGCTGCTGCTGCTGCTACTGCTACTGCTGTTTGGATATCGCGTGCCGCACTTATTATGTATCTTTAAGATACAATTATGCATGTTGTATCTTGCGGCTGCCTTCACGGGCCCGCAAGCAGCGCCTTCTCCACATTGTTGCTGCAAACATCAGTTGTTTGCCTTAGCTTTCAATGACGACTTTTTGACAGCCCATCAATAAGCAACAGCAGCAGCATATTCACATTTGTGTAAAGAACCAAATGATATTTGTAAACATCACATTATAGCCTCCAAAAGTGTATAATACATCAATACTCAGACTGAAGGGCTTTTTCATCAATTTATTGCTTAAGATTTTCACTGACTGACAGTTTTGTTTTGTATGAAGTACTTTCTGGCCGTTTCATATGTTGACAAAGCTCTTCTAATGGTACTGATTGCTCTGAAGCTCACTTGCATAACTCGCTTTCAACTGCTCTTTCAACAAAAACGCTGTCAAATGGCTTAAAGAAACGGCCTCAAAACTCAAGACTTGACACATTTGTTATTTGATCCTTTTCTGACAAGGCGCCTTTGGGCCTTGAAACCCCTTTTTTCCAAATGGGCTTAAACTGTGCTGTAATTAACTGGCAATTTGCATTTTAACGAAGCCGCCAAAGCCTTGTTATGCCCTGTAGTCGTAGTCATAAGTGGGGTATATTGATTGCATGTGATATGAAGCTAATTTACTAAATAAAAACAAACTAGAGAAATATTATTAAAAAACAAGCGGGGAAGGATTATCTTCGGCGTGCCGAAGATTTTATACTCTTTTCGAAACTTTAGGCAATTTTCACTCTGCCAACTGCACCACTGAAATTTCATAAGCTGTACAATATCGTTTTGTCGCGTAACATTTTGTTTTTTTTTTGTTCTAAGAATATTTAATTCATTGCCAGTTGTATAGCAGCTATAAGATATAGTGATCCGATCCGGCCGGCTCCAACCAATGTGATGTCTCTTTGAATAATAGGTATCTGTGCAAAGTTGTATCGCGATAGCTTTAAAAACATGGGATATATGGCCAAAACCGATTTCGAGTTGTATGGCAGCTATAAGATATAGTGATCCGATCCAGCCGGCTCCAACCAATGTGATGTCTTTTTGAATAGTAAGTATCAGTGCAAAGTTTCATTGCGATAGATTCTAAAGCATGGGATAAATGGCCAAAACCGACTTCGAGTTGTATGGCAGCTATAAGATATAGTGATCCGATCCGGTCGGCTCCGACCAATGTGCTGTCCCCTGGAATAATAGGTGTCTGTGCAAAGTTTTATCGCGATAGCTCAAAAACTGAGGGACTAGTTTGCATACATACAGACAGACAGACAGACAGACAGACAGACAGACAGACAGACAGACAGACAGACGGACATGGCTAGATCAATTTGTATTGTCATTCTAAGCATACTGGCAGTAACTTTTGGGGGTCTCCGACGCTTCCTTCTATGCGTTACAAACTTCAGGACAAACTTAATATACTATTTTCTTCGAAAAGAGTATAACAAATGGGGCGTACCGAAGATTTTATACTCTTTTCGAACCTTTTCTTGATGTTCTAAAAATTGGTATCATATGTATTTAAATGTTTCTTATGAAATATTAATCTAAAGCTGTTATATATTGAAAAAATAATTAGAAAAAAATTTAAATATATGATTTTCTTTCAAAATATTCAATGACGTATAACTTTGCAACTTATGACTCAATTGATTTGAAATTTTAAACATTGATGAGTTTTAAGGATATTCAAGTGCAAAAGGAAATGGAAGACAACAGCTTTGAAAAGATCGAAAATATGGCCAAAACCGACTTTCAGTTGTATGGCAGCTATAAGATATAGTGGCCCGATCCGACCAGTTCCGACCAATGAGCTGTCCCTTTGAATAATAAGTCTCTGTGCAAAGTTTTATCGCGATAGCTCAAAAACTGAGGGACTAGTTTGCAAACATACAGACAGACAGACGGACATGGCCAGATCAATTTGACATTCTAAGCATAGTTAACTTTTGGGGGTCTCCGACGCTTCCTTCTATGCATTCTCCAAAATTTGCATACAAGTTGTTTTTACAGGTCATTTGACAGTCTGTCAATCTGCATTTATTTGCTCTCTTGCTTTTGTCTTGCAACATTCGGTTCCCTTTCAACTTGGGCGCTGCTTTGTTTACACATTTTGCAGAGACTTTGTATAACTGTTTTCATACCAAAAACAAATGGCATTTGTGTGCTGTTTACTTTTACTAATTTGTTATTGTTGTCTTGTTTTACCCCCCCTCTCTCCCTCTCTATAAGATTACTTAACTCGTTGTATCTCTAAGATATATGCTTTCCGGGTTTCTCAAAACTCAAATTACAGCGCTTAACGGGTTATGGAGCGAGCAGGGCAACTCGCTGGGTATTTGCAGCCTGCAATTTATTATAATAAAATTTCTATTTTAGTGTGTGTGTCCACAAAAAAACTGGGCTGCAATTTGTTTTATGCGCTCAGTGTCACTTTCAATTTCTAGCAATTTAAATCGCGTTTTCAGCTATTTGCGGCCTGAGGCTTGTGGCGCGTATCCGCCGAATGAGGTCAGCACTGGACCGAGTCAGCTATTAAACAAAACACAGCACAACAAAAAAAGGTTCCTCTCGCCCCCATATGCGACAATATATAGTATATAGCGTATACGACGCGTTGCTATGCGTTTTTTTTTTATCAGCTCTAGTGTCAAAGGAATGAATTGAGTATGTCGAAATGTCCATTTGACGACAACGCCTGATCAGAGTGGAGTGTGGCACTGCCCGAGTGGCAATTTCTTGGCGCCACTGCCACAATCAGCATAAATTTCCACAAAAAATGCAAATTAGTGGAGTCTATTTGCGGATAACGAATGAATTAAACAAGTTCCCCTCCCCAACAAGACTAGTTTGCAGACACACACTCTCCACACACAATTGATAGGATGCTGTGAGATCGTTAGATGCATAAGATACTTAATTGGCTGTGATGAGGTATAAATCCACTTCTTAATCTGCCAAGACTCAACTCCTTAAATGTGCATTTTCCATGCTTCCAACTGCCATAACTTTGTCAAAACTTGTCAGATTTGCGTGCCCGAGGCAGTTTTGATCATGGTTTGATTTCCACAATAATTCTGCATTTCAATCTAAACCACTTATCAATTTTCGATTTCCTATTAAATTTTGTGTTTAAATTTCGAACAGTTTTTCAATATTTAGATCCCAAATTTATTCTCTTATGCGTGTCAAAATAAGTATTAAATGTCAATTAAAATTTGATTGAGAGAACAGCTTTTCTAATAATCGGCAGCAATGGAAAAATATCGCAAATTAAAACATGTGTTTATGCGTTTCCGATTTCCATACATTGTACGTAATGGGAAATTCCAATGGAATTGATGATATATTGCACAACAACAGCTCAGCTCGAGTTTCTATTCATAACAAGTAGTTAGTGTGCCGGAAAATATAAATTCATGTGTTCATTATTAAATATCATATTTGATATAAAAGCTGATATTGCTGACAGTTCATTACTATAAATATGGCCTTGTACAAACCGAAGAAATTGCAAACATTCCTTTGTAAGTGAAATGCAGCACAGAGACTGGCAAATTCGAAATCATTTCAAGCGATTAGAAAAAATGCAGAACATGGCCAAGAATTCGCATGCAGCAATTTGATAAACACAATACCACAAAGTGGATAATAAGGACAGGGGGGGGGGAAAGAATGCAGCTGATGTCAGCTAATGGACGCCGCCAGGTGGCGCTTTGCATGAACTGCACATCGGCGGCACGCCCCATTAATTGGCGATGACATGAAGCAGAGCAGCGGCTTCCATTTGGCATTTGGCAATTAGAAAATGTCAGCCCGTGGCAATTATATAATTGAGCTTGACTGGGTCACAGCAGACTCAGCCACGACACAGTCACTGCATTTACTAATTGAGGTTGAAAGCAGGCCAGGCCAGGCCAGTCCAGTCAGTCAGTCAGTCCAGTCAGCTATCTCGCTAGGAGCACACTCCGCTCATAATGCTGCTATCTCGTGATATAACATAGAATAATAAAAGCACACTTGACATTAAATTGGAATTAAATTGCAGCCAGAGCGTCGCTCCACATACGGAGCTGATGACACCGTTTGACAACATTGACACGCATCTTGACAAAACGCATCCAACAGATACATAAGTATCTATATACTCAGCGAGCACCTAATGGCCCGGAACTGCACCCGCCGTGGCGTCGATTCCCTGTGGATACCCTCTATGGCTGGCATTGTCTTTAGATGTGTGTGTGTGTTGGTGTGGATGTGGGTGAGCTTCCAAGTGCATGATATGTAGCATTAAACGAGATAAGCGGCGTCTTAGATTGGAGTATCCACTTCGGCAGCCGCTAACTTACTATCAAGTGGCACGCACTGTGGTTCCAGCTGCCACACACACACACAGTGGGTAAGTGGGTTAAGTTATTAAGCACATATCAAATAACAAACTCAAGATGGTGGGGTCATAAGGAAAGTATGACAGGAAAATAGTATAAAGGAACAATTTATAGAAGAATTTATAGAAATTTATAATTTAAAAAAAGAAATGCTGGAAATTTCCTTTTTATTATATATTGGGTGTAACAGTGTTAAATATTAAAATGAATAATATTTACTTATGTTGAAATATATTTGTAAATGCTTATAAAAGCCATAACATTTATCTAATATTTCTAAATCATCAATTCAAATTTTTATAAATTCGTGACATTTTTCTGATTTAACAAATTAAAAAAAAAATCCTGGATATTCATTATTAATATTGTGGGCTATCAACAGAATATTTGTAAATTAAACAATATGTTGAAATATATATTTAAATACTTATAAAAGCCATAACATTCATCAAATATCTTTAAATCATTTAGTAAAATTTTAAATAAATTCGTGACAATTTTTTGATTTAACAACATACTAAAAAAAATTCTTAGAAATTCCTTAATATTATACATTGGGGGCTACAATGTTCAATATGCAACAGAATATTTGTAAATTAAACAATATGTTGAAATATATTTTTAAATGCTTATACAAGCCATAACATTCATCAAATACCACTTAATCATTTATTACTATTTTTGATAAGTTCGTGACATTTTTCTGATTTAGCAACATATTAAAAATAATAATATTTAAAAGGTTCAATAAACTTCGTTTGATTATAGCGTAAATGACCCATCAAAATTTACTGTCCCCCTACAATTGTCCGTCACAAATAAAACACTGTATACGTGCTATAAATAAGTATTCGTACAAGTATCTTCCAAAATTTCCGACAATAACCTTGCAGCTCAATTCCTTTCAATCCTCAACAGAAATTATACCATTCCGTAAGCTGGCTCGTAAAATTTATGTGTCCATCAAATTGCTCGAATATCGTGCTCAAAAAAAAAGGCCCGTAAATTTGTATAAATATATGCAAAGCGTCGCCACATGAAAATTAATCACTTTCAGCAGCAGCTGTCGACAATTTTGGTGGTTTCGTTTTCGGGCGCTACCCGATTACCCCCATGTCCCCATGTTCCTGTCCCCCCTAACCCTTAAGCCCCTACTCCCGGCTATCCCGACCAAAGTCAGGCTCTGCATTTGACACTGCCTGTGGCTATTTATTTAAGCAATTGGATTTATGTGCGGCGCAAGCAACAACAACAAATTGCTATATATATATATATAAAAGGCAATAAAAGTTGCAAAGCAAACGCACAAAACATACAAATTTGCTTATGAAAACAAACCAACGAAAACAAAACAAAATGCAAAACTGCAACTAAACGCGTAAAAAGTGCTGGGCGACAAAATAAATAGACAGCACATACAAAAATACACAAAAACAAACGCAGACAAGGTAAATAAAGGCATACGAACACCCAAACGACCCCATCAACATAATCTACAAACAACAACAACAACTACAGCAATAACAACTACAGACTGTCTGATCTCAGCGCTTGGATAAGAGACCTGAGACACTGAGCAAGTCTCAGAGTCAGTCTCAGAGCCCCCAAAGCTACCGCTTGTCCCCCCATTTAGCAACGCCAGTTTGACATGCACATGGAGCCGCTTGTAGTTCAAGGTGCGCCTGCCAGCCGCTTCAAGAGGCAGCTATGCGGGTACAGTGAAGCTTGACTAAAGCGGGCAAGACTGAAAAACAGTACAGCCTGGCAAGTGGTAAGCATTTAAATGGGTTCTGGAGTGAAACTTGTATACAAAACTCATGTTCATTATTATATTATACACTGTACCTATAAAATGAGTGAATATGCAAAAGCCATCAATATATTCCACTTTTAGGGCCATAAAATTTAATAAATTTGTTTAATATATAGTAAAAACAAATATATATTGTCTAATGAAACTTGTATACAAAGCATAGATTATCACTGTACTTATAAAATGAGTGAATATGCAAAAACCATCATAAAATTCCATTTCTAGTTCCAGATAATTGCATAAATTTGTTTAATCTATAGTAAAAACAAATATATATAGTCTAATGAAACTTGTATACAAAACTTAGATTATCATATGGAGTTCGTTATTTTATTAATCACTGTACCTATAAAATGAGTGAATAATGCAAAAACCATCATATAATTCCATTTCTAGTTCCAGATAATTGCATAAATTTTTCTAATCTATAGTACAACAGAAATATATATTGTCTACAATGCAAAGTTGATGTTTTTAAAACCAAACTCTAATATATACACATATGTATATATATTTTTTAGATAATTTATCTCTTTCAGCATCTATCTCCCAATCTTCAGCTACTTTAGTTGATTCATTCTTTAGCTCCTTCGCTTTCTTCCTTCCTTTCATACCTGTTGAAGCCACATGCGTTGCGCGTAGTCAAGCCTCACTGTACCTGCTTACTTTCTTTCATTGGACAAGCGCTCAAGTATAAGGCAGCAGTTTGTGTATATGCATTGTAAATTGACAATGATTGCCCACAATTTGCTCAGCACAAAACGCAACACAGACTGCAGATGCAGATGCAGATACAGATGCAGATACTACAGTTACAGATACAAATACAAGAGTATATACAGATATAACCGTTGTATCTGCTACTTTGGACTGTGTGCGACTGCCGCATAATTCATGCTACTTAAGTTTGTCGCACGGTCAACTTGACACGAACAAATAATAAGCGCGAAATGTCCAAAGGATGATTGCAGGAGGAGGAGGAGAAGGGAGAAACTTGACAATTTCGCTAGCAACTTCTCGCTGAATTTATAAGCAGACGCGACTCAATGATTATTCAATTAAGATTGATGGTAATGAAGTCGTTTGAAACGCGTTGCTAATTGACAGGCCAAATGATGTAAGCTCCAAAACAAATAACGCACACACTTTATCGACTTTGTATATATATATATGGCTATATGGCAGATCTGTTGGAAAATATATGGAACTGGCCAAAAATGGCGCCGCCATTGAAGAAGTTGCATAAAAGGTGCGACTTCTGTTTGATGGCTGCAACTTGTGGCACTTTGATTGAGTTGTTTGGTTTTGGAAAGAGAAACAAACAACCTTATATGTAATACTTGTAGCAAAGCAAACTAACAAAAACCCCTATAAAAGCTGATAAGAAACTAAATTGTACTTACCACTCGATTGTACAGTCAGCCAAATGCAATTAATCTGCAAATAAATAAAGAAAAATGACTATTAAAAATATTTATCAAAAATGTAAAAAAATACCCAAGCTGGCAATCAAAACATAGAAAATCCATTTGTTAAAATTTCAGTTTCTCTGCTTTGCCGGATCGGATCGGCAGCAGAATTAAATGTCTGGAACTGACGCCTGGGTCTTGGGGGCCACCAACCAACCAACCAACCAAGAGCAACAATGTAATCTATCTAGTTGAGCCGACATTATCGGTGTAAATCTCACGAGCTTGATGCGATTAAGGGGGCTGCTGCTGTTATGAGGCATAGATGAGGCTTAGATGGCAGACTGCAGATGGGGGCACAATATGCTTTTACCGTTAGGCACGACTTTAGCCAGACTAATTGCAATCGCTGTGCAGTCTCTGCTGTGTGGCATATGTGTGCTGTAGTATACGGCTAAAACGAAACCCGTTTGCCAGTTGCCAGTTGCCAGTTGCCAGTAGTGGTAGTTGGTAGTTGCCACCAAACGACTTCGACTCTGACTCCGACTCTGCACGTGGTTGCCAGCCAAGCCAAGTCCGGGGCCAAGTCCATTAAAAGCCGCTAGAACAAAGAAGCCGCCAGTAGGAAATTGGAGCTAACGCTCAAAGAACGAACGAAACCAAAACAAAAAAAACAAGTGGGGAAGGATTATCTTCGGCGTGCCGAAGATTTTATACTCTTTTCGAACCTATAGGCAATTTTCACTCTGCCAACTGCACCACTGAAATTTCATAAGCTGTACAAAATCGTTTTGCCGCGTAACATTTTTTTTTGTTCTAAGAATATTTAATTCATTGCCAGTTGTATAGCAGCTATAAGATATAGTGATCCGATCCGGCCGGCTCCAACCAATGTGATGTTTCTTTGAATAATAAGTATCTGTGCAAAGTTTCATCGCGATAGATTAAAAAACATGGGATATATGGCCAAAACCGACTTCGAGTTGTATGGCAGCTATAAGATATAGTCATCCGATCCAGCCGGCTCCAACCAATGTGATGTCTCTTTTAATAATAAAAATCAGTGCAAAGTTTCATCGCGATAGATTCAAAAACATGGGATATATGGCCAAAACCGACTTCGAGTTGTATGGCAGCTATAAGATATAGTGGTCCGATCCGGCCGGCTCCGACCAATGTGCTGTCCCCTGGAATAATAAGTGTCTGTGCAAAGTTTTATCGCGATAGCTCAAAAACTGAGGGACTAGTTTGCATACATACAGACAGACAGACAGACAGACAGACAGACAGACAGACAGACAGACAGACAGACAGACAGACAGACAGACAGACAGACAGACAGACGGACATGGCTAGATCAATTTGTATTGTCATTCTAAGCATACTGGCAGTAACTTTTGGGGGTCTCCGACGCTTCCTTCTATGCGTTACAAACTTCAGGACAAACTTAATATACTATTTTCTTCGAAAAGAGTATAAAAACAAGTGGAAAGTATTATCTTCGGCGTGCCGAAGATTTAATACTCTTTTCGAACCTTTAAACAATTTTCACTCTGCCAACTGCAGCACGTTCATTAGCTGTAAAAACTCTAAAATTTTCTATTGAAATACTAAATTTATTTCCAGTTGTATGGCAGCTATATGATATAGTTGTCCGATCCGGCCGGTTCCGACCAATGTGCTGTCCCTTTAAATAATAAGTCTCTGTGCAAAGTTTGATCACGATAGCTCTAAAACTGAGGAACTAGTTTTCATACATACAGACAGACAGACAGACGGACATGGCTAGATCAATTTGTTTTGTCATTCTAAGCATACTGGCAGTAACTCTTGGGGGTCTACGACGCTTCCTTCTATGCGTTACAAACTTCAGCACAAACTTAATATACTATTTTCGTCGAAAAGAGTATAAACAAAGCCAAGAAGTCGGAGAAAGGTTCATTCTCAAAATGCAATTGTGTCCGGTATGTGAGCCGCAAATCGGTTTAGTTCAGTAAACCTAGAGAACGAAACATAGCCAATCATAATTGGAGGCCTAGAAATCAATTGGTTTGCTTGTAGGCTCAATTACATTAGCAATGACTTTGAAATTGGCATTGGGGCATTATCTGGCATCGAACTAAATAAGGCAATATTCAATTAAACAATTGAAGCTCATGGGCAAAAGCCCTATGCTATTTGATTTGTACATAAATAAATTATATATAACATACTGCTATTATCAAGCAAGTTAGTTCTTGGTTGGAAAAAATCTTAAATAAAACTGAATTGCTTATGTAGACACTAAAGTCGCTGCTTTAGTATCAGTATATCTCATAAATATGAAAAATATACTCCAAATCAAAGCAGTTGAACCAATTTAAGAACAGGAGAAGTAAAACCAATGAAAATGGACTCAGTTACTCTCTAATTGAGAATGTTCTGTTAACTCAAAACTAGATTAACTTTTTTGATAGGGAATAATCTTGTTTAAATGTATGATTGCTAAAGATGTAATTTTTTAGTGCTTTAGTGCAAAAATTACATTTAAAGATTACTGCTATGTATATTCAGATTGATTACAAACTGGAAAGCCTCCAAATTTACAATCAGTGCCAATTTCTATTTTTATAAATACCAATTTGCATTCATAATCGAAACAGCAAAACAATTGTGATTGAAAAACAACAAAAATATTTTTTATATACTGCCTCTATTGAATTTGTGTTTTATTTTTACAATTTATGCAGGAAATCAAAACACAAACAGAAACAATTGCTGTTATTTACACATTCTATAGAAATTTCAACAATTGAAACAATGCACATTTTTGTTGTTATTAAGTATTATTCTCTCTCTCTCTCGCTTTTGAAAAAGGCTTACAACTTTTGTAGCTGTTGCTAATTAACGACTTTGGCCATAAAATGGCATAAAACATATTTGCTAATTAATTATGGACGCAAATGTGTCTTTTATGGACAGCGCCCATAAAATTTTATAGCATTGCAGGTGAAAAAAAAAATAAGCCGCCAGGCTGTTAACCGTTAGATGGGCCCAGCCTATAAGCCACCTGGGGGCTTGTGACGACCATAAAGGTGTGCAAAATTCATCATCATCAAACAAATTTGATTGACGAAACTGAACGAGTGACAGAATGACAGTCCTGTCAATAATAAAGGAGCTTTACACAAAGAACATTCTAAGAATTTGACGCGCCCAAAGAAAAACAAAGTTGACTAAGGCTTGTTTCTAAGTAGGTTACATATATCTGATAAAATGACTGACTGATCTCAAGTGCTTGTTTAATTAGTTTAAAGCTGGGATAATTGCAGCGACGCCTACGCAGATGTATCTGTTAGATTGTTTGTTTGATTGCTTGGCATCATACTTTTTGCTTGCACTGTGTGTGTGTGAAAACGGAAGCTCATTATTAGCTTGGCCGTCAACATAGCAAACAAACGGCATTTTAATTGAGCTGACAGCAGTTTTGTAGGTGTGTGTAAGTGTGTGTGAGTGTTTGCTTTGCTATTTGCTGAATATTTATGCCAACTGACCAAGGAGCACTTGTGTAACTATCTTCACATGTGTGTGTTTGTGCATATAAATGCCCAAAACATGAGCTCACTTTGAGATACTTGTGGACTGTGAGGTATGCAAAGTGCGATTTAAGATTTCAGTTGATGTGGCACATCCTGGGGCTTAGTGTGCTCTTGTTGTTGTTGTTGTTTTGGGGCATTGTTGTGGTTAGCTGATGAGCTGACAACTCATGTGGGGTTTGCTTTGTGATAATAGCTTAATTTTGTGGCCTGTAGAACATAGCTTAGCACTCAGAGTCTGCATATGACAAGCAAGAGCAGGAGGATTCAATAGAAATTTCAGCTCTGAGCTCGAATCTATTAGATATAAGAAGCTTAAGAGCTTTATATAATACTCCAATTTTGTAAGCTTAAACATATTTGATATTATTACTAACTGAGAGCATTTAGTCAACCAATTTATTAAAAAAAAATATATATTTCAGCAAAACTTTACAATATATCATAAGAATTTGGCAAGCCATAAAGAATATTCCAAATATTATTCGCAGCTGAGAAAATTTCTTCGTTTAGTTGCTTTGTCGTTTGAAATCTAGCATATGGCCTATCTTTCTATCTTCTTAAGCTCAATAAGGACACTTTAAATACGTTTCTTAGTTACGTCTGCATCTATAATATCTCAAATCTCTAAATGTCCCATAAAGCATATTCCAAATCTTATTCGCAACTGAGAAAATGTCCTCTATTTTAGTGGCTTTCTGTCTTTGTAGTTGAAAACTCGCATATTGCTTTTCTTTCCATCTCCTTAAACTCAATAAGGACCCTTCTAATACGTTGCTCAGCTACGTCTGCTACCGCTTTAAATTGAATAAAGCTTCATCATATGCTGAAACGCCAAGCGAAAACCAATTTGAAATCCACCTACGCCCCACTTCCGGGACCGGGCTTCTACAAGTTCCTGCAACTTCACCACTTTGTGGCACATTCAACTGACGCTCCTGCGATTATTTGCAGCATTGGCAAATCCCACAAAAGACGTAAATACGAGCATCGTGTAGATTTTTCACTTTCCTTGGGCAAATCCTGGCATAAGCAAGCAGCCAAGCAGCCAAGTTGGCAAAGTTCACGCTAAATTTAAAGTATACAAAGGAAAACAGGGCAGCCTCAACCAGAGAACCCATGAACTTAGGGAGCCCAGAGAACCCATTGCTGTACATCAAGGTGTGTGCCCAGCTGTTGCCAACTCGCTTTTACAACCGGAGGCAGTGAATTCGATATGCCTCCCCCTGCTCCACCTTCTCTGCCTTCTCCACCCACCCACACACACACATTTACATTTATGCTGAATTGCATTTTTTGCAGCGCCGACCGCAGACGACTGCAATTGCAGCCGCCAAATGGGATTTATGAATGCCCCAAGCAAACAACAACCAGACCCAGACCCAGACCAGACCGAGACCTTAGTTTCAGTCGGGGGCCAAAGTGAGCTTTAACAGAGCGCAAAACATTTGCAGCTGCTGATAAGCGGAAGCAGCTTTAAGCACTGCTCGCGCTGATAACACGAATAACAACACGCTGCCTTCTTCTCGCCCACTTAGTTGAGTCAGATACTCGTAACTTGCCAAGTATGCCCAAAACAACAAAGCACATAAAATCAATAAACCAAACAACTTGGCAATTCCAATTGTTGAGGGCGATACAGCAGGCACAAAGGCGTTTCATTCGACGCAATTTGAGTGGCGCCTGGGCTCTCTAAACTGGACACTCTGGACACACTGTTGGCGCCATGTCCATGTCCATGTCCGTGTACATGTGTCCATGTGCCCATGTCATGTGCGAAGTACATGTATTCATTCCACATGTTGTGGCTCCCTGTTTTGCACTTGTTGTTATTTCTTGTATGTACCCTAGGTTTGTCATGAAGTTGAGCTACTATGTACAGCTTTTGGTTTTTATAAGCCTTGTATAAGAATAATACTATTTTTTTAGCCACACATAGAAATAATCAGTTAAAACTTAAGTAAAAGTATTTTTAACAATTTGTTATATTTTTTCAAATATTTTAAATATCCTATATCTGCCGTAGGAACAATAAATCCAATAACTAAATTCTTAAAAACTTTTGTAATTTTTTGTATATACCCTAGGATTGTCTTGAAGTTGAGCTACTATGTACAGCTTTTGGTTTTTATAAGCCTTGTATAAGAATAATACTATTTTTTTTAAACCACACTTAGAAATAATCAGTCAAAAATAGGGTTAAATATCTTAAACAATTTGTTATAATTTTTATAATATTTTAAATATCGAATATCTGCCGTTGGAACAATAAGACCAACTTAATTCTTTAAAAACCTTTGATATTTTATTGTATACCCTAAGTTTTTCATGAAGTTGAGCAACTATGAACAGCTTTTTAGTTGTTATAAGCCTTGTATAAGAATAATACAATTCTTTTAAGCTCAAATAGAAATTAGCAGTTACAACTTGAGCATCTTAAACAATTTGCTTTAATTTTTCTAATATTTTTTCTGTCCTATATCTGCCGTACGAAAAATAAGAGCAATATCTAAATTATTTAAAAACATGAAGTTGAGTAACTCTGAACAGCTTTTTAGTTATTTTAAGCCGTGTATAAGAATAATACTATTTTTTTAAGCTCAAATAGAAATAATCAGTCAAAATAGGTTAAAATATCTTGAATAATTTGTTATAATTTTTCCAATATTTTTTCTATCCTATATCTGCCGTAGGAACAATCAATCCAAGTTCTTTCAAAACGTTTGTTGTATTTTACTTTGTATACCAAATGGTCAGTTATAAGAGAAATATATCATGCTTCTACTATACGTCTGCAAAGTGTATTCAATATTCGTCATGCCAAATCTAATTCTTTATTCCTTGTTTCTCCCGTTTTTATTTTATTTTTGCTAACTTGGCACTTGACATGTCAGCTGGTTGTAAAGTAATCCTGTCGCTTTAAATTAATTGTACAGGCGCCAACATAAGCGTCCAAGTCAAATTGCTATTAGAAAATGTGCTACCCCTAAATAGAATCCTTGTTTATGATACCAGGCAATAGGGTGCCTGGCCAATTTTCCATGTGGCTGAGCAGCAATTGTTGCGCTATATGGAAAACTTGGAAAACTAGCCCAGTGCTTCAACAGAATCGAAGCTCTATTCATAATTGGACCCAGGACTGAGGCTCTATAATTTCGTTTGTGGTCAATGCTGCTGGCTAATGGGCTAACGGGGTAATGTTATTGATTTATGTGTGTGGGGGAGAACTGAACTGGGCAGCTGATTAAATTTGTGGTGGCCAGCCAGTAGTTTCCAGCGGAAATTATAATTGTGCGGGAATTAAAGTACGAGACTCAAAAGAGGCACAATTTATTAAGATATTGCAGCACATTTTTCAAATAATTTTGTTTCTGTTCCAATATTTTCATTCTTTCTTCCATAAAATAATTTTGCAGGCTGCATTTTCGAAAATCATATTCAATTCTAATCAAACACAATTAATAAATTTATGTTTTCTTAAAATCAAATATTTATTTTTTGATTTGAAAAATAGATCAAGAAATTGTAAAAATCCAACTCTTTAAAATTTCCACTGCAACCTAAGAGTTATTTTAAAGCAACAAATTTTTTTCATATTTTTCCAACAAAATACTTTACACTTAAAATATACAATAATATTCTAAGCAAGAAATTTTTATTTTTCCAACAAAATTCTTTACACTTAAAATATCAATAAAATAAGCAATAATATTCTAAGCAATCAATATTCTTTTCAAAATTTTTCCAACAAAATTCTTCACACTTAAAAAAACAATAAAAGAAGCAATAACAATATACCAATATGTAAGCCAATCAGTTACATCTAAACAATCAATTCGATAGCAATATAAACACAGCTCAGAGCCCACTTCAAATTATTTCCAAGTCAAGCAACATGCCCAATCCATTTCTTCTAAACCCACCCAAAAAACCGAGCCATTATTTCCATTTGAGTTACGATTTTGGCTCGTCAAGCTAAACTGTTTACGCTTCTAAAAAGTAAACTTGAAACTCGAAAAGCAACAACAACAACGAGGACAATTTCAAAGGCATGTCAAACACTCAAGCACTTGAGAAGGAGAGTATTTGGAGTAGGAGAGAAAGAGTGTCGAGTATGTTAATTGCAAGAATGCAAGCGATGTGACCTCCGGAAGCGAAAAAGGATCCGGCCAGGCACGCAAAGCCGCCCCCAAAAACGCAGCCAATAATCCAAGAGAAAGAGCAGAAAAAAACGAAATTAAAACAAAGGCAATGTGGGTAATTTTTGAAATTTATCACAAAAACAAAAGGCGACTCGGTTGGTTTTAGGGGTAGGCAGCGCAGCGCCTTTAGCGGGGTGGTTTTTATTGGCAGGCGCAATGCAGGACAACTCCTGCACCGCAGGACATTAAATATAAGGCAGCATTTCATATTGAAAGCGAGCCTCGGTGACGGTGTCGAGCAATTTCACGCAAAATAACAATTTCGTCGCCGACTTTTGAGTGTAGAAATTAATTTTATGTGCCGCGTGTTGTTTTTGTTTTTGTTTTGTTTCGTTTGTTTGTTTACAGAACGTGAAGTAATTGCTGGCGGGCGCCGCTGTGGTATCTGCCACCAGTATCTGGGATCAGGACACCATGGCGGTTTTCATTTAGCGATTTCGACACAAATGGCGCCTGCGGTGCACACCGTGTCCTGTGTGTCCTGTGCGTGTCCTGGGAATCGCAGCCAAAAGTCAACAAGCCCGAAAATAGAGCTGGGCCCGAACAGCAGCTGGTTCAGAATGGCTGTGCAAAACCTCAACCAGCATCCAAAAGCTATTTCTTTCATCATCATCATCATCATCATCATGTTCTTTTTTGGCACTTGCTGCTTGAACAAATAAACCGGAAATTTCATAATTTCCACAAGCGCCGGAACTGCAGTCAAAAATCTTTTGTTCACTCCAAATGAAGACATTAAACGGAAGCTTCTCTTTTGGCTAAAAGTGGTTTGGTTTAAGCCAAATTGAGTGAAATATCAGCAGCGTATTTTTATAAATTGATAATATAGATATTTTCAGATGAGAAGTAAGTTAAATGCCGACTACAGCAGTATATAAAGCACTTCTATGTTGTCAGGCGAGGAATAAAGTAGCTCTGATGTTTGTCGGCATGCACATTATTACAAACTTGTGTTAAGGCAATGAAGTGCCCTCTAGGCGATTCTCAAAAGTTCAAGTGAGGTGTAAGCATTTTGATGTATTTTGGTGTTAATTTAATTGTCTATTAGATTTCTTTTACTCTGACATTATCTGATATCTGACATATCTCTTCACTCGCTCTCTCTCTTCACTGTTACCCTCGCTCTATCTCTATTCATTCTCCCCTCTCTCTTTACTCTGCTGCTCTCTTCACTCTCTCTCTCCCTCTCTCTCTCTCTCACTCTCTCTCTCTCTCACTTCACTCTCTCTCACTTCACTCTCTCTCTCTCTCTATCACTCTCTCTCTTTGTCTTTTCTCCTTCTCAATCTACACTCTCCCTCTCTTCTTTCTTCAGTCTTTCTCTATCTACACTCCCCCTCTCTGACAATCACCACTCTCTCTTCAGTCTCTCTCTTCTCTCTGGCTTCTCTCTTTTCTCTGTCTTTTCCCTAACTTCACTGTCTCTATACACTCTCTCTCTCTCTCTCTTCACTCTCTCTCTCTCTTCACTCTCTCTCTCTTCACTCTCTCTCTCTTCACCCTCTCTCTTCACTCTCTCTCTCTTCACTCTCTCTCTTTCTCTCTCTTTCTACACTCCCCCTCCCCACTCTCTCTCTTAAGTGTTTCTCGTCTCTCCGGCAACTCTCTTCTCTCTGGCATCTCTTTCCGTCTTCTGTCTAACTTCACTGACTCTCTACACTCTCTCTCTCTCTCTCTCTTCTCGCTCTCTCTTCACTCTCACTCTCTCTCTTCACTGTCTCTCCCTCTCTCTCTTACATATTCTCTATTTGTTTACTCTCTCTCTGCTTTTTCAACCCATATTAAGAAAGGCATAAGCATAACTCTTCAAATTTCCAACACTAGCCAACAACAAAGCTACACTTTCCAGGCACGCTCAATATTTGTGCCAGCACTGTTTGCACACATTGAGCCTGAGGCGAATTTTACTCAATTGCGTTGCGAAACACGTTAAGGGACTCGGCCCGAGGACGATGCCGCCCCAAAACAAAACCAAAAACCAAAAAAAACAGTGCGAATGGGCGAACACAACAGAAACGCAAATTGGAAGAGAAGCAGAAGCAGCCGCAGCAGCAGCAGAAGCGGCAGCAGCAGCGAAATGCTGCACAAAGCATAATAGAGAATGAAATAGAAAATAAATAATGAAATATAAGCGCATGCCGCATGCCAACCCCCGAGTCCTGGCCCAGAGGATGAGCGAGCGCGTTGACGTCGTCCTGTGGCTGCTGCTGTTGTTGTTGTCTGCCCAAAATATAGAAGCAACGATTTCTGCGAGTGGCAACAAGCAACAGCAAAAGGGACGAGGCACAGAGAGCTGGAATGTGTAAATGCTGTAAGCGACGAGGCGCAGACAACGCAGCCGAAAAGCAGAGTAAACCACCCCTCGCCAGGATGACAGCAAGGACAATGCCACCAGAAGTAGAAGAAGAAGCAGCAGCCGAGGCAGCAGCAGCTGCCGCAGTTGTTAGTTTGCTCGCAGGCATTTTTTGCGTACTTGTCTCGTCTGAATCTCCGTCAGAGGGCCAGGCTCACGCGCGCCCATACCCAAGCAGGTCCTGCAGGACTTCAGGTCCTGCTGTCAGCCAGCACATGCTGCATGCCACAAAGTAGCTGCTGCTGCTGCTGCGAGTCAATGCGTGATTCATTCAGCACGGCGGGTTTTCTACTCAAGCTGCGCAATAAAAACTTATCCAGGCTAGCAGACATATCAAATGATTATCAGCAGACCATCAAAGTTGCTGCTATGGCAACTAATAAAACCGAAATAGGAGAAGCCAAAAAAATATGCTTGGTCAACCTGAAGTTAATCTGCGGACAGGCTAATCATCATATCTGATTAAAAGTAACTCCAGACGGTTTGCTCATTCGTCATCCAAGTAGGAATAGAGATTAAGGCAGTTTGTGTCCTTAGATTACAAGTAAATATTACAAACATTAATCAACTGATGATAAGGAATAATTACTTAAACTACAAATAATCTTTAAAGAAGTTCAAAGACCCAAAAAGGTCTTAAGAGTTTGCTTAAACTTAGAGCAGAAAATGCAAATATGAAATATTAAATGCAATTAAATGAAAGAACTGTTGGATTCTTTATAAATGGAACATTAAAAGAAAAAACTGTTGATATGAAGAAAAAAAACTTCAAATGTGCAATTTAAATACCAATTTATAGAATTTTTTATCTTAATTTGAATATATAAGAATCACACTAAAATATATAAAAAATACTTTGAGGTACTATTTACCACCATTTATTTTATTTAAGTGTATTATATACCATTATTACTTTAAGTGTATTATATACCACTTTTTAGAAAATCTTTTATCTTAAATTAAATATACATAAGAATCCCACTCAAATATAGAAAAAATACTTTAAATTTGCTATGTAATACAACTTTTTAGAAAATAGAACATATATATATATATACATAGAATCACACTAACTATCTAAACAGAATAATAAGAAAATTGCTACATTTGATATAAAATACAAATCAAATTTTGCAAATACGAAAAACAAAGACAAGATTCTGGGAAAATAGAATAGATTTTGCAGCATATGCGACAAGCATAGCTAATTGCTTTTTCTTCTCTCTAACAATAGTCAGCAATTTAGCTCAATAAACGGAACAAAATATCATCACATAAATGCACACTGAAAATATGCAAAAAAACATTGAGAACAACGGATGAGAACGAAATCAATGAGTGAGTCATGAGAAACGCAGTTGATGACGAAAGAGTCGAGTCTCAAGGTCTTGACCATATTTCCATAACAAAAGATCTCGCAATTGATGACATCACTTATAAATTATGCCTATTGGGATTAGAAGATTTCTTGAGCTGTGCAAAATGGGCTTAAATGAAGGGCGAAAACTATAAGACAAGAATGTTGGGCAACCTAACTCAGTGGAGATGGGCGTAAGCAGAACTATAAGACAAGAATGTTGGGAAACAGAATTTAGTCATGCTCTTAAATTCGTTTAATTGGTAGACTAACCTATTTCTTTGGAAATGTGAACCTTTTGCTATGAATCATTTTGAGTTGATAAATTTGAAGACGAAAACTTTGTTATTCAGTTACTTTAAAAGCTGAACTACTATAATTATTTGAATTACATTTGATATTTAATAATGTTTGCTAATAATTTATGGCTAGTAGTGTTTACTGCTATTAATTTCATCAGATATTCACTTCCAGCCCCAAACACTATCTAATATATTTCTAATGCCATTCCTTTACCTCTTTCCTGCACACATGACTGAATATATATATAGAATAGTTATTAAGTATCATTTACTTGTACCCGTCATGTTTGCTTGTCCTTTGGCTGCAATGATGGCGCCAATGCGCTGTTTGTCCTTTGCCTGGCTGTGCAGGAGGGGATCGAGGGGGCGGAGGTGGGCCTTAGAGTGGGCTGTCAAGGATATGAAACTTATTTGCGCCACGCAAACAGCTGAGCTGAGTAAAGGACAGCCGCAGGAAAACAAACAAGTATCAAGCACAAACACACAAACACTCACTAGCTAAAACAAAAAAAGGACAATTGCTGCCAACAAAAGGAGCAAAAAAACAAGTGGGGAAGGATTATCTTCGGCGTGCCGAAGATTTTATACTCTCTTCGAACCTATAGGCAATTTATCTGTGCAAAGTTGTATCGCGATAGCTTTAAAAACATGGGATATATGGCCAAAACCGACTTCGAGTTGTATGGCAGCTAGAAGATATAGTGGTCCGATCCGGCTGGTTCCGACCAATATGCTGTCCCGTTGAATAATAAGTGTCTGTGCAAAGTTTTATCGCGATAGCTCAAAAACTGAGGGACTAGTTTGCATACATACAGACAGACAGACAGACAGACGGACGGACATGGCTAGATCAATTTGTATTGTCATTCTAAGCATACTGGCAGTAACTTTTGGGGGTCTCCGACGCTTCCTTCTATGCGTTACAAACTTCAGCACAAACTTAATATACTATTTTCTTCGAAAAGAGTATAAAAACACAACATACGAATGAATAAAGTTCAGAGTTAATTCATTTTGTTGTTTGTGCCTCAACAAAAGCCACGCAAAGCCCAAAGACAGTCGTCCTGGCCTGCACACACACACACACACACACGAGAGATTGAATCCTTGTGAAGGCCGTCGTGAGTCATCCTTGAAGCCCAAAGGTTGCTCTACTCGCACGCATAGGAAACTTTTATGCGATTCTACTTTATGTTCCCGCCGGCTCCACAAAGCAGTCCCACAAAACTCATAAATTCACCCATTGCGCTGCGTTCCGTTTTTGTTTTCTTCTCCTTAGTTTCAATTTGGCCTTTGTTGATTATGAAATTTCATTTGGAGCTCAATTAACTTGCGCTGAGCACGCGATTCCGCTGCCTGCTCCATATACAGATACATATATGTATTTATATATGTCTTTTCATATATATATATATATAGTATATACATTTCAGTTTGTGGTAGGTTTTGTTTAATGGCCTTTTAAAAGTGGCGCCAGTTGTCGCTGAATTTTGCCCTGCTGTCGCAGGGAAATGTGCATTTAAGTTCGCTGAATGAGTCTAAGGACCTTCGGTGTCCTGTCGCACACGCATTACCAAAATCAAAATCGATGAACTAATTTGATGGACGCGTTGTCAGGCGGGAGAAAACGCGTTCAGTTGTCAAAGGTCAAACTCGAGGGCGTTGATGAGTCTCAACTTTGATCAGGACTCGTGGGGGAGGATTGTGTATATATGTGTAAGTGTGTGTGTTGGCAATAGCAATAAAGATGTTGTGATGATAATAGTTGAAATGCAGCGCAAAGCAAAGGGGGAAGTTTTATGGCACTGGTATAGAGATAAATGTATGCTGATATAGAATATTATTTGTCACATCTAATTAGATTAACAAGCAGACAATTTATTAAAGTCATATGTATATGGGATGTCTTTTTCAGACCTGCTCATTCCGATAACTGCCAGCTTAGTTCTCAACTATAACTTTTCCTTTCACACCCTTTCGCTCACTTTCTATGCCAATCAATTTTCACAATGCTGATTGATTACTGAACGCCCACCAAATCGATGCAGACAGCATTCTCGATTTGGACTCAAACTCCGCTCAACTAGCAGAGCAGAGCCGCAAAGGCCCATCAGCTTAAAACCAAAAAGCGGCTTATCGCTCTCGACCCAAAGCACTTAACTTTCGACCAAGGGCTCAAAGCACAACAACAACAACAAAAGCAGCAGCAGCAACAATCATTTGCACTGTTGAAGCTGGTGGCGCCATTAAGTGTCCATTGTTTCGACCTTATAGAGAGAGAGAGAGAGAGAGAGAGGTAGAGGTAGAGGTAGAGCCAAAAGAGTGGTCGAGTTCAAGCTGAAGCGCAGACCAAACAAGTCCCAAAACAAGCAGCAGAACAAAAACTGAATGTCAAAAGTGTTAGAAACAACAACAAATAAAAATAGAGCACAATTGCCACGACACCAGCAAAACACAAAAAAAAAACAAGTGAGGAAGGATTATCTTTGGCGTGCCGAAGATTTTATACTCTTTTCGAACCTTTAGGCAATTTTCACTCTGCCAACTGTTCCACTGAAATTTCATATGCTGTACAAAATCGTTTTGTCGCGTGACATTTTTTTTTTCTTTCTAAGAATATTTAATTCATTGCCAATTGTATAGCAGCTATAAGATATAGTGATCCAATCCGGCCGGCTCCGACCTATGTGATGTCTCTTTGAATAATAAGTATCTGTGCAAAGTTTCATTGCCATAGCTTTAAAAACATGTGATTTATGGACAAAACCGACTTCGAGTTGCATGGCAGCTATAAGATATAGTGGTCCGATCCGGCTGGTTCCGACCAATGTGCTGTCCCGTTGAATAATAAGTGTCTGTGCAAAGTTTTATCGCGATAGCTCAAAAACTGAGGGACTAGTTTGCATACATACAGACAGACAGACAGAAAGACGGACATGGCTAGATCAATTTGTATTGTCATTCTAAGCATACTGGCAGTAACTTTTGGGGGTCTCTAACGCTTCCTTCTATGCATTACAAACTTCAGCACAAACTTAATATACTATTTTCTTTGAAAAGAGTATAATAAATAAAGCAAAGCTTAAAACAAGTTTCGACAACAAAAAGCAGAAAAGATTGCAAAAGAAGAACTGGCAACTGAAACTGAACAGCAGTGAGAAGGCAAAAAGGCAATAGTCGAATTCGTAAGCAGACCTTCAAAATAATAAGAATACGAAGAAGAAGAAGAGCCGAAAAGTAATGTCACGAAGCTTATCAAATATCAAGAAAGTGCGTGTCAAAGCGCACAGAGCAATAACTTTTATTTCCTTTGCGCCCTATGCCTTTTACTAAGAAAGGGAAAAAGCTTGTTTACATTTATTTATGCTACTTATAAGAATTATCGCTGTTTCAATCAGTTTGTGGGGCTGAGTTTAGCTTTAGCAACCCCCAGCAAGTTGGACTAACCAAACTAAATCGAATTCACAGTGCATTCAACTTGAATATCAATAAAAATCGATTTGGCCTCCAACACGGAAGCATTTCACTTTGCTTACTAACTGCTTTTTTCGCCCCCTGTTCTAGCTCCACTTTTGGATATCCCCCTATGCTTATTGGGTCGAACGTGCCTAGGCAAATTGTCTGTGCTCGGTTTCCGGCCTTTTCCGGCTCCAGCCTGGCCTAATACCAGCAAAAAAAAGGGCAACTCCTGGAACGCTTGAGCTAACAGTTTTCTGGTTATTTGATGGCGCAATAAAAGCCTTTGATTATGATGTCCTCGTATTCCTTTGAGAGCTGCAACTTTCCATGTACTCCACACGCGGCGGCTTTCCTTTTCCCACCCCCACCCCCACCCCCACCCCACTGCCCCCTGCTTGGAAAATCCCCTTACATGTTTTTTTTTGCACATTTCAGTTGTTGTTGTTGTTGCTGTGCAGTCTGGTGCTTGTCTGGTGTTTCATTATTTACAGCCTCCCAACGGCTTTCGAGCACAAGCGGGGGCAAACAAATTTTGGAATACTTTCCGTAACTGAGGCTACCCGCATTTGCAGCTACAATTTATGTGAGTTTTACTTTATCTTCTGCTTCTTCTTCTACTTCTTCTGGTTGTTCCGGCGCCAGTAAGAAAAAATAAAAACAAAATATTCTTGTGGGTTCCTTCCTTTTTGTAGGAGCACTTTGGAGACGCAAGAGATTTTTTTCGGGCGCATTAAAAATTCATTAGCTCCGAGACTTTGAAGTTTTAATGTGTCCAAAATACAATTTAGCTAAGTTAAACCTGAGGCCCTATAATAACTTAAAGCTGTGGCTCAAGATTAAGAAGTATATAAATATCATTAATCATTACCTAATATGATATTTATATTTATATCGTATCATCTATCACATGCTATAATAATCCCACAAATTATAATGCAAATTTGATCTAATAACACAAATAGTTTTGGGTAATATGATAATAATAATCAATTATTTATATATCAAATTTAGCTCACCTGAATTGTTTGGTATTTGTTGTAGTGTTGTTTTTTTGTTGGTTGTAAACTCAAATGCAGTTTGTTTTTGATTGGTTTTCAGGCTAAAATTGAGATTGAGGAAAAAAACACAAATATATAACTCGATTTCGAATACGTATTGCAAATTAAAGCGCGATATCAATTCAATCAAGAAATGAAAAGTGGATAAAGAAGAAAAAAACCGCATATGAATTGAAAAGCACTATAAGAACTGTTATAACAAAAGCCCTGCGGCCTTGTTAGCTGTACGCGAAGCTTTGTGGGCGGGGCGGGGCGGGAAGGCGGGCGAGGTATGTTCAAGGACTTGTCCCAGCTACAAGTGCAGTGCGTAATAAGTGAACAGCCCGTTCTAATTCCAATGAAAGAACACACACACACAAACACACACATGTACACACAATAGGCGGCCTCTCTCTCATGCACACACACACACACACACACAGGAATCGAATAATGGAGCAAAACTGGACACAAAAGTAGCGCGCGAATGACGTCATATGGCATGAAGGATGCTGCGCGCCTTCATATCGCAATTGGCCAATCTTCAGTTTGCCTCAATTCCAAGTATTTTGCTCTGTCCGTTGCACTTTTTTTCAAGTTACACTTTTTACGCGCTAATATTCATTTGAATTCTCGCTTCTGTGAATCGCACAGTTTTGTAGTTTGCTTTATATGAAATGCCGCGCAAAATCGTTACTCAGAAACATAAAAATGCACCGAATTGATATGCCCCGTTATACGGTCGACCTGCCGCTGCAAATTTAAAAGCAATTTCGCTATTTCTGTATAATTTGTTCGGTTCCGCAAACTTACGCGCGAACACAACCTTACCGAAGCTCGCTTGTTATTAGACTAAAGGTATCGATTTGAATTGTGTATCGATTTTAGCGCGTTGATGAGGCTCAAGAGTGCGCGCGCAGCCAACTTCAAGTGACTCCAACTGGCGCTAGCCAATGTTAACTTTGTGCGTTTGCAGCGCGCTGTAAATTGCTGTATGTTATGTTAATTAGCAGCGCGCTTGGCGAACTGTTAATGTACCTTGAATACAATTGGAGAAACTCATAGGAAAATGTTATTGCCAAAGCAAAGCAGCGTATTATCCCAATCCCAATTAGACAAATGCGATTACTAGAGCAAATAAGAAAAATTTGTTATATATATTTAACTAATTGACAAAATTGTCCATCTATAAAACTGGCAATGACTTTGGTGCAATCTTCACACATATGGAAGTATTAATTTTCTGCATTTCTAAGGCGTCCTTTCACTAACTGGCCTGTCTCCGCGGCTCGAAGGCAACCTCTATGCGACTGCGTGGGCGCCAGCACTCCAAAAGGAGCAGCATAAAGTGTCCCACGACGAGGAAGGCTAGAAACCAGGCGCCACACTGATACACGGCATAGATGAGCTCGCTGAGCGTGAAGGCGCGCTCCCGAAGGACACGCTCGTAGACCTTCACCGTGCGCTGAGCAACATCCTCCCAGTTGTAGAGCGTTTCCACGATCTCATTGCATCGGTGCGGACAAAGCACAGGCTCCATTGGACAGCTGCCAGCCGGAGCAGCGTCAGCAGTTGCAGCTGAGTCGGGCAAGGACTCCTCCTCCTTAGACTGCTTCTTGCGTCGCCGTCGCTTGGAGCGCGAATTGTTTTCAGTCTCTGAGGGAACGTGTCCATTGGAAGCTGGATTCTTTAAGGCATACTTGCGATGTCTATCGATGGCTACTAATATGGCAGCATATATGGCTTCTATATCGGGTTCCGTGAGCAATATTAAACTGTTCGGCAGCACTTCGGGTATGCCTCCAACGCTGGTGGAGACAACCTGCAGACCACAGGCGGCGGCCTCCACAATGGCCATGCAGTAGGCTTCCGTCAACGAGGTGTTCACAAAGATATGACCGCGCACCAGAACATTCCGCACCTGGGCATGCTCCACGGCACCCAGTATCTCCACGCGATCCTGCATATTCGTCTTCTCGCGTATCTCCTCGAGCAGATCCCGCTTCGGACCGTCGCCCACAATGATGAAATTGATATTGGGCGTGTTTTTAAAGCGCGGTATCACACCAGCCAGCAGATCGATGCCCTTTCGGTACACCAGACGCGAAGCAACCACAATATTGATCACACCATTGTCGGGCCGTTGTCTGGGATCCGGCGTAAAAAGGGCCGTGTCCACAGCGTTGGGAATCACCGAGACGCGATGCTTGGCAACGCGGGCACGCAGCACTGTGTTCTCCTTGCCAATGTGCGAGACGCAGATCGCGTGATTCACCATGCTCAGATTGATCTCTAACAGCTTATTCGTCAGCGCAGCCGAAAGATCCGCAAAGCCAAATAGACTGTGGTCCGTGAATACAGTCTATAAAACATAAATGAATACCAGCTAGCCTTTTATATAAGCTGTCACACGCTCACCTTCAATCCTAGCAGGGCGCCAACCATTAAGGCCTCATGCGCCAAGGCACTGAACGCAGAGTGACCGTGCACCACATCGACCTGCTCCCGCAGCAGAATCGCACGTAGCATGGGCACATTGCAGACGGCAGTGGGCAGGATGCACTGATTGTAGCAGACCGTTATCGGCAGATAGTAGACTTTCAGACCGTGCGTCAAGTAGCGAACACCGCTGCAATCACCATAGGCATGCGTCAGCACAACAACCTAAATGGACATATTAATTAAATTAACTAAATTCAGTTTAATTCATGGTTAATTGGTTCTTGGTTGCACCTTGTGTCCCAGCGCCAGCAGCATTTGTGAGAGATTGTAAACATGCTCCTCGACGCCGCCGATGCTGGGGTAGAAAAAGTCGGAGACCATGCAGATACGCATTTTGTACATTGATTGCCACTTTCCCGCTCACATACAGTTGACATTACTCAAACAAAACTTTATCGCAATAAATAAATAAATACAAATCTGAAAGAATAAACTAAGGCAGATCAATGGGACCGTATCTTGAGAGCAAAAATATACTAAACAGTGCCTGTTATACTCAAATTGGTGATGTTACTTATTAATAGAATTTACTTAAATTGAACAGCTGCGCCATAGCAGACTCTGTGGCAGTTTCTATGGACCGTATCTTGAAAGCAAAAATATACTAAACAGTGCCTGTTATACTCAAATTGGTGATGTTACTTGGTAATAGAAATTACTTAAATTGAACAGCTGCGCCATAACGACACTGTGGCAGTTTCTATCGATAGCTGTTAAGTGCAAGCGCTTAAGACATATTTATCGATATTACAGTTTGCCATCCCTAGTGCAATTTGAGTGGCGGCATTTTATGTGAACACTGGCCGCGCTTTTGTTTTGGTTCACCAAAAATTTGTGAAATTACAATTGCTTTTTAAATGTATCAGCAGCATGCCGAACAGCTCCAAAAAGTCGGACACGTCCGATCTGAAGACGCCCACCCGTTCGGCGGCAAACAGCAGTAGCAGCAGCGTCAACTCAACACCAACAACCACCAACCGGCGACAGCCTCGCAAAAAGCGGCGCATTGAAAAGGATAATGGGCAGCAGCGCCGGCAGAGCGTGGACTCCCAGCTGGGCGACTGCAATCCCGAGGATGCCAAGGAGATTGATCGACGGCTGCGCAAAGTCGCTCGCGCCAACGCCATCAGCAGCGAGGACATGCACAAAGTCGTACGCCGGGTGGTGCGAAATGAGCACGTCCTGGCGCTGGTCACCCTAAAGGCGGAGGACGAGATGGCGCGCGAGAAGCGCGAGGCAGAGGTCAAGGACGAGCACCAACGCGGCGCCATCATAATCACCGAGACGCCTTCGGTGGCCAAATTGACGCGCGCCAAAGCTCGTGAATTAAATCAAACTCCTGGCATAAATCTGCCTTCTTTGAATGAAACGCCCGTTAACAATGAGATTGAGGCGCTAATACGCGAGGATCTGCACTCGGATGAGGAGGACGAGGAGTACACTTTCAAGGAAGATGATTTTCATGTGAGTTGAATTTAGAGCAATATATTTTACTTTTGAAAGGACATATATATATAACCCTTCGTTCTCATTTTATGCCCGCAGTCCGATGAGGATCCCAACACAACAGCCTCCGATTTCGATTCGAATCCTTGCACACCGCAAACGCCGCTAACAGCCAACGAGGAGTCGCCGGTAAAGTTCACATCCGACGGCTGCTTTAAGCTGCCGCTGGACAAGAACTCGGAGGATCCGCGTATTGCGACACGAACGCGCTCCAAGCTGTGCCTGCAGCAGACAACAATTGAGGATCTGCAGTCGGAGTTTGTGCCGCCGGATCTAGAACAGAGCGATGTGCTCGAATACGATATGACGGCCAACGATGCCGAATGGATGCAGTTCCTCACTGACTTCGCCAAGCCTCTAAGTGAGTCAAAGTCTAAGACAAATAATAATATGAATATAAATGTATTTATTGGATATTTATAGACAACAGCTTTCTGGGCGATGACGACGATCCCATCAATGATCCGGAGTATGTGGCCGCCGAGATGGTGCCCGTGGATGCCGAGGAGCTGCGCGATGTGAATATATCCAAGAAGGAGCTCACGGATTTGGTATCCGAGCTGTTTGCAGGCCTGCTGCAGGAGGGCGTCTCACTGGACTCCATCGAATTGGAGACGCCACAAAAGTTTCTCACCGACCAGCTGCCCGAAATCATTCAGTTACCTCCAGATCCCATTGAGCAGGTGACGCGTCAAATTGATTTTGACACGCAAGCAACGCTTCTTGCACCCAAAAGGGAGGCAGATATATCCATTGTTACGCAGGCGGGAATGGACATCTTTCAGCCACATATAATGTCCACGCCCAGCGTTGTGCCCGTGCCCCTGGCGGAGAGCGTGCTCAATGGCAGCGACTTCGATGCTTCCTATACAATTGTGAATATATCCTCGGAGGCAATCGGTCTGCATCCGCCGGAGCTGATTGCTGTGCCGCTGCCGGGACAGCCCAACTGCTTCCAGCTGGCCAAGGTGATGTCCCATGTGCCAGCTGAGAGTAGCTATATGCAACCAGAACCACCTTCGGCTGAGGCTGCTCCTGAGTACACCCCAATGGGAGCCAAGCCCATTGAGCCCTACGACACTAACTTCTCCTGGAAATACCTATCCATAAGCAGGCACATCCACGCCGAGTACGAGGATCAATTTGAGAGCCTGCGGCATTTGAAGCCCACTAATGCGCCAGCAGCGACCAATGCCAGAGGATTCACGAAGGCGCAGCATGATTTGCTGCAGCAACAGCTCCGGCTACACACCCAGCTGCTGACCCAGTCATTTCTGCAGACCTACTCGCATCCGCTGCTCTACTCCATGGCTTCGAAGCCCAAGAAGATGCTGCAAGAGCTGCAGCAGCGTGCTGTAAAGGATGCGAGTTTCAATTGCTGGAATCTCAATGGCGCCGTTGAGCTGATCAGCAAGTGGGAGCGTGACTTGAACAGCGATCAATACGCAGAGCAAAACACAAGGATGATGCGTTTCATCAACAAGGAAACCGATTTGACGTGAGTTTAAATTAAAATGCTGAATCTTACGGATAATTACATATATTCCTTACTCTCTCCAGCCATGGCAACTCTCGCCAGGTGCCACGCCTGGCGCCCCGCATCATGGACCTGATGCTCGACAGCAAAGTCTTCATGTATCCGCAGTATCTGCCGCGCATGGCCTTTCAGCCACGGAAAGTGCAGTTCACGGCATTTGCGCCGGCGGAATATCAGCTGATAGCGATGGGCCTGGAGCGGCATCTCAATTCGATCAAAGCTGCCAAAAAGCCATTGCGCAAGGGCGCTGATCCACTGCGCTGTGCGTGCAAGCGCATGGCAAAGGATCTACTGCAGGGCAAGGAGTTCCGGCGACTGCTCTTCAAGGTGAAGGAACTCTGCGACATGGAGCAGTATAATCCCGTCAAGTATTATTTCGAGCACGAGCGCGCTCCTCCCTTGAATCAAATTCTGCTGGGTTTTGAAGGCGGCCAGGTGCGTACGCCGCGGCAACAATATCACGATCTGCCCAGTGCCTGGAGGTATTACATTGATGTGAGTGGATTTTTACATATTTTACATATTTAATTGCGGGCAAAATCTCGATTCAAACTACGGGTGTTGTACAAAATAAGGCTACTAGGTTTGTTAGTGGCCGACGCGATCTCTGGGTATGAGACGCAGCTCGGAGCCGTGCTTGAGGAACACATTGCCAGCCGTCTGCTGCGGACTGATTCCAATGCCGTCGTCTGTAATGATGGCGCTCGTCTCTGGGGGCACCTTGAACTCCTCCGAGGCGAACTTGAGCACGGCGGTGAATGGCGTCCCTTCCGGTACGCTGAGCACCTTAAATGGCAGCTTGGGATCCGACGTCAGCGTAATCTTAAATGTTACTTTGCTCATTGTGGCGAATCCGGAATGCAAATACTAAGTGACGTGGTCAGTTTTTTTGTTGTAGCTGCCAGCTGCTGCTGCGTTGTCTTTCTGTGGTTCGCTCGGACGGGTTCTGCTTACTGTAATGTGTATAGAAATGTTTGGTTTACTAAATTGTGCGACTTAAGTGTGTATAATGCACAATTAATTGAAAAACAAAAATAATTTATATTTTACCTTACAAGCAGTGATGTGCAAAAGAGCGATAACATATACAAAACTCTAATCGTTAATCGGCAAGTCTGTTAACATTGATGCTGCCAACTATCGTTAAATACCAAAAGCTGCTCTACTCACGATTGAAATGGCTACAAATTCAAAAAAGTAGCTATGAAAAAGCGAATAATGATTTAATTATTCCAGCAGTATACATAAATAAGGATTTTGTTCATATTACTTTAAAGTGTTTCGCTGGCCTTCCGTCTTCATCTTCTATTAATTTCCTCTATATTCATGCATGTCAAATTTGATTTTAAAGTGGCTACATTGAGAATACTGTTGCTGCCAACACTGACTGTTTACAGCGTAGGTTGCAATTATCGAGGAATGTTTGGCCTATCGATAACATATCAACAATCCTACTGTTTACAAATCGCCAAATTGAAAATATATGCTATATTTTTGCGTTAAAAAGGTAATTTTTGCATAATCGTTGCAGAAAAACTGGGACAACGAAAGGCGTGCCCGCCGCACCACCAAACCACAAGCACAACGAAGCCGTGCTTCGTCGTCAGCGAGCGCATCGTATCTGGAATTTGTGCGCGAAGCGGTAGGCGAAGATTTATTGCTGCCTGAGAATCTGGGCGAGGCAGCGGCGCCCCATGGCAGTGCCACAGGACTGCCACCGCACACGCCAGCCAAAGCAAGCAACACCAAATCCAAGTCGAGTCGTCAGCGAACAGTAATCGAGCAAAATCATGCTTCATCATCACTGACCATCAATGTGAATTACGTTTTTGGCGGTGAAATTGGCGGCAAAGTTACTGCCGGTGTCTCTGTGCCCTTTCAGCCCGCAAACTATGCTCGCAATGTGGCGAGCATAAATCGCACGTTGCAGTCAAGCAGCGATTGTAGTTTATTGGCGCTACCGCCGCCGCTGCCCCCGCTGGCTGAGGATGCGCCGCCGGCGGTAAACTACAGATTTGATCTGCAAACACTACAGCTAAATGAGCTAGAAAAGTCTGCTGCGCAGACAGACGACAAGATTGGACCGACTTTCAGTGCCAAAAGACTGCGTAGGTGCATTTACAAGCGACACAATTTTCACGCCCGCCCGCAGCGACGTCGCGGATTAGCAGGGACGCCGACATCGTCGCCGCAGCGATTGCGCCATAAGCTGCGGTTGCGCTGCCAAACGCTAATCACCTCCTACACCAGCTACCTGCAGCAGCAGCGCGATCTATACTCTAACTCACAGCCTGTGCAATTCTATCACAGACGCTTCCTGGCCCTTGAGCTGTACACACAGCTGCTACACGATCTCAGTATGTTTTGCCAGAGCACGAATCAGCAGGCGCAGTCAACAAGCAATGCGGGGTCGCCACAGCAGCAGAAACGACAGCGCAGCGAGGATGCGGCAAGGAGTCGAAGGACCAATCGGCAGGAAATTATGCTGCGACACATGCTAAAGCCGGATAGTCCGGAGGAACGCAATCGCAAGGATGCCAGTGAGTAATAAAGAGATAGTGCCCTAGAAAATATCCTTTAAACTTCTCCCACCTGTAGCCTTTGCCTACAACTTTTATGAGAAAGTGGAGGAGGCGCTGCTGTCATCGAATCGCCTGGATGACTGCCAAAAGTTCAATCAGCTGCTGCAATCGTTCGATCCCAAGCAGGATAAAGTCGCCGATTTGTATTTGGTAAGTGCTGTACTTTGCCCTTTAATGAATCGCTTTTAACGCCTTTTGCTTAACCCGCAGAAAGTAGAAAAACTGCTGCTGCCTGAACATCCCGAGCTGGCCGAAGTCTTTCTGAACTTTCTACTACCTGCCGAGGCCGCGGAGCTGGGCAAATTCTTCGAGTACTTCATGATCACGAACGCGAGCAACTTTATCAATAAGCTGAACCTCTATTTCTGCAAGCAGCCAGCGCAAATTCGCAAGATCTATGCCTGCCTCAGCCAGCTGGCCGAGCTGCCCAACGTCAGCATGAAGAAGGTCGAATCTAAAATACTGCCGCTGCTCAAAGGCAATCAGTTCCTATGCGACTGGTTTACCCAACAATTTCCACAGGCAAAGCCACCAGAGCGGTAAGTGGAAATACTTTTGATAATTATCTGACATTTCCTTCATTGATTTTAAATATAAACATTTAATAATCATTTCTTATCAATTCTTTAGACTGTTGCCCCCCGCGGAGACGGTGAATCTGCACGAGGTGCTCACGAACACAAGCGGTGAATTTGTGGAAACTATACACGATCTGCCGGACGATTTGCCGCCCACGCAGAGCAACCCGCCTGGCTGCCAGCTGAAGTACCTCAACGGACGCATCTTTTACGGCTCGAAGATAATGCTACCCGCCAAGCTCTCCTTCCGTGCGGCGAGCATCTATAACGAACAGTGCAACGATGTACTCAGTGGAGATCATCTGAGCTGTGCGCATGGAGTGCGCGCTCTGGGCGAGAAGCTGATCTGCGCTGCGGCCGCTGTGGACAGCGATGATGCAGCCGATCGCAGCGAGGAGGACGATGCAAGCCGTACACTGATCATAGATACGACTACCACCGGCGACGATGACAACAGCAGCTCCTCCATTGACATGTGCGACGATATGACGCTGCGAGCACACGCGATGCGTCTGAATGGCAGCTACTACAGCAGCAACTTTAATAATGCAACCACCAGCACACCGACCATGAGCACTCAACATGCGCAACATCATCCGCATGCCAAGAAGACGGCCATCAATTTCGGCGAGACTTCGCCACGTCGCCAGTCATCGGCCAATTTGTCGCCTCTCTCGGGTCTGAGTCCGCTGGCTGCTGTAGCTCCCAATTCGGGTGGCCTCTCCCCGCTGCAGGATAAACGCAAGTCGCCCAGCAAGAAGGTGCGCTCACCTGTGGCCCAGACGCAGGCGCGTCCGCGCTACAATGTCCAGCCCATGGTGGTCATACATGAGCCGGCGGCACGTGTGCCTGCAACCGCCTCGCCGGCCATTGAGTTTGCCAAGCGACTGCGCACGCTGATCAGTGAGGAGAGCAGTGCGACCGAGGAGCCGGACAACAAGGCGGGCATACGAATCATAGCGCAAGCCAAGCACAAAAGCCCAGCTGTTGCCAAATTGGTGCTGGACACACCGGAGGAGGATCACGACTTGGATGCGAGTCCCTCGCTCTCCCAGCGCTCCTTTCCAGCCATCAAAATGGATGTGGAAAACTCTGGTGATGAACAGGAGGTGATACTGATGAGCAGTGGCAGCACACCGCAGCCTGGTATCACCACACAGTATGACAGTGACGAGGACTGCAAGCTGGATGTGGTTGCCACGCTGGCCAACTATGCGGAGCAGGATGCGGGGCGAGCTGTGGCACCAACGAGTCCACAGGCCAGCACGTCCAAGTCAGCGGCTGCAGCGTCGTCCAGCTCAGCGAGCTCTTGGACCCGCGAGGAGGACAAAGTGATACTCATTGAGATGAAGCGCGGCGCTTGCGATCGACAGCATCTGATCATGCGGATGGGCGACAAACTGAGGCATCGCAACGAAACGGAACTGCGAGCGCGGCATCAATTTCTCATGGATTTTCTATCCAAGCTGCAGGGCAAGTAGAATAGCAATATCGATAGAAACTAAGTTTAACATTTGAAACCCAACTTAACATTAATGTTAAGCATTCACTGTATCAGTTTTAAAACTGTTAACATCATTCGGGATTTTCGAAATCTTTTAAGCAATTTGGAGAGATGAAACATACAAGAAAGTATTTCAAATGGTACTTCTATATAAGGAAAGTCTAAATGATCCAATTCTTCGTTATAGGAGTACCTAAATAACTTTTAATTTTGTACATATAAATAAGAATAAGAATATTCTTCTACCTAATTTTAAAATTGTTGAATCGAAAAGCTGCTGTTTTAAATATTCCATCAATGTGTTGCAGTCTCAAATTGAATCATCCAAACTTCATTGTTTTCAAGGATTAACTTTAATAGGTTGGAATACCTCATTACCTTAATATTCTAATGAATTTTTTTAATAATATAAATAATATAAAATATATTAAGAAAACACGATTGTTATTTTTGGAAAATTCCGGCTCAGCATTACTCCACACTTTTTCAAACACACATTGCAAATAAATAATACACACATAACTAAGATCACATAACGAAGGAACTGAGATGAGCGTCGGCAACGTTCGCTGGCTCCTCCAGCTGCATACAAGCGCTGGCCTTGGTGATGAACACCTCCGGCTGTGGCTGTCGCTGTGCCGGCTCCTCCACTGTGCACTCATAGTCATCCACAAAGGCGAAGGTGCCCTCGCCCGTCTTGCAGTGGGCGCCATCAACGCAGCCCGAATCGCTGCTCCAGCTCTCGCAGCCACAGTGTGGCGCCTCATCCGCCGGCAGCTGGAGCGCCGTCACACTGCTGACCACACGCTCCTCGGCATGCGGCTGCTGACTTCGCTGCCGCCAGCTCCAGCAGCGCTGGCAACCACGGGCTATGTTGGGCAGGCAGCAGAGGCGGAAGCAGACATCGGAGGCGCCGCGCAGGCACAGAAAGAACTCGGGCATAAAGCTGGGATTGATCACAGCATAGACGACAATGTTCATGCTCAGTTGCAGGGCGTTGAGTGTGATGAATATGACCTCCAGATGCTCCATCATCTCCGGATCCATTTTATTGGTATCGCCGCCAAAGAGCAGATTGAGCGAACTCTTGCGAGAGGTCATGTGAGCCGGCAGCTCACCCACCATATACAATGTGATGACAATCAGTATGCTGATGGTTAGCTTCACTTGATGCTGCAGCAGAAGTTTATTTAGACTTTAGAATGGGACACTGGAGCAGCTAGCTTTACTCCTTACCTGATAGCGTTTCTGTGTGGTGCGCAAGTTGCTATCGGAGGAGCTCGACGGGCACACTTTGCTCGACTTTGTCCAGCGGCGAAAGACGATAATGATGGCCGTGTTGCCAATCAGCAGAAACACCGCTGGAATCAGTGCCAGCAGGGCAAAGGAGAACCAGTTGTGTATCTGATAGAATCTGTAAATCAAGACAAGCGATTAGCATGTTAAGGACCTGCTGCTGCAGCAGCTGACTCACTTGGAGTAGTAGAACTGCGTGACGTGACAGGTGGCCGTATCCAGATCCACGACGAAGCAAAAGAAGTACGGCAAATTGACCAGCACCGAGACCAGTGTAACCACACAGATCATGAAGCGTGCCACCTTCCTGCGACAGAATCGCGGCGCTCCATTGCAAGCCTTAAACTGATACAGGTATATAAAGCGATCCAGGCTGACGCAGGCGAGTATCAGATTGGCGGCGCCAGTGCTGATGCCAAAGAGTGGCGTCTGCCACTGATAATCGTAGGCCACCCAGGCGGGGCTCCTGTAAAAGTAGCTGCGCGAGAGTGCTGTTAGAGTAATCAGCAGGCAGGACACGCAATCCAGCCAGGACAGTGCAGCCAGGTAGGTGAAAGCCGACGGCGTCATTTTGGGTCGCATAAAGACGATGGCATTGATGAAGTTCGCACACAGGCCAAAGGATGCCAATGTGGGCACCGCCAGTCCATAGATTAGGAATATGGAGACGGTCGGCTGGGTGCGCTGAAACATGCACACATCCTTCTCGAGCGGCTGCGGATGCGGATGCGGATTGAAACTGCTGTTGGAGTCGATGTCGATGGAGCCGCTGATGAAATTCAAAACAAAGTAACCGAACATATCTGCACTGACTGACTGACTGACTGATTGCTGACTTACTGGATGGCTGTCCGGGTGATATGTTTATCTAATTGTCTGCAAATTCAGCCGATAAGATTATCTTTAGTTAACGCACACATAATGTTAATTTGTACGCAATCAATGATAACAAAGCGTTCAGCTCGGTTTTGCTTAGCACCACCCACGATTCGTGAGGACTATAGAGTTTTCTGATTTGTCCTAATTATTTCTCGATTTTAAATAAATTTTTTTTTTCATTACAAAAAAATGAATTTTTTAAATAAATTTTAATTATAAAATAATAATATAAAGTAATAAATATAAAATAAATAAACTAATAATATATATTTTATAAGGGTCTTAAAACCTTTTCAGATATTCTAAAAAATATATTTCGCTATATATATTTTTAGAAAATATAAAGATTCTCAGTTTTCAATATTTTAAAGGACACAAAGAAACTAATATCAATTGAGTAGAAAGGCGTAAAGCTGTCAGGATCATCAAAAAAGGTATGTCTGTTTATATTCTGATATAAAAAATATATTTCGCTATTTATATTTTTAGAAAACATAAAGTTTCTCGACTTTTAATATTTTAAAGGACGCCAAGAAACTAATATCAATTGAGTAGAAATGCGCAGAGCTGTCAGGACCTTCAGAAAAGGTATGTCACTTTATATTCTGATATTCTATAAGTACACCATCGCTAATAACCCCATCATAGGAAACCCTTCCCAAATGTGTAGTCAGTTCAATTTTATAGTATAGTATTTATTCGGTTATATGCATATGAGTTTTTTTTTGTATGCGTGTGCCGTTTGATTTATTTCAGTTTTTCTGTTGTTGTTGTTGATTGGCTTTATAAATTACTTGTCATGCTGTATATCACACACATACATATAGATATATACGTCTGCAGATATAATTCGTTTTAGTTTAGTGTTCTGTTGTTTGGTTAGTGAAAAACCAAATGCGCAATCGTAAAAATAGTTTAGTTTCTATCAATAATATCGTGTTTAGGTATTTTTTTGTTTTTTGAAGTAATTTATTGAGTTGAACTTATGTTTTTTTTACTTTTTTTATTTTATTTCATTTTTTATATAGTATGCTTACGGCAAACATCGAGATTTGTATTTGATTTTGATATATATAATTGTATTTGTATTTTGTAGTTGAATTTGTACTAAATTAATGCTTGGTTATATAGTAAATATGCGATTAAAAAAAACACACATATGAGTTGTTCAAAAATACTTGAAAAAATCAATTACATACGTTTTTGTAAAAATGTTTACTATAAATTAAACAGTAATAATGACTAACGATAAATATATATATATATATATATTCTCATATATATGTATGTATATATGCATTTTTGTATAGTTCAATAGTAAAAATTAATGTTATCTAAACGTTAATGTTAATGTTAGTGTTAATGTTAATGTTAAATATTTTCAATATTTGAACAGACTTGGAAATTTTGTTTTGTTGCCATCAAATTCATTAAAGTAATCAATCATCTTAAGTTTCGTACTACACACATACACATATACATATACATATACATATATAATATACGTTTACCATTTAATTTAAATATAGAGTATATCATATATGTATAATATACGAGCAAATTCACTGTTGAACTTAAACTTTAAGTGGTACTCGTCATAGTCATATGTAGTCACAAAAATTAGTTTATCTCCGATTAGAATAATATTGGTTTTTGCTTACAATATATAAATTTAATGAGTTTTAAATATTTCGACTGGTATTTGTTGTTGTTGTTGTTGTGAAATAAACGTTTTAAATGCTTCAAGTTCGGAGTTATACAAGTACAATATATATTTATAAATTACTTTAGACTTTAATCGAATGTTGTATTTTAAATTCAAGCTACGTTTATTAATTTTAGTTAGTTTTTAGTTTAGTTTAGTTTTTGTGCCCTACCATTTAGCACATAGCTTGGCTACTGAGTTATCATATGATAAATTTCTATACAATTTCTTTTTTATATATATATGTATTTTGTATAATTCTTCTATATATTCATAAATGCCTCATACACAAGATCTGGGCATGAGACTGACAACTTGGTTGATTTTACTCTTAAAGTTAGAGAGTTCGAAAGTTTCTTAAGCTTCTAGAAAGAAAGACAGCTACGAGAGGCACAAAAGCTTAGCTTAGGTTGCGCTACACAAAATGTTAAATTTTTCAATTAAATGTAAAATTGTTTTTTGTTTTTTTGGTATTTTGTTTGGTAACTGAAGCTATTCCGTTTGATATACACATACATTGGTATGTTTTTTTAAGCTTATAGTAGATTGTCTTTTCTCATAGTTAAACAGTAGTTATTAGCAGCTAAATTGTTCAGTTAGGTACTAAAGTTTCAACCCAAAGACAATATCATCTCACCTATAGTTAGACTTTGGAAAAGCTTCACTTCTGGCTTAAGTTCAGTTGAGAGCAAACATAATTTATCTTCTTCCTCTTCATCTGGTTGTTATTACTAGCAGACTAAACTTAAACTTGGTTTTTAGCTTTAACTTATTGCTATGCAATTTGTTTGCTATTTTCTTTTCATTATTTATTATGGTACATTGAGACTCTATGCCGTTTATATGTATATATACTTATATACGGGTTATACATACTTATAAAAATGAAATTAATATTTAAAGTGATTGACGAATAATATTCATTTAATATACACACACAAATATCATAAAAGTGAAATAAGAAAGACGCTCATAAGTATGCTATGGAATAAGTTCTATGCTCAAAAATTGGAATGAGAATTTGCATATGTTTTTCATTCTTTATAAATATTAAATTGTCCATGTCAACTTGGTTAAACGCATATTTCGATTTGATTATAATGCAGGGGCCAACATTATAATCGAACAACGTTTAAAACTCTGACCCAAATCCTAGTATCCTTTATCTAATTGTTGAATGTGACTAAAGAAATAGAGAGAATATGTTCAGATATATATATATATATCGTCTAGTGAATGGAATGTATATATATTTGTGTGATAACATCGAGATGTTTGCTAAAAAAACGTTCGACTAACAATTGTTACATTATATCATATATTAAATATACTTTAAATTTAGCACAAATTTAATACTTGCTTGGAAATGCGAAAGTTCTTTGAAATGGGGTCAGGAAATTGAAATATGAAAATGTGACAGGAAAACAGTTGTTTGTTTTCTATTTGTGTAAAGTTTTGAGCAGAGAAAAGCGCTGGGTAATGGTATATAAAATAAAAGTTTTTATTGCATACGATTTGTTTTTTTTTTCATTTTGTGTAATTTCTTTTTTGGCTTCGAGTTGCAGTTTCAATATGGAGAATTGTTTAACAAGGATTGTTTTTTGAAATCACATAAAACTAAATGAATATGTCGCGAATGTTAACTAAGTGATTGCCTAAGAATTAGTTAAAGATCTTTAAATAAGCAATAAATAAAACTTAAGACGATTACAATTATTGCATTGGCTTAGCATAGATAACAATTACGAATAAGACTAACAAAAAACGGAGGATGATGAACAACTAACAAATGTCTTTTAATTAACAATTAATATCAAATGACGACACAACTCGCTGGGTGGTTCCTTTAATCCGTTTTACTTTTGATTACAATTACAGTTACAGTTAGCAGCTGCTTAGGGGCTCACAATATATTCGGGATTGACGAAGGAGAAGCCAACAAATTCCGACTGATCCAGATTCATCATAAACACTTTATCCGTGGGCGTCAAGTCTGTTTTCTCTGATGTGAATTGCTTATCGAAATTGGACACATCCTTGCGGTGTTTCTGTGGGTAAATATATAATTGTAATTAATATATTTATATGCCATTTGCTTTTTACTTTAACTTGACGTACAATTTTTGGCTTAAAGGGCGGCTGCACCTCACGATTTTCGATTTTCTCCCAGTCGATGCGCCGGAAAAATGGATGCAGGCGCACATCCTCCTCGCCGGTGTTGCCACAACCTAAACGCTTGCTCGGCTGCTTGGTCAGAAACTAAGGCAAACAGAGAGCATTGTAGAAGGTAAGTGCACTTGCAAATCATATCATAACTTACGCCCTTGCACGCCTCCTTGGCCTCCTTGCTGAGACTCTTGGGATAGGAGACATTGTGATCGGTTATGGCCGCAAACAGCTCCTCCTCATCCTCGCCATCGAAGGGCGGCTGACCCACAAGCATCTCATAGAGCAACACGCCATAGGCCCACCAATCCACTGACTTGCCATACGGCTGATAGAGTATTATCTGTGGCAAACAAATATATATATATCTCCAATTCATATCCTTTATCAATCACCCACCTCTGGCGCTATATAGTCCGGTGTGCCGCAGAATGTTTTGGTCGTCTTGTCGCCCATTATGTTCTCCTTGCACATGCCAAAGTCGGCGATTTTCACATGCCCATCGGCATCCAGGAGCACATTGTCCAGCTTCAGATCGCGATACAAAATGCCCTTGGTGTGCAGAAAGAACAGTCCAGCAGCTATTTCAGCAGCATAGAAACTGTCGCAAAGAGAATGTATATAACTATTATCTGCCTTTATCCTTGCTCAACTTACACAGCCACCGGCTCCTTAAATTTGCCAAATTGTTGTATTTGAAACATTAGATCACCGCCGTTCACATATTCCATGACAAAGAACAAACGATCCTGCGACAAAGCGACAATTAGCATCAAACAAGCAAACAGATATATCTAAAAATCACGTATACGCACCAGTGTCTGAAAGCAGGAATGCAGCTGGACAAGAAACGGCGGCTTCTCGCCCAGCGCCAGCACACGCTTCTCAATCATGGTGCATTCGACATCGTCGTCCTGTATAATCACATCCTTCTTGAGTATCTTAATCGCATACAGCTCCTCGCTGCCTTTGCGCTCCGCCAGCAGCACCTGCAAAGTGCAACAAAGTGCATAAGTTATGCATTCCAGCTTGTCAGCTGTTATCCTTCTTACCTTGCCGAAGGAGCCCTTGCCCAGCACTTTGATGAAATTGAAGTCGGTGGCGCGTGTCATGTCCTTTTTGGACTGGGAGTGTGTGTGTGTGTCGCAGCGCATCATCGGTTGCTTGCGCTGCGACGGCTTCTGCTTCAGCTTGAGCAAATCCTGCTGATCATCCGCACAGGGCACATTATAGTATTCGCCTTCGTCCTGCGTGAGCAGCTTGAACCAGCCATTGGTGGGAACCTTGATTATCTCCGAAATGCCAAAGGACAAAGCGCCCATGAAATCATTGCGCGAGGTGCGATCCCAGTCCCAGACCTCTATCAAAATGCGTCGATCCTTGTCCTCCGGCTTCAGATCGCTGCGTGAATGAAGTCTATGTTTACTATCCATAGTATACCCTGTAAATTAAAAGTACTCACTAGCTGAGCGTCTCATTCCACACGGGATTCAGGCACGCCTTAATGGTTCGCGTCTTCTTCTTCGACTGATCCTTGTCATCGGGTATCAGCTTGACCTTCACATACGGATCGCTCAGACCGTTGGGATCCATGGGTATGAGATTGCGACCCTCCTTGACTGCAAGCATAAACGTGACCATTAGCATTTACAGAATTTGTCAGACTGCATACGCTGAATGCTCTATAATAAAATATGCCAAGGCATTATCCTGGCCATTGTTCTCGTTCCTTGTGCTGCTGCTGCTGCTCCTCATCATCGTCATGCTTGTGGCTTTACATATTTTTATCTCGCTTTTGTTTAGCAACTGCATTTTTAGTATTCATTATGTGGCATATTGTGTGGAGGAGTTTTCTTCATAATGAATTAATGCAAATTATAGCAATTTGCCAGCATCTCAGGCGGCTGCACAAGAGTCTGCCCAAGGCGACAAGCTTGAATTTATAAGCAATATACTGGGCAGGTTTTGAATTTAAGGAATGCGAAGCATAAATATTGAGAGTGAATGGTTTATTTTGTGTGCTCTTAAAGGCGCCCGAGTGTGGACATGTTTATTTATTTATTTGACGAATTCTTGAGAATTCCAGAATTCCAGTTCAAGCTAAGATGGGGTTTTATTTAGTTGAATGGTTAATTGTAGGCGCCCGAGTATGGACAGGATTTTTTTATTTATTTGAAAATATTTAAAGAATTCAAAAACTTAAGCCCATATGTTATTTTGTAATGCTTAAAAGTAAAGTTTAGATGGGGTTTTCGTTAGTTTAATGGCTTATTGTGTGCTCTTACAGGCGCCCGAGTAGGGACATGTTTATTTAAAGAATTCTAAGACTTAAGCCCAAAAATATGTTATTTTGTAATGTTTAATGGTCAATTTAAGATGGGGTTTTATTTAGTTGAATGGTTTATTGTGTGCTCTTACAGGCGCCCGAGTATGGACATGTTTATATATTTATTTAAAAGAATTCCTAGACTTTAGCCCAAAAATAAGCAATTCAGTAATGTTTAGAGATCAAGTTTAAATGAGATTCAACAATTATTCTAGTAATAGAGCTTAATAGGTTTAAAATCGAATTATAGTCATAAGTTAAGGTTCTGATATCCTTCAATTATGACATGTAATATGTAAACTAAGATGACAATTAAAGTATACCTTCTTCTGCAAAAGTTGCTGAAGAAAAAATACTCAAAAACCCAAACATTTTAAATGCCCTGTAACATAAACTTTACCAGCTGCTTACCATAATTTTTTATTATATGCCTGCATATATATTTTTTATCTTTGCTTGCGTCAAACTTGCGCCCGAGTTGGAGGCTTATGTTAAACTTGCTGGTTGCCGTAATTGGTTAAAGTAAGCGCTTTACAACTGAGAGGGGGGGAGCAGGGGGCAACAAGGGGGCAACAAGTTGGCAACAACTTAAGAGCTGTGTTTTGGGGGCGACATTAGCCGTACTTACTGTGCACGGTGAGCAGATTCTCTTTGACAGTTATCTCTAGATAGATGCGTCCCCGGCGCTCCGTGTGATCGCAGCCGCACAAGCTGGGCACGTTCTCCTTGCAGCGGGCATGGACGTTCATATCGCATGCTAAACAGGTCGTAGGTCACGTAGTGGAATAAAGATAAGTCGCTTGTTAGTGGCCACTTGGCAAACATTGAAATAGATGGTCAGTCAGCAGAGCAGAGCACAGCACAGTAAGGCGAAAGTTTCAGAATAGATTGAAAGTGATTTCTCTTCGGTTTTGCTTGTGGTACAGGAATAGCAACAGGAGGCAGTAGTACGCACACACGCACACACACACACACACAGACACACGCACAGGACACGCGACAAGGCACGCATACAAAGTGAGTTTTGATATGGCTCAAGTACTTACCCCAAAGTCGATGTGCAAATAGAAAACAAAAATGGGCATAGGAAAAACAGAACGCAAAAGTTGTCGCCTAGGCAAACAGCTGCGCTCCGGTTATCAATCAGCGCGGCAATCCAATAAACTCACCCGCACTCCCTGCGTATTTGCAATTGGCAATGCCTTTGCCTATATCCTTTTAGCCAGCCAGCCCACATGCCACGCCCATGCGAAGCAGCACTTCCGCACCCAGTTACAGTCACAGTTACAGATACAAAATCAACGCCAATTTGTGATGTCGACTGCAATCGCAATCAATTTGGCAACAGTAGCGGGAAATGAAGCGCAGCTCGACAAAAAAAAACTGTTGCATAGTTTGAGGCGCATATGTCGCTCACAGGATACAGGACGAGAGTGCTGCTGCTGCTGCTTGCTGCCTGCTGCTGCTGCTGCAGTATACATGGGTTGGGCAGTACTCGAATTCATTCAATTGGAAATTATTGCAAATGGATTCGTAATTCATTTTGTAGGCAACGCAGTAAACTCGGAAATGCATGTTCGCAATTTGTAAATATGATTTCAAATACTCCGTAGTGTGACAGTTAGAAAGTGAGGTGGATTAGCAAGTTAGCTCTTTTGGTTATTGTAATAACAAAGTGCAGGAATATGCGGAGTTGCTTAGAAGAGTTTACATTACTTTGTTGATAGAGATTTTGAAGTATATATTTAATTATATTTAAATTGAAGTCTATACGAAAATCTTTCTAATTATACTCTTTTCGAAGAAAATAGTATATTAAGTTTGTCCTGAAGTTTGTAACGCATAGAAGGAAGCGTCTGAGACCCCCAAAAGTTACTGCCAATATGCTTATAAAAACAAAACAAATTGATCTAGCCATGTCCGTCTGTCTGTCTGTCTGTCTGTCTGTCTGTCTGTCTGTCTGTCTGTCTGTCTGTCTGTCTGTCTGTATGTATGCAAACTAGTCCCTCAGTTTTTGAGCTATCGTAATGCAACTTTGCACAGACACTTATTATTCAAGGGGACAGCACATTGGTCGGAGCCGGTCGGATCGGACCACTATATCTTATAGCTGCCATACACCTCAAAGTCGGTTTTGGCCATAAATCCGATGTTTTCAAAGCAATTGCCTTAAATTTCCTTGTACACTTGAACATCCTTATAACTCATCAATGGGTAAAATCGCAAATCGATTGAGTCATAAACAGCGAAGATATGAGTCATTAAATATTTTGAAAAAACAGGTGCATATGAGCAAACAAAGTCAAGCGCAAGAAAGCTTTTGATAGTCTGAGCAAACAAAGTCAAGCGCAAGAAAGCTTTTGATAGTCTGCTCTTCAAGCAATTTTGTCAGCGATCATCAAAACGGCTTGTGGCGTAAGGGGTAAAGTTGCGAACTGGTGAGCGAGAGGTCCCGGGTTCAAGACCAGCGGCGACTGGTCATTTATTTTCATTTTTCTTATTCTTCTTTTCAAATATATAATAACTGTTATCCAATTGATTTGCTTTCAATGGCTTAGAACAAAAACAATGCAACGCGAAAAAACAAAAGCTCAGTATAAATCGAGTTTGTTAGCGATTCTTAAAACTGCTTGGTGTAAGCAGTACAAAGCAAAACAAGAAAGCTTTTGACAGTCTGCTCTTCAAGGGATTTTGTCAGCGATCATCAAAACGGCTTGTGGCGTAAGGGGTAAAGTTGCGAACTGGTGAGCGAGAGGTCCTGGGTTCGAAACCAGCGGCGACTGGTCATTTATTTTCATTTTTTCTTATTCTTCTTTTCAAATATATAATAGCTGTAGTCAAATTCATTTATTTTCAATTTCCTAAATTGTTTCTAATTTTTTTTTCATACATAAAGTAGCTTTAATAGAATAATTCAAAAGAAAAATTTAAATTCATTGGCAAAACCAATGCCACGCGAAAAAATATATGGATCAGATTAAGTTTTATGACAATTCAATTTCCGACAGCGGCCTTGAAAGGTATAAGAGCAACAGGCACCAAATTTGGTATGTATATTGTAGTATACATATGTAATGTAGTTTTGACTTTTTGGAAAAACTGAAACTTGTTTATTGTTCAATTCGGTAGCACTTATGAATGCTAAGGGACGCGTCCACGAGCTGCGGATAGTGAAACGTCCCTGTTTACATGAATACCTTTATATATTTTATTTTATATGTAGGGGTATATGTATGCGACATTAATATCTGCGAATTAAATAAGCAGTCACGGAAAAATAGTAAAAATTGCTTTAAGGTTCGAAAAGAGTATTTAATCTTCGGCACGCCGAAGATAATCCTTCTCCACTTGTTTCCTTTAAAACTTTTATATATTGGCACAGCTCTTAATGAGCAATGCATCGCATTTTCCCTCACATCTAATATTTTTTGCTAAGCTCAAAGTATTCTTAAGGATATTTGAAATATCCTTTGCATTTCATATTTGAGATATTCGTTAGTCCATCACTTCTGTCTGCCCTGAATATATTTTTAATGATGGTAACTGTAACTGACCAGCTGCCGGTCATTATGATCAATAATCATCATGTTCATCAGCATATATCCATATGATTGTCATCCTTTTGGTCCTTGCGGCCAATGATGCAGCATTGGCTGATTTCTCTTTTGTTGTTGTTGGTCGGTCGTTTTTTCTTTCCTTTTCGCTTTCTTTTGCCGCTTTGCTCATGTGTAAAATTGCTTTGGACATTTCGCCCATACTGCCCCGAACTCGCTCACAGGCGCTGCGAAAAGTATGCGCCATTGGGCCGGCCTGCATCAACGTCATTTGGCGCGTGAGGCGCACGTGGCGTATACGTATTTCAGTTTTTTTCCGCCCCCCCCTTCCTTTTAAAACTTTCGCTTGTTGCTCGCGCCGCATGGGAAAAGTAATCATTTTTTGATGTCCACAAGCTTACTAGGGCCGACGGGCGATGGGCTGTGGGCGTGGCTGGCCGGTCAGTTGGGCAGTTTGTGTGTTGTGTTTAATGAAAATATGAAAGAGTTTTTTTGCAGCACACAACAAAAAACAAGGAAACAAGCAACGAGCAAATAACAAAAAGGAAAAAGGGTTTCCCTTTGCGTGCCATATTTTCTGAAGCAACAACAACAACAATACTAGCTACAGTATGTGTGTGTGTGTGTGTGTGTGTGTGTAAGTGTTCATAATGTGGCCCAGTTTTGTGTGTGCTGCTTTTTTGCGTAAAATTATTTATTTATATAGCTACATATGCAGGTTTATGAAATGGACTCTGTATATTTTATATACCTTATGTTTGCACCCAAAAGTATAATCTGAATAGATGATCAAGTATACGACAGATGGTACAAATGAAAATATGTTTAATATACATAAAAAACTAAACTTCACAACATATACTTTTGTACACACTAAATTTAAAGGTTTTACAGGGTATTACGCATTCGATGTGTCCTTCTTTACAGCCTTCTTTCATTTGTTTTGCATATTTGAGAAGCAATTTTTTATGGCTCTTGTGATGAGCTGAAGCACAGTTTAAAGTAAGCTTCTCTGCTTAGTTGTACCAAATAGAAATTCAAGCAAATAATCTTCTTTCAGCAAGAATTCTGTTGTTTGCTTTTGGTATTTTGGACTGCTTGGGGACTGCTTTGAGCGTTCATAAGATTTATATAGCAAATTTCCATTTTAATGACTTCTGTGTGTCTTCTAATTCCCATTAGTTTGTCAAAACTGCAGCGTTTTCAATTCCTGAGGCCTTTTTGGTTATTGTTTGTCCATTGGAATAGTTCTACATTTAAAGCTGAAGCATCTACGAATTTTCGATTTTCTACCAAAAACAAGCCAAATCACTAGAAATGCCTTTCAATTATCTAAAACTCCCATAACTTGATCAAAACTGATCAGATTTTTGATCCCGAGGCAGTTTTGGCCATGGTTTGGCATCTATAATAATTCTGCATTTAAATCTGAAGCACTTTGGATTTTGTTGAGCCAAAATATTGCCTAGATAGACCATAGATGTGCCTTTAAAGCACCTAATAGTACCATAACTTTCTCAAAACTAATACGATTGTCCTTCCCGAGGCAGTTTTGATCAGATTTGATCATTACATCTGCATTTAAATATGAAACACTTTCGAAATTTCCATTTCCTATCAAAAACAAGCCCTGAAAATGCTCTCGAATCACAAGAAACATCCAATTCTCTTAACTATGACAAAATAGAAGCACTTATTTAAACCAAAGCCAGTTGTTATTGTTCTTTAGATTACTTTGCCATGCCAATTTGTATGATATGCCAAGTTGAATTTAATTTTTAAATTTTTCAGGCAATTGTTCGGCAATATTCGCTTAATGAAATCGTATATTGTGTGACAGCTGAACAGGCTGAACAATGCAGACCAACAAATGATGCAAAACCAAAAACACAATTGCAATTGAATTACAAACGTTATTGAACTGGCAAAATAGCACACACACACACACACATAGATACACGCTCGATAATGACAATCACATGTATACACACACACACACACACTCGCACACTCGCACACACACAGAGGGACTCGCACTTCCGGCTATGGCTGCGGCTTATTGTTGGAGGAGGATTTTGTGTTGCCACATTTACATTTCCATTCGCAATCTGTTTGTTTGGGCCTGTTTTCTATGTGTGTATATGGTCTGTTTATCTATCTATTGTTGCTGTATTTGTAGGTGTCATTGTTGTTGTTGCTGTTGTTGTTGTGGTTCTGGTTCTGGTTTTGGTTCTCTGTACTTGTTTGCCCGGCCGGGGCAATGAGGCGTAAGTAAATTATTTGTTTGCCAAGGGGCCATGCCGGATATTAAGGCAACAATTTGTGCCGTCTAACAAATGACTTGGAAAATTGCGCAGTTTTCTTGTGCTTTTTTGGCTATAAACTGAACAAAAACGTAAGACAACAAGAATAAGTGATCTAATTAACATACAAATGCATTTTTCACTAAATGCTAATGAGCCGCAATTTGTGCTGCAGTGTTAAATCAAATATTGTTCATTTGATTAGTGGCTTCAATGTCAATTTTCTCATGCAACTGCAAATGTTTAACTGTTAAGTGCAGGCAAGCAGGCAAATGCACAAGGCGTAGGCGTGGGCGTGGCCGTGGGCGTTACGTGTAGGCGTGGCATTTCAGCTAAAGCAACGGAAACTTGTCAACAGCAAGCGTAATAACAATAACATCAACAGAAAGTCAAGTACGTCACACACACACACATACAGAGAAGAACAAAACACACACAGCACACACACACAGCACACACACACTCGCACACACACACATAGAGAGCGTGGCAAGTGCGCACTTGATTCGGAACAAAGCGCTGCTAATTGTAAATTGCAACAATCCAAAAATGAGAACTCAGCCAGCAGGCGAGAAGTCGCTTGCTTAGATGCTAAAAAAGACGCGGCTGGAGATGGGCGTGTGACACGAAAGTTAAAAAAACAAAACGATACAAATATATAAAATATGTATGGAAAAAACAAACCATTTAAATAAAACATAAACCATTTTTATACCAAATATGAAATTAAAAAAAAATTTAAGTGAAAGGATATAAATTATTCAATATGTTTTTGAATTCAGCACATATACGAATTATATAAAACAATATAATAGACAAGCCAAAGGATTACAAATATTTATGGAGAAAATCATCTAATACAATAAAAGCTGAACCAATTTGGAATTAAATACAATATAAAAACCAAATAAATAAATAAATTAAAGGATATTAATTAAAAGGCAATACGAAATATATAGAGCAATTTGAAAAGGAAAAGATATAAAATATGTATGCAGAAAATCAATTAATACAATGATAACTGAACATATTTAAAAACTAAATATCAATTGTATAAGCAAAAAAAAAAAACAAACATAAATTATTTAATGAAAAATATAAATTGATTTATAATAATACATAAATATAAATATAAATCAATATTTTTTTAATTTTAATAAATAAAGCAAAATATGAATAACCTATGTTTTAATATAATATAAAAAAAAAAAATTTTTTTTTTGGAAATTAATCAAAAATATATAAAAAAATATTTAAAAATCTTAAAATAAAAAATAAAATATCGTGACACGCGCACATCTCTAAAGAAGACACAAACACACACCCAGACACACTGAGCGAACGAGTGGGAGCGAGAGAGAGAGTAAAAGAGAGGGAGAGAGAGTGCTGCATAGCATCGTCCCCTCCTCGTACTCCTCATGCTCCATTTTGGACATTACCTCGACACTTGAGACCCTTGTGCGTGATGCCGTGCAAGAGCGAGCCGCAATGATCACAAAACATCGGCGATAGGAAGGCAACGTTATGCCATTTGTGTGGCATCTGGTGTGCCTGAGAATTGGAACAGTTGGAGAGAGCTAATGGAAAATTAACGCAGGTTTTACGCAATATACGCGCACATTTAACTCTAAAGCATTTGCATAAATACTACAATTAACAAACCAGCCAAAAATAACAGAAACACTCTCTACGGATGACTAATCAAAATAAAACACGACATTAATTGTGCTCAAAAGTAAAAGACACAAAACACCAAAGCAAAAAATGTAACGAATATAGAGATGGGAGAGAGTCTTGGAGAGAGTTTGTGGAGTTGTGCGGATGGTTATGGATATGGTGGGTTCTTGGTGGGTTTTTATTGTGGGTTCTGGGTGGGTTCTGTGCTTTTTCCAGCTGCACTTAGCTTCACACTGCTGAAGGGTGCAAAAAGTTGGCAGCAGCAAAAAAAAAGGAGAGAAAACTTCACTTAACAAAATCTTAAAGTTTGTTTTTTGCCATACCAAAAGTTGTTAACACTTGCCAAACAAGTGAACAATGAACGCTTTAAAAGCATTTGCTTTTCTGCTCCATTGCTTACATAAATAACAATTTATATATATATATGTTTTTTCTTCTTCTTTTATGTCGAATGCTGAGACCCACAAATGCCAAACAACACACATTTGTTGCCTAATCCGTTCTAAGAAGAAACAGTCACATAAAAAAAGACACAAACCCACACACACTAGACTAGATTGTAATGTATACACACGAAGACAATGACACACAAGCCTGCCTATACCCTGTGGCAGTTAGAAACGTGGTATATGGCACCTCTAAGTACTAGCTAGAGGCATTTTAAGCCTATGAAAGCCTACTTTATACTCTGCAGCTACTGTAGAAGCGGGTATAGGCCAAACTTTAGTCTATTTAGCAAAAAGTTGGTGAGTTTTTGGGTAGTTTAGAAAATTAGCTGTAAAAATATGTATCGATATATATCGATATTTATCGATTCTCATAGAAAAGTCGAAGGAAAGTAGTTTGTTTGTTTTCCAAGGCATTTTTTCTGCAATTTGTAAATTTGATTGATGTACAACGGAAGAAAAACTGATTATACCCGAGAGTAGCTCTATATTCAAAACTTATCGATTGTCTAGTCTCTATTCTCTATAAAGCTATGGGCTATATTATATATGAAATTCTCTAGAGTAGCAAATCAAACGAAGTTATAAGAATGAACTTGTGCTCATGCGGTTCTTAGTCGTCCTTACAGGGTATCTTTGCGTTTAGTAATCTCATAGCCAATTATTATTTTGAACTCGCAATGTCAGCGCCTTGAACTCATCAGCGCCAAAGCCGCACAAACGTGTTTTGTTTTTTTGTGAATTTTGTTTTATTTTTTTATATTTTCAAGTCAGTTTCTTAAAAGTGGGCAAGGACATATGATATTATTATGCGCATGCATGAGCATCAAGTTCCACTCAAGGCGCGCTTTTTGGGCCATTTGTTGATGTTGTTGTTGTTGTTGCTGCTGTTGTTGTGTGTATGTGAGCCTTACACAAGGCTCAACAGCTTGCAGCGATGCTCAGTCGCTCGCAAGACAAACAAAATGGAGCCGATCCAAGTGCAAAGCTCAAAGCGCAAATATACACACACACACACACACACATACGTACACAAAACCACAAAGGGGCATTGGCAAAGGGTTGCCGAAGGGGGTTTACTGCGGTTGTCCTTGCTGCGGCTGGCAGGGACTCATACACACACAAAGTGTTGCATACTTTGGCGGGCGCCCAAGGCTGTGCTCTTCTGCGTATGCGTATGTGTGTGTGTGTGTGTGTGTGTGGGTGTGTGTATTTGTGTTTGCATTAAATGCAGTTGTTTGAAGGTGAAATTGAATTGCCAATTGCTGTGTGGTGTTCGGCTGGCAACCTTGGCTAGAAACTTGCTCCACACAGCTTTCCATAGCGACAGGTGGTGTTAAGTGCCCTTTTGTGGCCAGAGAGTTGTTAGCCCCGATGCCAATTCGCAATTTGGCTAAAACTTAGAGTTGCGCTGGGCTAAAAGTGCTAGCCAAGAAATGCTGTCTACGGCTGGGCAAAGTTGAAAATACCCTAGGGGAAATTGAAAGGGAGTGCAATATATTTCTCAGTCTTGCCACAGAACAGCTCAGTTTTCTGCAGATTATTTCTATATAAACTCTATGTAGTCCAATCTGACTGAGTAGACCGATGTTGCATTATTTGTAATTGAGAGAAGCACAAAAATACTCATTCATTTTCCATACAACAACTACATTTTTGGACTGAGATTGCAATCTTATCGTTGTCAAGCAAAATATATTTCTCAGTCTTGCCACAGAACAGCTCAGTTTTCTGCAGATTATTTCTATATAAACTATATGTAGTCCAATCTGACTGAGTAGTCCGATGTTGCATTATTTGTAATTGAGTGGAGCACAAAAATACTCATTCATTTTCCATACAACAACTACATTTTTGGACTGAGATTGCAATCTTATCGTTGTCAAGCAAAACGCATTTATCAAGATATCTTTAAAACTGAGAGTCTAAGTAGGAAAGGCTATAAGATCAAGTCTCTATATACTTTATACTTAAGGTATAACACATATATTAACAAAATTATAATACCCACTGCAGTTATATCTTAGTAATAAGTAGATATTCCAAAAACTTTCCATTAGAGCTTACCAAAGTGGTTCTAAGTAGCTTAAAAGTGCTCGCTGAAGTGGACAGCTGCTTTGGAATGCAGTTTTAAGGATAAGGCTACAAATTATGAGCACCTCCAACAGATGTAGAGTGCACTAGTAACTGTATTTATTTAGTACAAACTTCATGTGCTGCTAAAACTTCTAAAAACAGACGTAAATGATGCTCATGCCTCATAATGAGGCATCAACACACTTTTGAACCCCATTCACTTGTTTATCTCATGTTGCACGGGTCAGTTTGCTCATTGCGTCACGTACAACTCACACACACACATAAACACACACACATACACACATACGCTGTCATATTTGCTGTGTCAGACGATTCGCATATTTTAGATGTGCTAAATATTTAGCTGAATTTTATTAGATAAGTCTCGGAAGCAGAGGTGTTGGGTGGAAGGGGGCGGGGTTGGGGCGTGGGAGCCTCGTTTGCCACGTGCCATTAAAACGGCCAAAAATATTTGCAACAATTTATCACGAGTTTTCTTCTATATATTTATACCCTGAACCCATTAAAAATGGGTAAAAAGGGTATTATGGTTTTGTGCAAAAGTATGTAACAGGCATAAGGAAGCATCTCCGACCATATAAAGTATATATATTCTTGATCAGTATCAACAGCCGAGTCGATTTAGCCATGTCCGTCTGTCTGTCCGTCTGTCCGTCTGACCGTCTGTCCGTCTGTCCGTCTGTCTGTCTGTATGAACACACAGATATCAGAGACTACAAGAGCTAGAGACTTCATATTTGGCACATAAGTTCTCCTAATCCCGGGACAGATCAAGTTTATTTCATTTTATCGATAACTCATACCGTTTAAAAGTTATCGATAAATTTCGATTTCAGACTTGCGTTTTTGGGACATAACTTCAAAGTTATAAAAGATAGAGGCTCCAAACTTGGCATGTATAATCTCGAATAGCATACACATGTAACAAATATTTCACTTTTTGGATACCACCCCCCAAACCCCCCAAAAGTTCAAAAAACGCATTTTTGAAGGTACGACCTTGTAATTTGGTTTGGTAACACATATTATCGACAATTGTTTGCCCCAAAAATTTCAATATGATCGGACAATAAACACAGAAGTTATTTAAGATTTAACTTTCCATTGTGTGGGGCTCAGCGAAAAAGCAAGCTAACTGCTTAAACCGCTTGCACTGCTTATACTGCAGCATGTGTGTGCTTAGATTAGTATGAATGATTGTAAGGACTGGGTTCAGGGTATCTCGTAGTCGGGCACTCCCGACTACAGCACTCTTACTTGTTTATTTTTACATTTTTGGCATTTTTCCTGTTGTCACTTAACAAATTTGCTGCCTGTTTGTTGCACGCCTCTGCCAGGACCACGCCCCCGCGCCCCCCTCCTCTGCTGTAGCCCCCTTCCAAGTCTGTCTGGTCTGTGCCTCTGTGCGCTATCTCGCTATCGCTGGCATTATATCTTTTTGCCGCCCAACTCCAATTTTGAGCGCTCATTTTCAGTAATTCAAGGATGTGCCGCAGCATGCACACACACAAACACAAATACACACTTATATATATATATATATATGCACACATATATATAAGTGGAAGCATATTAAGCACTGATGTCCTGATAAACGTGGCCAGGAGTTTTAGCCGTACTGTTGGCATTGCATTTATAAATTGCCATGTCATTTATTATGACAGCGCGCTTGATAAGGGGGCGTGGCATGCCACAAACACACATACACCCCCACACACACACACAGACACACACTCATTTATTTTTTGAGCCACACATGCGGCTTAGCTGACAGATGAGGCAAAACCAATCAAGCAAATCAAACAGCGTGTGCTGCAAACTAGATTCGTTTTCAATTTCCGCTCGGCAAACGGACGAAAATTAACACACACACACACATTTTTACAATACACACACACACAATTGTGTAGGCAATAAAATGCACAAATTGACTTGGGCCCCCAAACAATAAGCAGCATTTTCCGACCTGAAGCCCGAACTTTTGCCACCTGCATTCAATTTGATTAAATTGGCAAATGATTGCGAAATAGCAAACTTGGAAGCAACTTGAATAAGTAATGGTTCTTGAAAGGCCAGCGATATAATACTCTTTCGCATATTAAATGGTTGCGGTTTTAGTTTTTGAAGGTTATCTATATGTTCAAAAGATATTCTTCACATTTCTTCGATTTTGTTAGCTATTGAATTTTGAGGTATATATTTTGCTCAAAATTAGTCAAGCTGTCTATTTTCCCGACAAACTTATCAGGATTCTGTTAAGAGTTATTTTAAGTGCTGAGAGTTATGTTAAAGCTATCTTATTTGCTCAAAATTAGTCTAACTATATATCTGCACGACAAACTTATCAGTATTCTGTTAAGAGTTATGTTAAGAGCTAAGATTTATGTTAAGCCAATGTTATTTGCTCAAAATTAGTATAGCTGTCTAGCTTCACACCAAACTTATCAGTATTCTGTTAAGAGTTATGTTACGAGTAGAGAGTTAGGTTAAAACTATGTTATTTTAAAGAAAAATCAATAAACGGATAGACTATATCGACTCAGCCCTCTATGCGCATAAAAAATCAGCTTCACACCAACTTATAACACCCACACAGCCAAAGTGTCTAACAATCAGAAGGACCAACAGGTGTTAGAGTAAAAAATCGAAGCATTCGACCACTGAGAAATTGATTGCTATATTTATCAAACTGTCGCCTCTGACTGACTGTCTGTTTGTCTGTCTGGCTGTCTATTTTGTCTGTTTGCCTGTTTGTTGTGTGTTTGCGCGTAACAAAATATATTTGATCCGATTTGCAAGAGCAACAACAAAAGTAGCAGGTCGACGTCTGGAACTTCATGCTCAAAGCAGTTGTCAGCGCTTGTCTGCAATCACAAGCGATTCAAAACGTCACAAAGGCAACACTTAAGCACTTGGATTCTATTACACACCCTGTATACATGTGCGTTTGTGTGTGTATAGGGAGGTTGGGGGTGGGCCATAATTGATAACATTGTGAGCATTGTTAAGCTGCGGTCTGTGGCCGGGAAGCCGAAGCCGCATAGTTGCTTTGCCGCCTTCTCAAACATGTGTTGCAAATGTTGGTTAAATTCATGATGAAATGCCATACAATTTGCATGCTTTTCTCCCCTCCCCGCTCACATTTCTTACGCGTTGATTAACAAAACTCGGGAAAGACCCGCCGCTCCCGAACCCCCCGCTAAATAGTTGCCATGACGTCTCTCTCACAGTCCCCCATCGATTTTCGCGCAGAGACACTTAAGAGCTTCTGCAATATTGCAAACCTCAAGTTCGAGTCGGCTATAAGCAGGCACACACAATCATACACACACACACACACACACACACACACACACACACACACACAAATACCAAACACGAGGGCACTTGAGCAGGTTCTTACACAACTTGTGACTTTGGCCAGGGGTAATTACAAAGTCCAGACTGTTTGGTGCCTAGACGAAATATTTAAATGCTTTGCTTCGCGCATAAACTATTTGATTTTAGTAGATTAGCTTTAATTGCGACTTTATGCAGAATACTTTTAGAGTTGAATAACTTTTAAAATATAGTTTATTGCTCACAATCAACTCAACTTATAAAAGTTGTTTATGTTGCTATTTTGAGGCGAAAACTAAATTGTGCCATAAACAAAACGCTTACGAATGTGGCACAAAGAGCAAAGAGTAAGAGCTTAGAAATTTATGGAATACTTTTTATAATAATATATATTTATTGGCTTTAATCATCTCAACTTCAAAAAGTGAGTCAAAAACAAAAGGTTTTCCATACCGAACCGTTTACGAATACGGCAAAAAGAGTGAAGAGCAAGAACTTAGAAATATCTTGTATACATTTTATAATAATATATATTTATTGGCTTTAGTCAACTCAACTTCAAAAAGTTGTTTCTGAGTGTAAAACAAAATGTTTGCCATAAGCAAATCGTTTACGAATGTGGCACAAAGAGTAAACAACAAAATAAGAGAGCGGCTGAGCTAGCGTAGATATGAAATGAAAAGTCTTAAGACTGCTTTATCTGCACTTTTGTACACAACTTTAGTTATTTCCCTCGTCAGCCAGACACACACAACATACACACACACAAATATACACACACATATGTATGTGCAAGATGTCACAAAGTACAATTGTTGTTGAGCTCTCTGGCAAAACTTTTAGTTGAAACATTGCATTTATGCGGCCGAAAGCCGAAAGTGCATTAAATATTTCGCAGAGTAACAAAAGCGGCCCCCCTACCCACCCTACCCCCACTTCCCAGGGGGGCTACCTCATTACTCGTAATGTTGGCTGGGCTTCTGCATATTTTAATAGTGCTTTTTATCAGATTTTTGCTGAGGCTCTCTCTTATCTGGTGCATAGCTGGCGGCTCCCGCATGCAACAACCGCACAAACAGTGAAATTTTAATTATATTACGGGCGCTCTCTATACAATTTGGCTACCGGAGTCCAAAAGTACGTATCGTCCAAAAGCCATCGAGTTTGGTACATTGTTTGCTCTCGTGCTCCTGTTCCTGTTCCTGTTGTTCTCTGTGTGCTGTCGTGTGCATAATTATGCAAATGCGCCTGCACAACACTGGTGGGGACTATTGGATGGTCTAAAAGGGAGCTACAAACTCTGGACACAAGCAACAGAAAAAAACAACGTTTGTAAATTGCAAACCACCATTACCAAAAATGTGCACACTTAATCGCACGTATACTTAATAATTAGATGGGTCAAATATAATATGCAAATATATATACACGGGTAATTGGGTTAGGTATTACATATATATATAGGGGGCAGCTAAATAGATATGCTATACACAAATATGTACAATACTTGTAATAATTAACTTTGGTGCCTGCGGGCATTTCGAGCCCTTTTTACGAGCAACTTAATTTATGGCATAAATTGTTATAAAATTTCATACATACATATATACAAACACACACACACACACGCTCACATAGTGGGGAAAAAGGTGGAGAGTAGAGAGTTGAAATGAGGTTTGTAAGCAATTAGCGAGGCCTAACAGTAAGTTAACAGCGAGTTAGCAGCGCGTTAACAGCGTCTTAAGAGTAGAAACTTAACGATTAAGGATAGTTGAGAAATGAGAGAAAGGCAGAGAAAAAGAGAGAGAGACAGAGAGAGATTTTGTGGGGGGAAATTCTCGGGATTTGGGGCGACTTTACCTGAACATTTGAGACCCTGATGGTAAATGCCATAGAGTAGAGAACCACAATGATCACAGAACGTGGGTCCTGCGTATGTGAATGGTTCGAAATGGTGCTGAGTTTTTGGTGAGTCCTTCGGTTTTGTATATTTTGTTGTTGTTTTTTGTTTTTGTTTTCAATAATGCGTGTAATGTGCCACAGTTTTTTTTTTTTTTTTTTATATATTTTTGGTGAGCGATGTGATTTTGATACATAATTTGTTTGGTACATGAAAATACAAATACAAATACAATTTATGGTAAATAAACAGAGCACGATGACAATTAAAACATTGCTGAATGCACAATAAGCACAACTAATTTGTTTAACACTAAATTGTGGTTAGTATTAACTGTTTGTTGTTCTTGCTCTAAGTTTAGTTGCATACTACGATTTTTGGTTAGTTGCTTAACTTAACTAGAAGCTGCATTCTTTTTTTTAGCATTTTCATGTGTTGGAATAAAGTTGGATTTTTTTTGGCATTGAATGTGAATTCTGATAGATTGTCTTGAATATTTTATCATATTGATCAATTTCTAAGTAAAATATTTTTTACTGTTCAAATTTGTTTGAAGTTTAGCTTTTATTTGATTCTCAAATTTATGCTATTTATTTTTGTTCAACTATTTCTCTTTTCACACTTCCCAGACTTGAATTCCTGAACTCCTTTAGCTTCTCATGTCAAATTACTCTCAAGTTTTCAACTGTCATATAAATATTCTGCTCGTTATATAATGTAAATTAAACTCAACTTGTGACTTCATTTAAAATACCGCTGTGGCATTAGAAGCTTTGCACTTGGGACAAGTTTTAGCTGGGAAGTCAGTTTCGCAAAATACAACACAAAATGACACTGTGGTAAGCCAGAGCAGCATCAGGCGAAAGGACAACCGTGACAGGATCTGGTCTAACAATTTTTAGGGCCAGCGCAAAGCATAACCGAAACCGAAACCGAAAAAAAACAACCCGAAATGACAGTTTAATTTGACAGTGCAACAAAACAAAATAAACAAAACCAACAGAATATAAATATATTTAGGAATTTCTTTCGCTGCCTTTTCTTTCCTTTACACATGAAAATGCTAATGCTGTGGAAAATTCTTAAAGCTAAAGCTAAATATTTATATTATATATATATTGTATTAGATATAAGGCACTTACGGAATCAATGCCCTTATCCTTGCCAGGACATATGAAGGTGACATATTCATGGCAACGCTTATGCACCACATAAGAGCAGACTGCAACAATGTTCAAGGATTATTATTATCATTATTGAGAAGTCCTCGATTGGGGGCAAAGCGCAGATTTACATACCGTTACACTGGAATCCCTGTTTGCCGAAGCCCCTGCAAAATGCCAATGGGAAATTAGTTTCAAATTGGTTAAATTACAAAACACAAAATGCGGTTCCAGCTAATTTGGCCTAATTGAATTGCTGTTCTTATGTTAGTATATGTGTGTTAGCCACTTTGCATAAATATTTAATTTGCCCACACAGCAAATACTTATTAATCAATATGCTAATTTTTGCCAGCCACTTGCCATCAAATTCAATCAATATAATTAATATGGGTGGCTTTACAGGTCAAAGGTCAAGTCGCTTGGGCTTGCTAGCAAAAAACCGTCGATCCTTTAACATATTTGTATACACATTTTATAATATTTTAAATGCTGTAAATTTCTTCTGATGCTTTCGCAATTGAACGAAAAATTCCCAAACATAAAATTGTGCAAACAATTCATGAAAAATAAACAAAAATCTTATTTACCAAATATTCATTTTGAATAATTGAAAATGCAATTTTTGCCAGACTTATTGAATACTTAATTTCTGTTTATTGTCGAACAGCTTTATTTTAATGGAAAAATATTTTGCATTTTCAATTTGGAAGACAATTTTATATTTATACTCTTTACGATGAGAAAGTATATTCATTTTGTGCTAAAGTTTGTAGTGCATAAAAGGAAGCTTCGGAAACGCCCAAAAGTGAGCTCCAGTATGCTTAGGATGACAAAATAAATTGATCTGGCCATGTCTGTCTGTCTGTCTGTCTGTTTGTATGCAAACTAGTCCCTCAGTTTTTGAGCTATCGCCATGAAACTTTGCACAGAGACTTATTATACAAAGGGACAGCACATTAGTCTGAATTGTCCGGATCGGACCACTATATCTTATAGCTGTCATACAACTGAAAGTCGGTTTTGTTCATATTTCCCTTGTTTTTAAAGCTATCGCTTTCAATTTACTTGTATACTTGAATATCCTTATTACTCAGCAATGTTTAAAAATGCAGAACGATAGAGTCATAAATAGCTTATCTATAACATATTTAAGCTGCTGAAAACTGTACAATGATTCGAAAATAGTATAGAATATAGTCCTTTCACACTTATTTTCAATTTAATTGGTATTGGTTTTGTAAAATATGTTATTTTACGGCTATCAATTGAATTATTTTAAAGTACGTAGTATCTCAGCAAGTTCCAATTAATTTTTAATCAAGGTTGTCAAACAAAAATTGAACAACATAATATTGTTGGATTAAAAATTGACAAGAAAATTTGCAATGCACAAAATGCACACTATTTTTGTTGCCTTCGCTGTTCATGTTGTTGTCAATGACTTTTCAAGCCCTGCAGTCATGTGCATGAGTGTGCGTGTGTGCTTTACTTATTTGTGTTGCCTACTTTTCAGCTTAAGCGTTACGTCCTAGGGTCCAGTACGGGTCCGTGTCCGTGTCCGGGTCTGTTTGCTAGTTGGTTGCGGGCTTACGTGCGAGGCAGGCGAATACGTATTAGGCATATTCCATAAGCCATAAATGCCTTCACCACAAGCCGCTTATCGACTATGTGTGTGTGTGTGTGTGTGTGTGTGTGTGGCTGTGTGTGGCACAACAACCCCCACCCCCACATCAGTTGAGCACGCAAATTACTCGTGTATATGCACAGTCGAGTATATTATATGTATATCATATGCAGATTTGCTCTATTGTCGCCTTGTGTGCAGCGATTTGCATTTGCATTTGCATATTTTATATGCCAATAACAACAATAACAACTGAAAAGGATATTCAATTTGATTCTAAACGCATTTAGTTAATACCATATTATCATGTGGCTTATTTCGGCTATTTTGCTTGTCCGTTTTTAGTTTAATTACTTTTCATTTGTTTGCCAGTTTGTCAGCGCTTTGCTTTTGTTTCGCGGCAGCTTTTTTTATTTATTGTTTGCGCATCAAATGAAGTGGAAAAGCAATTTCCAGGCGCCGCGCCTGCAGTTATGCTACGCTTTTTTTATCGGCCACTGCCACGCCTAGTTTTATTCTTCTTCATTTTTTTGCTATCTGTTGTTGCTGCATTTTTCAATTTTTAATTAAGCGCATTTTTGCTGCGAGTCGCTTTCAGCGCAAAAACACACAGAAGGTACAAAATTAAAAAGAAAAAAAAATGCAAAGAAAAAAAAATAGTTTGCATTGCGAGTTAATTTAACACGCAAGCAAAAAAGTTAAAATGCACGCTAGAGATTTAAGATTGAGTTCAAAAGTGACGCAGATAAAACGGACGAATAAATTGGCGAGTTACAAATTACATTGGAAGTTAAACCATAAAAATGTAGAATGTTGTGTGGATTAATTGTATAGTATTAATTAAATATGTTGGCATACTTGAATATTTAAATCTGTCAAGGATTTTTGCACATAATAATAGTAATTGTGATTATTTTATTTGCATTCATCAAATATAGATTGTTGGTGCATTAATTAATGATGTATATAATAAAATATATAATTTATTTTTGTTGTTAACTAGATACAGAAATTTAAACTGAAACTTATATGAATTAATGTCAAATTAATGGTACAGTAAATATAATATTTTAAAATTCAAGTCAAGTCTTTTGCATTTATGATTATAATATAAATTAGTGTGGATCAGCACTTTGGGATAGTTTTATTTGCATCCATAAAATATTGAATATTGGAGTATTGATTTTAATATATAGATAAAATATGTAAAATATTTTTATTATGGAGTAGACACAGAAATTTAGACAAGTTATATAAATTAACGTAAAATGAAATGTTAAAGTAAATAAAATATTTAAAAATTCATGTTAGAACTTATACTTTTAAGATTATTGGAAATTAGTGTGGGAATAGTTTTATTTTATTGCTTCGAATATTGAATGTTGGAGGATTAAAAATGAAATATAAACTGTAAGTTAGCTTTTTTAAGATACTGATACTTTTGCCAAGTTTATTTAAATGCTTTTACTTAAACAATATTTTAAAAATTTTTATTTTCATTTATTAAATTGAGTATGTCAAAGGATTAAAACTGAGACATAAATTGCAAGTCATTTTGCTGCATTTTGTTGAGCTACTTTAAGTTACTGCTACTTTTTGCCAAGTTGAATGGAATGCTCAAATGCTTTCATTGCAATTTATTGCACATAATCAATAATTCTGATAAATTGTGTTTGCATGCATATTTATTTATGCATTGTTTGCTTTACGCTTTCATCAATTTCGTAACAGAGCTCAATTGTTTTAATTATAGATAAAAGCCAGCCTTATCATAGAAATACGATTGCTATTCATAAGCAAATTATAAGCAGAGTTTTGTTATGTATTTTGGATGAGTAAGTATAACTGAAGTACATATATCTGAAGTATATCAAAGTAAATGATACTGCGAAACAGTTTGTTTTTTGCTGCTATGCAAATTAGCGTGGCAGCAATTTGCACTTGGGCCACCTGGGAGGCAACTGCCCCACCTGCCGCCACTTGCCCCACCTGGTTGCCCCATTTGGTTGGCTGTTTGGCTACGTGTCTGCAACGCCTTTTGCGACGTGTGCACCCAAAGAGCCAACACTATTAATTAAAGGCCGAAACGCGGCGAAAATTGTAACTCAAGTTGTTAATTAGCTGCTGCTGCTGCTGCTGCTGTTGGCCAAAAGCAGGCGTATACAATGTGGCCAAAAGAACAGCACAACAACAACATCAACAACAGCACAACAACAACTTCAACTTGTATCTTAAAGCTTCTCAGTTTCACATGGCTCAGTTACGCGCTGTTTTTTTGGTCATAGATCGATCGTTAGCGTCGCATTTTAAACAGCAATTAATTTAATTATTGCCTAAATGTTTTATGGCAATTAGCTAAAAGAACTTCAGCTGGACAAACACAGGCTCCAATAGAGCACTTGTTGTTGTTGTTGCTGTTGCTGTTGTTTTTGACTTGTGCCCCCCAAAAACAATTTTCCAATTAATTTTCCTTGTCATTTTCATTTTGGTGGCTTTCAACTGTCAACGCAATGATTAGGAATCTGACATTTGAGAGCGTTTTGCGCATATTAAATTGTGAATTAATTAAGAGCTCAACACCGAAACCAAAACCAAAACCGAATCTCTTGACAAAGTGTTTTTTAGAACTATAATTATGAAATGTCATCAAATGAAATATTTTTAATTTAATTACTATTTAAATATTCATATTTCGAAATATAATAAATATAAATAAAATATTTGAGGTATAAATGATAAAATCAGGCTAAAGGTTAAATTTAAATGCAAAAAAAGTAACAAATAAACAGGTCTGAATTAATAATGAATAAATTATTTTCTTCGTTAAGAGTATAACCAAAATTGTGTCTTCAAAAGTGATTTTTGGTACTTTTTGAAGACTTTAAAGTGTCATAACTTTGCCAAAACTGACCAAAACTTTTCATGAGTTTTCCTCTACTTTTAGTATACATTAAAGTTTTATCCATTTTTTAGATTTCATATTTTTTTTAACTTTTTTTTGAAAGAAAAGTATGTTTAAAGTTAAAAGAAGATGCATATAAACTCAATTCTAATCCAAAAACTAAAAATAGATACGTCTTTAGCAAAAACTGAATTCAGTTAGTGGGAAAGTTAGTTTCAGTACTAGTTTATTTAATTTCTGTCCGAATACACAAAGTTCAGAAATAAATGTATACCACATAACAAAAACCTCTTAAAATCTAATTTTAATTCCCTTGCCAATCCGAAAGACTACCAAAGCCGCTCTTATAGATTAGAATGTTATGAGCTCGAAACTTCCCCGACTAGCAATACAAAATGTATGAACGTTTCTCTAACTTTCTACTGCAAATAGTATATATATATATATATCAGACACACATGGAAAAAATACCTACATCCATTTATATCCCGATTGATAGCCGCTGTAAGAACAAAGAACAATATTTCCATATAGAGTGTCGTGGTCCAATTTGTTTCGCTGGCGCACTACGCAAATATTTGCCAAGGTCGAGCAATTTTGATGGGGGTGAACCTCTCTGAAAACTCAACCGCCTACCTAATGCGCATGAGATTGGTTTATAATCCGCAAGCCAAACTGAGCAGGAATGCGGGGCAGTCAGGAACCAGGAAACAGGAAACAGGAACCAGGGAACTCCAAACGAGGTAGTTGCTAAAAATTTGTTTTTCTTATGTTTTTTTGTATGCATAACAAATGGATTAAGCTAGATTTTGGTAGCTGGCTTTTCCTAAATTAAATATTATACACAGGGTGACTACTTTTTTGTGTTGTTTTTTGTTTTTGTTCTTGCTGCTACCTTTTGGTCTTGCCAACTGGCTACCATTGCAATGTCATTAGCTTGGCTTTAATTTGTGGCCATTGTTGTTGCTGCTGTTGTTGTTGTTGCTTTTGTTGTTCTTTGCTATGTCGATAGACAAAATATCGATTGACGTCGTCTGCTTAGTTATGTGGCCCATTGTAGACCCACAAGTGCTAAAAGCGTCCCCAAACGTGTCGCATGAAACATAAATTCAAGAATATCACACGGCATCCAGGAATTTACAGCCATAGCAACAACAACAACGACAACAATAACAACAACAATTACTAAAGCAAACAGAACACTAAGCAATTTCTAAATCTAGTTGAAAACTTCTTTGTGTACTTTAAACAACATTTAACTTTTTTAGCTTTATGTGGTATTTAAAATTTAGTTTCTAAAGTTTCTAATTCAGTCTGAGAATCTTAAGTTTTGCTAGAATTTTCTACATTCTTTTATGAGCTGTTAACTCTTTTCTTTTGGCTAGTTTTTGGCTAACATTTTATTTTCAAACACCAAATAAATAGCAAGTGCAAGGCATAAGTTTTTATTCTATTTTTGTTTATATTTTTAAGTCATAACTAAATTCTTTGCCAACACTTACATATATGCAAAAGAAAAACTCTTGAGCAAAAGAGTTTTGAGAAATTTCTAAGTAAGGCTTAAAGTCATAAGTTCTTACAATATTGTTTATGTTTATTGCGAGCGTGAAATTTAAAAGACAAGTTTAAAATCATAAAACCAAAATTCTTTCCTTAGATTTATTTAGAAAGGAAAAAGTTCTTGTTTTTATTTGCATTTCTAAAGATTAGAAGAGTTCTAAGATATTTGTAATTAAGGCTTAAGTTTTTATTATATTTTGTTTATTTTTAAAATCAAATTTAAAGACAAGCCTTTATTCTGTTGGGATAAAACAAAATTCTTTCCTAACATTTATTTGGAAAACGAAAAACTTGCATTTATTGACATAATCTACCAATAATTTATATATACCTATTTTCGTTTTTAAAATGTTATTAAATGTCCAATTATGTCTGGATTTTAGCCAAATGTTTGATCTTCGAACTAAAAATTGATAACTGGGAGATTCGATTGAAAATGTTAAGTAATTTGTGAATTTCTTACATTACCTATGAATACGGGATAGTTTTTATGATATAGTTCGTTATAAGCCTTCTACAACAGTGATCTTTAGTATTGCTATAGAATTGATAGCTGAGAAATTCTTTGGAAAATGTAAAATCTTCAATAAATATCTTTCATTACTAATGAAGACGAGATTGTTTTATGATATAGTTCTTAGAGCCTTCTACAACAGTGATCTTTACTATTGCTAGAGAATTGATAGCTGAGAAATTTTATGGAAAATGGAAAATTGTTTCTTTCATTACTTGTGATTACGAGTTTGTTTTATGATATAGTTTGTTATGTATCTTAAAGCCGTCTACAACAATGATCTTTACTATTGCTAGATAATTGATAACTGATAAATTCTTTGGAAAATGTAAAATCTTCAATGAATATCTTACATAACTAATGAAGACGAGATTGCTGGATGATATAGTTCATATGATATAGTTCATATGAATATCTTACAAAACTAATGAAGACGAGATTGCTTTTTGATATAGTTCTTAAAGTCTTCAACAACAGTGATATTTACTATTGCCAAGGAATTCTAAGCATTATCATCTAAGTGGTAACATACCAAAAGCTTCTAAAACAACAATTTCGTATACCATATAGAAGTCTTTAGCTTACCAGATGAAGTCTTTGCAGTGGGAGCAGAATGTTGGCTGTTTGAAGAATCGCGCTATGAAGCAGTGATCCTTCACATTGAAGACGTTCTTCTTCTTCAGGGCTCCTTTGCGCAGACGCGACTTCATTTTGTTCTCGCCAACAGCCTCGCCCTCCGCCCCCTGACCTTGACTCTGCTGGTCGCCATTGTTATCGCTGTTCTCCGACATTTTGCTGCTATTGTTGTTGTTATTGTTGTTGTTGTTCTTTTGGTTAGTTGTTGTGGTTTTTTAGTTGCTGCTCTTTACAAATTGCACAGGTTATTTAATTTGTTATTGCTGTTGTTTTGTGGTTGATGTTGCTGTTGTTGTTGTTGTTGTTGTTGCTGCTTCATTTGATACTTTTACTGCTTTGTCCGCCGTTTTGTTTTGTTGTTGTTTTGTTGTTACGTGTTTCTTTGGTTTTTGTGTCTGTTTTTTTATTATTGATTTTTAAATGGCTGGCAATATTAAAATAGCCTTTTGTTATTTTGCTGCGGAACTGCCCAGAAACTGGAGATACAATACGATTATGACGTTATTATTCTTGCATTGATTAAAATGCAAATTTCCAACAAAAATTTGCTCGACTTTGTTCGGTTGAAGAAATAAAAAAAAAGAGAAGAAGCAGAATAACAAACGTATCGAACGGCACATAAATAAAAATATGCATAAATTATAATTTATATACGAGTTTTGACATGCCGCAAGAATTGAAATTAATTTGGAAATGCACCCGATGCGAAATTTTCATTGTCAAATGCAAAAATAAAAATTTCCGCTTAATTGGCTTTAATTTTTAATGGTAGCGTTCAGTTCATTAGCGATTTTGTTGTTGTTTTTATTATTATTTTTTATCGCTTATGATTGAAAACAATTATAATTTGCATTTATTGTACTCTTTTTGTGTTTGGTTTTTTATTTGCTTGCGCGTGCAAACAAAAAACGATATATTTTTTATATTTGTTTTTGTTTTGTGTTTTTTTTTTGCATTGCCAATTCCGTTTGGTTAAATAGACACGTTCCGTCGCTTCCGACGGTAAGTAGCTGTGTGGCCGCCCCGCCCCCTTAACGCCCACTTCAGCTAACAGTTTACAGAGCTGGCTCCCTGCACACTGCCACTGTTAAAGTAATGTATAAAGTTTCTATTGAATTTACAGGCGGCCAGATAAATATGTTAACATATGCATGTCAATAATGTGATGAGTGTGTGTGTGTGTTTGTGTTTGTGTGTGTGTGGCAAGCAACAGTTAGTAAAACTGTGACGAAGCGTTTTTAAATTGTTGTTGCTGCCGCCTGTCACTTAATTGCTTTGCTGTTTTGTTTTTTGACAGTTGCCCAATTTATGGTTGCTGTTTTGGTTTCTCTGCTTGTGTTTGTTTGCACGCGACTTGTCGCTGTTTGTTTACTTTTGATATCGCACTCTCACTCGCACTCACTCGCACTCTCTCACTCACTCGCACTCTCAGTCGGGCGCGCGTTCGCTCTCTTCCGCTCGCACACTGAAATTCCAAGGAGCAACTGCCTTCGCGTGCTCGCCAAGACGTTGTGAGTGTGCAAATATTTTCACACGCTGTAAAAAGCACACACACAGTCTGTCTGTCTCCCCTTAACTTAACACTGTGTGGTGAGTTTGGCACAGGTGAAGAGAGTGAACGCTCGCTCGCTCGCTCGCTCTCCTTGTTATTACACACACTTGTTGTTGGCCCCAGTTGTGGCTGCTAGAGGGGCGACTCTTTAGTTGTTGTCGCTGCTATTATCTATTTCGCTCTTCTCGCTGCTGCTGACGCTGCTCTGTCCACACAGCACGTGCGCTCCGCTCGAGTTTCAAACGCGTTCTGATGGCTCGGGCAGCCATTTTGTGCTCTGCCTGCCTTTTTCCATAGCAAGCTTTTGAGCGCTGTTAACTAACAGCCAGCTCTGTAAGCTCGCTAACCGTTATATTTATGTGTGCTACCTGCGTCCCAGCTCGGCCAATTTACATGTGGCCCATTGTTAAGCGCACGGAACAAGATCGCGTTTTGGCCAGCGCTTGGCATCATTTAGCCTGCTAATTGCCGCTGGCTGTGCCAATTGGCCGAAACGTGTTAATGCCGCTTTTCGTTTCGTTTCGCCCGCTCGCTGCTCAATTAAGCTCATAAATGCATGTGAGCGGTGCTAAAGCGACTTTTAAACACTGCCCAGACACACCAAAAATCAATTGGATTGCTTGAAACGTCAAAGAAATGTGCTGTTCATATCACGACGAAGCTTGAATGCCCTTTGATTATGTTTTGAGTTTGTCAACTTCAACTTTTGATTGATTGTGAGCGAATGCAGTGTTATATAACATTTGGGAATATCGAAACATTGTTTCTATTGTATTTAGTAACACGAAATGTATTAATCTTGTTAAGTTTCTCAATACTACAACTACAAATTGAACTCTGTTTATTTACCTAACCTTAAATATCAAGTTTGAAGTTATGTTAATTAACAGTCACATAGCTAACAGTCTCTTTCTAAGACCACATTGTGTAACTGCAAGACTTTTCCTCAATACTGCAACTACTTATGTTGATTAACAGTCACATAGTTAACAAGCTTAAAGTTATCACATTATTGACCTATTGAGTACTGCTCAATAAGTAAGTGTCACTGCAAGACTTTTCCTCAATACTGAACTACTTATGTTAATTAACAGTCACATAGCTAACAAGCTTAAAGTTATGTTAATCAACAGTCACATAGCTAACAGTCTTTTGCTCTTATGCTCGGTTAGTGTATTAAATAGAGCTCGATAAGTAAGTGTAACTGCCAGACTGATTGACTGATCAACTTTTTGGGCGCTGTGCGACTGTTTGTCTAGCTTGGCTAGCAGCTAATAACTGGAACTGTCTCGTACTTATCGAACTACTTGTATTTACGTGCCCCAACCGCACAACCTTCGGTGTGTTTTCGGTTGCGTGTGTTTTTTTATTATTTAGCGCTCAAGTGCAAAATCTGATAGCCAAGTGTCACGTTTCGTGTGCTGGGCGCTGAGAAAACGGCCAAAACTATTGCGGCTAATGCAATAATTATTTATGCATGCACTCTATAAAGATACCATAAACTAAAGTCAACTTTTTGGGCACTGGAAATTTTATACAACTGCTCAGTTAGCTTTCAGTTTTGTTTGCTTTGCTCTCGTTTCGACTGCCTCTAATAAAAATGCCAAATATTTGTGTAAAAGTCATAAGTAAAACTCGAAATACAAACACAACAACACAAAACTCACACACAACATGTAAATTGTGGTAATCATTTACATTAAATTGCAGAGAAAATGGAATTTGATTTCATGTTCTTGTCTGCTTGGAAAAGCATTTTGTTAATTCACAAGCAGCTAAAATAATATGTGTTTTGTTTTGTTTTGTTTGCAGACTTATGCAGCAATAAATTTCAATTTCAATTAAAACCCTTTTAGGATGCGTTGAGTGCTTTTGAAATAATTATTCACATGTTTCATCTCATTGTTAAGTAGTTCAAGGGCTTCTAATGAGACACTTGTGTCGAGATACTCTGCTATTTGAGCTGTTTATATAGGTCAAAGAGGTGTTTTTATGGCTCAACCACTCTGAAATGAAAGCAAAGCGAGAATTTCAGTTTGAACTGATTTATTTTATTTTTTTGGCACTTTCACTTTAATTTGGTTAATTCCATCAAATTTTGCTTTTGATTTGCCTTAGGCTCAGCTCTTCAGCAACTTCATAGTTCCACTTCTTTTCTTATTTCACCTCCGTTTTCTTCACTCTTCTTGTTGCCAGCTGCGATAAAGCCAGTTTTTCATGAAGTTACATACGAGGGCAGTTTAAGAGAAAACATAAACGAAGCTCAATAGCAATTAAAGAGACTAAATTACTATGTAATAAGCCTAAGCAATATTCTTTATATGACTTTAAAAAATCTTCATTATTTCTTTTATACTAATTCTATTTTTTTCTTTATTAAAATTTTTTTTTCATAAAAGTAAAAATTTAAAAAAAAAAAACTACCAGTTTCTAAAAAAACATTATACATTATAACATCATTATTATATACACCCCTTGTAGAAGACCATAAAATTATATATAGCCATTATAAATATAAATATATTTAACTTATACTAACTATATTTTGCTATTATTTATATATGTACGTAAGATTTGTTTGAAAAAATCGACCAACTGCCAAGAAAACTAGTGCAATTGCATATTTCACACTTAACCTCTGATCCTTACTCATTGAACTGCCCTCGCAAAGCTAGTCGTTTTTGTTTGGCTACGCAGCAAACGAAAAAAAGCAATAAAATGATATTTTGTTTGCGCTTGTGACGTCATTTGTGCAGCTGGATAAAAACAATTTGCTAATTACGACGGGGCAATAAAAATAATTTAGCATGTAAATGCAACAATAACATTCACAAATAGCAATTACAACAACAAGAGGAAGAATAATAAGAAGAAGAAGAGCAACAACTGTTAACACACAAGAGCGCAAAAGAGTAATTAATGAAAATTTCACACGCACAGCAGCATTTGTGTTTTTGTGGGCGGGCAGCGCTAGTTTGTGGGCGTGGCACTCACGCATAGGCAGAGCAAATTGATACAATTAGGGCAGCAATCAGAGCAGCAGCAGCAACAACAATAACAATAACAAAGACCACAGCCACATTTTGACTAACATAAATCATTTTGGCAACTTTTTAGCTATTTGGTTTTCATATTAAATTTTATATATTTTTGAATATTTATTTTGCATATGATTTAATGCATTTTTTATGCCTTTGATTTTTGGTCGATGCTTTAGATATTTGATTTTCATATTAAATTTTAATTATATTTATTTTCACCAATTTATTTATCACAATATTTGTTTAATTTAATGCTTTTTTATGCATATGAATTTTTGGTATATTTTATATATTTGCTTTTTATATTAAATTGTGTTTATATATATTTTTACATATTTATTTATCACAATTCTTGTTTAATTTAATGCTTTTTTTATGCTTATGAATTTTTGGTATATTTTAGATATTTGATTTTCATATTAAATTGTGTTTATATATATTTTTACATATTTATTTATCACAATATTTGTTTAATTTAATGCTTTTTTATGCTTATGAATTTTTGGTATATTTTAGATATTTGATTTTCATATTAATATGTTTTTATATTTATTTTTTTTACATTTATTTATCACAATATTTGCTAAATCTAATGCCTTTTTTATGCTTATGATTTTTTGGCATTTTGCTTTTGGTGCAAATTAATTGAATATACGCGCTCGCTTTGCTGCTTAATTGAATGCTTTTGTTAGTTATTGCCGCTTTGTCAATTGAAGCTAAGCAAATTACACACACACAAGAGAGAGCACACACACACACACACACACACACTCACACACAGCGGCACATTTGATTAAATAAGAGATTCGCCGCGTGCAGCAAAAATGCTTCCAGCAATTTGCTTGGCAATCGAATCAATCATCGATCGCCCCAATGTAGGTGTAGGAAAAATCGTGGAAATCGATGCCGCCTGCCGTTAGAAAAATCACTTAACGACCGACCGACTGCGAGCTGTTTACCCCCTTCCAGTTTTCCTCCCCCTTCTCTCGTCTCTTGTTAACGTACGCTTTTGCCGGCTGCCTCTTCGTATCGTTCAGATACAGATACAATTTGAGTCTGTCTGCCCCAACTAAAAACGAGCGCTGCTCACTCGCAGATCTTCACAGCAGCCGGCAGCGCAGTCGCAGTCGCTCTGCTGGCGTCGCAGTCGCAGTCGCTGCTGGCGTCGCTGCTTGTCGATTTGTTATGACAGGCCACACCGGTTCGGTTCGACGCTTACGACGACTGACGATTGGCCCACTGTGCCACCCGACTGCCACCCGACTGCCACCCGACAGCCACAACCGGCAACGATCAATTGCGCTCGGGCATACAGTTTTTAAAGGCATAGCCTATAGGGTATGCGACAAGTGTGGCAGCTTAGCTATGCCATTAAGTTTGCAACAGAGATAAAAGTTAAGGTAGTAATCACTTTTTTGGAAGAGTATTCAAATATTTTCTACTATAATCTGCTATAATCCATAGAAGGAAGCTTCGAAGACCCCCAAAAGTTACCTCCAGTATGCTTAGAATGACAACACAAATTGATCTAGCCATGTCCGTCTGTCTGTTTGTATGTATGTATGCAATCTAGTCCCTCAGTTTTTGAGCTATCGCCACGAAACTTAGCACAGAGACTTATTATTCAAAAGGACAGCACATTTGTTGTAGTCGGCCGAATCAGACTACTATATCTTATAGCTGCCATACAACTGCAAGTCGATTTTTGTCATATTTCCCATTTTTCAAAGCTATCACCTTTAAAATTTATAACGTTGCTGTTCTAGCGCTGTTTTCAATTCTCTAACTCAAATTTATATGCAAATAAAGTTATGAGCGCTTGTATTGTGAGGATATTAAAGTCGGCTTAAGTATAAAGTTCATTATACTAAAATAATATTAATCTATAGCATAGTTTTTAAGTTCATATATATATATTGACTATAATATGATCTATATTACTTGTTTGGCATATTCTTCCTTTAAACTTGCCAGAAGCTCTTTGGCAAGCGTATTTAAACTTCGTTATCGACTTTTTGTCAGTTGTAGCTCTTCTTGTTATTGCTTTTGATATTGCTTTTTATTGCATTTTCAATTTGCAGCGACTTTTGTGATGCGTTGGCGTTTACAGCTCTGAGAATGAATGCAGGCTGTCCCTCTCACACTCCCCGCCTCTCTCTCTCTCTCTCTCTCTCTCTGCGTGTGTTCATAACACGACTGCACTTTTTTGGCAGCTGTTTCGGCCACTGTCAGATAACAGATGCTGCAGATACAGATACAGATGCAGATACAGATACAGATACATCAACAGATGCAAGTGCAGATAGAGATACATTTATAACGCCAACGCCTGATGAATTTGGCTTTTTGCCAGTCGTGCTGTCTTGTTTTTGTTTTTTTTTTTTGGTTGTCGCACCATAACAAACAATTTGTTGATATTCCATGTGGAAGCCAAAGCAAATCAAACCTATCCCAATTTTTGTTGGACGTCATCATGATAGCATTATTGCCAAGGCCCCGTCCAATAAAATCGAAATTAAATCGTTTCGGGTGGTTCTTTTTTGTCTACTTTTATCTCTTATGTTTGCCGCTTGCTGATTATTGTTATTATTGTTGTTGTTGTTGTTGTTGTTGTTATACGCATTTAAGGCGTGCGTTTTTTATATATGTAAGGCTGATTGCCAATCGTAAAGTTGCCTTTTTTTCTTGTTTCTTGTGCTCTTTTCTTTTATAGAGCAGCCGCCGCTTATTGTTGATTTTTTATGCTGCATTGGAGTTATCAGCGAGCAGCGCCAACAAGTGAATAAATCAAATGTTCTATAAATAATTGAGTGAAAATTATTAAACATCTGTTCGATTGAAACGAATTGCTTCAGTTGCGTGGGGAATTTGAATACAATGGGGGGACATTGGCCATGAAAAAAAAACGGGGGCTATCACTATTGACTGAGAGCTCTGGGAATTTGAATACAATGCAAAGAAACGAAGGGACAGCAAGAGAGTGTGAGGCATAGAGAGAGGGAGAGGAGGGTTATAGGTATGTACTATATATAAAGTGGGACAGTAGCATTGAGAAGGCAGACATTCCAACTCGCTTTTGTATACGTGTTTTGTGACTGAAGGTGTTAGTATTAAGTAGGTATTACATATTTATTTTAATTTATTTATATTATTTACTATAAATATATTTTAAATTTTACATAGTTATTGGTTTTACTTATATTATTTTACTATATTTATTTATTTTATTTTATTTATATATTTTATTTAATTATTTATTTTTATTAAGTTTATTTGTTTTATTTATTATATTTTTAATATTTATATTTATTATATTTATTATATTTTTTATATTTATTATATTTATTATATTTATTATATTTATTATATTTATTATATTTATTATATTTAATATATTTATTATATTTATTATATTTATTATATTTATTATATTTATTATATTTTTTATATTTATTATATTTATTATATTTATTATATTTATTATATTTATTATATTTATTATATTTATTATATTTATTACATTTATTATATTTATTATATTTATTATATTTCTTATATTTATATTTAATATATTTATTTTATTTATTGCATCTATTATATTTATTACGTTTATTGTATTTCTTATATTAATTTAGTTTGGTTTTGTTTCTTTAATTTATTTATTTTATTTTTTATTTTGTATTTAATTATTTGTTTTATTTTATTTATTTCATTTATATATTATTTTTTTATATATTTCATTTAGTTATCTTTATTCTACCAAATACAGTAAGATACAGAAAATTTAATCGAAAGTTATATGAATTGAAGTAAAATCAATGATAAACTAAATATATTATTTAAAAATTTAAAATTAAAATATTAAAGTTATTTATGGATATATAAATTTGTGCACAGTTAGATATCATATGAATTGTATTTGTAAATCCAACTATTAGAATACATAAATTTGTTTATTATTTTAAAATTGATAATCTTACAATTTAAAATTCTCTGAGGTCTGACCTCAGATACATACTTTATTTTGTATCTTAATTTCTTGGAAACCTTCAAGTTAGCTTCCAAACTTCCAAAGCGTTCGGCTGGCCCTCAGCTGCAGTCACTGAAGAAGTCGCTATCGCCGTCGATGTCGATGTCGCTATCGATGTCGCCGTCGATCTCGCCGTTAATCTCGACGTCGTCATCGGCGTCGATTCCGCAGTCTGCGCCTCAGTCTGCGCCTCAGTCTGCGCCTCAGTCTGCGCTTCAGTCTCCGCCTGAGTCGAGGTCGCCGTTTAGCATATCTGGAATTGGTGACGTCGCACAGTTTGCCTATTTTGTATTTCGAATGCTGGTTTGCCTTATAGCTTCTGGCTGTTGCTTTTCGATATCAGTTGTTATGTTTTTTTTCGTTCGTTGAAGTCGCTTTCGTTTGCTTTGGATGTAAACTTTTTTTTATGGCTAGCATTTGAATTTGCTTTCCATATTTTTGTTGTTGTTGTTGTGCGTCACAAAAGCAATATTTCCAGCACACATGGCAGAGGCGTAGAGGTGTTAAAGGGGGGTTTTTTTTTTGACGTTGTTGGTGCCCTTCTCATATCTATGTATATTTATTTATGCGCATAAATTAAAATGAATGTTTTTGTTTGCGAATGAAAAATTCGCAATTCAACTGAATTTCCCAGCTGCAAATAAGCAAATAAGTTTGCTGAATAAAATGCGTTATTGATAGGCATTTCATTAGCACAACGACTCATGTTTTGTTTCGTTTTTGTATTCCAAGAATAAATTGTGGCACACTTTTGGGCAGCTTGTGAACAATTTCGACAGCAAGTGGGCAGCTCTAGCGAAATTTTAGGAAATTATAATGAATTGTTGTCGAAGCCTTAAAGTGCAAGACGTTTTGCAGCTTGAACAAAATGATAAACATTAAAAATTAATAAATAAAATACAATTTAAAGTTGGGGCTGAGAAATATCAAAAAAAACGCTAAAAAAAAAAGAATCCCCCCCTCGGAAAAGTTTCTAATGAAACCTGCTAGCATAGTAAGTGTGTCTATATATATATGCTATATAGAACCCACTCCACTCTCGTCCTTCCCCCTTTTCCTGCTAACTTGTCAGATGCTGCTCAAGAACTTTTGCGCAAACTTTCTGGCAACATTTCGCTGGGCTCGCTGCGTATTCCTTATTAAATTAAGCGATTTCCCCGAGTGTTATAAATTGGGCAGCGGAATGGGCACAATTGGCCAACTGTTGAGCAGATAGCTGGCCCATTTGTAATTAGTAAATGTTGCGGAAAAAGTGACATGAAATTAACTGAGAAATTGGTATATAGAAAAGGTCTTTAAACGCGATTGCAAAAGCCGAATCGATAGTCACAGATTTGTGAAATGCGCGTTAAGCGCATAAATCAACAAAATGACAGCTAAACACATGCAGAAAGGGGAGGGGGGGGGGGCTAGAAAGGGCTGCTATTAGTTACACGTCTGCCGCCTCCACTCGAGCCACGCCCACTTTGGCACAAACAATGGGCGCAGAAAGCAGCAGCAGCAGCAGCAGCAGGGCAAACAATGGACGCAAGTGTCGTCTGCTGCGTGTGCCTGCCCAGGATGCCAGTTGAGCCCAGCTGATGAGGATGAGCGTGCCCTGATGACTGAACCACACTGCACATGACAGGCACCAAACAGGACAGCGGATGAAGGATGAAGGATGGGAATGGGAATGGGGGACGGGGTCACTGGGCTGGCAATGAGCAAGATCAAGAGTTTGCTACCAGGCTAAGAACAATAGCAGAATGCTGGCTACTGGCTGGGGTTGGGGTTGGGGGCACTACAACAATTGAACTATGGCCAGCTGCTTTTGTGAGCGACACTTTTGACTTATGTGACAGCCGGCTGCTGGCCTCCTCTGCTGATGGCAACTCACTGAAACACTGAAATGAGCAGAGCTGCTGGCTTCTGCGGGTGCCTGTGCCAGCTCCTGATTGGCAGGCCTTCTCATGCAGCTGAATCTGTGGGTTACTCAACAGCGAAACTCAACTCGATTGGAGTTCAGGTTGGGCAGCTCTGAATTTAACCCTATACAAATTACAGTTTTTGGAAATTTATACATTTTGGATAAAGCTTTAAAGACCTTCGGATTCAAAATCATTTCAGTATCGGAAAAGTTATGGAAGTCTTAAGTAATTGATAGGACTTGGTAGGATTATCTTAACTTGTTTTCAATAGAACAAATCTAAAGTTTTTCAGAATTATTATAGAACTCAAACCATCATCAAAACTGCCTAGGGAATGAAAATCGGATCAGTTTTGACAAAGTTACGGGAGTTTGAAGTCTGGGAAAAGCAAATCTTGGGATATGGATGCATTTTCTGGCTTGTATTTGAAGGAAAATCCAAGTTTTGCTTCAGATTTAAATACAGATCTAATATAGAGGTCAAAACCGGGAATTGGGAATGAAAATCTGATAAGTTTTGACAATGCTATGGTAGTTTTAAATATTTGAAAGGCACTTCTAGAGATTTGGTAGCCTTATCCTGGCTTGTTTTCAATAGAAAATCGAAATCTCAAAATTTTTCAGAATTTAATGCAGATCTAATGAGGAGGTCAAACCATGATCAAAATGATCAAGAAAATGAAAATCGGTTCAGTTTTGCCAAAGTTATGGAAGTTGTAAGTGCTTGAAAGGCATTTCTATGGACTTGGTAGGATTATATTGACTTGTTTTCAAAGAAAATTAAGAAATCTGAAATGTTTCAGATTTAAATGCAGAATTTTAATATTAATCAAATCATAATCAAAATGCTCTAGGATTTGGATATCGGTTCAGTTTTTACAAAGTTAAGGCACTTAAAGTCCCGTAAAAGCATTTAACTTATTCACATTTGATAAATCATCCTTACATACGCTACTCTACAATCTACAAAACCACAAGCTCATATATCATATCATTCTAAACACTTAAGTGCAGCTGACAGAAGTCAGCAAAAGATATGTCAACTGACAGATCGGCTTAGATGCAAAACAAATTGCTATCCTTGTCATGTGTACTCCCTCTCTCTCTCTCTCTCTCTCTCTCTCTCTCTCTCTCTCCATTGCTTCCTTTTGACCAACTGAAATGCCAATTTATATGCAAAGTTCACAATATACTTAAAAAATATATTCGCAGCCAAAGGTAAAAGTCACAAGTGAAAAAGGAGAAAAAAGGCAAAATGTCACCCAATAACTTAAGTGAAAATATTTGCAAAAAATTTTACATTTCACATTTGTAACGAGCAAAAGTTATTTGTTGTTGCTACGGGTTTTGTTGCGTTCCCTTTAGTCCTTTTAGTTTCGCATGTTTTAGCTTGATTCAACACGTGGCTTGCAGCTTCCACTAATTTACACGCAAAACAGCTGTTGACTTGCGGCGTGTAATTAAAAGGAACTTGTAAATCGTGCCAGAACAGACACCATTTAATACCGAGCTGAAACAAAAAAACAAATGGCGCCCAAAAGCAAAATGGCGAGCAGCTCACATGACATCACGTATACGCCGCGTCTAACTTCAATTTAGATGAGCTGCCACGCGCTGAGTGGTGTTCTTTTGTTGTTGTTGTTGTTTTGCTCTCTGTTTTGTTGCCGCACTGCGTTTGTTTAATTAAAAGTTGTACTCACTCGGACTAAATCAATTGCACATAAATTCAGCTGCAGTGCTTCGCAGAAGGGTTGGCGAAAATTCCCCAAGCCAAGCCAAGGGGGCCAAAGTTTCAATGGCTTTTAATTACGTAGCAAACAAAAAGCTGCAGCTGCCGAGAGTTGAAAGCATCGAAGGCGATTCGCTATGGCCACACAAAATAAATGCGAGCTCAACTCTATGCTGGGATTAAAAGTGCTATAGAAGCTTGCAAAACACACATGTGTATAAAAGGTTCTTTAAAATTGCGCTTGCTGCAATAAGCTGACGAGTTTATGGAATCGATGGACTTAAGCTAGCTCTCAGAAATGAAATAAATGCAATAGCGATAATGATAAGGGTTATACAGAAGTTTTCGTAAATTGTAGTACAAGTTGAAGTTGTAAATGTATAAATGCTTTTAATCATTATTTTTGGCCTTTTAAACTGACTTGTAAATATTAAAAGTAAGTTGTACTAAATGTCGAAACTATAATGATTAAAGAAAATAGAAGTTTCAATTGGTTTAGTCATGCTTTTAGCTTTTAACTTTTACACCAAATTGTAAAAATTAAAAGTAAATTGTAGTAAAAGTCGAAACTATAATGATTAAAGAAAATAGAAGTTTCAATTGGTTTAGTCATGCTTTTAGCTTTTAACTTTTACACCAAATTGTAAAAATTAAAAGTAAATTGTAGTAAAAGTCGAAACTATAATGATTAAAGAAAATAGAAGTTTCAATTGGTTTAGTCATGCTTTTAGCTTTTAACTTTTACACCAAATTGAAAAAATTAAAAGTAAATTGTAGTAAAAGTCGAAACTATAATGATTAAAGAAAATAGAAGTTTCAATTGGTTTAGTCATGCTTTTAGCTTTTAACTTTTGCACCAAATTGTAAAAATTAAAAGTAAATTGTAGTAAAAGTCGAAACTATAATGATTAAAGAAAATAGAAGTTTCAATTGGTTTAGTCATGCTTTTAACTTTTACACCAAATTGAAAAAACTAAAAGTAAATTGTAGTAAAAGTTGAAGTTTTGACGATAATAATCATAGAAGTTTCAATTGATCCCATCATGTTTACGATATGAGGAAAATGGAATTGTGGTTTTGATATGAGTAAACGAGATTGTAAATATTATAGTAGATTGTAGTAATGATGATTAAGAAGTAGGAGTTTCAATTCATTTTATCATGATTTGTAGCTATTAAGCTAAATTGTAATACAAATTTTAGCAATAATGATAAAATAGGAGTTTAAATAGTTTTAATTTTGATTTTTAGCTTTTTAAACTAAATTGGAAAAATTATAGTGCACTTTACTAAAAGTCGTTGTAGTGATTATGAAAAAAATATAAGTTGACATTGTTTTAATCATGATTTGTAGCTTTCGAAATTAAATTTTATCCATACTACGAAATGGGGAAAATGGAATTGTGATATTGAAAATAGTTGTAAAAATTATAATAGATTGTTTAAGTAATTTAAATAGTACTTACTATAATTCGTACAATTTACTTTAAGAGCTAAATAATGATGACTTAAACCATTTTTTATAATTTTTACAACTCAAAGTCATAGCAGCGATGATAAATAGTAATTTAAATTGTTTGAATCATGATTTACTAGAATTGTAAAAATCATAAGTAAATTTATATAAAAGTTGAAGTTATTATATGACGAAAAACAAACGTTTCAATTGATTTAATCATGATTTTCTAAATTTAATCCATACTACGAAATTGGGAAAGTGGAATTGTGAAATTGATAAGTATTGAGCAAAATGTTGTAAATTGTACTAACATTGTTTTAATTATAATTTTTTTTACTTCCTTCTAAAGCTAAATTGAATACACTATTTTATTTAATTTTTGAAATATTTTCTTTGCCTAGCTGCTAAAATTGAAATATTGTTGTCTGCTTGAATCATTCTTTTGCCCAATCGAAACACACTTTTGCACAAACTTCCCGTGTCTGCTATCAAAGTGAGCACACAAGTGGTTACTTAATGCCTCAAAAATGTTTTGCAGGACGACAGCTGACAGCTGGGGGGCAGATGAGAGAAGCTATTATGTAATTTGTGTGGAATGCTGTGCTGTGAAATACAAAAGGTGCTTAGTTCTCCTTGGCAGCCCAAAGCAAATCACTATGCCGCAAGGTATCGAAATGAATTGCAAGCTGAATGGCAGTTTACATTTATGTGGCATGTGGCATGTGGCAGCAGCAAATAGATTCATTAATTCGATGTTGAGTGCAAATTAATTAGCGCTTCAATTGTGCGCTGGTCACTAATCCAATCATTTCCAGCTCAGCACCCTGTCAGACGTATTTTCGTCTAGTCATGTGCGTTAATTATGCTCTCCCAGATGTGTGTGCCTGTGTGTGTGTGTGTGTGTGTGGATCAGAGCAAAGGCAGGTAGCAAGAAATAAAAACAACAAGTGAGGCCCTCAAATGCTATCAGTAAACAAAAATGGTAAAGTTTTTTCAGCTGCTGGCGGCAATATTAAAATAAATACCCAAATATTTAAGAGCGCACAGGCAAAACCAACAATAAGCACGAAACGAAAAAGGCGGAAAAAAAACGAAAGTGGAAGTAGAAGTAGAAAGACAAAAGTCAAACAAACAACAGCCCAAAAGTATGCAATACAAAAGGCGTTCATTGTTTTTGTGCTAGGCGGTTTGAATGTTGGGGCTTTAAAAGGTTCATACGGCAGTTGTTATCGTGATGTGTGGCATATTGTGATAAAGTTAAGCATAGTTCATATGGCAGTCTAAAATTCAGCGAAAATATAACGGAAACTTTGGCTTGTAAGGTGATTTTTCAGACCTTACGAAGATTTTGTCAATACTAAAGCAAATTTCCAGTTAGAGATCAATATCTTTATAATTTTTACTCTAAATTATTTCCTATATTTAAACTTATTTATTTTTTAAAATTAATTTTTTTTTTCGAAAAAAACCTGTGATTTTGAACCATAAAAAGAGTATTTACTTGAGATATGCAGCTGAAATTTGGTATGTAGACTAGTATTATATTAATCTATATGAAAAGGATACAAATTGAAGTGCCAAGCGAGCTTTAGAGTAATTTTTGGCAAAATAATAAACACTGTTCTAAAAAATATTCATAATAATATACACAATCAAATTTCCAATTAAAAGAAACCTAAATGCAGCCACATAGTCGCTGTACAAATTGATGTGCTCCTCGTTTACCTTTGGCAGCTTACGCTTCAATCCTTTTGGCTCCTTGTCCAAGTTTTTAGGGTTTTTTGTGCTACAAGGATAAAGACAGAGAGTGAGAGAGAGAGAGAGAAGTGAAATCGTGAAGCACTCGAGCAGAGAGCGTGAAGCGAATGCTTAGCGTGCCCCCTAAACAAAAACGCGAGGCAACAGCTGCTTGACTCCGTTTGCGGCATGTGGCATGTGGCAAGTGCTTAGCCTTGTTTGCATGTGTCTCTCACTCTCTCTGTCTGTTGCTGTCTCGCGTTTCGTTTACTTTCTTTCAGCTGTCATTTCCGGCATTCATTCGCTTCGCTTTGCCTTTCATATATATTTTTTGTTTGCTGCTTGGGTCAAAGTTTAAGCGCCGCAAATTAAGCGCAAAAAGCGAATACAAAATGCCCAAAAGGAGCCAGCGTTTAAGATAAACAAAAATCCAAGAAAGCAAATGGACAAACCAAGTAATTAAGTGCCCATCCTGCCTCACACTCCCCAGCTCTGAAAATATGGAAATTGGAATATTATTGTGCTGCTTTTCTTTGCTGCGTATACTTAATAACAACGGAAATAAGCTGGAGGGGTACTCATTATCCTTATGCTTTTGGGGTCGGGCAGGCAGCTCATCATCATTTGCTGCCTGTTGCTTTCTCTGCCTCCACAGTTGCCAGCTGAGAGTCCTTTTTAGCACATCGTTACCTCTGTTGCATGTGTCCTTAAGTGGCACAGACTGCTTTTTTTCGTGCCACGCATGCAAATCGATATGAACAACAAAAGCTTTTGGCTTCGAAGTGATTTTGAGGTTTGTTTTTATTTCCGAGAAGTTTTTAACACATTTAAGCCGCGATGTGGCACAAGAATTTATCTAGCTTGAAGTGTTGGTATGTGGTTTCAATGGATAAAGTTTACTATTCTAGCAGTAAGGTTTAGAAGCAGCAGCCTTTGACTTTTAGAGCTTTTAAATGTGAGAGGCTTTTAAAGTGTTAGAAAGTCGTTTTGAGGTACATAGATTAATAGTGGCTTGTTTTCAATAGAAAAGCAAATATTTTTAAGTTTTTCAAACTTTAATGCAATATAGCGGTCAAATCCTGATAAAACCTGCCTCGGGAACAAAAATCGGATTATTTTTGACAAAGTTATTGAAGTCTTAAGTATTTGAAAGGCATTTCTAGAGACTTGGGAGACTTATCTTAGCTTGTTTTCAGTAGAAAATCGAAGTTTCAACAGTGCTTCAGATTTAAATGCTGATCTGATAAAGATTTCAAACCATGATCAAAATGGCATCGCGAACGAAAATCGGATCAGTTTTGATAAAGATATCGGAGTTTTAAATCTTGGAAGGGACTTAAAGCCTTATCATTGATTTTGAATAGAAATTCCGCTCGATGTTTATTGTGGAGCCTAAAACTGTATAACATAACGTATAACACTAGGAACCTAGCTTGCGCCTCTCTCCTTTCTGTCGTGAGCAGAAACATGCACTGTATAGCTTCAGTATAACAGCTTCCACTCTTGATCTGTAGCTGGTCGCTCTCACTTGCTTGCTAACCTACTGTATAACAGCTACTCAGGTACAACAGGTACTCTCAGCTTGCACAACAGTATAACAGCTTGACACTCAGCTTGCACAACAGTATAACAGCTTGACACTCTCAGCTTGCACAACAGTATAACAGCTTGACACTCTCAGCTTGCACAACATTATAACAGCTTGACACTCTCAGCTTGCCTATCAGTATAAAAGTTTAGCAGTCTCAGCTTACACATCAGTATAACAGCTTTGCACTCTCAATTTACATCAGTATAACAGGATTGCTCTACTCCCGTTGCATTCTCGCTTTCTCGCTCACACACACGCAGCTTTAAAGTGCAGCGTGCTCTCTTGCACCTCTATTCGAATTCTCTCTACTAAATAATGTTTATTATTAACTACATAAATATTATATGATATTGTGTTTAAATATATGATGGGCCACTAAAAATACCAGCACCACTAGTCTATATGTATGTGTATGTTTGGTATATATATAGCTATCTATGCGGACATTCGCTTCACACATCAACACACACACTTCAGCCCCGCCACGCCCCCTTAGCCAAAGCGCCTCTTTGTCAACTGGCTTTAATAAGCAGCATTATCGCTGTCACATCACATCATTAATTTATGCATTTAGCTAAACTCCGCATTTGTGGACATAAACTCCCCATTTGCTTCTATCGCATTTCGCTTTGTTCCAAATTGCGCATATTTACATATATGCGATAAATATTTATAATCGCTCTTGCTACGAGTAGTATGTCAAACCTTCTCAGTCCTCCTCCCTTCGCTGTCCCAATTGACTTCTGTATCGGCTAACATAAAATCAATAAAGTCGTTTTAGAGCTCATTGAATCGTTAAAGGACAAACAACAACGAAGCAATGACTTATAAATACACACATTAACAGCTGGGAACAGCCACCAAATTAAATTTAGCAGCAAAAGTGCATTAAAAATACATAAACCAACGAAAATGTTGACAACTTAATGCGTTGATTATGAAATATTTTCAAAGCTTATAGGCAAATTTATAGCTGCTGATCATAACTCATATTACATATTATATAATGCATCTAAACTCCGTTGAACTGCGGCTACTTGATGATGGATTTGTTTTAGTTTCGCTGCCTCTAATTACGCTTAATTAAAGCTATTAATTTATGTCCTCAATCTGTTTAATCAATCATGCAACTTTGCTGCCATCATAGACATGTGTGTGTGTGTGTGTGTGTGTGTGTGTGTGGATTACAGCCAGGATAACTAAGTAGTTCGCGAGTGAGAGAGAGGCTGCTGGCAGGCTGGCTGGCTGGCAGGAGAGATACGAGCCAGTTACTTGTAACAAGCTTTCAGTCAAGCTAATGGCCGGGAGTTAACAGCAACTAAAGCTTATACAATGGTGTCTAGCTAAGAGGAGGCGGGTGAGGACAAGGGGCGCAAGGACATTAGGCGACAATGGTGGTTGCCATTTTGTCTGCCCTGCTGATAAATGGAATGCGTTGATGGCGCTGTCTGCGACAAGGCCTACACTGAAAGCAAATCAAGAGCAACATCTGGAAGGTAAGGACGAAAATAAGAAATATATAAAAACAAGTGGGGAAGGATTATCTTCGGCGTGCCGAAGATTTTATACTCTTTTCGAACCTATAGGCAATTTTCACTGTGCCAACTGCACCACTGAAATTTCGTAAGCTGTACAAAATCGTTTTGTCGCGTAACATTTTTTTTTGTTCTAAGAATATTTAATTCTTTGCCAGTTGTATAGCAGCTATAAGATATAGTGATCCGATCCGGCCGGCTCCAACCAATGTGCTGTCCCCTGGAAAAGAGTATAATGATACATGTATCAACAATTTCAAGGACTAATCAAAAGCATTTTTAGTTTTTAAAAATAAATTGTTTTACAGTTTTAAATTACGACTTACAAATTTTTAATTATAAATACAAAGAATTTAACTCAATATAATAATAAACATGATTGAATATTGCTGATTAAAAGCCCAAAAACATATATTTTAAAAAATCTTCTACTCGAAATAACAAAATTATGAAACAAATTTAAAAAGTTAAAAATTCTGCATTCATTGAACAATTTAATGAATATTTATAAATATATATTATACAAATTTTTTTATTTTTTATTTTATTAGATATAAATATGACTTTTAAATACAACAAATATTACTCAAAAACAGTATTATTTATATTTTGCTGATTAGGAGTTCGTATAAAACTTTTTTAAAGATATTTCTATACTCCTTCTTTGTAGTTGTCTCTAAATTTATACTTAGTTTAGACTAAATTCATCATGCAAAATATTAAATCCTGGAGGATGCTTACAGTTATAATTATTGAAGCCTTATGTACAGACTTACTACTTATAGTCTACGATTTTTTGAATTAGGCCTATTATATTACATATTTATCATGTTAATTATTAAATCTTTGAGATTGCTTACAGTTTTAATTGTAAAGCCTTATGTCAAGATCTACAACTACTTTTGTTATATATATATTATTATATTATATTTTATTATTTATTATTATTATTTTATTATTATATTATTATTATTATTATTATTATTATTATTATTATTATTATTATTATTATTATTATTATTATTATTATTATTATTATTATTATTTATTATTTTATTATATTATATATATATTATTATATTACATACATATTATTATGTACCTTTTTCCTTAATAATTTTAGAACCCCCAGAACTCATTCTCAAACTTAAGCTTTCTGATTTCTTTCAGCGCATTTCATAGTTAGTTAGGTTTCAGTCTCGTTTAGTGCTTGAACCAAGCGCAAACTTTGTCTAGTGCAGACATTGATAATTGCACCGTGATAGCTGCTAACTGTGCAGATATTGTGGCCGATTCGTAAGCGTATATATATATGTATATATGCAGAGAGATATGTAGACAGAGTTACTTTCTGCTCAGCACGCACACATTGTCTGTTTTACGATTGCTCGTAAATTCCGGAACTTCAAAGTATTCCCCATATGCCGCACACATGTCCTGTCTCCTGTGTCGCTTTCGCACCTCTCTCTCTCTCTCTCTCTCTCTATCTCTCTCTATCTCTCTATCTCTCTCTTGCCCCCCTCTCTGCAGCAACTCATTCGCATTTATGCATCACTCAGCTCTCGCTAACTCACTTTTCGTGCAGGCAGGCAGGCAGGCAGGATTCGCATCCTGTTTGTTGCTCCTGTGCGCATCCTTGACAACATTTGCACGCACATTGTCATTGTTTATTATGCCAATTTCACTTGCAGGCTGCTTGTGGTTGGGGTTGCACGCATTGCGGCACACACAACACACAGACACACAACACACACACACACACAACACACACACATCAACTGTGGCACAAAACACGCATTGGAACATTGACAAAATTTAGCGCAAAATACGAAAATGATGTTGTACTGGGTAGCGTATTGGTTACGCTCACTCTCTCGCTCTCAGTCTCCCTCTCTCTGCTCGGAGGGAATTGAAATGCAGTGGCGGACTAGAAGATACCCTGTCATTGAGCATACACCAAATTCGAGCAAACATTCAAAAAATTTGACTTCATGCTCGCTTAACACGCCACCTGTTGTTCATCTAAGGCAAAACAAACACAAACAAACACACAAATACTCAAAATGAGGCAGATCCGCTTGTTGCTTGAATTACACCATGGTCTCTCAATCATGCACCAGTGAGACAGAGACAGTGAGCTTGGCTTCTTCTTTTGCATGCGCTTGCTCTCGCGCTCGCACTCACGTTCGCTTATAAGGTGAGCATGGAGTGCGCTCTCTTGCATTACACCACCAATATATAATTCCACCACAGGCGTGAGCGTCTTATTGAGTGAGTCACTCAGTTTGTTGCATTGCTTGATCGGCGCAAGGAGCAATTTTTGACCGCGGCGTGAATTAAAGTGCATAAAAGTGGCAAATAAAACATTTAATATGTGCATTCCATGCGTAAACAAGTGTCTACAAAGTGCACAAGCATATGCTTATGTATTATTGTATTATTGTTTTTGTGAAATTACAAGTGCAAAGGCTGCGCGCGCTTTTGTTGTTGCTGGCAGAAAAATGGCGCGCTTTTGGTGTTGTTGGCAAAGCAAAACGAACAAATTTTATTTGCGCTGCGCGCGCGGCTAGATTTTTGTGTTATTAAATGGGTGTATAAATAAATGCAATGGCCTGTTGATAAAGTGAAGTGAAAGTGGCAAGGGAAGCATAAATAATAGCTAAGTTCAAGCGGACTTTGTTGTTGCACTGCTTGGTTTTTTTTTTGGTATTTTTTTTGTGTGTTGAAAACAAGTGTGAGGTGAAAAGTAAAAATTGATTTGTTGTTGCATATTGCAACGATCTAAGAGAACATTGCTTCGACCCGTAATTTACAAAGAGAAGCAATTAAGCAACAACTGAAGGCAGAATGCAATGAAGGTAATACTAAAGAGAGAATTAGATGCTCTTGCTGCTAAAGGTGAGTTCGAAGTTTTGCATTTTACTTTGATTCTGTTTCGCATTTTGTAAACACACACACACACACACATGTGAGAAAGTCCGCGTGTGTGTGTGCTTATTGGAAGAGCTACATATAGGGTATCTGCTAGTCGGGCACTCTTAATTGTTTGCCGCGTCTCTGCTTAAATCTTCACAACAAATAGCTATCTCTCTCTCTCTCCCCTTCTACATACCCTTTATACCCATGCTTGAGAAGCACAGGGTATATGACAGTGCAGAGCAACACAATATTACGCAACATGTTTGGTGGGCGTGGCAGCAGTGATAACCGAATGTTGCATGAATCTAGCCTGCGAGCGTTTCCCAAAAAATGCAAATTCAAATCGTTCGAATGCGAATGTTGGGCTTGAATAATTTTGCGTACATCTTTTTTATGGCATTGTCTGCGGTGCTTGGAGCAGTTAGTAACTAGCTGACTGCTCCTTTTTTTACACTCTTTTCCCAGTGATTTTGGCCAAGATATATGGCTAGAAATCAATGCAGCCAGCTGCTGTTGCTTCCCTCTCTCTCTCTCTCTCTCTCTCTCTTTCGCTCTGTCTGTCTCGCTCTCGTGAAAGTTTTTGGTATCGGTGCCGCACAGCAAAAGCACAATTGAATGAAACCGAATGGGATTGAATGCGGTTTCCATTTCATTGCCGCCTGCATTTGGAGTCGCTGGACAAAGTTGCTCGCAGCATAAATCAAATTTATTTTTCCATTTTGCCAAGCCAAGCCAACGCGACAACAAAGAAAACTTCCAGTGTGTGTGTGTGTGTGTGTGATGTATGTGTGTGTGTGTGTGAGTGTGCATGTAAAATAAAAGCGAGCGCAAGTTCACGATTGAATAAATATTGAAAGAGCAGCAGCAGCAGCAGCAGTCACAACTTTAAGAGCAGCGCAAAACTTTGCCTAAACGTGTTCCATTCAAATGTAAACGCGCAACAGCAACAACAATTACAACAACAACAACAACAACTAGAGCAAGGAGTGCAACACGTGCTGAAAAGTATGCTATATTAAAATTCGAAGCATCTTAAGTGCACGCCTGTTTATAGAATGCAAGAGGGGCAAAAAACAGGGCAGGAAAGCGGAGTATATAAACTAACAGGACTGACTGCCTTCCATTTGCTAATTACAAGCAAAGAAAACACGAGGCGAGGCGAACGGGGCAATAGCGGACTATAGATACCCTCTAATGTTATATTACAATAGGAAATGAGGTAACATTTAATAAATGTATAATGAAAATACTGGAGTATACATAAAATAAGTTCTAACAACGTCTTGTAAAATAAAAAGAAACAGAAACTGTGTATAGTAAAGAAAATACATTAATATTCTGTGAAATTTTACATAAGCTAAACATTTTTATTTATTTTATATTTACAATAAAAATGTCAATGAATCGACTCGATATTTACAATAAATATTTAAATTTAAAATATGATTAATATTTGTAAGTATTTTCTCTATCGACTGCTATTAGTCGATATTAAATAAATAAATATTTAAATAAATCTTTTCAAAGATAAAATCTCACATTTTATCAAAAAGAAAGTTTGTGTATGGAACTAATTGAAACTGAAATAAAAATGAATAAATTATTATAAGAAAAAATCTTAAAAAGAAGATGTAAGTTGTATAGTAGTAAAATAAATACGCTATAAATATGCATATTATCTTAATAAAAAAAATACCTTTATGGCTATAACTTAAGATTGAATCGATTCATTGAAATGTTGCTCTTTGATAAGGGTATATCATGTTTCCAAGCACTTAGGTAAGAAGATGTCAGTACGTTCGATAAGATAAATGAAAGTGTTGCACAAGTGTCAGTGAGGGTTACTTTTAGATGCATGTGTGTGTGTGTTGTTTGTTGAGTGTCATTTATAATGAACCAAGAAGCAGCAGCAGCTGCCGAGCAGCAATCAATGAAATATTTGGTTAAGTTGAGAGAGAGAGGATGGGACAAGGAGCTGGCTAACAGGTGAACTGACCTGTTCTCTAATTGAGCGGCAAAGGTGACACAGCAAATGACGAATCGACGTGTCGAGAATGACCTTCCCAACACACACACACACACACACACACAGACACACAGAGCGCAGCAGAAACATGGAATTTCAATTAGGTTTAGAAGCTGACAAGCATGGCGTATGCGCAATGTGCAGCTCATTCAGTTTAAACGATAAAGGCCGAGGGGATAGTGGGAGTACGCTTAAGCAGCTGATTTCAGCTCAACACAGCTGTGAATAGTGCACAAACATTTCATGCTCATTATGAGCAGTCTTTTGAAATGGGATTGCAAACAGTTAAGCGAAAAACGTCCAACCCTTATCTGTTTTCTGCGTATTTTATTTCCAGTTTTTCAATTTTGTATTCCCTTACGTTACGCTTTGCCTCGCCATTGCGACTGACTCTGCTTAAAGAAGGACTATGATGGCGATGGCAATGGCAACACTTGGGGATTTGTTTACGTTGCTTGATTGCAACTGAAACGTCTGTTAACGATGTCGACTCGACTCGACTCGACTCGACTCGACTTCCATGCACATCGGGCGTCTGTCTTTATATATATATTTCAGCTGATTTTTTCATCAAATTTGCTCGGGCGATGAGTGGCAACTGCTGATGTTTGTTAGCTGCAGCAGCTGCAACTGCAACTGCAACTGCAGCAAACAGCTGATGCATTGATAAATGCTGTCTGATAGCGTTTCTTGAGTAAATAGCAACGTGGCTTTGATATCAGTCATGATTGCTGTGACAACTCAATTAATTGACAATGAGAGTGTAAGCTCAGCCAGGGGAGACTTAGAAGTGTTGTGGGTAATTGGGAAACAGTGGCCATTTTCCCCTTTTTATTTTGGGGTGATGATTATTAAGAGGAAATCTTAAATTTCTTCTGATTTAAATGATAAGATCTTCATATAGAGGTCTAAATTTGATGAAAACCGCCTCGGGAACTAAAATCGGATCAGTTTTGACAAAGTTATGTGAGTTTGAAGTGTTGGAAGGGAATTCAAATCCTTATCATTGATTTTGAGTAGAAATGATGCATTCTCGCCTTCTTTCTGCGTACAGAGTATAACAGCATGGCGTATAACACTTGGAAGCTAGCTTTCCCGCTCTCTCTCCTTTCTATCGTGAGTTGAAAGATGCAATGTATAACATCAGTATAACAGTTTCCACTCTTGATCTGTAACTGGGCGCTCTCACTTGCTTGCTAACCTACTGTATAACAGTTTGTCACTCTCAGCTTGCACAGCAGTATAACAGTTTGTCACTCTCAGCTTGCACAGCAGTATAACAGCTTGGCACTCTCCGCTTGCACATCAGTATAACACGATTGCTCTTCTCCTATAGTATTTTTGAGTTGCTCAAGTTTATTTAATTGTTTGTTTTTTGAGATCTTAAACACTAATCCTCTGCTTGCTCAGCTGCCATTAACCCTAAGGACCACTAACTTATCCTTAAAACCCACAGCAAACTGAGTAATCAGCGTTATCTGATAGTTCTTAATACCATGATTTATGACTCAAACTGTAAGCGCAACTTTTAAGACTATTTGACACAATCGAGCACAATTATGTTCCAATCAAAGGCAAGTTCAATGAGCTGCATTTGCTGTAAGCGGCTGTAACTTAAAGTAAACTTCTGCTCTAAGGTCAAAGTTATATTCTCTGGCGAGCTCTTTTTTTCTGTTCTTTGAGATTATCGATTGCCGCTTGTGTCAAGTCCATTCAACCAACTGGCAAACCAGTCGCGCCCTTTTACACTTTGCTGACTTTAAGTGGCCCCCACCAGCCCCCATCCTTGCCCTTCTCCTTGTCCTTTAGCTGTCTGTGGGCTGTTTCTGAGTCTCAGCGTAATTGCATGGAGCTATCTATATATGATTATTGTGTGCTAAAAGTGTTGGCTGGCCAGAGCAAAATCGTCTGGCAATCAAAAGCGCTGTTGTGCAGCATTTAGCATATAAATTGTGCGCTTCGCTGTCAACTTAACTGTTATATACATATATATTATATATATATACTAAAGATACATTTGTTTGCCATGACAGACTTTCATTTTTATCTGGCAATTGCCAGCACTTGATTTGAATTTACGATTGTCGCGAACTGAAGTCGACTTTCAGGCGCAACAGCTGCGTCTGTGTGTGTGTGTGTATGTGTGGGTGCTTACTGTGTGAATTGATTACAGCACATAATTACGCATGCTGCGCAGACGAGTAATAAAATATCACAAGCTGCTCCTTTCTACTCTCTTCTCTCTCCTCTCCTTTCTGTCACATCACGCATGCCGTATCCTGATTAATCGCCTGCGACTGCCATTCATTGGGGTAGGGTGGTTCATGGGGTACATCAGCAATAATTGCCACATTCTCAACGCATAACATTTTTATGCATATCCCCCCAGTGCCGCTATTCTATGTTAATAATGCAAAGCATAAATTTCGCATTGCAAACGAGTTTTCTGTTAGCTGCTTTTGTTATACACTGCTTAAGGAATCAAATGGGGCCTGATGTGCTTATGTAAAAAGGAATGTCAATGTACATTTCACACTAGAAACGATAGACTTACATTTAATGGCATTTTATAATATAAACAAATTTTAAATTTATTTCTTCAATATTTGTAGCAATATAATAATCATTTAAATAAATCCCAATCCTTGCAACAAATGTTGGACCAATTTTTCATATTTTTTATTAGTATTCCCAGAACTTAACGTAATTTTTACTTAATATTTTATTTATTCTTTTAAATATTTTTTAATTTTAATATACATTTTTTTTATTTCGACTGCCAATAGTCGAATTAAAATAAAATCTTTCAAGAAAAAAATTTTAAAAATAGTGTAGCTATTATTTAGATTTAAGTTCAATTGAAATACATTTTTTCTAAAAATATATACAAACATATAACTCTATATGACTCTATGACACATATAATAATAAAATTTTGGCATTAATATCATTGCTTTTATGTTATATATAAGCCCAGATTATATTGAATTTTTATGAAATTCTAAAAGATATTATTCAGTTAAGCATCTCAGTCAACTTTTAAATAAATCTAGTTAACTTTAACTTCTAAAAATGAATAAAATAGAGTATCTAAGCTTCGACTTCTCAATCTTCTCCGCTTGCTACTTATTTTTATGTTAATTTTCTAGACGCTTTTTGTTTGTATCCTGTGCACCCGTTTGCTGCTTGCCAATTGGTGGCGCCTCTTGAATGTTGCCTTGGCAAATCCTTAATGGTTAATTTATATGCGCTCGCTTATTGAATACATTTTGCACCCCGGGGAGGTTGGGCAAAAGAAGCCGGGAAATCTGTAATTTTCATTAAGCAGTGCGCATTTTTAATTGCCTTTGCCTTTGCCTTTGCCTTTGGCCTTGGGCAGGTGAGCAGTTGGGCAGCTGGGCAGTTGGGCAATCCCACGTGAGCTGCCATTTGATGATTGCCAGAGTGTCAGTCTGTCAGTCTGTCCGTCTGTCTGGCTGTGCCTTAAGTTGTCAAAGTTCAGCAGAATCGGAGCCACAATTTCACTTGGCTGCTGTAAAATGGCAGAAAACTTTCACTGAGGTCAGCACAAAACAGTCTATGCCAAAAGTAATTAACAAATGTGGCACACAAAAACTGTTGCGGCAAATGGCAGCTCTCATTTCGTATAACAGCTGCCCCCCAGCCCCACCAGCCCCACTTTGCCATGACTACAGCAGATGTTGTTTGGGGGTTCCGAGGCACAACGGGGCGTGTAATTAATGTGGGCATTTAAATGTCAGAGCATCGTTAAAGGCTTCTTCCTCGACTGCCTGCCTGCCTACGCACACACATAAACACACATATCTTTAACCCGCCAGCGTTTATTTCTCCCATCCAAGCTACCCAATCTTATATAAACATTAAAGCACAGTGGAAATACAAATTTTGCGCCATGTTCTAGATTAAATCTATAAAATTTCATGCAAATAAGTTTTTGTTTTGGATTTGCTGTGAAAAGTCTTGAGTGCATATTTCAAATCTGTGGTTAACACTTATTATATATTTTAATTAACAATAAATATAACCAAATGTGGTTTAATTCTAAAAAAAAAAAAAAAAAAAAAAAAAACCTTTTAATGTATATAATAAATAGAAAAACAAGACAGCAAATTTGATAAAAATGTCTAGAAATACACAAAACTAAACCATTTTCAATGCCAAGGTCCTGTTTGTACCCTAGCTACATTTAACACACATATGAATATTTTTCTTACTCAAATATGAATGCAAAAGAAAAAAAGAATGAAAATACTTTAAGTGTTGAATCTGTTTTGCGAAAACTGTCAAATATTTATACATATGCATGTTGAGAGCGACAATTCATCATCCTTTAGTCACTTGTCACTTGTGGACTTTTGGACAGGCTGCCCAAAAAAGCTATCAGAGCCAGCTGTTTGTCGCCTAACGCTTTTCTGTCGTTTTGTTTATTTTTTGTCCATTCATGCAGCTCGTGGAAATATTGCACAAAATTGTTTCTATATTGATTTTCATTTCGCTTTTGGGCCTGGCAATTCCCTAAACCTGCCACTTTGCTTTTATTAATACCGAAATTATGTGAGGCAACAAAAAAATGGAAACTCGAGTCCTTCGCCACATGATCCATATCGACATGGACAGGCTGCCAGCGGCATTTTGCTTGTGGGTTTTCTTTTGCTTTTCTTGACCTGTCACACTCACACACACTAACACACACACATACACCCTCTTGCTGTGCTGGTTATGATTGCGTTTATTGATTTCATCTTGTGCACTCTCGCTCTCACTCTCTCTCTCTCTTCGTGGCACGCCTCGTGCTCCAAAGCGGAAGCACTTAAATTCCTGCGGTGTTTCCGTCAAACAACAGCTTGCAGCGCCCAAAACACGTGGCTGGCATCAATTGCTGCCACATGGACAGCCTGACAGCCTGGTCAGGCTCTTCCAAAGCCAGTCAAAAATCAAAGCGCTGCCGTTGTCAACAACTGCTCCTGGCTCCTGCTCCTGTGGATTCTTTGGCTCCTGCTGCTGCTCCTGACCGCACGCAGCGCAGCGAGTCAAAAAACCCCAATGAGCACGTGCTGCGATAAAGTGTCCAATGCCAATCGCATTTACTGGCATTTGTGCCAGCTTTGTTGTTGCTGTTGCAGCTGTTGTTGTTGCTGTTGTTGTTGCTGTTGCAGTTGGCTTTAACCGAATGGGAAACTGCGCGGCAGTTCAGTTTGCCAGCTTGCCAGTTTGCCGTGTTGGCAGCTGCGGTTGCTGTTCATTTCACATATATTGCAAGCACACACATTCATATCTTTAACCTAAATACCCTGTATGTGCGAATGTGTGTCCAATGGGTTGCATCAACTTGTGCAACAGTATGTAGCAGCTGAATTCGATTGATATTTATAAGATTTTCTTATTTTTTTCATTTATTTACTTAATTTATTATACATTTTCTATTTATTTATTGCCAACCATTGACTGCTCGACACAATAAATTAAATTTATATTATTATTTAAACTTAAACTAATTAATTACAAAGTTTTCAAAGTAAATCGATTTATAAATTTAAAAATAGCAAGTTAAAGTAAAGTTGTGGTATTATTAATAAATGCAAATTGGTTCAACATTTGTTGCTGTGTTTCAGAGAATATCCAGAAAAAGCCAAACAAATAAATTTATAGATATTATTTTGATGTGCTTTTTATGCATAAAGTAAATGAGAATAAAGCGAATATATATTTCTATTTATATTGTATCCTACTCAAAACTGTTCTCCAGCATTGTCTATCTGTCAATTTTTTGTATACATGTGTATATTTATATTTTTTAGGCATGCTTTCATTTCCGAATTCGCATAGATTTTTTGGCTGCGGATTCAATTCACTGGCAAACGTGAATTGAAAAGTAATTGGAAACATATCTTATATCTATCTATCCTATATCTCAAATTAGTTTTACTAAACCAAGCCTTATGATATTTTCAATCCGAAATCACAGTTGTAGATTTGTATATATATATATATACATATATATACATATATGTCTAGAGTATTTCCTAGTCGAGCACTTGTTATCATACCACTGTTGTGTTTTTTTTTACACTCATGTGTGTGTGTTGGTTTTTTTCTACTTCCTTTAGCTTGTCGCTCAGCCTTGAAGCGTTTCAGTGTTTCTTTGGTTTTTGTGCCACGCCTCCAGAGGGCGAAGTTAACGTTAACGCTAACGCTAACGTTAACGTTAACATGTTTTGCTTACTAACATGCCATTGCTTTGTACGCCCATAGCTACAACAGAGAGAGAGAGGGAGAGTGAGTGGGAGGGAGAGAGAGAGAGGGAGCGACACAGATATAGCATTGCTGCAGAGAGCTGCCTCAACTTGGCTGATTTGTTTGCTTTTGTGCCTGCTTGCTGTGTGTCCTGTTTCTGCTGCTGGGTCCTCTTTTTGGCAGCTATAGCAGCAGTCATTGCCATTGCCTTTGCCTTTGCCTGCTTTTGCCTCATTTTCATTTAATGTTTTACAGCTGAACTGAACTGAACTGTTGCTTCGCCTTTGTGTCTGTCGCTGTTTCCGTTCGCTGTTACTTTTTTCTCTTCTCCTTTTCCTGTTGTTGTTGTTGTTGTTGTGCTATGCTAAACGCTGTTCACACAGTTTCTCTTTACTCATTTCCGTTTCCGCTGCGCGCAGCCTGCAACTGCTCGATTACTACTACTACCACGACTATTACTACTGTTTCAGTTGCTGTTGCTGTTTTTTTGTTTATGGCTGGCAAACAGGCTCCTTGCGCCTCCGCTCGTTAAATATGTGGGCGTGGCTGCGGTCGCGACTGCAAATTTATTGCAAATTATGAGCAAGCTGGCGAAAATGTTGCGACAGGAAGTGTCTACTCCTTCTTTTCGGCCAGGCTGATTAAAATAGTTGCGCAAATTAATGTTGCCTACTTGCGGGCGCTGTCGAAAACTTTTCAACCGCACAGCAGCTGTTTTCGCATTTATTATTTATGCGGTCGATTTAATGATTGTGTTTAAATGTCCGCTATGCTGAGCACTCTTGGGTCTATGATATAGTGTCCCAACTAAATGATTCATTTGTAGATAAAAAAAGGACCCATAACCCTTGTAAGGCAATCGATGGAGTTCGTGCTCCAGCAACGCGTCCTTGTGCCGAGTTAGAAGTCATTTGCGTTAAAGCAAATCGTTTTGCTTGCTGCTCTTGCCTGGCTCCATACATATCCTGCCGAATTTGCCGAAAAGGACACACTTTAAACTTGGCTTTTTGTACAATTCTCGCTGTGATTTTTGGTTCGCTGCACGTTTTTTTATACTTGAATTGTTGCTCTCTCTCTCGCTCTTCTCTTTCTGTGGCTGTCAGGGACACACACACACACACACACACACACACACACACACATGCGGCGCAAAAGAAAACTTCTATTGCCGAAAAATGAAAAGTTGTGCTGTGAAAAGCCTGCGCTGCTGGCGTTGACGTCGCTTCTGCTTCTGCTTCTGCCGCCTGCGTTTTCCTCTTCAATTGAGCAATTTTTGCTTATAATGGGGCACGAAAGGAGCACAAAAAGCGAGAAAAAAACAAGTCAGAGTGCACTAGTCGGGACTGCCCGACTAGGAGATACCCTGAACCCAGTTCTGACATCCATTTTACTTGCCTAATAGTGTGCATACATACAAACACACCACACATTACTGCAAGCTGTGAAAACGGTTTAAGCAGTTATCATGCTTTTTCACTGAGCCCCACACAATGGAAAGTAAAATCTTAAATAACTTCTGTGTTTATTGTCCGATCTTTTTAAAATTTGTAGAACATAACATTGGCTATAAAATGTGTGACCAAACCAAATTGCAAGGTCATACCTTCAAAAATGAGTTTTTTCAATTTTTGGGGGAATTTGGGGGTGGTATCCAAAAAGTGAAAAATTTGTTACATGTGTATGCTATTCGAGATTATACATGCCAAAATAGGGGCCTCTAGCTCTTATAACTTGTAAGTTATAGCCCAAAAACGCTGGTCTGAAATATAAATTTATCGATAACTTTTGAACGGGAGGAGTTATCGATAAATTTTAATAAACTTGATCTGTCCCGGCATTACGAGAACTTATATTCCAAATATGAAGTCTCTAGCTCTTGTAGTCTCTGATATCCGCGTGTTCATACAGACAGACGGACGGACGGACGGACGGACGGACGACGGACGGACGGACAGACGGACATGGCTAAATCGACTCGACTGTTGATACTGATCAAGAATATATATACTTTATATGGTCGGAGATGCTTCCTTATGCCTGTTACATACTTTTGCACAAAACCATAATACCCTTTTTACCCATTTTTAATGGGTTCAGGGTATAACAAGTTCGAGAGCGCTTGTCTTTTATATACGTGTTTTTTTTTCGTGTATCCTTAACGCCTGCAGCTGATGCAGTTCAAGAAGAAGACGATGATGATGATGATGATGGATACGTTTATCAGTTGGCAGCACAATTTTAATTTCATTTTCATTTTCACTTTGCAGTTGCCAGTTTCCAGTTCTTAGTTTATGTTGTTTGGCAGCGATTTTGTTGATCAACTTTCGAATTGGCCGTTCAGCGATTATGCTAAGTAAATGGCGATTATATATTTGATAGAACAGTTGCTCAACTTTTGATCAACAGTAAAAGTTTTGTCTAAGCTGCAGCTAAGACTTTGCGACTTTAATTGTTGTGCAAGAACTTAAGTGAATTTTATGCACTGCTTTGGATGCGCTTTTGCAATTTGCAATTGGAAACTCTAAAGTTGCAAAGCACACAGATTTGGTCTTATTTTTAATATTTAGCTATAAACGTTAGCATTGAAATTGTCAGTTTGGTAAAGCTAAAATTTTAACAGTACTTATACAAATTGTTCAATTTAATGAAAGAATCCTTAAAAAACCATTTTATAGACTCTTTACTCATAATATATTCATACTAATAACTGAGTGCGAGTCCCTTTTTTAAAAGAAGCCTTATAAATTCCCCATTTTATGACACCTTTTAAGCTGCCCATCAAAAGCTACGGTCTTAACTTTAATCTCTTATTTTCAACGCATTTTTCCAATATATATTTGTAAATTAACGAAGCAGCTACCCAATTTAAATGGAATATATATTTAACAATGTGTATTGAACTCACTTGAAAAGGCCTGTCAATAGTGCGTATCTGTGTGTGTGTGTGTGTGCGTGCTATCATTATCCCTTATCAAAGGCTTCACATCCTTGTACGTTTCTTTGCATTTGCACATTGCGTATACGCACCGCTGGTCAAGGCGACTGTTTACTCGTTTATCCCATCATTTGTGTGTACTATTTATATTTATTCCTTTCGTATTTACTTTTCGTTTTTGGCTCACCTTTGAGTTTTCCTTTACAATTACAGGGCGGCACAAATTAAGCGATTTTCGTGTATTTTCCTTTGTTTGCTGTTTGTTGTTGTCCTCTCAGCCAGGATGCCAGCAGCAACAGCAGGAGCAGCAGCAGCAGCCGCTCTTCAATCCGATTATCTTCATTTTCATCTTCGTCCTCGTCTCTGTTTGTTGTTTGCTTATGCACTTGACCTTTTTGCCACTTTCGCTTTTCACTTTCACTTTGATTATGCCCTACATTATTTACACGCAACATTAACATTAGCAATAACAAGAGGAACAGCAACAGCAACAGGAACAGGAACAGTAACAATAACAAGAGCATAGGCAGCTGCCTCATTTTTCAGCTTGAGCTACCTTATACCTTATGTAGTACAGAGTCATGGAGTCGTATAAATATGCTTGCCACTCGCTGAATTACGTATACGACATGCATTTTTAATCAAAGGCGACGAAACGATGTTGCTCCTCAGGTTGTGCACAACACGTGGGTGTGGTTAAGGGGGCTGGCAAAAAGCTGCTGACAGCTGGCTTATTGAATAGAGTGGAACGCGCGGAAGTTTGCATATGTATATATATAAATCATATGAATAAACGAGGGCTTATCATTTATTAGCATATCAAGTGTGATGACATTTAATAAGTGAAAACATCAAGAAAACTGACGAAAATCTGTGTAAAATCTTTTTGAAAATATAACTGGCTTCTGTTTGAGAAGTATTTATTAATATTTAGTTACTTTAGCCATTGGAGTCTCTGCTAAATAGCAATAAGTGACTTAACTTGCAGTTTTAAAATACACCTTATTCTCTTTTTACACGGTTATGAATTTTTTTAAATTTTTACATGATTTTATTCAATTTGGCTTAAATTTTTTTATTTTTACGAAATTTGTTCAAAGTTTTTTTTTACAAGGTTTTTGTTACACGGTTTTTTCTGGAACCAATCTAAAAGGTAATTAGGTGTATATTTATTTATTTATTTAAGTTCGACTAAAATATGAAAATGATTCAAACGATTTAATTTAAAAATTCGACTTATGTAAAATTATAATAAGAAATATCTGGCAATATATAAATTATAAATTGATCTTTTTAAAACCTTCGCTAAATAATTGTTAATTATTATTTAAAACTGCATGTAATACAAATATACTGCTTATATCCATACTTAACCTTAACCAAACTTTGGCATACATAAATATAGCACAATTTTTACTCTTTTCAGCTTATATACATACTTTACCTATACACATTCATATATATAGCAGCACTTTGACTCGAGCAGCCCTCGCATGCATTACTCTCGAACATTAATGTAGTTGTATATCTTATTGTGTCTATCTGTCAGTCTAGCGGTGCTTGTATCTCAGTCTTCTCAGTCTCATTGGTATGCCATGCACGCAACACTGAATCGCTCCTTGCCTACCCCATTACCAAAACCAACCCAACCCCCAATCCCCATCCTGCGTCCTAGGCAGCTGTTCTCTCCTGGGTGCAAATGCTGTCGCGAAATTGAAAAAAAAAAGTATATATACTATATAAGTAGCGAAAAAAATGGTCTTTTTCGAGTCGTCGTTTTGTCAACGCAAATTGGCAGCTTGGCTTAAATGAAGTGCTGCGTTGCTGCGGGACTGTGAGTCAAGTACACTGCAGGGATTAATTAAGTAAGGACCGCAAGCAGCGGACCAAGGACCTCTTAATATGCGAATTACATTTCCAATAACCAAAGACAAACACACACACACACACTTTTTTATTATTCATGAAAAATTCAACGAATTTTATAAGATGCTGGCATTATGTGGCCACATCATCAGCTGCTGCTGCTGCAACAACAACAACGAGTGCCTAAAGCAGCAATAAACGCCAACAATTTGGCACTTAAGTTAAAGGTGTGTCAGTTGTACATGGACAGCAAGGACATGCCAGGACTCGGCCAGGCTCGGCTTTCATCCTGCCTCAAAAATTTATGTGCATTTTTATTAAATGCTCATTGGGTTTGGCGATGCTTCTTCTTCGGCAGCTGCTTCCTGATGCTGCTGCCTGCTCCTTAAATGTAAACGCACACGTAATGCCATAAATATTATCACATTCCCATTGCATAATTTCGTTGAAGGTCATCGTCTGAAGCAACAGTTTTTTGGGGCGGCCAAAATAGTCCTTTTATGCGCCTGATTAAGCACACTAGCACACGTCAACACACACACATTCACACACACACACACACACACACATACACACACACTAACACACACATACACACACACACTCACACACACACATGCATTGACAACCAGTTGCACAAATTGAAAAAAAAAGGTAATGTTCAATTCTTTTGCACACTTGACTAAAATATACCCTGAGATACAATGATCTGGTTGAGAATTGCAGACTATAAATATCTTAAGCGATGATTGTAGTTAGGTTGTTAGTTCACAATATTCTTAATAAATAAATTGTCGCATCTTTGTAATTAAACAATTTTAAATATTTTTTACAGCTCCTCAATCTAACAAATTTTTAATAATTCCTCATAGTTTTCATATTTATTTAGTTGTAAATTCTACTATATTTTATTTTGAGTAGACGAATTTAGATCTCTATCGTTCTATGCGCTCCACCTTTTTTCTTCTGCTTATACACATTACTTATATTTATCTATTTCTTCATCGAGTATATTCAGTTATTGTTTTCTATCTGCAACTTTTTCATACTTTTCTTTCTTTTTTATTTCAACTAACTCTGTATTATTTCTTATTTTTTGATTATTTATTTTTTATGGGAACAAAATAATCATAAATATTAATAGCTATATATGTTTTACTAATTAACTATTCTTTTCGCATCTCATGCTATATTTTCTTTTGCTTTAATGATTTTCTTCGCTCGTTTTTTGTTATTCGTTCTCTCTTTCCCTTTCTCTCATCAAATGTCTGTTCTCTCTTGTATATATACTAATTTATTCTCTCATTTCTTCTCTTACTTACTTTGTTAAATCTTCTCTCTCTATCTCCGCTACTTGCTCGTTTAAGTACATGTTTCATTAACGTAATATACCCTTTAAGCCCGGCTCTAACATTGAGTCGCATATAAAAAGCACGCATACGCCGCGTGCGCCACGCTGGCAATCAAATGAAATAAAAGTGAGCCAAATAGCTCAGGACATTGCTTTGATGCAAGCGTGGCACATTGTGCCGTTAGATACGCCACACACACACACACACACACACACACACAGCTAGCTTAGTTCGCTGCGCTTTTAAAGTGTGCTGAAGCGTAAGGAGCGCAACGACCGAGCAACTTAGTCGAGTTACTTTGTCTATTCTATTGACGCTTTTATACAAAACGGGACATTTGCTGCGTTTCGTCCTGCTGCTGCTGCTGTTGCTAGTGATTTTGTTATTTTTATTGCAGTTTATAACTTTATGAGGGAGCGTGTCATAAATTCGTTTATAGCCATCGCATGCTCTAATTAAACACACGACTGCCCAGTGGATAGCATTCAATGCTGGTCTATAACAGATACAATTTCTGTCCAGTTAACTTGCCCAGCAAAATCGTGCGGAAATTTTTAACAGCACACAAAAGTTAGTAACGCATAAAGGGCGCAAGAAACAGACACGCATACAGATAGTTGCTACCTGTATACATATATGAGTGTGTGTGTGTGTGTGTCTGTGTGTGCTGTTGGCTTTTAGGAGCTGCTGCCTATGGGACTGAGAGACTGGGAGACTGGGACTGGCTGGGGCCCGGGACTACCTGTAGCATACATAACGTAAAGTCTGCATAATTATTTCATGCGCGCTGTTTGCACTGGGATTGGGAATAAGCGAGCGCACAGAGCACAGAGCAAAAACCATAAGGGGTGTGCCGAAGGGGGCGGAAGGAGGAGAGGTATGCACATTATATTCAACTATATATGCACATAAATCCAACTAACTTGTGTGTGTGTGTGTGTGTGTGTGTGGCCAGTGGCTCGCGATATCTTTAATCCAAGAGGAGAGTGAAATTAAAGTGGGTATATAGGAAATTAATTGTTTAAAGCTGGTTTTTATGGAGCTTTCGAAACATATATAACTACCAAAGTAATATGCGGCAATAGTTATAAGATATGAAAGCCAAAAACTATGCTATACTATATATATATTCAATATATCCTATTTTTTTTATTTTATTAAAAATTGTTATATTTTATTTGACAAGTTTTCTACTATACAATATATTGAATATGAAAACATTTCTATAAACTACCAAAATAGCAGTTCCCATAAATTTCTTTTGAGTTATGCTTTATTTCTTCATCTGAGAAAACTTCTCTACTCTATTTCAAATCGTCAGAGAAACTTAGAATTGCAAAATTTGTATAAACATACTTTCTTGTGACTTAAAGGCTGCTAGAACTTGTGCAGCTAGTTCTTACAACACAATATTTAAAAGTTAAATTGTTTTCAATATCAATAAATAAAACAACTATTATATAATGATTATTATAGTTCAAAATCACTTAAACATAAAGTAAAATATTTATTTATTTACCTTAAACCTAAGCAGCTGAGCTTTATGTTTATCTTAAAAAAATTATCAAATACCTTTTGCTAACTATAAATAGGTAAACGCAGGAAATTTCTTTTATTTTCTTTCTGTTGGATTTTATACTCTGACTTTAGTCAAGCCGCAGTTTATATCTAATAAATTGGCCTTAAGATAATTCAAGCCGTTAAACTTAAGCATGCAAGCGAAAAATGCATTACTTTTTCATAATAGCTTAATACCAAAATGAATCCCTGCTGCAAAAGTGCTGCTCTAAGCCCCTGGCCAACACTTACCGCATTCAGGACATTCAGGACATTCAGTGTTACGCTTACGAGTCGAGTGAGTGTCGGAATTGATGATTCGTGAGCTGCTTTAAAATGTTGCTCACAAAGTTTTGGCAACAAAGTGTGCCTGAAGCGAAACTATTTGCAACACCGAAATTCTGCTGAATATTTCAGATATCCACTGGCCCCCTTTTGGCACTCGCATATCCATTTTGAGAAGCTTGCAGCTCGCATTTTCAGTCTTCAAGTCACAAATACACAAATAAAAGCGCACAAAAAGCTACAAAACTGAACTGTTGTCTATTTGCATAAATATATATAAATTTATTTTTATTTTTTGCCACGTGTCGCTTTTGCCAGTTGCTGCCCCCCCCCCCCACCCGAAAAAAACAAGTAAGAAAGTAGCAAACATAAAAGGCATACAGAAAAACAAATTTCAAATTTCTTTTTAACGAGTCTTGGGCCCAAAAATAGTGCATAGGCCTCGCTTTTTTATGACCCAGGCAATAATTTGTATTTTTGTTGTTTTTGTTTTTTTGGCCATTAAAGTTCAGCAACTTGGAAAAATTGCCCAGTCAGTCTAAATAAGTGGCGCTGCTTTTGTCCAGCAACTGCACACCGAATTTGCTGAGTGTATAACTGAAAGTTACTAAGATATATGTGTATATAGTTAGTTAAAGAAGCTGAGAGTATTTATTGTTTGTAGAAATACTTTTCAGATTTAACATTTGTCTATTATAAATAAATTTAAATATATAATTCTAGTTCTATTTGGTTATATTTGATATCGAGTGTATGTTGCATATGTTACACACACACACACACACACACACTCACTCACACACACACACACACACACGTTTGCCCCTATATGGTTACTTAGATATTTATGCATATAATTTTTGTCAGGTCGTTGCCGGCAACGATAACGATAAGAATTGTTTCTTATTCATGTCCATTCACATTGCTGCTGCTGCTGCTTTCTCCCTCTCTATCTCTCTCTCTCTCTCCTTGAAGGCAGCCAGGCTTCTGCTGCGTGTCCTGCCGTCCATCTTTTTCATACACTGTCACTTCCGTTTCCGCATGAGCACCCGACGACGAGGCTCTGCAGCAGACTGCTTCTCCTTTACTGCCCCCCATCCCCTCCCTTGCTCCTTCGTTGTCCTTTTATGAGCTGCTGGTTGATGATGGGCTGGCAGTGACAAGTGTACAGTTGAGGTCAACAAAATAGTAACACTTACATATAATATATATGTATATAAAACACTATTTGTGTTTGTAGAAGATAGTCAAATATATTAGCTGTTATAAATAATATAAATGAGTCAGACTTAAAGTCTGAAATAGTTTTGAGACTCTCATAGCCTTTTAATATTTGTTATATTTTTTTTTTATAATTTTTAAATATTTTTAGAATTTTCCAAAATTTATTTGACCTGCCTTTTTGTTACTTTTTGATAATATATATGTAAGCAGCACTATTTTGTTGACCGCAGCTGTATCTACACTCGCTCTATATATCTCAGTGTAGGCCCACAAAAGCCACAGAAATATTGCCTTGAATTAGCTGTGGCTCCCTTCGAATGTGTCCTTGTGACAATGAATCCTTGATCCTAGTGACTTAATTTCATTGGCTACACTTTTTTTCAGAGCTATCACTATTGTTGTTGTTGCTGTTGTTGCTGTTTTAGGCCTAGCAGTGTAAGTGCTGCCTAAATATTTAAACTGCCACGCCCATGGCAGGATGTCGCCCCCGCCCCGCCCCCATCGACTGTTGCTCATCCGCTATGCAAACATGGCGCTGTTTTTGCCTACGCTCCTTCGGGCGCACGCGGCTCACTTTTCAACACTTTGACGGGCAAACTGTTGCCGCGTGTCCTTGTTTGCATTTATCCTTTAACCGTTGCGCTGCTCACTTGGCAGGGCTGCTGGCAACTGGCAACTGGCAGCTGGCAGCTGCATTCGGCAATTTGTTGAGTGCAGCGCTTCAGCGTTTTTAAGCCAGGACTCTCGGCAGACTTCAGTGCCCGCTGCGATTTGCATATCCCGTCGCTACTGTCAAAAGCACAACGAGCGCAAATATAGATAAATATATAAATATATATATACGTATCTACGCGTATCAAAATGCGCATATATTTATTTCTTATACAACGCATAATAGGGAAAAAATACGAAGGGTCTGCTGCTCAAGAATGCTGGCTCTAATGTCATTGTAGAAGCTTTTTTTGTTTTTGCATTTTGCTAAAAGGCCTTGGAGAAGTTTAAATTTTCTAGAGATGCTCCTAAGTAGTTTCTAATGAAACTTGTTTTACAGTGACAAAAGAATAAAATAACAAAAATAAGAACTTCATTGCATTTTTATAAATGTCGTATTTTTATATGCTTAACATATATTATAGTATTTTTTATTTGAATAAAAATTTTGTTCTTAAATATAATATTATTATATTTTATATTTTATATATTTTATATTATATTTTTTTAAAATTTACAAACGCCGTCAACTCGAATTTTTCCTCTACACAAACTGATTTAGGTCGGATAACGTGTTGTATGATTATTATTATTATTATATCATTTTTAATGTCCTATTTTTATGAGTTTATAATTTATTATAGTATTTTTTATTTAAATTAAAATGTTTTTCTTAAATATTAAATATTTATAGTATTCTAAATCATCATTAACTCGAATTTTTACTCTCTACACAAACTAATTAAGGTTGGATTACTTGTTGTATGATTAATACTATTTTTTTTATTTATTATATCAATACTATTTATAGGGTATTGCAACTTCGAGCACTCTTAACTCTTTTGCGCCTGCACACATAGGTAAGGCTAAGAACTGTCACTTGTCAGTTGTCACTGAGGCTGAGCTCCTAATTGTGGTTTATGTCTTACAGTCTCGGTCTGAGCAGGAAATCTTTGTAAGCTGATTTATATGCGGTATTTCTGGACTCGGACTAAATTCGTATTCCATCTATTTGCGCATTTGTCTTCTGGCAGGTCAAGGCTGCACTAGCCACAGCTGAGACCTTCACTTTCGAAGATGCCACATTGAAGCGTGCTCTGCGATTTGATTACGCAACAGCTTCCTTGTGGCACTCGCCACTTGCCACAGGACTTGCACCCTTAGCCACGTGCTATGCCATTATTTATATTGTGTTAAGCACTTTAGTACATCCTAATGCGTAGTGTTGTTCCTGCTAAATCAATGCCAGCGACAGATAGACCGAAGGGGCGCAAGTTGCTTGGGGGCAGTCACATGTTGCGGTTTAGGTAGCAGCAGCAAGGACAACGCAGTGCAAGGAGACAGGACATTGCAATGCAACCGCAACCGTTGCCACCGAAAAGTCCACGTAAAACTGCAAATTGCCCCCTAATAGAGTGCAAACAGCTTTAAAGCCAAGCGTCGATGTGGAAAATGAAAGAAAAATCTAAAGCGATTTATTTTCAAATAGAAGCTTAAATACTCTATAGTTGGGTGACTTTTGCGGACATTGAAGTTAAATATTTCTATTAGATTTGCAGTTTTAAATATATATTGTTTGTTTTCAACTGGAATTCACTTTATTTGTATAAGAAAATTCGTACATTTTAAAGATTTTTAAAGAATGTTTATAAACTACTCAGAAAATGCAGAATGTCCAAAATTTCTAGTAATAATTATTGATAATAACTAATTATAATTAGAGAATATTACTTTGAATACAAAATTGAATACTGTTTACGTACCAAGCTTCCAGAAAATAGAATAGAAATGTTTGTTTATTATTTATATATGTAATATCATATAATGTATTATAATAGCATTATTTTTTGAATATATTATATTTATTTATATTTTTGCAATATTTTATTAATATATAACAGTATTTTTTATAAGGTCGTAATATTAGTATTAGCAGTATTTTTTTAATTTTTTTAAATAAGCTTTAGCTGCAACTATAAATAAGGATAAATAAGTCTCAGCCTTCGATGTAGTGTTAAAAGCTGAGGACTTTTAGATTTAAGCTAACACAAAAACAAACTTATATACACCTTTCCCACTAAAGTGTGCCACAAACCTGATCAGATTATCAAAACACCTGGACACAAGGTAGAACAACTAACTGCCTGTCAAATGGTTGCCCTGAAATGGGTTATTCCGTGGCCATTGCCACGTTGATGGCTTTTGGCGCAATTTCAAATGCTTTCTGCAGGTCGACTTGTTGTACTTGTTATAGTTGTTGTTGTTGTTGTTGTTGCAGGCTGGCCTCCCGGACTCAGGATCGCTTTGTGTGCCTTGGGGGTGCTGCGCTGATATATTGGCCAAGGAATTTGTATTAAAATGTCTGCAAAGAGACGAGCCAAGAAATATTTGGTGTGCCGAAAACTATTTGCGGGCACGACCCATAAACAGGCAGAGCCGGATTTGAGAAGGGGCAGCTGGGCAGTGGGAGTGGCAGTGTGAGGTATAAACCGCACAGCTGCCATAGTTTTCATGGCAGCCCACAATAAAGCAGAAGGCATTTGCCCTCTGACATGTGTGTGTGTGAGTGTTTTTAGAAGCCAGCCAAAAACCATTTGCGAGGAATTTTACAGCTGAGCGGCTCGGCTCGGCTCGCCTCGCGGCCACTGCGAGGGTCGACTGGCAATTTGGAGTGCCGAAAAAAGCGAGTGCGAAATAAATATAATTTGCGACAGCTAATTGTTGGCCTATGTCCTGGCAGCAACAAGTTAGAGCAGATGTGATGATATGTGACAGGTGCTGTCAGTCGTGAGTTGTGCAGCTAGTTCATCACTTAACAGAGCAGGTCAGTCAATTAGCCAAGTGCCTGCCCCACGTTCTCGTAATCACATCCTGCCCAATCTTAAGGATGCGCGGCACGTGGTGAATTTCGGGGCCAGCGGCAATTCCCCTGACTAATTTCGCAAGCGGTCTTCCCCTTTGAAGGTTAAAGTTCAGGCGCTCAGTGCCACGCAAAAGGGGAGGCGTTGGCGTTCGCTTTCACCTGACCCAATCAGGGTGAGCACAACTCAAGAGCAGCTCGACTCGACTGGGCTCGACTCTATCCAAGGACCGCTTGAGCGGCAGTGCGGGTTTGTTTTCATTTACTATCTGGGTCCGCGAATGTTAGCTGCTGGCAGCGCCAAGGACTAAGAGCGTACAGCTCGCTCTTAAATGTTGCTGTTATGTTAGAGAGGATTCGTGGGTGAAAAGAGCTTTAAAAGCTCAAATCAGAGCTTGTGTTATACAAAGTTTTGCAAGGAAGAAAAAACTTTTTGGTTCCTAGGTCTGGAAATCTTCCAAGCTTTATTGTACAGCTTTTAACAATTCACAATAGTTATGAAAGCTTATATAATGGTTATAAACTCGGGATTCATAAACGAGAATCCAATGAAATCATTTTGATCCAAATTCATCATGAACAGCTTATCAGTGGGAGTTAAATCGGTTTTCTCCTTGGTAAAGACTTCATCAAAGTTGCTAATGTCCTTGCGATGTTTCTAAAACAGAGAGAGAGAACTCGTTAAGAAGAGAATAATATTATATGTATAAGCTTACAATCCTGGGCACAATTGGTGGCTCCATTTCACCAGCCTCCGCCTTATCCCAGTCAATCAATTGAAAGAAAGGATGCGTTGTAATCTCCTGCCGGGCATAGCGACCGGCGCCCAAGCGATTGTTCGGCTTCTTAGCTAGAAACTGTAGAGAAAACTTGAGTAACAGTTAAGTAACAGCAAATATCTATGAATTCCTACGCACACTGGTCAGAATATCCATGGCTTCCTGTGAAAAGTGTTTGGGAAATATAGCTTTCTTTTCCTTGATATTGCGAAAGACGCTGCTCTCATCGTCGCCCTCGAACGGCGCCTGACCCGCCATCAGCTCGTAGAGCAGCACGCCATAGGACCACCAGTCAGCGGAATTGCAATAAGGATCATAGCTGACAATCTATAGGAAGAATTGGTGATGTACTCAAAAGGATCCTTGGGCATAACTCACCTCTGGCGCCATATAGTTGGGTGTGCCGCAGAAAGTACGCGTGGTCTGTCGATCGTTGACGCCCTCCTTGCTCAAACCAAAGTCCACCAGCTTAACATGTCCCTCACCATCCAAAAGGACATTGTCCAACTTCAAGTCCCGATAAATGATCTCATGTTCATGCAGGAAAAACAAAGCAATTGCAATTTCCACCGCATAAAAGCTGAGCAGCAAAAGCAAATAGTTAGAAGAAGGTTAGGAAAGGGATATTACTGCAAGGACTCACGTGGCAACCGACTCCTTGAAGCGTCCGTACTGCTGCATATGGTACATGAGATCGCCACCCTTGCAATACTCCATGACAAAGAACAAACGATCCATGGTCTGGAAGCAGGAATGCATGGCAACTAGGAACGGCGGTCGGCCCGAAAGTGCCAGGATGCGCTTCTCATTCATGGGCAGCTCCATGTCGTCCGTTTGTATGATGACATCCTTGCGCAGCACCTTCACCGCATACAGTTCGTCCGTGCCGCGACGCTCCGCCAGGAGCACCTTGCCAAAGGATCCCTTGCCAATGGTCTTGACAAAGTTGAAGTCGGCGGCGCGAATCATGTCCCTTTTGTTCATGTTATGCGGCATGTCCTTGTTGTCCATGCGACGCTTCTCATTGGGCCGACGCTCATGCTAGGGTTAAAAGGTTAGTACATAGGTATAAGGCATCTCAAGCTTTACTCACTTGCACTTCATCGCGCAGTCGCGCCATATCATTGATGACATCCACACAGGGTATGTTGTAGTGTTCGCCCTCCACCTGCGACAGGAATTTATACCAGCCATCAATGGGCTCCTTCTGCAGCTCCTCCAAGCCGAACGAAAAGGAGCCCATGAAATCGTTGCGTGAGGTGCGATCCCAATCCCAAACCTCAATCAGTAGACGCTTGTCTTTGTCCTGTGGCTGCAGATCGCTGTGAAAAAAGCTTAGGTTTTAGTCTAGGAACATGTCTAGGAACATTTTCGAAAGCAGCAAGTTTTTGTAGATTCGATTTCCATCACTTACAAAGTTAATGTCTCATTGAAGACCGGATTGAGATTCTTTTGTATGGTCTTGGTCTTCTTCTTGGTGCGTCCTGAGCGATCCGGATGCATTTGCACGGCTATATAGGGATCGCTGAAGCCATTGGTATCCATGGGTATCAGATTAGCAGCCTCCTTGACTAAGAATTGTTGATTATATATCAACATCCAATGAGTGTCCTTCGGCTTTCTACTCACTGTCCACTTTCAAGTTGTTGCCCTTGAGCTCCACATAGAGCAGCAGCTTGCCACGCACCTCGCTGATATCTGCGCCACACATGGGCGGCACCGTCTCCTTGCACGTATGATGCACATTCAGATTGCAGTCTGCAGGGGAAAGTTATTAACTCTTACTCTCTCAAACTTACTTCTCAAACTTACTCTCGCACTTGACGCCCTGATGGGCAACTCCGTGCAGCAGCATGCCGCACTCATCGCAAAAAGTGCACGTGGAAAAGGTAGTGGAGATCCAGCCGTGCTTCACCTTCGCACAGTCGGCATCGAAGTCGGTGTCCTTGCCAGGACACTTGAACACTACAAACTTGCAGCACTTCTGATGTATATTGAAGCGGCATTCTGTGTGAGAAGTTCGCAATGGCAATTAGTTAATGTCTTACTTACAACTGTTCAACCTACCCTCGCACTGAAAACCTTGCTTGCCAAAGCCCCTGAATTACGGCCACGTCGCGGAGCACGCAACAATGCAAAGAGAAAGAGAGATGAAGAGAGAGAGGGAGATAGAGAGAGAGAGAGAGGGAGAGAGAGAGCAGCAACAAAACGTGTCAAGTTACAGAGCGCTAATTAAATTAGGCAGACGCATCGCCGCCAACAAGAACAACAACATCAACGACAACGGGAGTACGCGAGTGAACGACTAGGAGATACCCTGTAGCCCGGCACTAACATATATCCTTCACTTCTTACCTGACACTATGGAATTGATTCTTAGAGCGTATTTTGTCTTAACTTTCAGAAAATCATTAGATTTGTGGGGCTTTTGAAAATGAAGGTCATAGTCCCTCTAAAAATAGCTCAGTTCCAGTAATAAGAGGATCTGGGCTAGTATCCAATATAGGTATAATATACGAGAATATACATGTTTAATTTAATACCGTTAGTTTTTTTTAATTTTCAGAATAGCCTCAATAATCACTGGTCGGAAATATATTTTAATCGATAATATTTTACCTTTGTGAGCTGTCGTCATTAAAAAGTAGACTTGTCCTTTCTAAATTAAGATGCAAATCTCCATACCAAATTTCAGCTTTCTAGCTCTTATAGGTCTTGAGATCGACGAACCTAAATAGATCGACTAAGTTCGCTGTCCTGATATACGAATATATGCCTTATGCTTCCAGAAATGACAGCCTCTGTCTCTTACTTACCTCTACACATCATACCGTTCTTACACATTTTCATTGCCCACAGGGTATCTCAAAACTTGCACAATTCGTGGGCCGTGTCGGAAATAAATGGGTCGTGGTTGTCGTTCTCATTCTTGTTCTTGTTCTCGTTGCTGTTGCTGTTGCTCGTCCTGCGGCCAACTTACCAGATGAAGTCCTTGCAGTGACCGCAGTACGTGGGCTGCTTAAAGAAACGCACCGCAAACCGGTGTCCATTCACGATCTCCAGACCCTTCCGCTTCATTGCACCCTTGCGCAAGCGATTCTTCATGTAGTTCACAATGTTCGCCTCCCCGGCGATTTCCACCTGATTGAGAGGCGCCTTTCCTTGGGCGGCGACTGCAGGACCTGCGGCGGCGGCAGGACCTGAAGGCAGCACAGTGGCGCCGGGCGTGGCAACAGCTGCTGCAGCCATAGCTCAAAGGATTAGTCCAAGGATCTAGCCTAGTCCGAATTCACGCGACTCGAGAACTGCGCTCTTTCAAGCGCCAGAAGCTACTGACTGACTGACCCACAGCAGTCGCTAGTCAAATGCCGTTGGACACGAGAAGCCAACAAAGTGATTAAGTTGAAGGCGCCACTCAGCAGTTCCAGTGCTTCCCCAGCCAGCAATATCTATAATCCCTTTTTGATAGTCTTCTCAGTGCCATAACTTTGTCAAAACTGAACCGATTTGTATTCGAGGCAGGGCTTGAGATCTTTATTAGATCTACATTTAAATCTGAAGCACTTTATGAATTTTGATTCTCTATTGAAAACAAGCCAAGATAAGTTTCCCAAGTCCTTAAAATTACTCTTCCCAGACTTCAAACTACCATAACTTTGCCAAAACTGATCCGATTTTCATGCCCGAGGCAGTTTTGATAACTTTTTAATCTCTACATCAAATCTGCATTTATATCTAAAGCACTCCAAAAACTTCGATTTGACATCTAGCCAACATAAGGCTATCAAATCACATGAAATGCCCTTCTTAGACTTCAAACTCCCATAACTTTGCCAAAACTTTATCGATTTTCATTCCCGAGGCAGGTTTGATCATAATTTGGCATCTATAATAATTCTGCATTTAAATCTAAAAAACTGTAAAAATTTGTTTATTTTATCATTTGCAGACATTGAAATGTTGATTTTCGAAGAAAATAGTATATTAAGTTTGTGCTGAAGTTTGTAACGCATAGAAGGAAGCGTCGGAGACCCCCAAAAGTTACTGCCAGTATGCTTAGAATGACAATACAAATTGATCTAGCCATGTCCGTCTGTCTGTCCGTCTGTCTGTCTGTCTGTCTGTATGTATGCAAACTAGTCCCTCAGTTTTTGAGCTATCGCGATAAAACTTTGCACAGACACTTATTATTCCAGGGGACAGCACATTGGTCGGAGCCGGCCGGATCGGGCCACTATATCTTATAGCTGCCATACAACTCGAAGTCGGTTTTGGCCATATATCCCATGTTTTTAAAGTTATCGCGATACAACTTTGCACAGATACTTATTATTCAAAGAGACATCACATTGGTTGGAGCCGGCCGGATCGGATCACTATATCTTATAGCTGCTATACAACTGGCAATGAATTAAATATTTTGTACAGCATATGAAATTTCAGTGGTGCAGTTAGCAGAGTGAATTGCCTATAGGTTCGAAAAGAGTATAAAATCTTCGCCACGCCGAAGATAATCCTTCCCCACTTGTTTATTTATTTATTTAACTACCTTGCAATTTAATTTCCATAAAATTCATTTTAATACCCATATTTGTGTGTTTATTAAGACCTTGCTGTTGCAAAATCTCTTGCGATGTCTAAATTGGTGATTGGCCAACGTTTTGTGTAAACATTTGTTGTGATAAGTGTAAACAATTTGGGTAAGGTCAGGCGAATGCCGTTTTGCTGCTGCTGCCTGCTGCCTGCTGCTTGTGGCTGTAGCAGCATTGCATTGCGGCAATCACAGAGAGCATCAGCAGCTGGCAAACGCTGCGTATGTGTGTTGTGCATGTGCAGTCTGTGACGTCAATGGCAGTCAGTCTGCGAACGGGGACGTCAACAAACTTGGACAATGCCAAGAGACAATAATAGAAGGGGCAGCACCTTCTCTCTCCCTCTCCCTTTTCCTGTCTCTCTCTCTCTGTGCTTTGCGGATATTTGTCGATTATTTTTGTAACATTCCTGATTAATATTTGCGTTTTGGGCATGAGAAATTGCTGCCAAAAGAGGAATCCAACGCGCACATGGCGTATGATTGATATCACAGGTTTTTCTCTTTGGCCAAGAAAAACCATTAACCTTAGCTCGCAAATTGTGTGTGTGTGTGTGCAACGAGCTATGCCGCCTAAAAATAGAAATAGAAAAAGAAACGCAAAACGAAACAGAACAAAAAAAAAAAACCAAATTGAGCACAGAGTGCAAAAGTTTTAAAGGACGCACACAGGCGAAATATGAGACACTGCGTGTGTGTTTGAGTGTGTGTGTGTGTGTGTCTGAGTGAGTGAGTGGATATGCTGCTAAGGACACACACATAGCAAACAAACAGGCAAACAAATAAACCAACTGCAGGTTGCAGGCTGCTGCAAAGTGAAGCGAAACTGGCGACCAGCACAAATTGTGACCTGGACCAAAGTAAAGCGACCTCAATTAGAGATGGACGCGTGCCTAATAAGGAGTATTAGCAGTAAAGGACTTTTATATGTAGAGTGTTTGGTCGGAGGTATTTTTAGGTATCAGAGGTGTTTTCAGATAGCAAAGATTTGTAATTTATAGCAGTAAAAAACTTAAAACAAATTGTAATGAAGAATATCTTCGTTTATTTTTTAATTATATGTACAAAAATGTTTAAAAACAGAAGATAATCTGAACTCAGGTCTTATATTATCTTATAATGTCTTTTTCTTCTTGAAAGTACTTTTTGATACCCTAAAATTACCTTTAAAGACTTTAAGCTGACATAACTTTGCCAAAAGTCAAACGAAATATCAATCCTAAGACTAATTTGTTAATAGTTTTTGGTCTAAATATATTCTACATAAATTGCCAACAGCAAAAAATGTTAAATAAATTATTATGCAAAATAATATTTTAGTTTCTATTTCAACTATATGTACAAAAATTAAAAAAAAAAAGTAAAAAGAGACCCTGAACCCAGGTTTTATATTAACTTACTTATCTGTATATATATCAAATGTCTTTTTCTTCTTGTATGTACTTTTTAAGACTTTAAACTAACATAACTTTGTCCAATCTCAAACAAACTTTCAGTCCTAAGACCAATTTCTTTATATTCTACATTTAAGTTTTATTTTTATTTTTTTAGGAGTTTTTTTGTGACAAAGAAACTTTTGCAACAATTTCTCCACCTAAGCATTATATATATTATTCTATAGCTACACTTTTATTACTGTATACCTTTTAATTATATTAAATAAACGCTTGATAGTCACGACACGCTCTCAACGCTAACTTAAAGCGTTTTTTGCGTAAAACGCATTCAAGCGGAAATGGAAGCGTTGTCAGCGATTCGTAAAAGCGTCCGCGAAACAATGCGAAATGTCATTAGAGGCGTGCTTTCGCCTTGCTTTCGCATTGCGTTCGTTTGCTTTGGCTGCCAACTAGTTTGCCATGCTCATAAGTGTATCCGTATCTGAGAAGTGCACTCGCTCGCATCGACAAATGCTCGACAAACAAGCGGCAAACCTGGCCACACTCCGCAGCAGCAGCAGCAGCAGCAACACCTGAGCACATTGCGTGTGGCAGACAAACAAGCTAAAAGGGACAGACAGACAGACATTCAGACAGACAGTCAGACAGACGGACAGAGAAATCTAAGGACATAACGGACAGGCAGACACAAGTACAATGCAAATAGATTTGATTGTTGTTACTGTTGTTGCTGCTTTCAATTTACGTCATCATTTCCATGGCGTCGCATTGTTGTTGTTTCTCTATACGATTCGTGTTCGTTTTATTTGGCACGCAAATTGTTTTTGCACTCGCCAAAAGCAGGCCATGAGAGAGCGCTCTCCCACTCTCTCTCTCTCTGTTACGCTCTCACTTTCTACCAGCTTGCGCTCAGCGCGTATAACAGTATAACACTATGCAGTTTCCAGCGACTTTGCTTGGCTTTGATTTGTATTTGCTTTGCTTTCGTTTGTTTGGTCATTTGGCAGCTTGTTGTTGCTGTTGACCTGCGCTCTTAACACCTATTGATCTGTAAATGCGGCTTCTTTGCTGTTAGTTAACATGCCAATGTGCAAGTGCAACAGAGCGCGCAATAGTTACAGCCGCATTTTGATCATGCAAACATGTTAATAAGCCACATTATTTCAAATTATGCTAAACAAAATCTAATTATATGCAATTTGTTTATTATTAAACTCCATTATCATATTAGCTTTGCTTCCCCCGACACTATAATTAGCCACGTACATAATTCTTGACCATTTTGCCTTGAGTATTATTATTATTATTAGTTGTAGCCACAAACACACACAAATCAGTTGGCTGGCCACAACAACTCTAATAAAAAGCCGCAACAATTAGCAGCAACAAGCAATGCCAACGATAATTAACAAGCGCTCGTAAAATTGAATTGTACCAATTGGCCAAAGCGTACAAAACCGCAACAGCAACTTGGCCAAGTCCGAAAGTGTCGCAAATGTGTCCAAAAACTGCGCAAATGTAAATATTGCGTTTATGCGGAGCATTCCACAAAACTAATTCGATCACATTTCGCCAACTGAACAGATTTGTATATTTTGTAGATATTAAACTTCAGAAAATATTAGCTGATAAATATATAAAATTTGAGTGATTTTTAAACATTAATATTTAAAAAATGTAAATTAAAGTTTTTTGTTGTTTATTTCTAAAAAATAAATAAATTGTGCTTAAATATAAATATGAAATATACTTTTTGCAATAAAAATCATGCAAAAAGTGTCAAATTGCTTATTATATTTGATAAAAATTCAACAAAAAAATAGTATTCAATATTTTGTTTATAAAATATAGAATTACATTGTTTGCTGATACAAAGAAAAGAGTATTTTCAGCTAATCGAAAGCTTTATCTATTACCTAAATGCCTTCTTTCACACATATCTGTAAATGTAACATAAACCTTCTAAAAGTTGTCGCTATTGAGGCGAAATCAATATGCAAAATGTCAAAGGACTATGCCAATTCTGCAAATGTGCCCCCTGTTTGTGATTTGTTTACCACACATACACACACACACACACACACACACACACACACACACACACACACACACACACACACACACACACACACAACAACACACACACACACTGAGAGAGAGATGGACACGTCAGCTGTCTAAATGTGATGACGTTTTGTTTACGCGACAACAGAAAAAATTGGCAAGAGCTGAAACTGTTATACCAAAATAGCCGGCTAACTGTATTTTCGGGCGACTGCGCTGTGCCAAGCTTTGCTACGCTGCGACCAATTCGCCAGTTGGCCAGCTGGAAGCGCAAATCCTTGCAGCAGTCGTTTGCGAAGGCGCCACACTGTATGTTGCCAGCAGCGCACGCGGCGTATACGTAACGTGTGGCCAACGTGTGTGTGTGTATGTGCCGTGTGTGCAAGCAGCAACAAAATAAACGTGAGTTCAATTAGTGCGAATAAAAACAGCAACGAACAAAATCGCGTGTTCTATTAGTCAAGAAATTAATAAATAGCAGCAGAAGAACAACAAATGCGAAACGCGTGCTGTGCGAATAAACAACCTGCACTGGAAGTGCCAGAGACTCCACCTCCAAAGCAGCGCTGGAAGTGCGTCAGAGAGAGAGAGAGAGTGAGAGTGCAGATGCAGAGCAGACAGATACGCAGCTTCCAACGTTGCTTGCGTGGGAAACTGCGAAGCGACAGTGCGACATTCGACGTTCTGCGTTGGCCGCCGACGCACGTGGCCCGCTTAACAGTAAACTCAACTTAACTCAAACTCAAACTCAACTCACCTCACTTCACCTCACCCCGCTCTCGCTCGCTCTCTCTCTCGCTCTGCTCGCGACTGTCTGTGTATGTGTGTGTGTGTGCATAAAAATAAAAGTCATACTAAACGCAGCGTGTAATCAGTGACAGTTTTGTTACTCCTCACTCCCTCTCCCACTCTCTCTCTTTTCTCCCCCTGCCTCTCTCTCTCTCTCTGCTTACAACTCCGCCTCAGTCTGTTGTGATTTACAGTCAATGTGTCTTTGTGTGTGTGTGCGTGTGATTTCTAATTGAAATTAATGTTCGTCTTCGCCTTGTAATTTGATACTGTCTAAAGCCAAAGCATAAATTTATCAGCGTTTTTAATGTCAGTGCTCGGACAAATAATGATAAGCCCCACAAGCACACAAACACAAATACAAACACAGCCTCAGTCTCAGTCTTAGCCAAGTTAAAGCCAAAGCAGCCAGACCAACGGCAATTTGAATAAGTTGAAATCTTTGTGGCCAATTTCATGCACTTTATGTGTGTGTTAATATTGAATTATCATTATTTCTATTTAGCATCTATAAAAAATATACTAGAAATTTTATATCTAAAAGACCAATTATAAATATCCTTAAATACAAATACTAAAATATTTCTTTAATTTTAAAATGTGATACAAGAAATATTTCCAATATTGAATTATCATAATTTCCTTTTAGAACCTATAAAAAATATACTAAAAATTGTATATCTAAAAGACCAATTATAAATATCCTTAAATACAAATACTAAAATATTTCTTTAATTTTAAAATGTGATACAAGAAATATTTCCAATTCTATTTGAAAGTTTAGCAAGTATTTCTCACATTAACTCTGATTAGCTTTTTGCCAGTAAACAATTAGAAAATTTAACTTTAGAATAAATAACTTTGAAATTTCCATTTCTTAAATGTATTTCAAAAAATTAGAATCCCTTTCAAAAGTAAATTATAAAAGACTTTGAACTATTTTCACAAAAAAAATAAAAAGCAGATTACAAGTTTAATTCCAAAAATATGTTTAATTAATATTAGACGATTTTTACAAAGGGTTCCTTAAAAGTTTTAATTTTATGTAAATTGAACTTTTACCCGTCCGAAAAAGAAATTGAAGCTAATTGCTTTTTTAGACCTAATTTGCCTTATAGCTACTGCACAACCCAATAAAAGTCAGATAACTCAAATGCTGCTTGAAATGTTGGCGAATCAGCGGCGAAATCAATACGAGAAACACAATTTATTGCACAAGTGTCCGTAAATACAAATAACAAGACGACACGTGTGCTTAGCGCCTGACTGAGCTGTTTTCCTTCGACCCCCCAATCCCCCACACCCCTTGGGTGTATCAAAAACACTTACAACGCACTCAAACTTAAGTGGATGCAATCAGAGGGAAAATGTACCCATGATAAATTGTTTTCTTCGCACAGGTGTGTAGCATTGATGATATCGAATGCAAAGTGACTTTGCGCCTCAGCAGCATGCGAAGAAAACGGAAAAATAAATAATAATAATAATAATAATACAAATATATGAAATATGGACTAATGACTACTGCCGGACACAGCTCACAGCAGACTTGGCATTATGTTTAGGTCGTGTTGTTGTGCCTCTTACATAAGCCCAATAATGAGACACTAGAGCGACTCGCAACTCAATTGTGTATAGAACCAGCAAGCAATACTTCAACACTCGCCAAGCACACACACACACACACACGCACACACACACACACCGCGCAAGGACATCAAGGATGCCCTTCGGACGCAAGTCCCCGCTGGAGGCTCTAGCCCTGCCTGGCGTTATGCTCGCCTACAAGTACAGCCAGTTCCGGCAGCGGCGGCGCGAGGCAGCCAGTCGACGGGTCACTGAACGGGAGCTGTCCGCTCTCCATCATAAAATCGTGAGTAGAGTAAGGCCACAAAGGCCATAAGACTGGCCAATAAACACTGAGAAAAACAAGTGGGGAAGGATTATCTTCGGCGTGCCGAAGATTTTATACTCTTTTCGAACCTATAGGCAATTTTCACTCTGCCAACTGCACCACTGAAATTTCATAAATTGTACAATATCGTTTTGTCGCATAACATTTTTTTTTTTGTTCTAAGAATATTTAATTCATTGCCAGTTGTATAGCAGCTATAAGATATAGTGATCCGATCCGGCCGGCTCCAACCAATGTGATGTCTCTTTGAATAATAAGTATCTGTGCAAAGTTTCATCGCGATAGATTAAAACATGGGATATATGGCCAAAACCGATTTCGAGTTGTATGGCAGCTATAAGATATAGTATTCCGATCCGGCCAGCTCCGACCAATGTGCTGTCCCCTGGAATAATAAGTGTCTCGTGTAAAGTTTTATCGCGATAGCTCAAAACTGAGGGACTAGTTTGCATACATACAGACAGACAGACAGACAGACAGACGGACATGGCTAGATCAATTTGTATTGTCATTCTAAGCATACTGGCAGTAACTCTTGGGGGTCTCCGACGCTTCCTTCTATGCGTTACAAACTTCAGGACAAACTTAATATACTATTTTCTTCGAAAAGAGTATAATAATGCATTAAATTTGATTTACAAATATATGTGTTGCTCTACAAATCCGAATAGTTCAGATAATATTTTGTGAATTTTCAATGATTTGTACTTCATAATTCTAAGAAGAGTACACTAAGAAAAATTATATAAATTAATTTGTATAAAAAGAATTGCTCAGAAATTGAAACCATTACAACAATCAGAATTATTCAGAAATTATTATCCACAAATCAGAAATATTCATATATTATTATGTGCATTTTCAATGCTTTGTCTTCTTAAATCTGAGAATAGTACACTAAGAAAAATTACATAAATAAATTTGTATAAATAGAATTTCTCAATAATTTAAACTTACAACAATCAGAATAATTCAGAAATTATTATCCATAAGTCAGAATTATTCATATATTCTTATGTACATTTTTAATGCTTTGTCTTCTTAAATCTCAGAATAGTACACTAAGAATAATTACATAAATAAATTCGCATATATTCTTAATATTCTTAGAGGCTTTATTAATTTATTGTATTATGTTTTGTATTTCTAAAATCACCTCCAACCTCAATTGTATATAGAAATCTTTCCGCTGTTAATAAGAATCCAACTCATGTATAAATAGAATTTCTCAATAATTGAAACTTACAACAATCAGAACTATTCAGAAATCATTATCTGAATTTTCATTGTTTTTTACTTCCTAAATTAACAATAAATTTCTTAAATCATAAAAATAATATATTTAAATAGCATTGCGAAGATATTTAAACTTACATTGATCAGAATTATTTAGAATTTATTATCTGCATTTCAAATGCATTGAAAAACTTAATTCTAACTATGAAAAACTTAAATCTAACATAAAATCATTAGATTTTTTTTTCTTCTAAGCTGAAGCACTGTTGAAAAATGCAAATTTCGGTAAACCTATGCTTTAAGTTCATGGAAATCATAATATACAAAATATCGTATATTTCGAACAAACATTTTTCGTGCTTTTCAAATAAGTAATATTGAAGAAAAGTTTTTTACTTTTACAACTTTCGTATTTCTTTATAGCGAAAAAGTCTGAAATAAGTTGTATTAAGTTAAAAAACAGAAAAGCACACAAGTTTATCCGTCTCACACGAAGTTTAGCAGCTTAACTTATAATGAAAATGTAGAAGAAATTCCCTTACAAATATCTTAACTTTTTGTTAATAGAAAATGTCTCAAGTAAACTAACAATCAAAGAGCAGCACTAAAACAATCCCAAGACAAATTCCCAGCTCTCTCTCTCGATCTTATATTCTCTGTCACTAGTCAACTATAATCCATCTGACTATTCCACAAAACAAATCATGAAAGATACTACAGATTATCATAAAAATCTCCTTAATTCTCGTCTCTCGTTTGCTCACCCAGTTTCGCCAAAGATAACACAGCATATTAGAGTAGCTTGCTCCTGTTTTTTTTACTGTGTAGTCGTCTTTTATGCTTCGCACATAAAACATGCAATAAAACCGTGTATCAAAGCTGCAGGCATCATTAGCTACAAACAGCAGCAGCAGAAAGCATCTAAAAGCAGCGCTGCCTTAAGTGCCTACAAAAATGCTTACAGCTGCTTTACTGCTCCTGCCTGCTGCTCCTGCCTCCTTCTCCTTGTCCTGCTGACATCCCTTTGACATTTTAAAGTGCTTCCTGCTGTTGTAGTTGTTTCTCTTCTTCATTTTCATTTTTTGTACACACACATTTGTTTGCTTTGGTCTCGCATTTAGCTTTGGCAAATAGTTCGTAAAAATACGAGTATAAATCGCCAAAGGTGAGGCTTTGGCTTAGTTTTTGTCAAGCACCGCCCAAAAAAAAAAAGAATGTCCGACTATAAAAAGTGTCGTAAATTTGTCTGACATTTCGTATAGACGTGTTTGTGTGTGTGTGTGTCTGTGTGTGTTTGTGTGTGTGCAAGTGTGAACTTATTTGCATTTTCGGGCTTATATTCAAAATGGGGCCCGGCTCTATGGGGCACATTAACAATAAGCACTGAAATAATATGAAGGGCCTTTTTGGGCGCTAGAGGAAGAGATAAAGTACTCGCATATTTGACAGCAATATAAATAGTTGAGTAAAGTCGAAAGGATAAAGTTCAGCATAACCAAAAGGGTGTTTTTTTTACTACTAAACTGTTTCCTTAGAATCCATCAGCGACAAAAATGGAAATGTCAAGTTTCTAGCTGTTGTTTTATTGGGTTCTTTAAATGTTTATTAGCCAAATTATAAAGGTTTACGTATTTGAAATATTGTAGAGAACTATTTAAAATAAAGCTAAATATGAAGACAATTACTTAATATTTCGTTATGTTTACTTGATTAGCAATCGACTATGTTCATTTTTAATATCTTAAGAGATTTAATGAATAGTTTGAGTAATCGAATATTTAGTAATATTTTGTATAGCTAATAAACTGAAATTATCGTGAAAAACACTTGTAAAATTGTTGGTATTATTAATTATATAGGCTTTCAGGTTTCTTATGAATTTTATAAAATTGAGCAGAGATTCTCAAGCAACTAAATTTATATTAAATAAATATTTAATTTATATATGCCAATAATAATTGCATCTGGCTTACAAATTCTTGCATTTAAGCCATTACGTTTTCCATCTAAAATGCATAATTCTGCATAATTCCATGCAACTGTCGACTGCTTTAAGCTGCAAGCTCTTCAGCTTCTCAGCTCTCAGTTCTCAGACTTGTTATCAGCCCAGCTATTCACAGAATATGCACTCGCATAAGCCAAATGCATAGCGCAGCTGAAAGCAAAAACAAACATTTCGCGTTTGCTCATTTACATGCCAGCGGCAACAACAACAGCAACAACAACAACAACAACAACAACTAGCAAATGAACAACGCGACAGTGTGAGCAAATGCAAAGCTCACTTGAGATTTTACGAGACTTGTTTGAAATTTATGACTTTCTCAAAAGGCATAGGCAGCAGAAAGAGGCAAAAAGAGCTCATACTCATACACACTCCCCCGCACACACTTGAGCACTTTTATAAGGACAGCCGTAGCAACAACAACAACAACAACAACAACAAACAACAAACAACAACTGAGCTCGCTGGGCAATTGCAAATGCACAAAATACTTAAAAAGTGGCTGAGTTCGCGTTGCCTGCTTTGCATAAAATCTGACGCGTGACTGTAATTTCTGCACGCGACCTTGAAAACGACAGCACACACACACACACACGCACACTCATTGCTGCCACACAAAAAATGCTTTTATGCAACATTAGGAAGAGAGTGAGAAAAAAAATGTCTAAAAGGCGAGCTGCGTATTAAAATGCTTTTACAATTAAATGGCCAGCAAAATTGCGAAATGCGAAAACTAAAATTACCTTTTACCTGTACCAACAACAACAATTAGGCTAATGCCAAGGGCCATGTGCCAGTTTTCGGGCAGGTGAGCCTATCCAAATGGATGCCCAACTAAAATGAATGCGCAACACCTCAAAAGCACAAAACGCAAATGAGGCAGTAATGGAAGGAAATGGAGTGAAGTATAGTAGTAAAGGTAGGCTTCTATCTAAACACAGCCAGGTGGCATTTTAATTAGCTGACAAAGTTATGGCTAGTTGGCTGACAACAACGAAAAAATAAGGGGGAAAAAGGCAATGAGCTCATTATCGTATTTGTCCGTGCGATATCAAAAGCCAGTCGTGTTTTTCTTATATCTTTGAATGAGCTGAAAGTAAAAGCTGTATGAATGTTTTCTACGGATAAAGAACCTACTTCAAAATGAGATAGAAGTTTAAGTAGAAGTTAGAGTATGTAATTTACAAATATGTGATTTGCAATTCGACTTCAAAAGCAAATCTGGGTTTCATAAACTTCATAACCTAAAAATAGTTTCTGCAGCATTCTAAAAACTTTTTTGTGACCTTTTTCAGTAATTTGCTTAGATCAGCATCAGATTTGATCTAAATTTACAAGCAACAACTATTTATGCAGGTCGATAGAGATTTTATGGAGTTACAGGCAAGCAAAGTGTAAAAAAAGGTTTTATTTTCGAACTCTTTTAATTATAATTCAATTTCATTTGCTATTTTTTGTGCCCAAAAAATTTGATAAAAATATGTTCAAGCTCTGTAATGAAAGATAATTGTAATATGAACATTTAAGGCGTGAATTGCTGAAATTTGCAATTTGGCAACAAACATAGAAGATATTATCAAATGAGTACTAAAAAGGCAGCTTATATATTTTTCCTACGTATACTTGATATTTATGTTTCTGTTCAAGTCTAGTTTCAATGCGTATTCGGTTTCTTTCTTTTGTGACTTTAAATATGTTAGCTTAACATTCAAGCAATTAAGCATAACTGTCACTATTCTATTCAAAACAAAGCTGACTTTAAATTCCATACAACAAAAAAACCAAATTTTCTAATATAAATTCAGTTGAGTCAAACTAAGACAACAAAGTAGCTGTTGCCCACACACACACACACACACAGCCAAAGAGAATCTCTGAAGTGTTGCTGTCACTTCGCTGCTAGTCCCCAAAAGCGTGCGAGCAGGCGACAAAGTGCCTGGCGTTGCGTATACGACATGTGGGATGTCTCAACTGTGTCACAACGACATTTCCCAAATGCCAGCGACTGAGAATTAGCCACAGCTGATTGCCAGCGTTGATGGCGTCTAATTACGAGCTGCTATGCATAAATATTGTGTGTGGTATGCGCGGCGTATGCGCGATATGTTATTTATGCAAGCTCACATCAAATATGACGCATACGCCTAGAGTGTCCCAGGCCATTAAATGTTGATTAAAGCAGTGGCAAATGGGAGAGAAATGGCTTCCTGGTCTATTTCAGCCCACTTAAAAGCGAAACGCTGTCAAATGTTAACAAGCCGCCGAATTTTATGCTGACAACTCGCGTGACAAAGCAACATAAAACCAAAAAGGAAAATAGATAGGAGAAGCAAAAAACACGCTGCGCAAATATTTTTCGCCACACATTTATTTGGCATGTAGAAAAATTTATAATTTAGTTGAGCGGAAGTCGCAGCTGGCAAGGACTTGAAACTTGCCATTGAAAAGGGCTTGCGAAATTAATGGGCATTACCTTCGCAGCGGACAATACGGAAAATGAAATTCCTGCCGATTATTATTAGCTGCTGAACATTTGTCGTCGTCCTGTGCAATTTGCAGCTTGGCCGAACAATTGCAGATGCTTGGGCCAATAACTACTAGCTGACCACACAATTTGACTTGGCAGCCAGGCACAAAAAAATAACCAACTAGCTTAGTCATCCAATTCTGGCATTGGCCAACAAAACTGGGCCTTGCCTTGGCTTTCGTTTCGTTTGGTTTGGTTTCGTTTGGTTTCGTTACGTTACGTTTTGTGGTCACAGACAGCAGCAAATAAATCACGTAAAGCGTTTGAAAATAATTTCGTTTTTAGTGCCACCCTTTTTCATGTCGTACAACGTTATAAATGTGCTTTTGATACAGCGACTGGGGTCGCATAGTTTTTCTTACTTTTACCTGTTTACGTAAGCCATTTGCTGCAGCTGACGGCTGACGGCTGCTGTTGGCCAACAGACGCGACTAAATAAATCATTAAAAATCAAACATTAATCAACTTGATGACCGTTAAACACGTTTGCCACACCCACACACACACACATATACACTTAACCGGATATCCGCATAGCGGCCATTGCTTTGTTTCCCTAGCCAAGCGCCAAGTGGTTGAACTTTTATGTTATGTCGCCGCCGCCTTAGCAGCACAGCACCACAGCACCACAATTGCACACGCAACGTGCTCGCAGCCACACAATGGCGCATTTAGCTTTATTTAAATGCTCATACACTGGGCCAAAAATCGGAGTGTAAATGCAAAAAAAAATTGAATTTTGATTCAAATATATTTTACATATGAATAGGCTACTTAGAAATTTAGTTGTTCGTGTGAGTTGGGCATCAATTTGTTACTTTCTGATTTAGTAATTCACTTTAATATAACTTCGAGATTAAAAAATATATTGTACCTAATTTTTATATTTTTAAAAATAACATTTTTTTAAAAATAATAAAAATAAAAAGCTTGAAATAATTGTTCAAGTCAGAATAAAGCTTTTATTGAAAGTAGTTGAGAGCATAAACTATTGATATATATATAAATGTACAAGATAAACTCGAGATTGAAAAGAATATTGTAGATCATTTTTAGATTTTTAAACGTATTTAAAATGATTTTTAAAAATAATGAAAATCAAAAACTTGCATTGAGTGTTCATATCAGAAAAGAAGACGAGTATGTAGCTTAACAAAGTTTTTTTTAAATTTATATACATATATATATTTATATTAACAATTATATTTAAGATAAAGAAATGAATATTGTAGATCATTTTTAATTTTTTAAAAATATTTAAAATGCTTCTTTTTTTTTAAATTTTAATTGAAAACTTGCAATAAGTGGTCAAATTGTCGAACATAGAGCTAAAAAAAAGGGTTTTTTCGGAACTGTAATATATATATTATATATTTATGTTAAAAGCTATATTTATATATTATATCATATTATATTTTGCAATTTTTTAATATTTATCATTTTATTTATATATAATATCATATTATATTAATAGCCATCACTTTAATATTTATTATTTTACTTGCATACTATATTTATAATTATCATATTATATCTATATAGTGTTTTAAACATTTTTTATTTTATATATGTTTATATTATATTTACTTATATTTACTTTTAAAAATCAATAATTTACATACATTAAAAAATGCCTTTTTATTTGATATATATTTATATTATATTTATCTTTAAAAATCAATAATTTGCCTACACTTAAAAATGCTTATTTATTTGCCCTTTTATTTGGCTTAGTGTAGCTTGGCTTTGATGACGCCTTCGGCGAAACTTAGTCAAAGTTGCTTTGTCGTCTCGACCGCTTCCGTCTCCTGTTGCCCCGCCCCCCTGCCCCTCCCCCTTCTGCCCCTTTTGCCGCTGAACTACGCGCTGTCTGTGCCCCTTGCAATTAGAGTGCATTAAACTTTACTGCTTACGCATTGAGTTCAAGTCGTTGCCATTGTTGTTGTTGCTGTTGTTGTTGTAGTTGCCATGGCTTTTGGTTTTACAATATGAGGTCCTGCGTGCGCTCACGTGCTGCACTCGACGTGCCTGGCTTCTGGGAAGAAGAAAGAAAGGGTTGCTTGCCAAGCGGGTGTGGCAAATGCATTAGCGCAGCTCACGCGATGTCTGCGCTATTATATCCTATACATATATATATATAACTATATATATATATAGTAAGTAAGTACAGCACGTACATTTAGCTATTGTGTTGTTGCTCTTGTACCATAGCATTTACTTTAATTGCATTGATTGAAGCGTTTAGAGCTGGGCGTGGCTCCTGACGGGCTCCTTTCAACTGGCCAGCGTTGAGAGCGTATAAATTATGATATACGGTGTGAATAATAAGCTTGCGACTGCACATGTTTCAGTTATATTAAATGTAATCAAGCTAAGAAGCTATTTAGATTTGTTTAACTCTAACTAAAACTGGCTAGAAACCATATCCTGATTTCTAAACATCTGTCATGAGTTGCAAACTTATTTAGATTTATTTGCTCTGTCCAAACCTGGCCAACTTATATCTAACTATCTGTCATAGAGCAAAACTATTGAAAACCACAACTAAAGCAAGTTTTTTTACTTTTATTTGCAAACGTTTTTAAAATAAATCGATGCAATTCCCAATCGCTAGCAAACCACTGCACATTTATCTTTTTCTCTCCCGCCTTTGTGCCTTTGTTTCACAAACAACAATCTGCTGTGGTATCGCATTTCCCCCGCTGGCGTGTCATTTCATTATGCGTTCCAAAAGTGAAAGCCACAAATGCTGCAGCTTTCAGTTAAGGCAACATTGACCAGCATAACTCAAAACTTTGCCACTCCAACTAACAGCTATCCTGTACACTCTTCACTCTAACAGTCTGCCTTTTGCCCAAGCAACTACCCTTTACTGGCTGCACTTACAGGGTATTGCAAACGGTAGCATGACAAAAAAAACTTTACGCAAAACTAAAAGCTTGTCGCACAAAAAATATATATAAAGGACAATGTCATAAATTTGCAATGTACGCCGCCGCAGCGCAGGAAATGAAAGACGCGAAATTGGAAAAGCGCCCGCAAAATCCTACAACCAAACACACACACACACACGCACACACTGACAGGCTGGAACACACAATGGGCGCACCAAACTTTTAGCTGAAATAATATAAAAAAAAAAAACTGCGTTTGCTTTCGCCCCCCGCCCGACCGCCCATTTTCATTCAAGGTCGCATTTCAATTAAATTTATTGTTTTATCTTTGCCAAATGCATTGAATACTAGACTTACGACAATTGTTTTAAATGCATTTAAGGACAACGCCCACGCACAATTTGCAAGGAATTATTCAATAGCGCTGAAAAGTAGGCAATGCTTTTCAGCCATTCGCAATTCACAGCTCATTTAAAAGCCATTAGAGTTAAGTGAAACTGTGCTTATGCAGCACTCGTTACACACACAAAAGCGCACTTGGAAATTGAGTCAATGCTGCCAGCAGCGCCCCCCCTCAGTACACTGCAACAAAATAAAAGCTTACATGCTTTTAAGCGCCCCTTTTAAGCCCGCTTTGCCTGTTGCAACTTTTAAATATGCCATTTCGCTGACTCATGCAGCAACTAACGGCTAACTAAGTTAACTAGTATATCATTTACACTCACACACGCCCCCACACACACACACACGTTTTCTCTTTCATGCTGCTGTCAACTGCCTTTCAATGAATAAACCAAAATGGCATCGCAGCGCCAATTTCCACTTTTCACTTTTAGCCCCGTTGTATGTGTTAAAAGCCATAATTACGCCTGATGAGGCAGCTCGGCACATGTGTGTGCCTGCGTGTGTGCCTGTGTGTGTGTTGTTTTGTGTGTGTGCGCTATTTAGTTGGCAAATTTGACACTTTTGTCACAAATTTGTATGGCTGCACTTTAGCCAGGCCGCTCTATCTCTCTCTATCTGTGTATGTGTGTGTGTGTGTGTGTGTATCCTTGTGTATGTGTGCTCGCATCCGCTGGTCCAGGCAGCATCACTACAGCTCATTGTTATTTGTTGTCCATGTTGTTGTCTATGCTGCCAGTGCTAGCTGTCTGCCCAAGTTTTGCAATTAGCCAACGCTTCTATTGATAAATAGCAGCCACAGTGAGCGACAATAAACAATGTACACTGCCTGACAGCGATTGAACAATGTGTTTTGTCCAACAAGACAAATTAAATACATTTTTTTATAATATCTATAAATAGAAAAATATTCAGTTGCAATCTAAATTTGTAGACTACTGAATTTCTTTATTTTATATAAAAAGATATATAGAAAAATACTTTTAATAAAGTAAAATCTTAAGAAAGATTTAAATATTAAAAGAAACATTGCCTTTAAATATAAACCATATGCAGTTCTTGATTATTCTTTGCATGGTTGTCCAAAGCCGCTTATTTATAGCTCAGGAAATTGTAATAAGCTTCTTAAACTTACCCAGTTCATTTTATTTTGTCAGGCTGTAAGCTTTCTTTTCAAAAAAGTTGTTTTTTTATCTTTTATGCCATTACCTTTAATATATGATACAATCATATATAAATTACTGTGTGCTCAGGATGTTGTATGATTGTGGAATGGCGCCTAGTCCTTCGCACATTGCAGGCTTCAATTAGGCGCCTACACGAAACTTGTATTGTTTATATGGTATATATATATATATATGGTTGCATGGCATTTAATTGGATTTTAATGTGCGCGGCAATTAGAACATCCTGAACAGATAGCACAAACGTATCACATTCTAGCTCTCTCTCTCTATATATATGTCTGTTTGCTTTCTCTTTAAACATCTTGTTTGAGTTTAATGAGCTTGTTCGCCATAAAAATGTATATATACAATATTGAGGGCCATCTGAGTGAGCTGAGTGAGCTGAGTGCGCTGTGAGTGACATGAAAAGCATATTAAATGCAATAAATTCACTTAGCGACAACATGAGGTATACACAATACACACACACACACACACACACATACACATACATGTTGCCTCACTGACACGTAAAGGTCGCTCATAGAAATGCAATTTTCATGACATTATTGCGCCCGCAAGTATGCAACAAATAAACACACACACACACTCACACAGACTCGAGGCTCCTTGTATAACTTAATAGAATTGTTTATTGTCTTTGTCGATGCCTTGCACAAGCTGCAAACAAGAGCACAGGCGCTAACAAAGCTTCAATCGAGTGTGCTCCATGCAAATATACCCAGCATTTAGCTATAAGGGGTAGTTAGAGCTTAGCTAAAGTGATTCAACAAGAAAAATGTAAAAGAAAAGAAAGTTCTGATATATATTCCCGTTTTAGCTAAAGATCATATGTTTGGTATGAGCTTAAACACCCAATCGAGCCACAAAAACAGGGTATCTCAGGTACAGCGACTGCTTCGCTAGCATGCTGAGCGCACATAAAAAAGCGGAGCAACAAAGCGAATACCTTATCGATTTAATTAATTTTGTTTTCGGCTGCCCTCAGTCGAGTGCAGCTTACGAGTCTAAACTTTAGGATGTGCCCCCAAAAAAGTACAGACTGATGTCAAGTTAACTGACTGATTGAGTGACTGACGGACTGACTGACGGACTGACTACATGCAAACTCATGTTTGGAGTAGCCTACTTTGAGGTGTCAAAATGTCTGGCACACTTATGAGCAACGGCAAGAAAGAAATGTGTATTAAATTACATGAGAGTTGAGCTATAAATAAGTTATGGATACAGGGCAAATACGACAAGGACAACAATCAATTTGAACATCAATCAATCAATCGAACTGGCTGTAAAGTGGCAGCTGACTCGATCCGCTGGCCCATTTCCCCTATCCATTTCCCATTTCCCAATTTCCCGATTTCCCATTTGCCATTTGCCATTTACCACAAACAACAGCTCATTAGCTCAACGCCCATGACTCAGCGCCCTCAGCGAATGTCCTGTTGTGTCCTGCGTGGGCTAGCACGTGTCTGCACCTTGTTTAGCTGCCATTGTCATGTGCGACATGGTCATGGCATGCCTGCCAGCCATATAGCACACACACACACACATATCAACGATAATCATAATCACAACTCACACTTAATTGGCTTTAACCGAGCGGAATATAATTGATATGCTAAAGCAGCCCGTAACCAGTAGTCAAGGTCCTTAAGTACACATGGCTTGGGCAAACTAATTTGATTTCTCAATACGCTAGCATATTGTGCTTGTAAATAGCTTTCATTTGCTTTGCAATCAAGAAGCCGTAATGCATTTTTCATTGAGTGCTTTTACGCGCATTACTTTAATTTGTTCCAAGCTATTCGTTATTCGTATTCGTTATTCGTTATTCGCATGACCCTCGTCACAGACAGGAGTGTTTTTTTTCCGCCTCGGTTTTAGTTTGAGTTTTTTTTTTTGGGCGTGACTCATGACAAAACGCAACACAAGTAATTTAATTTAGTTGCCCAAAAAGCGAGCAGTAAAAACATACAAAAAACTAAAAAGCACAAATAGCTACAGGAAACTGAAGCTTAAATACCCTAAGTGGCATATAATTAAATTAGCTAATAAATTTAGAAAATGTTAGTCATATAAGCAAATTAAATATATATCAAATAAGTACATCTCTACATTTGTTTCTTTTTTTAAAAAATAAATTTAAAGCAGTTTAATATTTTTTACAATTTTTTAAATCCCTTAATTTTTTTTTTTGCTATTCAGAAAGCTGCTCTTAAATTAAATTCAAAAACTACATAGAAGCTGGTAGATATTTCTTTTCTATCGAATAATTTATTAACTAACTGTAAGTTAAATCTCTAAAAAGGTGAAAATTGTTAGACAGCTTTTTGTTATATGATATGAATATATACACCATAAATATATATATTTATGTAAATTTTATGAAATCTAGAAAACTATTTAAGTCAAACCAACACTTACTTACAACAACTGCCCAACATCAATATGCTTCCTTTCGCCTAACTTTATTATAATACCAATAGTTAGGGTATCTACAAAAACAACAACAAAAAACGACATGCAAAGTGCTTTGGGTTCCACAATGACGCAACGGGAAACCTTAGAAAACAGCAGGCAGCTCAGCAGGCAGAAGTAGCAAAAAAAATATACATAAAATATTAAGTATACGCCCCCAAGGGCAGGCAGCAAAAATATTTGTCCTGACGGCCACAACACTTGGCAGCAGCCAAAAGAAAAATACACAACAGCAAATCGCAAGCAAGAAAAACAAAATTATTACTTAGACGTCGAAAATGGGAAACCAAACCATATAGAAAACGGCGTAATTAAAAAGTAATTAATAATATATAGTGAGGTCGCACTATAATGGCTGTAAATTGCTTATTGGCCAAGGCAGATTGCTTTAAAATGCCAGCCAGCTATGCCTGCAATTATGGTAAAATAAAAACAGCAACAACAACAGCAACCGGCAGGATGTGCGCCATAATGTGCAATGAGCTGCGGCGTCGACCGATTTTCAACTCATTTCATAGGCCAACGCTTAACGAGCGGAAGTTGTGGGGTAGCTAAAGTAGAAGGGGGGAGGGTGGGGGGCTTGTGTGTGTGGTTGTGTGTGAGCACCTGTGATGTGTGTGCTGCATTATTAATGAGAACTGCTTGTTTTTTTTTCGCCTTTGCTGCAGATTTGCAAGCATCGAACGAAGGCAAACAGCACGTGACAGCTTTACTGCAGTGGCACTTAGCCGGTGGCAGCAACCAGGTGGCAAACTAACAACTGCCAACGTAGCAACTAACAGCATAGCAGCTGTGCCAGCAGTTAGCAGCATTTTGCTGGGGCTAAATATCATTCGCTCCATTTAAAGCTACGGCCAATGATTTGTGAATTTCCTTTGGCAAATGCGCTTGCCACAAAATTTTACTAGGTCAAACTCTTGAAAGGGGGGCAAAGACGGAGGTCTACAAGCTGCAGCTGAATGCCTCATCGAATTTATATTTTATGTTCGCACAAGGTGCAGTGCCTTCCATTTGCAAAAGGCGGTAAAACTGCTGATGAAAGATGTAAATAATCTTGCGAATCGATAAAAGCTACAAATATGAATTTGCAGTAAAACTCGCTCACGTTTCACAACTTCAGAAATTCATGTACTTGAGTTAGTTGAAGGTCAAAATATGCTATACATTTTATGATTGCAAATAGGTAATAAAAAAAACCAGAATCCTTTGCTACTTCCTTTCATGTTTGGCAGCTCAGCTGCAGTCTGATAAGCCAGCTTATATATATATACACATAATTCTCTTTTTATACGGTCTTTTTTTACACGGTTTTGCTTTAACACGGTTTGAAAATAAAATTTTTAAAATTTTTTTTACATGATTTGAATCATTTGGGCCTAAATTTTTTCACAATTTTTACTTTTGCGAAATTATTTCAATGTTTTTTTTCACACGACTTTTTCTGGAACCAATCTACCGTGTAAAAGAGAATTAGGTGTATATATATGTATATGTATAAGTCCTTCTTATAAAGCCTATACTACAAAATACTAATTTTCAAAAATCTAAAGCCTTTTTTCCTTATGCTACTTTATTTTTTCTTTGACTCAAATTTTAATTCAAATTTTGTTTCTATTTTCTACATTTCATAAAAACTTTTGTCAATTCAATATGAAATGAAAGTCTGCCTTAAGTCTCATATCTCTTACGCTTAAAGCCAACTTCGTTACATGTTTTCCCAGCTCATGGCCAATAAATCCACTTAAAGCCATCTCAATTCCCATTATTGACCCACTGAAGTGCTTCCACACACAAAAATCTCAAATGCCACGTTGCCATGCGTTTAAACAGTATTTTCTTTTCGACTCAGATAGACAGCTTACGTGCTAACAATACTTATAAGACAGATCACAAGACAACTTACAACTACTTGGACAGAGCTCTAACTGTGCGTCCAAATACAGCTCGTAGAGAGAGGAACAAGGAACAAGGAATGAGGAGCAAGGAATGAGTTCACATTCAACATTTTGTCACGTCAATGCAATGTTGTCGATGTTGTTGCTCAGCGAGTTGTTGTCATCCTCCAGTTGCTGCTGTTGCTGCTGCAGTCGTGCAGTGGCATTCCCTGGCCTCTTATACGAGATGGGCAGCTGAGGTATTGACGTCTGAATGTAGCGTCCAAATGGTCGAGCATCGTTCGTCTCCAGATAGAACTTGCCGCGCAGTCTGTGGGCCAAAATAAATGTTGGTTTATACGGCCCTCAGGGGCTTTTTATACTCTTTTCGAAGAAAATAGTATGTTAAGTTTGTCCTGAAGTTTGTAATGCATAGAAGGAAGCGTCGCAGACCCCAAAAGTTAGTGCCAGTATGCTTAGAATGACAAAACAAATTGATCTAGCCATGTCCGTCTGTCTGTCTGTCTGTCTGTATGCAAACTAGTCCCTCAGTTTTTGAGCTATCGCTACGAAACTTAGCACAGAGACTTATTACTCAAAGGGACAGCACATTAGTCTGAATTGGCCGGATCGGACCACCATATCTTATAGCTGCCATACAACTGGAAGTCGGTTGTGACCATAAATCCGATCTTTTCAATACTATCATCTTAAATTTCCTTGTACACTTAAATATCCTTATACCTCATCATTGTACAAAATTTCAAATCGATTGCTTTATAATTAGCAAAGTTATGAGTTATTAAATTTTTCGGTGGTGCAGTTGGCAGAGTGAAAATTGCCTAAAGGTTCGAAAAGAGTATAAAATCTTCGGCACGCCGAAGTTAATCCTTCCACACTTGTTCAGTTTATTATATCGATTGCTCACCTCGGATCGGCTGCATAGCCCATGTGGGCCCGTCCGTTGGCATCGCGGCAGATGCCAAAGTTTTGCGATGGCTCGCAGTGTTCGACGGGAAATGCCAACGGCTGCCGGATGCTCTCCACAAAGTATTCCCAGGCGCGCTGATGACTGCAGCCAACTGCAATCAGGCAAACAATGCATATAACACTACAAACTGCAAAACTACAAACTTTCAACTCACTAATGATGCCCAGCCAGCGATTATTGGCTATTTCCTGCCTGGCACAGCCCGGCTGCAGCGGTCTCCCGCCATTCGGATAGAAGTCCGCATGACCCATGGCCGTTGGATTGCCCAGGATGCCCCCATCCGTGTGTATCACGTCCACAAAGCGCGCATCACTCGGACTCAGTCGGCGATTGGCGCTGTTGCCCTCGAAGAGCGGCAGTGCGGGATCCAGGGCTGTTATCCTCGTCAGCTTGGTGCCCCACTCCTGCAGCTGCTTGCCCGCAAAGCCGGCCACCTCGGCGCCCAAGCTGAACCCGATCAGATGTATATGCTTGGCGGCATACCCGCTGCTCACCAGATAGCGCAGAAATCGGGCCAGATAGCGTGCGGCTATGGGCAGATTCTCCACGGCATTGGAGTACCAGGGTACGGACACCATGGCGCTCCAGTCCACCAGTATGACATTGTAGTTGCCGCGACGCAGAAAGGCTGCCAGGAGTAAATGAGTTGGGAAATTTACAGTTTCAAGTTTAACGACTGCGCAATACTCTGATCCCAGTGGAATAATGGCTAAAAAAGCTGATGAAAAGACTTCTTAGACAGCGAAGGCAAATCATTGCTTATCTATATAAAAAGTTTGATGCTTCCAGCTTTAAGGCTGTAGGATATTGACATGAGTATGGCCAAAAACTTCCAACACAGTTTAAGTGCTGTGATCAGCATATTTTTTGACAATCTGTATTATTACAAAATTTTAATAAAATTGTACAGCACCAAATGTTTTTTTTAATATGAAAAAAGTTTCCCAACTTGAGTCTGTAGAGTAATAAAAAAAAGAAAACTTGTCAAAATACATACGCTAATCACTGTATTCTTAGACTTAATCGTGGATATCTTCTCTATATTATTTGTACGAGAATCAAGATCTTTTTACTTATTTCCAAAAAGGCATACTTGTCTTTTACTTATTTCCAAAAAGGCATACTTGTCTTTTTTTCTCTAAGAACGTATTCACTGAAAATTCTGTATAAAAACTTGTACCTTGCTGAAAGCTACAATAAATAGAGAGTTTCGCAATCTTCCCAACTGCCAGAGGGCAAAGTCCACAAAATTCTAACACTTTTTCTGTCACAAAGTTCCATAACATCGAAAAAAAAAGGTGTACTCAGATGGGCATTTGCAAAAAACCGAATACAGACATCTACCCCAGCGGGATCAGAGTATAAAAAACGCAACGTTAGCCGTGTTGACATGATTAGAAGCAAAGAGCATTTGGGCTTACCATCCTTCATTTGCTGGCTGCTCTGCTGGTCGCCGGTGGCGGACTCTGAGAAGCCGTGCAGATAGATGGCCAGCGGGTAATTGAAATTGAAATTGCTTCGCGCCAGTCTCGCATCGTCGCTCAGTTGCAGCAGCTGGGCCGTGTTGCGGTTCTTCCTGCCCAGACAAACAATCAGCTTTCAATATGCATGAGCTCAACAGCAACAGCAACAGCAACAACAACACTCAACACTCACCTGGTGTACAGCAGAAACTTGATGTCCTCGCGTTCTCGTATCGCGCAGCAGTTGTTGCAGCTGCCACGCGGCGCTGCACTGTAGAAAATGGGCGAGCCAGCTGCAATTATAAAGAAAACACTATCAAAAACAAGTCACTACTGCTTTTTCACAGCTCATTTGCAATTTGGGCATGTGAAAAATGCCAGCGCAATTATTTGTCTTCAGCTAATTGAATTATTAAGCAGCAGCGCAAACAACAACAAATTGGCTAAAACGTAACCAGCCAAGCGAGGCGCAGCTCAAGTTAACCATGAACTTGAATCTGGTATTACGATTGTGACGAGCTAACATAAAAAACAGACAGCCGACAACAGCAGCCAACATTGACAGCTGAAGCGACAACAAACAGCAGCACGTGACGCATACGCCGCGTATTACGTCTGTGCAGAGACAAATGTGGCGCAATGTAACAAACGTACTTACATCAGTTTATATGTAGAGCGCTCTTAAGTATAACGACATTTGAATTCCCTATATTATATATAGCTATAAAATTCAATCTCAAAAGCAAAAGTTTTTCGACTTGTTGATTTATACTATATATAAACTAAACTAAATGATTTCTGGCTAATGAAATCATCATAGCAAAGTGAAAGTATTTATCATAAAGAGTCTTCGAAAAAGAAGGTCACTCTTCTTTTTAGCAGTTCAACAACTTTCGCTTAAGTTAGAGAGTTTATTATAATGAGCTCTTTTAATGGTTTTTAGTATTATGCTTTATAATTGTTGTTGGCTTTTAATATTGTAGGCCTAAAAATAATTATTGTTGTGTTATTACCAATAAAAACTTATGTTTCGCAACTTTCGTTACTAAAATTTCTACTTCTATTAAAACTTTCAAAAATATTAAGAAGAGACTTAACTTAAAAAGCAATGATTAGTCTCTCATGGATAAACAATTTGCTCTATATAAACATAGTATTGAGCATATTTCAGCTCAATACTTCTCTTAATTTGTAAATTATGTATTATTTTAATATATTATTTTACCTCTTAAAATGCATATTTCGGAAATTTCTTATTACAATTTATACTTCTACTACAACTTTCTACAGAATAATTACAAGAGACTTATCAGACACAACTTAAAGTGCTTTGATTAGTATCTTATGGATAAACAATTTGCTCTATATAAACATAGTATCTGAGCATATCACAGCTCAATACTTATACTTCGCTTAATTTCAACATTTTATATTATTTTAATATATTATTTTAGCTCTTAGGTCAACCAACTTAAATACTTTGTTCCCAACAGCTTATAACATTCGCGTTACCCAAACAAACTGTCGCCAAACCAGTTTTAATCAAGTTGTTTATCAGCAGCTATGTATCCAATGGGGGCGTACTGTAAAAAGGGCGTGGCACTGGGTCAACAATGCAATGTCATTGGCAATTTGCTCCCACTATCGCAGTCAAACGCTTTATCGCCTTGTTTCTCGCTTGTTTTGTTTTGCTACACATATTTAGCGTTGTTTCCGAATTGATTTCATTTGATTATCGATGCAAAACAACAACAGTAGCACTGCTAATCATGACCTTAGACAAGGTCAATTGAGTTAGCAGCTTTGTCTTAGTTCCTCTCGCTTAACACTTCCCGTTTTACGTATGTAGTTTAGTTTATCTCGTATTTATGTAAATTTATTACCAGTTTTGGCTGCAGAGCGGAAGACTTTTTGTGTCTTACTTATATGCACAATGTTTGTTGTTAATTTTCTTTGTTTTGTTTTGTGCACATTCGCTTTGCTTCCACATTTGCTGCTTCTACTTTTGCGTCACGCTGTGCATTTTATTTTATTTCATTACATTTTTTGTTTCTCATATTTAAATGTATTTTTTTTTGACTGCCAGCTAATTATCAACTTTATGCCTCACTTATTTGTTGTTGTTAACTGAATTATCACATTGTTGTTGTTGCTCTTGCTGAACTTTGTGCACACCGCAAGTTCTCTGCTAAAGTTCTAGATATGATATGTGGTTCTCAACTGGCTGACATTCTATTCAGCAGCCACAAAGTCTCAGCAGGCTATCAAAATCTCTTCATATATATAATGACCCAAGGGATGCCCAGATGTCATAAAACTTGGCTTAATTGGGGGGTTTTTGCATTTTGGTAACTGTGTAGAGCAGTAGGCCAAAAGTGATTTCAACTTCTAAATCATTGTTGAGGTGATTTTTTTGTTTGTTTGGCAAGGAAGCGAAATGAGCTTGTGATTTATGAAGGGTAACATTTTTTAAAGCAATTGCAATTTCTGGAGAGTCATAAATGGCTTTATGGGCTAATTGAAATTGGTATAATAAAAGCTGAAAAGTTTAAGTGCAGGGCAATTTTGAGAGGAAGCGAATAGTCAATAGGGGGACTTACACTATTAAAGGTTTATATTAATAATGAAATTTTAGCTTTCTGAACTTATTTTACATTCAATTAAACTTTAATGTTATACATTTGTTTATTTAACTTGGAAATTATATTAAATTTAATCTATTATCTTTAAATAACTTATAGACTATTGTTAATTAAACATGATCTAGAATATTTTAAGTCATTACAACTATGCCAAAAGATTTTATGGTATTCTTAATGTTTAGTTAGAAGTTTTGCATAAAAAATACAAGTGACCAATTTCTATAAAAGACTCTGGCATACAAAATATGGTCTTCCAGTTTTTCTGATCAAATACTGTAAGCTGCAACGAATATTAGCAAATATATATCTGTAAGCCCATTTAACAAATATAGCTGCCCTACAATTTATCGCTGGTGCGTTTAGAGACCTTGACTTTATTTACAAGTCAGCACGGATCAGATGTTCCATTGTTCATCGGCTGCCCGCTGCCCGCTGCCAGCTGCCAAGGCGGCCTTCTTTCACAGCTGAGTAAGCCCTCAAACAAGACCCAGACCCAGGCCCAAAGTAATCCATGCATCAAATGTCAACAATTGGCACTTGGGGCCAACATATAAGCACACTCTTATCTAGTCACACATTATTTATAGACAAGTACATATATGTACAGCGTCTAGTATTTACAATCCACACCACCTTGAACTTATGAGCAACAAAATATCTGACTAAAAGCTAATGTAAATATAAAGCTAAAGAATAGACTTTATCTCATTTTTGGGCTGCTAAGGAGTTAAGAACACAAGTTGCTTATGTGAAAGACAAACTTACCCAGCAGAAATGTAAAAACATTGCACAATGTTGAGCCAGTTGGCAAAACCATCGCGATGTATATAAACAAATATTTAAACTGTAGACTTCAAAACGATATATAGCTTATCAGCGGGGTCAGCGTTTTGAATCGTTCAATGAACTTGGCACATGCTCGTTTTGGACAAATTTCACACTTGTTTGAGAACTATGCGTATTTGTATTTATGATTTGATAGCCGCTTCCGCATATATATATATATATATAAAACACACACACAACTTGTATGTTAGGCAGCGCCTTTTGTTTACTTTTTTGAGAGCGCCGTTAACGCTCTGTTCTCGCCAAGATCCGTAGACGAACTGAACGCTGATTGAGGCACACGCTGCCTGTCCAGCTGCTCGAAGTCATCGTCGCTGCTCGGCTTGGGAACGTTGTCTAGAAGCTGTCGGCTCTGGCTTTGATTGCTTATTGGCGGCTGCCAGCTGTCTGTCTGTCTGTCTCGTCCGGCACATCGATTCGCACGGCCCTATGCCAAAAACAAAAGACTCAGGCAACGAACTTGATCGTGTTCCGCCTGTTTCGGCCGGTGCCAAATATTTAGATTAGGCAATCGCGTATGCCACACACACACAACACCCACACGCTGTGTGGAAAAGTCGTTAAATTGTTTTGTTAATTTCCTGATGTCGCACGCCCATCGCCACCACCCATCCAGCATACGAAATGAAGCCCCTAAGCTTAAAGATCATCGCTGGGTGGGCTGCAAACGGACGGCTGCAAGAATTGAGACATTACAAAGGAGCCAAAGTTCAGCAGCCAAGTTGAGCCGGCTTTAATTTAGCTGTCATTGATGCTGCGGTCGCTTCTAGACAGCCAGCTGTTTGCTATAACATAATATAATGCACTGAGAGAAATTTTATATGAAATTTAATCAAATGCAATAGCATTGCATTCATTGTAAAAGCACAAAGAAGAAGTTTTAACTTTTTCTATTATAATGTATTTACATAATGATCTAATTAGATAACTAGGAATATTAAACATTTTATAAATACACATGTGACAAATAGATTTCTAAATGATAGATATTTTTAATAATATTTAGAAATTTATTAAAAATATTTAAATTAAAGAAAGATCATCAGGAATCATTGCGTATCGATTTTGTGATAGACTCTTGCTTATAAATTAATAAATAAATATTTTAAATTTATAAAAAAATATACAAACTAAAGAAATGTCATCAGAATCTAATTAGATAACTAGGAATATTAAACATTTTATAAATATACATGTGACAAATAGATTTCTAAATGATGGATATTTTTAATAATATTTAGAAATTTATTAAAAATATTTAAATTAAAGAAAGTTCATCAGGAATCATTGCGTTTCGATTTTCTGATAGACTCTTGCTAATAAATTAATAAATAAATATTTTAAATTTATAAAAAAAATATACAAACTAAAGAAATATCATCAGAAAACATTGAGTATCGATTTTGTGATAGACTCTTGCTTATAAACTAATAAATAAATATTTTAAATTTATAAAAAAAATATTTAAATAAAAGAATGATTATCAGGAATCTTTGCGTATTGATTTTAAGCTAGGCTGTTGCTTAAAAATAAATAAATAAATATTTAAAATGTATAAAAAAATCAAAGAAATTAAAGTAGATCATCAGAAATGGTTTCATATCGATTTTATGCTAGTCTTTTGCTTCTAAGTTAACTTTTTCCCGCAGTGTACAATATCCAGCCGGCTCACCTTGACCGAATGCTGACTTTTGGATTCAATTATGCCAATAAGATGCTCTCATGATGCTTATCGCCTTTCGTTGACCGACCGTTGCCAGCCGCAATACAACAATACATTATTTAAAGCGGTTCTGACCAACCTCACTTAGGCTTCATCTTCTTCTTCTTCTGCCATCATCATCTCGAACATCTTCTCAGCGGGTCAATTAGCGAGGCGCCAAGTTTAGCATATTGCGAGCATTAATCAATCGCTATTATTTTGCTCAAGTTGCGGGCGTCGTTGATTTTGATTTATGCATAGATCGAAAAGCAAAACTGAATCTGAGCGGTAGTCAGGGTCGGGATTATGATGCACACAGTGTCTAGCATATATAAATAGCTGTGAGCACAGCTAATAACTTCTAATTAGCGTTCAAATGTTTTGAGGTTTCTCATTGATTATTCTGTAATACGATAGCTAATTGGCAATTGCCAATTGCAGTTCTTTGTTCGCATTTGTTCAACCTTCCAAGCTGGCCACAAACTGTGCTCTTGCCCCTGAATGCTGTCAAGTGCAAGGCTCATGCTAAGTTCTAGTCTGTAAAAACCAAACCCGTCCAACAACTTTAGTCAATGCGTATTTCTTTTACGACTTCCTCGTGCCTTGAAAGCCGATGCTCTTAAAGGTACATTGCACGGCAATAATGCAATTGTTTATTTAAATTTACAGTAAGCGCACAATGAGTGTGCTAAAAATAAGCAACAGTAATGCCTAGTTAAATCACTTCAAAAGTCATAAACTATTTATTCACAACAATCAATTCAAACGAGAAATTATTTTTAATGTATTTAGGGAAAGCCGTCACTTAAATACTCTAATAATATTTAATATATATAAGTAAATTGAATGATGAGAAACAAATTTATATCTGGAATAGCTTATCTACTAAAGATCTCTACTACTTAGTTTATTTGACAACTTTATGTTTCAGTTAATTACTCTAGTTCTATGGAAACGAGAATCTCTTAGAAGTCTTAACAAAAACCGTGCGACAATAGTTTGTATTGTTCGCATTTACTACCGGTATATTTCATGACTTGACTAAACTACCCCAGCGCAAAAGCATAAAATAATAATAAAAAAGCTGCTGAGTCACAAAATTAATGACAGTAAACAACAAAAAATGCAATTAAAAAACCCACAAAAGAACATCAACAATGCGAAATTTAACAATTCTTTCAAAATTATTTATAATAAACTAAACTATTTATAAATGCATAATAAACACCTGCCTGAGGTCGCACTCCCACCCAAAAAAAGCAACAAACTGCGTTATTGGCCAATTTGATGCTCAGTCAGTTAACTTAATTATCTATACAAAACCGAAACAGAAACAAAAACGAATCGAATCGAATCACACGAAATTAGCCACCAATTTACATATCATAGCAATACGCTTAGCCAATGCGCAGATTTAACAAATTTACAATTTATTACCATCAATTGATGCGGTTATTTTTATGGGCGTGTCAAACAGCTTCCGGCTGCGACCTTGGCTCTGACATAATTTACAGTTAGCCAGCTGTAAATGGTTGCATCAAATGACGCACAGTGGCAATTAATTTGAATACACGCAGAGATTCGCTGGACAGACTCGAAGCTTTTATTGCACACCATCAAATATTGCAATTTAAGCAATTTAAGTTATATGTTTTATATACTAAAGCCTATAAAACCCCTTTGAAGACTTCAAACTGCAATAGCTTTCTCAAAACTAATCCGATTTTCGTTACCGAGGCAGTTTTGATCAGGTTTCGACCACTATATTAGATCTGCATTTAAATCTGAAACATTTTCGAAATCTCAATTATTTTCGGCGGCCCGATTTTTTACTCTTTTCGAGACTATAGATGGATTTCACTAGCTTATATTGATTTTGCATACTGGAGGTAAGTTTTGGGGTTTCCGACGCTTCCTTCTATACACTACACACTTCAGTACAAAATAAATAAATAATTTTCTACATATAATAACGACAATTTTGGCTTCAAAAGTGATTTTTGGTACCCTAGAAATGACCTTCGAAGACTTAAACAAGTGAGAACGTTGCAGTCGGGCGGAGCCGACTGCGTAATACTCTGATACCATTTTAAGAACAGCTGAAAGCAAGTGAACAGAAAATTTTTGCTGGTGTTTGGGTGACCCGAAATCGGCATTCCAAGTTTTTGGGAACGGGAGGGGCATGGTCGATCTTAAGAGGGGGTGACCAGAAGTCTATCTACCAATTTTGGTGACTCTAGCTCTAAAACTGTGGAAGATATAAGCTTTCGCGATTTTTGGGGGCGGGAAGGGGCGTGGCCCCAAAAAATTTGGCCGATCTTTAGAGGGAGTGACAAGAAGTCTATTTTACAAATTTCTTGACTCTAGCTCTAAAACTGTGGAAGATATACATTTTCGCGATTTTTGGGGGCGGGAGGGGGCGTGGCCCCAAATTTTTTTTTACCGATATTTAGAGGGGCTGACCAGAATTCTATCTTCCAAGTTTAATGACTCTAGCTCTGAAACTGTGGAAGATATAAATTTTCGCGATTTTTGGGGGCGGGAGGGGGCGGGGCCCCAAAATTTTTTGCCGATCTTTAGGGGGGCTGACAATAAGTCTATCCTCCAATTTTGGTGACTCTAGCTCTAAAACTGTGGAAGATATAAATTTTCGCGATTTTTGGGGGCGGGAGGGGGCGGGGCCCCAAAATTTTTTGCCGATCTTTAGGGGGGCTGACAATAAGTCTATCCTCCAATTTTGGTGACTCTAGCTCTAAAACTGTGGAAGATATAAATTTTCGCGATTTTTGGGGGCGGGAGGGGCGGGGCCCCAAAATTTTTTGCCGATCTTTTGGGGGGCTGACAATAAGTCTATCCTCCAATTTTGGTGGCCCTAGCTCTTAAACTGTGCGATATATAGGCTTCCGTGTTTCGTGGGGGCGGGGTGGCTGGGGGCGTTCTAGTGGGCGTGGCCGGAAAATCCAGGACGCAATCTTTTGGGCTGGTCAGCCCTAGTCTAAATTCCAAATTTTGGGACTCTAGCTTCAAAATTGCGGGAAATATACACGTGTTATCGAATTGTGCATTCATGTATATCGATTTTCGCGATTACGGGGGCGGGAGTGGGCGTGGTCGAAATTTTGTTTCTGTAATCTGTAGAGGACGTCACCAGTAATATATATTCCAAATATGGTGACTTTAGCTCTAAAACTGCGGGAGATATAAGCATTTCAAATTAATTTTGGAGGGGGGGCTGGTGGGCGTTATAATGGGCGTGGCCGATTAACCTAGGATCCAATTTTTTCGGGAGGTCACCAGCAATATACCTACCAAATTTGATTACTCTAGCTTCAAAATTGTGGGAGTTATTCACGTTTAATCGATTTGTGATTTGAGGTGTATCGACATGTTATCGATTTGCCAGCCTCCCAGTGGGCGTGGCATAAATTTGGAATAAACTTGATCTGAAGCAGATAGCTATAATCATAACGCAAAAGATTTCAAGAGTCTATCTAATATCGTTTCGGAAATACGCGCGTTCATCCAGACAGACAGACGGACAGACGGACAGACGGACAGACGGACGGCCTGACGGACATTCGACAAAACCAATATACTATGAGTACCTTCGGTATCAGAGTATAAAAAGTCATAACTTTGCCAAAACTGAACCGATTTTGAAGTACCAGGGCAATTTGTTCATGGTTTTTCCTCTACTTTTATTCTACATTTAAGTTTTATTAACTCTTGGAAATTTCATTTTTTTAATTTTTCCGAAAAAAGCATTACAGTTTTTCGGAAAAATAAATTTTCAAAAAATAGAGTTGCAAATTTTTATTTATAATCGATTGCTGGTGTCACAATTAGGCTTGAAAACCAAGCCAAAATTAAAAAAAAATGTTTTTTTTTTTTTTTTTTTTTTTTTTAACATATTTATTAAACAGGCTTTCTGTTACCTTTTGTGGCAACTTAATCTTGTTTTACTTTACAAACAAAAAAAAAAAGGTATGAACTTATGTTACATACATGGACAAACTTATGCTATTTACAGTATTTACACTATTTACAAAATTTGAATTTTAAAGGAATCTATTAGGAAGGTCCAGTGGATGGCACCTTTTAAGTCTTCTCTTTCTTGGCTTTCTCGTTAGTCTTCTGGCGAGTGCATTAGGGTGACCACCAAGGCGTTGCAGGTAATTTGATGCGAGTTGGTTCATGACATCGCCAACTTTAGGGACATTTAAGTCTCTTTCAATGTCCCTCGTGCGCATGTACCATGGAGCTTTGCAGATTCTCCTAAGGAACTTGCTCTGGGTCACACGAATCTTGTTTATATGGCACTTTGCAGCGATGCCATACACCTGCAGCGCATATTTCCAGATTGGGCTTAGGACGCATTTGTAGATGGCTACCTTATTAGATAGCGAGAGCTTGTTGTTGGCAGATAGGAGCCACGACATTTTTTCTGCTTTGCAACGGAGCGTTTGCTGAACCATGGTTGTGTGTCTATTGAATGTAAGCCTTTTGTCCAAGACTACACCAAGGTACTTATAGGCCGGCTTTTGTTGTAGAGGTGAGCCTAGCATTGATATGACTGGACAAGTGCCTCTTCTGTTGGTAAACGTAACGCTTGCACATTTACTGATGTTAATGCCAATGTTCCACTTAGAAGCCCATTCTGTGAAGCTGTTAATGTACTCCTGCATCGCACTTGCCGCAGTGCCGATCAGTCGACTCCGAGTTAGCACGGCCGTGTCGTCAGCGTATGTGGCTAAGAGCACGTCGTTCGCTTCTACAGCAGTTACACACTGGGGTGTTGGCATGTCTGCAGTGTATATAGTGTAGAGAGTGGGACCTAAGACACTGCCTTGTGGTACTCCAGCGCATATCGGTCTTCTAGATGATATTTTGCCGTCTACAACAACGCAAAATGATCTCTCTTCCAGGAAGCTGCCAACTATCTCGGAGAGCTGCGGTGTTAGTAAGTTCTTTAGCTTGCAACGGAGGCCAGCGTGCCACACCCTGTCGAAAGCTTGCTGGATGTCCATGAACACGGCTACAGCATACTCTTTTTGATCCATGGCTTCCAGGGAAAAGTTGACCACACGGTGAAGCTGTTCAGGGGTTCCATGACGTTTCTGAAAGCCAAACTGCCATTTTGGGATAGCCTGTGCCACACCCTCTAACTGCATGATCCGGTCCAGGATAATCCTTTCAAACATTTTTGACATTGCAGGGAGAAGACTGATAGGTCTGTACGCATCAACTTCAGTAAGCTGCTTTCCTGGCTTGGGGAAAAATGTTGGCTTGTAAAATTAATTTTTAGCCCTTTGAAAACTTCAAACTGTCATAACTTTGTGAAAACTGAATAGATTTTGAAGTTCTAGGGCAATTTGTTCATGTTTTAACATCTAAATGTGTTCTGCACTTAAGTCTTAGCTAGTTTTAATAAGCTATATCTAGACATCCAAAAACTGTTGCATACTTTATGGCTGTGAGCGAAAATACCTATAATCTCGCATCTCTTTCGCATCGACTGCAGGACAAGCTGCTGAGCAAGCTGGAGGAGGAGAGCGAACCGGACCCGCCCACCTCGCAGGAGGACGAGTGCGTGATCTGCATCAATGCGCGGGCCACCATGCAGACCTCGCCCTGTGGCCACCGCGTCGTCTGCCGTCGCTGCTTCGTGAAGACCATACAGAGTGCGGTGGCGCAACGGCTGCTGCCACTGCGGTGCGTGATCTGTCGGGCGCGGGTGAACCGGCTGACGTCGTCGTCGGGCAGCTGGCGCATACAGGAGTCGGCCAGCAGCTACTCGATGGGTGCCAAAAGCTGGTCGTCGGCGGGCGTGCATGCTGGGGGCGTGGTCGCCTCGGCCAGCTCCTACTCGATGAACGATGCGCACAGTGAGCACCATCACGCCTTCCATCAGCCGACGCTGCACACGGCGGCTGCGGCACGGCAGCACTATGCGGCGCCACGTGGCGCCCTGGGACGTGTGTCGCAATCGGACAGCCTGTACTCGATGAGCTCGACGGGATCGGCGGTGTCGAGCCTGTCCGGCTACTCGCACTACTCCAAGACGTCTTCCATATCGAGCAGCGGCCCCTGCTCGCCGGCCTCCGCAACGGCTGCGATCAGTGCCAATCATCTGGCGCCGCCTTCACCCGGCACACATCATCATCATCATCAGCAGCATCATCAGCAGCATCAACAGTTGATCTCGCCCTCGGGCTCCTCCTGTTCCTCGGCCAGCGTTGGTTCGCTGTCGCCGCGCGACTCGGGCGTGCATCACTCGCATCATGGCGGCTGCCCCAGCGGCTGCTCCGGCGCTGTGCCCCGCAAGCCGCTGCACTCGCTCAGCAACTCCGCCTCCTCCTCGAGCAGCAGCAGCGGCAGAGGCAGCGACTGTGGCAGCGGCAGTGGCAGTGGCAGTGGCGCCATGACGCCCACGCCCACGCACACCTACCGGGACGACGGCATGTGAAGAGCCGTATGCTGGATCTCCAGAATCGACTGCCACCCATCAAGGAGTTTCGCAGTCCTGCCAAAGTGCCACATCCCTCGCCGGTGCATGTCAGCAATCCGCGTTTTCGGTGCGTATCTCAATTAATCAATTATTTATAAAAAAACAAACTAATTTAATCTAAATTGATGCTTTTTGATATTGTGTAGCGTTCATCAAATATCAATACAGAATATTTAAAATTAAGTCATATTTAAAATCCACTTTTATATCTAACACCAATAATTCCAATTACTTCTACAAGCTTTCTGCAATTCTTTTACTTTTTGCAATATTGAAAATAATATTTTCCACAACTTTTATATATTTATTTAATTTAAGTCATATGATACTTAATTTTTGCATCCATTTACAATTTATTGAGTTTGTTCATGAATTTTTTTAAAGATAGTTTTTTTCTTTAATGTTTTTTATGGGTAAATTTGAATTCCCAAAAAAAATTCTTGTAACAATAAATTCAATTACTTTTAAATGCTATAATATGTATTTTATATTATTGTTTTATTTAAAGTAAAGGGAATAGCTTGCACGTTGACCTTAAAGTATAAAATTCCATTTTCAGATTATAAAAAATATTTTTCTTAACCTTTTTTTATAATTTTATAATACTTTTATTGAATTTAAGTCATTTGATATTTAATTTTTGTGTCCATAATAAACTTATGGAATTGGTTCAAAATCTCAAATCTATTTTTTACCTTACTGTTTTTTTTTATGTATAAATCTGAATCACATAGAAACCATCTTATAACATAAATTTCAAATAATTTTTAAATGCTTTAAGATATCTTTTGTAAATTTTGTTTCATTTAAGTTATAGGTAAAACCTTGCTCTTTGACCTTATAGAATGAAAGTCCATTGCTGAGATATGTTCTTAACTTGATCTCAACTTTATTGGCAGCTACTAATCGCTCTCTTTCCCTCTCTCTCTCTCCCTCCCTCTCTCTCGCCCTCCCTCAGCAGCTATGCCTCGTATACAAAGTCTGGCGGTCATGAGCTGGCGCCACTGCTGCGCGAGTCGACATCGCCGCCAGCGCCACGTCGGCCCAGTCCGATGAACATACAGCTGAGCTGCACGGCGCTGGCACCGCCGCCACTGAAGGCTGGCGGTGCCAAGATTGTGCCGCTCACCGCGAAGAACTCGCTGCCCAAGAATGCCTATGTGATGCCCAAGGACAAGAAGACGCCAAATGCCAGCGCCGCGCCCACTGGCAAGGGCCAGGGCGGACGGAATGCGCCCACTGGCGCTGCTGGCGCCGCCTCCAAGGTCACGTCAGCTGGCACAGTGAGCGGCTCCTCGGGCAACAGCTGCTCCTCGGGCGGCGCGTCGGGGGCCAACTGCAAGCCACACTCGAGTGCTTCCAGTCGCAGTTTTCCGCTGTTCTCGAACAGCAGCAGCAGCAGTTGCAGCAATAATCACAGTAAGTTGATCGCGATGGCCGGCGATAGATGGCGCCAGGGTGGCGCAACGAAATTAATTAAGTTCCGCTTGACAATTTCGCAGAGGAGAAGGCCGACAACAAGAAGAACGAGTCCATGGAGCGCAAGAAGAAGGAGGAGAAGCTCAAGATGAAGGCTGAAAAGGAAGCCAGAAAGGTGAATTTGCCAGCTCACTCTCTCTCTCTCTCTCTCTCGCTCTATCGCCTTTGTGGGGCATGCGACTTTATTGTTTCGCCGCCAGGGGGCGCCACACGGCGCCCATTCGCATTGTTTGTAATTGGCCTCGTTTGCTTCCGCTGCTGCTGCAAAACTTTTTCATTAAACGCGGGGCGAGCGCGTCTTTTGTGCTGCCGGCCATAAATTTTACATCCCCCCTGCCCCCAAGCCACCCTTGCAGCTTGTGGGTGGGAAATTTGAGGGGGGAGGTTTGCGAAACAAAAAAAGTAGCTCATAATGCGCGTTGGGATTTTTTTAGCATTTGATGCAGTTTTTAAGCTTTCTATTTATTGCATGTTAAACAAGCAAATAGCTTGTAGTAGCGATTGATTAGCTAGCGGATACCCTGTTAACAGGGATGCTTTGAAATTTACGTGATTTTAAGCTACTGGGCATTTCTAGAGACTTAGGGACCGGATTTTATTAGAAAGTGCAAAGTTTAGATTTTTTCAGATTTATATACAGAATTATTATAAATGCCAAACCAAAATATCAAACTGCCTCGGGAATGAAAATCGGTTCAGTTTTAACAAAGTGCTGGGAGTTTAAAATCTGGCAAGAGCAATTCTAGAGAATTTGAAACCTTATCTTGATTTGTTTTTAATAGAAAATCGAAATAATCCAAAGTGGCTTAGATTTGAATGCAGAATAATTGTAGAAGCCAAATTACGATCAAAAAACTGCCTCGGATACGAAAATCTAATAAGTTTTAACAAAGTTATGACCTTGAAAAGTGAGAAATGCATATACCCTATATCATTAAAGCTGCCGTCATTAGGCCTGCTTATAACTAAATAACATTTGCCCTGCAATCTTAATTGGAAGCATAATGTTGCAAACTTGCTGCTTATTTAACGGGTTATTATAACTCATTTTGTGCACTTAATTTGTTGGCAGGAGGAGAAGCGCATGGCCAAAGAGGAGGAGCGACTGGCCAAGCTGCAGGCCAAGGAGGAGAAGAAGCGTGGCAAGAAGGAGGCCAAGGAGCTATTATTGGCAAACGATGGCAACAATAAGAAATAAACTTAATTAACCCGCAGAGTTAATGTTGAAATTAAAAACGATAACTGGCATCTGTATTATATCAGACATAATATATATACATCACACACACACACACACACATACACACACACCACATAAGACGAGCTTGATTGTATTTATAGGATATTTATTTAGTTAAGCGGTTTGTATTAAAAACATATTGATTGATTTCTTAACCAACACAACAAACACAAAAAATTGTTTTTTAGTACAGCAATTTTAAAGAACAAATTTTTTGTTAGTATTTTATTTTATTTGTATGTCTGTTTGTAGATGTTTTTTATTTTTGTGCAACTTTTGTGACTCTGGCTTAGCAACAGAGCACTGAAAAAAGTTGGTAGAGTTTCCAGTTTCCTTTCTTCTTTTTATATATTTGATTAATCTATTTTGTTTTCTTTTAAATCAAGCCTCCCAAACGCATCTGTCTCATAAGTTGAAAGGTTGTTCGAAACAATTGTTTATAATGAATACTAACAATTTAAACAGATACTAAACTTAAGGTTCAAGTTATACAAAACGGAGAAAAGAAAAAAACACAGAAAATCATTTCAGTCAAACTTCAATTCTATGCCTAAAAGATTTTAATACCGGAAAGAAGAAACAAACAAACAAAGCAAATGCAAAAGCGAAGCTTAAGCAGAGAACAAATACAAAACATAAATCGGTTTAAACTTAAGACCTCTTTAAATTCAAGAAACAAACAGAAAGTATTTAGTGGACGTTGGCAATTTGAACGTGTTAAATTGTTGAAGAGAATTCTAAAGTAGTTTTCATATAACAAACTATATACTAATACTTACTAATATATATACTATATATTGTACTATAACTATAACTATAACTATAACTCTAACTATAGACTCTATAGATTCTATGCCCATATATTGGAAAACTGTTCAAATGGCAAATATAAGCAATGTGTATTACTAACTGTTTTCGAAAAACAAACATACAAACAAACAAACCCAAACACCCAATAAAGACAAGTTATTTAGTTATATCGGAGAATCAGGCTGCTATTGCTGCAACTTCTCCTCACGCTGCTTGCGTCTCACGCACCTGTGGAAGATCCTGCCGAAGGTGTACGGCAGCTCGTCCTGGCACTTCAGGTTGCCCATCTTGTGTATGGCGCCAAAGTCCAGGCAATCGATGCGTTTGTCATTGTTGCAATCCTGCCCATTCTTATACATATAGTTCTGGATCGTATCCGCCGCACAATGCGGATCATTCGCACAGTTCGTGAAGGCTGTCAACATACGGAAATATAAGTTGATGATCAGTCGGAAGTAAGTCAACTCACCCTCCTGTGTCAGGGAGGTGTCATTGGCCAGGGTCAGCGAACCGCCTGCCTGCCAGAAGCTCCAGGTGAGCCTAAAGATGCCACAGGCGCCATTCACACAAATCTTGGTGTCATTGCAACCGCTCTGCGCCTCGCATAAACATTCCAGGCAGTCTTCCGTGACGGGTCTGTTTACAACTAAAATGATGCCCGAGGCAAGGGAGAAGCGGGTAAGTTTAGAGGTGAGCCTTAGTACAAGTTATTTAGCATATAAGTTACTTGTGTTCGATGGAAATACGTCTAGTATATGCGATTAGTGCATCTATACGATATAAACAACGCAGCCGGTTTGCATTATCATAATAACAGATACAATACAATACACAATACTGCAGCCGACAATTATCTTAAACTGTAGCTGCACAGTGGTGTGTGATATATGGAAATGGCTGGCAAAAAGTGAACTTATCACGAGAGAGAGGTGAATTTAAACAGTGTATGTGAATACTTAGAAGAAAATAAAAGAAAACTTTGCTTAAGCTTTACTGGGACTAAAAAAAAGGATAAATATTTATAAAAAATCAAGTGGGAAGGATTAGCTACGGCGTGCCGAAGATTTTATACTCTTTTTGAATCATTAGACAATTTTCACTGTATGGCAGCTATAAGATATAGTGGTCCGATACGGCCGACTCCGACCAATGTGATGTCTCTTTAAATAATAAGTATCTATGCCAAGTTTCATCGCGATAGCTTTAAAAACATGGGACATATGGCCAAAAGCGACTTCGAAATGTATGGCAGCTATAAGATATAGTAGTCTGATCCGGCCGGTTCCGACCAATGTGCTGTCCCTTTGAATAATAAGTCTCTGTGCAAAGTTTCATCGCAATAGCTCAAAAACTGAGGGACTAGTTTGCATACATACAGACAGACAGACAGACGGACATGGCTAGATCAATTTGATTTGTCATTCTAAGCATACTGGCAGTAACTTTTGGGGTCTCCGACGCTTCTTTCTATGCGTTACAAACTTCAGCACAAAGTTAATATGCTATTTTCTTTGAAAAGAGTGCAAAAATTATCCTAATGAACTTAAATTATCCTTTGGAACTTAAAGAGAAAACTATTAGCTTCTGCAAATGTTTTAAAATTCACTCAATTCCAGAAAATGCCTAGTGTATTATCCTTATCTTTTAATTAATCCCTTTGGTTTAATCATCCTATCTTAGGCACTAGTTTTCACTTCAAATATTCAAATACCCACAGCTATTTTGTATCCTAGTTGCAGTGCCTTACCCTCATCAGCTGAACCAATGTCCCAGAAGGCAATCAAAGCGCACAGCGCAAATAGATAGCACAATAATAGACGGCGAACGGTAAACATTTTAATTGTTAATTGTTATGCAATTAATCCGCTTGTTTGAGCCGATTTCTAACAGAGCTGTCGACTGCGGCACGCTTATAGCACGACTGAGCCACTTCAATGGAAGTGATTGCATTAAAAGAAGATCAAAAGTGTTTGTAAAGAAATGCAATTGTCATTTATTGGCTGGGAAAAACCAGCGTTTAATAACTGACTGTACTTTCCTAGAATAAATACTAGCAATTATATAAGTTAATAAATTCGCTCAGGCTTTAGTCGATTGTTGTTCTCGCTCCGCTCGCTTGAGACACTTTTTGAATATACTCTCGTAGACATAGGGCATATCCGCTCTGCAATTGAACGGGCCCATATAGTGAATGGCACCATAGTCAATGCAATTCTCCTGCTCATCATCATTGCAGTCCTGTCCATACTTGACCATATAGTTTTGCAGTGTATCCGCCGCACAGTGGGGATCATTAGCGCAGTTCGTGAATGCTGTAAGACAAGATTTCTATATACTTCTCTGTGCATAGACTATGAGCAGCACTCACAGCTTTCTGTTAGCGGTGAATCACCCGGAACTGTTAGACGTCCCGAGTCCACCCACTGGTCCCAGGTCAGGCGAAAGATGCCGCAGGCGCCATTTACACACACAGCCGTCGAATTGCAGCCACTCAAGGCCTCACACATGCAAACCAAACACGTCTCCGTAATCGGACGCTTCCTCTCCGGCTCCGAGTCTGACTGCGCCTTAATGCAGGCCACGCCCACAAGCAAAAGACACAATAATAATAAGCCAGCACTTCTCGACATTTTGCACTTTCGATTCGTTCAACTGTTCTCGAGCAACTGAAATGTTGAAACTGTTTGCTATACACTTTTATTATGTATCGCAGCGAAACGAGATTCATATACTATATAGTCATTGGTGTGGAGGCTATTACATTTGTATAGTATAGCTCAGGAAATTAAAACTATTTCGAAATTGATAAATGTTGAAGCCCACACTAAATGTTTAAGCGTTAAATGAATCCCCATTTGATGCACCTTGAACTTATAACTTTGTTTTGTTGATTAACAAATAATGACTAAAGCGAAAAGCTATCATATCAAATATCTTTCAAATTTCAAAAATATAGAAAAACAAAATAAAATTGGAGTTGTATGAACCACAAAAATAAAGAATTTAGCATTCTGTATTTAACAACTAAAACTAACTATTTCACCATTTTGCTGATAAACGTTTTCTTCTGTAAAAAGCAAGCCACAAAAAATAAACTGAATATATAATTTTATATATAATATAACAGCAGTTTATTAACTATTGCACCATACAATATTGATAGTCGTTTTCACTCCAAGATATTAAACAATAGTTGACATATTTCAAAGAAAAAACATCCTTGATTAAGCTTTTAGGCACTGCTCTTCTCGTTCGTCACTCAAATCATTGATCCTCATAGTTCTCAATGCAGTCATCGAAGGCACTCAGATACTTATAGGGCATCTCGCCCTTGCAGCCATAGGCGCCCAGTCGATGTATTCTCGCATAGTCGTGACAGTCCATTTCGCCATCATCGTTGCAGTCCTGATTGAACTTCTTCATGTAGTTCTGCACACTGTCCGCCGCACAGTGCGGATCATTTGCACAGTGGATGAATGCAGCCTCCGAATCGGGTTGCTCGCCGTTAACGGTCAGTTTGCCGGCGTCGACCCAATAGGCCCAGGTAATGCGAAAGATGCCGCAGACGCCCTTCTCCTGGCTGGTGCAAATGGCGGTCGCATTGCAGCCGGACATTGCCTCGCAGATGCAGGTGAGGCACAGTTCAGTGACTGGCTTGTCCAGCACATGGCCTGCAATCAATCAGTTGCAGATACCTATAATCTAGCTATATGCTTCGATCGGAACTTACCCTGTCCACGCACCAGAACAGGCGACAGCAGGCAGGCAATAGTCAGGCATAAAATCTGTGCGATTTGCATTTTAATAAAATTATTAACTGCTAACTAAACTTAGTTTATGGCGAGATGTTTGAAGCACGTTCTAACACTTCCGCAACTGAGACGTAAATGCAGTGAGCTTGAACCGCATTTGTCGTCGAAACCTGAGAAACTCAATAATACCGGTTTTTTAGGGCTCACTATAGTCGGACTAGAACGAATCGGAAATGCTCTCCGACGAAATTTTAGAATTAGAGGGATATTATTAAAAAAAACAAGTGGGGAAGGATTATCTTCGGCGTGCCGAAGATTTTATACTCTTTTCGAACCTATAGGCAATTTTCACTCTGCCAACTGCACCACTGAAATTTCATAAGCTGTACAATATCGTTTTGTCGCGTAACTTTTTTTTTTTTTGTTCTAAGAATATTTAATTCATTGCCAGTTGTATGGCAGCTGTCCCCTGAATTAATAAGTGTCTGTGCAAAGTTTTATCGCGATAGCTCAAAAACTGAGGGACTAGTTTGCATACATACAGACAGACAGACAGACAGACGGACATGGCTAGATCAATTTGTATTGTCATTCTAAGCATACTTGCAGTAACTTTTGGGGTCTGCGACGCTTCCTTCTATGCGTTACAAACTTCAGGACAAACTTAATATACTATTTTCTTTGAAAAGAGTATAAAAATTATATTATGCTTATCTAATGATTAGAGATGTGGTTAGGCAAAACTTAAGTTTTAATGGATATAGTATTAAAAAAATACTAAGTAAAGCTTGACTAATAAAAGAGACAAAGCTTCGTTGGCTCATTGTTATTAGAAATATATTAAATTACAAAAAATGTATTACCTTGAATTTTGGAACATATACTTCATCTATCAGATTCTAAAGGCCTATCAATGGTTGCCAGTTGTTATTTCACATGTACTTACAGGGTATTTCATAGCATGCACTTTGAAAAAAGCTTCTCATATGGAAAAAGCTTTAAGCTTATTCGAACTTGCAAATGTAAGAAGCTTTGAGCCAAGCCTTAAACCATCAACCGTTACATTTGGCAGCTTAAAGCTTCGACTTTTTAAAATAGATTTTAGCTGTGATTTCCTAATTTGTCAAGCATGCTCTCTCCACTAGTTTATAATATTTTCATTTTATTATAATAAAAACTTTCGATAACGTTTTTGCACAATTGAAACGATTAAATACATTAAATTCCAACTCGAAACGGCACATAAATAATTAATATACATATATACTCGTAGATTATAGCTGCTGCTGCTGCTGCTGCTGCTGCGATTTGTTGCGTTTTGCGTGATTAGCCCGATGTGCGCACATCGAGTTGCGTAAAGGTGGTCAGGCACTTGTCCAGTGCCGTCTGGTATTGGTAGCTCAGCTCGCCCTTGCAGCCATAGCCGCCCAGTTTGTGTATCGCAGCATAGTCATAGCAATCGATGCCGCCATCGCCGTTGCAATCCTGTCCAAACTTGCCCATGTAGTTCTGAATGGTGTTCGCAGCGCAGTACGGATCGTTCACACAGTTGCCAAAGGCTAGAGGAGTGCGAGAATGGGGTTAAAGCAAGGACAACAAGTACAGTTTAGCGGCGGACTCTTACCCTCCTCGGACTGTGGACTGTCGTTGCCCAGGGTCAGCTTGCCGCCATCCGCCCAGTAGGCCCAGGTGATGCGAAACAGGCCACAGACGCCGCCGCCGCAGAACCGGGTCTGATTGCAGCCGCTGATTGCCTCGCAGATGCAGCCCAGGCACACATCTGTCACGGGCTTATCTGTTTTGCGTTTGGGGTGCAGAGGGTACAATGATTATATACAGTCTGATTAGCGTTTTTAGATGACCTATAAACAACGTTGAACAGCGCCACAAGCAAGAATCTCTCAATCGCAAAACTGGAAATAATGCTTCACATTTTTGCTCACATATGTCATCGATTTATACTCAAAAATTGTAAACAAGTGTGTAACTCCGACGCTGTCCAATAAAATATATACTTTAAATATATATTTCGATTTTAAAAAAGACCAATAATAATCATACAATTCTGTTGCTCGTACGCCCATGAACCTGACGAACGTTCCGTTGTATTCTGTTGCTCTGAGAAACCGCCGAACTAGTTTTGCAACTTTCAATGGCAGCATTGAGGCTTCTACATCTTTAAAGATTGTATTGTTTTTTTTTTCTTCTCTTATTTTTTTGGTTTTTTCTTATTTTTTGTTTTTAGTAAAAAGTTCGACATGGGCGTATGAGTCAATTTGCCTTATCAAGACACATGATCCAAGCGAATTGCGATATTCTTTTATTATATATCTACTCTCACAAGGTTACAGCTCAGTATTCAAAGATTTCTCTTGTTCGGTACGAAAAATTTAATTTTTTTTAAGCACATTTGTACTTATTTTGTATGCAAATGGCGTTTCGTACTTGTTTAAAGACATATGTAAATATATTTGGCATGGAATGTCATTATTTCAAATTGATTAATGTCGCTATTTGAAACCCTTTGAAAATATTGATACACTGAGCGGAAATTGAAATGAAAGTGTCTGCAAATGATTGTTCATTTTTGCAATCTCACGCTCAAGATTTTGATTGGTCTTTGGTTTTTTATTGTCGAGTTCAACGAACCAACGTAAATATTATTAATTTAGGTCAAAATTTGAATTGCCTAGCTATAACTATACTAATTAATTTCATCTGTTATTTGTATATATTTAAATCAAGCCTAACATTGGAAGTTTTCATTTGGTTTGTTTTGTTTCAGCTCCAATTAAGTGCGATGAGTAAGCGGACACTTTAATAACTATCATATAATTATACAAAACATTTGTGTTAACTATCAGAGATTAGCACACACGAAGGCAATGTATACGTCATTTATGTAATTATTTACAATGCTTAGCAAAATGTCACATCACGAAAAAGAGACTTTTTCCCGGATTCAACCATAACAATGAAGTTCAAAATGTTAAAGATGTGTGGAAAATCGGGAAATTCTCCAAGTGTAAGTACATCTATATAGTACTTTATTGATTAGAGTTTTGTCTAGATAAGCCACGTGTGCATTTTATGACTTGATTAACAATCTAATGAGCTCATCTCATTAGACAATTATAGTAAGTCAGTAAGCTGATAAATAAATTAATGAGCATAGTTATGCAATTTATTGAAAAACGCATTTGAAAGTTTCTTCAGTTCGTTTAGTTCCGCTTCATGTAATTCCACATGATAGTTTATTAATATCGGAAGTACTTAGCAATGCTACGTAATTGGAAGCCTCTGTCAATGCCCCCAATGATGATGCGTTCCCAGCTCAATAACAGGCAAATAAATTAATAATTAAAAACTTATTTGTATAGTGCGGAAAATATCAACAATATTAAATATATTTTATACAGAGCTCCCAAAAAAAAAAAAACAAACGCATCAAACTCCGGTCGAAACAAAAGAATCTTGTATTTATACGAATGCTAATTAATGTTAATCAAATGCATGAATTTGGTGGACAGGTATTCCCATTCCTATTGACAAACATGTATGACGGAATCCAACAACAAAATGTACCCAGTTCCATTTAATTCACTCACCCTGCGCTTGGATGACAGCCGCCAATCCCAGACACAATATAGCACCGATTGCCAAAGTGCAGCACAATTTGTTAGCAGCCATTATCAAGTGTCTGTTGTTTTTTTGGACTTATTGTAATTCTAAACAAATGCAAAAGCTCAGAGACGCACACCTATTGGTTCTACTTTTGTTGTCGTTGATTCAACCGAACACTTTCGCACTGCGCGATTAACTAAGCAGCGATTCGAACATGCTGCGCTCTTTTTGTCCAGCTCGAAAAGCTTTTTGCTCAAACGAATAACGTGGAACACGAACTTGAGCAGCGTGCGCCAAAAGCACAATGCGAACAAGTATAAGTGAGTGCCTGACTAGCAAATACCCTGTAGGCTGTTCCGAATTGACAAAGCATATAAATATTGGTGCCTCTCTTTGCACTCTGCTTTGCACTATACATTAGAATAGTTATAAAAAAAAATTTAATATTAGTTTTTATAATTGTTGATATGTTGTGATTATATTCATATTGTTTTCTAACTTCTGGCCGTTAAGGCCTAATGTTCTAGGCATTGGATATGCCTTCTTTCATTTGCTACATACTGCTTTAAGCATTTTAAATGCATATTAAAAGTAACCGTTTTTATAATTTAGCTTTGCTCGAGTTTTATTTTGAATGCTTGAGTTATTTGATAGAGATTAGATCTGTGTGTTTAGATCTTGTTGAAGGCAGCAATGTCGACGGACTGAACAAAGTCCTCGAACTCCTCAATCTTCTCCTGCAGCAGATCAATGGAGACCTTCTCGTCCTCAATGACGCACATAATCTGCAGCTTGTTGATGCCATAGCCAACGGGCACCAATTTGGATGCGCCCCACAGCAGACCGTCCATCACGATGGTGCGCACACTTGTCTCCATCATTTTCATGTCGGTCTCATCATCCCACGGCTTCACGTCGAGCAGCACCGATGACTTGGCAATCAGGGCGGGCTTCTTTGACTTCTTCGCAGCGTAGGCAGCAACGCGCTCGGCCTTGATGCGCTCAGCCTCTTCATCGTCCTCCTCATCCGAGCCGAATAGATCGACATCATCATCCTCAGCGGCAGCGGGCTTGGCTGCAGCGGCAACTGTGGGCTTGCCACCGGCCAATTGGGGCAGAGGAGCACCGGTCCAGGCGGAACGCTCGCCAGCCTCGAAGGAGGCAATGTGACGGTACCAGCGTGCGACATGCGCATAATCGCCAGCTGGTGCCTTGGCCAGCGCTTCAAACACGGACAAATCGGCCTTGCTTGGTGTGTAGCTGCATAGAAAAAATACACACATATAAAGTACAAACTTAAATGCCGACGTGGTGGCCGTGCCTAACCTCACAATTGGTTGGCACATGCTTACCCGCTGATGTAGCTGTTGTCGGCCAGGAAGTTGTTCAGCTCCTTGAGGCCCTGTGGGGTCTTGACATCACCGAAAGCCATTTTAAATGCGTATAATTAGTGTTAATTCACGTATAAAAGAATTTGTACCGTGCGCCGTGCTGCGTCTACGTTCAGAAAGTCTGTGCGAAAGAGTGAGTGATGTGTAATTTCAACGATAGTTTGCACACAACTATCGATTAATTTTGTCAAGCATCGATACATTATGTACTACGAAACACTGTTTTAGTCAGCTGTTTCCGGTGAGCCCTGCTGTTCGCAAGTTTAATTGGCTTGTTATGTGGAAATTATTTTAATCAAAATTAGTTGGCAATATTAAACTAAGACTATAAAAGTGACAGTGAAGTCGAGAGCACAGCAGCAACGGGAGACGGTAATTCATAAAAGTGCTTCGATTGGTAAAATCAGTATTGTGGTTTTGCACCCGGAAGCACCCTGTGTGTGTGTGTGACGCAGTTACACAACTCTAAAGAAAGAGAAATCCAAAATTCTCGGTCTGGAGGAGTAGGCCTCGGGGGCAACGATTAGGGGCAAGGCAACAACTATAACAAAAAGCACTGCACAGACGCACACACAGCTTTGACAGAAGGTACGTTTCGTTTTTGAGAGTCGGCCCACCCGGTGGCTATTTATAGCTATCGACATGCTTCTTATTGATTTGTCTTCGGGTGTTTTGTTCATTCCTGCAGTTCACGGACGCAAACGCATGCAGCGATTTTCGCTTTCGTTTTGGCACAGCTACTAGTAACCGTTCGCTCACGTCATCATGGTTGTCACTGCGTCCACTTGCCGCACGGAAACGGTATTCGACTACAGCTGGAAACATGTCGTTTCTGCCTACTGGAATCGTTATCCCAATCCGTCCAGGTGAGCTTGCCATAACTGCTCAAAAGGCTCGTCGTCTTACTAATCGTTCCATTTCATGTAGCACTCATGTCCTCACCGAGGACACGATCAGACGTGAGGTGCGCGATGGCAAATTGTATTCACGCCGTTTGCTATCAAAAACGAATCCTGTGCCCAAGTGGGGCGCACGCTTCTACAACAATTTGCCGGTCAAGATTGTAGAGGACTCTGTGCTGGATCCGGTGAAAAGAACCTTTACCACATTCACCCGCAACCTGGGCATGAAGAAGATCATGGTAAGTGGACTTTGGCACCCACACGTGACACACAAATCAATTATCAACCGTGTGACCCCCAGAAAGTGGACGAAATCGTTGTGTATACCGAACAAAAAGACGGGCGCACTTTGGCCGTGCGGCGTGCGTATATAAGCTCTCAGGTGTTTGGCTTCTCGCGCGCCATACGCGCCTTTGGCATTGAGCGTTTCAAGTCTAACGGCAACAAGGCCTCAAGTGGCTTCAACTACGTGCTGCGGCGCATGTTTCCGCAGCATCAGCTGGCGGCAGCGATGACACCGCAAGCAGCGGCGACGACAGCTGGACAAATGGGCACGACAGCTGCAGCTCAGTACGGCGATGTGGCCGTGGCAACAACAAATCACAGCAGCAGCAGCAATAGCAGCAAATCGGAGGCACTCAAGAGAACCGCTAAAATTGGCTACGAGTTCTGCAAGTGTCATGCGAGCAAGATTGCGCAATTGTTTTCCGTGCGGAACTGAGATTGAACTGGAATATATATTGTCTATAATATCTGTAATATACGACGGGACAAAGTTCAGCTGACGCTCTGGCAAGCGGCCATATATACATATTTATATGTATATATGCACATATGTATTCCAAAGCACTTAACAATTTTGCTGTATTTCATTCCGTGTGTTGAGTGGAGCGGAGGAAGAGCACATCCCGCTCGGCACACATCAAAGCATCATCATACATCATGTCATTGATCTTTATAAGCGCGTGCGGTTGCATTGATCTGCAACTGCTTGCTTGCTAGGCAAACATAAACTTGTAAAAATTCGGTTTTTTATGTAATATACTGTACATACATATATTTTGTAGTAAATACATGCGTAGGATATAAAACAAAATACTGTTCTTAATGCTGATTTTTAAACACCCTTAACTGAAATCCAAAATAATTGGTTTTCAAATCATTATTTTATATTCATATTGATTGGGAAGCAGAACTTTATGAAATATGAAAACAAGATCAATCGATTTCCATAATGACACCAACTTTATTACTATGCTGATGAAATTTTTCTTTTCTACTTAATCGACCTATTTTGGCTACTATTGGCATCACTAGACTATTGTTTAAATCGTAGTTAGTGTTGAGAAATGTGTGACAACAACCATTTATACCAGGCTCAGTCAGCAGTCACATAATAAAAAAATACCAGAACTCTTATCGATAACTATCTGTTAAAATAGAAAGGCACATCGCCGATTCGGTCTATTCCCGCTACTTTTCGTATGCGCAGCGTCATTAAGTTCTTGGTTTTAAATTTCTAATGTTCGAAACATGTCGCAAGGAAATGCAGACACAATGGACGAAAATAAGGAAAATGAAGTAAGTGTAAATAAAACTAAGCAATTCAGCAGACTCCAGATAGTAATTAGAAATGCTTAAATTTAGGAAAACAACAACGTATTGGAGCCTTCAGCTGGCGCTGTCAAAAAGATTCCGAAATATTTACTGAATATGGAAAAAGATCGCAGCAGGCGCTTCGATTGTCTGCTGAAGCAAACCGAGCTGTTTGCACATTTCATGTCCAACACGGAGCCAAATGGCAAAATCAGCAATGGCAAAACCAAGCAGAATAAGGACAATCGCAAGCCCACGTAGGTGAAGCGCAATATTTATAGTATGCGTAGTTAAAGTCAAGTATTTTGCTCATCAGTCGCCATCAAGGTAAAACGAAGAGGGAAGAGGAAGAGGACGACTCGAAAACAAGCGATGTCACTGAGTTCGACTCTTCACCGTTCTTTATCGAGAACGGTAAAATGCGCGACTATCAGGTGCGCGGTCTCAACTGGATGATCTCGCTCTACGAGAATGGCATCAACGGCATTCTGGCCGACGAAATGGGTCTGGGCAAAACGCTGCAGACCATCTCGATGCTGGGCTATCTTAAGCACTTCAAGTATGCTATCCTCTGGCTATGATAAATATATTTTATCTTATGTATATATATATATATTTCCCCCCCAGAAACAAAGATGGACCGCACTTGGTAATCGTCCCAAAGTCGACTCTTCAGAATTGGATGAATGAGTTTAAGAAATGGTGTCCGTCACTTAACACAATTTGCTTTATTGGAAACCAGAAAGTCCGCAGAGAACTCATACAATCTGTGTTGCAGAAGGACGAGTGGGATGTCTGCGTCACCTCCTACGAAATGTGTGTGATCGAGAGTAAAATTTTCAATCAGTATAACTGGCAGTATATAGTAATGGATGAGGCCCATCGCATCAAGAACGAGAAAACAATGCTGGCCAAGATTGTGCGTACATTCTTATCCGCCAATCGTCTGCTTATCACAGGCACTCCACTGCAGAACAATTTGCACGAGTTGTGGGCACTGCTCAACTTCTTGTTGCCGGATGTATTTAACTCGTCGGAGGACTTCGATGACTGGTTTAACATAAACACCTGCCTGGGGGGCGACGATGCGCTTGTGACCCGTTTGCATGCCGTGCTGAAACCCTTTTTGCTGCGTCGGCTGAAGTCGGAGGTGGAGAAGAGCTTGTTACCCAAAAAAGAGCTGAAAATCTATGTGGGTCTATCCAAAATGCAGAGAGAGTTGTATACCAAGTTGCTGCTCAAGGACATCGACATTGTCAACAGCGCCGGCAAAGTGAAGAAAATGCGACTCGTACACATTGTATCTCAGCTGCGCAAATGCACCCTTCATCCGTATTTGTTCGAAGGCCAGGAGCCAGGACCACCGTACACGACAGACGCACACTTGCTGAAAAACTCGGGCAAAATGGTCATTCTGGATAAGCTGCTGGTTAAGCTGAAGCACCAGGGATCACGTGTGCTCATCTTTTCGCAGATGACCCGCATGTTGGACATACTGGAGGATTATTGTACGTGGCGTGGCTACAATTATTTACGCTTGGACGGCGATACGAATCACGAGAAACGTTCTGGATTGATCGATATGTACAACATGGAGAATAGCAAACAGTTTATATTCTTGTTGTCCACTCGTGCTGGTGGTCTGGGCATCAATTTGGCCAGCGCCGATGTGGTCATAATGTATGATTCTGACTGGAATCCGCAGGTGGATTTACAGGCCATAGATCGAGTCCATCGTATTGGCCAGAAGAAGCAGGTGCGCGTGTTCCGTCTGATATGCGAGAACACAGTCGACGAAAAAATTATCGAGCGGGCCGAGATAAAGCTGCGACTGGACAGAATGGTTATTAAAGCCAACCAGAAGCCTTCTGCTGCTCTTCAGGCCAACAAAAACGAGATCCTGGACATGATTCGCTTTGGTGCCAACAAAATATTTGCGTCTGAGGACACTGATCTCGTTGACGAGGACATCGATGTCATACTGGAACGCGGGGAAGTCAAAACAGCCAAGCAGAATGCCAAATTAGACGAATTGGGCACAGGCTCGTTGCGTAGTACCTTTAAAATGGATGGAGAGAGCCAGGTGGGCACCGCCTCTGTCTACCTATTTGAGGGCGAGGATTATCGCGAGAAGCGAAAAGTTGATGATCCCACAGATTTTATTCAGATATCAAAGCGCAAGCGTAATGAAGTCTTCTACGGTGTTAAGAAAAAAACATCGAATCAACTTTGACTTTTATATTCACGTACATATTCAGCTAATTTCTAGTGAAACCAAAATTAAGTTTCTTTAAACAATTTGTTATAAGTTTGTTGCCATATTTGCATTAATCTGGATTGAACCGTCTTAATCCTATTGCGTTGCTCGTTATTAATATTAACTATTATGTTATTCAGTATTGATATGAAAAATTAACTATTCGCCAGAATCGAAGTGGCTCTAGAATGTTGCACAATATTGTGAAACTGTAGTTCAAATAAAATAATACATTTAATATTCTAAAATAGTTGCATTAAAAATTTGGCGCGAAAATTGCTGCTTAAATCAAGTGTTGTGGTAGCGTTCGTTCGGCAGCCCTCTTTTTCGATAAACTCGTGTTAGCGACTATCGATGAATCGACTTCAACGCAACCCCGCAAAACGCCACTTTTTCCCGCTGCGCTCACACATACAGACGCAGCAACGCGCAACGCTCTCGTTTATCCAAAATAATTTGGAAAACTCAATAATTAACAATTACAACTTTAAAAAACCTTTCGCCGACATTGTCAATATGTCAAAAACAGAAACCGCCGCAGTGGAAACCACCGAGGAGAACTCGGTACGTAGAAGACAGCAACAGAGCAATGCTTGCAAAATTTTCACCATAGGCGCAGCAAAAGATGCCGCATGCCGCTTGAGGCAAATTGTCAGATGTTTGTTAGTAATTTTCATTGGTGTTTTGCTAGAATGAAACCACATCGGAGGCGGCAACGAGCTCCTCGGGCGAAAAGGAGGCTGAGTTCGACAACAAAATCGAAGCCGATCGCAGCAGACGCTTTGATTATCTACTGAAGCAAACGGAAATTTTTACGCATTTCATGACAAACAGCACAAAGAGCCCCACGAAGCCCAAGGGGCGACCCAAGAAGATTAAAGATAAAGACAAGGAGAAGGATGTGGCTGAGTAGGTGACATAGCATTACTTTTGATATGCGTAGCTCAATATCAATATAATCCACACAGTCATCGACACCGCAAGACGGAGCAGGAGGAGGACGAGGAGCTGCTCGCTGAGGATTCGGCCAGCAAGGAACTGTTTCGATTTGACGTCTCGCCCGCCTATATAAAAGGCGGCGAAATGCGCGACTACCAGGTCCGCGGTCTCAACTGGATGATCTCCCTCTATGAGAATGGGATCAATGGCATCCTGGCCGACGAAATGGGTCTGGGAAAAACGCTGCAGACCATCTCGCTGCTTGGCTATCTTAAGCACTTCAAGTAAGTTGAGTTTCTTCTGTACAGTGGTCTCTTGCAAATTATAACTCTTAGAATAATACACCAATAAAATAAAATCAATCTTAATTTAAATTGCATTTCCAGAAACCAAGCTGGACCGCACATCGTTATCGTGCCCAAGTCGACGCTGCAGAACTGGGTGAACGAGTTCAAGAAGTGGTGCCCCTCGCTGCACGCCGTCTGTCTCATTGGCGACCAGGACACGCGCAACACCTTCATACGCGATGTGCTGTTGCCGGGCGAATGGGATTGCTGCGTCACCTCCTACGAGATGTGCATACGCGAGAAGTCTGTGTTCAAAAAGTTCAACTGGCGCTACATGATCATCGATGAGGCGCATCGCATCAAGAACGAAAAGTCGAAGCTCTCCGAGATTCTGCGCGAATTCAAGACAGCTAATCGTCTGCTTATCACCGGCACTCCACTGCAGAACAACTTGCACGAGTTGTGGGCACTGCTCAACTTCTTGTTGCCGGATGTATTTAACTCGTCGGAGGACTTCGATGAGTGGTTTAACACGAACACCTGCCTGGGCGACGATGCGCTTGTGACCCGTTTGCACGCCGTGCTGAAACCCTTTTTGCTGCGTCGCCTGAAGGCGGAGGTGGAGAAGCGTCTCAAGCCCAAGAAGGAAATGAAGATCTTTGTGGGTCTGTCCAAAATGCAGAGAGACTGGTACACCAAGGTGCTGCTGAAGGACATCGACGTCGTCAACGGCGCCGGTAAATTGGAGAAAATGCGACTCCAAAACATTCTAATGCAGCTGCGCAAATGCACTAATCATCCGTATTTGTTCGATGGCGCCGAGCCAGGACCACCGTACACGACGGATACGCATCTGGTGTACAACTCGGGCAAGATGGCCATTCTGGACAAGCTACTGCCAAAACTGCAGGAGCAGGGATCCCGTGTGCTCATCTTTTCGCAGATGACCCGCATGTTAGATATCCTGGAGGATTATTGCCACTGGCGTAACTACAATTATTGTCGCTTGGATGGCCAAACACCGCACGAGGACCGTAATCGACAGATCCAGGAGTACAACATGGACAACAGCCCCAAGTTTATATTCATGTTGTCCACTCGTGCTGGTGGCCTGGGCATCAATTTGGCCACCGCCGATGTTGTTATAATCTATGACTCTGACTGGAATCCGCAGATGGATTTGCAGGCCATGGATCGTGCCCATCGTATCGGCCAGAAGAAGCAGGTGCGCGTGTTCCGTCTGATCACCGAGAGCACCGTCGAGGAGAAGATCGTCGAGCGGGCCGAGGTGAAGCTGCGATTGGACAAAATGGTCATCCAAGGCGGTCGTCTCGTTGACAATCGAGCCCAGCTGAACAAGGACGAGATGCTGAATATCATTCGCTTTGGTGCCAACCAGGTATTCAGCTCCAAGGAGACTGACATCACCGACGAGGACATCGATGTAATACTGGAGCGCGGTGAGGCCAAAACGGCTGAGCAGAAGGCCCAGCTGGACAGCATGGGCGAGAGTTCGTTGCGCACCTTCACCATGGACACAAACGGCGAGGCGGGCACCTCCTCCGTCTACCAGTTTGAGGGCGAGGATTGGCGCGAAAAGCAAAAGCAGAATACGTTGGGCAACTGGATTGAGCCGCCAAAGCGTGAGCGCAAGGCCAATTACGCTGTGGACGCCTATTTCCGGGAGGCGCTGCGTGTCTCTGAGCCAAAAGCGCCCAAGGCGCCACGTCCGCCCAAGCAGCCGATTGTGCAGGACTTTCAGTTCTTCCCGCCGCGTCTGTTCGAGCTGCTCGATCAGGAGATTTACTATTTCCGCAAGACGGTCGGATATAAGGTGCCCAAGAACACGGAGCTCGGCTCGGAGGCCAGCAAGGTGCAGCGTGAGGAGCAGCGCAAAATTGATGAGGCCGAGCCGCTCAGCGATGACGAGATGCTCGAGAAGGAGTCGCTGCTCTCACACGGCTTCACCGCCTGGACGAAGCGTGACTTCAACCAGTTCATCAAGGCGAATGAGAAATACGGACGCGACGACATCGAAAACATTGCCAAGGATGTGGAGGGCAAGACGCCCGAGGAGGTCATCGAGTACAATGCAGTGTTCTGGGAGCGCTGCACTGAACTGCAGGACATTGAGCGCATCATGGGGCAAATTGAGCGCGGTGAGGGCAAAATACAGCGACGCCTCTCCATCAAAAAGGCGCTGGATCAAAAGGTGTGTATTTCTTTTAAATATAATGTTTACGTTTATATATATAATGTTGTTAAATCCTTATCGCAGATGTCGCGCTATCGTGCGCCGTTCCATCAGCTGCGACTGCAGTATGGCAACAACAAGGGCAAGAACTACACCGAAATTGAGGATCGCTTTTTGGTCTGCATGCTGCACAAGCTGGGCTTCGACAAGGAGAATGTCTATGAGGAGCTGCGCGCGGCCATACGGTGAGTGCAAGTCTTCCCTTACTTCCTTATGGCACATGTTCCTAAAACGCACCGTTTTTCAGAGCCTCGCCTCAGTTTCGTTTCGACTGGTTCATTAAGTCGCGCACGGCGCTGGAGCTGCAACGACGCTGTAATACACTGATCACACTCATCGAGCGCGAGAATCTCGAGCTGGAGGAGAAGGAGCGTGCCGAGAAGAAGAAGAAAACGCCGAAGACCCCGGGTGGCAGCAGCAGCAGCACAAGCACTCCGGCGCCGCCGCCGCAGCCTAAAGCGAATCAGAAGCGTAAAAGCGAAGTGGTTGCCACCACTTCCAATGCTAAAAAGAAGAAGAAGTAGATGCAGCTATACTAATAATGCATATGATAACAATAATATAATCGTAAATATATAAATTTGATTCACTTTGAGATTCAACACAGCAGAGCATTAGTTTATAGTTGAAATACTGACACATATTTCGGATACAACACACATGTTTGTAGTTTTAAATAGAATTTTAAAATGCACGTAAACACACCACAAACACACACACACACACATTTCGAAAACTAATTAATTTTATTGCATACTAATTAACTTATTACTTATCTATGCGCGCCGCTGTATTCTATTCCAATTAATTGTATTTCGTTTTAAGTTTCGAATTATTTGTACTTTTTATGTATCGAAAATAATGCTACAAACCGAGAGAAGATTTGTATTTTCATTGAAAATGTGTGCATTTGTAATCTCTATGAGAACAAGCGTATGCGGGTCAAATGTTTATCTAACCGAGAAAACTCTTAAGCTACAAAATAGTATATAGCATACTCAGATAAGATATCAGGTAACTTTTCTCATTTAACCACATGTTCTGCTTTCCAAGTCCCCAAAAAGTATGCTACTAAGAGCGTAAATCGGAAAATGAGAAATTATAGCAGATAGCTCTTTACTATCAAGACTTTTACAAATCGTAATTATAAACATTTAACATTTTTTATTATTGTCAACGCGTACAAAAGAATGTTATTTAGCTTAATATATAAGGCTATAAATTCTATGGATTGCGGTTTAGTTATATTACAGATACAAATACAGATATGTATATATATATGTACTTACAGGTACTTACAAAGCACACATAAGACAAACATATATGTGCATTATCGGTGTTAAATCTTAAGAATTAATATCAACTTTTCAATGCAGTCCAGCAGCAGCTGCTCAGACATGTTCAACATGGCTGTTTTGATGTGTTTTTTTAAAGTTTGTGTGTGGCTGCTGCACTTAGAACTATTCACTTGCTCGCCAGTGCGAGCACCTGCATCTTATTTAATACTACTTAAGTGTCGTGGCATAATAGTTGGCCATCTGCCCTCCATTACTCCTCCTTCGGATTGATCATCTCACCAATGCTGGCTGCAGCGCCGGCGATAAGCGCCAGAATCGCGAAGATGCTCAGCAGAGAGTTCTTGATTAGCTTCCACTTGCACCAGCCGAGACGGTCGGGCCACAGATAGATGGTCTCCACCACGCTGGGCACAAAGATGCCCAGCAGCGAGAAGAAGACGGCACCCACCAGACTGATGAACGGCTCCAGATTGGGAATGCCAGCGGCAACGCCTCCGCTCACCAAAATGATGCCCGTGCGCAGCAGAATCTGCGTAATGTTGTGCTTCTCCGGTTTGAACTTGTGCTGAATCTTGCGCCACAACACCTCATTGGGCCTGCAGCAAAAAGGAAGGCAATCATTGGCAACGTATCCAATTGGAAACGACTCCCGCTACTTACACATAGAACTGCAGTCCATAGGTGAACAGAATGGCCACTGCCATCAGCAACTTGGCCGTATCTCCCAGCCAGCTGCCATCGGGCAGATTCAGCGTAATGCTGCCACGTACCTCATCACCAAATCGCACCTGCAAACCAAATAGAACTCCAATCAATTATCAAGGCAAAATGCTCAGGTCGGAATCTTAGATCAAAGAATATCGCAATGGACAAAAGACAAACCAAAACAATTCGGAAAGGATTATCTTCGGCATGCCGAAGATTTTATACTCTTTTCGAACCTTTATTCAATTTTCACTCGAGCTACTTTAAGTTTGGAAAAATTATTAGACAAAATTTAAGAAATTGAAAAAAGGCCGCATATCTGCTTTTTATGACCCAATCGTTTTGAAATTTTAAACATTGATGAGTAATAAGTATGTTGAAGTGTACAAGGAAATTGAAGGCGGTAGCTTTGAAAAGATCCGATATATGGCCAAAGCCGACATCTAGCTATATGGCAGCTATAAGATATAGTGGTCCGATCTGGCTGTTTTCGACTAATGTGCTGTCCCTTTGCATAATAAGTCTCTGTGTAAAGTTTCATCGCAATAGCTCAAAAACTGAGGGACTAGTTTACATACATACAGACAGACGGACATGGCTAGATCAATTTGTTTTGTCATTCTAAACATACTGGCAGTAACTTTTGGGGGTCTTCCTTCTATGCGTTACAAACTTTAGCACAAACTTAATATACTATTTTCTTCGAAAAGAGTATAAAAAGGATATATCAATTACTTACATATCCAAAGAATCCAATGACTGCGTAGAGCAGCACAACGGTGATCATGGCCGTATTGAGGACGCCGGGACAGCCCAAGAACTGCTGAGGTTTCTTCATCGAGTTCTCCACGGGCATAACTACACCGATGCCTTCCATGGCGAAGATCACAGTGGCAAAGAAGAGCGGAATGTGTGCGGCGGGTGCAATCAGTGGCTTGTCGGAGTAGACAAGCGGCTCATCGAACATGTAGTAGAGCACAATGGCGAATGTGATCACAATGAATACGTTCGCCATCAGCGAGAAGGGCACCAGCCACTTGAGGTTCCGGATCTGGCCGATGAACAGGCAGGGTATCACCGTCATCGCAATGTAGATGCGCACATCCCAATTGAGGCCCGCATCGTAGTTGATGACATCGTGGAAGGAGGTCGCTATGAAGACCATGTAGACACAGGCAGCCGCATAGTAAGTAGCCATCAGTCCGATATCCACAAATTGCCTGCAATGAACAGTTATCAGCATTACATTCGGAAATACACTTAAGTCCCCAAAAGAACTGATATGAAATGCCCATTAATTATACTAAGTACCATTGCTGGGGGGCTCGGGGGCTGGTGAAATTTGGTCACGATGTGTGAAACTAATTAATGAAAGGCTATTTACCTCTATAGATTATATTCCATTCATACATAAAAGGATGGTTTATTGCATAAAAACTCAATAAAAGTTTGGAGAATATTTTAAAAACTTTTCCACTCTTAAAAGTATTAGAATTGTTTTTTTTTCTAATATACATATCTTAACAGCTTTGTTTTACTTAAAAGAAAGCAACTTTTCATATTTAAATCACTTATCTTATCTTTTGTATTTTGAATAATCGGATATTGATGTGAATATAAGCTTTAATAAGTTTCTCATCATTTCTTGCAAAAAATGCTAATTAATTTTGTTTTCTTCCAATTAGTATTATTTCATCAGTACGATATAAAATGGGTGTGGCCACTTTCTTAACGATAACCTTGAGCGGTTCTTAAACACTTACTTGGCAAAATTGAATAGGGTCGCAACGCTTTGGGTCCATACTCAAAGACCTTCTCAGCGGTTTCCGCAAAGCCCAAAGCTGGAACTTTTGCATCGCGGCAAATGTTGTGCGAAGTTTTTACCTAAAAAGTAACAAATACAAACAAGTGGAGGTTGAAAATCAGGAATATGAAATGTATATATAATAATTCAGTGAGTCCTATCATTATATACTACTTACATATTATTATGATGTGTTATTGTATTTCGATATTCTAAACCCTAAGTTCCCCATTCCCAAACATCATAGATACCTTGAAATATTTAGGTTCATTGGAAATGGCGCACTTGTTGTCCCATTTCGTAAAATCTACTTAGTTATAAGCACTGCTTTAAGCACCTGAACATGGCAGCGATTATCATGCATCAATCATGATAGTTAAGCAATCACCAACTGTCTGGCATTTTGGAACGAGGAACAACAACCACAAGTCACTGACTACGTAATAAGTAAGTCGTACTAGCAGTGCGTACGCTTAACTTGAGATAAGAGACCCGTAACCGTAACCGTAACCACAGTCCACTGCTTACTTGCACTTTTTACCCGTAATCCAAATTGAATCTTAAGCTATAAATCTGTCACTTGAGTGGTTCCATATATAGCTCAAGAGATTTGTTGGCCAAGAAATTCCCATAATTGGATTATTTATGGGGCGGTTTTTTCGCTCGGGTATTTTATCAGGCGTGTGTCGTTCATATTACTTGCAATTTCTGGGAAATAGTTCAGGACATAAATACTGATCTGGTGTTTCCATAAAAACTTCAGACAGTCTGCAGTCACGATAGTTGCCGAGTGTTTTACACGCGTTTTAAAACGCGACCAAACTTTGTTGCGCCCTTATCGAAAGCTTTGCCAATTTGTTTGCACTCGATCGGGCCTTGAACTACTTAAGCCGACTAAGCGAATAAGTAAACCCCAACGAAAATCCCAGCCACGCCAATTGCGTCAATGGCAACAGTTGAAGCGACAGGTGCTAAACAGCAAATTTCTTGCTTGATTGGCTACTTACCAAAATATGCACACAGTGCGTGCAGAGAAAGCCAACGATCAACGTCACCACGGCTCCAAAGACCAGACCGGCATTGTGGAAAGCCATCGGCATGGCCAGAATGCCCGTGCCCAGAGAGCTCTTGAGCAAATGCGCCAAAGCGCCGCCGGAGCTGGCGCCATTGGGATCACGATTGTCGAAGGGATCGTAGGGACCCTCCTCCTGCGACAGCTGATCCTTTTCCGTCAAGTTGGCTCTGTGGGAAGTACAAATAGTTTTAGATACTTAGAACATATGTGTCAGCTGCTAAACTGAAAACTCTTAAGTCCATAATTTAAGTATGATTTTTCCAGTTCAGTAGCCTCTCTTAATTCAAGCTGATAAGCTTTTAATACTCTTTCTACTAGGCAAAACTAGTTCAGTTTAAAATTTACTGTTCTTAGAATATTTGAGCTGTAATCGATCGGAAAAATATCATTTTTAGAACGCTGATCTAAATTTTAGTTCAATTTTTAAACTTGAGTCAACTTTCAATTGTGTTTGCTTCCAGAACATTGAGCTTACTTTAAGATCAAGCCACATTTTTCTACAAGGTGAATGTATATTTCTATATTTTACTCCAAAACCAATTAATATAATATCGATATTCATTCTAAATATTGATTTAAGAAAATTCGACTAATTGTAATATAGAAACATTTAAAGTATATTAAGTATAAGTTACTTACTTGCTGTTGAAGTCATTCAGCGAGATGACCGCAGTGCTATAAGCGGGTGGCAATACCGTTGAGCCGGAGCGGGAGACCGGACCCGATCCCACGGGCTCTGTGTCCGGCGTATATCCCTTATTATCTGTCATCTGCAAGTGTTTGACATGTGATAAATAAAGATCGTTGCTCTGAGGTTGCCTTGACTAATCCACTCGAGAGATTGGCCAGGCGCATGCCACTCATATCTTATCGCGGGGACAGTTCAAGTACTGACTTTACTATGGTATTACACACAAGCCGGGACAGTTTGCGCCTTTCTACTATATAGGAAAGCTGGCAGCGCTCGTTATCTGCATTTCTATGCCGTCCAGTGCGATTAGCATCCGGGCAGCGACCGACGGTGCGGACTACATTCATAAATTTTATTCCACGTTTACGGCCAAGCGGTTGTAATTCCGATATTGCGACCTCATAAAACCCATTGAAAATCCGCACACCCAAATTGGCAAGCGACCACCCCGTGTGGCCCATATAATACTGCAAAACAGCCAAATGGCCAAACAGCCTGCCATATAAAGTGCAAAATATCAATATTAATCATACGTAATTCATGGTCACATGACCAGCGTCCCTCGACTTACTATTTGAAGTTCAAGAGGCAATGGTTCCCCCCATTCAGGGCACAGGTATAGGCAAATTTGATTAGCCAGCTAATCGCTGGTAAACGTTATTTATGGCTTGCTCAAGTGCTAGGTGACGACTATGTTCGCGGTACATAGCTCTCAGGGGTTAGCCATACTTCCTACATATGTTCCTAACGAACATATGTTAACTGATACGGATTAGATTCTAGACTGGCACTTAAGGACCACGTGCCTGGGAATCTTTTCAAGATCACTCAAGGTTCTATTTCATATTTTAATACGAATTTTTTTAATGAATTAGTAACTTGTTAAATATAAAATTCATTATAAAAAGGAAAGAGATTTTTCTAAATTTTTTTGAAGAAGTTTCTTAGGCGTTTTTATAATGAATAAGGTCGTTTAAAGTGTCTTAAATCTTTTCAGAAATTCTAATTTTGTTATTGTGAGCAAAGATAATTATTTTTTACTGTAATCTGAATACTATTTAAAGTGTCTTTGAGATGTCTCAATATGCTTGATAGTTTTCTATACAAGTATATAAATGAGAGATCCTTTTCGGAAATCTTACTGAATTCAATACATAAAATAATATGAACAGGGAGATTATTATAGGATTTGATTGAGGGAAAGGAATTCCCAACTTCTTGACCGCATTCTAAATAAATTTCATACAAAATTAATAAAAAGTCATAAGGATTTATGAGCATGTTAACTATGAAATATAGTTTTACTTTGTTGCTTTAACTATTGTCAAATAAAACATAGATTATGCTAAATTCCGTAGCAATTACCGCCGGTAAAAGTAAAAAAAATGTATATAATCAGCATACCATAAAATTGATTTAGTGGACCGTTAATAATGTCAAGATATGACGTAAACATGTTTATTGTTGTTATTTTTTTGCGGATTGCTCTAAATTCAATTAAACTAAATTCGTTTTAATAGCTTTTGTCAACAATAAATTAGAAACACTTTTGAAAATATCTTTAAGTTTGATTCGGTTTGAAATCAGATTTATTAATGGGGCTTATCCTCTACATCCTGCATCCTGTAATCGAAGGAACTTACGCTGTTAGAGCTATTAGAATCGCTTATTATGATCGAGAACAATTAATGGGCAGAACCGAACGCGCCCTCGGGCCAAAAGCAACTGAATTGTGGGACGGCGCCAGTGCCGGGAATGGGGCCCAAGACGTTCAAGAAAAGTGGGTGTCGGAAAGCAAAGTGTCCAATGATAACGCTAAAGGCTAAAGGCAAATGCCAAGCAGCGGTAATTAATAAAAGCAGCCAGCACGAAAAACAAGTTTGTGGCTTGTAGCATTTGGAAATGCTCGTCATAAATGCTCAAAGCTACCTTTAAAATCAATTATAACACTGATACTGTTAACTGATAACGGCGATAAGCGCCTTCTGGCGACGCCCCCAAACCCCAAACTGCCCGGCCACAAAAGGGTAAATGCAGAACTTCGATTTACGCGTGCACCGGAAACATCTGGGTATTATGTTAATGCATATTCTAATTGCATGATCCCGGGTATTTACCTTTGGGGATTTACTGGGGATATTATTGTGTTCCATGGAATTCGAAAGCGAAATTAAAAGTTTATTTTATAATAATTGCTCTTAAATGTACTACTTGTACGTATCTAGAAAATATACGATTAACCAATTGTACCCAGTGTTCATTTTCCTTTCAGCTGATTAGATTAGCCAGAACAGAATATATATAATGCACTATATATATCTGTGTGCGGCATTGACACATTTTACAGTTATTAACGCTATATCTTTCAGTTACACTTTTTTGTTTACCCAATACTGTCTGGTAGTTAACCGGTTCATGGAACATAGCGGGCCAATCGATAATAAATAAATCTTTACGGCCCTACTATACTTTATAAAATCTTGGCAAGTGTTGGTATTGTATTTTATTTAGGCTCTGGCCAGTTGGGCGATTATTTTTTGGATTTTTACGACATCACGCGGGCCGACGGGGTTGTGAATCATAACTGGCATTTGATTAGTTTTCGCTGTCATATCACTGTCCCAATATATAGATGTATTATTTATGTTTATTAGCGCTTGATTGGCATTATAATCACAACACTGACATATAATTTAATTAAGTATTTGCGTCACTAGCTTTATGATTATGCTAAACAACTGGCTATGACATCTGGTACCAGGATACCGCTAATGCTTTAACTAATGAGCGGAACGGAACAGCGAAGAAGAAGAAGAATATTTATTCGAATGCATGTTTTTCAGGTCTTGAGAAACGTAGTAGTAGTAGTATAAAGTATATATCTATAAATATGTATAAACTGGAATTTTAAACATTTGCATTGATATTCAAATTTAACATTATCTTGAAATTCTACTAAAGAGATCCTTCAATTTTAGCGAAATTTTACAAGTGAGCTTTTAAGTTCACATGCTTAAGATCAGTCGAGGCTTTAATTGACCATATTTATGCCCACTTAAGATCCTCCTTTTCAGCTGACTCGTTAACTGTCACTATCATTATATAAAAGCTGCACTCGTAATTGTGGGAAACTTTAACTGGCACCTTTTCTTCCGTCCTTTAACATACATGAACTGATCATATCCATGCATCCATACAGATGACCATCTTGAGCAACGCCCTGCTGTACCGTTAAATGTTAATTGTTAAGTGCATTTCAATTAAGATTTTGGGTCAATGCATTGCATTAAAGCCAAATTAAGCAAAAGCTGCTTTTTTACGCTGCTCGCTTCGCTCCTTTTTGCGCGAGTTTCTCATTTCTTGTTTCAGTGATTTTTTCGGTTTTCGTTTTTGTTTTGCTTTGGCGCTTCGATTCACGTGCTTCGGCGGGATCTGTTTGGCTGAAACTCGTTGGCCGCTCAATGGGACGGATTGGAGTCAATAACGCAATTCATCAATTCTCAAGTGGCATTTAATGCCATTTCATTCACTCAAAGTCAAACTGAGGCTGAGTCTGAGTCTGAGCCGGAGATGGGGTTCACTTTCGATATGCAAAACTGAATGCGTTGCATGCGTTGCATAATTAATAAAACCAGCTCATAAAATTGAACTTGCATATTGAAATTGCATAGGCGAAGTGTGATTTATAAGGCCTTGCCCCGATATTATATAAGCGGTGCATTAAGAATAGTGTCTGAGGCTTATAGTTGGCATTTGAAAGCCAAGTAGCTGACAGATAAGACTTAAGTCAATAATCGTTTACGATATCAATTTAAGTTGTTTGTCGCCTCTTATCAGACCTCAAAACACACACACTTGACTTAAGATTGGCATCTAGAAAGAATTCAGAATTGCTATTTTTAAAAACGCGCCAATTAGATGCGCATGTGAGTGCAATTTGCACTTGTAAATAAATACAACGTGACTGGGCTTAATTTGTGATTTCGATTTGAGCGTCACATTAATCACAAATAATTAGTTCGAATATATCAACTTTAGCATCATAGATAAAACAGACAAAAAAAAAACAATTGAGGAAACTATTTCCTTTTTTTTGCACACAACTCATTTAGTTAACATAAACAACAATTGTTATTGTTATTTTTGTGTAATGTGCTTAGCCTATTTAATTATAATAGTGTACATATACCTTTTACAGCACTAGTTTATTATAATTACATTTTTTTGCCATGGCCATATTTTAAAGATTTTATTTTAATTACCTTGCACAACTGTTGATAATATGGTTGTAATAATCAGATGCGCGTGGTATTTGTTTAAACGTTCGCCAATTTGTTTGTCCTCTACATTGACACCAATTGTTTATTGGCACCTTTGCGTTAATTAACGCCCGCAAACCGCCTGGACGAAATCGCGACAAAATCGCACGAAAAAACACTTAAGAATCGTACGGCAATTAGCCAAAAGCTAATTTCAGTTTACACAAAGCCAATTGTTTAAATGCCTTTGTTGTGTACAGCAAAATAACTGTGAATCTTACTTTGATTCAGTTAGCCACTGATTGCGTTTAAAGTCGCGCGCGCCTTTTTTTTGTGAGCTGCTGCTGTGGCTGCTGCCTTTTGTTGTTAGCTCTCGGGCGATCAGTTAGTGACTGATATTAAGCCAATGTTTGTGCCTGAATTTGTTACTGCTGCCGGCGACAGCAACGACAGCGGCTATAAGCCACCGACAGCACTCACAGATACAGTTACAACTGTCTGATGCGATACGACGGGGGCAGCAATTAGCGCAGCGGACAATAAACGATACCGTGACGCAGGTGGGGCGAAGTCGGCCTCTCTCCCTCTATCTCCCTCCCTCTCTCTCTCTCTGTCTTGCTTGCAGTGCGTGTGAACGTGTGTGCTTTCTACAGCGTGTTTCGTGCTTTTTTTTGGTCATTTTGCAGCAAGACAGGTCTGCCATTGCTCATACGCAGCGTTGTCACAGCGAGCACAGGGTGGCAACCAGTCGCTCCAGTTGCAGTCGCTGCGCTGCAGCTAAGGCCGCTAAGATTAATTGCCTCAGGTGTGAGACATCATATTACAATTAGCACTGATAAGCCAAGACGGGTCTTAATAGTGAAGCGCTTGTATATTTCAATTTTATCTAAGCGTAGCAACAATTTGAAGCAATGAACTTGACTAAAATTAGCTAACAACAACAAAAAGATTTGTTGTGTTCTTGTAGATCACAAATACGCAAAAATAACAAGATTTAAGTTAAGTTGAAGCTAATATTTAATTTATTTAAGTTTATGTCTTGGCAAATAGAGCTCTCTTTTACTGCTTGAGTTTAATGTTTTCGCCTTTAATTGATTTATTATTATACATTTATCTATTTTGTACAATACTTACATATTCTTAAGACTTGTGAGCACCCTGTATGCACCAGAGACACAGTGTCTGCCAGCAGCAGCATTATAGCCATTTTCATCAGTTTTGCAGTTGCCATTTTCACTACTACTACTACAACTTGACTAAAGAGCAGAGGGGACAAAGCAAAGGGGGCAGAGTCCATCAAATTGGGAGCGTAACTTAAGAATTTGTGAGGCGCCTTAAAGAGCCAGCTATACTATTAAGAGTACTTAAACATGGCAATTACTTAGTCTCAGTTGTTGTTGTTGCTGTTGTTGTTGTTGTTGTTGTCGCCTTGAGGCGTCTCTTTAAGTCGGATCATGGAGTTGTGTGATTAACTTGTTTCAAGTGGTTATTGCTGCTGTTGTTGTTGTTGTTGTTGCTGCTATTGCACTCGATTTGGTTTGTCTGTCCATAAAATATGAAACACTCGATTGTTGCTGTTGTTGTTGTTGCTGCCTGTTCCATTCAGTGGGGCAGTGGAAAATTTTGAACGCACAATTTGAAATGCAATTTTCACGTGCTGCGCATTTTGAGTTCATTTCAGACTTAATTCAAGCATGGCTAGTTTGTCGCGCATTGATTTATGGAAAATTTTAACTAAACTTAACATTTACTTGCGCTTGCAATTAGTTTAAGGCATTTATTGTGCACATTGCAAACAAGAGACGTCTGAGTGCTCATATCTGAAATTGAAGTAATTGTCTAAATTGATAGCTTGTTAATTTGTTAGCAGGTGTATCTTTAATTTGCGCTCAAAAGAAACAAGCAAAGATACTAGTTACACATGACGTATACGCAGGGTGTGCAGAAGGTTGACTTTTGGCTGGGCTTAAGTGGAAATATTATAGATAATAAATATATGTATAGATATATAAACGGAACATAAGGCAAAGTTCAAGTATACACAGTATGATATAATATACAATTATTTAAATCTGATATAATATATGATCATGGGCTCAGAGAAAAAGGTTTGCCATTTTAAGTCATTAATCGTATCTTGCCGTTTGCTTTTCGTGTTTGCAATTTCAATCAGTTTGAACCGCACTCGACATGTCTCGTTTTTAAGTGCAAATACCTGGAAAATGTTGTATCATTGTGTATTGTGGATAATCATTTGTTATACAGGGTGTATCCATTAGCTCCTTCATTGCAAATGCAAAACGCGACCCCCAACATACATACATATATTTTCGTCTCACCGCAGCAAAAAATAAATACTGGACAAAGATTATTTAAAATGCATGAAACTCGTTTAACGCGAATTCCGTGGCACGTAATATTTGTGTGCTTTATTGTTTTATACAAACAAATAATAATAATGTTAATGTGTATAAACAAATCGATATGCTTCCGCAATTGGTTCCGGAACTGCCTTCGCCCACTGCGCACTGATATTGTCCGCCATAGCATTTTGGGATCGGATTTCAGTCCAGTTTTGTAGTTAAAGTTCATCATCCGCGTGTCTAGCAATTAATTAATTAATTGATTAGCATGCAAAGTGCGCTTGGCATTAGTCGTCTCTAGATTGTCGCATCCGATCGGAGTGAAACGACCCATACTGATACTGACTCAACGCAGATGTCAAATCTGATATGCTTAAAACACAAACTGCGATCCAGTCAAGAGTCGCTGGCTGCTGACCTTGCATGATGTCAAACATGGTGTCGCATGTTAATTGAATGGGCGTTTGATGTCTCCACAACATCTTGAGGGCGGCACACATCGCACACATTGCAAGTGGGTCAGCAGTTATAGGGAGACAAGTGCTTTGCTACTACAAAACCAGCGTTTGTTTTATCCCCGAGTTAACGCCTTTTATTGAATACATTTTTATACCCTGAACCCATTAAAAATGGGTAAAAAGGGTATTATGGTTTTGTGCAAAAGTATGTAACAGGCATACGGAAGCATCTCCGACCATATAAAGTATATATATTATTGATCAGTATCAACAGCCGAGTCGATCTAGCCATGTCCGTCTGTCTGTCTGTCCGTCCGTCTGTCTGTATGAACACGCGGATATCAGAGACTACATGAGCTAGAGACTTCATATTTGAAACATAAGTTCTCCTAATCCCGGGACAGATCAAGTTTATTTCATTTTATCGATAACTCGTACCGTTTAAAAGTTATCGATAAATTTCGATTTCAGACTAGAGCTTTTGGGACATAACTTCAAAGTTATAAAAGCTAGAGGCCCCAAATTTGGCATGTATAATCTCGAATAGCATACACATGTAACATATATTTCACTTTTTGGATACCACCCCCAAACCCCACACAGTTCAAAAAACGCATTTTTTGGTTTTGGTTTGGTCACACATATTATCGACAATTGCTTGCCCCAAAAATATCAATAAGATCGGACAATAAACACAGAAGTTATTTAAGATTTTACTTTCCATTGTGTGGGGCTCAGTGAAAAAGCAAGATAACTGCTTAAACCGTTTTCACAGCTTGCAGTAATGTGTGGTGTGTTTGTATGTATGCACACTATTAGGCAAGTATGAATGATTGTAAGGACTGGGTTCAGTGTATCTCGTAGTCGGGCACTCCCGACTAGAGCACTCTTACTTGTTATTATAAAGCCTGTTTACTTTTCGCTCAAAACAAAAGGTCTTTGTTGGCAGTGCCACTCGAAAAAATCAAAAGCGAACTGAAAGCAACTAAATTGCTAATGCATTCATATAAGTATACTTATGACATACATATATTATATATATGCATGATCCACTAAACGTTTTCACAATGTAGTTAAGGAATGCTGTATGGCACTTTCTAAACAAATCTCGTCGCACATTTCTATAGAAAACTCAATTTCCGCATAGGTGGAGAAGTATTTTGCATGCATGTTGTGGGTACATAAATTATAAGAGCAGTCAAGCTGTGCTTTAATTACAGCAATTAGCATTCAGCATGACTAACTGCAGCAACAATTTGGTAGCTGCGTCATCGGCGGCGAGAACAAGAACAATTGCTGTAAGTTCCCAGACAGCTTCATAGAAATCCAAACTTATACAACAATGCTTTACAATTGAGTTTGTTATTATTTAAAATAATTTCAATGGGTAACAGGAAAATAGTAACAAAACCTAATAAATGCACTTTTCGGCTTAAATTAAAACCCAGTTCTATTCGCCCTTGTAGACAGGCTTGCGTTTCTCAGCAAAGGCGGCCAGGCCCTCCAGCCGATCCTTGGTGGGTATAACCTGACTGTAGCACACCTCTTCGATGGAGTAGCCGGTGGTCAGATCCACCTGCAGGCCCTTGTCAATGGCTAGCTTGGCCATGCGCACGCCCACTGGTCCATTGGGCAGTATTTCCTCAGCCAGCTTCACAGCCTGCTGATAGGCGGCATCCTTCGTATCGTTCTGCTCCACCACATGATTGACCAGGCCCAGCTGCTTAGCCTCCGAGCCGTCCAGCACGCGTGCGGTAAAGATCAACTCCTTTGCCAGTGCGGGGGAGATCAGGCGGGACAGACGCTGAGTGCCGCCAGCGCCCGGTATGATGGCTAGACGTGTCTCCACCAGACCCATCTTGGCATTGGAGGCAGCTGTGCGTATGTCACAGGCGAGCGCCATTTCCAGGCCACCGCCCAAGGCAGCGCCATCCAACGCCGCAATCACTGGCATCGGAAGCTGCTCAATGCTGATGAGCAGGCCACGCAGCTGGGTCACAAATTCACCTGTTTCCTCAGCGCTCATGTCTGATTTAAATAAAAAATTTTAATAATTAAAAAAAAATACTTTACAAATATGTTTAACAAAAAGTAAGCGCTGGAGATGCCGGGGATTGAACCCGGGGCCTTTCACATGCAAAGCGAACGCTCTACCACTGAGCTACATCCCCTACCTTTGCGTTCTTTCAAATCGGCGCCAGCACAAAAAATGCCAGGTGTGAGACTGCGCAGCACAACCACTCGCGATTCATTGTCGCGCTTAATGTCCTCCAGGATAAGGCTGAATGTGTTCACCAGTCCACGACTGAACGAGTTTTTCGCCACCGGCCTATTGAGTCCCAACACTGTTATGCCCGCCTGGCTGCCCTCGAGCCGCTCCACAAGCACTTCATTGCCGTCGCCTATGCTCGCGTCCACGGAGTAGCAATATCGGCTTCCTGCTTTTAGCGGCAGCGAATTGCGCGTAATGAGTTTTGAAGCACGTTGCAGAAGTATCGACATTTTTAATTATTAACAACAATAACAAACTACTATTCAAAAGAACGAAAAAATATGGTTACAACACCGGCAGTGAGAACAAAGAGCGATAGGCGAAGAAGAAGAATTAACATAGTGTTATGAGTCGACGATTGCATACTCTTGCGGCCGCTCTAAGCAGTTGAAGCTCTTTTATATTACCTCAGCAAATATTTGACTGATGCTAATTAAAATCCGAAAGCCATTAAACACAAATTAGAAGAAATCAGCATATATATACATGTTAAATTTTAAAAAATAATTGCCTGCAGCAATGCGTTTAACATTTTGTGACCATATGACAACATTGTATCACCTGCTGCTAGGGTATAAGAACAGCTGTGGCATCAGTGTTGATTAACATTTCGCACATATCGATAACAATAGAAATTTTCTTTTGCTACAACTACAGCCGGTCACTTCTAAATTACTTTTTACTTGTGCAGTTTGTAAATAAAACGCATTCAAATAAAGACAAGTGCAAATTTTTGGCAAAACAACACCAACTGCTGGCATCTGGGCACGTTCCCAATTCCAATTGGGAGGCAGCAGCGACCACAAACAACAATACATACACTCTTTGCCTCCCACATTTGCATGACGTAGTCCGCCCAAAAGGGAATCGGCCACAATACGGAACGACATTAACAGATAGGAATCTCTGAGCTGCGTGCCGTGTAACCTTTGACTAATTGTATGCATGCGTAAGCGGATCCATGATGCTATTGTTTTGTATTTTGTAGAACCCTACGCCTGCCGCCGTGGGCTTGAGGATGCTGCTGCGCGGCGTGCAACTGTTGCAGCGCCGGCACCAACAGTTCACGCGTGCCGCTTGCCAGTGGAGGCGCCAGCAATTACACAGTGGCGCCTGGTCTTATGGTCTGCAATGCAACGAATGCACGCCGCTCCGGTTACAGGCACGCAGCCGCCTTGGTGGAGGTGGAGGAACAGGAGCAGGAATCAATGGTTGGCTGCTGCAGGTGCGTTGCAGTGCCAGTGGCAAGGACAGGGATCCAACGTCTGGGCTTAAACCTGAGGCAGCTGACGAGCAAACCGAGGGGGATGCGGCCAATCAGCCTAGTGCCGTGCAAACGAAAAACTATGAAATAAAAACCTCCAAGGGTATACTTTCGATAACCACCACCATCGAGGATTCGAAGATCAATGAGATTGTATTCGAAAAAACCGAGCTATCCCCGGTGGCTAAACTAAATGAGCCCGCGCTAAATCTCTCCATGTCCATGTCAGACACCACGGTCAATGAGAACGTTACGCCACCATCCAGTGCGCCGGTGCTACTACCAAAGCCAGAGGCTGACACTGCTCCGCCGAAGCCACGCAAGGAAGGTGCAGAGACAGTGGTTGCGTCACCACCGCCAGTGCCGCCGGCACCAAAGCGACCGCGCTTCGACTATCGCATATCCCTGGAACGTAACTTTGTGACGCCGGCGCGAGCCATATCCGATTTCATGCTAACGTTATCGGACCTGGAGAAGCTGCCTAAGATCAAGCGGCGGTCGCCCTACGAACAGGAGCCGCCCATGACCGTCTACTGGCGACGCGATGTCGAGGCTAAAGCCTTAGAGGTGTGGGGCTCGCGCGAATGCATGGTCCGCGAGCGCTTGAAGCGTGATATGGAGCGCAAGCAGTATCAGCAAAGTAAGTTAATCTCAGTGCTAGGTCGAGATCAATGAGATTCTAATGTATGCAAGCTCGCAGATGTGTTTACGGTGAAGCGCCGCCTGCGCGACTATCGGCGAGAGATGGGCTCTCGCACAAAGGGCTTGCTGGACACCGATTTGAATGCTGAGAAGTCCGGCCAAGTGGTGGCCACCGCCATTGCCATGTAAGTGCATTCATATATAGAAATTCAAACTTGTATGACTTGTTTAACTTTTGTTGTCTTATTTGCAGCAATGCAGCGAATTTGTTGTTCAAGACGGGCGGTTGGGTTTATAGCGGCTCTCACAGCATGTTTGCGGAGGTTATACACTCGCTGGCGGATTTGATCAATCAGTTGATTCTGGCCTTTGGCATCTACAAGTCGTCCCAGGTGCCAGACACGGATCATCCGTATGGCTACATGAACATGCGGTACGTCTCCTCACTCATCTCCGGCGTTGGCATCTTCTGCGTGGGCAGCGGTCTATCCATTTACCATGGCATCGAGGGCATTCTTCACCCGCAGCCCATTGCAGATCTGTTTTGGGTCTATTGTATACTGGCTGGTTCGCTGGTTTCCGAGGGCGCTACACTCATGGTGGCCATCAATGAGCTGAAGCGATCTGCGAAAGTCAATAATATGAGCTTTAAGGATTATGGTAAGGTAGCCATTTGGATTAATTGCGCATGTGAACAGTTTCTGATCTGTCTATTTTGCAGTAATTAGCGGCAAGGATCCCTGCGTAAATGTGGTGCTCTGCGAGGATGCCGCAGCCGTTGCTGGTGTCATAGTCGCCGCCAGCTGCATGGGTTTGAGCAGCTACACTGGTTCGCCTATGTTCGACGCGGCAGGATCATTGGTCATTGGTGCGCTCTTGGGTGCCGTTGCTTCCTTTATAATATATACGAATGCCAATGCGCTAGTCGGTGTGTCCATATCAATGGATCGTCTAGAGAAGATCAATGCTGCGCTAGAAGCTGATGTGATGATTCGTGCTATATACGATGTCAAGGGCATAGACATTGGAAATGGCCGAGTGCGCTATAAGGTTTGTTTTAATATGTGTACAATACAATTCCTTAGGCATCCTGCTTACAACTGTCTTCTTTTTGACAGGCTGAGCTGGACTTTGACGGGCGCGAGCTAACGCGTTCTTATTTGGACAAGCAGGATCTGAACAAGCTGCTGACGGTACGTATAATAAATAAGAATTTCACATCATGCTATAGAATTCATGTTTTACAGATTGTGCGAGGCTTTCGTAATGTGGATGATCTGGAGAGCTTTTTGCTGGACCAGGGAGAGAGCATTGTGGACCTCATGGGTGGAGAAATTGATCGCATCGAAATGAATCTGCGCGTGAGCTGAAAATAATTAATTTGTACCTGCTAAGTTGATAATCCCATTTTCTTTGTGTATTTTTAGACGCAATTTCCGGAAATACGCCATGTCGATCTGGAGATACTCTGAAGCCTTTGTTGCTGGCTTCACCCATTAATATATATTGGTCTGGACGTGCTGGATGTACTTTCCAAAAGCTCTCAATCAAAATTTGCCGTCTAGTTTATATTTATTTCGGTTGTACGGCTGTTCGTCGTCCTAGCCCAAAATTTAACTTTGGTCAATAATGTCTGGCTGTTTTTCGGGTAGTTAAGGGAAAAATGTTAAGAAAAAACTTTACTTAAGCTTAAATTTGTAGAAGTTGCTTAAATTAGCAATCCTAGGCTACGTTTTCTCAAATTGTGCGATCGTTTCGTCTGTTCTAATATTATGCCGATAGAAGTTGTGTTAGTTATTGTTTTAAATTTGACTCTAAAACGTAATAGAACAATTGTCAATTGAGAAAACTGTTCGTAAACTTTGCCTAATAATCTGCTTTGTATTGTGAACAATAAAACTTCAAACAGTTAATAGCAATTAGCACATTGACGACTTGAAATCAACAGCTTCAACAAATTGAACTTGTCTGGCAACGCCAACGCCGCTCTCACTCAGTGTGTGTGTGTGTGTGTGTTTGTGTGCGCTTGGCTCTCTGTTTACATGTCGAACTTGAAGCTGTCGCTGCTGACTGCGCATAATCGATGGAAGATGCCTGTATGTATTTTAACAGCGCACGCGACTTTCGCTGTTGGCGCTTGCAGAGAAGAAGAGTGAGAGCGAAAGAGAGAGAACCAGCGACGCCGGCGCAGACAGCTCGCATATTTGAAGAGAGGCCAAAGCTTTGGAATTCGCTTGATCGCCGATGTTGTCTCGATGTTGGTCAGTCGCAATCGGCGCGTATATTGAAACGGTTTGCAAAACGACTTGGATTATTTAAATGCTTATTCATTGAGAGGTGAAAACAAATGAGTTGTTAAGTGCGTGCCATAATCATAAATTAAATCAATTGTTTGCACGCGCACTTGTTAATACCTCATTATAATTTTGTTTAAGAAAACATTAATAATCTGCGAAGTGCACACACACACAAGTGGACAAATGTATATTTGTGTTTGCTAATAAACAAAGAGCTGGAATTGTTTATCTTAAATGCTGTTGAAGCAAAACGCAATTCATGTGAACTATTCAAGTTACTTATAACATATTGGAAATGAATAATGCACAGCAAATTTGAAGTATTTCTGCAAGCTGTTTAGTTTTCAAAGTAAACAGAGCATTATAGGGGTAAGTTTTAAAGATTATTATTCTTAAAATGTAATAATGTCGTCTGGGTTTGGTGTGGCAAATTGGACTGGCTACTGTGTTCAGTTAGTTGACCCATTAGTGAGTAAGGGTCGTCAAACCCCGCTCATTCAATTCACATGCTAATTAGTTGGCAGCGTCAGACGCGAGTTATGCAGCGCATAATAAATGTGATAAAAGAAATTTCCGTTTCGTCGCTGTTGACATTTCGACTGTAGTCGCTTATATACCGGTTAGTTTCGATACGAAATATAAACTATAAGTCTATTGCGCAATTGGATTGGATTGGATGCCGATTCGCTGGCACAAATTGAGATCACACACAACAAACTTGACATTATGCTGATTCAGTTCTGTTCCAGCTTTGAGGCGCGCAACCAAAATGTGAATTGGCACTTTTTTTTGTGGAGAGCTTTTATGCTGTAATGGGAACTCAATGTCAGTCCATGGGCAATCAATTGGCAACGGACTGTAATTGCACACGGAGCTGAGTTCAAAGATCTTGCTGAAATTAGCATATACATATGTACATAATACATAATACATTCCAATCTCGACATTGCACCTTAATTAGTCAACTAATGAGCTCTAATCGCAGTGCATAACCCTTCCCCTTTATTGCTTGGAAATATAAACAATGCAAATGAAGCAACCACTCACGATGTGGCTGGAGATGCATCTGTGGCTCATCAGCCTCGTCGTTGCATGCCAATCGACTCAGCCGCCGCATATCATCTTCATTCTGGCGGATGATCTGGTAAGTGAGCTTAACAAGCCATGGCGCTTGACTGCCTTTTTGATCTGCCGCTCTCTTTTCCATTTTCTTATAGGGCTTCAACGATGTCGGCTTCCGTGGCTCGGCGCAGATTCCCACGCCCAATATCGATGCTTTGGCCTATTCGGGTCTCATACTCAATCGCTACTATGTCAATCCAATTTGCACGCCCTCCCGCTCCGCACTCATGACCGGCAAATATCCCATACACACAGGTGAGCTCATCAAACAGTTGCCGCTCTACCTTAAACTGGCTCGGGATCGAAAATCGGATAAGTTTTGACAAAGTTATGGGAGTTTAAAACATTCGACGAGAATTTCTAGGTACTCTTATCTTGGCAATTGGAAAATAAAGGTCCAATCATGATCAAAACTGTCTCGGGAATGAGAATCGGATCAGTTATGACAAAGTTATGGGAGTTTGAAACGGTGAAAGACAATTTCTAGGAACTGAAGAGACTTATCATGGCTTGTTTTTAATAGAAAAACGAAAATTTGGAAATACTTCAAATATTTATGCATATATAAAGTAGAAGTCGAACAGCGATCAAAACTGCTCCGGGAACAAAAATCGGATCAGTTTTGATAAAGATATGGGAGTTTAAATTCATAGAAGGGCATTTCTGCTTCAGGTTTCAATGCATATCTAAGAGGTTAAACCATGATCAAAACTGTCTCGGGAGTGAAAATCGGATAAGTTTTTACAAAGTTATGGATGTTTCAAGTGTTCGAAAGGTATTTCAATAGAATATCCATCTAATATACAGTTTTATATATTTCTTAATTCCTAATAACCGCTTAACGAGATTATACTGTATGATAAGACTCTCACTTCCTTTTCAGGCATGCAGCATACGGTTCTCTATGCCGCTGAGCCGCGTGGTTTGCCTCTGGACCTAAAAATCCTACCGCAATATCTCAACGATTTGGGGTAAGTTGTAACCCAGACTTCCTTTCAACTTAACCCTAATCCTGCCCTTATCATCTCTCGCAGATACACCTCGCACATAGCCGGCAAGTGGCATTTGGGCCACTGGAAGCTGGCCTATACGCCGCTCTTTCGCGGCTTTAGCAGCCACGTGGGCTACTGGTCGGGACACCAGGACTACAGTGACCACACAGCAGTGGAGCACGGCTACTGGGGACTGGACATGCGCAATGGCACCGAGGTGGCCTACGATATGCACGGACAGTACACCACGGACGTAATCACGCAGCACTCCGTCAATGTGATTGACGCACACGATGCAGGCAAGGGTCCGCTCTTTCTTTACGTGGCCCATGCGGCGGTGCACTCGGGCAATCCTTACAATCCGCTGCCAGCCAAGGATGATCTCGTGCGGGGACTGGACAAGATTGCGCACTATAAGCGGCGCAAATATGCGGGTGAGTTGGGAACGCTATTTAATCTTCTTAACCCCTAAGATAACCTATCATTATTGCTTATAGCTTTGGTTACCGCCATGGACGAGTCTGTGGGCAGGATTGTGGAGCAGCTGCGTAGATCTAGCATGCTCGAGAACTCCATAATCATCTTCTCGACGGACAACGGCGGACCCGCCGAGGGGTTCAACTCAAACTTCGCCTCCAACTTTCCCCTGAGGGGTGTGAAGAACACCCTCTGGGAGGGTGGAGTGCGTGGCGCAGCGCTCCTCTGGTCGCCCCAGCTGACGAAACGTCCCCGCACAGCCGAGCAGACTATGCACATAACGGACTGGCTGCCCACGCTGGTGGAGGCAGCCGGCGGAGAGGCGGCTCTGGCCAAGCTGAGCGGGCAGAAGCTGGATGGGATGAGCCTGTGGCAGGCGCTGGTGCGGAATGAGGCATCGCCGCGCAAGAGTGTGGTGCACAACATCGACGACATCTGGGGCAGCGCCGCACTGAGCGTGGGCGACTGGAAGCTGGTGAAGGGCACCAACTACAACGGCTCCTGGGATGGCTGGTATGGGCCGGCGGGTGAGCGTAATCCACACGACTACGACTGGCAGCTGGTGACCAAGTGTGTGACGGGTCAGGCCATGCAGCAGCTGAAGATGCTGCCCAAAACAGCGGATCTGATACGATTGCGTGAGGCAGCCAGCGTTGTCTGTAAGGATGCGAAGGCCAAGGCCAGCGAGGACATCGCCTGCAGTCCCCTAAAGGAGCCCTGTCTCTTCAATGTGCGTGAGGATCCTTGCGAGCTGCGTAATCAGGCCAAGCAGTAAGTTAATAGTGTAATCCCATCAAGCTCCATCTGATGTGTATCTTATACTTGCAGGCATCCAAAGGTGCTGGAGCTGATGCTGAACGAGCTGCAGTTGTTTAATGCAACAGCTGTGCCGCCTGGGAATAAGCCCGACGATCCTCGGGCTAATCCGCGGCTCTGGAACCATACGTGGACCAATTTCGGCGATTATGCTGAAGGAAAGTACTGTATTTAAATGCTCATTATTTCAATTATTAGATTTTGTAATATAAAACGTTGAAAATTTGAAAGTAGAGTTAGCACTTTAACTGTTTCCTAGTTCCTGATAATTTACTTTTTTTTACAGGCTTATTTGGTCAGTTAGGCATATTTTATAGAATGTATATTAGTTGGTTAATGTAGATCTTTTGTGTAGACAACTTTGAAATAGCGATAGCGGTTGAAACGTCTTCAAGCTACCAATGACAATCAATCGGAATCTATACTTCATCGGATCTTAAAAGCTGTTGTTATACTCCGAAAACTGAACGTCGGATTTTCTATCTTTTCAAAACCATATAAGCTTAATTCCAAGCTGAAAGCCTCTTTAATCAAAATGCAAGCGACTTTATAAAAATATGTCTTTATTCATTTACATACTTATGCGCAAGCAATTCTTGCATTAAACAAATCTTGGTTTAAATGTCTACTCCTTTCCTTCCATCCGTTTTTTTTTTGGGTTCCTTACCGCTTGTGAGCAGAATATTTTCTTTTTTTGTTCTCATTTGCAACTACAACAAGTTGAACTTATGCTAAGTGAAGTTTAAGATTAGGAAGTATTGTGAGCGGAAGATAGTATGAGATAGCGTTGAGATGTGTATAGAGTACAGTGAGGGCGATAGATCGTGTGGATCCCGTATAAAGGGTAACGGTAACGGTAACGGTAACTAGTTCATAGTTCTAAAATGTCTTAACTACTAAATATTGATCTACGTCTTGCAATAATCTCGTCTGAAGTGCTAGCTATGAAGCTGTTCGGTGTCTTGCTCGGTGTCCCATTGGTCGCTCTAATATCTGTAGCCGCTGCCATCGTTGTCGCCGTTCTGGCCACCGGGTCCGAAGCCGTTGCCATTGCCATTGCCATTGCGTCCCTGTCCTGGCTTGCCGCTGGAGTAGCCACGACCGTCAGCGTTGTCCTGTCCAAAGCCGCCCTCCTGGCCATTGGGACGGCCACTCGAGTAGCCCTGACCATCCTGACCGCCATCCTGGCCAATGACGCGTCCGCCAATAATCACGCGACCACCATCGGAGCCACTGGAGCCACCATTGCCGTTGCCGTTGCCGCTACCATTACCGCCTGGACGTCCGCTCGAGTAACCATTCTGGCCTAGATCTTGACCGCCGGGACGGCCACCAGAGTAGCCACCCTGTCCAGCATCCTGACCACCGGGACGACCACCAGAGTAGCCAGCCTGTCCCGCATCCTGACCACCGGGACGACCACCAGAGTAACCATTCTGGCCCAAGTCCTGACCACCTGGACGACCGCCGGAGTAGCCACCCTGACCCAAGTCCTGGCCACCTGGACGACCGCCGGAGTAGCCACCCTGACCTGAATCCTGACCACCTGGACGACCGCCGGAGTAGCCACCCTGACCCAAATCCTGGCCACCGGGACGACCACCAGAGTAACCGCCCTGACCCAAATCCTGACCACCTGGACGACCGCTGGAGTAACCATTCTGGCCAAGATCCTGACCGCCGGCACCGCCCGCACCGCCTGAACCGCCAGCTCCCGTATTGGCATCGCCCTCGTAGCGCACCTGTGGACGGTAGCCCTGCTGATCCGCCTCGTACTCAACGATCTGCAAAGGAAACAAAAGAGAGAAGCGGAGATTAGCATTGAGATAGGAGCTGTGGAAATAATTGCCGCGATGTTCGCCCCAGGACCTCCACTGCAGCCAGACCAACTCGCTTACTTGCTTCCTTCCATCGGGCAACAGAACATTGTACTGGCCGGTGGTGAAGTCACCGTCGCGCATCTCTGAATGCCCGAATGAGAGCCCACTTGGAGCGTCCTCAACTTGGTAATTAAATTCGTACTTAGCGGGCTCCTACGGCCGTAGCGAGAGAGCGTGTGGAGAGAGAAAGAGAGAGACAGATAGAGACAGATCAAGATAGACGTAAGAGGCAGTTAGGAAGTGAGTGAGTGTACGAGCGAGAAATAGACAGAGAGAGAGAGAGAGACAGAGAGAGAGAGAGAGACGCAAGCAATTCGGAGCGGTGCAAGAGAGATCTGAGCGTGCAGCTTTTGTTTTTTGAGAAGCTTTCAGTTCCCGGCGAATCCCAAACTGATTCGTGTGCGTGCGGAAGGAGCCAAGTGGGAACCCAGGCCAAAACGGATTTGCTACTTACATCGTTGTCATAGCCGCCACCAGCACCAGCACCACCAGGGCCACCAGCGCCGCCAGCGCCGCCAGCACCGGATCCAGATGCAGGCGGACCATACGAGTCGGAGGGCTTGCCACCAAATCCACCCTGTCCCTGGCCCTGACCCTGACCGGGAGCGCCGTAGCTGCTCGATGGACGACCATTGCCATTACCATTGCCAGCACCAGGAGCACCATACGAGTCCGAGGGTTTGCCGCCGAAACCACCTTGTCCTTGTCCTTGACCCTGACCCTGACCGGGAGCGCCGTAGCTGCTCGAGGGACGTCCGTTGCCGCTGCCCGAGCCTGGAGCGCCGCCAAATCCACCCTGACCCTGTCCAGGAGCGCCATAGCTGCTTGAGGGACGGCCGTTGCCGTTGCCATTGCCAGCACCAGGAGCACCATACGAGTCCGAGGGCTTGCCGCCGAAACCAGCTTGTCCTTGACCAGGAGCGCGCGTAGCTGCTCGAAGGGCGACCGTTTCCGTTGCCTGCACCAGGAGCGCCATAGGAATCAGATGGTTTGCCACCTTGGCCTTGTCCCTGACCGGGAGCGCCATAGCTGCTCGAAGGACGACCGTTGCCATTGCCGCCGCCAGCACCAGGAGCGCCATAGGAATCCGAGGGCTTGCCGCCAAAGCCACCTTGACCCTGTCCCTGACCCTGCCCAGGAGCGCCATAGCTGCTTGAAGGACGACCACCGGTGCCGCCTTGTCCTTGGCCCTGTCCTTGTCCTTGTCCCTGACCGGGAGCGCCATAAGTGCTCGAGGGTCGACCATTGCCAGCACCCGGAGCACCATAGCTATCCGAGGGTTTGCCGCCAAAGCCGCCCTGTCCCTGTCCCTGACCCTGTCCAGGAGCACCGTAGCTGCTTGAGGGACGTCCATTGCCGCCAGCACCGGGAGCACCGGGAGCAGCGCCCTGTCCCTGACCCGGCGCACCATAGCTATCGCCCGGCGAGGGCGGCAGATAGGAGTTCACTGGTGGCTCGGGGCGTGCCAGCACCGCCGAAGTGAGCAACAGCATCAGGCCAAATAACTTGAACATATTCCACGTGTGTGTGTGTGTGTGTGTGCTTTGGATACTGCAGGGAGCAATTGGATCTTGACGATTTGCGCTACGGAGAGCAGCGCCAAATTCTGACTGATCTCGTTGTGCAGCCACAGCGCATATTTATATGAAACAACTCGCAACAGCGAACCGAAACTGAAACTGAAAGTCTAGGATGCACACACACACACACACACACACACACACACATGCAAGCAGCTAGCTGGTAGGGAGTTATGAGTAGATGTCGCTCAGCTCAGCTTGGCTCAGCTGCTTGGCTGCTACGTGTGGCAACCGCAGCGACTGCAGCTGCCACATACGATCATCTTCAAAGCGCGCCAACTCAGCTGCAGTTGAAGCAGCATTGTTGCCATTGCAACAACAACAACAACAATAACAACAACAATTGTTGCTGTTCTATTCGCCCGCCTGCCTGCCACAAAATCTCAATCTCAATCAGTCGCGTTTGCCGCTTGCGATTGTTTGTCGCGAACTCGGAGCTGCTGCCTCAGCCTCAGCTTCGGATTCAGCTTCAGCTTCTCTGCCCCATCATTGAGTTTGAGTTTCAGTTTTGTTGCTGGCTGATTCGCCTTCTTTTGGCGAGTGATTGTGTGTGTTGTTGCTGCTGTTACATACGTTGGCGCAAAGTAGTCTACTCCGTCGCTAGGTGAATGTTTCCAGCCATGTTTGCCACACAAAACTCACAGAGTCAGAGCAGCCGACTATCCATTCCCCCAAACCCCTCCTGCCTGGTGACGCTTTGCGTTTTTGTTTGCCTTGTCAAAAAAGTGAAGAAGATCGTGCCAAAGGCGACCCCAATTGGGAGTATGAGGAGCTATATCTATGTGTGTGTGTGTGTGTGTGTGGATGTGTACCGATCACAATCGTTGCATAGTTGGATCGTTTATGCAGTCGATGCAATTGAACTGCGTTTGATGGGCTTTTAGCATCAGTCTAGGCAACAATTTGTAACGCCTGGCGAGAAGCAAAACAAAAACAAGTGGAGAAGGATTATCTTCGGCGTGCCGAAGATTAAATACTCTTTTCGAACCTTAAAGCAATTTTTACTATTTTTCCGTGACTGCTTATTTAATTCGCAGATATTAATGTCGCATACATATACCCCTACATATAAAATAAAATATATAAAGGTATTCATGTAAACAGGGACGTTTCACTATCCGCAGCTCGTGGACGCGTCCCTTAGCATTCATAAGTGCTACCGAATTGAACAATATACAAGTTTCAGTTTTTCCAAAAGTCAAAAGTCAAAACTACATTACATATGTATACTACAATATACATACCAAATTTTGTGCCTGTTGCTCTTATACCTTTCAAGGCCGCTGTCGGAAATTGAATTGTCATAAAACTTAATCTGAACATACGAGAGCTTATATTCAGAATTTGAGATCCATATTTTTTTTCGCGTGTCATTGGTTTTGCCAATGAATTTAAATTTTTCTTTTGAATTATTCTATTAAAGCTACTTTATGTATGAAAAAAAACAAGTGGAGAAGGATTATCTTCGGCGTGCCGAAGATTAAATACTCTTTTCGAACCTTAAAGCAATTTTTACTATTTTTCCGTGACTGCTTATTTAATTCGCAGATATTAATGTCGCATACATATACCCCTACATATAAAATAAAATATATAAAGGTATTCATGTAAACAGGGACGTTTCACTTATCCGCAGCTCGTGGACGCGTCCCTTAGCATTCATAAGTGCTACCGAATTGAACAATATACAAGTTTCAGTTTTTCCAAAAAGTCAAAACTACATTACATATATATGTATACTACAATATACATACCAAATTTTGTGCCTGTTGCTCTTATACCTTTCAAGGCCGCTGTCGGAAATTGAATTGTCATAAAACTTAATCTGAACATACGAGAGCTTATATTCAGAATTTGAGATCCATATTTTTTTTCGCGTGTCATTGGTTTTGCCAATGAATTTAAATTTTTCTTTTGAATTATTCTATTAAAGCTACTTTATGTATGAAAAAAAAATTAGAAACAATTTAGGAAATTGAAAATAAATGAATTTGACTACAGCTATTATATATTTGAAAAGAAGAATAAGAAAAAATGAAAATAAATGACCAGTCGCCGCTGGTTTCGAACCCGGGTCCTCTCGCTCACCAGTTCGCAACTTTACCCACTACGCCACAAGCCGTTTTGATGATCGCTGACAAAATCCCTTGAAGAGCAGACTGTCAAAAGCTTTCTTGTTTTGCTTTGTACTGCTTACACCAAGCAGTTTTAAGAATCGCTAACAAACTCGATTTATACTGAGCTTTTGTTTTTTGTTTTTTCGCGTGGCATTGTTTTTGTTCTAAGCCATTGAAAGCAAATGAATTTGATTACAGTTATTATATATTTGAAAAGAAGAATAAGAAAAAATGAAAATAAATGACCAGTCGCCGCTGGTTTCGAACCCGGGTCCTCTCGCTCACCAGTTCGCAACTTTACCCACTACGCCACAAGCCGTTTCGATGATCGCTGACAAAATTGCTTGAAGAGCCGACTGTTACAAATTTCCTTCTTTTTGTTTTCCTGCAACCTGCAACTCGCGTTTGTCAGCATTTGTTTTTTCGCGTGGCATTGTTTTTGTTCTAAGCTATTGGAAGCAAATTAATTTGATTACAGTTATATATTTGGAAGGAAGAAAAAGAAAAAAGTATTAAATTAACAATCAGTCGCCGCCGAGGCTCGAACTTGAACTTGCGAAACATGCGTTCGTTAGCGCGGCTCTTTACGCCATACGCCACAAACCGTTTTGATGATCGGTGGCAAAATACCTTGAAGAGCAGACTATCAAAAGCTTTCTTGCGCTTCTTGCGCTTGACTTGTTTGCTCAGACTATCAAAAGCTTTCTTGCGCTTGACTTTGTTTGCTCATATGCACCTGTTTTTTCAAAATATTTAATGACGCATATCTTCGCTGTTTATGACTCAATCGATTTGCGATTTTACCCATCGATGAGTTATATGGATGTTCAAGTGTACAAGGAAATTTAAGGCAATTGCTTTGAAAACATCGGATTTATGGCCAAAACCGACTTTGAGGTGTATGGCAGCTATAAGATATAGTGGTCCGATCCGGCCGGCTCCGACCAATGTGCTGTCCCCTTGAATAATAAGTGTCTGTGCAAAGTTGCATCGCGATAGCTCAAAACTGAGGGACTAGTTTGCATACATACAGACAGACAGACAGACAGACAGACAGACAGACAGACAGACAGACAGACGGACATGGCTAGATCAATTTGTTTTTTTTTTATAAGCATATTGGCAGTAACTTTTTGGGGGTCTCAGACGCTTCCTTCTATGCGTTACAAACTTCAGGACAAACTTAATATATACTATTTTCTTCGAAAAGAGTATAAAAATTAGAAACAATTTAGGAAATTGAAAATAAATGAATTTGACTACAGCTATTATATATTTGAAAAGAAGAATAAGAAAAAATGAAAATAAATGACCAGTCGCCGCTGGTTTCGAACCCGGGTCCTCTCGCTCACCAGTTCGCAACTTTACCCACTACGCCACAAGCCGTTTTGATGATCGCTGACAAAATCCCTTGAAGAGCAGACTGTCAAAAGCTTTCTTGTTTTGCTTTGTACTGCTTACACCAAGCAGTTTTAAGAATCGCTAACAAACTCGATTTATACTGAGCTTTTGTTTTTTCGCGTGGCATTGTTTTTGTTCTAAGCCATTGAAAGCAAATGAATTTGATTACAGTTATTATATATTTGAAAAGAAGAATAAGAAAAAATGAAAATAAATGACCAGTCGCCGCTGGTTTCGAACCCGGGTCCTCTCGCTCACCAGTTCGCAACTTTACCCACTACGCCACAAGCCGTTTCGATGATCGCTGACAAAATTGCTGACAAAATTGCTTGAAGAGCCGACTGTTACAAATTTCCTTCTTTTGTTTTCCTGCAACCTGCAACTCGCGTTTGTCAGCATTTGTTTTTTCGCGTGGCATTGTTTTTGTTCTAAGCTATTGGAAGCAAATTAATTTGATTACAGTTATATATTTGGAAGGAAGAAAAAGAAAAAAGTATTAAATTAACAATCAGTCGCCGCCGAGGCTCGAACTTGAACTTGCGAAACATGCGTTCGTTAGCGCGGCTCTTTACGCCATACGCCACAAACCGTTTTGATGATCGGTGGCAAAATACCTTGAAGAGCAGACTATCAAAAGCTTTCTTGCGCTTGACTTTGTTTGCTCAGACTATCAAAAGCTTTCTTGCGCTTGACTTTGTTTGCTCATATGCACCTGTTTTTTCAAAATATTTAATGACGCATATCTTCGCTGTTTATGACTCAATCGATTTGCGATTTTACCCATCGATGAGTTATATGGATGTTCAAGTGTACAAGGAAATTTAAGGCAATTGCTTTGAAAAAAACATCGGATTTATGGCCAAAACCGACTTTGAGGTGTATGGCAGCTATAAGATATAGTGGTCCGATCCGGCCGGCTCCGACCAATGTGCTGTCCCCTTGAATAATAAGTGTCTGTGCAAAGTTGCATCGCGATAGCTCAAAAACTGAGGGACTAGTTTGCATACATACAGACAGACAGACAGACAGACAGACAGACAGACAGACAGACAGACAGACGGACATGGCTAGATCAATTTGTTTTTTTTTTATAAGCATATTGGCAGTAACTTTTGGGGGTCTCAGACGCTTCCTTCTATGCGTTACAAACTTCAGGACAAACTTAATATACTATTTTCTTCGAAAAGAGTATAAACACGACGATCGTCTCCATGTTTGCAAACAATTTTTATTTCTTTGCTGTCAAGCAGTTACAGCTTGAGTACTATATGAAACTGCAGTGATAAAGATTGTGTGGGTGTTAGGCCATAGAATATGTGATAAAGTACAATAGGGTGTCAGATTGCGTTAGCTAGTGCCATTTCTATATTTCTATAGATGAAATGCTGAATAGATATTAGAGTAATGAAATAATCAGAGCTCTTTAAACTCAAACCGATCAATAGGACAAGGGATAAGTAATATAAGCATAAATAATTGAATTTGAGAAATCAAAGGAATAAAAACTTATAAATGCAAGTTAGAGGTTCAAATGAGCCTAAGAACTGAATGTATATAAAGAAAAGATGAAGAAGAAGTGATACACTAATATGGTCTTTAGTTAAAGTGATAAATATGAATCGAATAAATAAAAGTATGCTTGAGTATGTAAACAAAGCATTTTGGATATAAAGCAAATGCATTAGTTCTACAAAAACTATATACATATGAAGATCCTAATACCAAAATACAAAATATACCATCATTATCATTATCATTATCATTATCTTATATACAAATCAAACTAATAAAATGCTGCTTAAGTACGACTAAACTTAGTCTACAAATTATAGCCAAATATTTAGCAATTGCTACCACTGTGTGCATCTCCAACGATGCTTTAATTGATATCCATACTTTGCCGTCAATCCAGATATTCGATTTATGTCAAATTAATTGTGCTCAGTTCTCACCTCCTACCGACGAATGCAACCCAGCCGGATCTCGAGTAGAAGCAACAATGGCAACTCCCACAAACAAACAGAGACGCTAAAATTAATTGCTCAACTACGTGCTGGGAGTCTCCACATCCACCTCCACCTCCAGCTCCAACTCCATCTCCACCTCCGCGTTGAGTCGCAAATGTGCAGACGTGCCGGGTGACTCTTGCCAGTTGCCAGTTGGGTCAGAAGTGAGCGATTTGTTGACAAAGACCATTGTCGTAGGAGCACGTCCAAGTCGGCAGCTTAACCCCTCAATTGACCCACATAACTCAGCTGGTAGCAACACAGCACAATGATCATTCAACTCTCTTTACGTTTTTATTACCACAAGCAAAAGTTCACTCCTGGGCCACTTTGTGTAGTGCAGTGTAGTTGCGCTTGTAGCGTCCATAAGCCTCCCAGAGGAGCAGCGTGTGCACCACATAGATGAGCACACAGACCACGCAGCAATCGTGCAGCACCAGCAGCAGCAGGCCACCCAGATAGACGCACAGCAGCAGGGTTAAAGTCGCCGCAAACAGTTGCAGCTGGCAGAGCCAGCGACGCTCATAGAACGCTGCAAAGGATACACATATTAAGAGATGACCTCATACACGTCACAGACGTACGCACAGGAGAGCAGGAGCAGCGTGTAGTAAGCAATGCCAATGGAGCCGTTGGGCGGATTCAGGCGCGTGGAGGTGGCACCAAAGATCAGCTGCGTCAGTCCAAAGCCGCGTCCATAGCTGCGGGCTAAGATTAAGTGGGCAGGCTCTAAACTAAACGCAGCACTTTCACACTTACTCGGACTTAAAGACCGCTGTGCAACTGACTTGTTCCGCCAAATCGCAGAGAGCCGTGTAGTTCTCATCGTAATCCAGCTGTATTTTCACATACAGCGAGTAGATGGAGATGAGCAGTCCACAGCAGCACAGCAGACGCAGACGTGTCCTGGAGCAAGTGTATTTGCTGGCGCACATGCTCAGGCTCGCAAGGATAATGAGACCAGTAGCTTTTCCTATTGCGACAACCTGTTGTCCACCAGGGTTGCCAAGCTACTCGAGTATAACAAAGTAGTGCAAATGCGAGTGAAGAACTCTTAGCTCGACAACCCTGTTCGCAGCTGCGCAGTTCACAGGATGCAGGACCTTAAGGTAAGTGAGTGTTGACTGCTATTTATAGCTGCATCAATTTGCCTAATTTGCGTAATATGTGTTGACACAAGAACCAACAGGTGATAAAAACTGTTGTTTGTTGTTTGTGAGTCGAGGAGAAGATTTAAACAGATTGATGATAGTGATATCTACACAACACTTATAGCACTCGAATTATATATAATTATTATAAATGCCATGCCAAACGTGTTGCCAAATGTGATTCACTTTTGTGTTCGAAATCATTTTATAACTTATCTAACCAGCGATCGACATTATAGTGTTAGATCAAAAAGATGCCATTTCCTGCCATCTGATAGAAGATAGAAACTATAAAAACCTTTTGCCGCACTAGATGCAATTATTCGTGAACGGACTGAAGATGTGGTCGCAACAGAAACGCCTTTTGCCAGTGTTATTGCTTTTTGTACTCGGACGTTACTCGTGTGCTTACAAATATAAGCTCATCCTTTTCAAATGATGAACTATTTTCCAAGTGCCCCAATCAACCACCTAGCGTAATGGGTATAGATAGCTTATTCGATCTAACGGAACTGAAATATATCGTGGATTATGATAAAATTAGCTTATCTGGCAACATAACCACTATTTGGGATATCCAGCGAACTGATCGTGTTCAGGTTAACTCCAGTGCTATTTTCTGCTATATATATATGATCGATCAAATATTTAATGCATAACCCATCAATTACAGGCGACTTTTAGCTTGTTTCATTCCGATCGTGGTGAGTGGTCACCAACGATATTTAATATAAAAGTGGCTGACTTTTGTGCTGTCATATACGACCAGAATCAATACTGGTACAAGAGTTGGACCCAGTACATAACTAATGCGAAGGACCTCAAGACCAACTGCTTCAATGTGCCTGGTGTGGGTTAACAATATATTTGAAATATTCGTATAGCTGCAGTTTTAAAACTGGATTTACTTACAGACTAAATATATGCATGCCCCGTTTGTCGCGGATGTGCAAATGGAGCTTCCAGGACTACCTTTGTCTGGTAAATTGAAGGTTGTTATGCGATACAATGCCTTCGATCAGAACTACGTAGCACGAAAGACTAGCATCTGTAGCGAGCTAATTGGCGATGCTCAAAGGATTAATTAATGCATTTAAGATTATTCGACTTTTTTCCAACAAGAACAAAAAGTTATTTCATTGGAGTAAGATCCAAAAAAAGTTTCCTAATTGAGTATCAGAAGTACGTATAATTAAATTCCCGATTGTAAATCTAAGCAAATGTTGAAATTTCACATTTCGTGCAATAAAACAAGCACATTTACATAACTTATAATTATAAACAAATAAAATTGGATTTGTGCATGTCAAAATAACGAGTATAAAAACCTTATAGCGCACTCGATTATTCGTAAACAGTTTAAAGATGTGGTCAGAACACAAAGTGGTATTTCTCATTGTATTCGGACAACTCTCGAGTGCTTTTAAATATAAATATATTATTGAAAATGATAATGTATTTACCGAGTGCCCCAATCAACCACCTAACGTATTGGGTGTAGAAGGTCTGATCGATTTATCAGAGAATACATTCAGCGTGGATTATGAGAAAATAGGCGTTTCTGGAAACTTTACCACGGTTTGGAATATCAATAAAGCTGATCGTGTTCAGGTTGCATACACAACATAATGTTATTTGTTTTATCAAATATTTAAAGTATATCCAATCAATTGCAGGCTAGCTTTGAACTACTGCTATCTGATCGTGGTATGTGGACACCAACATTATTTAATATGAAAGTGTTCGACTTTTGTGCGGTTCTCTATGACAAGGATCAGTACTGGTACAAGTTGTGGACCCAGTACATAACTAATGCGGAGGAAATCAAGACCAACTGCATCAATGTGCCTGGCGTGGGTGAAAAGCAATTCAAATATTTGCTAATATTTCAATCATGTAAATTTCGTTTGTTTTCAGACCAAATTTGTGCATAGACCGTTTGTGATTGATTTTGAAGAGGAGCTTGTTGGACCAGCTCTAAGTGGTCGATACAAGACTGTTATAAGATTCAATGCCTTCAATCGAAACAATGTACAGCGACAAACTAGCATCTGTATTGAAATACCCGGCGAATTTCTAAGAATTTAAGATAATGAATGGTTTTTTTCTTGTCAACATGCACTTTAAATGTTTTATTTGCTTAAATTATGCTTAATTCATGCCCTTATTCAATATATTTCAATTTGTTTTGCTTTAACATTTATTATCATTTCATTGACTCTTTTCCCATGCGCCAGATGATATGTGTTGTCTTATCTCCCTCTCTGTCTCTCTTTGCAGCCACCTTTCTACTGTAATGCAAATACTTAGAGCTGTGGATACCAACACTCCACTTTCCGTAACGCTTCGGTGCATGCATATGAAATTAGCGTCTAGGCGACATATCACTAAACTTTTAACAGACTTCAGAGACAGAGCAGGCAAACAGCGACAAAATGCATTCGACATGAGCTCATCTTGTAGCTGGCTTTTTAGTTTTTGCACGACACAATCTTCAGAGTACTCCTCCTCCTCCTCCTGCTCCTCCTCCAGCTCTTGGCGGCTGTCCAAGTTGGCGAGCTTAGTGCATGTCCCTTTTTAATTTATAGCATCACGAATTTGAATTTATGTACCAGAGAGAGACAGCAAGAGAGAGACAGAGAGAGAGACATAAACTGTTGTATACAAGTATTTGGCAATAGCTAATATAATTTCCAAAAATTGCAGTAGCCTCCAAAGCACCAAAACAGATTTAGAACAAAAGCGCCCGCTGGCAAAAGTGAAGTGATAAATTTATTTACGCAACCTTGGCGAAGGCGAGTGACAAACTGAATACAATCACCGACAAACAACAACAATAATAATATTAATAATAGCACAGCTTGTAACAGCAGCTGTCAATTCGGTTTAGACTCCACTTGACTGGCCAAATGAAATGTGGCCCAAAAGACAAAATGGAGCAACCAATTAAGGCAGGCGGCAGTTTACTGAACTTTACACTTCAATTTGAAATTGCGTTTAGAAGGGCTAATGCGACGGCTGATGCTGTTGCTGCTGCTGCTGCTGCTGCTAATGCTAATGCTAATGCTGATGCAGCTGCAAACGCTTCGTGCCAGAAGTTTTGTGTGAAGTGCGCCACGCGCGACCCTCGAGATCCGCAGAACAGCAGATCCGCATTTGAAAAGTCTTCTTGTTGTTGTCTCTTTTGAAGTACACCACACAAACAAAAGCGACTCAAGTGCAGTTGACGACAGCAACAAAAGCAACAACAACAACAACAATCGAGATGATGCAGACGATGATTGTTGTGTTGATGTTGAAGGTAAATGCGTTGTCTCAAGATTCGCATTCAGCTTCAGCTTCAGCTTGTCGCCCGCTGCACGTGTCCCCAGAATTGCAGTTAAGCTTCGCATCGCAGGAACTTATAGTTGCAACAACAACAACAACAACAATAGCAACAACTCTTTGTTTGGTGTTGCAATGTGGCCAACTAGCAAGCGCCTCATTTGTATGCGTCACTTGGCTTAATAAATTCGCAATTAATTAAAATCCAAAATTGTCATCGTTATATAATGCTAATAATGTACATTTATGGCGCATTTTTTAAACAGACCTTAAACTCAAATCATTTGCAGTTGCTCAAACCAAATTGAGTGGCAATATTATTTATAAACCAAATTCCATACAATTGTATCTTCATTGTTACAGCAGATCGACCCATTACTAAACAATTACAAACTGGATGACTGGTGATTGCAGTTCTTGAGATTAAATCACAAAGACATACTTTAATTCTTCAAAAAGCTACAAAAATATCAAAAATTTTGATCGACACCAAACCAAACACCAAACCCTTTTCTAATTACCTACACAGCACATGCCATGGATATAAATCACTGAAGGGCTATAATTAATTTAGTGTCAGTAACATGACATCAAACTATATATTATAAAACTAACGTTGCATGCTCAAAGCCAAAAAGCCTGGTTAGATTTTGATAAATATAATTAGTCGTCAATATATTTATCTACCTATTCAGATATCATCTTTTAGAAAGTGTTTCCGATTATGATCAAAAATCATTTCATGACAACTAACCTGTATTATTATGGTGTTATATCGAGAATCTCCTGAGAATCTGCTATTATACTTAAATTCCCAAATGTAAAAATATTACCAAATTGTTAATTATACTATCATATTTTGTGAAATCTTAAAAAAATACGTAAATTTTGCATTTGTGAATGTCAAATGTCAATATAAAAATGTTTAAGCCTTCTCCCGTACTATATTATAATGATAACATGATATTTTTTAAATTTCTTATCAATGTGATTTTATGATAAATGAGAAAAGCTATGATTTTATATATGGAATTTTAATTCATGATAGTCAACGATCTTAAAAAGATAAAGAAATTATACTTTTCTATGAATTGACATTCTTTTATTGATTTAAACATATAAAATATAGAAATATTATTAACCAAATCTGAGCTCTCCACTTCCTATATATATATACTATATACTACTTTGCAATTAGAAACACTTGCGATGTATTATGCTCGGACCGACCTCGTCGTATTCGCTGCTTTCGATCCACATGTTCTGGAAACTGGAGAGGGAGGCCAAAACGGAGCCTCCCGACCAGACGGCAAAGCAACGTTCCGGATTGGCCGTAATTTTGATGCGCATCGTCGAGGGCGCCATTACCGAAATATCCTGCTGCAGACGCACCTCGATGTTGCGGAACATGGTTGTGCCGCCCGAGAGCACAATATTGGCATACATATCCCGGCGCAGATCCATATCGCACTTGAGTATCGAGCTGAAGACGGCCTCGTGCAGACCGGGCATCTCCAGGCCCAGCATGCTGGGCTTGAAGAGCGCCTCCGGACAGCGGAAGCGCTCGCTGCCCACACTGATCGACTGACCATCGGGCAGCTCATAGAGCTCGTTCTGTGAGTGGTTGTTCTGCGCGAATGTCTGCAGCTCCTCATCGAAATTGGTGGCCACATAGCAGAGCTTCTCCTTGATCTCGCGCACTATCTCCCGCTCCGCACTGGTGCTCAGCGTGTGGCCGCGCTCCATCAGCAGTTTGCACAGATAGTCGGTGAGGTCGCGACCGGCGAGATCTAGGCGCATGCAGGCGTGAGGCAAAGCGTATCCCTCATAGATGGGCACCGTGTGGGTGACCCCGTCGCCCGAGTCCACAACGATGCCGATTGTGCGTCCGGTCGCGTATAGCGAGAGCACCGCCTGGATGGCCACATACAGAGCTGGCACACGGAAGTTCTCAAACATAATCTCGGTCATCTTTTCGCGATTCTTTTTCGGATTGAGTGGCGGTTCGGTGAGCAGCACGGGATGAGCATCCGAGTCGACGCGCAGCAGGTGATAAGTGTGCTTCCAGATCTTCTCCATGTCGGCCCAATTGGTGACCACGCCATGCTCAATGGGATACTTGAGCGTGAGAATGCCACGCTTTCGCACCGCCTCATCCCCAATGACGCAGTCGTCGATGGCCGAGTCCAGGATCACGTTCAGATGGCGTGGCCTGCCCAAGATGGAGGGGAAGATGACGCGGGGCGAGTTATCGCCGGAGAAGCCCGCCTTGCATATGCCAGAGCCATTGTCAATGACCACAGCGGTGGCCAGTTCATCCGCTTGCATCTTGGCAACGCCTGCAGGTGCAATTAATGATTTAAAGAGTAACGCTGTCCCAAATGTTCAGTTGCCGAAAACTTACGATGCTTTAGAGATTTGAATATAATTTGTTGTGCCCTTTGGTCGGAAATATCGATTTTAATTCTCGAAGGCACATAAAATCCAGACATATTTTGCAGTGAACATGTTTTCAATTCATGCGCCACATTTGAAATTGTAACCGATAAATACTTTACACCACTGTTAATCGACTCGTGGACAGCAAACTGTTAACTCAGTTGCAGCTGTTAATGGGCATCACTTTCTGTACAGAGCTCAGAGGCAGAGGTTGGACACTGGGTATTGCTTGGTATATTTTTACTTTCAAACTTCGGTCACACTGCTCTAGTCGTTTTAGTGTTTGCCGCGCGCAGTCACACTTGCTATCAGGTAGGATAATATCTTTTATACATGAAATTTGTGTTTATTAAAAAACTTGACAAATTGAATACTCTCAGATTTAATACATCTAGTAAAACGTTAGAATGTTTCTGGCACGCAACATTACCAAGGCCTTGGGGTAAGTGCAAAAAACAATCAATAACAGACAGTGCCGGCGTCGACGCAGATTACATAAAAATAGCTGCTGCAACAACAACTGCACTGCACAATGGCGGCTCTGAACTTCGCGACTAATTGTGATTCTATTTTCATGGCACAGCGGCGTCTCCACACGGAGCAAGCATGTGCTGCCGAAGTTGCCCTACGATTATGCCGCCTTGGAGCCGATCATTTGCCGCGAGATAATGGAGCTGCATCACCAGAAGCACCATCAGACATATGTGAACAATTTGAATGCCGCCGAGGAGCAGCTGGACGAAGCCAAGAACAAGAGCGACACCACTAAGATTATTCAGCTGGCGCCGGCGCTGCGCTTCAATGGCGGCGGCCACATCAATCACACCATTTTCTGGCAGAATCTCTCGCCCAAGAAGTCGGCGCCCACCGATGACCTGAAGAAGGCCATCGAATCGCAGTGGAAGAGCATTGACGATTTGAAAAAGGAGCTGACTACTCTGACTGTCGCCGTGCAGGGCTCCGGCTGGGGCTGGCTGGGCTACAACAAGAAGACGGGCAAGCTGCAGCTGGCTGCGTTGCCCAATCAGGATCCCCTGGAGGCCTCCACTGGTCTAATTCCACTGTTTGGCATCGATGTCTGGGAGCATGCCTACTATTTGCAGTACAAGAATGTGCGCCCATCGTATGTTGAGGCCATCTGGGAGATTGCCAACTGGGATGACATCTCGTGCCGTTTCCAGGAGGCCAAGAAGCTAACCTAAATCAACATAAATGTTTAAATGTAATCCATAGGGCCTTAGGCTCTTCGACTGTAGTCTAAATAAATTGGCGACCAATTAAATATTATAGCTGATTTGAAAACGCAACTACAAACACCCTGTGCCAGCTGTTAATCTGCACGGCTGCCTCGGCGTCCATTTAAAAATGTTAGCTGAGTAACAAACCCTGCTGTAATCACCCTGTGCCAGCTGTGTACCCGCAGCTGTTAATCAACACTCAATGCAACAATGCGCATCACTAACGCATCAGCTGTTCGGCTGCTGGCCACAACAAAAACAAACTCAGGCTGGCCGACGCCTGAGTGGGTGGAAAACTCACTTAGCGCGGCATTTCCACGGTTTTCCCACGCTCGCGTACGCAAGTGCAAACAATTTCCAGCACGCGTAACACTTGCGCCACAGAGTCTCTTCGCGTGCGTTCGCGTTCGGTTCGGTTCGGCTGTGCGGAAAGTTTGCCATGCAAATGCGCTGCAAGTGAAACAAAGGCCAACAAAAACCAAAAAAGTTTATAAGATGCACACGCATTAAAAAGCGACCCATAAAAAAAAACGCTAAAAAGAACAGGTGTACAAATAGTTGTGAGTGAAGTGCTCGAAGAACTGCAATAATAAAGATCTACAATTGGCATTTGGTATGTGAGTAGCGCGTAAACTTTTATTTAAATAGCAATTTGTTGTTGTATTTCGATTTGTCAGCGGTGACTAATGCCCAGCGTGAAAATCCATTCAATATGTATTTGGTGAAAAATCAATATTCCAGTTCAGGACTGTAACGGCGTCCTGAAGTGCGCACACGCATATCAAAAACACACACACACACACACACACACGCATACGCTTACTGTCATCCTGTTGCTGTTGTTGCCAGCAGCTGTTGGCCTTCCTGCCCCATCCTGTGGGCTACTTTGGCGCTGCTAAAAATAAACTCGCCATCGAGCATATGCTGCAACCTGTCATCAGCATCATCATCAGCCAGTCAGTCAGCCAGTCAATCAGCCAGCGGCTATCAGACGCTTTTCACATTTCACATTTACTATTTATCATTGCCTAGCCGCTAGGCGCTGCCCACGCTCTGCTAACTGTTATTATAACTGTTATGTTGTTGCTGTCGCTGTTGTTGTTGTCCTTATCATGTTGCCAATTGACCGCGTGTCCAGCGCCCCCAATTGACGTCAAGCGTCCAAATTGAGTTTTGAACTATTGTGATGAGCGCAATTATATGAAGAGTCGCCCAATTGACGGACACAATTGCGTGTCAATTCAGTTCAGTTGTTCTATTCCGGCTATAATTTATATGTTGTGCATTATAGCATACATTTTTGGGCACTTGCAAAGCAAATCATAATGTTTATACTCTTTTCGAAGAAAATAGCATATTAACTTGTGCTGAAGTTTGTAACACATAGAAGAAAGCGTCGTAGACCCCCAAAAGTTGCTGCCAGTATGCTTGGAATGACAAAACAAATTGATCTAGCCATGTCCGTCTGTCTGTCTGTCTGTCTGTATGTATGCAAACTAGTCCCTCAGTTTTTGAGCTATCGCGATAAAACTTTGCACTGACACTTATTATTCAACGGGACAGCACATTGGTCGGAACCGGTCGGATCGGACCACTATAACTTATAGCTGCCTTACAACTGGCAAAGGTTCGAAGAGAGTATAAAATCTGCGGCACGCCGAAGATAATCCTTCCCCACTTGTTGTAATTTGTTTTTATCATCAAATTTTCTCTATACTTACTGCTTAAACATATTTGAGATATATAAAACTGTGCAATGGAGCTTAAAGTCTATTTCGTATTTTACATAGTTTCTTATAGAAATAGATATAGATAAAAAATAAATGGAGTGGATAAAATATTTGTAAAAATTGACCGCTTCAAGCATTTTTTAATACGAGATGCTATAATATTTTATAACTTTATTATACTTTTGCGAATGTTGATTTAGTTTTTCTTTAATCAGCTATATATTGTTGATGCCTTGATTGTGCGCAACCTCTGACCTTTTTGCGCCTTTCCAGTGCCACTCTTTACCTTTATGCGACGCAAAAACTCATTTGCTGTGCGGGCACAAATGACAATGTCTATGTCCATGTCCATGTCTGTGTCCATGTTCATATCCCATGTCCCATGCCCCATGCCCATGTTTGCTGTCGCTCTGTCCAGCTGTCTGGCTGTGAGTGGGCGTTCCGTTTCCTATTTGCGCATCAGTTGACAATGCAAACTTTGCTTATGTGCGTCACACGAATGCGAAACGACTATATAAAATATTCATATACATAGATAAGTGTCACAATGTAGTAGCAGAAGTTTAAAGACTGCCTATAGCTCACAAATGTTTGCTTATAGTTTACTGGCTTAAGGTCCTCGCTGGCATTTCTTTGTAAACTTTGGTTCTTTTTATACATTTGTTACACTTTATAATCGCAGTTGCTTATTTTCGCGCCCCACATTTTATGCAGCAAGTTCTTTTCTTTTTGCCTGCCACAATTTAAGTGGCACCCGCAAGTTCAAGCCACAAGCGCTGCATAAAGTGCTTTTCAAAATGCATGAATAAATAAAAATATGCTAAGAACTCGTAAAAGCGGAAATCACAAAAGAACAATATACCGACGATTTTATTACCTTAATAAATGCGCACATAAAATGTGCAAATAATTTAACTGCTTCTGTTGGGTATTTGAAATGTTTGGGCTTACTTTCATATGCTATATAGTATTCCCTTGAGTATTCAAGTCTTTAAAAAAGTGGCAAACTCCATGACAAATTAGTGCTACTCCTGCTGCACTTAAGTTAGGGTAACAAAATGGCCAGCGAGGCAATAAACATAAATTTCCGCTGAAAATAAAATACAAATTGCGCAAAAAGAAAAATGCTAAAAAAGGAGCAGAAAGGAGCAGAAAGGACTTGGCGGAGTCGCAACCGCACGCAGTTACCTGAGTACGGTTCAGCTGGCCGTGGCACTTAATGCACCGCAGCACCATAAAATGGCTTCCTGGCGGACACTTTTTTTTTGAATATGGCCAAATTGTATTAGCTTCGCGAAACCGCAGTGTGCCTTTTGAGCCGACATTATTTTCGGGACGCCTCGTCGCATGATTTATGTGGCAAAGAGCACTTTTAAGTGTTCGCTCCCCCACCTCAAATTGCAGTTGCAGCATGGCGAGTGTTGCCGCATGCAACTGGGCGAAAGGGGCGTGGCCGACTCTTAGTCACCTACGTCGTCTCCAGCCAGCCTGGCAAACTTTCGCCTCGGAACACGCGCGCCTAAAACTATGCTGCTAATGTGTGCGTGTGTCGCTCTCTCTCTCTCACACACACACACACACACACTTATACACACACGCAAGCAGCGGCGACAACGCGGCACCGAAAGTTACAACATTCCTGCCAATACAGACATTAGGGGTATTCGTGTTTAACAAATGACAAAAAAGAAAGAGCAAACCTTAAACAAACCTTGAAATAATGAGCTAGTTATGAAAAAAACATACAGTTGTGGCAGCAACTATTGAGCATAGTAGTTGCTACACTAAGAAAAAGTGCCTATACATTTTAAAGAATATATTTATATATATTATTCATTTTATTTATTTATTTATAAAAAAAAAGTAAAAGATACATTTTACATTTTATAGAATATATTTACATATATATTTTTTAATATTTTATTAAAAATTTTAAAAGAAAAAAAGGGCTATACATTTTAAGGAATATATTTATTTTATATTTTTATATATTATTAAACTATTCTAAATGAAAAGCTGAGCTTTATTTGAAGCAACAATCACAACAATTGAAATTTTTGGTAGTTTTAACTTGTAAGCGACCACAGAATTAATAAATTCAATTCTTTTTCAGAATAGTTATGTATTTATTATTCAGTTATTGCATATGAATAGTTAAAGATATAACTTGATAGCTCGTCTTTGTATAATGCTCAAAAGTTAGCTTATATTTCAGCTTGACTTTTCTTTAGCGACTCAAAATGATGAAAAAGTTAAATACACTTAACGAAATTACTTTGATATGTGTACTTGGACATACATTTTGACAGCCTAACTGCAGGCCAAAGCAAAAATCATAAATTTTTATTAGATTTAGTAGCTAATTTGAGCAAGCTTATCAGCACTGGTGTTAAAAATCCAAAATTTAGTTTTATGGCTGAACTTGAGATTTACTTTTTTCTTATTTTATTGTCCAACTCATGCACATTGTTTCTTTGTGTATTTGCTAGACGGCAGTGGCGGCTTGTTGTGTGTGTGTGTGGGGCAGTGTGGTTGCTACTGTGGTTTGGTTTGGGGGTTGGCAGGAAACGCGAATGGATGATTCACCAAGTTTGACTGCTGCTCCTGCCTCCAGACTTGGTAGGTGCCAGTTCAAGCAGCCACTGTAGCAATAACAAACTTGGCACGAACATGCCTTTCTCTCTGTGTGTGTGTGTGTGTGTGTGTGTGGAGGACTCTCTGCGTGACTCATTCGCTTGACTGTGTGTGAACTTCGAACTGTGAACTGTGCTGTTAGTATGTGTGTGTGTTTTGTTTTTGCGTGGGCTTTGCGCTGCTTGCGTTAATTTAAATAACAGAAATCGCATTTGTTTTATGTAGCAGACTTAATGGAGGACACAGACGTCGCCAGCGTTGCTAGATATACACCCTATATATATATACATATATATATTTTTGATTTTAGCTTAATTAAGTGCTGGCAACGCGAACACTTCACATTAATTGAATTGCCTGCAGGCAGTAAATTAAAAGCTCAATTCAATTGTGCAAACGCCTAGAGCTGTGCTCTCTAATTTAACAGACTACTCAAGTGCGCAATTTGAATGGCTTTAAGGCAGGCCAGGATGATGGCACAAAAAAAGCGAAAACTTAAATCGCTGTCGCAGTCTGTGAACTGTCATTGACATTGACGCACTCTGTGCAACAACACTTGTAATGGGTCGTCAAGTCAATGGCAAGCTCAAAAAAAAGTATTGTATATACGTCAACGACCCGCCCACAGGATGAGTCCTTTGGCTCCCCCCCTAAAAATCCGTTCGATATTATTTGGGTTGGTTGCCGCCCGCCGTTTGCGTGCTGCATTTTCTACTGCGCAGCAATTGGATTTTCCACCTTGATGCCCCCTACCGTTAACTCCCTATACTTCACATACACCCACGCACAATCCTTGGACGCGTCGCCACTCGATTTATGTATGTGAAGCGAGTTTTCACTGAGCTTTTCATTGCGTGGGCGCTCGTTGCCAACTCTCTCGCTCTCTCTATCTCTGTCTCCCTCTCTCTTTCTGTTCTTGACATTTTGCGGAGCGAAACTTAAAGCATATTTTAATGCGCTGCAGGTGCTGCTTTGTTTCTGTTCTTTCAGCATAAGATAAGGAACTTGAAACTGTTGCGTAGCTTGAAATCAAATTATAGAATTAAATTGAAATTTCTCAATGTTCTCCTTTTTTCTACGTTTTGATTCAATCTGCGTTGTGATTTGATTATGTTCGAACTTCTCTATGGCTACTCGGGAAATCGCTTCGACAGAGTTCCTCAAGGCAATTGAATTATGATCAAATTCGAATAAGAATTGCTTATATATTTAAAAGATTTAAGAATTTTACACCAAATTCAATTGAAAACCAAAATGTCTGAGTTTTTCTCGACTAAGTTCTCTCAGTGCAAAAGATTTGCATCTAAATCAGACTTCTGGCATGCTGACAACATCTTTAGAGCCCATAAATTTCTTTGTATCTACCATAAACTTCATCTGCTGGTCATATAAGAAGAAGAATAGCAAAAGAAAACAAATGCATTGAATTTAGTAAGAAGCGAGCTAAAAGCCATAGTATATAGTAATTTTAGCATATGAAATCAATAAGCAAAAGGCTTAGGTACGATTTATAAAGAAAATTAATATATTTAGACTCTATACAATATGCATTTAAGAACTTCTTAAGCTTCTAGAAAAACTTCTGTGATAATTAGCCTTGTTTAGCTGGCTATAAAGCAAACTTCCTATTCAGAGTTGGCTTTAATCCACATATGTATATTATACATTCATCTATCTAACGACCATATCGAAGCTTCTTTAATTGCTAGTTTCATGGCGCACTCCTGTTTGAAAACCATCATTCAATCAGACATTCAATCAACTTTCCTGCTCTGCTCTCACTGTCACTGTCACTGTCAAATACACAGTAGCTCCTGCTCCTGCTGGCAGCATTAACCATTAACTTGTCTCTTATCGCACGTGTACGCCAGCTAAATTTCAATGTCAAAGCAATTACGTTGGTAATGGAAACAATGAAACTACCAGGCGAAAAAATAAAACAATGCCATATAAAGCTCATCCGTGCTGCGTCAAACAGATACTACCTCGAGTATCTGATGAGAAATCAATAGAAATTTCATTTTACGTCATCCGCCGGCAGAGACAGAGACAGAGACAGCGGCAGCGGCATAATAAGATTTCAGCCACTCGTGTATAGTATATTAACTGCTGTAGACACACACACACACTGCCGGCCATAATAAGTGTACCAGCAGCAGCAGCAGCAGCATAATGAAATTCATTATGCGCGCTGACTTTGTGACAGGCGATGTGTTTTGTTATTATTGCGCTGGCTCTTGATGAAATTTTTAGCATTGCTGTCATGCCAATGTGGCCCCAGCACCCCCAAAAAAACCAAACCCCCCATTCCCAGCCCAGTTGGAGCAAACACTCAACCCTTAAGCTGGCGCATGCGCTTTGGTTGAGGGCTGCTGCTGCTAAAGCTGCTGCTGCTGCTGCTGCTGCTTTCAGTTGGTTCCTCGGTTCCAGCTCGACTCACTGCGTCGTCTAACCCCAACGGGTGCAGTTCACATTTGGTTTTTAGAGCCAGCGCGCGTGTTTTCTGGCCCCCGCCTCGATTGGCCATCGATTTTGTGCAAAAAAATCAAACAGAAACAGTGGAAATTCAGCAAAGAATTTCCGAATTGTGCGAAAAGTTAACTCAAGAAGTAACGAAACCAATTGAAATTACACAAGCAAAAAGGCTGAATTCGAAGCAGTCTCTCAGTTACTCTATCAATTATAAAGCTCTTGAGCAGTGTGAAAATTTTTCGCTGTTATACAGAAGAAAGCGTTACATACATATATATATATATATAGAGAGAGAGATACCTATATACTTAGGTTATATACACACATATATTAAAATTACGAACGTTACGATCAATTTCGTTGAAAGGCAACGCGAATGTGCGCTTTTGGTTATTTATTGTTTTTCGCTTTATTGCTGACAACAATTTTGGTGCTATCGATCATATTTGCCACCTCGAACAAGCGCACTATGATGGATAGCTTTACACTAGTTTTCAATTATACACAAGATGAGCAGCAGCAGCAGCAGCAAGAGCAGCAAGAGCAACAACAACTGGAGGATTTACTGCAACAACAACAACTGCTCCACAGGCCGAAATTATTTTGAGTTTTTGTTGTTGTACTTTTTGTCTTGTACTATTTTGCCCAACACCCCATCAATTGGTAAATGCTTCAAAAATATCGAAATAAATATTTTGCAAAATTTCCCATCAATTCGCCAAACAAACATTTCAAAATTTCCAACAAAAAAAAGTGCCCACAAATTCATTTCACACCAAATGATTTTTATATAATTTGCCTTAAGATTTTATAAGTTTTTCATATACGTATATATATATATATATATTGTCTACAGTAGCCTCGAAATGAATGTGCCTAGCATCCTTGTGTAGAGTTTTGGGGACGTGTGTAGACTTTTTGTTTTTTTTTGTTAGCCATGGCGAAGGCAACATGGAAATTTATTAATAAAGGTCAAGACGACCCTAGCGAAGGATATGCTCGAGCAGTAGTCGCAGTGAGTGTGTGTGTGTGTGTGTGTGTGTGTGTGTGTGTGTGGAATTTAATGGTCATGGTGCTTGTGGTGCTTGAAACCATAAAAGAGCCACAACATGACGCACCGCAATAAAGAAGTGTAATGTGAAGGATTAGTTCTTGTGTCTGAAGGACCTCGGGGGGTAACAGACTAGCCACAGCACTTGCCAAAAGTTCAAGAACTTGTAATTTAAGCTAATATAGACATTACACAATTTGAGTAGAAGAAAACAAAAAGGCAGCTCAACTATCATACTAAGGATCATTTCGATTTGATAGATAGAAAGCTATAGCTATACTTGAAATTAGCAACAGCTGCCGTTGTTTTTTGTCTTATTTCGCATTTGATTATTTTGAGTTCGTAACATTTTTGATTTCCAGCACATTCAAATCGCGTCAGCAAGCATAACAGCATAAAACGAATTATAAACATTCCACAAACATTTTGCCAATGCTCTCGCTCTCTCACTCTCACTTACTATCTCTTTCTCTCTCTCTCTCTTTCGCTCTCTCTCCACTGGCGTCTGCGCATTGATTTTCTTTGTAGACATTTCCCCAGACTTTCCGCAGGCTGTTGCATTTTTGCTTTGACAGCTACTTCACAAAATATAAACAAAAGTCTTTTCGCCAGGTAAACAGAGAGTTGCCCAACAGAAAGAGAGAGCATTACAGAAAGAGAGAGAGAGAGAGGGAGAGAGCAAGTGAGAGAGAGAGATTTCTCGCATCTGCGCAGCAAGCGCCATTCGTGCTTCTAGGCTAACTCATTGGAAGTGTTTAAAGTTTTCCCTTGTCCTGTGTCTCAACATTCTAGGACTCCACTGTGCGCGAGCTAAAGAAATCCGTTGGTCGTGTGAAAAAGTGTGCGGCATCAAACATCGAACATGTTATGAATAAAACCGAAAAATTAAACATTCAAATTAATTTGAACAATTCACATCCCCATCAAATACTTTGGGTTAATCAATAACAATTTGCTCATAATATGAACAAGGACTCGGCTTAAGTGAACATTCAAGTGTAAGCCAGCGTTTGATTGGCTCGAATCCAACAAAGAAGGTAAAACATCTAGAAGCTTATTTATTGTATTTTATAATGGCCCTTTCTTATGGCCCAATGTTCGTAATGGGTGTGAGGGGTTTTTCTTTTCTCCGTTGATGACTCATTCGAGTGCCCGACACTCGGCTGCGCTTTTATTGGAAGTGTGGATTGTGGAATTTTTTCTAGTATGTACTCGCACACACATGTGTGTGTGTGTGTGTGTGAGGGGATGGTGAGTGGGGCAAGTGGCAGGCAACATAACTATAAGTCAGCAGGGTAGCAGGTTATACAAAACTATTTACATAAATTGCAATGAGCAGGAAATGAAAAAAAGTGCTACAAAATAATAAATATTTTGTGTTGAGCTAAAAAAGTTGCAACTGTTTAAGTTTCTACTTTTAAATTAATGAAAATAGTCAAAATTGTAACTGTATTGTAGTTGAAACTAATGAAATAAAGAAATAACAAATGGAATTAGTTGAGTTTATCCATGAATAAAATACTTAGACTATTTTCGAAACATATATTCCATTTTCCAAATGGGTTTTAGTAAATTATTATGAAATGCAAATAATCTTAAATTTAAATTGTATCTGTATTGTAGTTGAAACTAATGAAAGAAACAAATAACAAATGAAATTAGTTGGGTTTAACTATGAACAAAGTACTTTGATTATTACCCAAACGTATTTTCTATTTTCCATATGTATTTTAGTAAATAATTATGAAATAATCTTCAATTAAAATTGTAATGGGTGCGGTAGTTCTGATAGTTGAAACTGTTTAAGTTTCTACTTTTAAATTAATGAAAATAGTCAAAATTGTATTTGTATTGTAGTTGAAACTAGTGAATGGAAGAGATAACAAATGAAATTGAGTTGAGTTTATCTATGAATAAAATACGGTGACTATTTTCCATTTTCCAAATGGATTTTAGTAAATTATTATGAAATGCAAATAATCTTCAATTAAAATTGTAATGGGTGCGCTAGTTCTGATAGATCCATATAAAAAGCTTTTATAATTATACATAATCAAATGGTAGCTACTAGAATGTGATAACTATTTGCCTCTGCCACAAGCCACAAACCACTCTGCCCCTGCCCCTGCTGCTGATGTTGTTGGGTCTCAAACACTTCTTTCGCCCCACTGCAATCATATAAATTTGATTCAAACCCCCAGCGATTTGCATGAGTCACAGTTCACACACACACACACAGGCACACACATACACACACAGGCACACACATACACACACACAGGCATACGGTCACACTCCCACCACCAGTGGAGCTGGGCCAATTATAAAATGACGCTGGGGTTGCGGCTTGTGGCTTATTTATGGGCCAATTGCCAGGCTCACATAACAACGTTATGTTCTCTATTCTCTAACGCTGTTTGTTTGTATTCCGCTTCTGCTTCTGTTACGCTTCCACTCCAGTTAAGCGCTAGCCAAGACAAGCCAAGCAGCCAGCGGTGCCGGGGCCCCAGCCCACTAGGAAGATGTCGTCGGTTAAGGTAGCGGTGCGTGTGCGCCCGTTCAACTCGCGAGAGATTGGCCGGGAGTCGAAATGCATCATCGAGATGAGCGGCGCCACAACGGGTAAGGCAGCTCAAATATCCCTCTCTCACAATAACTGACCTAACCCCCTCTATTTGTATAGCCATTACCAATCCGAAGGTGCCGCCCAACACAAGCGAGTCCGTCAAGCGCTTTAACTTTGATTACTCCTACTGGTCACATGATGTAAGCACTATGCCAAAGTTACTCTCAACTCTTAACTAACAAACACCATTCCTTCGGCAGCCTCGCGATTCGGACTTCTCCACACAATCGATGGTATACAAGGACATTGGCGAGGAGATGCTGCAGCACTCCTTCGATGGCTACAATGTTTGCATCTTTGCCTACGGGCAGACAGGTGCCGGCAAGTCCTATACCATGATGGGGCGACAGGAGGAGCAGCAGGAGGGCATTATACCCATGATATGCCAGGATCTGTTCGATCGCATACATGACACCGAAACCGATGAGCTCAAGTACTCCGTGGAGGTCTCCTACATGGAAATCTATTGCGAACGTGTGCGGGATCTGCTGAATCCCAAGAACAAGGGCAACTTGCGTGTGCGTGAGCATCCATTGCTAGGCCCCTATGTGGAGGATCTATCCAAGCTGGCCGTCACCGATTACCAGGACATACACGATCTAATCGACGAGGGCAACAAGGCGCGGTAAGTTCTTATAGAGTTGTTCTCTGAACATTTCTCATTGGTGTTCCTTTTGTTTTGTCCAGCACTGTGGCCGCCACTAACATGAACGAGACGAGCTCCCGCTCCCATGCAGTCTTCACCATCTTCTTTACACAGCGTCGTCACGATCTCATGACCGATTTGTTTACCGAGAAGGTCTCCAAGATAAGCCTGGTCGATCTGGCTGGGTCGGAGCGCGCAGATTCTACAGGCGCCAAAGGCACTCGCTTGAAGGAGGGTGCTAACATCAACAAGTCCCTGACTACACTGGGCAAAGTTATATCCGCATTGGCGGAAGTCGTAAGTAGTTCTTGAGGGCGTCCTTCGATACCCTTGCTGAATGAGTCTGTCTGTCTGTCTCTCAATCTGTTCGATATCTTGACCTAACTAACCGATTTCCGTAAAACTCCTATATATCTGCAAGGGTATTTCATCTTTGGCATGCCGAAGATAACTTTGCTTTCTTATTGTTAACTGGTTTCTGGTATCATTTCTGCGGCCGTTTTAACTGACAGTCTGTAAGTATTTCTAAAAACTCTCTCTTCGGCTCTCCCCCTCTCTCTTTCTCTCTCTCTCTAACCTCTTTAACTCTCCATAGGCCAACAAGAAGAAGAACACCAAGAAAGCTGACTTTATACCCTATCGCGATTCGGCGCTGACCTGGTTGCTGCGAGAGAATCTGGGCGGCAACTCCAAGACCGCGATGATAGCGGCTATATCGCCGGCAGACATCAACTACGATGAAACACTTAGCACCCTACGGTAAGTCGCAGTTCCCAACTGCTTGAAGTCTGTTCTTCTAAGTCCTAAGTTTATTTTCGTTTAGCTATGCGGATCGTGCCAAGCAAATTGTGTGCAAGGCTGTTGTCAACGAGGATGCCAATGCCAAACTTATACGCGAGCTCAAGGAGGAGATCCAGAAACTGCGCGATCTGCTCAAGGCCGAGGGCATTGAGGTGCAGGAAGGTAAGTCTAAGCCACTGAAATATATCATATAGTATAGCTATACTAAGTTCATTGACTAAGCTTAAACCTAAGCCCATGACACACCACAAATTATTTGCTACACTTGAAGAAAACAAAAAGAAAACAACTAGAGAAAAAACTTAAGCTAGTCGTAGTCTAGTTCTAGTCTAGAGTTATGCTCGAGTACATAAATCCCAAACCAAAAAACCCTATTTCATTTAGGACCCGATGGCAAAGTGGTGTGTGAGAAGCGTGATGCGAATAGTAAGTAAAGCCCGCTAAACAACAACAAAAACAACAAAATCAAAATTAAAACAAGGCTTTCACAATATGCAATATAACCTATACGCTCTATACAATATGTGTGTAATCAAATATGCATATCAAAAACAAGGAACTTCTTTGTGTGTGTGTGTAATTTGTTGTAACTTCAGCGCTTATACTTAAACATAAATTTGCTTCAGGACGTAAACAATGCCATAAACCATAAAAATAAATTTTTATAAAATATATAAAGTGGTTACTCGGAAAGCAGAATGATACATTTGCAAATTTTTGTTAAAAATCTTAAATATACAAAAAATATTCTCAAAATATAATAATTCTCACACTAAAAGTTCTCATTTCCGAGCGACTACTGTACTTATAATATTCACTGTTCAAGTCCTGTTTATGTTGCGTTTTTCTTGTAATCAAAGACAGTGGGAGATTGGATTGGTCTCTATATATATACATATATCATACACAAGTTTGAGATCTTTGCAGATCCTTTCCAAAATTGTCGTCATGTGAATTCTCGTCTCCCACTGCAGTTATGTTTGTGTTGCCCAGTCCAAAAGATTGGCACATACTCCTTGCAGTCCGCACTGCTTTAGGGCCAGACGTGGACACGCCAGAGTTACTTAACCGAATCGGCAAACGCTTTGTACCACCATATTCAATATATACTATACTTATTCAAATATCCAAAACTAATCTTTGCACGCTTTTCACTGCGCTTGTGACAGGAGCCAAATTTATGCTCGAACTAATTTGTGTCCAACTCTTGCAGAGGATGAGCTTAACAAGTCTTCGGTGCTTAAGTCACCATCGAAGGGAGGACGCAATCGCAATGGTTCCACCACGGAAATGGCCGTGGATCAGCTGCAGGCCAGCGAGAAGCTCATTGCAGGTAAGCTGCCAACTGCCAAGGATGCACTTGACTGCCTTACTCATTGTACTCATCTTCCATAGAACTCAATGAGACCTGGGAGGAGAAACTGAAACGCACCGAGGAGATACGCGTGCAGCGAGAGGCGGTCTTTGCCGAGATGGGCGTGGCCGTCAAGGAGGATGGCATCACAGTGGGCGTTTTCTCGCCGAAGAAGACACCCCATCTGGTCAACCTGAATGAGGATCCCAATTTGTCCGAGTGCCTGCTCTACTACATCAAAGATGGCCTCACCCGCCTGGGCACACACGAGGCAAATGTGCCGCAGGACATACAGCTCTCGGGCTCGCACATTCTCAAGGAGCATTGCACCTTTGAGAACCGTAACACCACCGTTACCCTGTTGCCGCACAAGGATGCCATCATCTTCATCAATGGTCGCAAGCTCGTTGAGCCCGAGGTGCTGAAGACCGGCTCGCGTGTGATTCTGGGCAAGAATCATGTATTCCGCTTCACCAATCCGGAGCAGGCGCGTGAGCTGCGCGAGAAGATCACTGAGAATGAAGCGGAGAACGAGCAGGTGGAGAAGGCGGACACACAGCAGGTGGACTGGAACTTTGCACAGTGCGAGCTGCTCGAGAAGCAGGGCATCGATCTCAAGGCGGAGATGAAGAAGCGCCTCGACAATCTGGAGGAGCAGTACAAGCGCGAAAAGATGCAGGCCGATCAGCAGTTCGAGGAGCAGCGCAAATCCTACGAGGCGCGCATCGATGCGCTGCAGAAGCAGGTGGAGGAACAATCAATGACCATGTCCATGTACAGCAGCTACTCGCCCGAGGATTTCCATCAGGAGGAGGATGTCTACAGTGAGTGCGGACTAACAGTTGAGAGAATCAGATTGTATTAAGTTATTCCCTTCATGCACAGGCAATCCCTTGTACGAGTCCTGCTGGACGGCACGCGAGGCTGGATTGGCTGCTTGGGCCTTCCGCAAGTGGCGCTATCATCAGTTCACATCGCTGCGCGATGATCTCTGGGGCAATGCCATATTCCTTAAGGAGGCTAATGCCATTTCAGTTGAGCTGAAGAAGAAGGTAGCAGCTCTTGAGAACCTACCTAGGGAATGCTTTAAACACAACTCTTTTTCCTTTCCCAGGTTCAATTCCAGTTTACCCTATTGACCGACACTTTGTACTCCCCGCTGCCACCGGAACTGGCCTCGAGTGTCACCCCCACACAGCCGGATGATGAGTATGGCGCTCCACCAGTTTCCAAGACTCTCGTTGCCGTCGAGGTCACCGATACCAAGAACGGAGCTACACATTATTGGTCGCTGGAGAAGCTACGGTAAGTGTGAGGCTGTAGAATCTAGTGCCTCGGCAGTTGTTCTTGCTCACATTCATTTGATCTCTTTGCACTTTGGTTATACATCCTTGCAGTTGGTATTATACTAATATGGTTTGAATTTGTATAGAGCCTTAAGTAGATATTTATAAGCTCCTTTAAACATCCTATGAACAATATCTATGTCTGTCGGTCTGTTTACTTGTTGCTAAACATATTTAATTTTATATCTTGGTAACAATAAATTGTTTAATATCTTACTATATATCATCATATAGTTAAAATACTTTAAACTTTCAAAGAGACTGAGCAAACTTCAAGCTTTTTTCGTATTATTGATTATTTCTTAAAAATTTGATATAAAATAAGGAACAATCGATTGAAAAGTCAATTAATATTTGGAAAATATTTAGAAAAATTTTACAAATTCAAATTTAACATAAATTGGTTAAAATATTAACTGCAAGGATAAACAAATCTTCGGTTAGCCCGAAGCTAGCTTTAATTTCTTGTTTAAAGTTAACACAGTTGATTTACGTTGATTTGAATTTTATGATTTTTGGTACGTGCATGGTGGTTGTAGTTCTTGAATTCTAGTTTTCGTATACAAAAGCTCTAGAACTGCTTAACTTGATATAAACAACAACAATAAACAATAAAACAAGACAAAGAAAAGCCGCCAAAAGTCGCTGGCGTTTGTTTGTTGCTAAATTCACCGCCACCATTTACGCCTACAAATCTCATCCGTCATCCACAAAAGCCAAAAGCACAAAGCTAGTTTAGGCTTTAACAAATGCTGATTAGTACTTTTATTGGTTCTCTTACCATCCAAAACCGAATCATGTTGAATCTTATACCCAACCCCAACCCAAATCCACAAATACCCAAAAGCTATCGCCTCGAATTGATGCGGCAAGTTTACAATGTCGAGAGTCCACCTTCGTCCATGCTCTTCGATACGTCCGGCATTGATTCGAGTGGCAGTGGAGGAACTATGTTTGAGTTGGCACCACCTCCACATCCAGCTCCATATCCAGTTCCAGCTCAGCTATTACACGTGGAGCAGCAGCCGGTTGAGTTGAAGCCACAGTTGCGACAGGCGTCCCCATCGCGTTTGACATTGGCCAATCTGATACCTTCTAGGTTTGCTTTCCATTCGAGGTTTTTCATTTGTATGTACCGTAGATGCTTTTGTCCATACTATGTGCATGCCATTTTCTTTGCTTTTCTTTACCTATTCCTCGCTTAGCTTTCGATGTGGTCCTGCTGCGACTTTAGGCTTGTTTTGTAAATATCAAATATGTAGTTGCTTTTCATTTGCTGTTTCACTGGGCTCCGTTTTTTGGTATGCTTACCCAGCTATGCGCACTGTTTGCTGTTTATCCTGCAATGCACTCAGTTAATAACTAATCCCAATGCTTTACCCCTTGCCATCCATTGCAGACAACGCTTGGAACTGATGCGCGAAATGTATCACAACGAGGCTGAGCTGAGTCCCACCTCGCCGGACTACAATGTGGAGAGCTTGACCGGCGGGGATCCCTTCTACGATCGCTTCCCCTGGTTCCGCATGGTCGGCCGCTCCTTCATCTACCTGAGCAACCTGCTCTATCCGGTGCCGCTGGTGCACAAGGTGGCCATTGTCAACGAGCGTGGCGATGTGCGTGGCTATCTGCGCATCGCTGTGCAGCCGGTGCTCGATGAGGAGTCCATCGATTTCAACAATGGCGTCAAGCAGTCCGCTCGTCTCGTCTTCAACGAGGATGACGCCAAGCCCAAGTATCGTGCCCTCAACGAAAAGGACGATGTGCAACGTTACATAGACAATGGTGGTCTTGACACCAAGCTGGAGGGTAAGTTGCCTGCGAGATCAGTTCATCCTAACCATCATCCAAACCAGATCAGATCATCCTAACCAATCGATTGATCTTGCAATTCATTTCTCATTTCATCGCAATCTTGCTCTTTGCAGAACTTGAAGATGCCGACTCAGGTCGCGGCATTGATTCCAACACGGCCTCCGAGTGTCACGAGAACGCCGAGGAGCCGGGCGAGCATTTGCAGGTGGGCAAGGAGTTCACCTTCCGTGTGACCGTGCTGCAGGCAACCGGCATTGGCGCCGAATACGCCGACATCTTCTGTCAGTTCAAGTGGGTTTCCTTATACTATATACTCATCGAATGTGGATTAAACTTTCCACTCCCCCACAGCTTCTTGCATCGCCATGAGGAAGCCTTCTCCACGGAGCCGGTCAAGAACTCCGCTTCGGGTGCTCCACTCGGTTTCTACCATGTGCAAAATGTGCGTAAATTGCTGACTATAATAATTGTTTATACTGCTATATCGAAAGCTAATCCCCACGCTATAGATAACTGTACCCGTGACCAAGTCGTTTATTGAGTACTTGAAGACGCAGCCCATCATGTTCAAGATCTTCGGGCACTATCAGACACATCCGCTGCACAAGGATGCCAAGCAGGAGTTCGTTTCTCGTCCACCACCAAGACGCATGTTGCCACCAAGCATACCAATAAGTCAGCCAGTGCGCAGTCCCAAGTTCGGACCGCTGCCCTGTCCGCCCTCATCCACGGTCTTGGCGAAGCATGATGTGCTGGTGTGGTTCGAGATCTGTGAGCTGGCGCCCAATGGCGAGTATGTGCCATCGGTAAGTCGAAGCTCCAACTATCTTCTCTTACATTTGATACTCACAACTCTTTCTCTCCAGGTCGTTGAGCACAGCGATGATCTTCCCTGCCGCGGACTGTTTCTGCTGCATCAGGGCATACAGCGGCGCATTCGCATCACGATTGTGCACGAGCCCACGGTTGAGGTCAAGTGGAAGGATATCAATGAGCTCGTTGTCGGACGCATACGCAATACGCCCGAGTCCTCGGACGAACAGGATGAGGATGCCTGCGTGCTGTCGCTGGGCCTGTTCCCGGGCGAGGTGCTCGAGGTGCCCGGCGATGATCGCTCATTCTATCGTTTCGAGGCCGCCTGGGACTCCAGTCTGCACAACTCGGCGCTGCTCAATCGCGTCTCGCAGGGCGGCGAAACCATCTACATAACCCTCAGCGCATATCTGGAGGTAGGTCCTAAGTCAAACTGCAAAGATTGGTATTTTAACTGACTTCCCTTTCAGCTGGAGAACTGCGCTCGTCCGGCCATCATCACGAAGGACCTCAGCATGGTTATCTATGGACGCGATGCACGCACCGGTCCACGCTCGCTGAAGCATCTGTTCTCCGGGCAGTATCGCAATCCGGAGGCCAACCGACTCTCTGGCGTATACGAGCTGTCGCTGCGCCGGGCATCCGAAGCAGGTAGTCCAGGTAGCAATTCTAATTGTAGTTGTACTCGTCCTGTTGCTAGCACAGAAACACCCGAGCCGATCACTGATCACGCATGACTTGCGCACTTCCATTTGCAGGTGTACAGCGTCGCCAGCGTCGCGTCTTGGACACCAGTTCGACGTATGTGCGTGGTGAGGAGAATCTGCATGGCTGGCGGCCACGTGGCGACTCCCTGATCTTCGATCATCAGTGGGAGCTGGAGAAGCTGACGCGCCTGGAGGAAGTGGGCCGCATGCGGCATCTGCTGCTGCTGCGCGAACGTCTGGGCATGGACACCAATCCCAATCCGACCACCAAGACCGAGAAGGATGTGTGCAATCTGGCCGCTCGGGCGGCTACTTCGCCCGTGCACATGGTCATACCACAGTCGCCGCAAACGCCCGTCAAGGATCCGCAGCAGATGCTGCCTGATCGGGAGTACAATCAGCGCGAGCAGGAACTCATGCTCAAGTGCTTGAAGCTGGTGCAGGGTAAGTCGGAGGAAGGCAGCTAAGACCAGTCAGATATTAACTGTTTGCTCCAGCAGGTCGCTACAGCAAGACCGAATCGAACGATAACCAAACCCAGTCGGATGTTTCGCCCAGCGATGAGGGCTGCGCCGATATGACCGTTAGCTGCATCTCCAGCAATTCCATGGAGTAAGTATGAAGCGCATTTAACGCATGCTTTTACCATTTCCATCTTTGCTTTCTTAACGCCTTTATTTCAAACACACAATTGGCACACGACTTTGCTAACTAGAAACACAACACAATTCATTTAGTAGAATTGGAGGTATAAAATAACTGATATTGGGTTGAGACAGCATTAGGATTATTGGTAAAAACTCCAGCTTTATTATGTGCAATTTAAATTTAGCTATTATATTTTTTAGAATTTTCACAAGTATACTTTTAATTTTCCGTCATAAGGTGTGAATATTAGGTAATATTTTGTTATAATTCATATTTGAAGGCACAACATAAAACCAAACTTAGAACTCCAGAACCAAAGACATCAGATTATGATAGTTGTTTATGGTCCTTCAATTCATTGGAACACTCGATGTCTTTCCACCTCCAGCTGCTTCACATCCGCTGGGCAATGCTGTCGCAGGATGCACCTGAGTAGTGGCTCACTGAAAACGTAGCCGGGCTTGCAGACACAGGGCACACCACAGTGGTGCAGACAGTTGCGGGTCTTGTGGGTGCACGTTTCCGGGCAGACGCCGCCGCAGCGCACAGCGGTTGCATTGGGGCCACAATTGCCGGTGAATGGATTCCAGATGAAGTTCTTACGTTGCGGCTCGGGATCCGTGCGATGGTGAATCACCATACTGACCTCGTGTGCATGTGTGCAATACTCCAAAGGCACTTGATGCAGCAGCATCAGCAGCAGCCACAATCGCATCATTGTGCATTCCGATCGCAACTAATGCGAACTCGAGTCGAGCAATGTGTTTTTTATAGAGTGCAAGTGTTGTTGCAGCTGCTGACTGTTGTTAATTGTTAGTTGTTAGGGTTTATTCATTTATCGCTCACTCACGCATACGCCAAATACTCACCCACTATTCAGCTGAACGAAGCGAAACTCAAAAACCAATTTCGATATTTGTTTTCTATTTTGATTTTTTGACACAATTAGAAACAACAAAAAATTTGTAATTCGACACAGGTAACTTAAACTTAACTCAAATCCAAACGAGACCACTGACTCAAGGCTAATCTCGATTTCATTGGACTATCCACAGATTATGCTCACCGGATCGCGCAGATGCACCCAATGGCTGGGAGGCACCTGCTCCGGCCACCCAACCGGTGCTGCCCTTGCGCCTGTACGTGCCCGAGCTGGAGGAGATTCGCGTGAGTCCTGTCGTCGCACGCAAGGGTCTCTTGAATGTCCTGGAGCATGGCGGCTCCGGCTGGAAGAAGCGCTGGGTGGTAAGCTTACACCTATGCAATCGGGAAGCTTATATCTAATCAGTCTTCTTGCTTGTCTTAGATTGTGCGTCGTCCTTATGTGTTTATCTATCGCTCGGAGAAGGATCCCGTTGAGCGCGCTGTTCTGAATCTGGCTACCGCTCAGGTGGAGTGCAGCGAGGATCAGGCGGCCATGGTTAAAATACCCAACACCTTCAGGTTAGCTATATATGTAAACAATTGACTGATGGGTAATGACTATGACTAGGACTAGGAATATAGGAGGATTCCTCTTTTCTTTGAAGACTTCAAACTCCCGTAAATTCCCAAAACTGAAACAAATTTCAAGCTCGGGGCAAATTGGCTCATGCTTTGTTCATCTACATTTAAGTTTTATCAACTTTAGCTTTTGTATATTATAAAAGGACTTGTGCCGGACAGAATCATGTAATACCAACTGGTATTCTTAAGCTATAAACTATATATTATACTCTATACTATATTAAACAGTGTTGTGACCAAACATCGCGGCTACCTGCTGCAAACTCTGGGCGACAAGGAGGTGCACGATTGGCTCTATGCCATCAATCCGCTGCTGGCTGGACAGATCAAGTAAGTTGTATATAGCTTACACTATATCTAGCATATGTTCATCATTTGTATCCTCCTCTCAAAAACAGATCCCGACTGGCACGTCGCACACTGGAGCCGGCATCGCAGACGGCATCGCAGATTCAGGCCAGCAGTGCGGTGAATGCGAACAGTGCGAGCAAATGAGATACAATAACGATGGAATCCGTTTTGGTTTACTGAAACGCAGGCTATGGCTGGCTGCAGCGACTGGGCATCAGCAGGCGTCTTCTAATGGGACGCGATTGGCAGCCGGCAGCTGAATAATAAGTGGATAGCAGCTGGGATTCCATCGCACATCTTATTGTGTATGCGAATAAACGTATTAGGAACATAAGAACATAAGAACACTAACACAAATGCATTAAGCAAACGAAAGAAAAACAAAAGCATAAACAGAGAAACAGGAGATACCCAAAAATGCAAAGCGTACGTAATTATTAAGTAGTGCAACATGATTATTGAGTATTGTATTTAATTATAATGATTTTTGTAGTCTTCAATTAGCCGGACAGCCAAAAAAGTAGGCAACAGTGGGTGTGCCACAATTATTGTGGCACACTTTTGAGTGCTGTCTCAATTGGCATTATGATTATCTATATATACACATTGTATATGGACGGACAGAGCATATGTTTTGTAAATAGCTTTATGTTTCAGAATTGTATAAATATTGTCATTAGTTAATTAATTTTAAATATTTTGCCGAACAAACTTTTCATTTTCCAAGTGATATTATGTTGAGAATACAAACAAACGTCTTAGAGAACCTATGTTCAAACGGTAATGCTTATAAGGCAGCTACAACAACAACAACAACAACAACAAACAAACGACAACTACAACAACAACAAGAGCAGCACACTCCAAAACACAAAACAAACAAACATATATATGCATTTTAAAGGAGCAACTAAAGCAAACATACATATATAAAATCATATATATATTTCTATATATATATAGTAACAATGTTGTATAAAACATATATATTTGCTGTTTATACACAAATTTTCAACAATTTACGATATATTGTTTAATTAGTAACAAAAGTAAAAAGTCGTACAAGACATATGAAACAAAAATAAAAAATAATGCAATTACAAATACATATACAACAAACATATATATATATATATAAATGAATATATATATATATATACACATAAATGTATGTATGTGTGTTAACGAAAGACCGTACAGTATATAGGATGTAGTGAGAAGAAGAAGCAGAAGTAGAAGACGAAGAAGAAGAAGGTTTAACGTAAGCGTACGCTCAGCAGTTTACGATTAATTTGTTAGAAATTACTTACCAATCTATATGTCAGCGATTGATAAACTACTTACATATACTATATATGATGTACTTTACCACACGCCACAAGAGTTATGAACAATGTAAATGGCACTTGCAATATACCCAAAACAAAAACAAAAAAAGAAAATGAAAAAAGAAAACGCTTTATCGCTGCATATAGTCAAAGGTCAATCCAAAGAATTGGCTGCTTAGAAGCTTTCCGTTTTGTTTCATGCTACGAAGTGCTAATTCCTCTATCCCTCTCTCTCTCTCTCTCTATCGTAACTGTTTTACTTTCGATTTCAAAAGAACCACCTGCAAAATGCTTAAAGCGAACAAAATATTAAACGTAGTTTTGATAATAATCTAACGTATCTAACAAAAAAAAAACAAAACGAAAAACAAAAAAAAAGCAAAGGCCACCTGTAAATTTCTAAGAAACTTCTAAATGCGCTTACAATGCAATATATACGCAGTATTCCCCATCCCTCCTCCATTCCCCCTCTATATATGTGTAAACACCCTGACAAAATTTGTAAACTTTCCTTTTATTTGCATTTGCATTTGCTTTCGGACAAGGTACGAGCTTAAGCCGGGAAAAGCGGCGGGCAAAAGAGTTTTTGCTGTAGGGCCAGAAAACATTGGGAGCACTTGTACTAGATGACAAGTGTGATACGATCCCAAATGGTTTGGTAAGGTGTTCGCTTTCGTGTGTTCAATAGTTAACAGAACGTTAAGCGGACGGGTTTGAGTTTTTGTAGCGAAATGTAAACATTTGTTAAACTATTATGTAATAATAATTTGGAATTGTAAAATATTAGAGAATTGTAATTACAATAATCATACCTATACTCACAATTATGCGCTGATTTACATCAATATATATATATATATATATATATATATATGAAATAATTGAACAAAATGCACACAGTAAAAGGCAAAGCAGCTGAATCCGAGCTAGATCCAAGTATTAGCCGATCTATATTGTTGAGCAAACGAGCAAAAGAAAACTCCACTTATATAGTACATATATATATGCATATACGAGTATATAGTACATACAATACATTTGAAATTCAATATAATTATATATATACATATATATAAATACTATATATACAAATTTAAATCGGGTACGTAACAAGTGCAACGGGGCAAACTCATTTGCCAGAAAATAAACATTCGTCGGACTCGTTTTATCAATGTGGAAGAAACGTTGCCCCAACAAAAAGAAAATGGAAAAAGAAAAGGTAGCAAACCAGCAACAAGAATTCTATCTGTATGTATAATCCAACAAACAAAATGATATATGCAAAGGGCGTATCACTACTAAAGAATTATAAATTAAAACGGCTTTAAATAAAAACTGTAAAACGCGTGTCTTTTAATTGCTGGAGGAAATATTAATATCTATATATTTTAATATTTATTAGATATGCTTATTTAATCGCTTCAAATATCATTTTGCTATATTTATAATTTCTTACCTTTAATTTTAATTTGTCTTTTCATTATAATTTATTCTTTTAACATTTCAGCGTATTTCCAAGATATTCAATTGTGGAACTTATGTTTAAAGACATTTTAATGTTGAGCAGGAATATTACTTAGAAAGAAACTTTTGCTGTGTCCGCATATGGTAAGTAAATACGTTTAATATTCAGATTGATTTATATGCAAAAAGTTATTAGGATTTTTTCTGAAATTAATATTCCATGCAGTAAGGGGTTCGGTATCCAAAATGCCACATATTTGATTTGCTATTATACCTACTTAACTTGGTACCTCTAGCTCCTATAACTTGATCTTAAAATGTATCGATAACTTTTGAGCCGAACGAGTTATCGATAAAATGAAATAAACTTGATCTGATCCGGGAATACGAAATATTATATTCCAAATATGACGTCTCTAGCTCTTATAATCTCTGATACACGCATATACATAGAAACCGGCAGACAATATTAGTTTGAAAATAACGTATATTAAATGTTGCCCTTCTACGCGATTCTCAAGAATTCAAGTGAGTCGTGCAGATTTGAATGGTTTTAGTGATATGTAAATGTGTGTGTGTTGTGTTGTGTTTATTGCTGGTATGAGTAACTGATTCACTCTTCTCGCCCTCAAGGTAATTTACTTTTACTCTCCCACTCTTGATCTTGATCTTGATCGCTCACTCGTTAACTGTCTCTCTCTCTCCCTCCCGTAGTGACCTCTAACTCTCCTTATCTGACTTACTCTTTCTGTCACTCTCTCCTTGTATGGCCTCTCACTCTACTTATATCTTGTTCTCTCTCTGATTCTTGCTTATTCTTACTCCACTCTATCTCTCTATCTCCGCTCTCTCTCACTAATTGAAACTCTGCGCTCTCTTCCTTACTTTTCTCACTCTCTCTCTCTTCCAAGCCTCCCTTCTCTCTCGCTTACTTTTCTCACTCTCTCTCTCTTCCAATAATCACTTCTCTCTCTTACTACTGGTCTCCCTCTCTCTTACTACTCTCTATCCCACTCTCTCTCTTACTACTGGTCTCCCTCTCTCTTACTACTCTCTATCTCTCTCTTTCTCTCTTACTACTCTCTATCTCTCTCTCTCTCTCTTACTACTCTCTATCTCTCTCTCTCTTACTACTCTCTATCTCTCTCTCTCTCTCTTACTACTCTCTATCTCTCTCTCTCTTACTACTCTCTAGCTCTCTCTCTTGCTACTCTCTATCTCTCTCTCTCTCTTACTACTCTCTATCTCTCTCTCTCTCTCTTACTACTCTCTATCTCTCTCTCACTTACTACTCTCTATCTCTCTCTCTCTCTCTTACTACTCTCTATCTCTCTCTCACTTACTACTCTCTATCTCTCTCTCTCTTACTACTCTTTCTCTCTCTTACTACTCTCTCTCTCTCTCTCTCTCTGCCTCTCCCTCTCTCTTTCTATCCCTCTCTCTCTCATAGTAATACTCACTCTTTCTCTCTCTTAGTACTACTCTCTCTCGCTTAGTACTTCTCTCTCTCTCTCTCTCTTATTTCTATCATTTTAACCATTTTCAATGGGTATAATAAACTCTTATTGGATGGCACATAATTAGTTTGCAAATAGCAAGAGTTGCAGCCACATCCTGTTCACTTTGATGCACTAAATAGATAAAACTTTACGTAATTCCACTGACTTTTGTCTACTATCCTGCTTATTGCTTTGACTTCGCTTATAATCGAAACAATACACTATGAGGTCGACTATAAGTTATGTAACTGTCAAAGAACGGTTAAAGTAGCACATGTTAACAGTCTTGTGGGCTATGCGTTGCCAATAAAGCCACGTACGTATCCGCCGTGCCACACTGCGTATGCGTTATGTAAATGCAGCCAAAGCGCGCTCCAAATCTTCGACACAATTGCGCCGAATTTGCGAGCAAAGCCAAAGCAATTGTCGCTGATGCAAATCACAGATTTAACAGGATATTGCGTGTCTGTTCTGCTCTTTCTCTCTCTGCTGCCTTCGCACAAAGTTTGCACTGCAGTTGAAAGGGAATGTAAGGGACGTATTAACTTGGCCAAGAGTCGCCCAGGCTGGACAAATTTACTTAACGCAGAACTATCTTGAACGAGCTGCGGTAATTAGGCAACTTGTCATTGCCATTTGCCATTTGGCCATTTGGCATTTGGTAGTTGGCTGTTGGCTTTTTCAGTTACCTGTACCTGCCTGCCTGCTGACCATCTTCGCTTTTTATGGGCCTTTTGTTGCTGTTGCTTTTTCTTTTGCGGACTGCACAAATGAATAATTCAATAGTCGGCAGTCAGAAGCGGCTAGTAAAATCCGCATTTAAGTCTCCGTTTGCCGTTGGGGTTTCTGCTTTTTGGTCTCGCTTGCTGCATTTGTTGTTGCTGTTGTTGTTGCCTGTGGCAGCTTGTTGTTGTTGTTGTTATTGCTTGCTGCATTGTCACTGACTCCGATTGAGGTCAGTGAAATCAAATCACTTGGACACTCGCTTGTGTTGGACTTGTTAGCACTTCAAGAACTGGCGAACTGTGGGCATCCGTATTTAATACCCTGTAAAGTGACTCTTTTTTTTATCAGGGTGACTAGCTGAGTCAATAGGATCATGTCGAATCTTATAGATTTGCAAACAGACTTTTTTTGAGCATATGTCAAACACCTTAAGAAAAAGTAATTTTTTTTTATATATTATTTTATTGAAAAAAATTTAATAAAATTCCATAAACTGATAAAAAAACTTAACAATTCATAAATTATATATTTAAATTATTTACAAAATGAGTAAGCAAGCCAAATGGCTGATTATTTTTATAAAATCAGAATTAGAATACGTTTTTGAATTTGTTTATAATATAAAAATCTTTTTGGCTAAGAAAATCAGAAATATCTTCGATTTATATTTGAAAATTTTCTGGTATATATAGTTTGAGTTGAAGTTTCTGACTCAGCGTACAGGGTATCTGCTGGTCGAGCGCTTGCCACTTGATCTTCTTCTTCTGCTGCTGCTCAGCGGCGTGTGCGAAAACTGAAAACTGAACCTGCCTGAAAGCTGAGACTCTGCTTGGCTGACTCCCTCGGCTGACTCTCAATGGACAGAGAATGTGGTGCGGCAGTTAGCTTTTAGAATATAGTAGATGGCGGAACCCAACACCCCACAGAGTAAACCCACTCAGCTTCCGCTTCGATTGTGGCCAAAGAAGCTGAACTAAAAATAGCCGCAATTAAATGTAAATCGAAAATTGTTGATCAATTAACTTGGCAAGCGACTGAGGCGCAGACATTGACATTGGACAGTGGACAGTGGACATTGGGACATTGGCGACATTGTCAATACTAGCTGTGGGAGATGACTGAGGCCCTCAAGTTGGCAGCTCACTGCAGCGGCGGCGACTATAAAAGCGGATGATCAACGCCGCCAAAGGCACAAAAACGTGTGAAGAGGACGCGCAGTCGGTTGTCACGTCAGTTTCCACACGGTGCAGAGCAGGAGATAAAGAGCCATCATCATCATGCTAGACTCGAAGATTAGGGTGCCCAAGTACGACTCGGATGCATTCGATAATGTCGAGTATCAGCTGCAGATGACCTACACCCTGGAGACGGATCGTCGCATCATGACCTTCTACGATGCAATGTGGGGCATGGAGGTAACTGGCGGCATCGATCAGTTTGAGCCGCTGACCATTGTGAATGTGTCGCCGACGGGTCTGGCCAAGCGCGGTGGCATGCGGATCGGGGACGAGATCACCCAGATCAACGATGTGCCCGCCTTGGAGCTGACCTTCAATGAAGCCCTCCAGCTCTTTCGCAAGTCATCACGTTATGTGCGAGTGTTTGTCCGTGGGTAAGTAGCAGGAACGAAGTGGGAAAGGATTATCATCGGCGTGCCGAAGATTTTGTACTCTTTTCGAAACTTTAGGTAATTTTCACTCTGCCAACTGCGCCACGGAAATATTTAATGGGGCATATCTTTGCTAATTATAGCTCAATCGATTTAAAATTTTAAACATTATTTAGTTATAAGGATGGTCAAGTGTACATGAAAATTTAAGGCGATAGCTTTGAAAACATGGGATATATGGCCAAAACCGACTTCGAGTTGTATGACAGCTATAAGATATAGTGGTCCGATCCGACTGGTTCCGACCAATGTGCTGTACATTTGAATAATAAGTATCTGTGCAAAGTTACATTGCGATTGCTCAAAATCTGAGGGACTAGTTTGCATACATACAGACAGACAAACAGACAGACAGACAGACAGACGGACAAGGCTAGATCAATTTGTTTTGTCATTCTAAGCATACTGCCAGTAACTTTTGGGGGTCTTTGAAAGTTCTTCGAAAAGAGTATAAAAAGCGATGCTTTAGCATACATTTCATTAATCGCAATGATTCCTTAGCGATGATGATGCACCCGGTGAGGAGGATTGGACCTGCGACTGCTGGTTCAAGCCCAGGAAGCCCTGGAAGCGCGACTTTACGCCCATCCAGTGGACCTTCCCGTGGAACGATCGCCGCAAGCCCGTCTACAAGGAGTCCAACTGCTTCATGGTGCCCAGCAAAATGGAGGAGAAGATCCGTGCACGCCGTGCAGCCACCTCGGCTGTCCACAAGAAGGAGGATGCCCCGCCGCACACGCGCTCCCTGACGCCAACGCCCAGGCCCAAGAACCAGCCCGGACCCAATCTGCTCGAGAGCGTGCTCCGCCCACGTGGACCACCGCCCAGGGATTAAGTAGGCTGATGGCCTGAACCCAGCTGGATGAATCTAATCGAAACGCAGGCAGCACTCCGCGAGTGGATGCTGCAGTGCGTCCCAATCTTTGCTGCTTTGGCAGGCAACTGCTCGGAAAAAGCAGTTGAAGTGCCACATGGAAAGCTTGAAGATTGCAATTACTCGCTGGCTTATTAGAACGCCTTTGTTCTATTGGTAAACAAATCTATTATCATTTTGGCAAAATATAAACAAAATTATTGATTTAAATGAACAATTTAGAAAGGTTTTTGGAAATTTCTATGTTCAAAAGAAAATGTTCAGCGAGTTTCTGAATAATTAAAAAACGATGATAATGCTCGTATTTGCGTATCCACCGATGTGGATTCTCAATATCCTGTGGTTTCTTTTTTTGTTCAGTAGGATCACAATATATTTAGTAAAGAACGGAACAAATTATCTTTTAACATAAAAGAGTTACATTTTCATTATAATTTTCCCAATTACCTTTCAATCCTCAAAGTTTCTACAATACACATAAATTTTCAGAGCATTCCTGATAACGTTTGAACAGTTATCATTACAGAGTGTTCACTGTATGCCATTTGCCAAGTTATTCACTCGAATAAACGACTTTGGTTCCGTTAGCAAATCAATTCTTTACGCCATCCCATTACTGGGATTACAGCTGTATTCAGATAACGCTAAGATCACTTAGATCATTGCCAGATCGACAGCTGGCATGTGGAAGCCTCTAATCTCTGTTAGCCTCTTGCTGGTGCTGTCCCTGAACTGGACCCAGGCACAGCGTCCCGTACCCTGTGGCAATCCCGTCTATACGCACTGTCATCATTACTGTGAGATCAATTGCCCGGAGAGGGGCGCCGACTGTTTGTACCACTGTGATCATGGCTGTGGCTGTGAGCCGGCCTTCGTGCAGCGGAATAACGGCGGTTGCCAAGAGCTCTTCGAGTGCGAATTCGAGGACAAGACATCCGAGGAGTTGGAGACGACGGCAACACCCTGTACGGACACAGTTCACGAAGTGACTAACGAAAATGGCGACTATCGATTGAACTTACTTGAATATGAGCCACCAAGCGAAACGGGTCGATGAGTTCCAGATCATAATAATAAATAAAAGTGATTTATTCATTCGTTTTTGTCTTATTTACATATTTGCTTGCGTTCTCTCACACTTGTTATGTTAACGAAATGTAAACTCTACAGCTGATAGCTTAGACAGACTGTTATTGCGTCTGTTATACTTTAGCAACTGTTAGCAAAAACAGCTGAAAGCAAGAAGCAGAGAGCGAAGAAAACAAAAAAAGATCATGATAATTGATAAAGCTTGGCAAGAATGGTGAGTAATGTAATAAAAATAAATGTGAATACAGAAAGTCTATATTTAACTAATATAAGATGTATGTTGTCTTTAATAAAGTATTGTTTTGCTGTTTGCTGACATATAGTTAGCAGTAACTGTTCATTTGAATTACAGTTAATATTAAAAAATAGTTTATAATCCTTTATTCGTCTTCTCTTGCAGCCCACAGCAGGACTTCATCAATACTGACGATAACTCCAGGAATTATGTAATAAGTTTTAGCTTAGATGCCATTTACCGTTTTAGCTAATTTCTTTCTGTTTCTTTCAGCTGAATAATTAGAAATTTGCTGATTTTTATCCAGCGATGTTCGATGACAACAAGATGGTAACTAGAATCCGTCTCTGGAGATGTCCTTTGATCAGGAATCAGTGAATTTGTAAGCTCCTTGCCACTGATTAGTTTCATTCCACATAAATATCCAAGCTTGTAAGTAAACATCATTAGACAACAAATCGAAATTAGAAATTATAAATTTAAGCAGTTTGAGTATCCAAAATCTGCTTCTGGAACTCAAGTCTTAACTGTGTGCGTGTGCATAAGCTTATGTAAGATAAATACGACTATCGATGCACAAGAACAAAAGTAAATACCCTTAAATAATTCACTTGTTTCCTAATTGTGCATTGCCAATTGCTCTAATTAGCAATGTAAATGCTGCAAATGTAGTGAGAAAAGCTCTTAATTTGTTAATGCAAAGCAGCTATGGGTTGTTAGGGGGCGTGGCGGAAGTGGGCGGCTCGACTGTTCAGTGTTGGACAATAAGATTTTCGTTAGCTAGAACAAAATGCAAATTGCAATCGTAAGCAGAAAGCACATCAGAAATATTTATTGTGTATTACATAAGCAGTGCACGAAGTAAAAGGCAAACAAAGCCAAACAAAGACAATCAAATGCAAATGGCGTAGATTAGCGAAGAGAGAGGGGAAGAGGGAATGAAGAAGGACGAACTGTAAGGCGGCGCTTTCATTAAGCACATAACTCAATGTTCATTATTGTTGAGACGACATTGTTGATGTTGTTGTTGTTTCTGTCACGCTTCAATTTAGACTGCAATATGCAAATGATACATGTGTGTAATTGTGTGTGTGTGCGTGTGTGTGTGAGTTCGTTGGTCTAGTTACGACTTTAATCCAATCAAAAGTGGGCGTGTCCAGTGTTTGCCTGCTCTGCTGGCTGAAGTTGTCGCCATGTGGCGAAGATTAGCGTAAAACGGAGTCGCCGATCGATAAGTCGGTCACCAAAAATGCCAGCTAAAGCAACAACAACAACAACAGCAACAACAACAGCAACAACAACAGCAATTGCAATAGCGCATTAATATTAATTCAAAGCAAATAAGAAAAACTCGTGAAAGCAAACGACGCAAGAATTTCATTAATGAATTTTTAATATGCACAGAATTCCACGCTTTCCCCCTCTCCCTCTCTCTCTCTCTCTCTCTCTCTATCTCCCTCTCTTTCGTTCTGTCTAATGAAGATGAAATTGAATGCGTTTTTCAATTTGCTGTTTGGTGTTCTCTGTTTGAGTTGTGTTTTGATTAATGCGCGAAATTGTGGAAGCTGCTAGCGAATCAACTTTTAATCAAATTGAAAGCGAAAGCTTTAAAGACTGAGTTTTGAATTTTGTTTGAAAAAATAACATGCTTTAATATGAAAATAGAAATTTATTATATTTTGACTATGTTTTTCTCTATTTTTTTTAATATACAATTGATATTTTTACTTTACTAGCTCAATGTCGACTTAAAATAAATCGTTACAGAAAATTATGGAAAATTAAACATACAACTAGGTATTTTTATGAATATGAAAAATGAAAATAGAAATTTATTATATTTTGACTATATTTTTTTAATATACAATGATATTTTTTACTTTATTAGCTCAATGTCGAGTAAAAAATAATCGATACAGCAAATTATGGAAGATTAAACATACAGCTAAGTATTTTTGATAATAACACTTAAAATAATAAATTGATCTTCAAAAAATGAAAACATAATTATAAATACACATTTAAAGTTGAAGCTAAAATGAAGTTTACTCAATTATATATATAAATTATTGAATCAGAAAGGTATTCTGCGGTTTTTATACCAAATTTATTATTTCTAATTTAAATTTGTAAGCATTATCTTAAACATGATCAATGATACTTTAGTTTATATAGTTTTCCATTACATTTTCTTTGTCTGACTGAATACTACACCTTTTACCCACTTTCAATGGCCGCTGGTCATGAAAGCAAATCAAACTTTAAATCATTGTCATCATGTCTGCACGTATTTTGATACTACATATCATCATGATTGCCATATCGGGTAAAAGTTTTGCTTTAATTCGTCAGTTTTTTTTGCCAAGCGCCATGATAATGTCATTTTCGATGTGAAAAAAGACGTTTAAAGACTTTTAGTAGCCGCACTCGAAGTTGGCCAATTGTAATTTATGCGGACAAAAACTGGTTGTCATTTGGCTCTGACTTTGGCTTTGGGCTTGGCTTGAGTAAAAGTCATGCTCTGTCATGGGGAAAACTTGCACTTGACAAGTGAATGCCATGTAAGAAATTAGTCAAAAAGAAAATTATTGCAAATCAAATGCAAAACATGAAAAAAAACTACAAATATAATGGGCCATCAAAGTTCAAAAATGTCAAACGTTGTTCGTCGCTCAACTTTTGGCCCCCAAACTCCTGCTGGTTAGCACACGAATTTTGTTAGCTAGTCAAACTTTCAGCTTAAGCCAATTTATAGTTTGTGTGTGTGTGCGACGATAATATTTCCAATGTTTAAAGCTGATGGAGCGAGCACAAGGTCGCTTTACGTGGTCTGGCATTAAAGTGACTAACGGCCAGTTTGGGCAAACAGCGCATGTATAGGATTGGTAACCTAAGCTCTGGCAAATGTGGGTCACTCCTAAGCTGACCAAATAAATGGCCAAACGGATGAAGTGGATCAGAGAGGCAGTCAGCCAGTCAGCCAGGCAGGCACTTGAAAAGGGTTCTTTCCAGTAGCATATTGAGCAGCATACACTTACAAGCCCAAAAAGATGAATAAGGCCCAGCAAGTGGAGCAGAAAATATGTATATGTATGTATGTATGTTAAAGGCATTTGAAACATGGCCAAGACGCTGGCCCTTTAAGATTGATTGAGCTACATTTTGTATAACTTAATCCGTGCACCTCTGTCTTCAAAGTGGTCAGAATTTACAAAGTTGTTAACACTGGCAAACTCTCAAGCAGTTAACAGCTATAAGTTTTCTGTCAGCTATTATTTTCGTTTCGTTTTGAGCTATTTCATTTTTAATGAGTCTATTTTATATACAATTCCGGCGATAGAAATAAGTTTTGAACAAAATAATAATTCTTTCAGCAATTCTAATCTAATTTGTTAGCGCTTTTATTCTCTCGACGTTATCTTTAAAGTGTCAGCAGCGGAAGTAAGTTTAGTATAGTTAAAAGTTTACTTTTTAACAAGTCAACGCGTGACTGCTCGTTAAATTTCTTTTTATTTGCACTGCCTCTGTTGCAAAACAAAGAAATGCAAATACACAAACCAAATTGAGCAAATATGTTTTTGTGTGGTAGAATTGTAAGAAGGTGGTGAAAGAAGGAGATGGGAAGATTGGCCTGATGCTTTGTATGCGCTTGCTATTACCTTCGCACTTGACGACTGATATGAGAATTGAGAGCGCACTTCACCACCACAGCATAATTTCACCTCAGTCGCTCAGTTTGGTGTTCTGCTTGATCAGCGCAAGGCGCAATTTTTACCGCGTCGGAAATTGAATTTCATAATTGTAGTAAAGAAAACATTTAATCATCATTTAAATTGTGTATCTATCACGTAAACACGTATTTGCAAAGTCTACATATTATGTAATTGCTGTGAAAGTTCTTTTTTGGATGAAATTTAAAGTGCAAAGGCGCACTTTTGTTTTTGCTGGCAGCGGCTTTTTTCGACGTTCATTGTGCATGTGTGTGTGTGTGCATCGCCTACGTTAAAAGGAATAACGGAATATCAAAGCTTCGAGAGAGAGAGATTTACCACAAGTAAATGCAAGGCAAAAAGAAACGCACTTTTTTGTTGGGCAAAGTAAATGTTGTTGTTTTTGCACTTGCGCTTGAATTTTGTTGTTATAGTATATTGAGTTTGAGTTCAAGTTTGTAACACATAGAAGGAAGCGTCGGAAACCCCTAGAAGTTACTGCCAGTATGCTTAGAATGACAAAACAAATTGATCTAGCCATGTCCGTCTGTATGTCTGTCTGTATGTTTGGGATCTAGTTTCTCAGTTTTTGAGCTATCACGATGTAACTTTGCACAGCTACTTATTATTCAAATGTACAGCACATTGGTCGGAGCCGGCCGGATCGGACCACTATATCTTATAGCTGCCATACAACTCGAAATTGGTTTTGGCCATATATCCCATGTTTTTAAAGCTATCGCGATGAAACTTTGCACAGATACTTATTATTCAAAGAGACATCACATTGGTCGGAGCCGGCCGGATCAAATCACTATATCTTATAGCTGCCATACAAGAGTGGCCTAAAGGTTCGAAAAGAGTATGAAATCTTCCTTTCCCACTTGTTTTGGTTCTTTATGTAAAATTATAAAAATTATAGTAAAATAAAAAAACTATGTTCTAATCCCTTATTATTTTTCTCTTGCAGCTCACAGCACAACGCCATCAATGCTGACAATAACTCCAGGAATTATGGGATTTACTGTGGTAAGTATAGCTGAGCTATATTTTACCGTAGTTTGCTTAATTATTTATTTCTCTTTCAGCTCAATGTTCACAAATTTAGCTAAGCGCACATTTAATTATTGTCTTTTGTGGAGTCCACTTATTATGCAAAATCTTCATCAGCCCAAAACCATTCTGCTGAACTTTATGTAAGTACTATAAAATCTATATATACCTATATAATTAGATAATTTTTGTTTTCCAATAGGTCGCCAGCGCAGCAGAGGACATCAGAACGGACAAAAACAACAACAAACACAACAACAACAACATCATCATCAGCATCAGCATCAGCATCATCATTATCATCATCAACAACAACACACAACAACAACAAACATAACACAACAAACACTGCAACAACAACAAACACTGCAACAACAACATCATCATCATCATCAACAACAAACATAACAACAACAAACACAACAACAACAACAAACACAAAACACAAAACAACAATCAACTGACAAGAAAGCAGCAACATCTTAGCTTAATAATTAAACATAAAACATAGCTTTTTATATAAATATTGTAATATTAAATGTATTCTTAGGATAATACAAAATATACTATATTTATAGTTAAGAAAAATATAAATATTTATATACATTTGTGGAATAAAAGAAGAAAATAAACGATTTATAAAAAATCAACGTTTTTTTCATTTGAATGTATTAGTTTAGAGCTGAGAGCCATGCTCAGAAGTTCTACTCCGGGTTATTTGCTCTTTTCCCTCAAGGTCAAGCAAAAATGAAAAACGAAAAAATCGTCGTCTATCTGCTGATTTCTGTGCGCCTGGTATTTTGCACCGAGAAACTAACGAAATTTGGCTTTGCTCGAGACAAAAACGAACACTGACAACTGCACGCAGCTCCGCTCTGTGCTCTGGGATATTCCCTCTGAAAGGGAAATTCTCCCTCAAGGTCAAGCAAAAATGAAAAACGAAAAATTCGTCGTCGATCTGCTGATTTCTGCGCGCCTGGTACTTCGACCAGAGAAACATATGAAATTGGCCTTTGCTCGAGACAAAAACGAACACTGACAACTGCACACAGAAAATCTAAGCAAGCCCAGCTCTGAGTGTAGGGAAATTATCTCTCAAAGGGAAATTCTCCCTCAAGGTCATGCTAAAATTAAAAACAGAAAAATCATCGTTCATCTGCTGAGTTATGTGCGCCTGGTACTTTCTGACGAAAAATAGCATTTGGCAAAGCGGATCTGCTGCTTCGGACACCCTAAAAGTATGCAACAATGAAATTTACTTCTCATTCAAGGTCGCGCTAAAACTAAAAACAAAAAAATCATCATCTATCTGCCTGATTCTGTGCGCCTGGTACTTTCAAAAGAAAAACAAAGTTTCTTCTATTGTATTTTCATTTATTTAAAATGCACTATATAAGGAATATTTTTACAAAAAAACAGAATTTATCACAAAATTATTGTAATTATAAATGAAATGTAATATTTTATTTTTAAGTACATTCTTATAGTAAATTTTAATAAACGCAAATAAAACAAATGCTTTTAAATTAACTAAGTTAATTATTTATTTGCTTGATGCGTCTGAGGAACTTCAAATTTTCCAGTATTTTTTGGTGAGTTTTTTGTTGGTGGTTGTCCGTATAACATCATCTTTGTAGCCAGGCAATGGATCCTTTTCCTGCAAAGAAAAATGACAATTATTAAATAATTTAAAATTTAGTCTCATATTATTATAGCTAATTAGGGTTTTTCGAGGATTATTTTTATATAAGTTTGCTTAACTTTTAGCAAATCAAAATCAAACAAATGAATTTGATTTGAAATTCGTTTAAATTTCGAAAATAGCCTAAAGGTTCGAAAAGAGTATAAAATCTTCGGCCCGTTGAAGATAATCCTTCCCCACTTGTTTTTGTCCCCAAAAGCACCGGCGTATTTAAAGAAATAGAAAATTGCTTGTATATGTATTTTATTTAAAGTGGTAATATAATTAATTGCAGTTGTGAAAGCAAATTTCAGCGAAATTAAAGCTGTTTAGGTTTTGTTTTTGCACAGCTATTTTTTGTTGTTGTTTTTTTAGCCTTTTTGTCTTTGTGTTGGAAAGAAGTGTAAGGTGAAAAGTAAAAGAGAGAGCCTCGCTCAGTCATTGTATTTGCAAAGCAAGCAATGAACTGTTGTTGTTGCTGCTGGAGGTGAGTTCGATATGATGAGTTTTACTTTGATTATATTCAGCATTCGGTGTACACACACATGTGAATAAGTCTGTGTGTGTGTGTGTGAGCTGCATCTTATTGAACAAATTACCCATGTTGCTTGAAAATTACAATAAAATAACACAAATTTTATGTTTAGTGCAAAAACTAAGAAATGTCAAAATGCTATTGAATAGTTTTTGGTTTTCAATAAATTGCGAATTAAATTTGACTATAGATTGCATGCAGCAGAGTTGCTTACGAAGATGGTAACTAAAAGGCCTTAAGACAAACAATAATGCATGAGAATATTATGGTAATGGTAATTGTATATGTGTATATATATATGTATAGTCAGAGATCTATTGCATTTTCATCAACTGTGCTAGCTTCAACAATTTATGGCCACGCTGTGAACAGCTCCTCGCTCCATTGTCCTGTCAGGCAAGGCTCACTGTTGTTGTTGTTGTTGTTGTTGTCGCTGGCTGCTCAACATGCAGCATGAATATTTCATGAATGCCGCTTTAAATAAAGTTGTTGGCTGGCAGTTTTTTTGCTGCTGCCTCTGCATCAATCAATGAAAGCCGACAAGCAGAGCTCAGTGGACATTCGAGTGTGTCCTGTTGTTGGCTAAACATGTCATAAAGCGGCAAAGGCGAAACACTTTTATCGCTGCCAAAGCAACAACAAACAATTCACTTTGCTCATTAGCATAAGGGAGACAGAGAGAGAGAGGGAGTGAAAGAGATAGCTATCACAGCAGGGGGAGTGAAAGCAGAGGTTTCTCTTAATTACCAACACATTCCTAATGGCCATCATTATCGTAGCCAGCGCTCAAACAAAGTGCGCAAGTCAACAGCCAGGATTCAGGAGTCACAGGATTCAGGAGTCAGGGAGGAGTCCACAGTGGGGTATATCGACGGTGAGCTTAGCGTGGTTTAACGTTGCATAAAATACAAGGATCAACAAGGAGCGTGGTGGCATGCGGAACAGAATGTGTAAATTTATGCCACCTGCTTTAACAAGTTGTTAATTTTTTGCCCAGCAGCAGCAGCAGCGACAACAACAACGATTACTACATGCACTTCAAATTGTTGTTGTTTTTTAGCGAGCATTTAAACCGACTGACAGCTTGTCGTTGGGGCTCAATTGGGGGGATCAGGTCAAGTTGGGCGCTGCGGCTGGCAGTAAATTTCCATATTTAAAGCATTTAAAGCTTTGAGCATGAAATATTTGTCGATTTTTATGCGCTTGTCTATCAAATTGTGGCAAAATGGGCAAATATTACTAATTTTGTTGATGAGTAACAGTTCACTGTGAACTCTAATAGTAGTATACACTGTAGCCTCTGCCACTATTTTACTAAATTAAATTTAAATTGAAATTTAAATGCCTTGTTTGGTACATTTTAAAAAGCGGTCGGAATATTTAAACAGACTCAAATTATTCATACAACTTATTACAATTTAGAATAGTTATTTTAAAAAGTACAGAAAATTGGCATTTTTGTAAGTTTCACTGTGTACTCTACTATTAGTATCCACTGTACACTCGACTATTATATAACAAATTTCAATTAAATCTTTATTTTTAATACCTTACTTGCCAGGTTTTAAATCTCAGTCAGAATATTTAAACATACTCAAATTCATAGTAATTATTATTAATAAACATAATAATTTTTATAAAAACTAAACAAAATTAGCAGTTGAGTAAGTTTCACTGTGAACTTTACTATTAGTATACACTGTACCTTCTACTTTTACTTAACAAAATTTCAATTTAAACTTTATTTTAAATTCCTTATTTGCCAGATTTTAAATCGCCGTCAAAATATTTAAACAAAATCAAATTCAGCATAAATTTGTTTAAAATTTATAATAATTACTATAAAAGACAAGCAAAATTATCAGTATCTCTCTACTACCAGTATTCACTGTACCCTCTCATTTTACTTAACAAATTTCATTTAAATCTCAATTTAAATTCCTTACTTGGCTTGCATTTTAAAACAGAAAATTTAAACACACTCGAATTCATAATTATAATTATTAACGCTTATATGAATTCTGTTGGTACACACACACACACAAATATTTTCGCTATGCCACGCCCTCTACGCCTTCTCAAGCTGCTGCACTCTATAAGCACTTCACAAAATGCTGCACTCTAAGAGTTCATTTTTTCCTTTTTGGGGGTAACCACTTTGGTCCTTCGGCCTTGGCAGAGTTCAAGCTGCAGCTCATGCAAAATTAATTAACGTGGCGCGCAAACTTTTGGCGCTGCAATCTTTTGTCATAGTTGCCCTGCTTGCTTGCCACGCCTTTTTGTTGGGGGGGCGCAACTTTAAATGTCACGCGAAAAGGTGCAGAGAGAGAAACTTAAAGCTGGCGAGCAGCCATTTTGTGTGCAGGCTCCCTTAGCCCCATAACAACCCCCAACCCCAAGCCCAACCCCAACTAGTTATCAGTCCCTTTGCGTAGTTGTTTCACCAGCGGAAAATGTCCCTTTGCAGCGCGTTTTTTTTATTCGCGCTAGTTTTTGATCCTTTTCAAGGATGGGGCGAGAAGCGCGCAAATTTTAATTGTTGCCAACTGTTATGCAACTGGCCAACGTTTAGTTTAAGCGACGACTCGGCATTGCTCTCCCTCTCTCTCTCTCGCTCACTCGCTCTGCCCTCTCTCTTTGCCTCGCTGGCAGCATAAATCGCCGGAATGCTTTGGCTAAGATTTACATAGAATGCAATTGGCGCATTTGCTGCGTTTCATTTGTTGTTTGCCGTGTGTTTGTTTGCGCTCGAAATTGAATTTCTCGCTCAGCGGAAAACAATAAACAAGCCAAGCGAACGGAGCGTGCAGAGAGGGGCGGGACGATGTGGGGGGCGTGGCAGCTAACGGGCTGGTCAGGTGGCAGATTGCAACGCTTGGCGCGCGTTGCGCATACGCCACGTTGCCGCCAGTCGCCAGTTGCCAGTTGCAGCAGCACACTTCTGGTTTATTGGGGCATTCGCACTGTGGCAGCCAGATTAAATATATAGTATATTTGAATTTGAGTGAAAATCTATTGCAATTCATACAATTATCATATTGATCAATTAGGCGAACAATTTTTGGCAATTCCTGAAGCACAGCTGTCTTTAATTAATTATAATCGATTAGAGTTCAAGCGTGAGTGAATGCAATAAATGATGTATAGCCTGTCTTCAGTTATTTGTTAGCTAACAAAATTTGAAGCACTAACAAATGAATACATAAAGTAATACAGAAATTATGTATAACTTTGTCTCTTTGCTTCTTAAATGCAAATTGCTTTTCAATGGAAGTTAAAGTTGAGTAAAACTTACTTTATAATTTCGTTTAGTATTTATTATATCATTTTAAAACTTGCTCTGTGTTTAAGCAGTTTATTTTTTAAGTATCATAAGTCATGATAATTTTTTTATTATATGTGCTTTATATATAAAGTTAGAGCATTCAGAATACGTTTCTAAATTGCAGTGGAATCTTTTGTTTTTGCCTCTTGCCTTTAGTGTTGTGCCTTGGCAGCTGAGTTTGGCCAAAACGGAAGGAAACACTTTCATTATCACTTTGGCGCTGCAAATTTATTGCGACAGCCTTGGCAGGGTCGTAGGGGATTTGCTGTTGAAGGGGGTTGGAGTTGGTGGGGGTGGTGCAAGAGGAGGGAGTATGGGTGGTTGGTGTATAGAGAGAGTTTGGAGAGCCTGCCGGCAGCTTGTTGGTTCCATTAGCGTCATGTGCCGGCGACTCCAGTGTTAAGTCCTGGCGTTATCCTTGCAACCTAGTCCTGCACTCTGTACCCTGCACCCTTTTTGCTCTCTCACAGCCAGCAGCTGCACATTGCTCGCTTCTCTTCTGCTTCTCTTTTTTCCGATTACGTGCGTCGCGATGCGTGGGAAATGCTCTAAATGGATCAAGGCATAACGAACGGGGTGATAAGGCAGAGGAGCAGCCCCACTCCCACTCCCAGCCCCACCCCCACCCCCACCCATTACAACTTGTATCGCAGTTGAAAACTACAGTGTGCAATGTCTGGAATGATATATGATTTGTAGCCGTATTAAGTCCTTTAAGAGCTGCGACTTTAAGTGAATTAATTTGCATTGCATTTGTATTCATTTCATTCAGAAATGAAAACTGAATCGAATTTTCATAAATTCTTCTTTTATTGCCTTCTCAGCATTTGCTGAGATAATTTTTAAAATATTTTACTTTTTTGGCATTAACTTTTCAAGTTTATTACCCTCCGATGAATTTTTAAAAATTTTTCCCAGTGAACTTTTTTATTTTACAATATTATTTTATGTAATTGTTTTTACCTTTTTTTTTAGTTTTAATTATTTTTTTGTGTCGACTGATTTTAGTTGACATTTTATAAACAAATACAAATTTGTACATATTAAAATTGGATATCTATAAGCTATAAACTTGTATGCTTATATTTGGTAATTTTTAAAATATCCTATTTTTTTGAACAACTTTTCAAGTTAATTTACATTTTTTATAATTTTTCAGAATTTTTATATTTTAAAAATGTGTTTTACGAAATTTTTTGATTATAATTATTATCTTTTGTCGACTGATTTTAGTTGACATTAAATAAACAAATACAAATTTTTATGTATTAAAATTGGATTTCTATAAGCTATAAACTTGTATGCTTATATTTGGGTATTTTTTAAAATTGCTCTATCAAAATCATAAAATTCATTTCTAAGCCACATTTATTTATTTATTGATGTTGATATTTGTTTAGTTTTTAAAATTGCTCTATCAAAATTGTAAAGCTTATGTTGTAACGCACATTTATTTATTTTTTAATTTTTTACAATTGCTAACATTAAAAACTTGTAATGCTTTCATGCATTTGTTAATGTTTATAGCCATTTCCATCATCCAACAATTGCTCTGTGCTGCTCTATCATTATTCTTTTCTATCACAATTTGCTCTCTCAATCTGAGAGCCCCCTCCACGCCCCCTCCCCTTTTTGTAATTGCCCCCCTTTTGGCATTGCTCACTTGTCGCTCGTCAGCTGCAACTGAAAAGCAATTTGCGCAAATTAGCCAAGGTGTTTTATGGCCATCATCATCATCATTATTGTTGTTGTTGTTGTTGTTACTGTCGTGCTTTTGGCCAAGTGAAAATGTTTGCTCTGTCTCAGTCCCAGTCTCAGTCTCAATCTCTTTTGGCCAGCAGCAGTCCATTGCCCAGTGCGCTTTAATTGAGGTCTAAGCTGTAATTAAGCTGCTCGGCCTTTTCTGCCTCAGCTCTGCTCGAGCCTGGCCTAATTCTATTTTTACAGTTTAATGATGTCCTGCCGGGCGGCACAGTGTGGCAGGCGCCCTCGCAATTGCCACCCATTATTCATGCGATGTCCTTAGAGCGAGGCACTCGCCTGCTGACATTGCAACATTGGCCGCAGTCGGCTTAAAGGCCAATATATCAACGGCTAACACACCTATCTCCCTCTCCCTCTCACTCTCTCTCACTCTCTCTCTCAATCTATGCATGTGTGTGTTGTAGCAACAAACACAACAGGCGCAGCAACACATGCATCATACACATGTCCTGGCAGGATACTAATTATGATTGCGGTGCCACAGCAAGGACATTGAGCCAGCTGCTTAGCTCTCCTGTAACAGTCTGACAACTATTTATATACACATATTTCTCTCTCTCTCTCTCTCTGTGTGTGTGTGTGTTTGTATATATCCATGTGTGTGTGTTTCGCATATGAAGCTTTAATCTAAAAGGACAAGCGCAGCAAAAACGGCAAACGAATGGCATATAAGACAGACAAACAGAAGTTGTGCAATATTAACGCTTGGTAAAACTATTGCAATTGTTTTTAATTAGGAACGAAAGCATCCAACATCCTAGAATGTCCTTCCAAGACTTTAAACTGTCATAACTTTGCCAAAACAGAAACGATTTTTAAGTTCCAGGGCAATTTGTTCATGGTTTCTGCTCTTCGCTTATTCTACATTTAAGTTTGATCACTTTTTGAAAATATCACATTTTTACTTTTTTTCGAAAAAAAAAGCATGTACTCCCCCCTTACTGTTTTTCGGAAAAATAAATTTTAAAAAAAATATAATCGCGAAATTTAAATTTTTATCCATTGTGGGTGTCATAATTAGTATAAAAATCCATAAGAAAACCAATCCTGGGGAGGTTTATTTTTGAGTCTAAAATCAGGCCAAAATTAACAAAAATTTTAGCTTGTAAAATTATTTTTCTCCCTTTGAAAACTTCAAACTGTCATAACTTTGTCAAAACTGATCCGATTTTCGATTTAAAGGCAGTTTGAATCATAGTTTAACGTCTTTATTAGATCTGCATTTAAATCTGAAGCACTTTATTATGAAAAACAAGTCCTGATAAGTCTACCAATTCTATATAAATGCCCTTACATTATTTAAAAATTCCAGAACTTGATCAAAACTGTTCCAATTTTCAATTCCTTCTAATTCTTCAGCTCAGCTCAGCTCATTTCAACTTAGCACAAAATGTATTTGACATTTATCTAAGGCAAGGCAAAAAGCGAAAATACTAAATAGAAAATTTATATTTTTATAAAAACCTGAAGTATTTCATTTGTTTTTTTGTCAGCTATCTACTTTTATTTGCTTTATCTGCTGGCAATATTCAATAAAAAAGAGGAAACTCAATTGAGTGCCATAAATTTGCGTCACATTCAGCTGCAGCTTTGGAGTTCAGCGATTGCTTTTGTCTTTTGGCTCACACCTTGGCAAACAGCTACCGCAAAAACACCTGTCCGGCCACGCCCCTTGCGCCCACCTGCTGTCTGGGCACATTTGTCACAATCTATATTGTCTGCAGTTGGTAGGGGGTTCAGCAGGGTAGGGGTACACACACAAATAGAAATTGCTGCCAAGTCATGTCATTGCCTGCTCATATATATTCCTCTAGCACTAGCTCCCTCCCTCTCTCCCTCTCCCTCTCTCTCTCTGTCTGCTGCTCATATGCAAATCCTTTCGTGACTCTGCGCCAGCTACGTGTCCTGCCAGCACACATCTTACTACCTTCCGTTCCTCATCCTCTCCTCTTCCGCATCCGTCGCGACTTATTTACTGTTTTTCAAATTGCGCTTCGTAACTTTTGCCTGTGACTTTTTTTTTTGGTGTGTTTCCCCCAGTGCACAGCATTCCTGCTTCCGCTATCCTTGGCAGCACATGTGTTTATGGTTTCTTAATTGTCTGCTTTTGAAAACCTATTTTTTTGTGATGGCAACTGGCAAATATTTGTTAATGCGATTGCGGCTGGTTCTGTTTTTGTGATTGTGGCTGACTTGTGTGTTGGTTAATGATTTATGCAAATGGATCATATTGATTGACACATGTAGTTCACAATTGCATTTGGCAAAAAGCTTAATTATAATAATCATAATTTGTTTTACCATTTACATTCCACTTGAGCATAACTCGCGTTTTTAGCGCTTTATGCACACAAATATGCAGCATAATTAAGCCGCTTAATTGGCCAGAAGCAGTCAGCCGCATTCAGTGATAAATTGTTGCACAAACAAGCAAATCGAATGCAGAAGCTCCAATACGCTTGTGCAACAAAATAAAACAAAAGCATTCTAATCAAAATCAAAATGCTAATATTTTTTTTGCTTTCTTTTTGTTTTTTGTATTTTAATAGTTATTTAATATGTTCAAATATTGTATATACCTGCAGCTGCTTGAGTGCAACAAACAGCTCAATGTAGCTAAGTTAGCCGCTGCTTTTGTTAGCGCATTACAAAGTCAACATGAACTAATGAAATATGCCAGAGAATTTAATTGTTAAAATCAATATTCGGCATTGCAGTATTAACTACACAGTAATTGCCACGCAAGTCGAACTTTTGGCGCACACATACCGCAACCACACACACTTGTACACACCACACACACCACACACTCACACACACACACACACACATAGAGCGGCAGTCAGAAGTTGTGCAAACTGGCAAATTGAGTAGCAAAATTTGCTTGCGCACAAAAGTATGCTACGAATTCGTTTTTTGTGTAGTTGTGTATGACTGTCATTTGCACTTTAGCTGTGTGTGTGTGTGTGTATTAGTGTGTGTGTGTGTGTGTGTGTGTGAGTGGCAAATCTAATTGGATTTGTGCACGTTCAATGAACCGAACAGTAAAAGTATTTTATATTGTTATTGCACTTGAGCAACGACTGAAAACGTCTCTGAAATGATTGTTGCTCAGCTGTCCTCAATAGTTGCTATAGATTTTATTGCTTTCGCTACACTCCATTGACAGCAATTGTTAAGCTGTGCAATTGGATATAACCAACTGACTAATACGCTGTTAGCAGTGCAATAACAGGTGGAAATACATGAGGCAAAGCAGCCGTTTTTGATAAGGTGAGTGATTAGATGAGCTGTGACTAAAGTGTGATTGGAATATTGTTGTTTGGAGAAGTTCTTCAGTAAGGGAACTTTATTTCATGATGAGTGATAAGATCAGCTGTGACTCAATGTCAATGGAATGTCTTTTGAAGTGTGATTGGAATATGGTTCCTTGAAGAAGATCCTCATTAAGAGAACTTCACAATTTTCCCCCAAATGATATCACAGACAAAAGATCAAGATCTATGGAATATCTATGGAATTTAGTGATAGGATGAGCTGTTACAGAATAGCTGTGATTAGAATATTGTGTCTTGAAGGAGATCTAAAGTAAAAGTTTGCTACAAATGAATATACACAAAAAAGATCGAGATCTATGGAATATTAGATTGTTCTTTTAGCTAGTTGTTTAAATAAATACAATAAAAGAAATATGTTTATATATAGATATCACACGAATATTCGAAATGTAGTCAAGATAAGCATGCCTAGGACATTTTTTGTTTACCAATCCTTAAGGAAGGAGGTGAAGTAAAAGCTACCATTGAATTTTGAAAACTTTCACTATTATATGTATGAAAAATATATATTTCATAAATTTAAAAAATGTAGACAATATATTTCTATAGATTTTCAGCCATCAGAGGGCAAGGCAAAAAAATCAAGCCTATTACCAAATTTCCCGCCCATTGTCTGCAGTCTGGGGCAAACTTCAAAAGACTTCACAGCGCTGCATAAAAACCAATATATTATCTATTCCCCGGGGAGAGCAGAGTATTCGAAAAAAACAACAAAAGAAATGATGTTGCATTAAGCATTTGTAATGGCAGGCAAAGGAAATCTGCCTGTTTGCAACATTCTGAGGCGACGCGCCTGCAATTAGGTGCAAAAACACGTACCATAATGTTGTTGTTGTTGTTGATGCCCCCAGCTCTCCTGGAGCAAGCAGACAACACACACAGTATGTATGTATGTGTAGTAGTAGAAGCCGTCTGCTACACTGCTACACTGTTACACTGTTAAACAAAACAACAAGTTGGCCAAGAGGCAGCTTTAATGAGACGGAAAGCGGGCGCCAATCGCTGCAATTAAAATTAATTACAGTATTTGTCAGCTTTTGTGGCTAACTGGCCACCAAATGCGTCCGCAAGTTTTCAGCTCATTCACAGAAGCAGAAGCAGCAGAAGAGGCAGAAGCGGGCACAGGGTGCACAGGGGGGGAGGGGGCACAGGGTGCTGCACTTCAAGACGCGTTGCATTGATTGCAATCGCGATCGTTAATTAAATGTCGAAAGGAAGGTTGTTGTTGTTGCTGCTTGTTGTTGCTGCTGCTGCTTGTTGTTTGTTGTTTGTTACTGCTGCGTAAAGATCAGCCAGCTGGGATAAGACGCAAGTTGTTATTGTTGCTGCTGCTGCTGCTGCTGCTATTTATAGCCTCGCTGGTTTCGCGGCACGCAACGCAACACGATTCAGCGTCGCGCTCTTTATTATCGCCCTTGATCTTGGCTAAATCGAAATCGCCGGCATTGCGTGAAGTGTTGCAAATGAGTTTTTCGTTCGGGGCGTGCATTGCATTTTCAATTGGCCAAGCAAATTGGCCAGCAGCAGCAGTTGCCGTACGCTGACGATCGCAGGCGGCGATATAGGCAAAGCTTTGTTATCGATAAGCACAAATGCTGCGCATCATCTTGCCGATAAGTTATCGCTGAGTTATTTTCTCTTAGCTTAAAATGCGCTATAGACAGTATTAAAAAGTTAAATTTGCCTTTTAAGCTTGCTGTCAATAAATCGATGGATTATCGATAAGTTAGCGATAGGCTTGCCGCTGGCAACTAAGCGATTTATGCTCAAATTTTATAAGCAATTGAGCGATTTATAGTCAACTTTTATAGCAGACCAAAATTGTGTCCGAAAGAAGAATTTGTTGGTTATCGATAGACACAAAGTTATCGATAAGTTATTGTTGAGGTATTTTTTAGCTTAAAATATGCTTTAGACAGAATGGAAAAGAAAACTTGCCTTTTAAGCTTGCTGCCAATTATCGATAGATTATCGATAAGTTAAGTTAATAAGATAAGCTGCTGGCAACTTAGCGAGTTATAGTCAAATTTGATAGCAGACCAACTGAAATAAGAAATATTTTATTTGTATATCGATATGTTATCGATTAACGAATAATTTTGACTGTCAGACTGATAACTCGAACTGAAGTTTAATACAGCACTAACATATATGTTTACTGAAACCACTTCTTATATAAAACATATACAATTCGCTTGGCAAACAATAGCTTCAGTATCAATGAGTTATCGTCTGTCGTATTGTGTGGCAAGTCATTTATAATAAACTTTTATAAAATGGCACACTACCAACAATAGTCAGCGCCTCACATTTTGCATTCAGCTTTTCACAAGAGCAAATTGCAACTCCCCAGCTTCCATGCTCCGACCGTAATTGAAAAACCCGAAATGACTTGACCCAAATGGAGTTGAGGAAGGCCCAGCGAGAGAGTTTACACAGCACACAGTTCCCCCGCTCCCGAAAAAACTAATGAAGCCTGGTGAAACTCTTGTCAAACGAGGTTTCACTTGGCCAACTCAACGTAACTTGGCCAACTGGGAAACATCTTCATTTGCACTTGGAGACGCGAGTTAGCCAAACGGCTCCAAAAACAAAGCCAGCGAAAAGGGTAAGAGGAAGGGGTAAGGGTATTGGGTTAGGGTATTGGGTTAGGGTATTGGATGGGCTGCAAAATGAATGCACTTGTGCATACGAGTCGCCAGTTTGTCAATAGATGGCCAACCAAACAGTGCAAAACTTTTGAGCTCGTTTCCAGCCAACTTGCAATGCGCTTTGTTTTTTTCTTTTTGTATTTCAGTTTTCTGTTTGCTTGGCAAACTTTGTGAGCAGAGCTGAGCAGCAAAAAAAGAGTAGTTGATTGCAGTTCTTGGCTGGACGAATGGTGGAAAACACAGCTGCATCAATGGAAATGCAAACAAATGAAAAGTGCAACTGGGCGCGGGAAAGCGGCGGAAAGCGGGAAAGCGGGAAAGCGGCGGAAATTGGAGCAATCGAAATGCAGTTTTGATGGCGGCCAAAATTGTCAATTTGTGGCCGCTGGAGCCAATTGGCCAAAAGTGCTAAAATCGATTTGCGCAAATATTATGTGCAAATTGCATTTGTTTTTGCAATTTCTCCTGGGGTTTTCTATTTTTCGTGATAAAGATAAATGCGTTAAGCTAATACACTTTTGCTGGATAAATGTTCCATTAGATGCGTTTAGAATGTTGGTAAAACATTGAAAAAGCGAGAAAGAGAGAGAGAGAGAGAGAGAGAGAGAGAATGACAGAGAGTGAGAGGGAGAAATAAAGAAAGATATGATATAAGCTTTAAATGGAAATAAGATTTTAAAGTTGTCGTTTGCTTAAACTTTAAAGAGCTTTTTTAATGCTTTAATAGACTCAAGCTTTATTTATTTATTTATATATTTACCTAAAGCCAATGCAAAATAAATATCTGATTGCTTAAAAAGAATAAAAAAATATTTATAAAAGTTTTAAGCTGGAGTTATCAAAAAGTATTTGTATTTTATATTTTTTTTAGAACCATTTTTTGATTTTTTAATTATTAAATAATTTTTTTGTTTATTTAGTTTTTTTATTTTTTTATTTTATTTATTTATTCATATATGTACATATTTTGTGAAATTCAAACTAGCTTGAAAAGTATAAACAATATGTTTTCTTCTTATGTAAATAGCTTTAATGCATACTTAAAGCTTTTAATTTCTTTGGAATTAAAAATATATATATTTTTTTATATACTTTATATTTAGTTTTTTATTTATGTATATTTTTATTCATTTTCATATTTACTTAAATTCCAAATTAGCTTAAAAAATATTAAACTACGTTTTAGTAAATAACTCTAATACATACTTTAAGCTTTAAATTTACTCAAGCTGCATTTGACATAAACAAAATATTTTTATCAAATTTGTATCTATTCAAGAAACAGTTGTTTAAGTAAGTTCAAAAACAGCTAATAAATGAGTATATTCTTTATCCAATAAGTAACTTTAGTCTCAGGCAAACAGCTGTTTTTCAAACGATAATTGCCATTTGCAATTTAGTAAATTTCATATCATAAAAATTGCGCGCAATTTTCGCTGGTTTTTGTGATCCGCTTGCGTCTCACACCGCCTGTTGCAACCGCAACACGAACGCGAATGCAAATGCAAATGAGCCACGTGCAAACGCAAACGCAGCGTCAAGTGCTTCGCTCGCAACATGTTCGTTGCATCTTGAATGCCGGCTACGAACAGGTTGTGCGCGCTTGTTGCATCAGTGATGCGCAGACGCTGCCAACATGGTTCGAGTTGCGAGCAACACTTGACAACAGGTTGGCAGGTAGAAAGAAACAATAGTTATAAATTTGATAAACATAGCAAAGTTTTCTTTATATTTCCTGTGCTACACTTTATCTGCAAAACTATAAGTAACCGAAAGTAATGAGTAGCTCACCGACATTTAAATGAAACTTATGTGATAAAGAAAGGTTCGACATATGCTTTTCTAGCATTATCGCAGTCCGCTGGGCCATTTATTAATGATATGGCTAAGTGCACGACCCTCTTTTAATGCCATAGCGATTTGTATCCATCCTCGCAATAAATAGCAATTCGAGTGAAATATGCTTATTTACTATTTATGCACTTAAGTTCGTAAAGTGGCGATTGGATTCACTTTTGTTATTACATTTCAAGATACACATCCCCAGTTGGCAAATGCGGGTGGATTCGTCATGGCACATTTGGCATGCCAACCGGAGAGTGAAAGAGAGAGAGAGAGAGAGCGGTGCGGTGCGGTGCGGCCTTTATCGGCGAGTACTTATCATAAACTGACCCACTCACACCCACATCGAACATGTTGCATGTTGGCGTTGCTGGCGTTGCGAACCAGCGGTTTTAGCCGGCAACTGCGAACTGCGAACCGTTTCGCTGCTAGCGAGTGTCTGCGACCGTTTCGTTCAGTCAGTCGATTTTTGACCGTTGAAACAGTTGGAAGTGGGGCGCGCGCCGAACGAAACGTTGCAATTCTTCTAACTCCGCTTGCACGACAACGACGAAGTCAGCTCTCACACACAGGTGCGTGCGTGTGCGTGTGTGCGAGTGTGTGTGTGTGTGCGTGCATACGTGTTTGTTTGTGTGCGTGTGCGGGCGCGTTAAAGTACAACAACAACAACAACCGAATCACAGTCAGCTGTGAGTTTTGATTCGTTTTCGTTGGCAGAATGTGTGAAAATAAGAAATAGATGCAAATTATACATAATAAGCATAAATTACAAATTAATAGCGTAAATATTATATATGTATGTATATTCAAGTTGAGCAAAATACAAAACTGTGCAAGCAACAAATCGGCGCCCCTTTCGCACTGCTGCAGTTCCTTGTAATCCTCCGCCTGCGTTTTGACAGCAAAATCAAAGCAGCGGTCACAGCAACAGCAGAAGCAACAACAACAGCAGTAGCAGCAGCGACGGCAGCAGCGGAGCAAGCGAGAGGGTAAGTCTGTCTGAGCTGAACGTCAAGTGTCTCTGCCACGCGACCAGGAGCTAAGCAACAACAACAGCAGCAGCAGAAACAACAACAACAGACAGGCAGACATGTCTCAGCGCAACGAAACGGTTGGCATAGAACCTAGCAACAACAACAATGTACAGACAGCAGCAGGTGCCGCTGTTGTTGTTGTTGCCTGGCGCTCTCCACAACAAAACATCACTTTTTTTGTTGTTGTTGTTGCCTCTTCTGTTTTGTTGTTGTTGCGTGTGTGTGTTCCGCATGGCTCCGTTAACTCGAGCTGACATTTACAACACTGCAAATGGCGCACCCCGCAATACGCCTCCCTCCCCCTGCACCTGCCCCTGCCCCAGCCCCTTTTTTGCGTGCCTGTCTTTGCTAGCTACATATATTTCTTGTTCTTGTGCTCTTCGTTTTTGGCGTGCATTGACATTGTTTTTGCATGCCTTTGTTTTTGGTCTTTCTTCTGCGCCGCTGCTTCGCTTCGCTTTGCGCTGCTCTGCTCTGCTCTGCTCTGCTTTGTTTTTGTTTTGCAAATTACTTTTATTGGCCGCTTCCTTGGTTCTTTTTTTTTCGGGGCCCGGCAAATGTGAAAGAAAATCAATACATTTTTATTTGATATGCGCTCAGCTGTGGCTTTTGTTTTTGCTTCTGACTTTGCCATGGCAGCAGCCGCAGCCGCAGCAGCAGCAAAAGCAGCAGCTACCCTTCCGCAAATGCAACCCTCTGTCGCTGTCTCTGTCTATGCCTCGCCTCGCCTCTCCTCTCTCTGTCTGTGTGTGAGTGTGTGTGTGTGTGTCTGTGTTTTTGCCGGTTTGTTTGGGTTTTGCGTGCTTTGGGCAATTTTTCGATTGGAATACGGAACTGGCCTAGAATCGAGCCAAATTTTTTTATTAATTATCACAAGAGAGCGCTACAAACCGTTAGCTGACACACTTTCGCATGGGGGGCGATTCAGGTACAGCTATATATACATATATGTATATATGCATTTGTATATGTAGATTGATATTTCAGATAGTGGCTTTAAGACTCTTGTCTTTTATCATACGCTAATTAGGCTAGCATTTTTTTTTATTTTATTAATCTGCATAATTAAATTGTGAACAAAAACTGGAATACCTTGGTAGGTAGGTAGCTAGATACTAGATAGGTAGTTAGCTGGGGAGTTCATTGAACGTTTCTCAAATACGCTTGTATTTAAAAAACTAACATTCTCTTTTATGTTGGTGGCTTAATGGGTTTGTTAATGCGCTTGAAACTGTCCCAGTGTTCCATATAATTTGGTTTTAAGATTAGGTGAAATGGGCACACCTACTCTTTTATTTAAATCAATAAACACACACTTTTGATTTTTCTATAGCTTTTCACTTGTGACCTTATATATTGATCTCAGAGAATAAAGTGTGATAAATGTGTTTTATTTTATCCAGAATAGAAGCTACATACATGATCTTGACATTTCCAAGCACAACGACCCCGCTTATCTATTATCAGACCCATCCCAAATTAATATCAGTTAAGTTGTACAACTTCTCAAAAAAAAAGTTGTGTCTTCCAAATGAACAAACCTATTTAATTAGATTTTGTGTTATAAACTTATCTGACTTTTTATAAATAAATAAATGCGCTAAAATAGTCATATGAACGTTGAACTGAACTTAAGTAATCTATTTACTAATAAAACGTACTTTGCAGCTACTTTTAAAGAACTCTCTTGATTTCATTCTATACTTTATTCTTTATGACGTATACTTTATTTCTTAAGAATTCGCTTTTCATTTTCTTTACGAACTTTTCTTTTGTTAATTTGACTTTTATTTATTATATTAATACTTGGCTTGACTATTATGCAAATTGTATGCTTTGTCCCTTGTTATTTTGACAATTTATATTAATTTTAAGACCCAAACGAAATACTCGGTAAATTCCCTTGTTTATGCCATTCCTTGCCCCATTTGCATCCTTGGGGATCTTCCCCCGTTTTTTTCTCTCTCTGCAACATGTCGCAAAAATTTCGCATATTTCTGCTGCCACCTGCCGAAACCAGTCTCTTGGCCAATTCACAGACAGATATAATAACTAAAAGTGGCTGTCGCCCAGGGTTTATTATTATGTCTCTCTTTCGAGTCTCGCATATCAGCTGCTGCTCCCCCATTCAGTTTTTATTTATTTAATAAAATTCAACATTCGCTTGCAAACGGGTTTCATTCTGGCCTAGACGGGGCGGCCGGGTTCGAGACCTGAGTGCCTTCTTTTTTTCGGGCTGCATCATTAAGAAGCCAGCGCTGGTAATTAAATTTAATTATAAATGTCGGCCAAAAAAGCTGTGTCCAGATGGGGCGCAGGGGCGTGGCAGGGGCGGGGGCGGGGGGGTCCGACGGTTTGCGGTCAGCGCCAGAGTAAAAGTTAAAGCTGTTGCCATTTATGTTAATTTCAATAAATTAATCACAATGACATTATGCCTCGCTTACATCACATTTGATTTATGTAAGTCTCAGGTGTGAGAGAATTGCTTGATCTTGGCAAACAATTCGCACACGTCGGCACGTTCTCGACAAATTGTGGACCAGCTATCAGAAATGCACTTAAAATACACTCAAAAGTAAAAAAACTATACCATATTTCAGCTCTTCTTCACGTTTTTCGCAATGATTGTAATGCGATCGGGAGGAATTTTTGCATTAACACATGTCGCTGGGTATTTTTGTAGATCTCTTTACGGTTCGACTCTGGCTGTAATCTAATGTCGTCCCAGCACGTTTGTGCTTGTATCTGTGTGTGTGTGAGTGTGTGTGTGTGTGTGTGTTACTGTGTGTGTAACTGTGTGTGTAACTGTAGTTAGCAAACTGGATAACTGAAGCACACTTCGAATGGCAGCTCAAAGCGGAAACTGCAACTGACAGTTGGTTAAGGGGTCGTTTTTAGGGGGGGGGGTGATAAGGAGAGGGGGTTTTAGGGGAAGGGGGTTTTAGCAGCGGCACTGGGGCACGTAGTGTCCGATAGTGTGTGTTGCCATCCGAGTTGTTTATGCAAGACTTAACCTCAACCTGTGTCTAGTTGTGAAAGAACTTTGCGTAACTTAAGCAGCGGCTAGCTCTTGTTTTTCTTCTTCTTTTTGGCTTGTTGGTCTTCAGTTTCACAGTTCTAAACAAAAGTCTGTGAACTGGCTAACGAATTAGTAGACTGCGTTTATGCGCTTGATATGTTTCTTGAAAAGTTTGTGCATCTTTTTCGTGTTTGTGGTTTTTGGCGTTTAATTTTGCTGATCTAAAAATACATTGAATATTGTCACTTAAGAAGTCAATTTGAAGTTGAAGTATTTGTGCATATTGATGAGAATTGCTTAATTTAAATTTGTTTGTGCGACTACACTTTGTAACCTAATGATATTCATGATTAATAAGATTCGATGTAATATTTGTGGCTTGGATTAGTTTTTGCGACTCTTAAAAGCTAATGATATTCTTTATAATTAATTTGCTATTTAATATGTGTAACTTAGATTAGTTTGTGCGACTCTTTCAACCTATTGTTGTTCTTTATCATTAAAATTATATTAAATTTTTGGTTTGATTGGGTTTTTCTGGGTTTTCCCCAATCCTTGCCACAAATGTTGGACCAATGATTTAATTTTGCTATTGCTAGTTCCCAGAACTTAACGTAATTTTAACTTTATATCTTTAATTTAATAATTTAAATTGTATGTAAATTTTGTATATACATTTAAATGTTTTATTTTTATATAAATTCCTTTGTGTCGACTGTCAATAGTCGACAGTGAATATATAAATAAATAAATATTTGTAGCTAAGATTAGTTTTTAAGATTCTTCGAGCAACTCTTTAAAAGTAATGATATTATCATTATCATTAAGTTTCTAAGCAACATTTTTAAATGTCCAAAATTTAGATTATTCTATAATTGCAACTTTTATTAAACATTTCTGCTTCTAAGACAAATATTGAACTTTCCCACCCAACTCTCCAAATCTCTCAAAGCAGAAAAGAAGCCTAATTGTGGTGTATTTCTTTTCGGTTTTTGTTGTTTGGCATCTTATCATTTAAACGGCCCCAAATGATGGCAATTAATACTTAAATGCCAAGCTCTTTGGCCATAAATTGTGACTCTGTGTCTGCGTTTTAATTATAACTTGGCCAACAAACTGAAGTGAGCCGCACAAATGCGCTGCGTAGCGCACGATTAAAAAATGTGTTAGAGAAACGAGAGACAGCAACACAGTGTGAGAGATAGAGGGGGAGAGGGGGAGAGAGAGGGAGAGAGGTAGAAGATGCAGCCAACGAACAAAGTGCAAGTCCGCCCAGCGGCTGCAGCTAATTGCCAAGCAGCAGGAGGAGGAAGAGGGGGCGGGGCAGGATCTGGGCGCTTTTAGTGTGTGCAGCAGAAGGATCTACAACAACGGCAATGACAAGACAAATGTTGCTACAACCTGCAGCTACAAGACAACAACACAACAACACAGCAGCGCTGCATGTTGCCAATTGTTTTTTGTTGTTGCTGTTGTTGTCAGGCATATAAAATTCGTTGGTAAACCAATTCGAATGCAATTCCTGGCTTAGAGCCTTGTTGCAGCGGGTGGGCAACGCGCCGAGGCATTTGCATAACTAGCAGCCTGCGGGCACCAAATAGGCCTCCATTATACTATATATATGTATATACATATCTGTATAAACATACATATACATATCTGCATTGCTGTGTAAACGTTTAAGATACATGTGTGTGTGTGTATGTGTTTGTATTTGTGTGTAAGGCTTAGAAGTCGAGTGAAGAAGACGAGTTCATTGAATTCTTTGCTGCTTTATTCGCCAAACTCGTAAATTTTCAACCAAATACACATAAAATTCAAACCAAACTGGTTCCTGCAGCGACCACAAAACAACAACAACAACAACAACAGCAACAACAAACAAGAACAACAGCATTAACAGCGATTTATACGAGACCATAGCCATATAGTCTTTGGCTCTCTTCATTTTTTTTTTTTTTTACATTTTGTATTTGGCTTTTTTTTTCGGGGCCTGCATCTTTTGGAATGCGGCAGTCATCTTCGACTTCGACTTCGACTTGGACTTGGGCTTCAGTTTCAGCGCAGCAAATGCAACTGCAACTGAAACTGAAACCTCAGATGTTTTTTCTCTTTTTTTTTTGGGGGCGCTTTGGCATTACAAGTACTTACCAAAAAAAAATAAATAAAATAAAGTCGGCCAAGAGACAACAAAGAAGGGCATTCCAAGTGCATCATAATAAAGTGATGGCTCATCAATTAGAACGCATACCCTTTAGCACATCTGACAGCTCTATTTTTCTGTAAAAGAAAATTATTAAATGTCTTAAATATTTGTGTGTTTTTAAGCAAGGGTTTTTTAAAGCTTAATATACTTAAATGCTATGCAATTAAAAACAGCAGATAACTAACAAAAAAAATGATATATTATGGTTAAAACTTATACTTTTAGAAGCTTATATTTTACCTATACAAATATTTAAAAATTAAATAATTTATTATCATATTCTGAATGCATTGCTAATTCAATGATTTGCTTAGATACATTTTAAAGCGTTTTCTAAAAAGTATTTAAAACACATACTTCACAGAACTTTACTTTAGCATTATATTTGAATATATAATTATAATTTTTGTCTATTCTAAACAACATTTTTGATAGTATTTTTTATTATTTGTTGTCGACTTGTGAAGGTCGAAACAAAAAAAAATTATATTAAAATTATAAAACATTTAAAATCAAAAATTATATTTAAAATATTAAATAAAAGATATAAAGTTTAGGTTTATTTAATATTTAGTATATAGTATATGTGTCAACATGATATTAATAAATAATAAATAAAAGTAAAATTCCAAAAAATGCTCAAAAATAATATATTTAAATTTGAAAATGCATTTCTAATTTGGGCAAGTTTTTAATTAGCGAGTGTGCACTGTATTATCATCTTCATCTGCTTTAGCATTGCAGTTTTCACTTTGCTCTCCGCCGGACTTCGATTTTAAGTAGCTGTCAGCATTTGCCGCCAGACAGCCGTCTCTCTCTTACTGTCTCTCTCTCTCTCTCTCTCTCTCTCTTGGGGCATTGCTTTTGGTGCTTCTTGAGTGCAGTTTTGTGGTGAAAGCGCAACGCATTCGGCTTATGGCCTGTCCATAAACTCACCTCGAGCGACCCACATCCAGTTTCAGTTCGAGAACCAGCTGTGCCTTATCAGATCGTATCAGAGTACCGGCTTTTCCGTGTGTGTCACACACATAAAACAGGCCGAGAGTTGAGCACAAAACTAAGTAGCTCAAATATTTGGACAATTTCAGTTACTAATTGGGCCCATCAGCACGAGACTTGAGCCTACGCCTAATCACTGTGTGGGCCCGAAACAAATATGGAAATCCAACAGGCAAACAACACACACAAACAGACATTGAGACGAGACGAAGGCGACGCGACACAAACAATGCCAAAAGTATTTAACAAAAGATACGTATCTGTATCTGTGGACTGGACTGCCAGACAGCTCAATTGTGGCAAAGGGATCATCGCTTCTCTCTCTCTTCACTCATTTTTTACCACTCGCTACCTGTCAAACAGTAGATTTATGTATATGCGTCTAGTTGTTTGCTGTTTGCTGTTTGCTGGGCTAGACATCAATCAAAATGCTGATGATTTAAGAGACAAGAGACTCCGACTTTTCGTAGCTGGCAGCGGAAATGAATTCGAGCTTTGACCGCTTAACGTTAACTGTAATTACGCACGCAGATATGTAGATATGTGTGTATGTCTGTCTCGAGATACATTCGTATCTCATGACGCACAAACTTGTTGTTGTTGTTGTTGTTGTGTCGCACGCCCAATTGCTGACCGAACGGACAAGCAAAAGTAGCAGCAGCAGCAGCCGCAGTACAACAACAGCCACATAATGACCTTGTAACTCAACTGTCAACTGTCAACACACACACACACACACACACGCAACAACAACAACAAGCAGACAACAACAACAAATCAATAGCTAGCCACAATTTATAGTAGTCGAGTATCGCTGCTGGCCATAAATTGGTGCGCCTGGCACATGTCACAAAGACAGAGAGCCAGCTCTTGCAAGAATGTTGACCAAATGCGGCAAAGGGATCAACTAGACTCCTACTTGGCTACTTGGATCGTAAGCAGCAAGAACAAATAAGCAAAGCAACAAAAGAAAAACGCAAAATAACAAATAATTCAAAACTTGGTTCTGCGGCAGCATCTTATTTGACAGTCGCTTCAGCTAGAGGTCGTTTAAATTTCAAGATAGTTGCGGTATCAAATCTATATTTTTTGTATTGGCAACCTTTCTGAAAATAGCAATACTTTAGTTAACATCGTTTGAGTATCTTTATCATAATCTAGCATATACATATTCTATTACTATTTAAATTAAGTTATGAACCCTTTCGAGTACTTTGTGCTGATTATAATCGACTTTGTCAGGTATTTAACTCAGTGTCCTGTCTGTCTATAATAAAAATTTGGAATTTGGATTTTTTTTTTAGATCGTTACTAACTTAGACTTGCTTTTTTCCAAAACTTTTTTTTGATTTATTTTTTTATTTTTGGTTTGGCTGGGATTTTTTCTGCATTTTCTGCAAATTAAATACTGTAGGTATAATTAAAATTTTGTAATTGTACACTACATTTTATATTTTATATTTAGTTTTTAGAAATTTATAATTTTTTATTATTTTCCTATTTTGACTGATTTAAGTTGCCATTAAATAAAACTAAACTACATTTCTGGAGTATTTCTTCTAAAAGTTGAGCTTATAAGCAAAAGAATGCTGTTTCTCATCTATAAAATAAAATAAAGCAGAAATTAAGGTTTTCTTTTGATAAAAATCACAAGTATTATTAAATCCAAGTTACATTATCTTCACAAAAAGTAAAAGACACTGTTGCTTATTATTTTTAATTAAAACCGTTTTTTCATTATCGAAACTGAAATCGAGCTTCATGCTCTACTCAAATTGGTTTTCTTTTCTATTGTACAAATAAATACTATAGATTTTCATTAGCTACTCGCACGTTCAGCCCCAAAATGTACACCTCAGCTCACAGCTGAGCCATGTGACTAATTGCAGAACATCTTATCTGTATTGACTTGGTTTCTTTTTTAATTTCAACTCACGTTCCGCAACCACGTGTCCTCCATTGTCACATTAACAACGCGCTGCGTGGACTTTAACATGGCGAGTTTCTCGCATTTCCCACTTGTTGCGATTGCCAACGGGGTGGAAGGAAGCGTCTGGTTGCATGTGGCATGTGGCATGTGGCATGAGGGAATGGGGCATGGAGTGGCAGCAGTAGTTGCCCCGTTTTCGTGATGTGCCTTGGGTCAGTTTTGAGTGGTTGGGCCGCATAAAAAACGCTTATCGCGCTGAATATTTTGTTGTGTATTGTTTACGCGGCGGGGGCCCATAAAATATGAACAGCAACAGCAACAACAACAACAACTCGACAAATACAAATAGTTGGCGCGATATCTGACGGATACACACACACACACACACACACATACACAGAGAGCGTTGAGCGACTTCCTCGTTGTAGTTGCGTTTATTGTTTTTTTCTTCATCTTCTTCTTTTACCTACTTTTTTTTTGGGATAAGCATACAATGGCAGCAGAAATAAGTAGAATCTTAACAAGTAATGAATTACGCTCGAAACTTAAGAGCAGTGTCGGAGTTTAAGTTGATGTATATGTATATGTATAAAAACCGAAAAACTTTTGCTCTGTGCATTCATTGTATGCGAATTAGTTGTTGTGTTATCAGGAAGCAGCAAAGAATAAGCACACAAGCAGCGAGAGAGAGAGAGAGAAGCAAGCTGAAAGTTTAGTTGGACAAAAGGTCGCCGCTCTCGTTGTTTGTTATTGTTGGTTGTTCGTTGTTGCGTTGTTGCTGAGTCGACAGCATTGTGCGATAGCCGAACTTAGTTTTAGTTTTGTTTGCTCCTCTCCCACTAGACTGCAAAACAGTTGTGTTATGCAAAAGCATAAAATTTTTAATAGTTTTTCACATATGGTTTTTCTTACACTCATTATATGCAATTGGTTGCTGCGACCAGTTAAAAGTAGCTACGTCTCTAATGACGCATAGTAACCTTCAGACACAAATCATCGTTGTCGGACAGCAACAACAACAACAACAACAACAACAACAACAACAAAGCAGAAGATTTAATAAGGCAAAAGGCCAGCAGCAGCAGCAAAGCAAGCAAGCAAGCAACACAAACCTGTTGCAATGCTTTTTGGCGCTCACTGTGCGCCCGCTTGACTAGTTTTTACTTGGTATTTATTATTTATAATATCCATGCATAGCACTCTATGTATGACTCTGACTTTATGACTCTACGACTGACTCTTAACATGGCTATAACTATGACTATATCTATATCTATGCTTGTGCTTTGTCTTTTTTATTTTTATATCTTTTTTGTTGTTGTCTTTAGCAACGATTGTGGTTATTAAACCGTAACCACAGCGAGCTCAGGAAAATGCCAATGGCTTTTCAGTTAGTTGGGTGCCAACGTTTGTCAGTGACATTTTCATGCAGCTTTTTTATCTGATAATCAGCAAGAAGCAGAAGAAGAAGAAGAAGATGTTATACCCTCTATAGATTTGCAGTTTTGATATGTAAGCATTGGGAAGAAACGGAAATTGTATTTTTGTATGAGTAAAGTTCAATTGAATAGCAAATGATACAAAATGATTCACCTATGACATTTAAATAAGAAATTCAAAAGACTGATATCATGCTATATAAACTAGCTAAAGAGCAGCACAAACTAGCTAAGCTAACATAGATATATAAATAAATATGAAAGCTATGCTTGCCTTATAAAGCAAAGCTGATGCGATAAATAAAAATAAATGGCATAAGAAGAGCGAACAGCAAATGTATCTATGAGATACATTCTCTCTCGCTCAAATGTAGTTCACGCCAGGCCGCTAAATCCAGTGTAAACAAATGTAAAATGCCCAGCTTCAGCTTTCATGACAAATTCATTATAACCAAGCAGAAGACAAACCAAAAAGCAGCCGCAGCAAACAAATCGACAGAAACTGCAAAACGCGCTTTTGGCCTTCGGGCATTAAACTCTGACGCTGTGCGCCAAAGGCACTTTTTTGAACAATTGTGGCAAATGTTGCATCATCATTGACACAAACACAATACACACACACACACACAGATACACATTTGCTTTTGTTGTGGCGTATTGAATGGAAACGCATCAAATGCATTGAAAGCGTACTCAATGCAAAGTCATCAACAGTTGTTGCTGCTGCTTCTTCTTTTCGGTCTCACCTTTCGGCTTTGGCATTTCTCATTTACAAATGCTAATGGTTAATACACAGCCAACGAGCCCTGCTTCGGGCCCAGTTAACAGTCAGCAGTCAGCAGGGTGCAGGCCATGAGTCAGCTAACCAAAAATGTCAGCATCAAAACTTACTTTAGGCCACACAGTAAACAAATTGTTGATTGGGATTTAATAAACCTTAAAAAAACCCAAATTTGAATAAAATTAGATTTTTGGTTTTCAATTTAGTTTATAATAAAACAAAGATCTAGAATTCTTTCGTATCTAAAGGGTTTTCTCTGAGCGTGTTTAGTTAAATCTACATTTTCATATTTTCTCTATAGTATATGTCTTCTTTTTGCTGCTTCTTTCTTTATTTAACTCCTTCGGCTTCCAAATATATCTTTTTATTTACTCTCTCTCGCTTGTTGAACTACTTATTTCGTATTATTATTTTTACCTTTTTCCTAATACAAAAAAATACAACCATTTTCAATTGTTTGGGGTTTTCTAGATTTTCCTCAATTGGATAAATTTTTATTTAATAATATCTTCAGAACTTAATGTAACTTTGACTTTATATTTTAAATTTAAATATTTAAAATATTATTTATACTTTGTATCTGTTTTATAATCTAAATTTTATCTACTTTATCAAGTGTCACTAGTCAACAGTGCAAAATAAGTAAATAAATGAGAAAACCACTTGAGATTTGATAACCAAAACTACACTTTCATATTTCTTAGAATTTTTTTTATTTTTTTAATAATTGTTGATAAGCATTAGACGACATTGAATTGTTGTTTAACGGAATTTGTAGGATATATTTAGTCAGGTTCTTTCGTTAGCTTCTTTTTCAGTTTAACATATGAAAGAGAGTCCACAAATGAAATTCTGAGTATTTGTGTCTTTGCTTTCATTTAATTAAACACAAAAAACTTTGAAAATTACAAGTAAAATAATTTGAATTTATATTTAATTGATATTTATTATCAATAAAAAAAAGGTTTTAATGAATTTTGAAGACTTCATTTTGCTGGCAAATAATAGCTGTATATTTCAGCCAAATAAATAATTAAATTATGCTATAACATGTTAATTATATTTAAATTGAATTGCATGCCATTAAAAGTTGGCTATCAAATAAATAGCACAAGCAACTTAATAGGCACTCAAATTTTTTTTACTGTGCATTGTCAAAGTTGTTGCTGCAGCTAGTTGCTAGTTGCTGAAGCTGCTGATGCCTGCAATTTATCACATGTTGCAGCAACAGTCGCCACAGCAGCAGCAGCAGCCGCATAAAAATTTGTAAAATGCATTCAGGTGCCGCCAAATATTTAAGGCATGCCGCAAAAGTTTGCGATGCTTTTGGTTCCGTTGCTGTTGCTGCCTTTGCCTTTACTTTCAGTAAGTCATTAACTAGCTGTTAGGTAACCGCCAGGTGCTGAGGCAATCCGCTGTAGCCCTGCAGCTGGGAGCTGTAAGCTGGAAGATGCTTGTCTGCCTCAGTCAGTTGATTGAGCCGTAATTAGGCATCAGGCAATGAGTTGGGGCATCTTTTGCACAGTTTCGAGTCATGTGAGCTGCCAGAGCTAGCTTGATTAGTGGGCGCCCCACTCCACTCAAGACTTGGCTAGTTATGTGGGTCGTCTTGTAAATTAACACCCCGAAACTGTAACAGAAAGCTAAAAAAACGAAAACGAGCTAACCAAAAAAATCAGAACGCAACGTGCGCAGCCAATTGCCATGGAAATAAGGCGGCTGAAAATTCTTGGCACGTTAAAAATTAAACAAAGACTCAAGTGACAGCAATAACAAGTTGAAGAAGAAGAAGAGGTAGCTATGACTGGGCCGGGCCCAAAAGGTTGACCAAGAAGAAGAGAAGAGAAGACGTGAAGCGCGTCCAAAGAGTCAGTCGCTTTCTGGGCAGGTGAACAACCGTCTGATTGCCTTTTGAAGATTTTTACAGCTATTTATTTACTCAAGCCCATAGTCCGTGCTCTCTCTCTCTCTCTCCCACTCACTCTCCCTCGCTCTCTCTCTCCCATTCTGGGCTTGTTTGCTATTCGTTTGTTGCTGACACCTGCTTTGTTTTTATTTTCCATGCTGCTGCTGCTGCTGACTGAGTGCTCTTATTATATTTGTCCATTTGTTTATAAACAAAAATACAAAAAAATATACAGAAAAACTTTTCTCTGCTGCATTGGAGGAAATGCCCTTCATGCTTATGGAAATTCATGGCAAAAAAAAGTATAAAGGGAAAAGAAACAAGCAAAAGGAATTCCGTAGCTGAAACTGAAATTATTTGCTTTACTTATTTCTGACATTTCTGGCATCAGCAAACAGATGTGAAATGTGATTTGGAAAGTGCAGCTAGCCAAAAATAATCTAGATTGCCAATAAACTAAGCTTTAGTTGCATACCCTTTGGAGATTATATATTTATTTTGGAATCACTTATGTGTGTCAAAGTGGAAGTGAGTTTTTTTTGGTTTTGTATATTACACAATTTGATTAAAACTAAACAAAAAGGAATTCGAACTGTGTATAAGGAAATTGTTTCCGCTAAAATGTGGTATCATTTGCACAAGAGCTGACTCGCTTAGTTAAGTCCGGAGTAAGCCCAGAGAACTTAATTTCATGTCCTCAATCTTGTCGCAAACTTTTGCCTCGACTTAGTTGACTCGCCCCACAAAGGACGCAAATTCTTGTTTGCGTTATGCTGTTTTGCCCCTAAACAAAGCAGCTTCAATCTGAGATAATAACCCTTAACTTAATGTTCATGTTCAAGCCCAGAAAACATTACACAGCCAGCTGTTCCAAGAGGGTCAAAACATTAGCGAAAACTTTGGCCAAGCTTTTAGACATTTTTATACATTTTTTTGTTGGCTTATGCAATGCCAATGTCTTCATCAATGAATGAATGAATGAATGGCCCGTGTGATTTTTACAAATGTTTGCCAGCGTCATCTTCATAATCATCACATCATCAACCTCCTTCTCCTCTGCTTCTTCTTGATTATTATTAGCTAGAGCATACAAAGAAACAGCAGTTGCCCATTTTTTTGGGCACTTTCACTAACTGCTCTCTGTTTTCAATATGCCTGAGGCTGCTTTGTTTGAGTCTTTGGCTGCTTGATGATTATATGAGTGATTATATATGCTGTGATTATTGTATAATATCTGCTGGCAAAGAAACCTCATATGCAGGCTGATATCATCAATGCACAAAAACAATAAATGTTTAAATGTAAACATATATACAGTTTTTTGTTTTGTTACGCACAGCGATTACAATGCTCTACATTTATATATATATATATAATAGATATAATATATTTGTATTTATTTTTGTAATGGTTTTGCTAACTATCAGCAGCGGAAACTCACAAATAGCCAACACATATGCATTTCTATTATTATTATTTAGTTTATTTTGCCCATCAGATTCGTTTGTTTGAGTTTGTGAGCGAACAAATCGCCGCCACAAAAAAATAGTTAAATAAAAAGAAATACAAAACTAATACAAAATATTTGCCATGTCACATCAGCGAGTGGAGTAACAAAAACAAAATAGAAATAGCAACAACATTTATAGCACCAAAAGGGCAAATATTTGTTAGCAAAATGTACAAAATAATAATGCAAAAATAAAATGCCAACTGCATGCAATATACAAAATGTATTTAAATAGACTCTGGAGAACATTTTTATTATATACCCTATAGAGCTAGAAAGAGGGCATATAATTTCTAATAGTAAATATTTTCGACTCTTCTTCAACAATCGAATATAATCAAAACTAAGAGAAAATGAATTTAAAATATTTCTACAATTTTAAATATTGTTTATCTATTAACTGAGTATCTGCCCGTCGATCAGCGTTTTCTAGCGCACTTCTCACTCGCTATTATTGAATGCATTCATTATTGAACGGCCATTTGTTGATTATTCATGTACGAGACTTTAAAAATACATATTTATATAAATATTTGTATGAATTAATGATGACAGTTGGGCTTGTGGTTATTTAGTTGTTGCTTCTCTGCTGTTGACACAGGCCAACAAAGTTTAGCCACATTTAACAAACAAACATACATATATAAAAAAACTTACTTGTGTTTGGCTTTTCTAGTTTTATCAATAGACAATCATTTAGCTTAGTTCCTGTGAATTTTGATAGGCTTAATCTATGACATATGATAAGTCTAAGAACTTTGAAGAGCTGGGCAGTATTGAAGCAATATTTATTTATAGTTTTGTTTAGGCAATAGAAAAATAAAACAAATGAAAAGTCTGTGAAGAACTTCTAAAACTCAAAATACATTTTCGATAATCAATCATAATATCAAAAAACATTTATTTCAAATAGTTTTAAATTGTCTTGAATTTAAAGCAAGCATTTCGATTGCATAAGTGTTAAAAGTTTATTTTTAAAGGACTACGTTGATATTAAATGCATTTGAATAAACTTGTGCAAATGTTAGCTAAAGTGTGCAACTGCAATAGCAGCTTTCTTGTGTGTGCTTTTAAGAAAAGTATCTAACGAATACAAACACAGCCAGACACGCATTCTTGAGATACGAGTTTGGAGTTGACTTTGAAACGAGTGGGTAGCATTCAGATACATATATGTATATGTATATGTATGTTTACTTACATACTTACACATGACTTTGTAAGTGGCCAAGTTCGTTTCGCTGACTGAAGGACTGGAGAGAAACTTGAATGTTGAACAATCGCAGCTAATTAGCAAATGCATGCTAATTTTCAGTTGTAACTAATAAAATTACAAAGTGATGCCACGTATCGCCTTATGCAATTAGCAACAAGCACAACTGATGCTGATAAGGAAAAAACAACATATACTATATATATATTCGAATAATGAAGTTGTTGCCACAAATCAGGCTGCTCGTTTATCACAAATGTTGTGCCAGGAGGAGCAGGAGGAGGAGGAGAAGGAGGCGCAGCTGGAGGAGTAGGAGGAGCTGACTGACTTGGCAGGAACAGGGCGGCAACAGCGCTCCCAGGGCTGTGTATAATTACTAGTTGTATGCCGAGGTCGAGTCTGAGTTGTTTTTAAACTCACGACTCTCGGCGCTGAGCTGATTCAAGTCCTGCAATCGATTTGAGTTATTGATTGTAACGACTTTTGTGGTCGTCTGCCTGCCTGAATGCCTGCCTGCATACTATGATTAATTTGATGTTGTTGAGGCCTTTGTATTCAGCTTTTGATTTGAAAAATTAGTGCAAGCTACGAAAGCTGCCAACTGCTGACTGCAAACAGCTAGCTGCGAGAAACTGCAAATGATCATAAATCAAACAGTTTGGCTGATTGCATTCGAAGTGCTCACAAATTGCATGATTTGCAATTTCTGTGCTAGTCGTAGTAGTAGAGTGACTTCACTTTACTTCACTTGCTGCATTCCCCGGATGCTGACACGACTTCTTGTCCAGTCTCCAGTCTCCAGACTCCAGACTCATTCCACTGCCCAGTGCTGAGTGCAATTGGTATTTGTATTGGCTGCTTTTTGGAGTCGCTGTTGGCAGACCTCACAAATAATTCGCATTTTTGCACTGAAAGAGTCGCGAGTCAAATTATTGCCTGGCATTTTTATTTGCCTCATTGTTGTTGGCTGTCCTTTGTCCTTTGTCCATTGTCCTGCCTGCTGACAACTTGTATTTGTATTTGTATTGTTTGGTAATTAAATTCTTGTTTTTTTGGCCATAAAAATCGATAAGCAGCACGTGCTACAACAAAGTATTCAAATCTTCTATTCCTGCAAGACAAATTACTTGAGTTCCTTTGGTTTTATTTTGGCTTGCACAATGGCTAGCATCGACAAATATCTTGGCCAAGTGCCTGCCACAAAATTGTAGAAATTCTCTCGTTTGTTTACATTTTCGGTATAGTTTCAATTAAGCAATCGCATTTTTGTCTAAATGTGGAAATTATTGTGCTAAATATATATATATTTATGCTTGCAGTTTTCTTGCTTACAATTTACATAAATAGAATGCTCTTTATGTTGTCTCTTTTCTTCAATTTCACTTTGTGGCGCGCTTCTTAAAGGTTTTACCAGCTGCATATTATTTTTTATTTATTTTTTACCACTGTTAAGAACACACTTTAAGCACTTTGAGTGGCAGCGCATTTTATCTGGACAGTCGTTAAATCCTAGACCATAAGCCATGTTCAGTTTGTGGCGTTAGCCAAAATCAATAACCATAAAGGCACCAAATGACGAAGACGACGCAGCAAGAGAAAGACTGAGAGAGAGGGAGAGAGAGAGAGTGAAAGAGAGAGAAAAAGAGACAGTCGCTTCGATTCAAAACTGGTTAGCCGGCTATGTAAATTTTTATTAATATTCAAAAGTAGCGATTGCGTGTATAACAACAACAACAACAACTTCAACCGCAACTAGTATAAATAAATATGCATATGACCTTCGACGCGGATGATGGACAACCGAATGAGTGGAGTGAGCCGAGTGAGCTAAGTGAGCTAAGTGAGATTGGTCCCGTGTCGAACGCGTCCTCCAATCAGTTGTTGCACAGAGGCCCCACAAATTGGATTTACAATCAGCAATTGCAGCAATTAATTGCGCTTAATCAAGACGTTGCAAATGATGAGCGAATGAGGGGCGAATTAGGGGGGAAACTATAAATGGGAATGGGAAAATCATATTATGCCGTCTGGCGGCCAACACATCGAAGCTATTTTAATGGCCAACAGCGTGCGAGGGCATAAAGCAGAATGAAATGCCTCAAGCCAAACAAAAAATCATAAAAGCCCAAGCAGTCAAGAATGTTCAAACTAAAATACAGAAAAAAAGAAAACAAAACATAAAGAAACCCAAAGGCATTTTGTTTATATACATTTAAGAGTGTTTATGGCCAGCAACATTTTGCGATCATTAGCAAATAATTTACCCCATTTACTGGCTAACAAAACATGATACAGTGATTTTTTCTTTTTTGGGGCATTATGAAATTTACAATACACTTTAATGTGAAAACATTGAAAAAATATAGAAAAAAGTGTATGCTAATATCGTTTTAAATTACAAATCATACTTGATTATAATAGAATCTGACTTTAACTTTTTTTTATGTTTGACGTTTTGAAAGATTTAAAACTAAGAAAATTACTATAACATATATTTTTTTTCTTTTTCAAAGATTTTAAATCAACAATTTGTTTTTACGTATTGAAAGATTAAAATTTTTTTACTTTTAACTTACATTTATATTTTGTTTTGAAAGATTTTAAATTTATAAAATTGAGGCAACAATCCTAAATCAAATTTGCTCTAACTTTTATTTATTTTTTTACTTACTGAAAGATTTTGAATTTTTAAATTAAGGCAACAATTTCCAAGAACAATTTATTCTAACTTTTATTTCTATTTTACTTTTTGAAAGATTTTAAATTTTTCAATTAATTTCCAAGCATTATTTTACACAAACTTTTATTTCTTTTTTACTTTTAAAAAGACGGAAAATATTTAAATTAAGCAACAATCCCAAAGAACAATTTACTCTAATATCATTTCGAAATATACAAATATAGTGGACCTCTCTGCTTTCTGTTTATCAAAGTAGCTGCACAAAGTGCATATGCCCCATTGTCTTACAGAGTATACAGCAATGAGTAAACAGAGAGAGAGAGAGAGAGAACCCTTTCGGTGGATCGTTCATGTAAGCAGCTTTAGCTTATTGGACACCAACCAACACACATTTAATGAACTGCCAATGCGTAAATCTGCTCAACATTGTGGTTCTTTTTATTGTTGTTGCTGTTGTTGTTGTTGTTGTTCTTGTTGTTGTCACTGTTGGTGGGCGCCGCAAAGCGTGCGAAATTCGTTGTCAAGTTTTTAAGCCTCTTAACGACAGATCCGAGCACTTCGCAACAGTAGCGAGAGAGCCAGAGCCTAAAAACAGTTTGCCAATTGAAGTGAAATGAAATAAATTATGGCCAGCAAGCAACATTAATTAGTTTGTCATGTTGCTCGGATCAAATTAATTAATTTTATTTGATTAGCAAAGCTTCGGGGGCCACTTATTAATTATATTAGTCGCCTTTTGGCTGTCAGTTGCAGACCAAAACCAAAACCAAAACCAAAACTCAACCGCACTCGAAGCGTTGCTAATTAGTGCAACCTGATTAGTTATGGAAAAAATGTGTATATATGTGTATGTGAGTGTGTGTGTGTGTGTGTGATTGTGCTGAGTTGGTCATGATGAACACGTACACATTCCACACACAACACACACAAGCACACACACACACAACACCCACACTTTGTCGCTGGCCACTTGAAGTTGATATCGTCATGCGATTTTTATCTATCTGAGACAAGTATTACAGTTACTGATGTTGTTGCTGTTGTTGCTTTTGTTGTTGTTGTTGTTGTTACTGTTGTTGCACCTTGAAGCCGTTGCACATTAAAGCCAACACGTAACCGGTTGGGCGGCTACAAAGAGTTGTACAAATGACAAGCAAGTGGAAGGAAAGGCATTGAAAATAAAGAAAATAGCTAAATAAGAAAATTTAATTTAAGAAAAGTCAACATTTTGATATAAGCTCTAAACATTAGAAACAATCAATAAGCTGAATAATAAATCTAAAAAACTGGTTGGTAAATACACATATTTCAATAATATTTTATAAGCAATCGAAGCCTGCAAAACTCATTTACATACAATAAAGTTAAATATAATTTGATTATATTAAATAATAATACGAAAAGCCTATCAAAAGCTAAAAAGATACAATTACAATTATAAATATTTATGCCTATGCCGCACACATCGTAAATAATTAAACTAAATATGCTGCAAACTAATCGCACTAACAGCAACTAAAACAATTGCATTTTAATTAAAATAAATTAAGCTTTTAGCTACATACAATTTGCATGGTAAAAACAAAACAGATAGAACAAAAAGTTGTTGAATTATAATTATTATGTAAATTTCAGACGAAAAACAATTCATTTTGTTAACGGGAAAGCGGGAAAACCATAATGCATTTTCTTGGCCAGCTCCATATGCTGTACTAGTAATATTACTAGTACTAGTGCCATAAATTATAGCACAGTTAATTAAATATACGAAAAACTACTACTACTATCGAGCAGCCGCTATCAGCAGCTGATGATAATAATAGCTTATCTCATTTCTCGCTATATACAATATTTCAACCGTAATTTATGTTTAGTACGCTCTTTTTTTCTGTGTCGTTGCAGCTCGATAAGAATTGCTGAGCTCATTGAAAATACATTTATATAGAAATAAATAAATAATTGATAAGGTGAGTAAAAGAAAACCGAAAAACAATAACTAAGCAAACAGGTAAACAAGAAACGAAATTTCTCGTTCCAATGTCAATTTGTAGTTGGAATTTATGATGCAGCAACGAAAAATGAAAAAAATGAAAACAAGATCATTGTTTGGCCAAAACTAATAAGCGCCAAGTATGGCCAACAATTTAGCTCTGTCGGCCAACTCGACTTGCAGTTGGCAGTTGGCAGTTGCAACTTGGCCATTTTCGCTGCCCCTCAATTGTGTCTGGCATTGTCTTTGCTTTTGGTTTCCGACTCGAACTCGCACTTGGATTCGCTTTCGCGTTCTCGTTCCTCGTTATTGTGCCAAATGGCCATAAAAGGTTAATTGGGTCCTTAGCAACTTGGGCTGCAACAACAAATGATGCCAACATTCCACGCTTACCTCGGCTACTCGGCTACTTGGCTACTCGGACAGCTTCTACTGCTGCCAGCGACAAGCGACATAGAAAAATCTTAATTAGTTAATTAAAACAACAAACAAACCGGAGGAGACCTTGTCCCATGTCCCATGTCCCAGTGCAACTAGTTCACTTGGGCTACTGCATAATTCATGCGCCTTTAATGACAACCAAGTGGACCAGGACACCAAAGCCAACAAAGCTAACACAAGCTAAGAGACAGCTAACGTTTTGCTACACCGAAGTTTCTATACTCTGCAGTACTCTCTTTCACATCTATATTGAATTATTCATTAGAAGAACTAAATGAATGAATGCATATGATAAGATTATACTACTAGATGAAGTTATGTGAGAAAACAAAAAGTGGCTCACATAATCAAGACCAGAGATACGCTATGGCAGTGGCGTGGACAGGATTTTCTTAAGAGGGGTTGTAGTTAGGATTACTATCTGAAAATTAAAGATGATAATGATTTCATAAACTTGGCGTAAGCAGAATTCTCTTTAAGGGGGGTTATAGTAAAGATTACTATCTAAAAACAAAAGAAGATAATGATTTCATAAACTTAGCGTAGGCAGAATTTTCTTTAAGTGGGTAACAGTAAGGATTACTATCTGAAAACTAAAAGATGATAATGATTTCAAAAACTTGGCGTAGGCAGAATTTTCTTAAGAGTGGTAGTAATAAGGATTACTATCTAAAAACTAAAAGAATATAATGATTTCATAAACTTGGCGTAGGCAGAATTCTCTTTAAGGGGGGGTTATAGTAAAGATGGGCTATCTAAAAACAAAAGAAGATAATGATTTCATAAGCTTGGCGTAGGCAGAATTCTCTTTAAGGGGGTAACAGTAAGGATTACTATCTGAAAACTAAAAGATGATAATGATTTCAAAAACTTGGCGTAGGCAGAATTTTCTTAAGAGTGGTAGTAATAAGGATTACTATCTAAAAACAAAAGAAGATAATGATTTCATAAACTTGGCGTAGGCAGAATTCTCTTTAAGGGGGTAACAGTAAGGATTGCTATCTGAAACCTAAGAGAATATTATGATTTCATAAACTTGGCGTAGGCAGAATTTTCTTTAAGGGGGGTAGCAGTTAGGATTACTATCTGAAAACAAAAAGAAGATGATTTCATGTACTTCTTAGTCCCCCCCGTCTGCCTACGCCACTGGCTCCATGGCAACAAAGCTGTCTCCTTCAAGGCGTTACACATTGCGTCATGAAATGATAATACCCTGTGCTAAGAGCATAGCTACTGAGGTCCAAGCTTAGCTGCTCAGTTCTCAGTTGTTGCCACTTTGATGCGGTTGTTCTTGTGCCTTAACTTGTTGTTGTTGTTGTTGCCTGGCCCAACGATAGAGACACGTTGTCTGCTCCTGGCCTATGGACCAACTATAGATCTCTCTCTGCCCTGTATGCGTGTGTGTTTGTGTGTTTGTGTCTGACTCAAATCCCCCGAGGTGACATTAAACTATGAAAGGCATTTAGTTTAGCGATTTATATAGGCGACTTTTTGACAGTTTTATGTCTTTCGCTGTCCACTCGGCTGGTCGGGTGACTATCTACGCCAAGGTGCAGATTGAGGATAACGAGCTGAGAACCGAGAGAGCAAAAACAGCAGCCAGCCTGCCTGCCTGCACGGTTTATGCTTCATTAAATAGCCAGGCAATGTTTATATTTCAGTGGCTAAGGACCTCGTTATCCGCCTCAATCAATGCAATTGCGTGGAAGCGATTTATGGCAGAAGCGCTTTAAGCCTTTACCAGCTTGCAATTGCAGCATTACGAGCCACTGGACTGAACAATTTTCCATTTAATACAAGTGCAGCAGCTATGAAAATAAAATGAAATATCAGCGAAAAATCCTTGAAATGTTTGCATTTGTGTTGGATTTGCTTTAGTTGTTGCTATATGCATTTTTGAAAAATAGCTTATCGAAACTAAAATACTAAAAATTAATTAAAATATATATTTTAAAAAATAAATAAATGGTGTTACAGATATGTTAAATGCATTCTGCAATAACTTATAAAAAAATTTACTTTTTGCATTTCTGCTTCAAAAAAATGCACAGTTTTTACACTTTCGCTTTCAATTATGTTATTTTTGCTATATTAAAATAATAAAAAAAGTCGCAAGCCAATTTTCAACAAATATTTGATTATGAAACCAAACCTTCAATATTAAATTCGAATTTTTTATTGATGGTTAATTGACCCGCTTTTAACATTGACCTAAAATCAAAGCTAAGCTAAGCTCAAGTTCAAGTTCAATTCAAGTTCAAAGCACTATTTACAATGCTAACTACAAAAGTTTGACCTAAGCAACTTTACAGATTCAGACATGCGTAAAGCAGTAACGTGAAAACAAAGCCGTATTCGAGATTTGACCCGTGGTCGGTCTGTGAGCCATTTGCTCCCACTGTGCGGATCCATTACGACCGCAACATGCGAGACAGAGACATAGAGAGAAAGAGAGAGGGAGAGAGGAAGAGAGACCCCCAAAATGTGTTTATCTATATAGAGAGAAGCGGGAATGGGGTCCGATTGGGTCTGTGTATAATCTCACGCAACCCAAAAGGTTATTTTTTTTTGCTTTCTGCTTTTCTTTTTTGTGCTGGCCATAAAAAAAATGACCAACTGCCATTAGGGGCACAAAAATGAAACCATTTTTGTCATTTGACAGGCTATTTTCAAGCGTTACATTTTCGATTTCTCTTTCTCCCTCTCGCTCTCGCACTCTCTCTCTCTCTCTCTCTCTGTAATTTGTGGTGCCAACACACAGAATGGATTATATGTTCTCTGTCAGAATGTTTGCTAGCCATAAAATGTAGCAAAATCGCTTCTACTGCCCCAAAATGATAGTTTTGTACTGCAGCTAAAAGTATTTTTCCACATTTTCACATGAATATGGGCGGGGGAAAATCTGTTTGCCATATTTCATGTCCTGCGTGTGCGTGTCCTTTTCGTCCTGTGTCTTGGCATTATTTAATCGAGCTGTGCGACATTGAAATATATTGACTTTATGTGCGGCTATCATTTGATTAAATCTAAATCTGTTTATGAACCCAACTTGTGCGCAAAGAGGCGCATTTATTAATTCTCACAGAAAGCTGAATAAACAAAATTAACGCTGATAGCTTTGGGGATTTATTAGTTGCTCCAGCTGCAGTTCAGTAGTAGTAGCAGTAGTTGGCCAAATAGTTGAGCGAATTACTTCGCTCTTGCTTTTTATTCAATTTGCCAAAACGTTGGCAGCCAGTTGGCCAAGGTCCATTTCCAGGACCAGGTCCAGACCGTGGCAGCAAGAGAAATGCAGAAAAACCGCAGTAGAGACAAAAACAGAGTTAAAGTAGAAGTGGAAACAAGTAAGTGTGCTCTAGTCGGGAGTGCCCGACTTGGAGATACCCTGAGCCCAGTCCTTACATTCATTCAAACTAATCTATCAGTGTGCATACATACAAACACACACTCATGCTGCAAGCAGTACAAGCAGTACAAGCGGTGCAAGCAATTAGCTTGAAAATCGCAAATCTAGCGGTTATAACTTTCAAGCTATGGCCAAAAAACACTGGTCTGAAATCGAAATTTATCGATAACTTTACACGAGTCGAGTTATCGATAAAATTAAGCAAACTTGATTTGTCCCGGGACTACGAGAACTTATATTCCAAATATGAAGTCTCTAGCTCTTGTAGTCTCTGATATCTGCGTGCTCATACAGACAGACAGACAGACAGACATGGCTAGATCGACTCGTCTGTTGATACTGATCAAGAATACATATGGACGGAGATGCTTCCTTATGCCTGTTACATACTTATGCGCAAAACCATTATGCCCTTTTTACCCATTTTTTGTATGGTATAAAAAGTGCGAGTCGAAGAAGCGGCAAAAGCCTCAGCCTGAATACCCAAATGAATGGCTGAATGAGTGCTCGAATGGGCAAACGGGCAAAACGGGTGCGCAAACAGACAAACAAATAAATATTGAGGTCGGCTGCGGCTGTAAAGGAGCAACCACGACCACCTCAATTCGACTCCACTCAATTCAACTGACCTGGCCAGCAGGGAAACTCTGTGCTGCACATTTGCAGTGCGGAAAATTCATGCATATGCAAATTGTACAATTGATTTCTGTGTTGGTCAGTTGTTGGTCTCTGTTTTGGCTCCGGAAAATTGTTCGCTAGTTGGCGCTTTTTGGCTGACCTTGTCCAAGTCCAAGTCCAAGGTTAGAGCGCAGCTATCTAAGCCAAGTTTGCTCTATATATACATATTTTATTTAATCAGTTTTCGTTTTCAATTAAACACTTTCGGCATGTAACTCAATAAACTGGCTGAAACTTTTAACGAGTTTTGCGTCGAGTTTGGCGCGAGTCGTTTTCCCTAGAGTTTTTCCTTTGCCTTTGCATATCTAATCCAATTAGGAGAGAGAAAGACAGACGCTATATGACAGCTACAGCTGCGTGAACATTGTGAGCTGACAATTAATCAACGGAAATGTGAAATGTGCAAAAAGGAAAAAGACAAATGAAAATAACCACTGGGAAACATGTTTTTGTACGTTGTCAATTCGTGCAATCATTTAATTGCGATTTAATAGTGCGCTCATCCTGTAATTTATTTGCGAATAATGAGAAGCGCATAGAGCGGCGGCGGCGGCTAAAGAAAATGTGAAAAGCGAGCTAGATAGCTGTTGTTTTTGCTATTTTGCCAGACAGGAGCCGAGCGAACGTGCAGCAGAAAAACATTTAATTACATTTGTTGCGCTCGGAGTCATGACTCCACAGGAATCTATATAAGTGACTATATAGTTAAGAGAGAGCGAGAGAGACAGTATGTGTGTGTAAGAGAGAGAGACGGCTGTTGCACATTTTTACAGCAGCGTTTGTCAAATTGAAGGCTATGAAAAATGCGTGGCATGTTTCGATTGCTGAGGATCCAACACACGAAATGGGGGCGCCAAACTGTTGTTGTTGGCCTGGCCGGGACGGACAAACGGGGCTAAATTAACAGTTAAGCGCCAACGGTAAATAATTGTCAAAGACAACAAGAGTCGAGTTGGCTTGGCTGCTCCAAAAAGCATTTCGTGCCCCGTTTTTGTCGAAGATGCCGCACCTCGAATGAAGCTTGACTGGTTTTTGCCTGCTGCATGCACCAAATAACCAAAAGGAGTCTGACGAGACAGACAGACAGACGACTCTGGGCAGAAGACCTGTTGTCTGTTGCCGTCATGGATAGCTGGATAGCTGGATAGCTGGCTATGGCACTGGTAATTCTAGTCGCCTTGGCAGCTTCTCACTGCTCGCTTCTCGCTTGGCGGATGTGCAAATATTTTGATTAAATTTTCTCCGTGGCAACTTTCTTTGCACCAAAGTGGCAGCAACAGCAACAACAACTGCAGCAGCAGCAGCAGCAGCCGTGACAGCTCCTGTGTTCTGTATGCGTGTGCAGCTGCCGGTTTTCTTGTGCTGCAGTCAAAGCCAAAACACATTTCCTGCTTCTGCACAAAACACGTTTTCACTCCAACATTCAACATCCAACAGCAACAGCAACAGCATCTTCATTATCATTATCATAGTGGCAGCATCATCATCATCATCGTCATCAGCAGCGTCATCATTTGTGGCTTCCACTTTGATGCACGTCTTCGCCCAGTTGCGATGACCTTTGCTGACACGGCGCATAATACAAAATCAAAGCCAACATTGTTTCCAATTTTACGATTTTACCATTCTATCCATTTTAACATTTTACACGGCGCATAAAATCTTGGCGGCTTTTCTATTCAATACGTTTAGATTGATTTCTTTTATGCATTTGGTTTTTCTCTTCTCTTTTTTTATATTAAAAAGTTTATTGTGTGCTCTTGAATGCTCATTACTTGTGTTTTTGTTTGAGGTCAGTTGTAGTTTCTTTTTCTAGAGAAATGTAAGAGAATTTAATCGAATTTTTACAAAGATACACAACAGCAGAATAGAGTTTTTCAAAATATTTCAAGCTAAATGGAAAAAAAACTTTTAATATACGTTTAGCTGTTTAAAGTTTAGTAACCGCAAAACTTTTCTTACCGTGTACAATTGCGACTTGACTCAGACTCCGACTCTTGCCTAAGGTTGCCACCCGTTAGCTGAAACTGCCTAAAATTGTAATTGCCTAGAAGAAAACTTCATTTCATGGCGCACGCAACTCATTAGGAACGGAATTTTCGTGCGGCAAAAGTTGTTCGGCCGAAAATGCAAATGAATATTAAACGCAGACTTGAGGCTGCGTTTTAATAACTGCGGATTAAGTCGGCATAAATAATAATCATAATAAACTCGCTGCCAGCCATGAAAATGCGCATCAGCGCGTAGCCAAATACGCCTCTAACTACCCAAAGCAGCCACGCCCCCCACGCCCCCGCCCCTCTAGCTTGGAATCTGGGCAAAAAACTTTTTGCATAAGAAAATGACAAATGATCGGCGGAGGTTTTCTTTGGCTGGTCTCGAGCATCGTGCTGGAAAACTTACTGGGAAAGTGCGGCAAGTGCGACAATGAAGTTTTCCTTTTCTGGCGGCGGGTGGAGGCGAAAATTCTTCCGACTTTGTTGCGCGCAATTTGCGTTTTTCTTTTGCCTTCTATTCCTCTCTCTCCCTCTCTCTCTCTTTCGCCTTTGGCGCGTATTTTTTCTGTGTAATATTTCATTTGGCTTAAATGGCAAGCGATGCTAGCCATTTTTCTCATTTCTTTCATATAGTTTTGTTATAGGGCTCTTTGTGTTTAGCTATGTTGCCCGGGCTTTTAATACCCAGTTAAATGCGCGTCTAATTATGCCAGCAATTATATGCGGACTTTGATAAACGACCGGGCCCAATAAATGTGGTGGGGGAAAACTGTTTGCATTGACAAGGGCGGGAGGCGGGATCATCCTGAGGGCAGCTATTTGCATGGGCTGGCAAAAGTTTACATGCAATTCAATGAATTCTTATCTTATGTTAGCCAAGGCGAAAGCAAAAGCGAAAACCACAGCGAAAAACTCTTCCAAGAACGCACAAATTGCTGTGGCGCTTATCAGTCAATTAGCCACGAGATAAGGCCGAACAAGCAAACGAGCAAATGAGCAAATGAGTGGGGGAGCAGCAGCAGTCGAGGATTGGCAGTTAAAGAAGAAGACAGCTCCGACAAATGAAGGTAACAATGCCTACGTTTCCGCTTATCAAGCACCGCTGTCATCGCATATCTTTTCCAATTTCAAGTGTCTTCCTGCTCTACTTTTGTCTGCACTCCATCCTTGTGATAAGCAATCCAGCACAGTTGAATGTCTGTGTGCTTAGTTTTTATGACAGGCATTCCGCTTTACACAACAGACAAACGCAATCATTTGGTTTAGTGCCATGATGTAAGCATTTTGCTGCCAACTGCAGAGATATGATACTATTACCATATACCATATATCTATTGATTATCTGTGGGTATGTGGCAACTGAAAACCACAGCTCATTTAGCATGGGCAAACACAGCTCTCATGTAAATACATTTTGCATTTAAATTGTTGATCAAACTAGTTGAAAGTGTCTACAGATGATGAGTGGAAAGTACGGCAAATAGTCAAACAATAATATTTAGAATTGGATCACTTATATCTTGTTAGTCATACGAGCACTATTGCGATAACCTTTATAGCTAGAGATTTAACTTAGTCCAACTATAAACAGCACTAAAGTTAAGATTTATGAACAGAAACATTGTTGTTATGAATTTGCCAAAAGAAAAGACATGATTAATTTTTTAAAATATTTTAAAATTGTTTCCCTTAAACTTTTTACTTTTCCATTCGCTTTCAATTCAAGGCAATTCAACTGCGACTAATTCTGTACCTAAGACATCTAATTTTCTCGAATTCTTTTCGACAACTTCATTTTAGTGACTATAATTAACAATGCTCTCTATATGGATCATATCTTAACACTTATCTATCTCTTCATTGGCAACAGTTTGTTCTTTTCGGCAAACAATGTTGTTCAAAAGATCTGGAGCTGCATAATTGCTGCTGTTATCTCTGTTTCCTGTTATCTTAAGCATTAAAGTCGTAACCATGACATAATTAAAAAAAATAACGTTGACAATACTTGAATGTATCTGCTGCTTTGTGTGAAACTTTTGCCGCAGCCCTCGCAATGTGGCAAATATGAATTTGAATTTGCTACGCTCAATGAAATGTGAAATTTCGAGTTAAAAGTTTTAACCACAAAGTATATATGATTTGGCTATGCATATGACACGATAACGTTTCATTTGAAATCTGCTGCTTCGTTATGCGTAGATTGCGCATACGCCACGTGGCCAGCCGCGAATTTTAATTAACAAACAATTTAAATGAAATTTCGAATGCTGCCGGCATGCAAACGGGCAAACCACGCAACAAATGCAACAAAATGGCCAACAGCTGCTAACAATGTTGGCCAGCCAAAAATCAGCAGCGTATATACGTCATTTGGCCACTGCAGTTGTAAATTGCCCAACAAAATATAACAAAATGGCCAACGAATTGGGAAAATGCATTGCATATCATCAATTATTGATTGCACTTGTCCAAAAAAAAACTATTGTGGATGATTGTGGGTGATTGTGCCATGGTCCATAGCTGAACTGACACGCTGCCGGATTCCCTGATTATACCAAAAACTACAAAAAACTGTCAAACTAATTAGATCAGCGATCCGAAAAAGCTATATAATATAGCATTGAGTACTCGTTTTATATGCGGCAGCAAACGAATTTGTCAGCAAATGTCGCATTTTGTTTCGTATTATATGGGATGAATACTTATTTTGCGACACATTTCAACTGAAAAACCACTTGACAACAACAATGTTTTTATTTTCCCGCTGGTTGGCAACTCTAATCGCTCTATTTTGTCAGCGAACTTTTACAGCTGAGTGAGGACATGACATGTACTCTCTTCCTCTCTCTCTCTCTCTCTTGCTCTGCTTTTCAATTTATAAGCAGACACACACACACACATCGGAAATTGCCAACATTGTGTAGCGTGTGGTTGACTGAGGAGGAGTAGGAAGAGTGGAGGTTTGGGGCTGCCAGGTTGGCGATGGCACTTGAACCCAACGAGCCATAACAAAAGGCACACGAAGTAATTAACTTGTATTTATTGTATGCACACATAGTTCGCATAGCTGACAAGCGGAGGGGGGGGGGGCACTCAAAGTGAAAAGGGAGAGGGGGGATTACTCTCTGCTGTGGCTGGCATGGCTGCCTTTCCTAATTGATAAGCTCGCCCTGGAGCGGTCTCTGGCTCTGGCTCTGGCTCTGACTCTGGCTCTGACGCTGGCTCTGCATGTGCATTCAATTACTTGGCCTAGACCCAAGTCATGAATCTCCTCAGTTGCAACAGGGGGCATTAACTGGCCAACTCTAACTGCAACTGATCATGCCCCCCCCCCCCCCGTCCCCTTTCCGACTCCTGGGCGCATTACGCGTTTCCCAGCTAATACTTAATGTTTATTAGTTTTTCTATGCCAGCCAAGTCAAGCGGTTAAGAAGAGCACTTTAGCTTTGTCATGCAGTTGGTAACGAAAAACAAAACTTAGTAATCGTTTTTTTAACAATCATATTTTATATTACTATCAACATGTGTAACACGTAAAACACATCTATTATAATCGGTATAAAGCTTTTAATGCTGTGTGTGACAAAAGAAGAGAGAGGTAAGAGCTTTTGTGTTCTTTTTTTAGTCGGACTTTGATGCATGCTTAATTGCATAAGTCGATTATGACTTTTAAGTAATCGCTTACACTGAATCGATAGCTTAAATCGTTTAAATCGCTTGATAAAATAGTATGTGGTCAGTTCGGCAGCAGTAATTCATTTAAATATTAACTCTTAACAGCAAGTATACGACATGTATTCAACTGGAACAGTATTTAAAGCAATCGTACGTTGCAATGTTATTTTCGCTAGTTATTGATTAAAATATAACAATATTTGTATATATATGCAAAGAATTTAAACGTTAATAGTAAGAAGCAACGTACGAGGACCAAATTACACTTTTTTACTAATTTTAATTCGATAAAAAACAACTGCTAAAATTTCTAAAATAAACACCAATCAGAAAAATTTGTTTTTATTGCTAATACATAAAATATATTAACAGAAGCTGAATTTTCAAACTATTTAAAAAAGAATACAAGTTTTGAACAATCAGTTCTTTGAGTGTATCAAAAGTTCGTTGGGGTTAGCAATTGCTGCTCTTTGCTGTTGCTATTATCATTTGCTCTGATGCGCCAACCTGGCACGCAACTTCTCGCTGTGGGGCAGCCACTTGACTGCAACTGCAACTGGGACTGAGACTGGGACTGGAACTGGGTAACTGAGGAGTAGGGATTGAGAAGACTGGGGGCTGACTGACTGGCAGCTCAAGTGGCGTGTCATTTACCTGGCGGCCACAGTCTGCACAGACTTTGCAGATTGCAGATGCTGCCCGCCAGCAAGTTGTGCGATTTTTACAGCAATTATATAATATTGACATTAGTTGCATGTAGAGAAGGCAAAGGAGCGGCCAAACTTAATTGCAGTGCAAGGGAAAAATCCAAAATCAATATACGCTTTTCGTTTGCAGGGCAATCATTTGATTTGCGTTTCAATTTAATGGCTTAATGCCCAGCTGGCCAAGGATGCGTTTGCAGTGCTCAAAACGTGTGCGGATTAGATTAAAAAGCAAATTGAACTCAACTCAACTCGATTCAACTCGATTCGATTCCTAATCCAGCATAATCTCACCATCTTTGCTCTATGTCTGACTATTTCTCACTATTTCTCTTTTGCTCTGTTTTGGTTCATTTGCAGGCTGAGTGCACAAGGAGAGACTGTTAAATTGACTTAACAAAACGTGTGGCGCACAAAAGGACACTCGTCGTCGTCGTCGTCGTCGCTTCCTCTTCATATCCAAACTTCAGACTGATTCACTCTATACGGCCACCCACTGACTGCAGAAAACTCAATAGGAAACAAACATACAAGCAAAAGGCATTTCAAGTGGAATGGCAACAAATTGAAATACGTGTCCTACGGCCAGACGTGTAGAATGTGCAACAAAGACAACAATAAGGAATACTAGACAACATATCAGCAGCCGAAATTGTGCTGCAAATCAGCTGTAGCCGTTTTTCGGGGCCAAGCATCCATTGGCATAAATCATCGGCGCAGCAGTGTAAGCACATTGATTAATGTTACGCATACGCCGAGTGCGCCGAGCTAGCGAGTCGCCCTTTAACTGTGAGCACTCAACGACTTCCACAAGCCATTAACAACTGCAGTAGCAGTCGCAGTTGCAGTCGCAGTCGCTGGAACAACAATTTGCAACCACAGTTGCACAACGCACAAAGCAAGCTTCCAGAACACACAGAGAAACTCATCAACATGGCATTCATTTGGCGTCGTCGCTCCACGACAATTGTGAAGCTCGTGGCATTAATGCTGGCCATTTGGTTCTGCATTGCCTTTCTCATCTACACGGACGACACACGTCGCCGGGCGGTGCAGGAGAGCAGCGGCAGCAGCGGCTATGGAGCAGCAAATAGCCTCAACAGCGCTGCCGGAGATCCCATTGCATTGGCCCTGAAAAATGGCCCGTTGTCGGGCGAGGAGCTGATTCCCGGCGATGCGGCGTTTCCTGTCAATGGCAATGGCACTGATGCTGATGCTGATGCTGATCGTGAGGCGCCACAGGAGGCGGATGTGCCGCCCACAGCCAAGCACAAGCGGGTTAAGGTCATACCGCGCCAGCAGGCCGAGGAGTCCGTCCGACACAATATGGTCGTCCAGCCGGCCGAGAAGGTTGTCCACAAGCAGCAGCCGGCGCCCAAAGAAGATGGTAAGTGGAGCAGACATTTTAATTAATATTTAATGCGTCTTTGCCACGTCTCATAATATACACACTGTGTGTACAGGATGTTTGATTATCCTCTTGATTTCTGCACTAATTAATGATTGCGCAAGCAACGCAAACTGCCTTCAGCAATATTGAGCTACTCATTTAATGATTTCAATTATATTACTTTTAACTATCATTAGCTCCGGCTGTAGTAATTATTAATAATATTTCTTGCGGCTTTTGCACAGCTGCAAAGTTAATTGAACACAAACAGCTGTGCAAAACAGGTTTTTCTTCTTCATGTCATAGTTCTTATTAAATTAAGCACATCAAAAGTGCATTCTGGAAGTTGGAAATGGCTTTGAGTATAGTTTCTAAAGTTTAATATCTTAAAACCAAAAAGAAAGTACAAATGAGCATTTAGTTTTGCTTTCCTAATGCACTTTTAAATATTACAAGCTTTTATTTCTCTCCTTATTTACTTTGAAAACTCTGTTCTTTAGGGGTACTCATTAATAAAGAATCAGTTTTAATTTCAAATAATGTTTTACTTGATTATAAACTTAAATCAAAGTTATGACATTTTATTTGCTATAACAGTTGTATTGTATTAAAATAATTTTAGATTTTTATTGTTTTATGCGAACTTGCACTGAGTAACCCTTTTTTTGTTGCCCAGCCACGTAACGTGGGAATACTATCTTTTTATGCGCATAATAGTAGCTATAAATTCCAAAGTTTTGCTGGCATAATTAATGGGCATAATCAAAGCAGCGCCCCTTTATTCTAGATGGCCCCAACTTGCAGCTTTTCATGGCCTATAGTTGTTCTGTTGCTTGCCAGCTGCCAAGTTTATTTCTTTTGATCCCAATAAATTTTGCCACGTTTGCTGACACTGCATGCCATTCGCGCCTAACAAATGTGCAACATTAATATTTATATTGAAATCAGTTCCAGATTAACCACATTTCTCGCTCCATCCATCACAGTTGCCGCCTCGCTTCAACTTAGTCTTTTTTTGCCTTAACTTTACCCTATTCTTGGTCTGTTTTTTTCGCACTCGCATGCCTGCAATCAGTTTTTACAAATCTCAACGCTGTCTGTGCCGGTGTTCGGAGTTCTGTGTTCCCATTCAGCCGATGATTCGCACTTCATTTCCACGCAATCTTCTCTGGCCAACTAATTCCCATCAAGCCCAATGCACACGCAGCTTTTCTGCTGTCTTTCTTACTTGCTTTCTGCTTTCTGTGCTGGTCAGGTTTTTTGCATTTTAGGTCAGCAGCCCGAAATCGAACTAAACGCACGGATAATCACACATACACACATATTGCTTTTCTCTCCCCCAACCCCCTTTTGTGCTGCATTGTGTCGTAGTTGCTGCCTTTTTAAGGAAAATTTCTAACAAGTTTTACAACAATGTTTAAAGATGCCAACGGCGACAAGAGCAACAACATCAGCAGCTTGCACTTAACAACTTGCAATTGTTGCCAAACAGCATTTGCAGTTGGGTTAGCAGAGTGGGAGAGAGGAAAGTGGGGGGGACTTTGGTGGGGTAAGTGGTAAATAGAGAGACCAGAACTTGACTCATGCCGCTGTCAAGCGAGGCATTCGCATTAAGCATATTAAAAATGCAGCAACAACACGTCCACTAATCAGGCAGAAACCTTCAATCGTCGGCCCCTCGACCTGAGAGGTTTTACTCAATGGACTGAATGACTGCCTCGACTGGCTGACTGACTGCCTCGACTGCCTCGACTGCCACGACTGACTTGGCCCTGTTCTCTGTGGCTGGGCAGCAAATCAATGAAGCAGTCAGCCGGCACAAGTGCTGGGCTGCAATTCTATTGGCCAAGATGCCGCTGCTGCTTGCATGCTTGCTACAAGCATTTAAGATTGCATCTGGGGGAATTCTGCATGCTGCATTCTGCATTCTGCATTCTGCAAAGGCAGTTCCACACACACACACACACGCACACACACAATGCACGTATTTGCAATTTCGCATATCATGTTTGCATCTCTGGCGCAGCCTCATCATCAGCAACAAAGGTGGCAAAGCTACAAGTTGTTGTTGCTGTTGCTGTTGTTGCTGCTATTTGCTGATCCTGTCGTGCAGCAGTCGCCCCGTGGCGTCAAAATTGTGTGCAAGCCTACAACGTTTACCAACACTCACAGCCACGCACTGCAGCACTACACAGACTGTCTGCATCTGCATTTGTATCTGTGGCTTTGTGCCCTGTTCGTAGCTGGTAATTAGTGTTGTTGTACTTATTGCCTGGCCTTGGGGCGCTTACCACCAAAAGACGTGGCCAACACGACGTTTATCGCGCGCACGCATCAAGCTGCAAATACAGCAGAGGACAGCCCAGGACAGCACAGGACAGGACAGATCAGGACCAGCCCTAGTCTGTCTGTCTGTCTGTCAGTCACACGGCAAAAAAAACAATTGGAGTTTAAATTCACGACTTGGCGAAATCTTATTCCTTCTAATTGATTACAATTGACTTCAAGTATTATACATATTTAATAACCCAAGGCAAACTCTTTTTATTTTATAGAAATCTTATTTCTTCTAATTGATAACAAGTGACTTTAAGTATTTTACATATTTACTAACCCAAGGCAAACTCTTCTTATTTTATAGAATTTTTCGATTTGAGTAAAGTATACTTAAGTAATTATTAAAAGAAAATTGAAACTCTTTTGATTTAAATTGAAATGCAAAAAATCTTTTTTATATTTTTGGAATATATATAGATCTGTGATTTTTATTTATTTATTTAGTGTCGACACAAAAGCATTTATATAAAATGATCAAACATTTTAAAGTATATAAAACATTTAAATAAAATTTAAAATATTAAAGTAGAGATATATTTAATAAAAATTAAAATATTGGATCAACATTTGTTGCAAGAAATGGGGAAAATCCAGAAAAACCTCATTCATGTTCATTTAAAATTTAGAAACTATACAAATGATCAGTTGAGAGTAGCTCAGAGGCCAAGCCTTGCAGATGAAAGAAACTGGGTACAACAACGATTCTAACAAATATCAAGAGCATTTAGTTTTTCATTTTTACCTTACAAACTAACAAAATCGATCAATGAAATGAAATTTTTTTTCTCACTTCATCGTATTTCTTATTTCATTTCGAATTTAACTAGATTTTTTACTGTGCAGCTAGTCTTTCAGCCAGCCAGTCAGTCAGTCCGTCCATCAAGCTGCCTGCTGGCCATGTCTTTAATACGCTCACTATCTTGATCTTGGACTCGTCTGCTCTCGGCTGCCCCCCTTTTGGGTGCTGTTTGTCTGTCTGGGTCCTGTACTTCTCCTTCTTTTTGCGTTTTACAATTTAGCAGCGATAATGATTTTGTACATACAATGCAAATGCCACGCCCCACTCTTGAAGAAACAAGCAAAAGCGCCCCGGGGAACAGCTGCTGCTGCTTCTTCCTGCTGCTTGTTTCTTCCTGCTGCTGCTTCTTGCTGCTGCTGCCCCAGCAGATTGATTGTCCGCGTCCGCACCCCGTTTTTAATCAATGCTAATCCCCAGTCATGTTAATAACATAACGCTGATTTGAGTGCGTTTGTGTATGAGTGTGTGTGTTAGTCTATTGTCCTTGCTGTGGCTGTTGTCCCCTAGGCAAACCCAGAACAGACACTCTCCCCTCTCCTTCCCGTCGACCTTCCCACCTAGATTCGCATTCATTTTGCAAATAACGCTACTTTGGCATATAATGTTCCTTTTATGCGCTCTGTCGGAACATGCCGGGGCAGCTTGTACAGGCAGTTTGGTTTGGTTTGGTTGGTAGGCGCCCCTCAGGCATTTGTCTGTGCCACACATTGCCACAGCTCCTCCCCACAGACGCTCCCTCTTTTTGTCTTTGCAGCCAGCTCGCATAACGGACGCTTTATAGCTTCCTGTCACGCTCAGGCGTGTCCCTCGAGCGCTCTCTCCCGCTCTCCCTCTCCTCTCTTCTCTCTCCCTCTCTCTCACGCTCCGCTCCTGCTGGTTATGTCCATAAACTGCCGATAGATATGAAAATTATATAGATGGATATCGCATACGACGGCTCATCTTGTTTGCCTATACAGTGAACGCTTGTTAACTGAAACCACTATCAAATGTAGCTGGAATTCAAATTGTAGCGCATTTTCCCATTGATTTTTCTATAGATAGGAAAAGTATTATAGAAAATTGGTTTTTAATATTTCCTTACTGCTCCCACATTCCGAAACCTTCTTTGCTATGAATGTTGTTATAGATAAGCAAAATATGACATGCATAGTGTTTGCTAAAGTCAAATAGAAAATTAATTTTTAATGTTTCCCTACTGCTATTGCATTTTGAAAGCTTTTGAAAACCTGTAAAAGCCATGAGAACTAATGTAAAAAATTTACACTTTTTTTAGATATAGAAAACCAGAGAATAATTTTTCCAAAATATCTACAAGACCTCATAGTTTTTAGTATTTAATCAGTATACTTTTTCTGTTCTCTAAACTTTGTATCACTACTAACTCAAGTTTTCCTCATTTCGATAGCAGACCGTACAATCTGAAATGGTCTTCATATCATTATGTTTCTATATTTCGACATGCCATAATTGGATTGTGCTCAGGTGGATACAGCTGAATAGCAATGTGCGCCACAGTCGCAGTCACAGCCATAACAGCCATAACATTCCATGCTGTGCTATAAATAAGTGAATCAATAAAACACATAAAAAGAGTACCCAAAGACCTGAGCCTGAAACTCCCTTTTTTTGCGCTCCACTTTTATTGTTTTTATACTCTGATACCGAAGGTACTCATAGTATATTGGTTTTGTCGAATGTCCGTCAGGCCGTCCGTCTGTCCGTCTGTCCGTCTGTCCGTCTGGCCGTCTGTCCGTCTGTCCGTCTGTCCGTCTGTCCGTCTGTCTGTCTGGATGAACGCGCGTATTTCCGAAACGATATTAGATAGACTCTTGAAATCTTTTGCGTTATGATTATAGCTATCTGCTTCAGATCAAGTTTATTCCAAATTTATGCCACGCCCACTGGGAGGCTGGCAAATCGATAACATGTCGATACACCTCAAATCACAAATCGATTAAACGTGAATAACTCCCACAATTTTGAAGCTAGAGTAATCAAATTTGGTAGGTATATTGCTGGTGACCTCCGAAAAATTGATCCAGGTTAATCGGCCACGCCCATTATTACGCCCACCAGCCCCCCTCAAATTAATTTGAAATCGCTTATATCTCCCGCAGTTTTAGAGCTAAAGTCACCATATTTGGAATATATATTGCTGGTGACGTCCTCTACATATTACAGAAACAAAATTTCGACCACGCCCACTCCCGCCCCCGTAATCGCGAAAATCGATATACATGAATGCACAATTCGATAACACGTGTATATTTCCCGCAATTTTGAAGCTAGAGTCCCAAAATTTGGAATTTAGACTAGGGCTGACCAGCCCAAAGATTGCGTCCTGGATTTTCCGGCCACGCCCACTAGAACGCCCCCCAGCCACCCCGCCCCCACGAAACACGGAAGCCTATATCTCGCACATTTTAAGAGCTAGGGCCACCAAACTTTGAGGGTAGACTTCTGGCCAAGTCCTCTAAAGATCGGACAAAAAATTTTGGGGCCACGCCCCCGCCCGCCCCCTAAAATCGCGAAAATGTATATCTTCCACGGTTTTAGAGCTAGAGTCACCAAAATTGAGGATAGACTTATTGTCAGCCCCCCCAAATGACGTCAAAAAAATTTGGGGCCACGCCCCCTCCCGCCCCCAAAAATCGCGAAAATGTATATCATCCACAGTTTTAGAGCTAGAGTCACCAAATTTATAAGATAGATTTCTTGTCACGCCCTCTAAAGATCGGAAAAAAATTTTTGGGGCCACGCCTCCTCCCGCCCCCAAAAATCGCGAAAGTTTATATCTTCCACAGTTTTAGAGCTAGAGTCACCAAAATTGGAAGATAGACTTCTTGTCACCCCCTCTAAAGATCGGAAAAAATTTGGGGCCACGCCCCCTCCCGCCCCCAAAAATCGCGAAAATGTATATCTTCCACAGTTTTAAAGCTAAAATCACCAAATTTGGAAAATAGACTTCTGGTCACCCCCTCTTAAGATCGACCACGCCCCTCCAGTCCCCAAAAACTTGGAAGGCCGATTTCGGGTCACCCAAACACCAGCAAAAATGTTCTGTTCACTTGCTTTCAGCTGTTCTTAAAATGGTATCAGAGTATTACGCAGTCGGCTCCGCCGACTGCAACGTTCTCACTTGTTTATTATGATGCGTGTGCGCTCACAGCATGCAAAAAAGTTCATTACGCAGGCAGTCGAGTGGCGCTTAGTCCTTCGTTTCCAAACTGGGCTGGCTTTTTCCCTTTCTGCCTTCGCTTGGCTTGGCACACGCGTGAATATTCCGCAATGAAGTTGTAACTACGACAAATCATAAAATTTATGTGCAAAGCCGCCATCCTATTTTTTTTTTTTTCGCCCTGCCAGGACCCATTTTTTTTTGTAATGGCTTTTGTTGTGCGACCAAAAATTTATCGCCGACTGATTGGCCTCTTGGTTTTGCTACGGTTACTGGCCCAAAAACCCATTCTCTCTGTGACCACAGCATAATGTGGCTTACTGGGGCTTACTAAGGCCAGTCTTTGCTGGCTTTTATGGCTTTTTATTTTGCAGCTAGGTTTTTTATGTTTATTGAAATGATTGTGGTAATTGAAATGTTTTTCATTGGCGACACTCTTCCACAAACACTCGCACAGTCAAAAGCACACACACAGAGACACACACACACATGCACAGACAGCGCCAATAAGTGTCACTTCTGGCTGACAAATCTCATAAAAAGCAGCAACTGGCAGCCGGAACAGAATCATATTTCCCCATGCAAATGCAAATAACAAGATAATATAATGCACACACACATATATACACACACAGTGAGCACACACACACACACACACACACACATATATACAAACGAACGCCACGCAGAGAGGAAGAAGCAGCACTCATTGAGCGTGTACAAGATACCACAGACAACACGCATACGCACCGTTGCACACTGGTGCCAGAATCAATATAAATTTTAATCAAATTTGAAATATATTCTTTGTTTTATAGTTGTATGTGTTGTATATTGTAATTTAAGATGACAATTTATGAGTCTTGGCAATCTAGAGCACATAAATATATTCAGATTAGCCTCCATCTCTATTATTGCTTTAAGTTTCAGCAGTTCTCTGTTGAATCACATTTGTATAATTTATGGAATATCAGAATAGGTTTAAAATGCTCTTTAAGCTGCTGTATATTTGAAGCTAATGTACTCGACTGGCTTTAATACTTTTATACTATGTAAATTGCTCTTGCACCACTGTGTCGCTTGGCTAGCAAATTTGCAAGGCGAAGCATTTTCATGCCCGACGCTGATGATGACAACTTTTCATGTCAAATGCATTGCGATTTATCTTCGCAGCATGTCACATGTTGTGCATGTCGTAAATTTCATGCACAACAAAGCAGCAGCAGCATCCTTTCGAGGACCCTTTTGCGTGCAAATTATATGCCAAATCAAGCAAGAACTTTAAGCCCTCACTTATTGCCTTTTTCACTCACTCTCTTTCCCTCTCTTAGATAAAAGTGTTTTGGATGCGCCCGTGGCGAATGCCGAGGATAATCCTGGTGAGATGGGCAAACCGGTGGTTCTGCCCAAGGAAATGGCTCCGGACATGAAGAAGGCCGTCGACGATGGCTGGACTAAGAATGCCTTCAATCAGTATGTCTCCGATCTGATATCCGTGCATCGTTCACTGCCCGATCCGCGTGATGCGTGGTGCAAGGACTCGGCACGCTATCTGAGCAATCTGCCCAAGACCGATGTCATCATTTGCTTCCACAATGAGGCGTGGTCGGTGCTGCTGCGCACAGTGCATTCCGTGCTGGACAGATCACCGCCGGAACTGATTGGCGAGATCATTCTCGTGGATGACTACAGCGATATGCGTAAGTCTTAAATGTGGATGCGAATTGAATATGAGCTTTTAACACTTGTTTGTCCCACTTTGCAGCTCATCTCAAGAAGCAGCTGGAGGACTATTTCAGTGCCTATCCCATGGTCAAGATTGTGCGCGGTCCACAACGCGAGGGTTTGATTCGTGCCCGTCTGCTGGGCGCCAAATTTGCCAAGTCGCCAGTTATTACCTATCTGGACTCACATTGCGAGTGTGCCGAAGGTAAGTTTAAATGCCAATCCATTTAATCAAACCGCCTAAGGGTATGCAACGATTTATTCAAATGACTTCTAAGCTCATGTTTAATTCGTTGCAATTTACAATATTTCTAATTGACTGCCAAATGGTTGGCATTGTTTATCGCTGACCCGGCCAAATTAACGCTCAATTAATTATTCAAATGCGCAACAAGCCGTAAAGCAAACAAACACACACACACACATTTTAATATAAATTCTTTAAATGCAGTGAAATTGCTTAAAAAGAGAGAAAAAACAATCACAAATCAACTGCGGCAAACACAAAACAGCAAATGTAACCAATTTTTTGTTGTTTTCGGGAGGGTTGCTTTAGGCGCATTTCGCAAATCCCGAGCGTGCTCTAAACGTGGCCATCAATTTTGCTGTTACATTTGATAGCCCGAAGATGAGATTCGTTCGGCCGGCGACAAAGACAACGAACAGAGCAACAACAACAACAACAACATTGTTGGCAATAAAACAAAGCCAACTAGTAAATCACTTAATCTTCAGTTTTGTTGGACGGCACTCGAGCGTTGATAGCGCTGATTGCTTTGTACTCGTCTCTTTTGGCCAGAATTTCATTTTTTTGTTTAAGGCAAAATTGATGGAATGATGGGGGCCAACAAACACACAATCAATTTTGTTTATTGCACACGAAATCGATGAAATCAAGAGAGAGAAAACTAACGAAAAAATACTTACTGCCAACAAAAATATCATACCGAAAAACTTTCCAGTCAAAGACGTGCAAAACACTATTGTTGTTGTTGTTGTTGTTGTGTGTGCGAAAGTTGTGCGCTGGGCGAAAACAATTTTGGTCTTTTCATTTTACTTCGGCGTTGTCATCGCCGTCCTCAATGCCGATATGATGGATGACATGGCCAGCAGAATGGCCAGGGCTCGAAAAGAGCTTGGCCAAAGCAATTAAACCAAACTGCAAACAACGCCATTCATATCGACACAATGCAGCTATACACTGTCAAAATGATGTCGCTATTGAGTTCGAATTTAATTTAAATAGTGCATAATAGTGCAGTTTTGTACATTTAACCAAAAATCAATTATTTTAAGATGCAATGGATCAACAGCTGTTTATTAAAGGTAATCCGAATATCCAAAGTGCTTCAGATTTTGATGCAGATCTAGTGAGATCTAGTAAGGAGTTAGGAGTAAAACATGAACAAATTGCCCTGGAACATCAAAATCGGTACAGTTTTGGCAAAGCTATGAGAGTTTGAAGTTTTCAAAGGGTTAAAAAATAATTTTACAAGCCAAAATTTTTGTTAATTTTGGCCTGATTCTAGACTCAAAAATGTACCACCCTAAAAACAGGTTTCTTATGGATTTTTCTACTAATTATGACACCCCAAATCGATTAAAAATCAAATCTCCCGATTAAATTTTTTGAAAAATTAATTTTTTCGAAAAACATGTTTTTTTGGAAAAAAGTAAATAATATAATGTTTTCTAAAAAAATGTTAAAAGTAGGCCAAAATCCATGAACAAATTGCCCTGGAACTTTAAAATCGGTTAAGTTTTGGCAAAGTTATGACCGTTTAAAGTCTTCAAAGAGTACTTTAAAGAGTTTTCATTGCTTGTTTTTGATAGAAAATCTTAAGTTCATACGATACAAGAAAAATTCTTTTTTGCATCCACTCACTCACTCATTTATTTACCATACTTTAAAAATCCTTGAAATTCCTTTAGTATACAACTGATTTATTTGTGTCGCTTCCGCTCTGTTTGCAGGTTGGTTGGAACCCTTGTTGGATCGCATAGCGCGCAACTCGTCGACCGTCGTCTGTCCCGTTATTGATGTTATCGATGATACAACTCTGGAGTTCCACTATCGCGACTCCAGCGGCGTCAATGTGGGCGGCTTCGATTGGAATTTGCAATTCAGCTGGCATTCGGTGCCGGAACGTGAGAAGAAACGCCACAACGTAAGTCCTAGCTTATTAAATACACAAACATTCTGCCACACCCCCAATCCCATCCTGCTGGCCAAATTATAATGTACGGGCGGATTTTGCAAGCACCTCCAAACAGCGACCACATTGAAATTTTCAAACAGTTCAAATGTGGGTTGGGTTTGGTTTGGTTTGGTTTGGTTTTTGTGGTGTGGCGCGTGTTTGTTTAAGCACATGCCCCCATTATCCTGGTCTGTTTGTATGTGTGTGTGTTAGTGTGTGTGTGCTTTGTTTGGTTTTAGCCAGGCGGAGGTTAGCCGAACTAACCCCAACCTTCACACGGTATAACAGAAATCCGTTTTGCAAAATACGCACACACATACGGAATATGGGAGCCGCTTAAAATGCTCGAACGTGACTACGAAATGCGAATGTTAACCGTGTGAAGTGAATGCGGCTATCAAAGCAAACTCACACACAGACACACACACACACACACTAACACACACACACGCATACGCACACTAAACAACCATAAAGAGTCGGTGCTTTGTTGGTTATGATATGGTTTGCTTTGTAGCCTCATATATGGGATTTTCTATTCAGCTTTTTCATCCTTTGCATTTAATTAGTTAGAGAGAAAAACAGAAATATATATCAACTCAAATGCTCGAATTACAAAATGATGGCAGCTTAAAGCATTAGAGTTTAAATGTTATTAGTTTAAATGCGGAATTATTCTAGGCCTTGCAATGGAAAATTGCAAATAAATTGCATTTAAATATTTTAATAATATTTATACTCTTTTCGAAGAAAATAGTATATTAAGTTTGTGCTGAAGTTTGTAACGCATAGAAGGAAGCGTCGGAGACCCCCAAAAGTTACTGCCAGTATGCTTAGAATGACAATACAAATTGATCTAGCCATGTCCGTCTGTCTGTCTGTCTGTATGTATGCAAACTAGTCCCTCAGTTTTTGAGCTATTGCGATAAAACTTTGCACAGACAGTTATTATTCCAGGGGACAGCACATTGGTCGGAGCCGGCCGGATCGGATCACTATATCTTATAGCTGCCATACAACTCGAAGTCGGTTTTGGCCATACATCCCATGTTTTTGAATCTATCGCGATGAAACTTTGCACTGATACTTATTATTCAAAGAGACATCACATTGGTTGGAGCCGGCCGGATCGGATGACTATATCTTATAGCTGCTATACAACTGGCAATGAATTAAACATTCTTAGAACAAAAAAAAAATTTGTTACGCGACAAAACGATTTTGTACAGCTTATGAAATTTAAGTGGTGCAGTTGGCAGAGTGAAAATAGCCTATTGGTTCGAAAAGAGTATAAGATCTTCGGCACGCCGAAGATAATCCTTGCCCACTTGTTTATATTGCAAAACTAGTTATATATAGTTATGCATATATTTAGAGAGAACTCAATATTGATCCACTGTCGTCTATTAATATGCGTGCATGTTATTACCTTAGGTCAATATTTAAAAAGCAAGTTTGCTCATAAAGTTTGACAACGTTACCAACTTTTAACACGTTCTTGTTATTTTACAACAGACTACAAAATTTCACAAATATTTACCTAGTCTTTGTTCGCTCTCTTTATTTTTGGGCTGTCATAAAAAGTTAGCTGTGTGTTTAGTAGATAGGTAAACTGGAATAGGTGTTACAAGCAGCGCGCCCGAAGACCTGTTTAAAATCTCGCCGTATTAGCTGTTTATACAGGCGACAGTCGGCCCAGCAGCCCACACAGGACACGCAGGACACCTGTCGCCCGTCTCCTTTTGACACTAGCAGGATGTGCCGCAGGCTCTGAAGTCCTGCAATTAAATGGGTGTGCATGAGTGGGTAATAGTCGCGTATTTCAGCGGGGCCTTTGCGAATGGTTTGGCAAACACTTGAAATGCCATTTGGGCTGTCAATTTAAGGACCAGTGCACACAACACTCGAGTGCCCAAAAGCTGTATTTTGTGGCGCACTTTAAACAACAACAACAAACAGTCGAAGTGATTTTCGCTGCTCTTTTCAGTTGGCTTTTGCGTCAATTTGTTGCCTCAACATTTTAATTAAACAATTTGCTTTCATTCTTAATTACAAACATTTGTCTTTTGCGTGTCGGATATGGATATGGCTGCCGCAGTCAACAACAGTCGGCAGCAGCAGCATGTAAGTGATATTACGCATACGCCGCGTTTAACCGGCTGAAATAATATGCGGAAATTACAGCAGTGACTGCAGGGGCGTAAGCGAGGGGGCGGCTGAGGATGCGACGTACTGTGTCAAATGGGGGGGCGCGTAACTGCAATTAAAAGCCGAAATTGTTAACAGCAAATTCTCGACTGCTGCTGCTGCTGCTGCTGCTGCTGCAGTTGCAACAACAGCTGGCGTCGCCTTTTGCGGCGTAAATATCTGGCATAATTGTTTTTACAAGCGCCAAGGGAATTTATGAGAACATTGTTGCCGAAAATCCAAGCCAAGGGAGTCGAGTTGCGGGCACATACACACATTTTCATTGCTGTTGCCACTTTCCACTTTCCAGTTGCCGCCTGCAGCTGCACTTAGCAGCTAAATCAAGTAAAGCATTTCCTGAGCACCACATTGGCAATTTGCCGGCTACGAGAATGGGAATGAGCCATAAATGTTGCCTTGTCACACATATGCGTGTGTGTGCGTGTGCGTGTGTGTGTGTGTAGACAATGATAATGGCTGCCAGCAGAACTAGGCGAAACAGCGTAAGCGAAAATCTATGAAAAAGGCTGGCACAAAATAAGTAAAAATTCTCTCGACAGTCGAAAAGTTTGCGCTGCGGCATAAATTGAAAAGCTCTTTTAGTAGTATACATAAAATACTCGCTTATGTGTGTGGACTAAGCCAACCTGAAGCCAGAACAGAGAACAGAGCACAACAACAGGCGCTGTAGCATAGATCCTTGCTGCCAGGCAGCTGTTGACAGTCTTAAAGCCGCTGCTCTCTCCAACTTTTGCTGTGTGTGTGTGTCCAAAAGTTGCTCAACTTGTTACGGCAGCAACAACAACAGCAACAGCAATAGCAATAATAAGCATTGCAGGACGGGTATCAAAAATACATATTCGTTAGGAGTAATCTTCCCTCAGCCACCTCTTCCTCTGCTGCATCTACAACCCACCTGTCAGCAAAAGTTGCGTCAGTTGTGTTTGTGTTTTGGGGTTTGTTGTTCTTTCGAATCGATATATTGTGTTTGTGTGTGTGCTGAGGTATGCAGACAGGACATGGTTACTGGGGGTAGAGGGGACAGGGCAGTCTGATTACACGTGAGTGGCGCTGCCAGCGCCAACGGCTAATGGATTTGGCATTAAACTTGGCAGCTGCCACTCGCTTGGCTGCCCAGCACCCGACCCCCAACCCCCAGTCCCCAACTCAACCTCGCAGAATCAGTAATTTTGGCAAAATGCTCAAGTTTTGCCATCGAATTTGCTTGGCCTTGTTTAAGGTTCAGTAAATCACACGTCGCTGGCAAATTGTAAACTCTCTCGAGACGACTTTAATGCCGCATCGTAAATAATATTTAAACAATGAGCAAGAGAGAATCTTTCGCATTTGAAGCGAACTGCTTGGCCAGATTTCTATAACATTTTTATTGCCATTCTTTCACCTGCCGCATTTCAACTTCACTGACGGCACGCAGTTCCTTGCCTGCCACATGCCACATGCCACCTGCCACCAGCGAAGCGTTTTCGTTCTTTAACCTCTTAACCTGACTTCCGACGCTCTTTTTCATGACTCATGTTACTATGGTTTTGGAAACTGCGTTGCGGGTTTATTGAAGCTGTGTTTTATGCAGTCTTGCACAGTCGAATAAATATGCCATTTATTTTAGTTTTGCTTTAAGAACTCGCAAGTTATTTTGATTGCTTGCAGGTGTGATTTCACATAGCTATAAATAAATATAACAGAAACAAAAATTTAACAACCTTTCTAAAGTTTTCTTCGCATCTCTTTGTATACCCATATCAGCCATATTTATTTTCAACTTAAATAACTTTTTGGCTGCTTGCTCAAAACTTTCGTTCGCTTAATTCAATATGAAAATAAAAGTTGCCTAAAACTTTTGTACAATTATTATACAAACTTAAATCTGCCTTATTAATTTTGGCAAGTCATGAGTTTTTCTTTTATTAAAAACCTGATTGCTATCCACTTAAAATTCAATTAGTTTAATGCACTTGCTGAGCTTTGCACATTTCCGTCTTAGCCAAAGTACTTGCTTACTTTTATTCACCTCCTTGCTAAACTTAAGCGTTTTTTTTTGTGCACCAGCTTTGTTTGCCTTGTGCGCTCATTTTTCTAAAGCATACTTCTGGGCGCAACAAATGGCCTACAAATTCGGTGTTGAAAAAAGCGAAAAGCGAAATATGCAAAGCGTAGCATTTCAACTGCAGCAATTCTGAAATAGTCGGAAATTTGCGCGAGGCGCATATAAAAACTAATTCGGTCGTCGCTTCCGGCAAGCTAACTAAAAATAATGAAAATTCAGCTGGAGCAGCAGCAAGAGCAAAGCGCAGCCAACTAATCCGCTCGTGTTTGTTAGTTGTTGCCCAAAGCCAGGCAAACACACACAAAAAATGTACCAAAACACACACAACACATATACACGCCGAAATCTCAAATAACCCAAAGCGTATAAAAGCAAAACTACACACACACACACACACATATAGAAAGAACAACAGCAACAATTTCATAAAAATCCCAGTAAACGTGAAAATATTATTCGAGTGGTTCGTTCGAGGGGGGAGCAAAGGCAGCTGAAAGCTTTTCGGTCTGTGGCCAAACAAATACTAATCCAATTATTTGAAAAAACTTAGGTGTATGCCGCGTATACGCAATATGCGTGCTAACATACAGAGCGAGAGAGCGAGAAGGACGCAACACTCATACGCAGCGTTGGCCAGGCGTTTAAATATACATAGGAGACTATAACAACCATTGAGCTAGAGACTTTATGCCAAGCACATAGAGGATATACAGAAAAGAGAGCGAGTGCCACCAGCACTTACACACTTACACACACACACACACACACACACGCACAACAGTTCGGTGTATTTTCGCCCAAAGTGTTGTTGATGTTGAAACCGCCTCTCAACCCGCAAAAGAAAAAAGGTAAAGTTTACCTATAAAAATTGTTTGGCTGTCGTCGTCTCTTATCCTTATGTGCATGTGTAATGGGCCTGTGTGGATAGGTAAATGGTTTCTAATACCCTACACACACACATACACACAAATGGGACACACACACACACGCACACACACATTGCACGTTTCATTTCATTTCTTGCGCTTTAGGTTTATTCCATTCTGATTGCCTATGCGTGCGTTTTGAGAGCCTTTTTCCATTTTTACGTTACGTTGAGTTGTTCCTATTGTTGTTGTTGTTGTTGTTGTTGTTGTTGTGAAATCGTGCATAACATGGCAGCTAGAGCATTTTTGACTCGTTGCGCCGAGTGTTTTGTGAGCGCTGTAATACGCTGCGTATGCGAAATTTTCTGCCTTACGCCTCAATGACAAATGTTGAGCAGTCAATTTGCAGAGCATCCGTAAACTGGCAAGGGGCTGCTATCAGGGGGTTTTGGGGTAGTAGCTGGCTTTAATGTTAAAGCCGATTACGCTTTTATGTCAAAGTCAATTGGATGCTGGCATCTATCATGGCAGAAAGCAAACGACAAGAGATCAAATTATGTAACTAAAAGGAAAAGTACGAAATTAAGCAAATGATGAACATATGGCAGAATACTTAAGCAAAATGTAACGAAAGATAGAAAAATGTATAAAATAGATCATGAGTTGGCAAAGGTTTCCAGCACAATGTGAATAAAAAAGGATATTAAGCTAATGGTAAGCAGATGAGCCTTTTTTATATAGAGGCTGAAAAGTAGTTGAGTTGGAAGTTTCTTTTATAATTTATACTTTCCACCTTGGAATTATTGCTAATATTTCTAGAATATTTTTAAAGCTGCTTGGGTTTAAAGCAAGCTACTTTCCATTTTAAGGCACATAAAACATTTATTGCTGTGAAAATCAATCAAAAACCTATCAGACTCGAGGTCAGGTAAAATAGTTGCCCAAGCCCTAGTTAGACAAACGATATTTGACAGCCCTCAGAATGGGATACTTGTCGTTGGTGCAGAGTCCGCGGAAGTCGTCATAGGACAAGTCAAAGAGAGCCACTCCACCCAGATTGTTGTTGCGCACATAGCCAGCCTTATCGGCGGCGGTGTCGGGATCCTCGAAGCTCACCCAGATGCCGTTGTCGCCCTTCTTGTCCGCCGCGCGATAGGCATACGAGCCGAATCTCTTGGCGGGATCGCTGACCCTGGTCAGGGGCGCATTGGCGCCCTTGGAGTAGGCATTGTTCTGATTGGGCAGCAGGGCGCACACCTCGGGCCAGCTGTAGATGCCATGCTGCTGCGTATTGCTGCCGACGGGCGCCTCATCCACCACATGGCTAACGGGCGGCAGTCCGGTGTCGCCCGAGTCGTCTGTCAGTTTCCAGGGGCGGCCATAGGTGGCCACGCCCACATTGATCTTGCTGGCCGGGCAGCTGTGGCGCAGCCAGTACTTGACCTGGGCATCCACATTGAACTCGGGGTTGCGCTCGCTCAGCTCGTAGATGGGCGCCGAGTAATCAGCCAGCTCGGGATTGCGCTGGGGGGTGAAGAAGTCAAAGGCGCCCAGGTTGACAAAGTCCAGATAGTTAATCACAGCGGGCACATCAAAGAAAACTAAAGAGAGGCACATGCACATTAGCTACACTTTCGATTGGCTAACTCGGGAGAAGTCTGGAACATACGTGAAGCATTCACATTGGGCAGCACCGTTGTGGACAGCAGCAGATTATCGGGACGCAGCGCATTCTTGACATCACGCAGCAGGGATGTGAACTGCTCCTTGTGCTCCTCGGAGTGCTCGTCGACAATGGAGTCGCCACTGAAGACCTTCTTGAAGCCCTTCCAGAAGCTGCCAATGCCGCTGTGCACCTTCTTCGGCTTGTTCTTGGGGAACTGCCAGGCAATGTCCAGGCCATCGAAGCCATAGGTCTTCACCAGCGAGTAGACCGTGTTCACGAAGCGAGAGCGACCCGTGGGATTCTCCAGCAGCTCCATGTACTTGTTGGGCAAATCCTTGGCATCATCGCTCGTCTCAATGTCCTTGTCACCGCCCACGCTCAGGAGCACACGCAGATTGGGATACTTGCGCTTCAAGCGGGTCACCGTACGGTAAAGACCCTTGCCCAGATCCAAGTCCAGCTGCTGGTTGAGGCTGACAGCCTTGTGCGAATCGCGCTCAATGCCCGCATAGCCATAGATCAGATAATCGCAGAACTGCAGCGCCGGCTCCAGTTCATCAATCACCAGTTTGCCGAGACCTTAAGTGGAACACAAACTTCTATGTTATATGCACTTGCAAATCACTTGCTTAACATAAATGGTTAACATAAATAGTTAGCATAAGTAGTTAACATAAATAGTTAACATAAATAGCTAACATAAATAGTTAACATAAATAGTTAACATAAATAGTTAACTTAAATAGTTAACATAAAAGTTAACATAAATAGTTAGCATGAATATTTAACAGAATTTTTAAAAATTTTCTTTGATTGAGAAAGTTTATTTAATTTTTTTTTATAAATATTCCAGAAATTTGTACTCTCGATTCTCTAAAAAGTAGTAAAAACCACACTTAATATCCCATTTTTAAGAATGTAAGTTTTGCTCATTCAACTTTTTTACTTAGCAATTTAATATTCATTTCTACAGTGGGCGTCATAAAATTTGTTTTGAACTTTGCCACAATTTAATGACCTACTCAATCTTCGTCTTCTGTATTTTCTCTCAGTGCTTTGGGGGAATTAAATAGCTGTTAGCTTAGCTCGTTATCGCCATCTCGCACTCGAGACGAAAACAAACAAATAAACCTAATTTCTAGAAATCGCTGATAAGCCGCACTTTGTTTCCAAGCCACACACAGTGATTCTGTTTCAGTTTCAGTTTCTTTGGCTTCTTATTCTTCTACAGAAATGCTCAATTATCAAGTGTCGCTCTCTCTCTGTGTGTGTGTGTGTGTGTCTAGGGATTACGTAAGCACTTTGTCTGTCTGTCTGTCTGTCTGTCTGTCCGTCTGTTCACGACTCACCTTCCTTGACAAAACTCGCCGAGTCATAGTAGCAGACCAGGTGACGCTGTGGTCCCGCCTGCTGCTGTCCCACCTTGCCAGCCCCGACTCCAGCTCTGGCCAGGCACAGCAGCGCCAGCACAGCCAAAGTTTTTATCATCTTGTACAATAGATTTGCGCTGTCTCAAGACTCGAGTCGATCTGTGTGTGTTTGCCGCTTGGCTGCCGACTTGAAACTGAAAACTGACAACTTGTGCGGATCGAAGCTGTGATCGAAGCTGCGAAGGTTGTGCAATGTTGTTCTTGTTGTTATTCGCTTGAGTAAAGCGTGAGTTGATAAACAAAGCAGCAGCAGCCAAGCAGCGATTACGAGGCAATGAAAGCTTAGTTATGACATCTCAGTAAATACAGTGAGCGCTGGCTATAAAGCATGTTTGCAAAGATGAGCGATACATCTGATTAAAACAAAATATAAGTAATATTAGTTTTGCACTTGATTTGAATTATGATTCAGAAAACAACAGCATTTACTTGTTCATCATTTTTATCTAGACAACTTAATTCATAGCGAAAAACACAGCTAAAGCTTTATAGAATATTTTCAGATTTTTTTTAAATATGTAAAATTATCTGAAATACAAATATTCCTAAATTCCAAATTCCAAATATACACATAATTACATTTATTCAGTTAGAAACTTTCGTTCTTCATCTAAGCTGTTCATAAGTTTTCTGTCAATCTCTTTTACTATCTGATTTGCTTTAGAGTTACATACTCGTAGTTAGCTGTTATTGTAAACATTTCAATCAACGTTCTAGCTATAAATTTCTAATGAAGTGTGGGGGTTTTTTTTTTAGTATTTTCATCTGTTTTTACTGTAAATGGTTGCCATATATAGATTTGAGTTTGGGTCTCAAATTCCATTTAAATGCTGATTTCTTTCGCCGCTTCGTGTGCGTAGTTTCGCTTTTAGTGTTGCTTCTAAGCCAGAAAGGCTTTTGTTATCAGACAGCCTGCAAAAGGTTGCTGTTTTTTGCCTATTTCTGTTTTCTTTTGCATAATCGCTTTTCGATCCACTTTGCATGTTGTCGCTGTCTGCTTCTTTGTCTGTCTATATGTTTCATATTTCATTTGGCTGCCCATCAGTTCCATTTATTTACTTGTCGGCTGCCCTCTCTGATCTCCATCTCCCTCTCTCTCTCCCTCTCTCTCTGTGTGTGTGGTCCACACACATGTGATAGCTGTTTAGGTATTCATGGGCATGCCCACTGTGCGTGCGAGCGAGATAGCCAGCACTTGAACCCAGTGCTCGACCCTTATCTCGATTGCTGACACTAGTCGCACGCACAATCAGCCTCAGCAGCGGAAGGTAACTGAGAACAGGCTTCCAGTTGCCAGTTGCCAGTTTCCGAGTTATTTGCATAAAATGAAATGTTTGTCCGATTGTCGATTGCCGATTTGCTGCTGTATGACAATAAGAGGCTGCTGCTGCTTTTATTATTGTTTGCCTCGGCTGATTGTTGTTTGGTTTTTATTTGCCCATTGCCACTGTACATTTGCATTTCTAAAAATGCTTGTTACATTTTATTGCTGCATCTTTTTTATTTGTCAATTTTGCTACAAAGCAATTATCACCTCGCTTTCATTGCGAAATTTAAGCAAATTTATGTGTGTGTGGAGGCGGCTAATTGAAATTGCCCCGGGCTGTACATTTGTGCATTTACATAAGCGAAAAGTGCTAAAAAAGTGCGCACAATTGAGGTTAACAGCTGCCGCCTGAAGGTTTTCTTCATCTGCCTGCCTGCCTAAGCTTGTGATTAAGTCAATCACACGCACGAGCTAAACCCGGAGAGAAAAAAGGGCTAAAACTAGCCAAAGGCAAACGTAGCAGCTTTTTTTGTGAAATTGAATTTAGTTCGGAATTGGAAAACCCGAAAAACGTAACCCGATGCGTAAAAGCTCTTTAAAACCAATTTCCTGGCTGCTCTTTTTTGCCGTTTCGCAGCTTTTTGCTTTTTGCGTATTTTTATTTTTTAATTAATGGCAAGCCTGTTTCGGGTCTAGCAACCGAACCTAACCCTTTGGGCTAACCTTTTTTTTTGTGATCTTTTACGCTTTTGGGTGCTTTTGTTTTGTGCTTTTTTTGTATTTTGTAAATTAATTTGGCTCAAGTAGAGCGCAGCGGGCAACGTTATTACTTACACATTTTCTGAAAATTACATGCCGTTTAACTTTTAATTGAAATGTTGTAGCTAGTGGGTCGGAGCTGTAAAATCCAGACCAGAACCACACACACAGCAAATCCGCTACATAAGCTCATGCCTCTTCAGCGGGCAGCAATGTATAAAGTTCAGTTATTCCTTTTGCTTTATATATACATATATATTTAAACGTTGTATGGATTTTTGCCGGGCTCTGTTTAATTAAACGTGCAAACCAGCGTTGAAAATCTGTGGCGATATTTTACACTCGCCTGAAAGTATGCTGCACATTTGTTTAAAAGTCACAAGTGGAGCACACTTTGTTGTTGTTGTGGCGGCTGCTGCTGCTCTGGAGCGCTCGGGGCGACCGTTAATAATGGCAAAATTATGTTATTCGAAAATTATAAAATGGCCGCCAATTTAATGCGCTTAACTGGCACTTGACGTTGCCAGCATCGAGATGGTCGCGTGACACGATACAAGGTGTGGCGTGAGTCACGCGCTTAAAAATGTGAAGAAATTAAAATATAATACAAGAAAAAAAACTATAAAATTATCTAAAATTCATAGAACTTTATATAGAGAGTTTTTTTAAACCAAGTATTATTAATAGTGATAAAGTGTGAGAAATAAAACAAAACTATATGTATATATACATATATTTAGAAGTCCATTTTAAGAACTCTTTAAACAGAATTTGATGTATAGATAATGTATATTCATATTATGCAGTAGTTAAAACTGCCATTTTTATGCATATGTAATTTACATTCCAAAAACTGTAATCACGTTCATCGCTAACAACGCAAACTGACCATGGAGTGAAATTGTAAGTGGAGGTGGATTCAAGAGGATGGTCGCAGCGTAGGGTTTTATTGCACAGCAGCGATATAGCCGGAGCATCAGGAGCAAGAGTAGGATACAAACCGCTCATAACTTTGCATATTAAGCCATGCAGGGGAAAACACTCGAAAACTTTGGCGGGCAGGCCACAGCTGTGGTTGTTGTTGTTGTTGTGGCTGTTGGTGTTGCACCACCGAAAAGAACCACAACAATGATAACAGAATGGGTAGCGAGAACTGCAACGGGTAACGGGCACAATAACAAGATCACGATGCAATCCCCAACAGCTCGCGAGTGTATTAATTTGCGCCCAGGACGCACAGAACCGCGCAGAGTGGAGTAACCCAACCCAATCCGGAGCCCGGAACGAGGCTGTGAACAACATTTTCCAAGGGGGTGTAGCGCATGGGGGAAAGCGTGGCTAACGACCACTTCGGCGAATGGGGGCGGTTTGTATGGGCTGCTGTGGGCGTGGCACAGCCATTGCCCCAAAGTGATTTGTGTGCTCGCCCATTTTTTGCAGCTGCAGCAACAGCATCAACAGCAACATATGCAAATCACTCACTCGACCGAGCAGGCTAGCCAAACACCAGCACCCACACACACACACACACACACACACACACACACACACACACACACACACACACACATTGCTGTTGCGCTTTGCCTGTGTATGAAAGTCAGCTTACGTGGCGTATGATTTATTAAAAAGCGCTCGTAAAAATGCACAGCATACTCGACAACAACAACAATAACACAAAAACACAAAATATAAGCAAACAAAAACACCCAAAACACAAGCAGCTAGCATTTAAGAATGGAACTCGTGACTATTTAATACCCGCACAGAAAAAGTGTTTGAGAAGTTTCTGCAATTATTTGCAGCTACTTAAGACTGAAGTTGCTTAAATTGTGGCTTTACTTCAACATTATATAAATCAGTTTACTCATAAAGCTGTATTCAGTATTTTTTCTAAATGAGTGCAATGAATAGAATTTGATCACATTTGGTTAGTTTTTATTAAGTTTCCGAGTTGCATCTAAAAAATTTGCCACAAGCACCCTTTGCTATAGTCAAGAGTTTAAAGCTTGCTTTCATCATTTGTCTGCAGTATTTGCTTTCTCTCACAAATTTCTAGTATTTTTTGGTATGTTAAAGAACTGGCAGCCTTAAAGAAGCTGCTGGTTCTAGTGGACTAGTCGCTTGCCAATCCTTTAGAGTACATCTACTACATATACTTCAGCAGAGGCATTCCTCAGCCTGTCACATTCCTTGTGGTATGGGTATCAACTGCATGTGTATATATACATATACATATATATCACTATAAGTGTAAGTGCATGTGTGTATGTGTGCTCAGCAAAAATGCATGAGAAATCGCTATGGAAATAAGCAAGAGCAGAGCAGAGCAGAGCAGAGCTGAAAAAGGCAGCAAACTACTAAAAGTAGATATGAAATTTTTAAAGTCTCGTCTTTCTACGTCGCCTGCACTTCAAACAAGCACAAATTTTGATGCAGCCTGACCCCCACAGCTGCCGCTTAGTGGCGCCTCTGCTGTTGAGGGCGGGGCGGGGAAAGGGACCCCCCATGACTAAAGCGGCAAGTGGCCCCACTTTGCGAGCCCATCCATCAACTGCCAGCAGTTGGTTCATTTTTAAGCAATTTTCGCAACCGATATTTTGTGCATGGCAGACAACATTATGGCGTTCCCAATACGGACACCCCTCACCACAACCCCCCCCCCCCTCCCTCTCTTCTTCTAGCTCTTTTTGCCACTCTTCAACCATGACATGCAGATAGATGACTCTATATGTATAGCTATAGCTATAGCTTTAGCTGCAGCACAGCAACTCAAAGTTGTGCGCCTGCCATACAACAACATTGCCATCATCAACATCATTATGCTGCACATCATCATCATCATCATCATTACGCTCATCATCATCATCTGTTTGGCCTTAGCCTGTGCCTGGACGCGTCTGCCTGCAGCTCGCCATTATTAATTGGCCAGCAAAGCAAAATCTTGGCCAAAACCAGCTCATATTTCGGGTGCCACTTTGTGCATGCAAAGTGCAGCAATCCTGGCCTTAAAACTCTTTGATTTACTAATTCTGCCAACCACAATCGATTGCAAGTGCACTTTTCACATTTAAAATACAAAATGGTGCTAACAAAAAGCTTAAATAACTAATGAACTTAAAGGACAAATCAATTAAAAGCAAATTCGCTTTTAGTTTTGATCATTTTGGGCTTTGGTTTTCAAAGCTTCTTATGAGATTTAGTTTATTGAAATTTAGTTATTAGCAATGAATTGAAAATACAATTTGTAGCTTATAGATTGCAATTAAATTTTCATTGTTGCAAGCTTAGTGGGGCAAAAAGTTATGGCAATTAAAAGCATTTGTATATTTTTAAAAAGAAATTTAATATTTGCTACACAAACAATCAAAAGTTTCGCTGCAACTAACTAACAAATTTCTATTTTTTGTTTCTCATCGATTTTGGGCTCAAAGTTTGTGTAATTGATGTGCTGCTTATGGCCAGGTTTCGGGTTTCAGGTTTCAGGTTCAGAGCAGCTCAGTTATCATCATGCGCGCCATAAACTAGAAATAAGCACGTACTTAAAGCCAGTTTCCGTAACTCTTCACCCGTTTGCGCCCATCTTGGATGCAAATTGAGTGCGCGTCTCGCATAACCAAAAACTTCATTTTCAGCAATACGAAAAGGCATTGGTGCTGGGATGAGGATGGGGGATGAGGATGAGGACACGTCCAGAATGAAAATTTCAGAACCACAGATGGATGTCGTACATACATATATACATACATACATATTCACAGGGGCGTCGCTATACTCCCTCTTCTCTTCTTGTTCCTTGCGCTGCTCTGTTAATTATGTTATGTCCAAGGGGACCCCTGCCACGCCCCCCCTGCTCCGCACCGCCTACTTAGCTGCGACTTGTATAACTGCGCGGCAAATTAAATAAGCGGCTAAGTTGGCACGACCTTGCCCATTTCCGCTCTGGGGCTGCCATTGCCTCCGCTTTTGGGGCACGTGATTCCGTCGCCATTTTGACGACATTATTTAGTATCCTTTGCCCCGCCGGGCAGCAGTTGGTAGTTGGCAGTTTCCAGCCAGCAGTCAGCAGTCAGAGCCATCAGCAGGCAGCGGTCATGAGGCAGCAGCTCAAAAGCTGCGCAGCGTCTCCTTTTAATTTTCATAAAATTTGTCATACTCTCCCTCTGCCCCCTCTCTTTCTCTCTCTCTGCCCATCTCTATGCATCTCCCTCACGCGCTGTCTTGCTATCTCTTTTAGCGTTTTGCACGTGCGCGCATTTTACTGCTTAATACGCAGCGTTGCACTTTACTTTTATTGCACTTTCAGGACGCGCTGCGTGTAAAAACGTACAAAGTTTTCCACGCGCGCGAAAAATCTCGGCTGCGTTTTATGAGCTCGGCACAGGGGCGTGGCTTCAAAGGGGGGCTGGCAAAAACAATACACCTACCCAATTCTCTTCTTACGCGGTCTCTCTTTACACAGTTTGGCTTTAACACGGTTTAAAATAACTTTTTTTTTAATTTTTTTACATGATTGGAATTTTTTTTGTGCTTCAAATTTTTTGACAAATTTTATTTTTGCAAAATTTGTTCAATGTTTTTTTTACACCGCTTTTTTACTCGGTTTTTTCTGCGACCAATCTACCGTGTAAAAAGAGTATTAGTTGTACTTTAATATACTTTTTGCAACTAACAAGCTTTTTTTCTTACAGCATTTAAATCATGCTAAATAAATGAACAATTTTACATAAGCCAAAACGCTTGCAAATATTTAATTCGTTGAAATAAAAGCATTTAAATTTGGCTTACAAAGTATTCTGTTATTAAAAGCTAGGCAGCAAAATGCTATCAAATATTTGTGATTTATTTTTCTTGTGGCAAATTGTTATTGCAAATTCTTTGTCTGCTACAAAGACATTGAGCTTGGGCTTTTAGCTAAGCTTATCAATTGCTAATAATTTCTTTATGCCATTGCTAGGTTACACTCTTAGTCTCCCCCCCCTTGGTTGGCATTGTTCTGACTACGCCCTTGGCACAGACAGTTGAGATGAGTGCGCCTGCTGCTGTTGCTACTGTTGTTGGGCTTAGCTCTGGGTTATGGTTTTGTGTGTGTGTGTGTGTGTTGGATTCTGGTGAAACGTTAAGCACTCGCTAACGGTCCAGTGAACCGGTAATCAAAGTAAAATCACCAAAGCAGCGAGCAACTTTTTATGCTAATTTGATGCGTTTCAAGCAACATTTGCTTGCCGGCCAGCAGTAAGTGTGTGTAAGGGTGTGTGTGTGTGTGTGTGTGTGTGTGTGTGTGTGTGTGTGTGTGTGTGTGTGTGTGTGTGTGTGTGTCTGCTACATTAAACATTTTAATAAGCTTTCGAGAGCTGTTGCCTTACTTTAAGCGGGTTAAGCAGCAGAACTTCAGCACCTGCAATTGTAGCTCAAAGATGGATTATTTTTTGTCGTTGCTTTGCTGCTGCCTGCTGCATCCCAAACAGATCTTGAGTTGTACTTAAAACTTGTGCAACTGTTAAGTTTCGAGAGCGAAGCGACTTTTTAGCGCTCGCCTCATGCAAATGCGATGCAAAGAGGCATGAAAACTCTCAAGTTGCCCCCGCTGAGCGGCACTTCAAACTGCAGATACACACACACACATGTATAGACAGCTTAGTGTGTGTGTGTGTGTGGGAGGGGGGCAGGGGGGCGTGTCAGCGCGCACTTGTCAAAAGTCAACTTCACATTATGTCAAGCAGCGTTTTTCCTGCTTCCTTCCTGCGAGGTCTTCTTTATACACACACACACACACCTATACATATATGTATATGTATGTAGGCAAAGCCCGCAGGCACTTGATGCCCTTGTGTGCGTGTCTGCCACGCCCCCCAAGGGATGTGCAAGCTATCGCCCACATTACAATGCTGCCTTGCATAATGTGATGCCGACATTTACGATATTCCCGGGCATATTCTTTCTCTTCTTTTTACTTTTTGGCGCCTCCTGCCGCTTTTCGTGACTGTTTTATTTGATATTAATGTGGCTGCTGTTGCTGCTGTTGCTGTTGTTGCTGGCAGCCCGCAGGTTAGCACATTATTTCCATAGCACTTACACACACAGGCACAGACACAACCTCAGCAATGTGCCTTTCACAACTGGGCCACTTCTCGTTTCTCGCCTGCTTAATTTGCGGTCGCCGTCGCCCGGAGCAACTCTGTAAGGCTTCTCTCCGCTAGAGCTCTCTGCACTTGACGAATGGCTTTGGCGGCCAAAAGGACCCATCATTTTTCAGCAACAAAAACAACAACAATTGTGTCACCCGCACACACACACAAATAATAAATGCCGCTAGATTTATTTAATATCTAAATAGGCTGTCGTTTCGCCATTGAGGCCATGTGAGAAATGTGAGGTACTTAAGATGCTCTCTGCTCCTGCTTAGCATTTGTAGGGTAGCATTAAACGCATTAAATCACAGACATTATTTGAAAAATTACCTGACTTTGATTAGCTGCTTATTTATTATTCAAGATTTCTGATTGGTAAACAGACCTTAGAATGTTTTTAGATGTGAGAAAGTGCAACTTCCTTTAGTTTTCAGTCTTATGTGACTAATATTCTTAGTTTGGATTTTCTGAGTTATGGAATAAAAGAAAAATTTAACTCTCAAAGTGGTTTTAAAAGTCAAATTTTTCTGTTTTGATTTTACCCAATGTGTTTTTTATACAATAAATATCTAGCAAAATTGTACATAAATTGTATACAATATATTTGCATACTATTATAGATTTGCTGATTTATTAATGATACTTTTGGTATCTATTCGTTGTACCTAATATACAATTTACAGGGTATGTCAAACCTTGCTTACTCTCTGCCCCATACAAGCTTAAGCTCTTGTTGATTGCGTATGCAGAGAGAGAGAGTGAGCTCTTTGTTTGGGGCATCTCTTCAGAAAAATGGAATTGATTGATTGGTTTATAAATCAAGTAAAATTCATCGCAACCGCTGAAAGGCTGCTTGATCCTTTGAGCCTGACGAGAATCAACTGCTCAACTCTCGTTATAAGGCAGCTGAAAACAAACTCATTTCGCATGCCGCATGCTGCACTCGGCTTGATTCGTTTGTTATTGCCACACATGGCCCCTTCACACACACACACACAGAGTGAGGGGGGGCCAAAAGGAAAAAAAGTGGCCCCATATTTATCCGTTGTTGAATCATTTAAGCCGCATTATATGAGAACGTCAACGACGACGTTTGGCATAAGCGAAAAGTTATGCGACTTTGTTTGCACAAAATGGCAACTTGCAACTTGCAACTGGCAACTTGCAACTGGCAACTTGCAACAGCAAATGGCAACTGGCAACCGTGTGGCTGCTGCAACATGCGACTGCCACTGAAATGAAAGTTTCCTCATCTTTTCGTGTTTATTTATTTATTCAGCGCTGAATTTTATTTCATTTCAGTTTATTTGCGCAAGAAACTTATTTTCGTTTTTACTTCCATTTCCTGTGCGCATGAAACAAACATATACAAAAATATTACAAAAAATATACCGAATTACAAAAAATATATGTATACTGAAAGGATGTTGAGCGAACACAAAAAAGAGAAAAAACACCCAACTATAACAATAAAATCCTTTTACACACACATGCATACATTACACACACACACACAGATGAAGGCTAAGTTTTTTTTTTTTTTTTTGCTGCTTTTCACTTTTGCTATTTGTTCTGTCACTTCCGGCGGCAACGAAAAAAAAAAACAAGTTTGAAAGGATTATTATCGGCGTGCCGAAGATTTTATACTCTTTTCGAACCTTTAGGCAATTTTCACACTGCCAACTGCACCACTGAAATCTGTACAAAACTGTACAAAATCGTTTTGTCGCGTAACATTTTTTTTTTGTTTGTTCTAAGAATATTTAATTCATTGCCAGTTGTATGGCAGCTATAAGATATAGTGATCCGATCCGGCCGGCTCCGACTAATGTAATGTATCTTTGAATAATATGTATCTGTGCAAAGTTGTATCGCGATAGCTTTAAAAACATGGGATATATGGCCAAAACCGACTTCGAGTTGTATGGCAGCTATAAGATATAGTAGTCCGATCTGGCCGGTTCCGACCAATGTGCTGTCCCTTTGAATAATAAGTCTCTGTGCAAAGTTTTATCGCGATAGCTCAAAAACTGAGTGACTAGTTTGCAGACATACAGACAGACAGACAGACGGACATGGCTAGATCAATTTGTATTGTCATTCTAAGCATACTGGCAGTAACTTTTGGGGGTCCCCGACGCTTCCTTTTATGTGTTACAAGCTTCAGCACAAACTGAATATACTATTTTCTTGGAAAAGAGTATAAATACAAATACATACATATATACACTGAAAAATGGCCGCCCGCATGCCGCTTCCGTTGGTCCTTGTGCAACATATATTTGCCTACAACATTGTTGTTGCTCTTATTGTTTTTTTTACCCCGTTCTCTACGCCCTTCCGCGCTGACTGCTGCATTCATTGTTGTCTTGTGCCAGCAGCGTTTATTAAATGTCACACTGCGAATTTGCCAACGGCCGCCAAAGGCAAAAGCTGTAGCTGAGCTCCCTAGCCCCACTTGCATCCCCTCCCTTATCATTCCCTGGCTATCTGACATCCGTCTGGCATTCCGGCCTGGCCATGACGCTCTTTCGCTCTCCCAAAACACAATGGCACTTGTCGCGTTTGGAGATTTCACTCACTGCCTCTGCTGCCTCTGTTCTTGTTGTTGTTTGACTGTTCCTCGTGGCAAGCTTTTGTTTTTTGTTGCTGCTGCTGCGTGTCTCGGCGCACCCGGCATTCTCTATTGTTTGTTGACTTTAAGTTACACATTTTTAGTTGCTTAGCGATACGCCCAGCCACGCCCCCGCCTCCGCCCCCCAGGCAACTGCTGACAGCTCCCCAGGCTGTCAGTCAGTGACAATTTCATTTATTTTACGCTTCCTTCTGCCGCCGCTCTGCTTAAACAACAAAATCAAACTTCGTCGACTTTCAGATTTCAGTTTGCTAAAACCCACGTGCCACATTCATGTGGAGTGTGTTTGCCTTTCGAAACTCAATTACAAGCACTTCATCTGCCCTAATCAAAGAGATTGTATACCAATTATTGAGTTGGCATTTTGATTTGTGCCATATAAGAAAATATTTTGATACTAAAGAATGTTAAAATATAAAATTAACTTAAAATTAAAATTGTTAAGATCGATGGTAAAAGTGCATTAGAAAATTCTGAAAAATTTAAAACATGGTATAAATTAATTGCAACTAAATAATTTGTTTCTAGAAATGTTGAATTTCCACAATAAAAACGAAAATTAGTCATGCTATAAGAAAGAGTATTTAAAACAACGACTTTCTCTACAGTTTTTCTACATTCCTTTGTATGTCAGTGCTTACGTTTGGATTTGACAGGCCAGTTTTTCGTTGTAGCTTTTGTTGATTTACGATACTCCTTGCCAACAGCTGCCTTGTGCATACCGCATTGCGTATACGTAATATTCAGTTTGATTTGCATACTTTTGAACTTTTCTTTGCATAATGCTATAATAATACGCAAAAGTAGCATAACAAATTGTTAAAAAATTGTATGCGCTGTTTACGTTTATTAACATTTCGCAATTTATTTACGCATTTTGTTTACTACTCATTTATTTGTTGTTTTTGCTTGTTTTTGGGCACAAACAGCAAAGCCGAGAATAACGTTATTTATTTTTAATTATTCTGTATGAAGCGAAATTTAATACTGCAGGCAGCTGCTGCGGCGACAAAACAAGCAAAAATTGTAATTAAATTGCGAATGAAAATGAAATGCAATTCTCCAATTAAATGCAAAATCTGCCGGCGCACAAAACTGTGCCACAAGACGTGCCGCAAGCAGGCAGACAGAGAGAAAGAGAGGGGCAGAAGGAGAGAGAGAGAGGCAGACTGTCCAGAAGGGGTCCGAAATGCGAGTCTGGCTGGCAAGAAGCGAAGCAAAGCAAAAACATTGCACAAAATATTCAATTACAAGCCAAATTTGTGGAAAGCCCACACAAGAGACAGACAGAGAGAGAGAGAGAGAGAGAGCGCGCGAGAGAGAGAGAAGCATAGGAAAATGTGCACAAAATAAAATGTAGCCTCAAGTGTTTTAAAAGCTGTTGAAAGTATCTGAAAAAGGCAGCTAGCAAACAAAATTGCTGCCACTTTTCACAAGCCAAGATAGACTCGAAAATTTGTTAGCAGCACACGGCACGAGTTGGTCCAAAGTTTTGCCAAGGTGTTAGCCACTTGAGGGAGCACCCCGAAAAACGAAAAGCGAAAACGAGTCAACATTCACATGCGCTCAACTTTCAATTAGTAAAATTAAATGTGCTTCTGAGTTTCGCATTTTGATTTAGCCACAGCGCCCAAAAGCAACCACTAACCATATTTGACTAGGTCCATTCCAAATGTTTGATCTTTATCACCTCTGGTTTGTTTTTTTTCTATTTGCAGAGCACTTCGGAGCCCGTTTTTTCGCCCACAATGGCCGGCGGCCTGTTTTCGATAGACCGCGAGTTCTTCGAGCGTCTGGGCACCTATGATTCCGGCTTTGATATCTGGGGTGGCGAGAATCTGGAGCTGTCCTTCAAGACCTGGATGTGCGGCGGCACTCTGGAAATTGTGCCCTGCTCCCATGTGGGGCACATCTTCCGCAAGCGTTCGCCCTACAAGGTAAGTGTGTGTGTGCTCATTAACGATTGCAAACCATTGGAGAATTTAAAACTTGCACACGCAATCAGCTGTTCAGTGTGCTGTGTGTGTGCTGTGTGTGGGCAGCCTCAGCAGCAGTTCGTGTTTGGTCAACAGTGGGCACAGTGCGTCCTCCCTTTGCGCACATGTCGCACATGCCAGCCGCAGCAGCAGCAGCAGCTACAGGACATAAACACGCCATGCCAACCAACAGGACTTAGTGCCCCCAAACCCGAACCCAAACCTCATACATGAACATGGCAATGTCTCTGAGTGTGTGTCTTGTGTGTGTGTCTCTCTCTGCTTCAGTCTTTGGGCTGCTGCCTCAATTATCAACGGTTTACGCTTGACAAAAGTTTGGCAACTGTTGTGTATGTCAATGGCGTAACGGGCTACTAGACTTTGCCATGCCACCATGTGGGGCAGCAGCAGCAGCAGCTGCATTAAGCTGCAACGAACTGTATAGATACTACCTGCCACATGCACAGCCCACCACTACAAATGCAATAAGACCCTCAAAAAAAAAAACGAACACAAAATGCGTACATAACAAACCATTTGGCTGAGTTTGTTGTTGCTATACAAGACTTGGGCAAATAAGCCATTAGGGCGCATCATCAGTTGCATGTTTTATTCATAAGAGCAACTTTATTGGCAGACATCCCAATTGCAACTTTTGCAGTCGATAAACATAACTTTTAAATATATGACTTTAATATTTAGGGCTTCACCTAGCAGTGGCAAATCTTTGTTTCTCAAATATTTATAGAATTGTCATGCAGTATATATTCGATAACTTATCATATAACTTAAAGTATCTCTCTATTGTTCATCGACTATTTATTGGAAGTCTTTGTACTTTGTTGCGCAAAGTTCACAATATAAGATTTAGTTATATTTTGCAACAGCGCTTTAGAATCGATAAGCGATTAAAAAAAATTTAATAATTCTAAATTTATAAAATAAAAAAATATAATTTAAGAGTAAGGTGCCTGTTTTTAAAAGAAAATCAAAACTTCTAAAGTGATTCAGACTTAAATGCAGATCTAATATAGAATTCAAACAATGATGAAAACTACATCGGGATCGAAAATCGTTTCAGTTTCAACCAAGTTATGGCAGTTCGAAGTCTGGGAAGGTATTTCCTAGGGACTTGTACTATCATGGCTTGTCTATTTATAGAAAATCTAAATTTCCAAGATACTTCAAACTTATAGAGGTTAAACCATGATCAAAACTGCCTCTTGAACGGAAATCGGATTAGTTTTGGCAAAGTTATGGGAGTTGTAAATGTTTAGAGAGCTTTTCTAGGAACTTGAAAGTTTTAATGATAGAAAAATCGGAATTTCCAAAATGCCTCAGATTTAAGTCCAGAATCGATATAGAGGTCAAAATGTGATCAAAACTGTCTCGATAAGGAAAATCCGATAAGTTTTGGCAAAGTTATGGGTGTTCAAAGTCTTCGCCAAACCTATAAATTCTGTTAAGCAACCAATCGATAAATCGACAAGTAAACTATCTTAATTGTATACAAAATCGATAACATATCGATTAATCAAGCCTTGCACTATCTTAAAGTGCAATTTAATAACTTCCATTGCAAGTAGCGTGTATTTCATTTGCAACTGGCCCAACCTGCTTCACATTAGCCTTCGCCCCAAGCCTAGCAAAGCTGACAAGGACAACACCATAGAATACACACACACACACACAGCTAACGCATAAACAAGAACAATACACAGTTGGCAAACATCAGACGAGGGGCAGACAATGCGAAAGAGGGTGGGGGCTGAGGGGAGGTCGACTGGATGCAGGGTGTAAAGATAGATAGCCGCAGAGACCGACCACAATAGCAACCAGAGCAGCAGCAGCAGCAGCAAGTGGACAACCAGCAGAAGTTGGTACACATGACGTAAACCGACTCATTCAGGTAATTAGGCTGGTCTGCAACCCCAAACTGAAGGGTGGGGAGGGGAGAGTGGGGTTCCCCCCTTTACTCGCCACTGCAGCTACAGGATTCAACTCCATTGTAAAAGGACCCGAATTGTTTGTTTGCCAAATATTTTCACTGGCTTTTGGCGCCGCTGCTGCTGCTTCTTCTTTTTCTGCTTTGTTGTGCCAGTTTCAGCCCAATTGTTGCTATGTAAATGCAACTCTTCCTATCTCTCACTCTCTCTTTCTCATGCCTTCTCTTCTCTCTATCTCTTTCTGGTGCAGTGGCGCACTGGCGTGAATGTGCTGAAAAAGAATTCAGTTCGTCTGGCCGAGGTCTGGATGGACGATTACTCCAAGTATTACTATCAGCGCATTGGCATGGATAAGGGCGACTTTGGTGACGTTAGCGAACGCAAGAAGTTGCGGTAAGTAATGGGATATATTTAAGCTTATCACTGCATCTATTAACCTCGAATTTAAGCCATTTTGTAGTAAATAATATGCTGATTACTTAATAGAAGACGATACGTTTATAAAAACGCAAGAGAGTAAAGTTAAGAGAGAAATGAAAAAGTTCCAGAACTTATTATTTGGTATCACAAATTTTTGTAAAATTTTAGTTTACTATCTTTTCAATATTTTTGAATGCACAAACTTTAAAATTTCTATAAAATTTCACTGTAGCAATCAGTAAATATAAAAAAGGATAAAGAAATTACACATTTTGAATTTGTTGTGTTATAAAGAGGTCTTTCTGAAATGTTAGCTATTCACAAATTAGAATCACAATAGATAGATATCATTTTCGATCTTTAGATTGCTCGGTAGAATTGCCTACAGCATTACCTATTTGATTTTCGCATATTTGCAGCAATGATCTGCAATGCAAGTCCTTCCAATGGTATTTGGACACCATATATCCGGAGCTCTTTATACCCGGCGATGCAGTGGCCAATGGCGAGGTAAGTTGCACATGTGAAAAGTTTAAACACGCAACAATTGCAGCATGTGGCATGTGGAAAGCGGCTATAATCCTGATATGTGGGTCCCCGTACCTGTATCCGTTGTGCCTGTACCCTCAACACACAACTAACCCATTAATGAGCCATTTTATGGTTATATAATCAAACTGAGAGAACAACAAACACATACACACATAATGTTTCCCATTTCGCAGATAAGGAACTTAGGTTATGGCGGTCGCACCTGCTTGGACTCGCCATCTGGCAAGCGCAATCTGAAGAAGGCGGTTGGCCTCTATCCTTGCCATCGGCAGGGCGGCAATCAGGTTTGTTACCAGCACCTCAAGCAACAACAATCAAAGCACTGCGACCGCCACAAACTCCGTTGAAGCACAAAACCGTTATGATATATCCACACATATATATCGAACCTAATACTCTATTATTTATGTTTACGAGCCTGTACAGTTTTCTCTCTCTCTCCACACTAGTTACTAATTTGACTAATTTAACTTGTTGGCGCACGGGGCGAAACTTCTAGCTACTAGAGCAGCGTGTTAGCGATAACGATTAACGATAACGATTAACGATAACAGTACCTGTTGCTAATCTAGTTACTGTTGATCTTACCATTGTTATTGTGCCTTGTCTCTCTCTCTCTCTTTGTCTCTCTCTCTCTCACTCACTTGGCTCTCTCTCCCATATGTATGACGAATCGAACTTAATTTGCAGATAAGAAGCATTAACACGAACATGTGCCTCGATGCAATGCTCAAGCCCGAGGACGAATCGCCCGTCGGTGTCTACGAGTGCCACGGCCAAGGAGGACATCAGGTATCCAACTCCACATCCAATCAAATTTTGCTCCGCCCCCCCAGCCACACCCTCGCCACCCACCCCGCCCCTCCATCTCGCAGCGGTCTTTTTGCTTGGGCGGCCTCATCAAAAGTTTTTTGCATTGGTTTCGGCTACATTTTGTTGGGGTCCCTTGTCAAGGGTGCTTTGTCGAGAGCTTTGCTTACCGTTATTTGCTTGCTTGATTAACCAATTGACAAATACAATACTCAAACCTAAATATTATGGACTTGAATACCTAACTCGTCGACGCAACATTTTCTTCTTTTGTTTTTGTTTTAAGATCACATTACGTACATATATATCGTTAAAGTGTTTTGAATTTTGATACTGTTTACAAATATTAATATCATCATTTTAAGAGGGGCATTCTTTCTACACAAATTCTGATTTTTCTTCAACTATTTTGTTATCAAGTTTATTTTTATTGTTTGATATTTTTATTTTAACATATTGTACATTTTATGTATTTTTTTCCTTATTAATGTATCAAATTGGTTTTATATTATGCTTTTTTGTATTAATCCTATTTTATTTTCCATTAATTTACTTTATAACTGACTATTACTTATCTAAAACCATATTTCCAATTTGTAGATCGGGTATATTTTATTTTCAATTTATACCTTTAAAACTGTCTTCGTAGAATTTCTGTAGCTCTTTTGGAAAAATCCGTTCTTCAAAGCTCTTTCTAACTTTCAATTGGATTTCATTCTAATATAATTCTATATAGCCAACAACTAAGTGTTACTTTTAACTCCTAGATAAACTAACTTTGTTTTTTGCTGGTGGTTCCCCTTCTCCGTTGTTTCGATTCTGGCCGTGGGAACTTGGCAAACAGGTTTTTTGGAACAACCTCGTATTCGTATAATATAATTTCAGAAGAAACCAAGCTATATATATATATATTTTTGATATTCCTGCGGTTTTGAGCACTAATTTCACGGAGTTTGTGGATTATAAAATGTTGTTTTTGTTACGTTTACGTTTGCCTCAAAGCTATCAACATTTATCGCATTTTTTTAACCTTTAGCCGTAGTCATAAGTGAAAGTATTTATCACCAAATTGTTTTTATTGTTGCCAGAGCGAGAATTTGGCCAAAATGGCGTGCAAACTGCATTGACAATAATACAAAGGACACAGGACATAGGACCTAGGACATAGGACATACACAGGACACACACACACACACACACACACACACACACACACACACACACACACACACACACGCACACACATTGGGAATTGAGATTTATGCCACGTTGCAATATTAATTAAATCGCAATCATAAATAAAATGACAAAAATGATAAATCATTTCCATGGCTACGTGTTCGGCAAGTTTTTACACAACCAACAACAACAACAACAACAATGAAACAAAAACTGTGACAATTTTACGAACATTTAATAACAAGCATTGCGACAACAACAACAACAACAAAGCTGCATACAAATGAACTGCAACACACACAAAAAGAAACTTGACACAAACAAACAAACAAACAAATACAAACACAGACACACAAATAGATACATAGATACATTTTGTGGTCATGTGCTTTGCGGGCTTTTATGTTGTGCGTGTCTCTATGTGTGTGTCTGTGTGTGTGTGAGTGTGTGTGTGTGTTTGTATTCAACATTAAATGGAAAGTGTTGACCTCGTTCCTCGCTCGCTCGCTCGCAGTGCGCAAAAACGCACGAAAAATCGCCAGGCGGCTGTTTGCCACGCCCCCACGCCCCCGCCTCTACGCCCCCCGCGTTCACGCCCAGCCTGCAGCACTGTGGCACCTCCAACTATGCCCTCGGCACATTTCAAATGAAACAAAACGCCGCAAAGAAAGGAAACAAGTAACAAACAAGCAGGCAGTCAACAGATGTCGACTACTAGATACCCTGTAAATGTGTGAATTACTATAGAATGTTCAGGGCTTTAAAAGCACTAGTTTTTAGTTAAAAGAAATAGAACAGGCGCGTGTATTCGTATACTAGATACCCTGTAAATGTGTGTGTAATATATTTTAGAATTCTCAGGCGTAATTTATGCTCTTTAAGAACTAGTTTTTAGTAAGAAAAAGCAAAATAGTCGTGTTTACTTGACTGTAGATTAACTTATGTTATTTATAAATAAATTTGTTTTTAGTTAGAAGAAAGAAAAAAGTCGCATCTACCCCATACAACAGCTTGCATTATAGGGTATATAAAGGCGAGCCGTCTGTGCAAATGCAACTGGATAAGATAATCAACATTTGCCAGCGCTGAGGACACCAAATGTGTGGGCGTGGCAATTTTAATTTCGCACATGGCAAAAAAAGAGAATATTACCAGCGGGGAAGTTGAAGGGAAAGCAGGGAATGCAGCAGCAGAGCAGCAGCAACCATTGCACAATTCTTTTGACTAGCGCCACGTCAAAGGATCTCCCTCAGTTGTCCCAGTGCTGCGCTGGCAACAACAACAAAAACAACCAAGCAATATATATGAAAAAATTTTCATTTTTCTATCAGAGCGCGCGCGGAACTAAAAAACAAAAAAAAAACTGTAGCACAAAAATTTGCTCAGCGCTTAATAAAACACTAAAAGTTTGCAGCGCATATTAAAAAATTGCACCAAAAAATAAAAGCGAAAAATATGTGCGTTAAACGTAAATGAAAAAGATACACACATAATTAAAAATGCAACACGCATCAAGCGAAAAAATGTAGGACCGAAGAAAAGCTTCGCCAGCGGCTTTTCAAAAGAAGATGAAGGGAAATGCAAATGCAAAGCGAGCAAATGAAGGACGCACACACATGTGTATATATGTATGTGTGTATATATATATATGTATATATATATAGGGGCATGTGTGGCAAGCAGGTGAAGGGCAGCGGTAAGCGAGTAAAAATGTTTAATGCAAATACAGCAAGTGGGCGAAGTAGCAGTGAGAGACGAAAAACACATTGAAATGCCAGTTTAAACTGTTATTTATTTATGAAAATTTTAAGGCAACTACTCAACGAAAAGGAAAATGAAAATGAAAAACTGCCCTTGCAGGCATTGCAAATGCAGAGTAGCTGGCATGTTCATTTAGCAAAGTGTAAATTAAACTGCAGAGCTGAAATACATAAATTGACAGCTTTAGTTAGTCAGTGGACTTTAATGAAATATCAATTTCAATGAATTTATTGCAAAAATAAAAAAGAGATATACACAGTCCTTAGAGCGTCATTTGAAGTAGATATGAAAACCCTCTACAAACTACACATAAACTAGGTAATAACATCAGTAGAGCACTTGCTTCTTCAACCCGCTACCAATTTCCGCTAACGCCATTTGAGCGCATTTGAGTTTTCTGGCTAAAACAAATGTCAGCATTAAAATAATGTTTGCAACATTATAAATGTGTGTGTTTGTTTTTGTGCAGCGGACAATAAACAAACTGAAAACGGCATTCACATGGCCAACATCAACAGTGTGCGGTCAGTTTGGCAGGCAGCGAGCGGAAGCGGAAATGGTAGCACAACAAAATGGCGGCCCGTTTCAGGCCTGGCTGGCTGGCCCTGGCCAAAACAAAGGCCAGCTGCTGGCAACGTGGTCTAAATTATAAATAATCATGGCACAACCGCAGACAAAACCCAGACACACACACACACACACTTATACACACACACACACACACACAGAGAGACAGCGGACTGGTAGCAGCTTTTGGCATTTAATTTAATATTAAATAATACTAAGTAATGCGGCTACTTGGCTAAAACGTTATGCAACAATTTCTCGCACTTGCTGCCACAATTTGTATTAATATGCTACCTCTCTCTCCTCAACCTGCCCCCGCTGCCTGCCCCAAACAGTACTGGATGCTGAGCAAGGCTGGCGAAATCAGACGCGATCAGGCGTGCCTGGACTATGCCGGCAAGGATGTGATACTTTTCGGCTGCCACGGCTCCCGGGGCAATCAGGTGAGTGTACTTGGGCGCATTATGGCTAAAACAGCATAATTGGCATTAATTGGCACACTTGCACACACACAGTTCTGGACATATCGTGAGAACACAAAGCTGCTGCATCACGGCTCGTCCGGCAAGTGCTTGGCCATCAATGAGAACAAGGATAAGCTGATTATGGAGGAGTGCGATGCATCGCATCTGCGCCAGCATTGGATGCTGGAGAACTATGATAGCTCCAAGTTGTGAGGCTACTTCTATGCGAGCGGTACCATTCTCGTGGCCACATCGCACAGCATGCGTGCATAGCAGGCCAAACAAGGATACTGAAGAGGAGCAGCAGCAGCAGGATTAGATGTTAACAACATGTTTATGATAAGCAAGCGAGAGTTGTGCAATAGGCATTAGCTGAGAATTTGCCATGGCTTTTAACTGGAAGCACACGAATACATATACATACACGCACACTACCAACAATTGATATATATATATGATATATATATATATATATATTTTTGTCATTTCAATTAAATCATTCGATTAACTTAGCTGAGCTAGTTCGTAAGGCGCACATACGAAAGAGAACGACTGTTGTACAGTAGATCTTAAGTTTTCTAAACGTAGTAGAAGTATAACTAATTATTACACACACATACATATATATAGCATATATAGATTTATATATGTAATAACTATAGGTTAGTTAACCCAACTGGGTTCAACTGGCAAGTCGTAGCGCAATTTTTGCATTTACATGTTACAAAACTTTTAGCACAATTTTTCGAGGCGAACTTTGTGTATGTGTGTGTTTGCAAGTGTGTGCGTGTGTGTGTGTGTGTGTATGTTGGACAGGCCAATAACTGAGTTGTATTGTGCATACAAACTTAAGTATATATATAACTACAGATATATACATATATTAAACTATTTATGAATTCTCCTGACATCTAAAATGGCTTTGCAAAAGTCGCGTTCCAAATATGTTTTAGTACGTAAGCTTGCTTTAAGTCTATTGTTGTTGTAGTTTGGAAAGCATTTGGTGATTTTCCCCCCTCTATACTTATGTGCCCCCTCCCCATACCAGCATTCCCAATCGCCTAGCAAGTATGTACTTATTTATATATGTATATGGCACATCCTGTTTCGTTAGCTATTTGATTTTATTTATTTTGTTTTTTAAGTTGACTTGTTGAACGTTTTTTTGCGAATTTCTTAATCAAGTCTTTTAAAAATGTATGAGAATAAATAGAGAAACCTATGCCAAATTATGTTTAGAGGTTTACTTGTAGTTACAAAAATATTCAAATATTCTTTTGCATTTTGTTATAAACTCTCAACAAGGACAACATATCCCGTTTGTTAGACAACGCCAGCTTGTATTAGATACCTTTTTGTATGTAATATCATTAGTTCAGAGAGACTTATGGATATCACTAAAGTATAGAGCTAGTACTTAATATTTAAGAAGCAAATATGCAATAGTGCCTTCTACTTTTTACTGATACAACACACATAAACATAAATACACTGCATAACTACTATGTAATTGTTTATCTAATTTAAGTCACAAGCAGAACGACTGTAAATATCTATAAACTGTACAATTTTATATCGCAAATGTAAATAATCAAACATGATCTAAACACAAAACACACACACATATATATATAATATTGTTGGCTAGCCACTAATCATACATACATATATCAATATACACACATATATATATATATATATATATATAGATAGATAGATAGATAAGCGTCTATATAGTTTACATGACATGTTTGATTTGCGATCCTAGGCACATTTACATTTAGCGTACAAACCAAAAGCCATAAACGTGGTCAAGAAATTTTTGATAATGATACAATAATAACCTAAGCGCGTAGTGAATGTCTAGTACTTAAGCAATTTCACAAGTTGTACAAGGACACACAAATCAAGTTACAAATAAACGAGCACTTCGTGTATTCCAAATTGTTTAAACTACTCGAAAGGGAAATATGGTCACTTTTCAGGTTGCTGTATCGGATAGAATGAGCATGTGCACATTTCATTTAAAGAAGGCACAAATTCGGTTGCTGCATTGACTAAATTTCCCTGCAGCTGTTTTTTTGCAAATTATTTTCCCCGATCAAAGCCGGGTAGTTTTCCCTTAATTATTTGAATCAGCTATTCGACATGGAAGCGAATACACATGAAAAGGGAACTATAATAAAATGCAAACTATAATATATGATATTCATGCGTTAATAAATATGTACATTACTCATGAACAAATGACTTACCTTATAAATCCCAATAGTGCAATGGTTTTTGTTTACGATTTCATTCAATAAAAGGGTTGTTTAAGCTGCAAACACACGCGCACACATATACACACGCACACCACGCCCGCCTACTTTACCCGACCGCCAAGCAGCTTCAACTGACGATCTCTTTCGATGGGCTGCTGCATATGTATGCACAGCCACTGCAAGCTCTTCTTCTTTCAATCGTGAGACGCGCAGCACTGCGCTCTCGTCTTCGTCTTCTGCCGTGCACTCACATCACTTTAACAGTTAAAGTTTATGTACATGGCGATCTGCGCATGCGTGCTCAATTGCTCTTCCTCTTTCCATCGTGAGTAGCGCACACACAGACACATCAGCTTAAGTGTTATACTACACTGTTATACTATTACAGCAGGGTGCGCTCACTATTGTAGTTCGCCTCCTCGCACTCACTTGATGTAATGTGAGGGCATCACACTCTCGCGTCTCTCTCGCTCTCTTCCAGGTTTAATCCTCATCATTTGCATGACGATTATCGCACAGTGGTTATTTCCATTCAAAGTTTACTCGAATTATGATCCTAATATTTGCGCAAAATTTCATTTTAATTTATTTAAATATAGTAGTATGTAGTATCGAAGTCGTATCGGAGTCAAGATGTTAAACATTTGCATTTTGTGTGATCCAGGATCTCAGGGCACCCACGTAAGTGTACATGGCTGGGCGTCCCTTGGCGCCGCAGCCAAATCCCCAGGAGACAACGCCGAACAGTTTGCCATCCACGGTCAGCGGTCCGCCGGAGTCGCCCTGGCAGGAGCTGACCTGCCCGCTGGGATGTCCCGCACAGACCATGCGATCGGTGAGTCCGGGAATGTTCTGGGCATTGCAGAAGTCGCGACTCCAGAGCTGCACCTGCGCAAACTTCAGACGATTGGGCAGCTGCAGGTTCTGGTTGATGGCGCCAAAGCCGCTGATGGTGGCCAAGGTGTCCGCCGCATAGTTGGCATCCGCAGCCGCCAGCTGAATCGTCTGCACGTCAGCGCCCAGCTTCACCGGACTGCTCAGACGAATGAGCGACATGTCAAAGTCCTGGCTCTGCGGATTGTACTGCGGATGTATGATGAGCTGTGCGATGTCCATAGTCTGACCATTGCCAGCACCCAGATCGCTGGTGCCCACAATCGCCTTCATCTGGCTGGCACTCTGGCCCATGGTGCAGTGTGCCGCAGTCACAATCATCGTCTCGGATATCAAGGAGCCACCGCAATGGTGTCGCCCCTTCAGCTGCAGCGACACCTGATGCGGAAACTGTCCCGGCGACGCAAACTGTCCGCCAATGATGCGGGGCACTTCAGCAGCCAGCAGGCAATGGCCCGCAATGGCGATTAGCAGGAGGACGACTACTTTGTAGACTGAAGACATTGCAGGAGTTGTTGAGTGGAGTGTGGAGTGTTGGGTGTGTGTTGAAAGTGTGCTGCGACTGCTCTTTTTATAGCCAACGAGTCGTGGCAGACTTATCAGCCTAGCAGCGGGGGATTGGCCGACCTAGTTCCATGTGCGAATTGTGGGTAATAAACCTGCAAATAAAATACAAATAAGTCAAGGAATACTTTGGGTACATGCAACAGTTGTTAGCTGCTTATGATACAGTTAAACTCCTAAGATAATATAATGCTAAAACTAAAATAATATAGGTTTAGACTAAGAAATGCAAACTATAACCTAAACCACTTCATCTAAACTACTTCATCTTCATCTATACTATACTATACTATACTATACTATACTATACTATACTATATTATACTATCTATAAGTGAACCTTAGGTATAAACTTTCTACTGGGGATCGAGAACCCAAGTTGAGTAGATTCCCTTTTGGGCAAACTACCTTATCAGCACTATGCAGCGGGGGCTCGGCCTGACCTTATTGCTCAAATTGGTTGCCATACAAGAATCAAGTTCACAAAAACAGTTAATTGCCATGGTCTTCTGTATTTGTTTTTGGATAAGACAAAAGTGTGTCTTTTTTTGTTATTTGCACACACACGCAAATTCAAACTGGAATACGCATAAATTTAGTTGTTGTTCTGTTGTGTGTGTGTGTGTGTTTTAATGGGCGGCGTGTGTGTGATGGCCATTGCTGATCATCCAAACGTTCTTCCAGATCTCACGCTTGAAGACATTCTTATAGATCTGAACGGAAACCAAAAACTCGGGACCAAACAGAGTTTGAGTAACAACATTCTCAGCGGCCAGATTGCGATTGGTGGCTGCATGGACAATAACCAAGGGAGCATTGCTCTGAGAGTGGACAAAAGAAGGCAGATTAGATAAATGTTTACGCGTTTCCAATTGATTTCACTTACGGGCAAATTCTCGCCCTCGCTTTCAAAGCGTTTATGGGGATCGACGTGCATGCAAAAGAAGTTGGTAAAGGCCGAAGGTATATCGCCATCGGGGCACATGATTTTCTGCGAGGAGAGTTAGGATATTGACTGATAAGGTAATATGTAATCTTTCACTCACGCTACGATGCACTAAACCCAGTGGTAGGTTAATCTCGCCATACTTCTGCGAGTTGAAGGTCGTATTAATGGCCTGCGAGAGATTGTTCAGCTTGGGAGCGCTGTAGAGCAGAATGGGATCGTCGGGCGACTCCACGCACTCCAGGCGAAAGCGCTGTCCGTACTTGAGCTTCTCGCCGCTGCGGTCGTGCTCATCCCCGCTGACAATGCGAAAGGAGTTGCGCACGCAAGGACGCTCCGAGGGCGCCACAGTCAGTTCGCAGTCCTCGTTGATCGTTTGACTCGTGCGGATGGCGTGCTCGTTGATCACCACCGAGAGAGCCGGATGCAGCTCCGACGTGTCCATGTCGAGTATGTTCATATAGATGGGCATCAGCTGGATCGTGGCGCCGATCATAATGTCGTGCTTGGGCGCCGCCAGCTGCACCTCCTTCTGGAAGTTGTCGAAGAGCGTGCGAGCCTTCTCCACCAGCAGCTCGCCACGATCGCGCATCTTCCGGAAGCTGACCATTTTGTCCTGTAAACAAAGGGGTGTGAATACAAATGTATTTGTAAGATTCTATCTATTACTCACCTCCTCCAGGCAGTTGTCCTCAAACCAATTGCCAATGCGCACATTTGGTCTATAGCGATTTGAGCCAGACTCAAAATTGGAAACGGTGCAAGGCATCGCGTCTTATGTTTTAACAAGCAACGAATTACTCAGAAAATTTGTTTATCAAAATTTATTTTATAATTTCTCAGTTTTTTACGTATTCATAAAATGGTTTCAGTGCTGTTGTTGCTTTGAAAATTTGTTGGCTTCTGAAATGGGAATACAAATAGAATGTTAGTACGACTTGTGAAACAAAGCTGCTAGGGATGAGAATATTTGTTTTTTTGTGTAAAATAATAATTAAAACCATATATTTTATTAACATAATATATATACAGACAATTTACTTATTTAGATGTATATACCTTGTATTTAGTGGAATTTACAAACATTTGACTATCTCTAAACAATTTCTATTGTTGTTTTTTAACAAACAATTGTTGCATACTTTTGGCTGTCATTTCAAAATGAAACTGGGTTAACCTGGCGTATGCGTAATGTGTAATATATTATGCACGTTCCATAGATAAATTTGATGAGCTATTATTTATATGAGTATATTTGTATTTATGCAAGTTTATTGTTTGCAATTACTGTGCACATTTAGGTGAGACTGGCTGAGACAACAACTACGAGTAGATGAAATTCTTCTGAAATATCTAGCTGTGTCATAGAATGAGGGTGGTGCAAATAACAAATAAGAGCTAGTGCAGGGGAGTATTGGGGTGTAAGTGTTGCCTAGCTAGATATTATTCATCTGATAAGCAGTATACATAATATAGAGCAGCATGAGCAATATTCGTTCGCTGTTGGTTTTCTAATTGCTGTTGTTGCTGTTGTTGCGGTTGCCTGTTGCCTTTTGCTATCTGGAGCGGCGTGCACTTCACGTGAACGTGATCGGCTCACTCGGCCGATCCAAAGCACGTTCCTTATCAACTGTATATCAGACGGTGCCAGACCAGACTAACACGAGTGTCACTCCACTGAGCAACGGGGCGACATTTACGATCGAATGCGAAGGAGGCCTTTGCCAGTTTTATGGCAACTGAGTGACATATTTGCCTGGTCGTTATACTAATATTAGACTGTCATTATCATAATAATAATAAAGAATTCATATTCATTATCGGTTATCAGTTGCAGTACAGTGCTCAGCTCAGCACTGATTTATTTCAATTAGTTTGCACTCTATACGTTTATGGCTTTCATAATTTTCACTTTATCGAAACCAGCAATGCAATTTATTTTCATTGAAATCCATTTCCTAAGCAACACCATAAATTTGCAGCACACTAATCTCGTTGGCTTAACTTTATAGCCATCGAACGTGACTGATAGCTTAAGTAGAAAGTGAATTACTTGAATCCTGTTGTGCCTAAACCAATTGGGAATCATAAGAAAGCTTTTACTCTTCGTTTTACGATATGGGCCAGGCATTACTGGATAAACTCTTGACAGACTCACTGATCAGCTCAATCAAACTTTTTAAGCCTTAAAGATATCTCTTCGTCTCGTTCTGTGTTTGGTTGCATATCATACCAATTAAAAGAATCCTGTTAAATGAAACTGTCCCTTGGAGACTTCTTTTTCATCACAACTTAAGTCTGTTTTTCGCATGCGCTGCTTCGGTTTTTTGAACTGTTGGCTATGGTTGATAAGCCTGTACTATTAAGTTCTTGCCAAAGATTTGGAATATTATTAGGTAACTTATAGCCAACTGTTTACTAATTCCATTTGACTTGGTGCTGGGTGTCAGGAATGCTGGATTGTAGTTAAAAAATGGCATAACGCCTTTTTATATGCAAGTCACAATTACATTAAGCAAGCATTTGACAATTTAACTTGTAAAACTGATTGCTTAAGGTTCTATCAGTTACTTTACTGTGGTTTCTAAAGTATTGTAAGGATGATAGCAAGATGTCAATTTGTGTTATCGAATCGAAGTCGAGTCACACCCACTTTTGGGCCATTGTATTTGTGTCCGCCATTGTTTTTAGAGCGCCATCCTTGATTGCTTGAAGTGCCTGCGATAAGTCGAGGCAATTGAATGTTGGATAGAAATCTGCTGTGATAACGCTACTCCCACTTCGAGGAATTACCTTAGCTACATATGTGATTACTGGGCATTGCACACTGACCAAGACTGATACCCGATATCAGGGCTATATCAACACAGAGAGAGCAGACAATCAAACCAAACACCCACCAAATTAATTGCGTCAAACGACAGGCCCCATATATATATATATGATTAAAATGGCGCTACGACAATTGCAAAATAATATACAATATCTATGGGCATTTAAGAGGCCATCCTCGTGCGTATGTAATGAGACCTCTTGAAAGCAGATTACAATTTACCGCAGTGACTTCATGACAACAACACAATTCAAAGGCGTCATCAAATGGAAGGTGGCCCTTATCCGTCCGTTTATACTAATTAGCTTATCATATTGTTATTGATATGATAGTATAAAGTCAGCTTTCTGGAGTACATCTACAGTTACAAAAGAAACATAACAAGATTCTGGCATAGCAAAGCAAACAAATATAAAAATACCTAAGCTGTACCAAAATTTAATTTAAAGCATTTTTCCCGTGCTGAAATCTAGATCTCGATATAGTCGCTGATATGTACAAGGGTCTATCATAAAGTTAAGAAAACTCAAGACTCAATAAATAATTAATACCTGCGATTATCCCAAACGATAGTGTCCACATTGATTTAGTTAAGTTGAGAGAGCATTATATTGGTCCGCTTAGCCGGCGCTACAAGAGCCGCAGCAAATCTAATAATTGGCTTGTGTTATTCCCAATTGTATAACGGCACTTCAACTTGTCAAATAATCGCGCGAGATAGCCATCGTTATAGCCAGCTCATTTTGTTGCTTGGCCAAAGTGGGGGGAAGATTGTAAAGTTGCACCATAAACTAAATCATGTGACGCTGCTGCTCAACACTCACTCACTCACCTGTCCATTCATAAAGGCCAAATCAAGGGTTCAATTGTGTTTTGGCTACTGCTTTTCCAGCTTCGTTTATAGCGCAAAATCAGTTTGATACCACCTTTATAACGACGGTACAAGATTCGCCCAATGCCAACCAATGGTCAGTTTGGCGCTGCGGTTTTATTGACCTGGCCGCTTATCTTTAGACGTTTTATAGCACTGAATAGTACTAAATACCGAAGGCGTCGCATATATATAACGATCAGCATGGTTCAGGGCGCAATTGTACCCGTGAAATTTGCATGGCCGATAAGTTGACGTCATTTACGCACATAAAAGAATTAAACGTGTAAATTACTGTTTTACTGTTGACACTTAACTGTCAATATTGTAAAAGATGCTTCAGATTGCTGCCCGCGCTCCCCGCGCGCCAACAGCTGCGGGCGACTGCAGTGCAGTCGTCTCCAGAATGTGCTCGTGAGCACGTGACAGCAGAAGAAGGAGAGTGGAAACGGGTGAGAGGCAGAGGCAGAGGCAGAGGCAGAGGCAGAGAGCGCGCTCAGGTTAACGGCAGTTTAAACTTGCATGCTGAGCGCATCAACCGGTTCGGCTTCAGTTGTTTTTGTTGCTCGTCTCTTTCACTCACAACTGTGTGTGCTAAACGAAAGCACCGTAAAACAAGCGTAAATAGTAAAGAGTGAAGCTCACGTGCAAGCAGCTTCAAGCTGTACTAGTTGGGAGTCGGTCAAAGACAGACAGGCGTTAATGGTGACAGTAAAAGCTCTTGTTTGTCACTGTAGGCTGTTGGCTGCAATTGCCGCAGGCAATAAAAACATCATTTAATAGTTTATAACGCGGCCAATAAACGCTGTCATTATCGCCATATAATCAACGCTATCATACACACACACGAAGCGCCCTCGTTCGGCGTTCGGCACGGATCGGCTCGGTTCGGCTGCGCTGATGAATCAAGCGGAGCGACGTCGTTTTTGTTGATAGCCGCCTCCCACCTGCGCCTCTGTTTCAATGCGACCGAAACACAAACAGAAACAGAATTATAAAAACGTTCAATTAGCTCAGGTAGTAAGTCATTACAGCGCTAACGCTCAACAGCGAAACAGCAGCCGAAGCAGCAGCCGAAGCAGCAGCAGTAACAGCTTGAAACTCCCCGGCAAATAAGAAAGTTATTGTGGTGAAAATCGATCGCGAAATAAATAAAAACCGTGCTGTCAGTTGTTTGGGAAAACTAACTAAACTCGTGAGTGTTTGTTTATAAGTCTACACAAAAAACCTAACAAAACTTATTATAAACTAAAAACGATGCACACATGCAAATTCTTTTGCCGTTGCAATCGCTTTTCATTGTTTTCGTTACCGACTTTTAGTCCGCTCTCTGTTTTTGTCCGCTCGTTCGCTAATGAGTCGCCTCCAAGCGTGAATGCGAAAAGTGAACACCAACACAAAACTAAAAGACGAGAAACAGCAAATAATAAAAGTAAAAAAAAAACAGCTGATGCTAGTTGATTTGCTTACCTCGCATTTATTCGTTTCTTATTTGAAATTTAAGGTGAGTGAGTTTTGACGCAAATTCACCTTAATTTCAATTAATTAATTACATATTTTATGCAAATTCGCGGAATTTTAAAGCAGCTTTATAAATGTTAATTAACATTGGAGCTTGGTGTGTGCACTTTAAGCTCTCGCGTTCGTCTTACGCTCTTTCTCATTCTCAGTCTGTGAGTGTCAAAGACCTCATAAAGTTCTTATTTACTCGTTAACATGATTATCGATGTTAACATGTTAATCGATAGCAGTTGACTTCATTAAGCATATGGCTAGAGTATCAAGTGCTGCGGACTGACAAAGCAATTCAGGCACAACTTGGCCTCAAGTGCAAAAATGCGCCAGGCATTTCAATGTAAATGCACAGGGCTCATATAATATTAACAAGTCGAATCCGCACGATAAGCTAATCAAATACGCACACTCCAAAGCCAAAAGCCCAACAGTTTCCCACTGTGCAAAGCATAAAAAAAAACGTACTCGACACAATCGACTATCGACAATGGGGAGCATCAAGAGCCACTCGGCCGAAACGAATGTGTGTGAGTGAGGTGCGCCTATTGTGTGGCTTTATCTCTCTCCATCTCCCTCTCTCTGTCTCTCTTTCCGCCCGCAGCTCAACTTGAACTTCAAAAAAGTAGCGCCATCTGAAAAAGTTCGCATATATTGCAATTGAATACGAAATACGAGCAACAAAAAACAGTGCCTGCAATTAACGTGCGAAACAGCGAGAATTATAATAAAATAGAAATTGTACACGGCAACACTAAAGATGATAAGTGTAAGACAGTTGAGACAGCAAATTGTTGCACGTGAAACGCATGCATGAATGCGAAATGTTTTTATCGTGAAGCACATGTGGAAAATTTTCAAGTATTGCTATTGGGCCATAAGTGCTAACGGTTATTGACAGTCTGACGTGTTTAGATGATGCCTTGACGCAGCAGAAAACCAGAAACTGGAGGGCCCGTTTATGGCACTACGATAAACTTGATGGCTTTATAATTAAGCAAGCACGAAACAAACAACCGCCATATATAATTTATTGCCAAGACTTTATAGCTGGGCTCAGACGAGGGAAATTTTTGGGAAGAATTAAAAGGATTTAAGATTTAGCGAGGAAAGCAACCATTTTATATAATATTGTTCTATGGAATGTGTCATATAGTATATCTGTTGCCTAGGAAACTCTGGAGTTTGCACATCCGCTGAAGGTGTTCGCTGTGTGTGGGTATTTAATCAACAGCACGAGTACGTCAAACCGATTCCGGGTGGCAGATAAGTGTGCTTAATTTACGGCTATTTGATAGGGCCACAAATGTGCCTTGACAACTTCAATTATTAATATTATTATTAGGTACTTTTGGTCCGTGATCAGATTGTAACGTGTCTATAAATCTGCCAATACTATTCGCATTTGGGCCCAGAAACGCGCTGGTCAACAATCAGTCAATATCAAAATTGAAGTCATAAACATTTATGATGGCTTAGCAAAAAAATAAGAAGAAAAATAGCTCAAAAACACTTGAGATACTTTAGGCACACGCTATAACTTAGCCAAGTCGTTTAGTTTCCGATTGGCCATAAATATTATGGGCAAACAAAATACTTTTGGCTAATTTGTATAGCATCTTATAAATTAGAAAATAAACAGCTAACTTAAGCTGCGCATTATTGTTTTATTAGTGGCCATATAATGCAATTTATCACCTGCTTTGTAATAGCCATAAAAGCGAACTCGTCTGTGCAATTTGCTGCAATTGTCGCCTCTAAAATACATTTTCAGCTCGTTACATATACTAGATATTTGAATTTGTATTTCTATTTATTGCGCCGGCCTGTTTTGTGATGCATATCAAGGGCCTCAGTTTAGTGGCAAGCCGTGTGCTATTCCAGCTGTTTGCTGAACTTATATAAGCACAAGTCGTGCTGCTAAATAATCACACTAGCCTACACGTTGCCGGAACCTTTGTGAGCGAGCACAGACACTTGCCATATTCAAATGCTTCAAACTCTTGTGGCAAACTTTTCGTTGTATTATTTGCGAAATGTGTTTTGAATACAGGTTAAAAAGTGGACTGTTCGTTGCACAAAAACCAGTGGCAATTATCAACGCAGTTCATGATGAAGCAAGTTGACCTTCACAACTTAGTTACAGCCCCCAAAAGTGGTAATTGTCTCACTATTTAGGAGGCCGGTATAAAACGAACCATAAATAGGTGTAAAGTGTAAAAGAAGGGGATCATAAAAACCAACAGCTATAGTTTAGATTTGTATTATTAACTTTCATAACACTCTCAAGCCTCACCTGATGATCTTCATCTTCTGACTAAAACGTGCTACGCTAAAAAGTCGTTAAGAAAAAATGCAAATTCATTCAATTGACAATTTGTGGTTTATATTTGCAATGTTTGCTCAAGATCGACTGCGGCGAAACACGCTAATTGTATTAGCTGATAACTATTTTGTTGTTGATCAAAAACACAAAGTTGTGATATATTTATTTATAGGTCTTTATATAAATAATCAAATTAATACATCCACGATCTCCATAGATGATATAGCAGTATTTCTGCTCGCAGCAGTTTATCTACCAAAAGCAATATTCTCAGAATACAGCCAAAAAAAACAACACCCACATCGAGGTAAACAAACAACAAACAGGTCAGGTTTCAGGCTCGAAACCAAACTCAGCTCAGCTTCTCATTTGCCTTACGTTACTTTCTAAATTGAATTTTCGGGGGGTTTTGTGACGCGCAAAAAAAAAACACTGATTGGTATTCGAGTCGCGAGCAAAGTATTTGGACATACAAATAAATATATATGTTGTGTTTGCGTATTTAAAGGTATTTCAGTAGAATTAGGCGACAAACAGCAGCCGCATTATAATTGATTTACCTACAGCAAAATATGTGCGAAAAGCAGTAACCAGTTTTCAATTTGTTTGTATTTTGTTTGTAAATATTTTGTTGGGCCCAAACAAAGAAATGCTTTGTAATTAGCTGTTGAGCGATCAACAAATTACATCATCGACGCAGAGCCCGAAAAATTGTAATTCGAAAGTAAGAAAAACAGCTGAGCTAAAGTGTTTTATATACAAATTTAAAAGAGAGAAAAATTGTTGCTGCGCATACGCGTAATTATGTAAATTATTAATCAACTTGTTCTAACGAGCACTCGCCGAGCAAATACTAAAACAGCTGACGAGCTAAGCTAAGATATCTTGTGGCAAACTGTACCAGCCCAAAACACACACACGCTATAAATCGCAGATGAATCAATTTAGCCAAGTGTCGCACTCGCTATAATTATAGCACCCACACACTGCACCATTTCTACTTTTTTTTTGGCAAATCATCGCAAATATTTGTGTCGAATGGTATAATAACGTTAACTAGAGAAACGTGCGTAGGAATCAGCTCGTGAGCGAAATTCACATTTTTTTTCACGCGTTTACCCGAACAATTAAAGCTTAACTATTTGCGATTAGCGACAAATCATGCTAAATTTATCATACTAATTTAATGTTTGCGCTGATCTACTCTGCTTACAGATTAACGTGTCTGGATCGCCTGACGACGGTTCGGAAGTGAGACGCCTGAGCAAATCAACAGCTCAATTCAAACAAAACAACAAACTAAATGAAACGTGTAAACAGGCAGCGAGCAGCAATCGTCTCAGTCTCTGCCTCAGTCTCCGTCTCCGGCTCAGTCTCCGTCTCCGGCTCTGTCTCTGCCCCAAAGCTCAGCCAGTGTTGCAGTCTCCGGCTTCGGTCTCAGCTTATTTAAAGGCAACGCGTCTTGCCGTTAATCGCTCAGAACATTTTAAGCTGCCCAACGTGCGGCAACGCGAGTGAACGAACAGCGAAATACAAACCGCAATAAACATACATAATAATAGTAAAAAAATAGCATAAACAACAAAACAAGTGCTGGACGAAAATGTCTTAAAACAAAATAACCGCCAAGCGACGTGCTTGCCCAGAGTTAATAATTTGATTGTTTCTATTTTTTGCGAAATTCTCGCCCTGCGCTTTTTCGACTGACACACTCTTATGCAATTCGTGCAATTCCGCAAAGACTGTACGATTAACTAACTATCGTAGATTATTAACGTAATATAACAAAACAACACACAATATGTCTGCATCCAAGGAGGCCATTTGTTCGAGTTCCGAGAAGGAGCCCGAGAAGCCCGAACTGGGTAAGTTCAACTACAAATCAATGTGTCAATTATAAATTAAGATTAGGCCTGTAAAGCTCTGTTAACACTCATATTTCACAATGAGAAGTGCTGATTATATATATAATCACATATATATATAATCAGTTGTATTTATAATCCAGTTAGCAATCGCAACTTAAGCTTGAGATAAACATTCAAACAAATTTAGAACGACAACAAATATCATTAGTTTGTAAGGTTTTTCATAAAGAGCATTACAAAACATAATATCAAGAGACTAAAATTCAACAATTCCTGAAGCATACAATTATTTTAAAATTTAAGTTCATTCAATATACTTCCTTTTGATTAATTAATATTCATTCAGTAAAGCCTGCTACTCATTTAAGCAAATATAGCTGGCATTGATAATGATCTCTTAATTGAGCATTCGCTATAAATAACTTGCTTAGTATTTTCTCCGAGTGTATAGTAATTACTTGCAGTTCAATCCCTTCGAATAGTTAACCCATCACACATTCATAAATAATGTAAATGATGATGATTACTTTTTATGGAAAAAGCCCCGTTTAATAATTCATACAAAAGTTACGTTTTTTGTTATATAAAAAAACTAGTTAATTTGAATAGTTTGCGGTTCGTTCGGAAGTGCGACTCTAGACTTGCTATCTCTCTGTAGACAATTAGAGAACATTTGACAAATGTCTCAAATTTCACAAGAAATACAAAATTACAACGCATGAAAATGGAATTTAGCGCACTTTAACGCTGATTCAATTATATATAGCTGCTACTTCAGGCTAATTCCACTTGATTTGAATAATACGATCAATCGCCGGGCGACCTCTGCAGGCACTTTTACGGTACTCCCGAAACGGAAGTTATTTATTATGCGATGTCAACAATCAACAACAAAAAATACTTATAAATATACATAAAAGAGAGAAGCTTTATTGTCGCCAACGCGTGAGCCAAATTCGCAATTAACGTGAGACGGGGGAGTCCGTAACCGAAACGATAACCGAATGGAATCCGTGAATAGTTTGCTGAGACACAAAAGGCAAACTCAAGTCAGCTGTTTGTCTCAATTGTCCACTTGCTGCCTGCTGATGGCCTCTAGATGTTGTTTTCCTACTCGAGAACATGCGAGATATGCGAGATCTGCCAGAGATCTCTTGACACAGTTTATGGGCCGCAGTTCCTTGCTGGCCATTTTGGGGACAGTCATGGAGAGCAGTGGAAACCGGTTGCCGGCATAGCCAAAAAAACACTATGTCTAAATGTGCATACGTGTTTAAAGCTATGCAAATGATTTTGAGTAACAACAACAACAGCAAACAGTAACTGCAACTGAAACTAGTTTACAAGCAAGTCACAAACTTGCCACTGACTGACTTACAATCGTACAAGTGTTAAGGTCAAGAACAGATGAGGAAATTTGCAATCAGTGTGAAGAACCTTGGCATTCCCAACGATCCGAAGAGCAGTTAGCTCACTGCCATTGCATATTCACTTTCCATTCGCAAGAGTGAAATGTTATGCACAGGTTGGGCAGCTATGAGCTAACAGCTATAAATGCAAATTGAGCATATGCGAATGCAGCGAGTAGCAGATATTTGACGGTGACTATAAGATACCCTATAAAAAGTTTATGAAGTGCAATTCTTATTTGAATCCTAGAATATTTGAATACATAGTAATATTAGTAATGATCACTTCAATGTTATCATATTAATGCGTACTAACTCTAGGGCTGCTGCACATAAGGGGTATTCCCTTGAAAACAAAAAAACATGTTTGATTAACAAACTTACTGAAGTTTGGAAAGAAACTCCATGCATATTTATTAATCGAAATTCACTACTAGAAATATGTTTCTTCTAAAAGTTAATATGCCCTTTCCTGAATTTTCTACAGGGCATAAAATTGTGCTTAATTCGTATAGAATTTGGCGTCTGGCAATTTGACAAATTTCGTTAAATGTCGCGAGCTCTTTTGGCCCCGACACTGACATTGCATTTTCCGTCCGATTTAGATCAATATTCTTTTGTGGCATGTCAGCATTTACAAGTTGTATTATTATCATTATTATTATTGTAGTGCTTATTGAATAGGGCTGATGGGACTGTGAATGTGAATGTGAATTTGCGCCATAGTTTGCAAATGCGCGTTAATTTTCACACGCGGCTTTTCGCTTTCACATTGCCCGAACGCCTACACTAGTCATATTTGTATATAGATATAGTGCTATATAGGCTTACAATGTATATTTTGCAATTCTAGACGAGCTGTTTAACGAGCCGCGTCTTTTGTAATGCAATTTACAGCTCAGTTGTCTGTATGTCTGTCTGTGCAGTTAAATTAGAAAATTGCCTCTATAGTTTCTTTGATCAAGTGAATAAACTGACTTAGACTCGAAGCTGTCACGTATAGAACATAAAGTGCCGAGCTCTTAAAATTAACTTTTAAAATGCTTTTAATGCTTAAGTTTTATTCAATGGCGATAATATCGTGCATTTTTCGCAGCAGCAAATTACTCATGGCAGTCATGTTATTTTCTATATACTATATAAACAATTTGACAAAAAAAAACCCGCAAATAGCACAAAGCACTCATTTTGACTGAAAAGTGAATGAGCATCGTGATCGACACGACACACCTGAATGGCAAAAAAAATGGCAGCGAGGAGGCAGGCAGGCAGGTAGGGCATAAATAGAAATTACTTTAGCGTAGAACAATTTAATTGTGTGCCACTGTTGTCTGTTGTCCCGCCATCAGCAGCAGCAGGGCAAAACGGAAACAATTGAGGCCCACAGAGAGAGATATGATGAGCAAATACGAGCATGAGAGAGCCAGTTGGCCGGATAAGCACATGTGTACGTGAAATGAGCTTTCCACTAGACAATTGTATTGCCAAATGACATCATTGCCAGTTAGCCAACCTCAACTTGAGCGCTTGTTTGGGCCACAAAGAGTCAGCAGCAGCTAGAGCGTCTGTCTTTTAGTATTTGCAAATATATTTGCTCAACTCTTTTACACCTGTCAATGCCCCATCGCGACTGACTTCCAAGAATCATATGCTTGACGCAAGTAATCTAATCTGTAAACTCCCCTTCAAAACATTAGTATATAATAACCAGTATACACTATAAAAATCACATTTATTTAATATATTTGTGGTTTTTAAAGGTTTTGAATAGCATTTGAATAAGCAATGCAACAATCACATTTTCCCACACATGCGAGAAGCGAAATAATTGGAAACATGAGCAGTTTGTTATTTAATGAGCTGAGAAAATCAATAATCATATTCACAAATACTGCTAGAGACATATGACAAATAATCCCCCGATAAGCAGCAACTCACATTACGTGATCGTTTTACGCTATCTAGTAGCTGTTACGTAATTGTGCGGCCCTTCGTCGCGTTAGGCTTTTCAAGCGCAGCCCAAAAGCAGGCAACGCTTTTTAGCCAGTACACAAACCAAAAGCTTGCAAACATTTTGTTGAAGTTTGCTTTTCATTCACGTGCTGCTCTCTTGCTCACTCTACTCTACTAATGACAGTAATTAAATAATTGTTTAGTTGTTGCTGCTGTTTGTTAGTTAGATCTGGCATGGTTCGTTAATGCAACGGAAATAGAACAAATGCTGTGGCTATTTTTATAACTTTTGCGCTTGTGTGTTTTTTTTGACTAATTGCTCGCCGCTTGACTGTACCTGCCAACAAATATTTCCATTTGAGGTTTTGCCAAAAAAAAAACATAAAACAAGCAGGCACAATACGAGAATCGCGTGTCAAGGTCTTTGCTCTCTTCCTCTCGCTCTTTTCATAACAATAACAACAGTAAGCATAGCCGGCATTTCTAACGAAATACGCCCAAGTCGAAGCTCCATTGCGCTACGTCAGCTCTGCGTGGTGGCTGCTAGCTGAGTAGCTCATTAAACAGTCGACTTGAGCGGCGCTCTCTCTCTCTCTCTCTGTCTCTCTGTGTCTCTCTCTGTGCGAAACTTGTTCGATTGTCGCAGCCGAGCCGAGAATCAGGCGACAAACACGTGAACACATCGAATGCCGGCAGGCAACGTTTCTCAACTACCGCCAAAGGCCGACTCGAGACTTCGAATAGCGACATGTGGTTATGCCTTTATGACTACACTGTTTATACTCTTTTCGAAGAAAATAGTATATTAAGTTTGTCCTGAAGTTTGTAACGCATAGAAGGAAGCGTCGGAGACCCCCAAAAGTTACTGCCAGTATGCTTAGAATGACAATACAAATTGATCTAGCCATGTCCGTCTGTCTGTCTGTCTGTCTGTCTGTCTGTCTGTCTGTCTGTCTGTCTGTCTGTATGTATGCAAACTAGTCCCTCAGTTTTTGAGCTATCGTGATAAAACTTTGCACAGACACTTATTATTCCAGGGGACAGAACATTGGTCGGAGCCGGCCAGATCGGACCACTATATCTTATAGCTGCCATACAACTCGAAGTCGGTTTTGGCCATATATCCCATGTTTTTTAATCTATCGCGATGAAACTTTGCACAGATACTTATTATTTAAAGAGACATCACATTAATTGGAGCCGGCCGGATCGGATCACTATATCTTATAGCTGCCATACAACTCGAAGTCGGTTTTGGCCATATATCCCATGTTTTTTAATCTATCGCAATGAAACTTTGCACTGATACTTATTATTCAAAGAGACATCACATTGGTTGGAGCCGGCTGGATCGGATCACTATATCTTATAGCTGTTATACAACTGGCAATGAATTAAATATTTTTAGAACAAAAAAAAAAATGTTACGCGACAAAACGATGTTTTACAGCTTATGAAATTTCACTGGTGCAGTTGGCAGAGTGAAAACTGCCTATAGGTTCGAAAAGAGTATAAAATCTTCGGCACGCCGAAGATAATCCTTCCACACTTGTTAAGTATGCATATGTGTGTGTAAGTGTGTGTGTGCCTTAGAATCGTGACTGCTTAGGGTATATACCACAGCTGAAAGTATACTGACTAAAGCTTGACGTAGGACTTGGATTAAGGCAAGAATACTCAGCATTTAGGTTAATTGAATTGGTAATTGGTCTCGGCATTTAAAAGTGAATCGATTTTGACAAGGTAATGTATTAAAAGTCTAAGAAAGACACATTTTGGTACTTAAAAACTTTTCAACTACAATTTGAGTAAAATAATACAATAATTTAAGTGTCAAGGAACACCAGATTGATGATTGTCTGTTATGGAAAGATTTTAAATAAATAATAATACAAAAAAATAGAAAATATTAAGAAATTAAGTTTCTCAGTTCAGAAAAGGAATCAAATGGTATCGGGATTAAGAATCCGCTTAGCTTTAACAAAGTTATTGGTCTGACAAAATAAAGAACAGGTACTTTAATTTTTTAAATTTGTTGCTATTAGTTCTTTAAATTTATAAAATTTTTTTTAGAGTATTCACATGTTGTTATGTCAACTTCTTGTTTATCTTTCCGGTTCGAATGAATGTTTACAGTATAACTGAATTTTGATTTGTAGCGTTTGCTAGTTATTGTGCTTTTCTCCAAATTAGCAAGCACCTGACAATGCAACGAAATGCGATTTAATAATGCCACCAAATTGAATGCCTAATTGGCAATTATAAACGTACGTAGGGGTACAGTGAGGCTTACTTAGCAGGCACTTAGCGACCACCCTGTAACCACAAAACGACCCCCTCTATCCGTCCAGCACATTCTGGACGTTCAATGGCGCCAGTCGCTGAATGCTGAATGCTGTTCAGCTCAGTTCAGCTCAGCTCAGCTCACATTTCTATGGTTTCAGCATGTACTCGAATATTTTCTCGATAATTTTTCGCTGTTTCCATAGTCTGGCAGCTCATTTGGCAAATACCATTTGTTTGTTTTTTTAGCTTTTCGCAAATATCTGTTAGTGCTTGTCGAGTTGTGCTCCATGTGCTGTTGGTCACGAGATGTGATAAGTGCTTACGTCTAGCACTTATTAATAGCTCAGTTTATACTATATATAGTGCAGCAATTGACATCAATCGACATTAGTTCAACTTTGCACAGCTGATGATTCAGTTGGTGGCTGCCATATGCCTTGACCAAATCACCAAACAAACATTAACCCAAACAGTTGATGTAATCGTGCGAGTGAGTGCTCTCTCGCTCTCTCTCGCTCTTTCTCGCTCGCACTCTGCGGCGCAAGCGCCTCGAGCGTTCGGTGTGTTTATTATATAGCCAGATAGCGCAACAGTTGGCGCTCAGTTGGTTGCCGCAGAGCCAAGAGCAACAGCTGAACACGAGAATATCCCATTCCCAGAAATTCAATTTCAATTTCAATTTCGATACTGACTTTAGCTCAGTCGCGAATAAATCGTCGAGTGCAACGCAGGAACACAATTACAGCCGACGGCTATACTTGCTGTCACATTTAGAAGCCCAACTGTAGTATCTTGACCCACGACATGTTCTGGCCCGGCCCACTCTACAGATAGACAATGAAATGGTTTAAACGAGTGCGCAAAAAGTCAAAGTGAAAACATCCACAACAACAATAGCGTAACAACAAAAGCAACAAGTTCGTGTTCGTGTTCGAGTTCGAGTTCTGTTCTGTTCTTGGCTGCAAGAGAGTTTTGTAGTCAACGCAAACTCGCTTTGCTTTAATTTATTCATACAACTCAATAACCTCAAATACAAAGCAGGCATTCAAAATGCCCTTTCGACGCAGCAAGCTCAATCATCGCCATCGCGATGGGCATGTCCTGGTCTGGGATCAGAACAATGTGAACGACAGGCCAAAGGGTAAGCAATTGAGCAACTGAAGATTAACTAGAGCCTTGGAATCAACAAAATCAAAAAAAATACCAATTCAAAGTTATATTAAAGTATAAAGAAGCCACTGAAAATGTAAAGCAGAAACTCTCATCTTTACTTTAAGCGTTTTCCATAATATCAAAGAAAACTGAATACTGGGCAAAAATCCATATTTAAGTAAATTATTTCTCACACAATTATATGACTTGCAAAGCAATTTTCATACATCATATATTTCCTGTCCGTACGATTCTAAAATAGAATTCCCACCAAAAAAAATTATTGAAATCTTTAATTAGATTATTACATGTTCGACTTGAGATCAATATTAAGAATAATTGCCAGAAATTCAACAGAATAAATACTAATTTGCTGGCATTACAGTGCATACAAATGCCGTCAACTAAAAACGCTGCGTATACGTAATATTTATAGCAGCATTCGTTCATGCTGCCCGTTATAGAACACACATAGAATTAGTTGAGGCATGCACGAGTTTGCTCGCTGCTGACGCGCGACATACACGTGCTGCCACACACACACACACACACACACACACACACACGCACGCACAACAACATAATTGATTGTGCAACATGTGTGCGGGAAGGAGAAAGAGAAGAGAGATACAAAGAGAAGGAGAGGGGAGGCAGCATTTGGCAAATCGCGCGATTTAACGCTGCGTGAGCCCAAATAAAAAGCAAGCGTACACAATTTATTTATTTTTTGGTATTTGTTGTTTATCGAGTCAGCAATTCCATAGCTCAGTTTCAGCTGTGGCTTTTCCGCAGTTCTTTTTATGTGATTAATTTTTGTGGAAAAATTGCTGGTGAAAAAAAAGCAAAGCAGAACATTTCGAAATTTAAGCGAAAAATTGCCGGTTGGACAGATTACAAGATGAAAGGGGCAAGAGAACCAAATGGTTTTGGGTACAAATTCCGAAATGAACAGCCGCGTGTTTGGTATGCAAATTTATAATAGTACAGCTGCGTTTAAGTAAAACTTAATTTAACGGACTTGCCCAGCTTTTGAGCAAATAGCCCATTAGGCTGGCTGGCTGGCTATTGCTGTCAACTTGAACTCTGTGCGGTTTACACCCTTAAGTGCATGTGTCACGCTAGTTTTAACGACTCTTCAAACTGTGCCTCAAAAGTTTCCACACCCTAGACATAAATCCATATCACGTGTTGCTTGCCCGTGCGTGGCGACAAAAGGCTGAGCTGTCGAATGAGACCGCAAAATAAACAAACAACTATTGCTATATAAACACAAACGAAGAAACAAAACAAGTGAGAACGTTGCAGTCGGGCGGAGCCGACTGCGTAATACTCTGATACCATTTTAAGAACAGCTGAAAGCAAGTGAACAGAAAATTTTTGGTCGATCTTAAGAGGGGGTGACCAGAAGTCTATCTACCAATTTTGGTGACTCTAGCTCTAAAACTGTGGAAGATATAAGCTTTCGCGATTTTTGGGGGCGGGAAGGGGCGTGGCCCCAAAAAATTTGGCCGATCTTTAGAGGGAGTGACAAGAAGTCTATTTTACAAATTTCTTGACTCTAGCTCTAAAACTGTGGAAGATATACATTTTCGCGATTTTTGGGGGCGGGAGGGGCGTGGCCCCAAATTTTTTTTACCGATATTTAGAGGGGCTGACCAGAATTCTATCTTCCAAGTTTAATGACTCTAGCTCTGAAACTGTGGAAGATATAAATTTTCGCGATTTTTGGGGGCGGGAGGGGGCGGGGCCCCAAAATTTTTTGCTGATCTTTAGGGGGGCTGACAATAAGTATATCCTCCAATTTTGGTGACTCTAGCTCTAAAACTGTGGAAGATATACATTTTCGCGATTTTTGAGGGCGGGAGGGGGCGGGGCCCCAAAATTTTTTGCCGATCTTTAGGGGGGCTGACAATAAGTCTATCTTCCAATTTTGGTGGCCCTAGCTCTTAAACTGTGCGAGATATAGGCTTCCGTGTTTCGTGGGGGCGGGGTGGCTGGGGGGCGTTCCAGTGGGCGTGGCCGGAAAATCCAGGACGCAATCTTTTGGGCTGGTCAGCCCTAGTCTAAATTCCAAATTTGGGGACTCTAGCTTCAAAATTGCGGGAAATATACACGTGTTATCGAATTGTGCATTCATGTATATCGATTTTCGCGATTACGGGGGCGGGAGTGGGCGTGGTCGAAATTTTGTTTCTGTAATCTGTAGAGGACGTCACCAGTAATATATATTCCAAATATGGTGACTTTAGCTCTAAAACTGCGGGAGATATAAGCATTTCAAATTAATTTTGGAGGGGGGCTGGTGGGCGTAATAATGGGCGTGGCCGATTAACCTAGGATCCAATTTTTTCGGGAGGTCACCAGCAATATACCTACCAAATTTGATTACTCTAGCTTCAAAATTGTGGGAGTTATTCACGTTTAATCGATTTGTGATTTGAGGTGTATCGACATGTTATCGATTTGCCAGCCTCCCAGTGGGCGTGGCATAAATTTGGAATAAACTTGATCTGAAGCAGATAGCTATAATCATAACGCAAAAGATTTCAAGAGTCTATCTAATATCGTTTCGGAAATACGCGCGTTCATCCAGACAGACAGACGGACGGACGGACAGACGGACAGACGGACAGACGGACAGACGGACAGACGGACGGCCTGACGGACATTCGACAAAACCAATATACTATGAGTACCTTCGGTATCAGAGTATAACAACAACCATAATTATGCCTCGATTGGGTATGTCTACAAATAGATTTGCACAACAGGCGAGCAAAATGATTTCATAACATTCAGAAACGTGAGGCAATTAAAAACGGTCCAGCAGTCTACCAGATCTGCTCGGCATTGAGTCATAACTATACTATATATATACACTATAATCTTATCTGATCTTAGAACTGTATAAAACGACTAGACACTGCAACTTATCTCTGTGCCTTATCGTCTCATAGCTTTGCTGACCTCATTATACATATATTCGGTATATTTTTTTCTTCTTCATTTCCGTTCTTGGGAACCTTCACACAAATGAATGCCGACAGATTTTTGCACATTAATTAGATGATATCTTAAGCTGATTTAGCTCTTAGCTGTGTACTAAATGTTCTCTTTTATGATTTACTCTTACAGGTTGGGCCACCACCCGCTATTTTGTCACATTCATGCTCTTTCTGGGCATGGCCAACGCCTACGTGATGCGCACAAATATGTCGGTGGCGATTGTGGCGATGGTCAATCACACGGCGATTACGAAGGGCGAGGAGGTGCTCGACGATGAGTGCGGCGATCGTGAATTGGAAGTTGTAAGTACAAGATCGATAGATCGAAAAGAGAATCTTAAACTCATCATCATCACATGACCCCATGATCCAAATAACTCATTGCATTTTAAGTAATATATAAGGAGCTTTCCTTCCTTCCATCAAAATCCATTTCTCAAATGCTAACCCCAATCTCCTTTCTATTCCTTGCAGGACAATGGCGAAGATGGCGAGTTTGTGTGGAGCTCCAGTTTGCAGGGCTACATCCTGTCATCGTTCTTCTATGGCTATGTGATCACCCAGATACCCTTCGGCATACTGGCCAAGAAGTATGGCGCCATGCGCTTCCTCGGCTGGGGCATGCTGGTCAACTCGGTGTTCGCCTTCCTCGTCCCGGTCGCAGCTCGCGAAGGTGGCGTCTATGGTCTCTGTGCCGTCCGCTTCATTCAGGGTCTGGGCGAGGGTCCGATTGTGCCTTGCACTCACGCCCTGCTGGCCAAGTGGATACCGCCCAACGAACGCTCCCGCATGGGTGCTGCTGTCTATGCCGGTGCTCAGTTTGGCACGATTATCTCCATGCCGCTGTCCGGACTGCTGGCTGAGTATGGCTTCTCCGGCGGCTGGCCGTCGATCTTCTACGTGTTTGGCGTCGTCGGCACACTGTGGTCCATTGCCTTCCTCTATCTGGTCTTTGAGGATCCCTCGACGCATCCGCGCATCGATGAGCGCGAGAAGCGATACATCAACGACTCGCTCTGGGGCACAGATGTGATCAAGGTAAGTTTCCACTTTGGCACCCCAAACTTCCTGCAACAGTAAGCTAATGTTCTTCTCCTCTTCTTTTCAGAGCCCACCCATTCCGTTCAAGGCCATCATGAAGTCGCTGCCCTTCTACGCCATTCTGTTCGCTCACATGGGTCACAACTACGGCTACGAGACGCTAATGACGGAGCTGCCCACCTACATGAAGCAGGTGCTGCGCTTCTCCCTCAAGTCCAACGGTTTGCTCAGCTCGCTGCCCTATCTGGCCATGTGGCTGTTCTCCATGTTCATTTCGGTCGTGGCGGATTGGATGATCAGCTCCAAGCGCTTCACGCTCACAGCCACGAGAAAGATCATCAACAGCATTGGCCAGTATGGACCCGGTCTGGCGCTTATAGCCGCCTCGTACACCGGCTGCGATCGTGCTCTGACACTGGCTATTCTCACCATTGGCGTGGGCTTCAATGGCGGCATCTACTCGGGCTTTAAGATCAATCACTTGGATCTGACGCCACGCTTTGCCGGCTTCCTGATGGCCATCACGAACTGCTCGGCTAATCTGGCGGGTCTACTCGCGCCCATTGCAGCGGGCAATCTGATCAACAATAAGGTAAGTCGAGAATCTCTAAGTTGCTGCTGGAACAGCTTGTTGATGAATATCCTTTTCTGTTTCTCTTCACTCCAGCCCACGATGGGTCAGTGGCAGATTGTCTTCTTCATTGCCGCATTCGTGTACATCATCTGCGGCACCTTCTACATTCTGTTCGGCTCCGGCGAGCGCCAGTTCTGGGACAATCCCCTGAACGATGAGCACAAGCCGAGTCTGGGCACGACAGATACAACAACACCCGCAAGTCTGAGCAATGGCAATTCGGCGCCGTTGGCCATCACCGCCAGCGAGTCTAGACAGTAAATGTTGGCTGTCTTTAATTACCATTACACTACACTACACACAAGCTAGTTTTAAGTTATTGTTTTAGTTCATTATACTGTAAGCCCAAAAGTTGTTATTAGCGCATTAGCATTGCCCTTCAGCCTCAGATTACTAAATCAAGTTTCAAAAGATAATAAACATCAGTCCACAACAAAATATTTAAAACATAAAAACATAATCCGAGCACAAATTCGAAAGGTCACATTTTGTAAACGTAGTCCATAGTTTTTTTGCGAAGGGTATTCAGTTGTCTACCATTTCAAATGCGTAGTTTCTTATTGTGATAGCAAAGAGTTTAGTTTTCTCTATTATAACGTCAATTCAATTGAAGTGAATTAAGTAATAACATTGTTAAACCATGAAAAAATATATATAATTAAACATTATGTTTACGCAAACAATTAAACGTACAAGCAAAAGACACCTAAAGTTTGCAAATAAAATCTATATATCTGCTAAAAGCCAAGCTTTGAACGTTTTTTAATTAATGAAGAAGAAGCTTTAGCCAGAACCAGTTGGGAATTATAAGGTAAGTAGACAACATTTGTATTTAAAGCCATTTTTAGGCTTTATGACTTCTATAAACCATATAGGCAAACGAATATTAGCTGTCAAAGGACTCACACAGCTTTAACGTTTTCCGAGCCACCCCTAGCATTAATTTGAAATTAATAAACAGTTGTTCGACTGTCAAACGCAATTTGGTTACGCCTCCTTGAGTAGCCTATATAAAGGACAAGCAAGGCGAAGCTTCAGCCAGTGCAAGTACTACAATGGGTCACGAGGAGGAACTGAGTGCGGAGCAAATCGACACCAAGATAGGTCCGTTACATGGTGCCATAAAACGCACCTGGAGCGATTTCTGTGCAACGAGTAGTATACATGGATTGAAGTACACGCGGGACAAGGACACCAATCGCCTGGTGCACTTTGTGTGGATACTCATCTCGCTGGTGATGTTCGCCTGTGCGATTGTGATGGCGCAGACCTTCTATGCGGACTATCGCAGCAGTCCGACGCGAATGAATGTGGAGAGCGATCACACGCCGGTGAGCAAACTCTTCTTTCCGCCCATCACCATCTGTCCCGAGGTGTTGTTCAACATGGACAAGTCTCGGGCATACATCGAGACGCTGTGGGTAGCCCAAGACGGATGAAGTGCACCTCATTCCTAATGCTCCACTTTTAGCAAGTTACCGCTAAGCGTTCAGGTGGCGGATGTCCTGGATCATTTGCACATCTTTAGCGGATTTATGCTGGACGATACGCGTTTCGCACCGCATGAGATAGAACTGATGGAGTCCGTGCTGCTGGATAATAATCTGACTATGGTGCAGTTTGTGGATCAGCTGCGCTGGGACTGCAGTGAGATTCTGCATCGCTGCCGCTACCAGGGAGAGATTATGGACTGCACTCGGCTCTTTCAGCTCTCGCAGACTTTCTTTGGTCACTGCTGCTCCTTCAATCTGCGACAGTACGGGTAAGCAAACTAGAAACCAATTGAAGTGACTTACTTCTTTACTACACCTTGTATACGCATTCGAATCATGGTTGGTCATGTCATGATTTTTAATAGAGGTCGAACCATGATCAAAACTACCTCGGGACCGAAAATCCTATCAGTTTTGACCAAGATATAGCTGTGTGAAGTCTGGGAAGCTCTTTTCTAGGGACTTTGAAGCGTTTTCATGATAGAAAATCATTTCTTTTTTTAAGTACTCTAGATTTAAATGCAGATCTGATATAGAGGCCAAATAATGATCAAAACTGCCTTGGGATCCAAAATAGGATCCGTTTTGACAAAGTTATGGGGTTTGAAGTAATGGAAGGACACTTCTAGAGAATTTGTCGCCTTTTCATGGCTTGTGTTTGATAGAAAATCATATTTTTGAAAGTGCTGCAGATTTAATACAGAGAGGTCAATCCATGGTTAAAACTGCCTCGGGATGGAAATTTGGTTTTGATTGATTTAAGGATGTTTGAAGACTAGGAAGGGCATCTCTGAGCAATTGCCTAAAACTTTTACATGTCTTATGCCTGCTAGTCAGACTCTCTCCACTAGAGTATTCCAACTTCTTTCAGTATCAACTTCACTGCACAACCAGCTGCTGGTGGACTGGACAATAGCCTGTCGCTGATTCTGCGCTACAAGGACGAGAACTACGATGCACTGAAATCCTATTCGCACGGCTTCAAGATGCTCATCCAGGAGACGGATGCGTTTCCCAGCGCTCATGCCGATATCAAGTTTCTGGGCCTCAACACCGAGTCCTTTGCCACACTGCGCGTTATCGAGACTTTCTGCTCGGAGGCGGTCAAGGCGCTGCCGATTGCGCAAAGGAACTGCGTCTTTCGGCAGGAGTTCCAGCTGCGCTACTTTGCCGACTATGTTTATCCCAATTGTGAGCTGAACTGTCGCGTCACGAATATGGATAGACTCTGCGGCTGCCATACCTACTTCTTTGAGTTCAATCGCACCAAGGATCGCGTTTGCACCTTTCGGGATATACCCTGCCTGGTGGATAATTTTCGTGGGTGTTGAGATACCTTACTCTTTTATTTTGGTATAGTTTTTTTGTTGTTGTCTTTCTTTAGCGGATATCATTACGCGCAAGAAGAAGACGCAGTGCACGTGTCCTTTGACCTGTGAGCACTTTGACTACGATGTTCAGATCTCGGAATTCCCTCTGAAGCTGAATATGCCCATCGTGGATCCTTTCTAGTGAGTTTATAGCACAATTCTTGTTAAACTATGTTAATTTCAGAACAATTCTTATTGCTTAAAGTTCAAATAACGAAACAACTTTACTATTATTCTATATTTTTTTCAAAACCCAGCAATGGAATCGAGGCTAATGATGCGATCATTCATATCTTTGTCAACTCGCAGGTTTATCGAAGGGTGCGTGTGGATCTGCTTTCAAACATGGTCACCCTAGTATGTAAGTGCAGTTATCGATAATACTATAGCTATATAATCGATTATATTATCTCGCTAGCTAATCTGGGCAGCGCCTTCAGCCTGTTTGTGGGCATGAGCATGTTATCTCTGGTGGAGATCATTTACTACTTCACGGTGATACTACGCAGGAATTACGTACAGGAATGTCGCGCCCGGCAGAAGCTACAAACAATGCACAGACGTCCAAATTTCGCTTGGCCGGTTGGCAAAAATAGCACTCAGCCGAAAACTGTTTTCTCTATCTCAGGTCGTAACTAATCAGTGTCAGCGATTGATAAGCACTTTGATCAACCATAAATTACACATTTTAATACAAATTATAATAAAAAACTACAAACAAATTTAATAAAATTCAGAGCTCCGAAGTTGAAATACTCTCAAGCAACATATTGGTTGGCAACATATTGTTTTCTTTACATTTGCAACATTTAACTTACCTTAGCAACATTTCAGTCAGCACAGCAACATTTGGTAAGCTTTGCAACATTTTACCGATCTCAGCAACATTTGGCAGGCTTTGCTACTTTTCAGAGCGGCTTTACTTTCAAAGTAACAAAAAACATATTAAACAGCAAAAATAGCAGCTGCCTTCACTTGCCAGCAACTCGAACTGCTTTAGTTTACAATTTAACACTAAAGTTGTATGTTTATTTTAATACACTCGCGTTTAAATTACATTTTTTGCCTGCATACAAACGGGCTTACATTTTTGCGCGGCAATCGATTGTGAATGACTAACTGTATATCGATATATCGGCAAAGGGTTGCGTGATGAAACCATCGCAAGACTTGGCGCGTATTTATATCGATTAAATTAAACTCAAAAGCAAAGAAAGCGGAATATTTGGCGTACATATTTAATATTTCTACAAACTGTTTGAATATATTTGTATATGCACAGTGTATCTCGTATTCGACCCTGAACAAGCAAACTGCTTGTTTTCAATTGAATAGTGTGTAAATCTAAATGTAATTAGATAAGCATTGAGTTTCAGGTGTTATTCAACCATGCAGAATACATGTAAGATTTATTATACACATAGTTTGGCCATATCGATGAAGATATTGTTGCGATCTATTACCATAGGTCAACACGTCAGTTAGCCGTGGCAATCGTAAATAAGTTCGCCAAGAATCGCAACTGGCCGTAAATCGACACCACACGAAGCACCTACAAATCCCCAGTGAAGCACCGATAAGATTATGCGCAAGTAGCCCCCCCGGGATCCAATATAAAAGTGAAGCGTCTCGCTGGTGGCACTCAAACCGTTTTTGGACATGCTTCGCGTAACGTTAGTCTGTCTGTTGGCCAGCTTGGCGCTGGCACAGCACAATCCGCAGTGGTGGGGCAATCGCAACACCATTGTCCACCTCTTCGAATGGAAGTGGGCGGACATTGCGCAGGAGTGCGAGGACTTCCTCGCCCCCAATGGCTATGCCGGCGTCCAGGTGAGCCCCGTGGCGGAGAACATCATCTCGGCGGGTCGGCCGTGGTGGGAGCGCTATCAGCCCATCTCCTACAAGCTGATCACACGTTCCGGCAACGAGCTGGAGTTCGCCTCGATGGTGCGTCGCTGCAACGATGTCGGCGTTCGCATCTATGTGGATGTTCTGCTCAATCACATGTCCGGTGACTTTGATGGCACTGCTCATGGTACTGCCGGTTCGGTGGCGGAGCCTCGCAGCAAGTCCTTCCCCGCCGTGCCGTACACCGCACAGGATTTCCATCCCAGCTGTGAGATCTACGATTGGAACGATCGCTTCCAGGTGCAGCAGTGCGAACTGGTGGGCTTGAAGGATCTCGACCAGAGCAGCGACTACGTGCGCCGTCAGCTCATTGAGGTGCTGGATCATCTGATTACGCTGGGTGTGGCCGGCTTCCGCGTGGATGCCGCCAAGCACATGGCTGCCGAGGATCTGGACGTAAGCTGGCATCAATTATATTTGAGCTGCCATATCTAATTCCATTTCTTACAGTACATCTATGGCAACACGCGCAATCTGAACACCGATCATGGCTTCCCCAACAACGCTCGTGCCTTCATCTACCAGGAGGTCATCGATCATGGCCATGAGACCGTCTCCCGTGATGAGTACACCAGCCTGGGTGCCGTCACCGAGTTCCGTTTCTCCGAGGAGATCGGCAAGGCGTTCCGCGGCAACAATGCGCTCAAGTGGCTGCAGAGCTTCGGCACCGATTGGGGCTTCCTGCCCTCGGATCAGGCGCTCACCTTTGTGGACAACCATGACAATCAGCGCGATGGCGGCCAGGAGCTGAGCTACAAGTCACCCCGCCAGTACAAAATGGCCACCGCCTTCCATTTGGCCTTCCCCTATGGCATCAGTCAGATTATGAGCTCCTTCGGCTTTGACGATCGCGATCAGGCGCCGCCCCAGGATGCCCAGGAGCGCATCATTTCGCCCGAGTTCAATGCGGACGGTGCCTGCACGAATGGCTGGATCTGTGAGCATCGCTGGCGACAGATCTACAACATGGTGGGCTTCAAGAACACCGTGCGCGGTACCGAGATGAGCAACTGGTGGGACAATGGCGACAATCAGATCGCATTCTGTCGCGGCTCGAAGGGCTTTGTCGCCTTCAACAACAACCAGTACGATCTGTCCGAGCATCTACAGACCTGCCTGCCCGCCGGCGAGTACTGTGACGTCATCTCCGGCAATCTGGTGAATGGCAGCTGCACGGGCAAATCGGTGCGAGTGGATGGCAATGGATATGGCTACATTAGCATTGGCGCCAGCGAATTTGATGGCGTTCTCGCCCTGCACACAGACGCACGAGTTTAAGCATTCAAATTCGATTGCAAATAACGACATTGATTTGGAATTTATTTTTGTTTGTCAAGTAATACAATAAAACGCACATAAAGTATAATTTTGGCTAAACAAATGTTGCGCCCTCAAAATACACACACACACACACACACACACACACACATACATATATATATATATGGTACAGACATACACATAAGTAGCCTTATGGTTAGTTCGATAACTGTAACGATAACGATACAAATGCAAAGTATAAACTTGAACTCGGTTTCCGCAAAACTGCAACTGGAAGTGAACTTTGGACTTGAACTTGAACTAGAACTAGAACTTTTGGAACCAATGCGCCAATATGACTTATAATAGTCGCTCAATCCAATATACATGTAATTAATTATTTGATTACTACTCGTATGCTAAAAAATGCTCTTGGCCACAACGCCTGCGCACAAATCCACATCCAATTTGAACTTGATCGGTTGCACGAAATCCGCTAGAAAACAATTCTGTAAATAGAAGAAAGTCGCATTTTTGGTTTGTTGTCAAATTTGTAGTTGTGTGCTTGTCTAACTTTCATTTCGCTCTATCGCTGGCATTCACAGGCAAATCATAATTTGTTATCGCTCGCTTTCCGAGTACTACGAATTTGTCAAGCGGTTTGGTTTTTAGTTTTTAGTTTTCAAAAACAAGCAACTACAAATCAAAATAGCAACATTTCAACTACTTGCATTCATGTTAGTCATACGAAAAATTGTACTACCAGCGCATATATAAATATATATATATATGTGGCTCATGTCGTGTATATAGGTATATATAATATATCAATATCAATATCATAACTATAATTAAATGCTTAATATGCGTAAATACCTGTAAAATGTTGATATCTTTTTGTTTTGTTTTGTTTTTTGTTAGGCTTTAGGCTCATTTCTTACAATTTCATAAATTATGATGACAGATGATAAATAGTTAATAACTAATGATCTTTAGATACCACATAGATTGCTTAAATTTAGAGGTTTTTGCATTTAACAAACACGGAGTCCAAAAAACTGCCTCGAACAACATGAAATATTATTTTATACATTTTGGTTTAGATACATTATTTTTCTTTCTAATAATTTTTCGGCACAAAAGTTTTTCTTTAAGATTTAAGTACGGCCCCAAATCCAGCTTTAAATTTACATACACATATATAGACTTTATATATGTATATTGCATGTGCAAATTTGAATTTTGTCTGATTTTTGTTTCTTTTGTTAGTCTTAAAAGTAAACAATAAACGTTGTTCCTTGCAATAGCAGCATTTTTACACATAGAATTGATCATTTACGCTTAGCTACAATTTTCTCATTTTAACAATATTATATTAGTTATGCTAGTCCATCAAAAATTTGTAATACATAATATATCTATATAACAGGAACCACGTAAAATGCGCCACATACTCATAATATTTGTTTATAATATACCACAAACATTACAACATTTAGTTATCAACTTTGATTGCAAGTATCGATCATATAATACTATATATATATCTCGTATTTGCATATAAATGTTTTTATCTCTATTGTTTAATTAGTAATCAGGTAAATCGTGGGAGGAATTATTGTTTCACATATATTTGTAGATCTTTAGAATATTTTGTTTTGGTTTTTGTTTTAATCCTTCTTCTTTCCGCAAGCTGCCCATGCAAATAAATCTATCAAGATTTAATATCTTTAAATTTTAGTTTGTACCTTGCAAGCATGAACCAAGTTTTTTATTTTACTTTTACGACCCTTGAAGATGATTGAGGAATCAGTGAAGAAACACTAGCCTAATTATGAAAATGATTTGCCTTAAGCTACATTTATATATATATATATATATATATATTTAATCTCCAGGTTTAATTTGCTTTGGCTCTAGCCAAAGATATACTTAGCACAGAGTTTTTAAACGGCCTAAAACCAGAACCATTTTATAAAGTTTGATCTTCGCATTGAGTGTCTATGATTTTGAATAACTTACTAGACTAGACTTGATTTGATTTGCATATATATAGAAAAACCCTTGGATACAATAACACTTAGATTGTCAAAAATTTTATGCCTGTTTAAGGGACATACAGAGATTGCTGCCTGGAATTCAATAGTTGATCATAAGATACGAATGAGATTCGAGACTTGAACTTGGATTGACACCTTAAGAATTTGAAAGGTTTCTCCCTCTCGTCTATATATATTCTATATTGTGGATAACGCCGTACACTCGTCCGCCCGCTTAGAAACTCTTGCCGGCATCGTGAATGCGCTTGCGGCGACTATCCCGCCGGCGATATCGGTCGATGATGCGCGAACGATGCCGCTCCGGACACAGCGCTTCCGGCGAGCTGTCCACCTTCTTCATCACGATGCGAAAGGTGAACGTGTGCTTGGGCGAGGCACTTGCCGCACGGCGTGGAGAAGGTGGCTCAAATTCGCTGCCGCTGGAGAAGCCGCACGAGCCGCGAGAGGCATTCGGATGCGGAACAACGCCGACGGCCACATTGATCGCAGCGCTCACATTGCTGGGCAAGGCGCTGGGCGGAATGCGCGGTGCATTCGTGTACACCGATGCCGACGGCGTCGACATGGAGCCCGTGGACAGCTGTTGCGTCAGCACCGAACTGGGCCGCGGCTCGAAAATGTTGGCGCACCGCAAGTCGGTGCAGAGGAACGTCTTGACCTCCTCCTCGCGCTGCTTGATCGTCAGCGGAAAGTGCTTCTTGCTGGGATCCGCGTACGGACTGCGCTGCGGCTCATGGCCATGCGGATAGCTCGAGCTCGAGTCGTAACTGTCGCGGGAGCTGTAGTTCGAGGAGGTCTGCTGCGAGAGCGGGCTGCGTGCCCGTGAGAAGGCACTGAATGGCGAGATGTGCAGTTGGCGAAAGTGTTCGGCTTTCTGCTTCTTGGTCATGGGAAAGTTGGGAGAACGGGCGGGCGTTACCCCGCTCGTCTCCGAAGGCGTGTAGTCGAAGTGCGTCTCGAGCGAGGACTTGCGACCGCAGGACGAGCCGGAGCGCTGAAACGTTTCCGCATCGACCAGCTCGATGGAACTCTTGCGCAGATCAATGTGCCGCCGTCGATCGTCGGTGTCGACGATCTCAAAGCTGGAGGTCTGATCCTCATAGCTGGTGGACTGATAGCGCGATATGGACACATCGAAGCTGGTGTCACGCGACGAGTAGGGGCAATCGAAGCTGGATTCAGCGCGGCTCGACTTGCGATCTCCGTCGACCAGCTCGAAGCTGTCGCCGCCGGAGTCCAAGCGCTGCAGATGGATTAGATCGGTCTCGGTGTCGACGCCCGGACTGCGCAGCTGTTCGAGGAACGGGGATCGGGGCGGATCGAAGGACGAGCGACGCGACGGCGGCTCAAACTCAATAGTAGGACACTGCAGCGGTTGTTTTACCGTTACAGCGGCAGCGACAACAGCTGCAGATGCAGCTGCTTCAGCTGCTTCAGCGGCAACTGCAGCGGCTGCCTCTGCAACTGCACGGGCTACTGCCTCCGCCTCCGCCACCGCCTCATCGGTTTCGCGCCGCAGCGCCTGCAGATTAACATAAACTGGCTCTGGCGCATAGGCCTTCAAAATCTCTACCAACTCGGCACGCAGCTCCTCGGTTATGAACAGATCGTTCGAGTCGGACTCGCGCTCCTCGCTGATGCGCGGCTCAATGGGTTCCCGACTCTCCGAGCGACGTGTGAAATGATGCACAGTGGTCGAGCCATTGGCGTCGCCATTGAGCGCGACCACTTTCAGCGAGTTGGTCACCTCCTCGACGAACTGCGCCATGGCAGCGTCTGCCTGCTCCGGCTGCTCGCTATCCTTCTCCGTCTCCGTCTCCTTGTCGTTGTCGTTGTCGTCTTCGACTTCCCGCTCCAGTTCGGGCTCGACCAGTTCGCGTAGTCGCTCATGCTTGATATAGCTCTCACCTACCTTCTCAAAGTGCACATTCGCCAGCTCGAATGGCGGCAACTCCTCGCTGGCAGCTGCTGTGGCACCTACCTGTTCCAGTGTGGAGTCCGTGCTCGCACGCTTCGAGCCCGCCGCCGAGTGCTGTTGCTGCTGTTGCTGCTGTTGTTGCTGTAGCTGTTTCTCCTCCTCCTCGCGTCGCGCCAATCGACGCAGCTTCAGCGACATCTTGGTGTAGTGGGCAAACTTCAGCGACATCTTCGGCTCGAAGCCCACCTCGGACATTTGCTTCTGCACGGCACTCTTGGCAGCCGTTGAGGAGGCCGCTGGACTGGCGGAGAAGGTGCTCTGTCGAATGAGAGGTCCACTGGAGGAGCCGGACTCGGCCCGTGTAAATGCATTGGCGAAGCGACTCGTTCGGGTCGTAATGTGCTTGGAGGGTTTGCGCACAAAGGCGAGGATCTCGCGCATGACGCTCTTCTTCTCCGGCGGCGGTTGCGCCTGGGCAGTTTCCTTCTCGCGCTCCCGCGCTGCCGCTTCGGCTGCCTCGCGTTCGCGTTCCGCGCTCTTGTACGTCTCGGCGGGATTGGAGACGTGGATGGGCGGTATGGGACCCAGGCCCATGGGACTGCGCTTCTCGCTGGCGAAGTAGATGGGCGTGAAGAGATTGATCGAGGGACGCTTGAGACCCGTGAAGCCCGTCTCCTCCGGCTCCGTGGCCATGTCCTGCACATGCACCGTGGAGGTGGGACTGCGTCGGGCGTTCGACGGCCCCGCCTGGCAGCTAAAGTCGTTGGGCGCCACAGCGCCCAGAGGCGAGCGACGCTCCTGCGTCTGTATGGAGAAGGTGGGACTGCGTCGCTGCGAGTCCGAGGTGGGACTGCGGGCCGTCGGACTGGGCAGGCCGCTGTTGCTGCCGGGAAAGAGCGGACTGCGCCGCCCCTGCGGACTGCGATCGTTGGGACCCACCGGACTGCGTCGGCCCTGGCTCTGGGCACCCAGCGTGATGCTCAGCTGGCCGCTGTTCTTGCGGCGACTGGAGGCGCGGAGCGTGCCCTGCCGCGACAGCGTTGTGGGCGTCTTCTGGGAGCTGCTGCCGGGACTCTTGCTCTCCGGCTCCGGACTCTTGGGCGTCGTCAGCGGACTGCGCTTCTTCTCGCCGCTGGTGTTGAGGGTGAGCATGGGGACAGCGGCATTGGGACTGCGTCGCTCGGAGGGGCTGCGACGTGTGCGAAACGACTGAGATTTGGCCTTGCGTATCTTGGGCAGGGATTGGTGGTGGTGGCGGTGGCGGTGGTGCTGGCTGTGGTGCTGGTTGTGGGACGAGGAGGAGGAGGAGGGGCCGTTCAACTTATGTTAGTTGCTGTGATGCGGCCCACTGGTGGGATCGCTGCTGCCGCTGGAGCTGAGTGTCGTGTTGGAGCCGTACGGATCCAGCGAGCTCTGCACGGACATGGAGCGGCCCTGGTTCTGGCGGGCGCGCCTTACTCGGCTAGAGTTGGGAGACAGCTTTCCGGGGTCGATGCTTTCTGGGTCTGCCTGCAAGTTGTAGAATCAGACATAAAGGGGGACAACAGGATGGATAGCATGGGTGGTGGGTGATGGGTGATGGTGATGGCCGACAGATGGATGCACACAGTTTACAGATGGATAGATGGACAGATGGACAGATGGACAGATAGACAGAGCAGAAACGATGCGGCATGAATGATACTGAGTTAAACACCAAAGAAGCCAACAAACAGCAAATGGACGATTAAGCACGAAACCCACCTGGTAGGCCAAGGCATTCATTATGATCGCATAGGGCACCAGATTCAGTGGATGGATCTCACGCATCAGGACATTGGCGGGTATCTTGTGGAACTGTATGTACTCCAGAAATGTGCCCAGGATCTCCTTGATGTCAATGTTCTGAGTACGGCATACAATTAGGTATATTTTCTGGCTGTAAATTTTGCCTTTACTTACCGGATTGTTGTCGTAATACTTTTTGCTCCACATGAAGGCCGCCTGGAACTTGGTAAACTCATCGGCACGCAGCTCCTCGCGGGCCAGGATCAAGCGGACGACGTGCTGCGGCAGCAGAGTGAAGCTGCCCAGATTCAGCACCTCGTTCCCATGCTCGTCGACAAACTCGAGGACCTTCTGCACCAGCGTCTTGGTGCACTTGTACTGGATGTAGCGCTCGGCGGAGGCCAGCAGGGCGCAAACCGTGTCCACATTGATGCAGCACTGCACAAATCCAGCACAGGCGCGACGCAGCTCCTCCAGGCCATAGTAATCGGCGGCATTCATGACGCCTGTTGGGTACAACTCACATTAGCAAAAGGATCTGGACAGAGTACTTTAAGAAGGACTCACCCAGCAGCGTGCGCGGCTGAAGGGTCACACAACCCGTATGAATGTACTCGATGAGCTGACGGAAGACATCCGGCTCGAACTCCTCAATGATCAGCGTCTGATGCTGTTGACCTGAGGGCTGTAAAGTCACATAAGTTAGAGATTAGCGTATGATTTTTAAAGTGCCTTACACAGACTACGGCTAACAAGTTAATCACAAGACAGCTAACAGTAATCAAATCATAAAATCCATGACTGGTTGTCCAAATACTGATATAACACAGTGTAGTAATATAATTTAAGCAAACGATGAAGTGCGGGGTTAACTGGATAACGTTAACTTCAAATAGTTAGACAGCTTTAACATACATAAAACAACATTCCAATAGGACAAAGGCAGGGATTGTATTACACATCTACAAATTTTGTCAAACTGTTACAAGTGGGAAATTTATGTACAGTATAACAAAGGAGAGGAAGAGAGAAGAAAGTAGTAGAAAGTAGGTCTAAAGAGTAAAGAGAGCTACACATAAATACATTTGTACTAGGGGCGCTCAAATATTAGGAATTTTTGAAAACTAGAATATTGTAGAAATTAGAGTCAGAATTTAAAGTACTTTTTCTATTTATAAGAAACATTTAACAATTTATTCTTGTATTTTGATAAGAAAATGATAGCTTTTCAAAACTAGAAAAATATATAAATTAAAGTTAGAATTAAAAATTTTAGTTCTCTGTATCAAAATACTTTTCTTAGAAACTTTGGTTTTGAAAAGAAAAGTGTTCCAGTTTAAATTAAATTAAACTCAGTTATATTATTCTTTTTTGTTTACTTTTTTAAAAGTGTTCTTTACATGTAGTGTTCTAATATTTAAGCTACCACAGTAAACAGTCCTAGTCGAAATATGGTATATTAATTAGGAAGTAATGTAAGCAAAGTTTGTCTAAGTTTAAGTAGTTAGAAAAAATGTAATTAATTTGTAAGAGGTCATTCAAGGTATATATGTATGTAAAACTATATTTCGATGATGCAATTCAATTCTATACACAGTTGACCCGCCTTGAAGCATATGCACACATGTACAAAAAAACAACATCAAGTAACTAGGACACATCACTTTTGGGTTGTAATAACTAATAATTGCAAAACCAATTACGAGACACACACACACACACTAACAAACACATACACATACACATAGAGTTGGGTTACTAAGCGTTTTACCTCGGATATCGGTGCTAATTGTTGGGTGAAACCGGTTCTCTAGTATTATGGGTTTGTATAGTATGTATTTGGATGGTTTAGGAGAATGCGGTCACAACAGAGAATACACGAAAGAATCACATTGATATTATTAAAGAATTTGTCAATTTTCACTTATATATTTACAGCAATGTACAGAAATCATAAGAGTAACGAATTGAGAAACCAACAGCTGAAAACATACTCGTAAATGTAATCAAAAGGATGCCCCAATCAGCACACGCACGCACACACACACACACATACACACACGTACACACACACACACATACAGACAGACAGACACAGATACGTATAGATATGCTTGCCCCCCCCGATTTGAATTTAATCGATTTTAAATACGAACCTGTTGTGCCGCATTCTGTAGATTCAGCAACGGCTCCGAGGAGCGCTTGAGGAAGAGTCGCAGCTTGTTCTCCTTGGTGGTGGTCTCCCGCTTCCGCTGCGGCGAGGGTGCGGCATACAGCATTTTTGCAAATACGCGGGAACGCGACGCGAGCACGGCCTGTAAAACAGAGAAGAGGAGGAGCAGAAGGAGGAGCGGGGTGGAGTGGAGTGGGCATTGTAAAAGCGTGATTGAGGGCTTTCAGACTTGCTGATGCTGCGTCGATTACGCAGTGACCTGATTTCACTGGACACACACACACACAGACACATGGTGGGCGCTCTCACCAGAACATACACACACACAGACACATAGATAGACAGGAGACCCACCTTGACGGCGCAGACGGGCTCACGGGTGTCGCCAACGAGGAAGGTAACGTCGCACAGCTCGGGCATGGACGCCAGGAACTTCATGTCCTCGGCGAGTCCCGTTTTATTCTCGAACGTTGATAGGTCCGGCTCTGCGTCAGCCATGCCGAGAAGTATCAATGCCTCGGGCATTTGGGTTTACTGCAACGAGCATTTTTCAAATTTAAAACATTCATTCTACTACAAGTTGGTGTCAGTTGTGGCTTTAGCAGGCAGATGGCAGAAGGCATAAGGCGTAAGGATTGCGGATTACGGTTGGAGCCATGTGGCTTTACTTGTTGGCCAAGCGGCGCTTAATTGGAAACAAAAAGTGTGCTATAAATAAACGCTGTTCGCTGCTGGCTGCTGGCTGCTCGCTGCTGAATGGAGGTCGCGTTGATCCTTTAAGACTGCAAGGACTCCCAAAGTAATTAAATTGTATTTCAGGCCAACAAACACACACACACACAGACACCACCACAAAAACACCAAGAGCAACACCCAGCATCCTTGTTGTCTGTGTCTGTCTGCGGGCAGCCGTGCGTGTAGCACCTGTATTGCATATATATATATATAAATATACATATATATATATATATATATGCATATATATGTCCTTGAACGAAGCGAAGGCAAATAAATTACAATTACAATGGCGAGAAGAGCCCCTGACACAAGGACCTCAACAACAGCAATAGCAACAGCCATAACATCAGTTACAACAATATCAACTATACAATTGTGGGCAACAACAACAACAGGAGTAGTAGTAGTAGTAACAACAACGTTGACAAATGTATAATCAGTTTGGGGGGCGGGGCTGGGGGCGTTTCTTTCAGGTATCAGGTTGCAACGTCATGAACCAAAATTGTTGCATACTTTCAGGGTTACACAAATGCATTTGATCCTGTAGCAAGAATAAAAACATGCACTATTAAGAATGAGGGCCAATAAAAAAACTATATTATTAGATTAAGAATAAAAAGGAATTTAAATTTAGCTTGTTACCTGATTGATAGAATTTTGTTTACTAAACCCGCTGAATTATGCGTTTCTGAACTTTAATATCGTCGAAAAAATAACAAATAAATTTCGAAAAACATTCCCAAAGCTCAGCAAAAATTAATAGAATAGATAGAAACCCGTTCTTGTACTTACCTGTTGCAAGTGGAATTTGATTTCTGGCCCCAGGTTAATGAATTGCTATAACGTTACTGTTTGAACGGATTGCGACATCCGTTTGCGAGCTTAATATTATATCATTGTGACTGCAAAACGGTGGGTTTTTGATCAAATGCAAATTCGTAGAAAATATATATGTATATTTCACAAGGCCAAAAATAAATGTAATTTACAAAATGAGTTGAAAAAGATGGTGAGATAAAAAACGTACGTTATTGAATTTACAGCATGCAAAGTGGGGGTTTGGGGGGCAGTTTGGAATGCGGGGTAGTGGGGATGTGGGGGTTGAGGGTTGGGGGTTAGGGTTGGTTGCCTCATGTATAAGCTGTGTATAAGTGTGTGCAAAATTTGGAATGTGCTACGCATAAATTAGTGAGCGCCGAGCGGGGTGCAAAGGGGGGAGAGCGTAGATTAAATTGGTTCTTAAAAAATGCTTAGCGAAATGTTGGCCGAAATTTGATATGGGGAAATTACTTTGCTAAGCGCTGTGGCGATGTATAAAATATGGATATATATATACGTGTATATATATATATGTATATATATGCAGTATGTTCAAAGCTCGTGCCGTTTGTTCCGAGTTGGCTTCAAGCTTTGGGGGCTGCTGTGGGGCGTCACTTTCACTTTTCACAAATGCGTGTCTACTTGACGTTGTACTTGTATTAGTTGAGCTGTGCGTGTGAGTGTGAGTGTACGTGTGCGTTTGGCTGTGTGCGTGTTAAGCCACCCAAAGTATAGAAAGCGAGAGACACACTCATACATACACACTGCGACTGAAACTGTTTGCTCGCACACACTCAGTCAAACAAATCAAATGCAAAAAGCAATCTAGATGTGTGTGTGTGTGGTTGAATGCGACTACTACAAATGATGATAAATAAACAAGCAACTAATTTCTGTTGACTTTTATACTATATTTATGCTTCTTTCTGTTAACAATCTAACTGAGCACACACAGACAGTTTTTTATTATATTTTTTGGTTTTGGTATTTTGTTTTGGGTTCGCACTGAATTGTGAAATGAACCGTTTCACACGAAGCACGGGAACGTTCTGCGAACACGCAGCAGATACAACATTTTCAGTGGCATGCCCCAGTATATGGTACGCTTGTGCTGTGCTCGTAATTATTGTGTCTACATCAAAAGGAGTTTCCTTTCGATATGTCAGGCCAGGCCAGCAGTGTCAGCAGTTGGCGCATTGCGCATGTCCTGCCTCAATCGATAAATCCCCACTAGCGGCCAGAGTGCCGAGTAACGGATACAGGCTGCCCAACACTCCACTCCTCTCCGCTCTGTGCTCCTCTCCGCTCGGGGCAACAGTTTGTCGCGTGGCCGAGACGAGGAGAACGTGCAACCAGAGCCACTTGTTTGCATTCAGGACTCGTACAGGCTCGTCGCGTCGCGTCGACTCGGCTTGTTTATGTGACTAGTGCGCAGGTGTTTGGCACAAACGTAAACAATGCCCAACGTATCTGACAGTTGACAGAGGGTTCGCAACTGGAACTGGAACTGGGACTGGGTCGCATGGTGGCACTTGACATGCGCCCGACTTGGTGGCGTGGCGCCTTTAGGTGCGTCGCACAGTTAGTTGGCATCGCATAACGATAACCACCGCATCGACCATCGAAACTGTAAACAAACCAATTGGTGACAACACTTCACATTTGCAGCTACTTGAGCAGGGAAAACCAGAAACCAGAAACCGAAACGGAGACAGAGTCAGAAGTCAGAAGTCAATTTTAGCAGCAGCAACCCAAACGATCTGTGCACTGTGGGCACTCTTTATATTTATAGCAGTTTGTAAATAAATATTTTAGAAAATATATATTTATGCATATTAAGTAGAAATTAAACATAGACATAAACATATGATATAAAATTCGAAAAAATAGAAGACACAGCTACTGAATCAGCAGAAATGTATATTATTATTGGATTTTATTTGTTGGAAACTTTGGGTTTTATGTTTTGGGTTTTTTTCTGGTGTTTTCCCAATCATTGCAACAAATGTTATACGAATTTCGATATATTAATACCCATAGAACTTAACTTTAATATAACTCAATACTATTTTAAGTATTATTAAATACTTTGTAACTGTTTTATAATTTTAAATTTAATTTTATATAAATTAATAAATATGTGGTTTCATTTGTAGTTTAAATATTTTAAGCATTATTAAATATTTTATAACTTAAATTTGATTTTTTATATATTATTAAATATGTGGTTTCATTTGTAGTTTAAATATTTTAAGTGTTATTAAATACTTTGTAACTCTTTTGTATTTTAAATTTAGCTTACTAAAAATGTATAATAAATAAATAAATAAATAAATATAGGGATTCATATATTCTTAGTGAATTTTTTACAGTAACTCAAATTTTCAGTTAGAGAAGTTCAACTGTATATTAATTTTTGCCACTTTAATATACAAATACAACAAAAATGTATTATTGCATTGAAATTTATTAAAATGAAAATATCTATGGTTATTTAATCCGCATTTGTGTATATATTATATATATTAAAACAGAATAGGTTATCTTTCAACAACTGAGGTCACTTAATAACAAACGAGTCTCTATATTATTTATATTTGAGGCATACAGATAAGTATATTGAGAATTTTAAGCGCACAACAAAATCAAAGCGATTTATTTACATGAAAAAAGGGCCTACTTGCCCACTGTAACTAGTGTTGATCTCTGGCTGATGCACACTTCCGCTTGCCCATAGAGTTGAGAGCGGCAGCAGAGTGAGGAGTGCAGCAGCAGCCGCAGCAGCAGCAGCAGCTGGCTTGCTGCAACAGCTCATTAAATTCATTCGCAGCTAGCACAAGAGAAATATTGTCGCAGTCAGCAGCAGCAGCTAAAAATAGCCAGAGCATAAATCTTGTTGGACGCTGCTTTGATCAGGAAGGCCTTAAATGCATTGATAGCAGACAGGTAGAAAAGTGCGGGCAGCAGCAAGGATAATGTGTTTTATGTGTGTGTGCTCAAGTAGTACACCCGCTGCGTGTGTGTGTACGTGTGTGTGTGTGTGTGTGTGTGTGTGTCAGACAGACACACAAGTCAATTGCGTTGAATCCACTTGACGCGACGCCAGTAAAAACAAAACAAACAAACAAATAAATGGAAGGCGCTAGAGGGGAGGAACAAGAAGGATGCTCTGCTGCTCTGAGCAGTCTGAGCAGTCTGAGCAGTCGTGAGAAATAAATCGGAGACAAATAAGACAACGATTTGGGATTTGTGTGGTCGTCTTTGGACTCGATCTCGCAGTGTGTTCTCAGTTTTGCTGCTCAGTTGCCATTCGACAATCGCGTCTCTCAGTTGTAGTTTCTTTTTGCTCTGGCGTGATAAAAACGAATGCGAATACGAATTCGCAGTCGCATATATTATTATTTTTGTTGCTATTGAGCTACGTGCGCGCATTTAAGTGACTATAATTGAATCGAAAAGTGCAGATACAGCTACGGATAGAGCTACAGATACATTGAGAAAGAGTTTTGAGAACGGATTGTGAAGGGCAACGCGTGTTTGGCACGCGTCCTCTGTCGCTGTGTGAGTTTGTGGTTTGTAGTCCCCCTTCTTAAAATATATTGGTGTGATTTATAAATAAGCGTGTTATTTTGGTCGGCTGCAAGTGTATCCGTGAGATACACGCACTAACAACAGCCAGAACAACCAGAACAACAACAACTAGTGACGCTTTTATGTGCAATTCACATATTTGCAATTTGCGCAGCTCTAAACATTTTACGGCCCCGTTTACTGGCGCAATTTTCACAGACCCCAAAAAACACAACACGACCGTTTTCCGAGCAAAAATATCACAAAAGTGCGACGCAAGAAGAAGACGTAGAAGAAGAAGAAGAAGTTCCCTTGCGATCGGTCTTTGACGTTGTCGCTTTTCTTTGCGTCTGCGACGAATGTCTCTCTCTCTCTATATATACATACTTACATATATTTATATATGTGAGCACTATAGATATTCTCGTAGTACGTATATATATTTGAGATTATATACATATTTATATATCTGTGACTTCCGTTTGCTGTAGTCGCTGATGTTGATGTTTTTGCATTTTGACTTATTGCCATGCCATTTGAAAATGCTTCTACTAGGCTGATAAATATATATATATATATACATACATACATATATGCCTCTCTAATGCTAGCTAATGTCGGTTCGACTCTTTATGGATGAAGATATTAATTGTGCGTAGCCAAATCGATTATTTAACTTGCTGTGCTGCTAAAAATATTGCGATTGGGGTTTTTGGAAAACTTAACTTTACTTTCTATCATCTGTGAATTATAATGGTGGAATATGGAATATGCTCTTTCAAAATGATCATATTAACTAGACTTGAATGTAAATATAATAGCCATATATAAAATACAGATGTAAACGCTAAAGAATATTATTATTGCAGTTTTTACTGTTTTTAAAAATAGTTTCCTTTGAAAAGATATTTTTCCAATATCTGAAAATTTTGATATTTTTGCAAACTGAATGGCTATTAGCAAAAAATTATTTATTAAAGTTTTGTATGCACATTGAAAACATAAAACTAGGAAAAAAGACATTTTGAATAATAATTAGAATTGAACTAGTTAGTATCCAAAGTTAAGATATTTTTTAAAAATTACCAGTCACTCATAATTTAATAATCAGTTGAATCTATAGCAATATGCATGAGCTCCGTAAGGGCAGAGCTTAGTGCAATTGGCGCAATATGAAGCATATGGAGGACAACTCGATTCGCAGCTAAATCAATCAAATGCAATGAGCTAGCAACAGGATGCAGCAGCAGCAGCAGCAGCTGCCGAAGCTGAAGCTGAAGGCGAAGCTGCTCAAGTTGGCAACTAGAAGAGAAGAGAAGAGAAGATGCAACAACAAGAGGCAGCAAGAGCGAAGCGAAGCGCAGAAGCCAAACAGATTATCCACGAGTGCGCGTCATGAGCTTGTTGACGGTGGCAGCCACAATGATAAATGCATTTATGCCGCATCCGTGCAACTGATTAGATGAAATTACAGACGCACGCGCCTAGGCAACCAGCAGCCAGCAGAGGAGACGCGAGGACAAACACATATTCATATATACATATATGTATATATACGGCGGGCCTTTGGGCCCACTTGCACTTGAGCGCATTGCAGCGCAAATTGAAAAAGGAAACGTAGTTCAGGCTAAGCTGACGCACGGCCATGCCCACAGCGAAAAACGCCCACAGTGACACTGTTGCCGCAGCAGCAGCAGCAGCAGCTAAATTAAATTTCCAGCAGTTTGCATTAATTTCCCAAACGCCGACCGACAGAGTGCGCCACTGAGCCAGCCCCCGCGCCCCTGCCCCGCCCCCTCTTTTGGCCAAACAGCAACAGCTTTTGCCGCCATTACTTTGGCAGCGAGTCGCTTTCCCAGCGAGTACAGCGAAATGTCCTGTATATCCTGCACGCAGCTCGATTTCAGCGCAGGATATTCGTTTAGCCGAATCGTTCGTTTAGCTGTTCGTCCTGCCCCGTCCTGTGTGTGTGTGTGTATGGATGCTGCTACGAGTGGACGACTCGGAGGATGCTGTCTCTGAGCCCGCACGACAATTTCCCAATTTCAGTCATCGTTTGCCGAGCGTCGTGCGCGCAAGTATCCAACTCGAGACACGGATACAGCGACTCTGCCTGCAGCAACAGCAACAGCAACAGCAACAACAAGAGAGCAGCAGCAGTAGCAAATAGCAAAAGAAGAAAAAAAAAAAGAAAAAGAAGAAAATTCTTTTCAGCTGTACGCGCAAAGAAAATTTCTGTGCAAAAGAAAAAAAAAAGTGGCAGCAGCAGCAAAAAGTGTACCAAAAAAGAAAAAAAAAACCCAAATGTGCTAAAGTGTATAAAATTGATTTAGTTAAAGAATAAAGCAAAACGCTGGCAAACAGCGCTGCGATTCCAATTAAAGCTGAGTAACTGAAACTGGCCAAAATGTGCGCGTTATGGTAATTTGCAAAAGCATTTTCAACTTATACACACGATAAATATTGTGCGAAAGGAGGCGAAAAAAGTTGTTGGCGATTTGGATTTGGATTTTGATCAAATATGAAAATGCTGCAGAGAAAAATTTCAGCACTTTTGCGAAAGTATATATATGTGTGTTTGTTGTGGGAGTGTGTGTGTGTGAGTGTGTGTGTGTGTATGGTGTGTTTTTTGTGTGTAGTATCTTTGTGCGCCTTAGTAGCTATGTATCTGTGGAATACGCAAAACAATTTGTCTGCGCCATTAGTAGCGAACGTTCCTTTTGATGTCTGTGTGTGTGTGCGAGTGTGTGTGCGAGTGTGTGTGTGTGTGTGTATCCTGCGCACAGCAGCCGACGCCGACGAAGCTGTGCGCTGCGTTTCGCATTGGGGCTGGTGATGGTCCAGAGCCTTGGAGCCCTACAGGAGCCACCACCACCAGCAGCACCACCAGCACCACCCTCAAACACCACCCTCAAACACCAGCAGCAGCGCAACATTTGCGGCGTTGACGCAGCCTCAACTCGTCGCAGTTGTTGTTACCGCTGTGTGTGTATCTGCAAAATACGCTCACACACACACACACTAACACACACACACACACACACACACACACACACGCACACCACTCAGTTGCCTAAGCTCGTTGGTTTTTCGTTTTTCTTGCAACAGTTTTTGTTTGTTTTAAATTATAAATCAAAATTAGCATAAATATTGAAATCAATTTGCGAGAATATCATAAAATTGCTTTTTCTTAACAATGCTTAGCAATTTAAGCTGAGCTGCAAGCTTATAACTAACAAAACAGCTAATGCATTAGCATAGATTTTCCTCACCGTACAATATTTACAATTCTCAGAAATGTGCATCAATAGTTGCGTTGATTTTATAAATTGAATTTTATATATATATATATAAGAGATTTCAGGCAAAAACACAAAGCGCAGCATTTAATACCCACATCCAATTATAAAGTCATAGCCGGAATTTGTTTTTAATTTACAAAGTTATTTTTGGGAATTTGAGTTAGATGCATAAGTAATTGTCTAAAATTTCTATGCACTTTGACAAGCTAATTTGGCATCTGTTGGAACTTAAAGCTACTAATGCTTTATGATTTAGGCGGAATTTATGTAATTGGTAGTCGAAAACAAAAAGCAAAACTATGTGTGTGAAGCTTTTCATAATAAACACACTCGGCTTTGATAAGCTTATAAATCGTAATATTTGAATGTACCTCAAATAAAATCCCGGATTTTAATCAACTTTGAGCAACGCCTTCAGTTAATAGGAAACTATATGCAGCTAAGCAAATATAATTACTGTGCTACCTGTACGGCTTGGCGCACTCTGAAATTGCATTTCCCTGTTTGTAATTAAGTCGGAAAAACGCTGCCGCAGCGGCAATATGCGCTCGAGAGTTTTCCTCAAAATCTGCGCCAAGTGCGCCGCTTCAGATAAACTGACGTTGCAGCAGACGGGCAAAAGCGTTGCACACCACAAATTGACATATTGCTGCCTGGTTCCCGGTGGCCTCGTTGATGATCTCTCCGGTTCCACTTCACAGCAGCAGCAGCAGCAGCATCATCATCGTTGTGTCCCCCCTTGTCAGTAGTCATGTGCACTTCTACGTATTTTGAACCCGAGCCCGAACCCAACTCCCACTGCTGCTGCTAGTTTCAGCTTTGGCTAGTTGGCTAGAAGCTGATGTCCTCGGGCACAGCTCCTCAACACAGCTCTCACAACTTCAATTGCGCTTCCGTTTTGCACTCGCTGTGTGCTGCAGATTGCGTATACGCGCCGTGGTACCGAGTCTCAACGCTCTGGCTGCTGCTACTCAACTCGCTGCCACATTCTACGCGCTCCCTTCCACCTGCAACACTTGCAACACATTTCGCTTTTATTTTACGTTAGATGTGCGTGCGTGTGATTGCAACTTTTGTGTGTATTTACGATTCTGTTTTGTTGTTGTTTTCGTTGCGCTGCTGGGTTGTACAACTGCGGCAGCCATTTTGTATAGCATACTTAGCGTACTATGAAGTTACACACACACACACACACACAGCTAAGCAGAGAGAGAGAGTGAGTAGAGAGAGAGAGTTATACACACTCGCACTAGCAGCGAGTGGCATTCGTTTGTTTGCACTCATCTTCTTTTTTTTCTCCAGATTTTCGGCATCTGCACAAATTTCCCAACTTTTTCGCAAATATATTGTTTTTTTCTTCATTTTTTTGCGCTTGTCTCTTTTGCTGTTTGGCTGCCTCGGCCAAAAGCAACGATTATCAAAAAGGACCAGCGACAACAGTTAGCCCATACAGCAGCAACAACAACAAGAACAACAACAACCTGAGTTCGAGCCGAAATCTTTGAGTATATATACAGCAACAAGATGATAGCCAAAATAATTTCAATTCCAAATACAAGACAAATGCACTTCTGCCTATTTTTCCGATGCCCCTCCAGCAAACCGAAAAGAGAAAGCAAAAGAAAAACGCGAGAAAATGTCGTATATAGTATTTATAAGACATCGATGTGTGTGTGTGTGTGTGTGTGTGTGTGTGTGTGTGTACATGGCCAAAGCGAAATGTTAAAAGTGAAATTATACGACGCCCCAGAAACTGTGTGTAGTAGTATTTTGCAGCGAGTAGCTGATGCTGATGCCCAAAAATATACATATATATGTATATATACACTTGGATTTCGATTCAGCGCCAGACAATTGAGCTATATATGTATATGTAAAATCCATATAAAATTGATTTGTTTGCCAAATCAATTATTACGTTTCTACTTAAGAACTATATGTATGTCGTAATGGCAAAAAATACATATTTCTCTTGGCAACAAAAAACATATTTTTAGAAATATATGCTTTTACCAAATTTTCCGGGGAAATTTCCGCTTGAACTGCAGAAAACAAATTATAAATCGCTATTGGGCCTCACAGATTATGATAACTAAAGTCAATCATTTTGCGTATTTTCAATAGAAATCGAAGAGCAATCATATAAAATGCAGAAATTGTTTAAATTTGCGCTGCATAATAAGCAGAATTTGTGAAGGCTTATTAAAATGGCAAAAGTGAACTTTTCCTGATTGCCTTCCATATCCAGCATTTTCTTGGAATCTTCTTATGTCTGTATGTGTGCGCATTTACATTTGACAGTATTGTTACAGTCAACATTTGTAAAGTTTGCTTTTTGATCTCATCTCTTCTCGTTTTTGCAGTCCGTTTTTATATGAGAATATTACATTAGTATAAAGCATAAAGTGTAACAAATTCTGCGAAGCTCATTTATATTCTGGAAGCAACCAAACTGCCTCCATATTTTTACCACGAATTAAAATATGTGCATTTTTTTATCAAGTGCAGCACAGCGCCTGCAATTCAGATGAAAAATATGACAAACTCTGCAAAGAAGATATGAAGTCTTTTTTAATATTTATGCATCTTTCTTTTTGAATGGCCTTTCGTTCGAATTCATTTATTATATATTCTTCTCAATTTAATTGGTATGCCTATGAAAATGTAATCCACTGCCCAACTCTTGCAATTAACAGATACTATATTATTGACCCATTTTCGGTTTGGACATCAACAATTCAGGCAAGTTGTAAACTTGTAAGGGGACAAATTGCAAACAGCACTCGGCAAATGCCAAACAAACCGAATTGCAGCATCGATTTTTGGCCAGAAGCAGCCAGCAGCAAGCATTGTTAGGCTTTTGCTTTGTTGACCATGAGTTTGGGGCCCACTTGTGCTGCTGCTGCTGCCTTTCAGGGCCTTTATTGCATTTTTCGTGTTCTATTGTGCAAAACTGTTCAATGCCTGCGGCAAGGCAAGGGCTCAAAGTGCATTTGCCATTTGCCATCTGGCTGACAACAGTCTCTGGTAATTTGATGTAATTTGATGCACTAGAACTAGAACCTAACCACCCAGCCCCTCCCTCTCATCCCTTAAGCCCTGTAGGGCTGCCTGCATTCAATTTGATTGTTTTGTATCACATCGCATCGCATCGCGTAGGTGATGCGCACCAAAAAAAGGAAGAGGACAACTATAGGGTTAACAATAGTGGTTTCAAATGTCAATACGTGGGCATGAGCGTACCCAGGATATGAGCTTGTGAGGTGCCAATATATATATGTCAACAACATTGTTTTGTTCGACAACATACGCAAAAGTCTATTTATTTAATAAAAATCCAGTTGCCCTCCTCCCACATTCCCAACATGCAATTTGAAGGGGCAAATTTTCATATTCACTTTACCAGGGAAATATTTTTTACATTTTAAATGTGGTATTAAAAAAGAGGTCAAACCATGATCGATACTGTGTCAAGAATGAATATCTGATCAGTTTTGGCCAAGTTATGGCAGTCTGAAGTCTGGGAAGGGCTGTTACAGGGACTCGAAAGCCTTTCCTTGCATTATTTTGTATACCTAATCCAAATTTCATAAATGCTTCAGTTTTAGATACACATCAAATAAAGAAGTTAAACCATGATCATAGCTGCCTCGGGGACGAAAATCTAATCCGTTTTGAGGAAGTTATGGGAGTTGTAGGTGTTTGAAAGGCATTTCCATGGACTATTTAGGCAATTTTTTGGCATGTGTTTCATAGAAAATCAAAATTTCAAAAAACAGAAAAACAGTTAAAAAAAAATTTTCCAAAAAAAGTAAAAAATATGAAATAAAAGTAGAGGAAAAACCATGAACAAATTGCCCTGAACCTTCAAAATCGGTTCATTTTTGACAAAGTTATGACAGTTTAAAGTCTTCAAAGGGCATTTCTTGGATACCAAAAACCACTTTTGAAGCCAACATTCTTGGTAACAATATTCTTGACGAATAAAATAATTTTTTCATATTGTGTGCATAAAAGTAATCGTTGAAAGTCCCCAAAAGGTACCTTCAGTATGCCAAAACCAAAAATAAGCTAGTGATACCTATCCATGGACTCGAAAAGAGTATGCAATAAAAGTATAATTCTTTCCTACATGTTTTCCGTTTAATTTAATTTCGAACTTCAATATTTTCCGAGTCTGATTGCTTTTTAAGCCAATTAAATAAATATCTGTATCTCTCATTCGCAGATTGTCGCTCAGCAACAACAACTACAACAGCAGAGCTAACAAATCAACTTTACACGCACACATACACACACACACACACACACACGCGTACACACACAGGCTACCACACACATACAATTGCAACAACAATAGCAATGTGCTGCCTGCATCTGAAGAACTTTAAATGCGCGATTCGTTTGCCCGCCCAGCGGTCAAAGTCAGCCAAGTGTCACAAGAGTTAAAGTCCTTAAAGGGTTAAATACCAAACGGAATATAAAGACTAGCAGCAGTTTAGGCAGATATCAAGAACAACAACAACTTCTACACACACTCACACACACACGCACACTCAAGTATTCAGACAGAGTCCTTGGTCCTTTTCGGGGGCTGTAAACAGCATGCCACGCCCACTGGCGCTGCTGCTGCTCAGCGTGCTCAGCCTGCTGTTGGGCGGCCCAGCGATGGGCCAGCGACCGCTGCTCAATCACACCTTCAATGCGCTGCCCATGTCCCAGCACCAGAGCAACAGCTACAACGGCAACACTAACAGCAACAACAACAACTATAACTACCAGGGTACGGGCAAACAGCTGCGCAACGGACGCCTCCACGAGCAGCCGCAGCCGCTGCCCATCCCGCTGCCAACGCTGCCCGGACTGGCGCAGCCCGTCCACGTCTACGATGACTATGAGGGCGAGGCGAGCGCGGGCATCTTTGGCTCCCGACCGCCGCCGGGCAGCCGGCGGGACACACGCCGGCGGCTCAATCTGTCGCAGGTGGGCGCTGGTGGGCTGCCACGCCCCGAGCGCGGCAATGGGCAGCGCGGCATTGAGTCGCTGCGCAAGGAGCTGATGAAGCCATCGGTGGGCGGACCGGGCGGCGGCATCTCGGGCAGCAGCACGGGCTATGCCTCCTACTCGGCCACCTCCTCCATTGGCAAGATCGATGGCCTGGGCGGCGTTGGCTCGGCGGATCGTTACGGCGAGCGCTTGCGTCAGCCCACAGGAGCGGCTGCGATGACAGCGGGTCCCGCGACTGGGCCGTATTCGACGCGCTTTCCACCACTGTATGCCGGCATGGATGGCGGACAGCCGATGCGTTCGTATCCGCGCAAGAACTCCATCAGTGAGCTGCTCAAGCTAAAGAAGAGCTTGAACCAGGCGGATGAGCCGGCTGGCGGAGTGACCCACGGCAACATGGAGGGCGATGCCGACGCCGATGGGGATCAGCTGGATCCCATACAACAGATCAAGGAGCGCATTCGGGACACGGCACCCCAGCCGGTGAGTAAATGTTGGGCAAGACTATATACTGCATGAAGAATAAAGAAGATAAAGCATCCTTGCTAACATATAACAAACTACAAATTGTTCCTATCGGTCAAAAAATGAACCCTTTATACCTAGACCGCTTAGCGATTATCAAAAAAGGTTCAGTTATTTGCCCATCTTCCGACTTTCGCGGTGGATTTTCAAAATCAACTATACAATTATTTGTCATACATGAGTTTGAAATAACTGAATCAAGTTATAAATTAAGCTCTGGGTTAAGCAGCATTATTATCCGAAAAATATTCAGCAACCCTTACAAATCCTTTGTAAATTCCTTTAATCATCACTTATCAATCTAACTTTTCCATTTTGTAATCCATAAACCCCTGCTCCTCACACAGAACACCTATGCACCACACACGGAATCGACACCGTCAACGGAAATCGAAGACTTGCTGGGCGTCAAGTGCAACTTTGAGACACCCTGCGCCTGGCTGTGGACCGAGCACCTGTCGGATGGCTTTCAGGTGATCAGCGGCACGGAGCTGGCCAAGAAGAACATGACGGGACTGCTGCCCGGCCCAGTGGCGGACAGCATAGACGATGCGAACGGACACTTTCTGTACGCTCGGGTGCAGCCGACGACGAAGCAGCTGAATCTGACATCGCCCTCGTTTAGCACGACGCTGGAGAAGTGCTTCCTGGAGGTGTACATGCATCAGAGCGACATGAGTCACGGACTGTCGCGTGTGGTGGTCGAGCCACTGCATCCGCAGGAGAGCAGCTGGGTGCCAGCGGAAATACAAGGCGACAACTTTCGCCAGTGGACACACAAACTGTTTCGTCTCGGTCGCATCTCACGTGACTTTCGCATTGTGTTCGAAATTGTGCCGGAACTGAAGCAGGGCCAGAAGGCGCATGTGGCGCTCGATAATCTGCGCATGGTCAACTGTTTCCCGGAGGGCACCAAGTCGGAGAAGTGCAGCACCTCGCAGGTCAAGTGCATGATGAACAAGGTGCCCGTCTGCATACCACTGCCCCGCATCTGCGACATCACCCGTGACTGCGACGATGCCGAGGACGAGCAGCAATCTTGCGGTGAGTACTTCCTATACACAAAAAACCTACAAACTACCTCATTGAAAAAAGGAAGTATTACTTCCTGATACATCCTTATCTACCAGTCACAAGAGTTCAAGCTGTTATCTATATTTTGCAGATAAAATACCTTATGGTGGACGCTGTGACTTCGAGGAGGACTGGTGCGGCTGGCGGGACTCGGGCAAGACAACGCTGACTTGGTCACGGCACACTGGCTCCTCGCCCACCCATGACACTGGCCCCGATGGCGATCACACCCAGCAGCATCTGCTGAACGCCACTGGGGGCTATTACATGCTCGTCAACATGAACCAGCACATCAACAACACCGATAAGAATGCCAACATTGGATTTGCCAGCAATGCCATCATGCTGAGCAAAACTTTCAATCCGCCGCCCTCGGTTCATGGTAATCCCGATTCGCCGTATCGCAACTCCTGTGTGGTGCGCTTCTACATTCATCAGTTTGGCAAGAATCCGGGCAGCATCAATCTGTCCGTTGTGGAAATGAAGGAGAAGGAGAACATCACCACCACGCTCTGGTGGAGCACCAAGAATCAGGGCAGCGACTGGCTGCGGGCCGAATACGTCCTTCCCAACATTACATCCAAGTAAGCTGATGTCCTTTCAACTGAGAGTCCCATTTAACATCGCACTTCCTTGCAGATATTACCTACAATTTGAGGCACGCATGGGAATGCGCATCTTCTCGGACGTGGCAGTTGATGACTTCTCCTTGAGCCCCGAGTGCTTTGGCCTCAACATACCCGACGAGCATCTCAACGGCTATAACTATTGGGACGTTAGACAGAATCTAAAGAGTCCCTCGCATCACGACTTTGAGCATACAAACTGTAAGTTCTACTTGATTTCAAACTCCTGTACGTTTGTCAAAGATTATCGGGATTTTTCTTCCCGAGGCATATTTGATTATGGTTTGACCTCTATATTGGATCTCTATTTAAATTTGATGACATTTTTTAAGTTTTGACACAAAACAAGCCATGAAGAGTCTCCCAAGTTCATAGAAATGATCTTCCAAGGTTTCAAACTCTCATAGCTTTGTCAAAACTGATCCGATTTTGGTTCCCGAGGCCGTTTTGATCATAGGCTAACATTTATATTAGAAGCACTTCCGAAATTTCGATCTTTTATGAAAGACATGCGAAAATAATGCTTATTTAGTCTATAGAAATGCCTAAAACTCCCATAACTTTGTCCAAACTAAACTGATTTTCGATCCCGAGATCTTTTTGGTCATGTTCAGACCTCTATACCAATTCTGCATTTAAGTCTGATACACTTATCCCCATTTAATGATTTTTCCTTTTCCCGTACAGATTTAGAATTAACTACCTGCGATACGCGGGGTATGATAGGACCGTCACAGACCCAGTGCGAGAGCGCCTACAAGGAGCAGAACCAGAGCCATGTGCTGCGCGAGGTGCACGTCGTCGAGGATCAGAGCACCTACAAAGGCATGCAGCGATGGAAGGTGCCCAACGAGGGTCACTACACGTAAGTCTCTGCCACTTTCGCCCACTATCTAAGCTAAACTAACACTTACCCGTTTCCTGCAGCATCATTGCCAAGGGTGCTGGTGGTGGACTCGGCTCCGGCGGCGTGGGCAGCTCTCGTGGTTCGGTTGCCGTTGCTGTGCTGGAGCTGCTGAAGAACGAGGAGCTGTACTTCCTGGTTGGTCAGCAGGGCGAGAATGCCTGCATCAAGTCCATGGGCGTGCACAAGGAGGCGGGCTGTGGCACTGAGCACGATCTGGATCTGGGCCAGTACAGTTTCCGCTCCAAGCAGGACATGGTCAAGAACATTTACATTGAGAATGGCGCCGGCGGCGGCGGTGGCGGCTCCTTTGTCTTCCTGCTGAACCAGGCGAAGAACGAAGCAGTGCCGCTGCTGGTGGCTGGCGGTGGTGGTGGCTTGGGCATTGGCCAGTACATCGACGAGGACTTTCAGCATGGCCAGCGAGCGAAGCCGCTGCAGCCGCCCGAGAGTGGCCAGATCAATGGCGAGCCGCTGAACAAGAAGACAGCGGGTCCGGGCGGCGGCTGGCGAGCCAAGGAGGATCAGGCCTTGAGTCCCACCAATGGCGCGGCGCTGCTGCAGGGCGGTCGTGGCGGACACTCGTGCTATGTGGAGCTGGCGGACAACGGCACCTCTGTGCACCGGCATGGACAGGGTGGCTTCGGTGGCGGCGGCGGTGGCTGCAATACGGGTGGTGGCGGTGGCGGCTATGCCGGCGGCGATGTCTACCTCAATGAGTCCAATGGCGAGGGTGGCAGCTCGTACATCAGCAGCAGTCGCAGCCTGCGGGATGCCAGTGAGATCTTTGCGGGTTCCAGCAGTGGTGCGGGCGCCATCATCATCATACCGGCCATCGAGGGCTGCGGCTGCGATTATCGCTGCGTGGCCTTGGATGAGTTTAGGTCGAAGGTGCGCTGCATCTGTCCGGATGGCTGGAGTCTGAAGCGGGATAATAATACGGCTTGTGAGCGGCAGGAGGAGGCGGGCAAGTCATCCTTCCAATATCTCGTTTCCATGCTGATGTTCTCGCTGGCTGTGCTCTTCATCTGCATTGCGGGACTCATCTTTATGTTGTGTAAGTTCTTATCAATGCATAGCATAAGCTCAGCTTATTGAACTTGTTGTTTCTGTTCCTCTAGACAATCGCTATCAGCGCAAGAAGCAGGCCAAGCTGCGTCACAAGATGCTCGTGGAACAGGATCTGCAGCTGAGTCGCCTGCGCCACAACATTGACGACTCCAATCTGAATAACTTTAATCCTAACTACGGCTGCGACGGCATTCTCAATGGCCACATCGATGTCAACAGTCTGCCGCAGGTGGCACGCGAGAGTCTTCAGCTAGTCAAGTGAGTAGGGAAGGGGATTTTATAAATAGGGAATGTGTCATTGGTAGGAAGCTTCTCTGAAGTCATTAAGTAAAGTCGAGCTTCTCTGGCTCGAGCGTCTATCTGCTGCTAAAGGGGTTCCAGCTATAGAGAACTTCGAGTTAGAAGACATTATAACAATATAATGCCCTAAACTCAAATCGGATTAAGGCATAGAGATCTTCTAGCTATAGAGAATTCCGATTGCAGTGTTCTCTAATGCAAACTAGTCTATGCTTGAGCCGTCTTAACAAACCCATAGTACATTATTATCCTATACTCTCACCTCCTTGAATCTCCTCGGATAATAACACATATGCTTTCCATCTTCACAGTGCTCTGGGCAAGGGCGCCTTTGGCGAAGTCTATTTGGCACTCTATCGCCATCGCGATGGCGATGCTGTTGAAATGCCCGTGGCGGTGAAGACGCTGCGTGAGGATCCGAAGCGTGAGAAGGAGGAGGACTTCTTGAAGGAGGCAGCTATTATGGCCAAGTTCAATCATCCGAATATGGTGCATCTGATTGGCGTCTGCTTCGATCGACAGCCGTACTATATTGTCCTGGAGCTGCTCGCCGGCGGTGATCTGCAAAAGTTCTTGCGCGAGAATCGCAATACGCCGGAGCGACCCTCGCTGCTGACGATGAAGGATCTGCTGTTCTGTGCACTGGACGTGGCCAAGGGCTGTCGCTACATGGAGAGCAAGCGGTTCATTCATCGCGACATCGCCGCCCGCAACTGTCTGCTGAGCAGCAAGGGGCCCGGTCGAGTCGTCAAGATCGCTGACTTCGGAATGTCGCGGGACATCTACAGATCGGACTACTATCGCAAGGGCGGCAAGGCGATGCTGCCAATTAAGTGGATGCCGCCGGAGGCCTTCCTCGACGGCATCTTCACCTCCAAGACGGACGTCTGGTCCTTTGGCATACTGCTGTGGGAGGTGTTCAGTCTGGGTCGCTCGCCCTATCCCGGCCAGCACAACACTCAGGTCATGGAGCTGGTGGTGCGCGGCGGACGTTTGGGTTCGCCCACCGAATGCCCCGTGGCCATCTATAAGATCATGGCCGACTGCTGGAATCCCACGCCCGAGGATCGGCCCACTTTCACCAGCCTGCTGGAGCATCTGACGGCCTGCACGCAGGATGCCAGCATTATGAATGCACCGCTGCCCAACATACTAGGACCCACGGCCTCCGAGCGTGACGAGACGGTCATCCGGCCGCCCAATGGCGAAGAGTTCTGCCTGGCCGTGCCGGACTACCTTGTGCCGCTGCCCGGCACTGGGTCACCACATGCAGCCGGTGCTCTGGGCGGTGGCGTCTATGCGCCCACCGCACAGCGCCAGCAGAATGCCTGCACACCGCCCGCTGTCACCTCGCCCGCCGCACCCAAGCCCACGCTGCCAGAGCCCATGGAGGGCGGCGAGACCTGGGAGACCTCGTTCATTCTGCCCAACTCGAAGAGCGATCAGCCGCTGCTGGGCGCCAGCGCCATCACCACCATGGCCAACAACGATGCGCAGCAGCTGCAGCAGCGCCATCTACAGGCGGCCGTCGTCGTCGCCAGCTCGGCAACAGCCACGCCCATTCAGCGCTCGCCCACGCACAGCGATGAGGCGAAACTGATCAGTCTGGATACGCCACAGCCGACGCCGACGACCATACAGCCGCCCTTGTCCTTTGCCTCGCAGCTGGACGGCATCACGCTGGACCCGGCCGCGCTGTCCAAGAGTCTGGCCAATGGAGGAGGAGGTGCGTCCAATGGAGTTGTGCCACCGGCAGCCAATGGCAGCGTCAAGCAGTCCTATGCCAATGTGCAGGTGCAGCTGAAAGGCGATGCGGACAGGGAGTGCAGCAAGCTGAATGGCAGTTTGCCAACGGGCAATGGTGCGATTATCAATGGGGAGACGCCATCATCGGTGGCCACATCAAATGATTCACCCTTCACCATACAAGGCTATGCGGAACGCTACAAGGACAACAACAATCATTCCGAAATCAGTTGTTAAAGCTGGCCAGCCAAAAAACAACACACAGGGTGTCTGTCTTATTTCTCAGCTGCAGCTACAGGGTGTCACAGCCCACAAGCTATCGATGTATGTATATCGATAGGCGTCAGTCACAATTTGTTTCGAGTGCTGAAGCGCATTATGAATATTTATAGCAAACAAAAACAGAAAAAACAAAACCAAGAACAAAAACAAAAACAAAAATCGAGTGAGAAGTTCACAAAAATTGTATTGTAATTTATAATGAAAAAGAAATTTGTATGCGTAATGAACACACATAATTACAAATTATAAATTACGAAAAAATTAGTTGAAAATTAGTTTAGTTTTAGTTATAGCTTAGTTTTTATAAGCCAATTAGTTTGCCAATTGCAAGAGGTTGTATATAAGTATTGAATAACTTGAGTTTTGCCAAGGTTTTTTGTGTTTATTGATTAATTTTATGTTTTAAGCTGATGACTGAAATGCTAAACAATATTCCTAAACAAACAAATTTGCTAAGTGGCAATTCAATTCTATTTTATATATAATTCATACATGCAGTCCATGAGTATCCAAAGCAGAAACCAACAACAACAACAACAACATGAACAAATAACAAAAAGGTACCAACGCATAGTCATTTATTAATTTATTTAATTATTTTATAGTTTCTTAAATGCAACGTAGTCCATATACAAACAGCGAGCATATTTTTGGAATACTTTTATTCTTTTTATTAGTTCCCGCTTTTTTGTTATTCTCATTTCTGTATTGACCTGTAAATAAAAGCTTCCGTCGTAGCATATGAACTTACGTATTTTATAACTAAGCTAAAATGTAGCATGTAACATATATACATATATATATAAAGAAAATATTGAGAAAAAACGAAAAACTACAATTTACAGGGTGATTTTTATGAAAATTCAGTTGTATGTTTAAAAAACAAAAATTAGCATAAACAAATTTTTGAAAAAAACAAAAAACCAAATAAAACAAAAATGTTTTCCGTTTTTAACTCATTTTCGTTGGGCTCCTTATGATTTATTAACATAAAATGGAAACTGAAATTGAAGAAAAGAATAATTAGAATGTGCAAGAAACTGTATGTAAAATATTTTCCAATTTATTTCGTTGACCAACCAAAGCGAGATCAGCGACAGCTTTAATTGGGCATCTCTCATTTGTTTAAATAATTAAGAGAAGACGAAAAATTGTTGTTTCTGCATGTGTTAAATTGCAATGCATTCAATGGTCGATGGTCGAAGGTCAAAGGTCAAGAGGTGGTTATTCAAATTTTTACATTTAGTTCAGACGTAACAAACAAGCTTTAAATTATATAATTTTTATAAAAATATATATACACATGGCATAAAAAATATACAACAAACAAAAAGTAAACGACATACATATTTGTATTTAACAAGAAATGTATGCATTAAAACGAAAAAACAAAAAACTTGATAAATTATACAATACACACAAAACCAAAAATATAAAAAAAACAAAACAAAATTGAAAACATAAAAAACATTGAGCTAAGCAGAAATAGCTACCCTGCTTAGTAACAATATTAACGAAACATTTAATTTATATGATGTATATGTACGTATGTTTATTAAATGTAAGCATATTCAGTGTGTATTTAAAGCGGCATATATAGTATATATGTATGTATGTACGACAGTGTATGACTAGGTATAATCGCATTAACTATGCCGATAATGATAATGTATGTATGTATATGTTTTGCTTATGTACAAGTCTACAGTTATATGCGCATACATCTATATGAATACATATATAATATATATAAATACAAATATGCATATATAAACATAATATACATATATATATATATATATATATATATATATATATGTACGACTAAACACAAACAGTAATTAATGCTGAATACGCGAAAATGGAATACATAATATTCGAGTATGTAAATTACATTTAAATGCATAGGTATTACATCTCATAAGAGCCGTTGAAAGAAAAATACAATAATAAGTGAAAGCGAAAGCGAACGAAGGATGTGTACAAACATGAAATGAGAACAAATAAAAATATAACAAAATATGCTCCACATTGATTCACAAAAAAAACAAAGAAAAAACCAAAAAAAAAACAAAAAAACGAAAACGAAAACCAAAAATGCTTCAAATATATCTTAACATCCACAGCTAAACAATTTAGAACTTAACTTTAAACTTACTTTTTGCTCAAGTGCGCAATCGCAACAAAACAATATTTATTTGCATTAGTTCTTTGCGATGATGATGAAGAAGAAGAAGAAACTAAGTACTTGTATGTCATGGAGTAAACATTTATACTATGTACTTACTTATATGTGTATCTATTATGGTTGTGCCGAGGCATGTAAGGGCGTCTCAGAAAAACCCCCAAACACAAATACATACCTACAAATATGTGTCAAATGTAAAAGAGAATACTCTAGCTTTCACACAGCTCAACATTTTGTACTGTATTATTTTTTTCTTTACTTAGTGGATGTAGTGGATGGGCCAAAATTGCATACATATATATATATATATCAAGGATCAATTGTCGAATGGTATACCATTTTAGAAGACCTCCATTAACAGCTTGTGTTCTTTCGTTGTCACATTAATATCCACATTGTACCCTGATGACTCACCTTGTGTACCTAAGTCCAGAACCTGACAAGAGTTACATATTTATTGCAAATACCATACAAAACAACATACACACACACACACATACACCCACACACACATACTTACACACACATATATATATTGTTAATGTTGGCGCGCAGTTTTCGATCTATTTAAGTCGATTGTTCAGCTCAGTTCACAGTTTTGCCGACCATCCACTGCTGCCCAGGCCAGAGAACATATTTATATACATTTATTCGGTAGTAGGAAACGTTTTGATTTTATTTTAAAGCATATGCCGCCAACCCAATATCAGTAGTTTTGGATACACTTCATTGCTCAACAATAAAATGTCGCAACGAAATTTATGAAAGAAAAAAAAAACAAATATACAAACAACAAATACTATAAACAGTGCGAAAAACCAAATAACGATATCTAAGTATATAAAAAACAATAAATAGTATTTTTTATATACTTAATAAATGAATGGACAACATCCAGTATAACAAAAATACAGGCGTAAATTAGCTCTAGCTATAAACAAATATATATACATACATAATAAAGTAAAAATTGAAGGTTTTCATTTAAATGGTAATTTATTTTGTTACATTTAAAGCAAAACAAAAAGAAAACACAATGAAAAAAGATAATGTTGAAGAGAGCAGAAACGTAAAGACTAGAACAACATTTTGTAAGCAGAAATGTGAGTTTAGATCGACAGAGGCAGAGTTAGTGAAAAGTGTGCTAATAATAAAATGAAATTTATGGAAATTGTTATATGCAGGAGTGGGGACAAATTGATAAATGAGAGAACTAAACAAAAAACCAAAAGAAAACGGCACTTAAGCATACAACAACAAAAGTCCATTTAGTGTTTACTAAACTTACATGAGTCGCAAGCAAAGCACATTAAAAACAATAACAAATAAATGCATAAATACATACTAATAAGAAATGGAGGTTTTGCTGAACAAAAAATTCTCAATCGAATCTCTCTAAATCGAATGGCGTTAAGAATACATATATAAAAAAAACATTTTTTTAAATCCATAACAAATATATGAATCAACTCTCTAAGTATTCAAAGTGTGCTTGAGTTAGGTAAACTATTTATAATTTTCACAAAATACTTAAGTAATAAAAAAAACAAAAACCAAAAAAAAACATACAAATAAAACCACCTTTTCTCAAATACTCTACATGTCTCAAAATCAAGCCCCCTGTGAAAAGTTTGTGTACAATTTAATTGAAACACAAACACAATTTCAATATATAGTGTATGAGCATAGGTAAAATGGGCTTTTTGTATGCAACATTATTAATTGGTCCTTGTTTTGTCTATGGCAATGAATTAAAATGACATAGCTCTTTTAATTCCATAATCACAACATCTCACAAGCGACAAAGCTCTTAAAACCAAAAAAAATATATGAACAAAATGAAATATATAAGTACATATATTGAGAAATCACGAGAGCCGATGTAAAAGACAATTTTAAAGATGGTAGCGTGTAAGCGCATGAATTGTGAAAACTGAAAACGTGAAAAATAAATAATAATAAATGAGAATTCATGTGTAAAAAAAAACGACTGAAAATTGTTTTCATTTCTTCCAACCCATTGAAACACAATCGATGTTTTTTTTTACAATTTCCTTAATGGTTTTTATTTAATTTTTTTTATATTTTTTCTTTAGCTTTTCCTCAGTTTTCATCATCTTCGTCTCTAATGAAAAATTACTAAATTCAATTATTTGCATGCCAATAAGAACTAAAACCTTTAAATAGCGTTTTACAATTTGTTGTATAGATTTTGTATTTGTTTTCATGTATTATTTATCATAGTTTTAGTTTATATTTTCTCTAGGCTCTAATTTATATAACTGTTATAAAAAAAAAGAATAAAGTCGAGTTTTCTAAATTTCAAATAACTTCTCGAGTTATTTGCAATAAGCAAAGGTTTTAGCAAATAAATAAACAAATGAACGTTTTCTTTTCTTTCTTGTTTTGTTTTGTCATTATTTTGGAAGTGTATTTTTTATTGATGCGCTGCAATTTACAAAACATATATATATATAATCGTTTAAAATAAAATATAATAAATTCTAGGCATAACATAAAAATATTAATTGCACGAAATGTCTTTTGTGGAGACCCCCAAACTTACGAGTTATGTTACCCAATTCATAGCTCGGACAACAGTTATTTGATGGAGTTTTGAGTTTGAGTTGGAGTTTGAGTTATTGGGAATGCGGCGCAGACAACTGGAAAGATCTAGTAGAATTGGATGCCCCTGTTTGCTACTAACTGGATGGAATGTTCTTACTATATGTGTGTGTTTCTTTGTGTTTCAAGTTTAATTTCGCTTTGTTAGTTCTTTAATTAATTTATAATATAAATTTCAATAATGACGTTTCGCTAATTGTGTATACAATCTCATGTCAAAAACTTCGGTCAGTTATATATATATATATATAATTTGTCTTGTTTAAACTTCACTTTGCGCTTTCATTTTGCTGATTACGCTTAAATTTTAGGCTGCAAATGCTAAGAAATTATGTTTTGATGTTTATATATAAATATAATTTTTGTTTAATTATTTATTGGTTTGTTTTGTTTCATTTTCGCCATATTTGTTTTCCATAATATACATATACATAAATTGAATTTTGTATATTTATAATCTGCATGTTTTGTTTTCTTTTTCAATTATGTTTGTTGTTTTTCTTCTTGTCGTATATAATTCTGTTTTCGCTTTTGTGTTTTGTTGTTTGTTTGTTTTTCTTTTTTTGTAATATATAAATTGAAAACTTAATTGTAATTGTAAAAATGTTAAAACTAGTAATAATATTTATAATTAATTAATTAGCATAGTTTACGTTACGTTTATGTAATTTAAAGCAATAACAAGCCATTTTTATAGTTTTTTGTTCTTTTGTTTTGTTTTTTGTTTTGTCTCTCTAATCATTTGTTGCCTTTTTGTATCATTAAATTTGTTAAATAGTTTTCTCTTTGTTTTCTTGCAAAATTATTCGGATTTACTAATTACTGCAAATTGCTTCATTAACTATGACATAGTTATGTTTACTATATATGCCAACGCATATATATATATCCATAATAAATTTAGTACAAGTGTTTTGTTTGTTTTGTATGTGTTTTCGCGAAGGTGGAATATTTTATTCTGTATATATTATATATACGCATTAATTAGTTTTTGTTTTTTTTTTTTTATTATTATATTGTAGTTTGTTTACTTTTACTTAGTTGACTGCACAAAATTTACAAAAATTACGTCTTCAACTCGCCAACGAGAGAACCGACACCCTGGAGAGGCATTTAAAAGTATCTCAAAAATTGCACAATTGCGTCACACCTGACAGCGGACAGCAGACAGACAGACAACAAAAACACACCTGTGTTTGCTGTCACTACACCTGCAGCTGCATCTGTGTGTGTGTGTGTGTGTGTTTCTTATTTGTTGTTTGTTTTTTTTTGGATGCGCGCAAATGCCATTTTCTATTAACCCGATGCATTTGTTGTTTGTTTTTTTTTTGTGGTTTTGTTTTACTCGTTTAACATATATAAAAATATGATTATAATTATTTGCTAAAAACCTCTAAAATGTACGCCATGTTTAAAGCATTTAGAAATTGCAAAAAGAAGAACATCACCAGACAAGATTTATGCTGTTGTTGTCGTCTCTCGGCCAACATCACTTACGCCGGATTATTACAAAAATGGTATCAAACGCGCGATCTTGAGCGCATTTTCCAGAAATGCACTCCACATATCATTCAGTCGCTTCGAGCGCGACATAAGAAAACGCCAGGTGAGCAGCACGGCGACCACTTTGACCAGCTGATGCAGATAGTACAGTCTGCAATGCGATAACAATTATAGTAATATGATATATATAAGCAATTATAGTGTACACCCACCTGACCATGCGCTTTCTGCTGGCGGGCAGCGATTCGGGCCGCTGTTTGAACAAAAACTCCCTGAAGCCCAAAACGTAACGCTCCACATACTTATCCCAGTTAATGTTGCGCACATCAAAGACGAATATCTCACGATCCTTGGGACTGAGCGTGTGCAGCAGGCCATTCACATTGTCATCCTTGAAGCGCCATTGACGTGTGGCAAAGTATTCTAAGCATTCGACAGCTTTGGCAATTTTGTTTTGTACATTGACAACACTGCAAAGATTCCAAATGAAAACAGTATGCGTTAGCCACTTGCATTGGTATTAGTGAGCTTTGCAGCGCTAAGCGGCAAATACATTGAACTACACTATGCGTGTGCGGTGTCTGTGTGTGAAAGCTCTAGCTTGAAAGCTTTGACAAACTAAATTTTGACTTTAAAAATGTTTACTATAATTGTAATTGTTATTTCTCAAAGAAAAAATTGCTTAGATTTATATTATTGCTTATGTTTAATCTTCTATAATTATAAGCACTACTTACAATGGCTTCTTGCCCATTATGCGCGCCACACCATCCAGTATGTAGGCTGGTAGAAAATGTTTTAATATACAATTCAGCGTGTTCATTGGACGATTCATGCGCAGGTCGCCAGTTGGATACCACAGACAGCCCTCTATATAAAAAAAAACACATATTTAATTGTAGACCTAAGTCAATGTATAGCTAGAAGCAGAACGTACCCAAGGGATGTTTGCGCACGCTGCACATGGCATGTTTGACAAACTCAGACCATATGATGGGATTACGTTGACCGGTACAACAATTATAGATGAGTAAATTATTGGATTTACGCGTCGCTGTGCGCCAGGCAGCGGCTATCATTAGATTAATCACAATATCGACAGGTACCATATCGGCCACATAGTTCTTCTCGCACATCATTGTGCGGAACAGGCCCTTGGCCAGCGCCGAGACTAGACCCGTTGGCCCATTGAAGTTATCCACCCAACCGGCAAAGGGCTCATTCAGGCTGGCAGTCACTGTAAAAAGCATAAATACAATCAGTTATATAGTCAAAGCAACTACTGCGAGGGTTTTTTCTAGTTCTCTTTTGTCGTTTGACTCTCTACAACTATATAGTCTCTATTTCGTTTCTTTCATTTTGAATTTCAGCTATTGTACTCTTGTCCGTCTGTCTGTATGTACGTAAACTAGTCCCTCAGTTTTTGAGCTATAGCGATGCAACTTTGCACAGACACTTATTATTCAAAGAGACAGCACATTGGTCGGAGCCAGCCGGATCGGACCACTATATCTTATAGCTGTCATACAACTCTAAGTCGGTTTTGGCCATAAATCCGATGTTTTCAAAGCTATCGCTATGAAGCTTTTCATAGAGACTTATTATTAAAAGGGACAGCACATTAGTCGGAATCGTTTGGATCGGAACACTATACCTTATAGCTGTCATACGAATGTACCTCATTTTTGAGTTATTCGTTGATAAACTACAAAGGTTGCTTGGCTAAGCTTACATATGCATGTTGGTAGTGTAACTGTGTGTATCTAGAACAAGCTTTGACCCCTTTTCCACCACTATTATGTTTTAAATTTTCCAAAAAAAAAGGTTCCCCTGTGTGTTAGTCAACCACATACTAATCATCAATCAGTCAGTCTGTCAGTTAGTCAGTTATATCTATACAATTGAGAACGTACCAATTGAGGGCCTCACAATGGCAACGGGCAGATTGCCAGCCTCCTTAAGTAACATATGCTCCGCTAAGGCTTTTGTAAATGTGTACGTATTGGGGCGCTTGCCAATGAGGCGTGGTGTCAGCTAAAAGCAGAGAAAGAATAGAGAAGAAGATGGTTCAGTTAGATCAGGTTTATAGCAAGCTGTTTAGCTAGACTCTGACCTGATCGAGTATATCCTCCGGAAGCCAGTTGATTAATGAGATGATATCATCGGGATTATAGGGTGGTGCATAGATAACCTCTGATACATCGGTTCTATCGCAATTGCAATAGGCAGTGGATACATGAATAAGTGCCTGCAAGAGACAAACAGTTTAGTAAGCACTCTTTTTCCAGGGTATTTGCACTACTACTCACGTCTAGGGACATCATGCGATGGCAGAGCTCGACCAAACGTTTCGTGCCCAGCATATTGATTGTGACTGACAGTTTGAGCTTCTCATCGAATTTCACAGTGGCAGCTGAATGAAATACAACGGAAACATTGCGACAAAGTAGGGTCTGCATTGAAAGAAAGAGAAACAACATAGATATAGTTAGTACTAGAGTAAATAGTATTTTCACTCATTTCACCCACCTGATCGCTCTCCGAGATGCCCAGCTCCTCGGATGTTATATCGCCGGATATGGGTATGACTTTGCTCAATTCCTTGGGCTTCTCGCGACGCAATGATTCAAAAAGCTGTGCAGATAGAAAGATTGTTAATTATTTATGTTTATCAGTGGGTTGCTTATCTAGTTTTATAGTTACCGGTGCATTTAGGAGTTCCGTGAGACGCGCCGAAACCTCCTGGCCGCGTTTCGGTCGTATCAGCAGATATATGTTTCTTATATCTGGACATGAGCGTAACAGTTTCTCTACCAACACCTGGAAAATACATTGAATATAAATATATATATTTAGTTTATATAAGCAGCTAACTAAGAGCTAAGCACTCAATACTATAGCCTAGTTTCGAGCTCTTGCTTTTGATTAATCACTTTAGTTACACATTTAAAAAGTTGGATTGCATTTTAGTTTGACTTAAAACCAAATAAATTCGTTGTGGCTTAAAACAAAATAATTTTGGTTTATTTGTTAATTTATTTGGATGACTTTAATAATATTTTGGCCTAGTTTGCAGCACTTGCATTTAAAAAATATGTTTTAGTTTCACAGTAAAAAAGTTCAGTTGAATTTGACTTTCAGCTAAGCTTAAAACTAAAGAAAAACTTATTGTGGCATTAAGCATAAAAAATTTTGTAATTTTAGTCAATTTAATTAATTTTATTTAATAATATTATTGCCTAATTTCGAAAGCTTGCTTTTAATTAACCAATTTTAGTTATAAAGTAAAAACTTCAGTTGGATTTTGGTTTAAGTTAAGCTTAAAACTAAACAAACTTCTGGTGCCAATAAATATTATTTAATTTGCAATTTTATTATATTTATTTAGATGAATTTAATAATATTAAGACCTTAAAACTACAGTAACTTCTTGAAGCATTCAATATTAATAAATTTGGAATTTTAATATATTTATTAGATGAATTTAATAAAATGATGTCCCAAAAACTTCTTCAGTCTTTCAATATTATTAATTTTGGAATTTTAATAAATTAATTTAGGTAAATCTAATAATATTAATATCTCAATTAATGAGTTGTAGTCCTTTCTCATAAACTAACCCCACTGCCATACATATAGGACATAACCACTGGGCTATCAACTATAATTACGGTCAACCACCAATCAGGCAGTTAAGTGACTTCCAAACAGTTCAAGTGGCCGCCAAGTGAGCAGACATGGTTAAACGCAAATCGAGTGTTATCAATAGCCACGTGTGAGAGTGCTAAGGACATTGACAGGAAGTCACGCCCAATACAAAAACAGAAAGAGAAACAGAAAAAGACAACAACGATGTGAAAATGGTTCACAAAGAAATTACAGGCCAGACAATAGATACAAAGGGGGCTGTTGGTGTGTGGGCGTGGTCTGTTGTGACGTGTGGCACAGGTAGGACAGGCTATGACATTTTAATTACAGTGCAAGGATTACAAAATCGATGACTGACTAACGCCCCAAGCGACAGTGGCAGCAGCGCATTCAAATCGCACTTGCCACACTGTGCAATCGAATAGCAGTCTGAGCGGCGCCGACGCCAGCGATTACATGTCATAATGACGCAGGCAGGAGGCATGCAACACACACACACACACACACACACATGTACACACGCACACACACACATATGCAAAACAATGACTGAAATTGGCACAACAGCCGCAGGATATATTAGGAGTCGAGGCACTGTAAAAGTTCGTGCGTGTGTGTGCACACACACTTGACGAACAATTAGAGCTGTTGTGTGTGTGTGTGTGTGTGCTTTGGACATGCCAGGACGATGAGTCAACAGCAGCAGACTTTCCGGCTGAGATGCGCTTTAAACACTCGCTTGACATATCTCCTTGTTTGCTTTCTAAGTTTGTTGCTAAGTATTTGTGTGGTTAGAACAACCACAATTTCAAGCAGAGCTTTAGCGACTAGGGTGTGGCTACATCAGAGTTCAACAATCCGCGTTGCAATCGATGCAAATGGCACACGCGGCGTATGCGTGATGCGTGGCTAAGTAGGCAATGCAAATTGGTAAAAGTGATTTGTGCGAAGTTTAGCTGGCTAGTTGGCCTTTAACGTTTATTTGCACCTTGGACAAGCGCTGCAGCCAGTCCACCCATAAAAAAGGAAAGTTGTAACCTTTAACATCGTTGGGCATTAAAGTCGTACGATTTGCTTTTGCTTAGCAGCTGTAGAGAGTTGTTCAAGTGCTTTGTTTGCTATCGTGACAACGAAAAATCGTATTTGCTTTATCAAGAAATATAAATACGCGTGGTTTTTTCTTTATGCGTTGCATGCACTAATGAATCGATTATTCGATAGCAAAGCTTTGCTTGACAAATAGTGTTATAATCCTATTCTTGTGGAGATCATGAGCATAACACAACAATAATATCGATAAAACGACCAAAATCGATCAAAAATATAAATCGATAAATTGAGCATTCGATTAATCGATAGCTTAACTTAGCAGAAAAACATATAACTACAAGAAGCTTACATGACTGCTTTAAAATACGACACTTGCCATTATCTTTATCTGTATTCTATCATAATTAATCGATTAATCGATTATTATTGTAGCTCAAGTTTTCTTGAAAAATCATACTCCTGCTAGAGAGCATCAGCATAACTTCAAGACGACAAATGCAAAATAAGCTATGCTCCCATTGCCAACATTCTAGCAACGTAAGACCGATTAATCGATTATTCGATAACTTGATTTTAAGGTTTAATGGTATAACTAACACATTAGCGATTAAGGAATGACTCACCTTGCCCATAAAGCCGGTGCCGCCCGTTATGAACACGCTGCGTCCGGCATAAAACTGTCCAATGGGCACATAGCTGGTATCATCGACTCTGTAGCGCTCGTAGGGTGACTGCAGGCCCCCATTGCTGGGCAGCGCTGTGGCCGGCGCCGCTCCGCCCAGCAGCGCCGCATTGAGGCCCGCCGCTGCCGACGCACCAGCATGGCCGGAACCACTTCCGCTGCCACTGCCGGAGTTGGCATAGCTAACAGCTGCGTGCGCTGCAGCAGCAGTGAGTCCATTGCTGCGCTGATGCGATGAATGGCTGCCGTTCAGTAAAGAAAATGCAGCATCGCTACTGTTGTTGTTGTTGAGGATGTTGCTGCTGCTGTTGTTGCCGCTGCTGCTGCTGTGCGGTTGCTGTGCGGGCTGTGGCGACTGTTTGAGGCTGTTGCTGCTGCTGCTGCCGCTGCTGCTGCTGCCGATGCAGTTTTCCGTTTCTGTTTTGTTGGCGACGGCGTTTGACATGTTCGTTGCGTTCTTATTGCTCTGCTGCTGCCGTTCTTATTATTGTTATTGTTATTATTTATATTTTTTATATACTTGTTACCCTTATGTTAAACCTCGCACTTGCGTTAGTTAGGAAGCAGTTTTTTTTATCATTTGCAATGTGCGCTTTCAATTTGTTCTTCAGCTAAAATTAGTGCGTTATTGTTTCAAGTTTCGCTTCGGAAGTTGTGTTTTTGCTCTGTTTTGTGTTGTTTTCTGGGGAAGTTTTCTTGGAATACGCCTGCCTTGTTGCTGCTTAGCTATTAGCAATTAAATTTCACAGAATTTTGCTGAATATGTTGCTGCCGTCGTTGAGCGTTTTTCCATTTTCGTTCGTACTGCGGCAGTTGCTCAGAAACAAATTGGGAGACTGGGTGTGTAGAAGAAAGGAGGACGTACAGGAGGTAAAAAGAGTCCTGTCCAGTTGTCTGCTAGGTCTGTATATAAGTGTGTGGAAGAGACGCCAGAAGCTCAATAGCTGCTAAGTTTGTATGTGCTGCTTGGCTGTAAAAATGAGAGAGAAAAATAAAGATTAATATTTAATGAAATAAAATAATAAAAAAGCAAGGTAAAGAGCAGTGAGAAAGATAATTGTTTTAAATGCATTCGACATAATTATTACAATTTAATTTATTGTATTTATGCACATAAACATTTCACAGATTCTTAAAGAAAATTCAAGCAGCCTAGATGTTAGATTTGATTTTCCACGATAGCTACTAGAAGAACATTTATATTCTGATTTGACACGAAATGGCGGTTTCGATTTGACAACAAAATTACTTTGCACATATATGACAAAACGAAATAAAAACCGTCTGTAAGCAATTTATATTTGGCTCGACAATTCAAATAGGCTGAGTTGGGAAACTTGGGCAAAAGTGAGCCCACATCACACATCACATATAACATCACAGACTGAAAGCCAGCCGCTGCTGTCTATCTATCAAAGTGTCATGCGAGCGAGCCTGTGCCTAAAAATAGTTGCCTTTGACATATGGCTGGTGCGTGAGGAAGCCCCAAAAACGGATGCCGCACAATGCTCCGTTCAGGCAATGGGCCAACATCAGTTTTTGGGCGCACCAGTGACGTCGATGGTCCAATTACTGTCCTTGGGCGGACCAAATTCCAAATGCAATGACGTCTGAGACACGAAACTACAGATGCTACCGCATTATCCTTTGACACAAACACACACACACACACATAAGTACACTCAACCGCAATTCAATTGAACACGCACAATAGAACAGAATATGCAAAGCCCTTTAGAGACTTTAAGCCGCTTAAGCAAAGGCCTCCGAGCCAATTGTGGAACTAACCAGCGGGTGAAAATCAGCTAAAAACCGCACCAGAGAGAGAGACACGCTGCTGTCGATATCGATGACAGTTAACGAATGCGCACTCTGCCGCCTGTGGACGGGCATTCTATATTGAAATGTCCAAGTGCGAAGCTTCGCGACTAAGTTATTTGGCGGCAGCGCGATTATTTCCCACATTTCTCGCACGTCTTCAGACTAGGAACAACTTGAGCAGGTCTCTAAAGCACTCCAGCCAGCCAGCCTAGCCTAGCCGCTAGTTAGATGCGCTACACTAAGCTTTTCACACGGACACATCACACACACACACGGATGAAAGCTCTGCGCCTAGGGCACTTGCAAAAGCTCACTAATACTAATGCACTTAATACATATTAGTCTTGCAGTTCGTCCCACAACAACTTATATGCTCAGCCAAATGCGTTAGCTGAATTTACAAATCAGACACACGTCATCTTCGCACTAAGTTGACGTTGTAAACTGTTGAATGAATGTCAACAAAAACCAAATGACGACGCCAACAACACTAAAGGGGGAAATGCAAATGTTGCTAAGTGATTGTTGTTTCTACTTTTTGCCCAAACAAAAATGACCATTTCGTTAGAACTGTGTGCTGTGTGCTGTGTGCTGTGTGTGCCAGAAAGGTATAATAAACGATTCCGTAACCCTATGGCAAAGACAGAAACACACCCAATACACAAAGTATTTATATCGATCAGGGTTCAAGTTGTCGCATGTAAACAGCATCCACTTGCATTTCCCCTTCCCCGTTTCCCAGCGAAAACTTTGCACCTAATGCCAAACGGGGAAATTATTTGCCGTAATTGCCCTTGCTAATTACCATAAGCAGCGACTATAACAACAAATGTGAAATTCAAATTAAACACTGTCCAAATATTGAACATTGACAGGAACGCATTGCGACGTTTCATTTGATGTTGTTGTTGTTGTTGATGCTAATGATAATGATAATGATGATGTTATGTTATGTTGCAGGGAACACATCTCAATAAGTGCCGGACATTTGAAATGCGTCTCAAATTCAAGTCCAAGCTTTGCGGCCAGCCCATATGGCTTTCACTTTTAAATATCTAAATTCCGCAATACGCTGTTGTTGTTATTTTTAGTTTATTTAAATTTGGTAATTTTTTTCCATTTTTTTTGTTGTGTTTAACCAAAATGCTCAAAACTTTCGTTTTCATTTGGCGGTACAGCAAAAATCTATTTCCAAAGAGACAGAGAGAGAGAGAGAGAGAAAGAGCGAGAGCCAGAGAGAGAGATTTCAATTTTTGTTCGTCTTAGTTTTTGGTCATTTGTATTTAAAATTTCTTTCACTGACGCAGCGTTTATTTGTTGTTGTTGGGTTAAGAAATGTGTTAAAATGCCCGATGAAATTGGCACAGCTTTTTCATGATATTATCGAATCATATCCGCTGTTTTGAGAGGCCATCAAACGACCGAGCGCGCTGCCGTATAATTAAAGTTTAAACAACTCAAAGACGCAGACGACGAAGAAGACGAAGACGACAATCGAGCGGTCTCATCACGTAACTGTAAATTTATCAATGGAGCTTCCCAGGCAATCCAGTTTTTTTCGGTCAGCCACTAAACAAGTGCTGCTGCTGCTGCTGCTGCTTCTTCTTCTTCATCATTGTCTTCTTCTTCTTCTTCAGGCGCTGCCGCCGCCTCATTCTAAAGTGAAATTTCTTGAAAATCCGCTTTTTCATCGCATGATTTGGCGCTCTCTCTCTCGCTCTCGCTCGCTATCCCTCTCTTTCTCTCTCTGTCTCTTAAAAATTCGCGCGCCTAGGTAAAGACTTGGCTGAGAGCCGCAAGTACCATCGCACCACCGCACCACCGCACCACTGCACCACCAAGCGAACCACGCCTCTGCGCGTGTTAACCAAACATGAAGACAAATCTGTAACTGCAGCGATGTGTATAAATTTGTATGTGTGTGTGTGCATGTGTATGTGCATATGTGTGTGTGTGTGTGAGTGCTGTTAAACGGTAAACATTCAACCTGCCTTGACAAGGTAGTTACACTGTTGTGCCTGTGTATTGTCTGACCCATTTCCTATAATCGTGCCGCATATCATCATCGTCAGCGTCATCGACTTCGAAACAACGACAACAACAACAACAACAACGACAACTGGCCCTGGCTCTTTTTTTTCATACGACGCTGTTTCGTCTTTGTCTGTTCATTACTGTCTACGTTTTAGGCCAATACCCTTGGCAAAAACCGGACAATAACCACTTGCCCAATGGGTCTGCAACCCGACGAAAAGAAAACGGCTGAGCAACAATTGCGCAAGTATGCTTCGAATAATTTCTATAAATTCTAAAAAAAAAAAAAACTATATACAAAGCTAACAATTGTAAGCCTATATAGCATATGTTTTTCTACCTTTATTTTGTTTTCTTCTTTATTTTCTTTTATGTTATAAAGTTTATTGTATAAAATTTAAAAAAATTAAATTTATTTTTTTAATTTAAAAAATTTGTTGAACAGTTAAATTTTTTTTATTTTTTTTATAGTTTATTTCGAGCACATTTTAAAATAGCTATTATTTTCACTCTCTTTATATATCTAAAAATGTTTTCAAATATTCTCTGTATTTTTTTCTATAAAAAAAAGGTTTTTATAAAAAAAGTTTTAAAATAAAAAATTTTTTTTTAAATGATTGGTAAACTTTTCTTAGTTGTTTTATAATATATTTAAAGCATATGTAGCATTAATTTTTGTTCACTCTCATCAGATATCTAAGACTTTAGTCAAATAAATATTTCTGTATTTATTGCTTAATATAAAAAAAAGTTTTTAAAAAAAGAAAATAGGTTCTGAGAAATTTTATAAGTTTTTTTTTATATTTGAGCACATATAATAATCAATAGTATTTTCACTCTTTTCATATATGTATGTATCTAAAACTGTAGTCAAATAAATATTTTCTATATTTTTGCCGGAAAAAAAAGCTTCAACTATATTTATGGCACATGTCACATTTCTTGTTTCTTATTATAATTTCGATATTAGAAAGTACGTTTAGTTGCGTTGGTTGGTTAAGCGACCCTTATACGATTTAGCCAAGCTTGACTAAAGACTTGTTAAATTGCAAAGAAAGTTTCGTATCAAAAAGCTAAAAACAATTTCTAGTTGTAACTAAATGTGAACATTTCTTTAGGGCATTCAAATTACGTTGCAAGACATTTGACTTTGGCATTCTGCTTGCTGATTACACTTGAAGACAACTACTGGCAGTTGTCGCCTCGGCTTCTAGGTTCTAGACCTTGGCGCTAACAAGGTTTACAAGTCAAGTCTTTTGGGGGTATACGGTAAATGGGTTCTCTGTTGCGTTACAAATGCGGAAGCGTTTTCTGAAGGTGCGCTTTTGGGTCTCGTGTTTGTTTTAGCAATTGCCTTTGAAGATTGTTTCAATCGCGGACAAACGAAAGTTCAAATATTACTATACTATGCTATGCCATACTATGCTATACTAGACACAACACATTTTCACTTTTCGACAATGGGGCAGCACACACATTATACACATTATGTAAATGTAAGTCCCGAGCGGATGCTGGCCACAATGTGGCATCTCTCATAATGGGTCTGTGCCCTCTATTCTATTGAACCTTTTGCAGTCTGACGAGTGTCTCGTTGTTGTTGTTGTTGTTGCTTTTACAGTTATCGTAAGTTATCTATGCTTTGTGTGTAATTGAATAAATCCGTGGACAGAGCTAACTCAGCTCAGCTCAGCTCAGCTCGGACGCGGATCGGAGCGGAGCGGAGCTGGACTAATCTGTGCCCACCACACACAGATCTCTGCAACTCGTGCCTCGGCCTGAGCCCATAATTTGCGTTTTGCGTTTTGATTAACAAACAAAGCGCGCTTCGCAGTTTACAGCATAAAAGTTAAATTTAAGTGTGTATAATGGGGCCCCCGGGCCGAGTGAAACTGTTCGAGCTGCCCCCCCGAAATCTGCCCCACCTTGTCTCATCCACTAGCTAATTTCCAATTTCCATTGCTCCCCGCTCATGCAGCCAGTAGCCAGTAGTCAGAGTAGTCCAATTGAGACTCAGCTGACAAAGTTAGATATTAAATAATTTACAATGTATTTATTTTTAGACAAATGCATGAGCTAAGACTATAGATAAGAATGTCATCAGCACAATGTCTAGAGCAACAATTAAGCCTCAGCTGCGACTAATTAATCAACATATATGTATATTTATATATATATACATATAGTCGCTGGCAGATGCTGCCTTGTGATTTAGATTTGCAATTTAGTGAAAATGAAGATTTATGAATTTTGCGACAGCACGTGCGTTTGATTAACGGGGCAAATGCGAATGCTACAGAACAACAGGAAGATAATATTAGCAGACATTTCCAGCTAATATGCCTCATGATAATATATATATATACATAACTGACAGACCATAGAAAAAAATCCAGTAAGTGCCGTCGCTGGCAATTAACTGGGCCATCAAATGTGCCAATTTTTGTTTTATTATTATAAGTGCTGGCAGCCCATTTGGAAAAATGTGTGCTATTAAAAATTCTGGCACAGTGCAGCTTAGAATTTCGATACGATACGGTATTCATAAAGGCGAAAGGCACAAAAGAAATTTCGCCAAAAGCTGATCTGAAAATCACCGCACGTAATCAATAGAGAAATAGTCAACTGAAAACGAGTGGCACATATATATATATATGTACATATATATGTATGCATATATGTGTATATTTGTGCATATGTGCATATGTAATTTGGAGATTGCCAAAAGGCCAAGTTAAGTAGGGAAAAGCCCATGGAATTTCGACTGCATTTGCGCATGCGCTGTGCGGCTTAAGTGGGTCAATGCGTATACTTGATGAGCCCGCGCAATTGCCAGATATATACATATATACATATAGTATATATATATTCAAATTGTTGTAATTGTAATGGCATGCAGCCTCCGTTAAAAAGATCCGTGTGTGTGTGTGTGTGTTGTCAGCGAAACAAGCGGCCATAAGTAAATAGGGGGGGCAACAACAAAAAATACAGCTTTTCGCAATTTTGTTTTTGGAAACGGAATTGCAATGTGTTCGAGCTATAGATGTATCTGTATCTGTAGTGCTCTGTGTATCTTGTATCGAGTCTGTGTGTATCTGTATCTGTTACGGTCTGTAGCTGACCGTGATCCATGTTTATTTATTATGCTGCGTCTTCATTTTCGTTTCTCTCGCTCTCTCTCTCTCTCTCGCTCTCGCCCTCGGTGTGTGCAAATTTTATTTGTAAATATGCAATGATTAATATTACAAATACAAAAGGAAACAAAAAAGGTTTCGAAAATATGTTGTGTGCTTTGGCTGTTGTTGTAGCAACTTTCACGTAGTCGCCTTGTCTTTAGTTTTAGACTAAATATTACGTCAACGTTGCATAAGCCCAGAGCCCAAGACCTCAGATGCCATATCCGCCCCGCCCCCCACAACAACAACAACAACTACAAAAAAAAGGCCAAATATTTGCCGCCGTTTGCTTATTTTTAGCCACGCAGGCGGCCTTTTACACTTACTTGTCAGAAAAATGTAAGAAATACTCAAAAATTAACGCTGCGCTGAAAAAAGCTGAAGATGAGGAGTTGCCAGAGTTGCCTATTACCTATATGGTTTCCGTAACGCTTGTGGGTAGTACGCCGTATAGTTGCTGCTGCTGCTGCTGCTGCTGCTGCTGTTCCGGTTGCTAGTTCAAGATCTAGATTTAGGTCAATGACATTTGTGTGCAAATTAAAACACTTTCGTTTGCAGGCGTGCGGGGGTTAATTGAATTTGAATTTGAAATTGAAACACTTGAATCTGTGCGGTTCAATCTTTGGATTTGGTTTTGATTATTTACATTTATTTTTGCTGGGCGTTGTTAACTTTTGTATTTTTTTTTTGGTTACTCATTAAATGCTGACACACAAAAAACTGGCAACTGAAATTCTGCTCAAGAAATTTCTCCAAATATTTTCACTTTTGCGCGCAGACGAAGACGAAGACGTAAACGACGCAGGCGGGGGGTGGACAGCGGCAGAGCGGGAGAGCGGCAGACGAAGACGAAGACGGAATCGGAATCGGAGACGAAGACGAAGACAGCGCATGCGTGTGTTTGTCTTCGACGCTGTGCATGCGCAAAGAAATCGAACGAACGAACGAACGGGCGAACGGGCGAGCGAAAAAAGAGAGTGAAAGAGAGCCACGCACTCACACACACGCGCACGTACGCATGCACGACACGAAGAGAAAGACGGAAAGAGAGAGAGAGAGAGAGAGAGAGAGGAGAGAGCGGGCTTTGTGCGTTCTATGCTCGCGCTTATCGGTTATCGCTGATAGTTATTGATAGTTGTTGCTGTTATGTTGTTGTTGTTGTTGTTGTTGTTAGTTGGTCAATGTAGCCCCGTTGTCGGATCGATCTCGCAAGACGCGTGCGCTACGTACGCCGGCTGGAACTGAACTAAACTTGGATGGCAAAGAAGTGAAAGACTTTATGCAGCGTCAGCCAGCGTCGACGGCGACGGCGGCAGCGACGCCAACGGCGGCAGAGGCAGCGACAAAAAAACAAAAAACGCCAGCTTTATGGACACAAGAAAGGCAGCCACAAAGCGCACAAAAGAAAGCCAGGGGCGGCAGCAAGGGGGCGGGGCAGGGGAGTGGGGAGAGGGGTAAGGGGTAAGGGGGCGGGGCAGGGCCGAAGCGGGCAGTTCGCTCGTGAAGAGCGACACGTAAACGACGCGATGGTGGCATGCAACAAGCTTTAATTGAAAAAGCCGCAAAGAACTGTGAAAAACGAGTCGTGGAAATGTGTGTGCGTGCATGTGTGTGTGTGTGTGTGTGTGTGTGTGTGGAAAAACCTGCCTGGGCATGCAAAGAAATTCAATCTGGGCAGCTCCAAGTCCAAAGCCACTGGACACACTGGCCTGGCTACCACTGACATTGACCACGATGCTGACGTCCAAAGAGGTCAAAGTACACACACCATCAGCATGTGTGTGTGTGCGTGTGTGTGTGTGTGTGCCTGCACTTGGCAACTTGCTCGGCCCACAAAATTTGTCTGCTGTCTAATTAAAAGTCGGCGCACACACGTGGGCGTGGGTGCAGTTATAAGAGCAGTCCAGAGCATAATACCACCAGTGAGTCTACCTCTGTCTTTGGGCTCAGCTTAACAGTTCAATGAACTAAAGTCTGCAGTCGATTAAAAGCTGCAGGTGCAGATGATCGATAGCAAAAGTGATCAGTGTATGAAGATGAGCATAAGTTTGCATAACTACAGTTTTTATGTTATAAGACACATATAACAAGTCAATTGATTAATTTCCAGCTGATCTGCTGATCGATAACAGCAGTGATCAGAAATGTGTGAGGTTCGATAATAATGGCAATGTTAATTAACATAAGTTTTGATATCTAAAGATTCTATGTTATAATTGAGAAGTCAATTGATGAATTTCATGCTGCACAGGTAATCGATAACAGCAGGGATCAGTGTATGAAGATGAGCATAAGTTTAGATAACTACAGTTTATATGTTACAAGGTATACATTAGTAGTCAATTGATGAATTTCAAGCTGATCTGCTGATCGATAACAGCAGTGATCAGAGATGTATGAAATTCGATAATAATGATAATGTTAATTAACATAAATTTTGATAACTAAAGCTTCTATGTTACAAGACATATATAACAAGTCAATTGATGAATTTTAAGTTGCACAGGTAATCGATAACAGATTACAGAGATGTGTAAAGATCGATAATAATGGCAATGTTAATTAACATAAGCTTTGATAACTAAGGTTTATATGTTACAAGACACATATTAGAATTAAATTGATTAATTTCAATGGTAAGTTTTGATAACTAAAGTTTATATGTTGCAAAACATATATTAAAAGTCAATGGATGAATTTCAAGCAGCACAGTTAATCGATAACAGCAGTGAGCATGATGTACGAGGTTTGATAATAAGTTTCGATAACTAAGGGTCTTATGCTACAAGAAATATATAATTATTTTGTAATGCAATTAAATTGATCAATTTCAAACTGAGCTGGTGATCGATAAGAGCAGATAAAAGCATATGTTAGATTAACACAGATTTTGATAACTTTATAACTAAAGTTTTTAGAGACTCAAAAGTATTTATGTTAAAATAAATTTGTTACTATGGGTATTTTAAGAACAGTTTTCATTCATTTCCAACTTTCTGTTCTTATCGATTAGAGCAGTGATTTGAATGCATCATTAGAGATGTGTAAGCTTTGATAACAATTTCGATCGAGCCAAATATAATGGCTCATTAAAGATGCATAATTTGTAGCCTATTAAAAAAAGGTACATTAAATTACTAATTTGTCACAATATTATTAATTTTTATGACAATTTTTCACGCCATTTATTTGCTAAACTATTCCGGCTTAGACATGTGTCCGATGCGCTCACTGAATACTGTATTAATTGGCAGCAAATTTGTATATAAATTGTATATATTGTAATAGTTTTTAGTCAATTATTGACTTGGCACCTGCAAAGTGTTCATTGCTTTTTTTAAACCAACTCTATTTGTTGAGCCCTCCAGCCCTAAGCAGCCCAGTTATTGACCCAGTGTAAACGGCTATATTTTGTATATATCATTATAAGCCGCACATCGCTGACCTCATCTATAAGGCAAATAATCATCATCATCGACTACTGCACTTTGGTAGATTTTCACTTGTGTTTTTTTGTGTTCATGATTATTATTATTATTTTTTGCTGCAGCTCTTATAGGCAATTGACGGCCTACAATTGCATAGCTTATATGTCAATACGACAACAACACTCAGACATGAAAGCAGAGGACTCTTGAACGTTGAGCTTGTGTGCAAATAACAACAACAGTAAAGAAACTCAAAACTCAAAACTCAGAGCAGAGCAGCACACCTCAAAAACGTGAATCACACACACACAAACACACACTCAAGGACACACAACCGAGCCCAAAAACTACATATAACAAGTGGGGAAGGATTATCTTCGGCGTGCCGAAGATTTTATACTCTTTCCGAACCTATAGGCACTTTTCACTCTGCCAACTGCACCACTGAAATTTCATAAGCTGTACAAAATCGTTTTGTCGCGTAACATATTTTTTTTATTTGTTCTAAGAATATTTAATTCATTGCCAGTTGTATAGCAGCTATAAGATATAGTGATCCGAGCCAGCCAGCTCCAACCAATGTGATGTCTCTTTGAATAATAAGTATCAGTGCAAAGTTTCATCGCGATAGATTCAAAAACATGGGATATATGGCCAAAACCGACTTCGAGTTGTATGGCAGCTATAAGATATAGTGGTCCGATCCGGCCGGCTCCGACCAATGTGCTGTCCCCTTGAATAATAAGTGTCTGTGCAAAGTTGCATCGCGATAGCTCAAAAACTGAGGGACTAGTTTGCATACATACAGACAGACAGACAGACAGACGGACATGGCTAGGTCAATTTGTATTGTCATTCTAAGCATACTGGCAGTAACTTCTGGGGGTCTCCGACGCTTCCTTCTATGCGTTACAAACTTCAGCACAAACTTAATATACTATTTTCTTCGAAAAGAGTATAAAAACTGAGCAAATTCTTTAAAGCTCTGTAAACCGGAGATGGGGTTAGTTGGCCCGGACGGACAGAGCCGGACGGACACGTGCTGCTAATCTGTTGGTTAATATTGGAGTTGATAATTGAACTCGCAAACACGCGTCGTTTGGCCAAAAACGGAAATCGCCCGCAACTTTAACGTTTGCTTAGCCAATTGACTGGCTTGGAGAGACGAGTCTGAGTCTGCTGGGTGTGTTTAATTACGCTGCTCTCAAAGCTGGCTAGCATTTCGCGCAGTGCAGCGCAAGTGTTGGCCAAAAAGCATAGCATACTTTCGGGCAGCGCACATAAATTCCAATCGAACCGGAAGTAGGCCGAGTCACGAGTCCTTGGCTCACAGCCTGTCTCACTCGCACTCTCTCTCTACCATATTTATGTTTTGGGCAATTCAATGTGTGTGTGTGTGTGTGGAAATTATCGGAAAATGCGGCACTTGGCTCCCACATGCTGTGACCCTTTTAACCCACAATCAGCCAAGCGTCAAGCGCTGCCGCACAAGCCATATTTCAACAGCACACATAGTGTGTGTGTCCATGTGTGTGTGTGTGTGTGTGTGTGTGTGCTTGTGGTCAAGTCGTTTAAATCATTATGATGACGCCTCGGCTCGCATCGCTCTAACGGAAATTTCAATTTCTGCTTAACAGCCAGTTTCAGTTGGTTGCTGGGGCGGAAATTACAATTTTTTTTGCTGTACATAAATACATATATTATTAACACACACACACACACACTTATACACGTGTCGATGTGTAGGTGTAGATTATTTTCCCGTCATGTTGCTTGTTCTTTTTTTAATTACACAAAGTTACGGCATTAAATGGCGCCCTGTTGACAGACAACGAGCGCTGTGTCCTCGTCCTCGACTGGCAAAATGGCAAACACACTCACACACACACACACACACACACACACACACACACACACACACACACACACACACACACACACACACACACACACTGAGGCAGGTAGACAACAAAACGAGGAAAATGACATAATGCACTTGAAATGTTATCGCCTCGTTTCGTTAGCAGAGTGCAGGCTCTCTCCTCTGCTGCTGCTGCTGATGAAACCGATTGCAATTTAGTGCTAAATCACTTAAAAACAACAACAACAACAGCAATCAATAACACAAATCGCAGCTGCATTCATTAATTGTAGCATACTTTTTGGGCTAGTCGCTTTGGCACAGTCGGCAATGGCGTTTTTTTTGGGGCAGGGGCTACTCTGGGATACTCTGTTTGTTCGCTACTCGTACTCACACATTTTTATGCAATAGTGGGGCAGCCACTCAGACCGAGCTTGTCTCGTTGGTGGTGGCGGTGGTGCTGCGGCTGCTAATGCTAATGCGAATGCTGCTGCTGCTGCTGCTGCTGCTCTCAAGGCTTGCCAAACATTTGTCACGCATTTTTGCATACATTTTTCACCAGCCACACACAGCAAAAACGTAACGTAACAATTTGTAAATATATTCAACGTTAAGCTTTAATTTTTGTGCATTTTTCGTAGCCACTTCATTTATATAAAATTTGTATTTCTTTTCACTATTTTGTGCACAACGTCGAGCGCCTTGAAAATCAATTGGGAAAATGCCTGTTTTTTTGTACTTTCTGTTTTACTGCTCCTTTTGCTTTGTAAGATTTTTCACGCGCCTGCTCTCACCAACACATTGTCACACACACACACACACACACACAGACACCCACACGGAGCGTCTCTCTCGCGCAGCTGGCCCAGCTACTACATACTACTACTATTTTTTTTTGTTATTAGCTACTACTCTTTGTGTTTGCTGCCAATTCGCAGCGTACTCACTGCCGGCTTTTGTGCGCGCCGCAAGGGTGGCAAATGCCCCCAAAAAAAATCACTCTGTTATATAATATAATTGACTCATGTGCTATCTATTGATTGTTCCGAACTGCTGAGCTATCATCTATAACTGACGCACTTATCTAATCGCCACTGCAGATAAGCTAATTGAGCTCAGTCCAAAGTATTGTTCGCTGTTTTGCATAGTTTTTTTTTTGGGAAACGAAAGTGCATTTTTAGCGCGCTGAGCAGCATTTTTCTGTCACATACTTTTTAACAGAGGGCAGTATTTACAGCGCACAGCAACACTGCACGGATGAAGCTGCTGCTGCTGTCGCTCTTTGCTGCCGCCTCTTCCTATTCATACTTTTACTCTCGCGCAAAACTTTGCTCATCTCGCGCGCGCTCTCCCACTCTCTCTCTCTCGTTCGCCTTTGCTCTTTGCACTTGCTACGCGCGTTTGCGGAAATGTCAGATTTTTGCGCTAAATTTTTTACGACCGCCGCCGTTTCCAATAGCGACATCGGCATTGTCGATGAGATAATAAAACCCAGCGACATACATTCCGAATGACACACACACACTCTCATACATATATCCCAAATTCTCATTCACACACACTCGCTCTCTTTCTGCATGCGTGTGTGTGTGTGTGTGTGTGGGGCGTGCTGCAAACTTGTCTCGAGGCTCTAAAAATAAATGCCTGCTGTAAGTTTTAGCTGGCAACAAATTTGACAACAAACTGGGCACATAATAATATTATGCACTATAAATACCATATATGCATAAGTGGGCGGGGGCGTGTGCAAGGGGCAAGGAGCAAGGGGCGTTGTACATACCGGCACAAAAGTGAGGTTGGAAACGTCGCTGGATGCTGGCGCTGGCGCTGGAGCTGGAGCTGGAGCTGAACTGAAACGGAACTAAAATGGAACTGGAGCAGGATTCACTTGCTACTTGCAGCTTCTTGCTTGCTTTCTTTTCTTTTCTTTTTTTGCTTGAGACACACACACACACGCACGCACACACACACACACAAGCACACGCGACGCGACGTTCTTAAGAATTTGGAAAAAGTTTGAACTGCCGAAGAGGGGGTGGGGGATTTGTGTGTGGTGTCTGAGGGGGAGAGTCGAAGACGCGTATTTGTTGTTGTTGCTGCTGTTGTTGTTGCTGCTGCTTGTTTAGTTGTTGGTTGCTTGAGCAGCACAGCTCGAAATGCGACTAGCGACTGGCGACAGGCAACTGGGCGACTGGGCGACTGGGCGACTGCTGCTGGCCCGAAAACCGGGCCGCCAGCAGCACAAACTAATTTCACCAAAGCTCTTTTCACGGGTGCTGGCGGCTGCGCACACACACACACACCTACACACACACACCACACACACCTACACACACACGTACACTCACTCACTGCTTGTTGGGCAAAACTCCACCCTCTTTTCGCGCCCCGGTGGTGAGTTTTGTGTGCCCAACAACACGAACAACTCAAAGTCCGCACGAACACCCCTTCGTTTTTCTTCCTTATCCTCTTTACTACTTTTTGTTTGTTTGCGCAGTTGGCGCAGTGCTCGTTGCCTGATTTTTCCCACCACCGTCGTTGGAGGTTTTTCCTATTGAATGAAATACGCTTTTCGATCTGTTGTTGCTGTTGTTGTTGTTGCTGTTGCTGCTGTTGTTGTTGCTGTTGCTGTTGCTGTTGTTGTTGTTGTTGTTGCTGCTGTTGCTGTTGTTGTTGTTGCTGCCAGCGCATGCGTTCGTCGAGTCAAGAGAACATTTAAATTAACCGAGACGTGAGCAAAAGAAATTTTGTTTTGCCAACGTTTTTTTTCCATACGTTATAGTACTCAATTCAGAATGTCACACTCAATTTTGGCGCATGCTGCGATTTTTGAAAATCTGCTGCCGCCAGTGTTGCCAACTGTGCCAACTAAAGCGCTGCGGCGTTGCCACACTGTTCGCTTGAGCTTTGTTAAATACCTAAAACGAAATGCAAGCTATTAATCTGTCATCAATATCAATTAATCTGTAAGTCAACAAGCTGACAGCCTTCGAGACTATCAAATATTTGAACACTCCCGAAGGTCGCCTCCCCCCCCTCACATCCAGTGTTGATAAGTGCATTGTCATCGCTCGGAGTTTAGTTTTGGAGTCACAGCATAATAATGGGCCACTCCGCATAATAATCAATTTGCATTTAGTTAAAACAAAGCCAAGCTCAATAGTAGTGAGCAAAACGCATCGTCGCAAGTCGCTGCTGGAGTACCCTGCTAAATTATAAGTTTGATTGGATTTTTTGAAGGGAATTGCTTAAAAAATATATACCATTTTATTAACTTTTATACGTAATAAAACATTTACTTACGCCTTTTTATTTTTTCTTATTCTATTTCAGCTAAAAAGCACTCAGTTGCAGAAAACTTAAGTTAAATTTATAGCAGTTAGTTATTTAAATTTTAATAAGAGTAGTTTAATTTCGAAATTTTTTAAAAATAGTATTCAGTTTTATACAAATTAAAATTAAAAGATTTGTATATTAACAATAAGAATAATTGCTAGATTTTGCTTTGAGAACAATTCTTATTTGTCATATTTTAGACAACAATCAGAGCACATTTTACCCTATAAGAAAACAGGCATAATTACAAATTTTATTTCGTTATAGATTTAATATTTTAAATTATAAATACTAATTTTGCTATATTTTATCTATAAGGAAATTGTTTCCAATAATTCCTATAATTATTTCTATATTTCTTTATTTTTATTTATTGATAGAAAAAAGTCTTCATTTCAACATATCATTTATTTAAAAAAATAAAAATATTTATATAGCATATCTAATATTATAAATATGCTGTATTTTATCTATAAAGAAATTAGAAAAGAAATTATTTTATTGACACAAATTTACAAATATTTTATCGATAAAGTAATTCTTTTCAATTGAAGTTAATACTATAATTATTTATTGACAACTATTTCACTGCCAAAGAAAAATTAATAAATATATTAAGATCTTATTTTATATACAGATATATAAGAAAATTATTAATTTGCTGTGTATTATCTATAAAGAACTTTATTCCAATGGATTACCATAATTATTTCTTGGCAACCATTTTGTTTAGATTAAAGTCTTAATATAGAGACTTTTTAAAATTTGCTGTATTTTATCTATAAGGAAATTAGAAAAAAAAATATAATTATTATGCTGACACTAAACTATTAATTTGCTATATTTGATTTATAAAGACATTCTTTCCGTTTAAAAGGGTTACCATAATTTTTTCTTGACAACAGAATATAATTTTTTTAAATTTGCTGTATTTTATCTATAAAGAAATTAGAAAAAAAAAATATAATTATTATGCTGACACGATACTATTAATTTGCTATATTTGATTTATAAAGAAATTCTTTCCGTTTAAAAGGGTTACCATAATTTTTTCTTGACAACTGAATATAATATCAAGTGCAAACAAACTAGCTTGCGATTTATATATGTATCACAATGTAAGTGAATCTTTGCAAATTTAATAAAATAACTTAGCGACTTTGAGCGATCAATTGATAAAGCAAACAACAACAACAACAATAGCAACAACAACAACTAAACTCATTAGTCATGCATATTGTGTGACGTCGTCTTGAATAATGAGGCGAACCCTCTCTGTCTCTGTCTCTGTCTTAGTGGATCCCCCCCAAGTGCAAGCTCCACTCGGAGACGTGACTTGGCAAATGTCGGCTGGAGAGCAACAAGTTAACAAAAAAAGCTGTTAAGACGCGCTGGCCAAGTGCGCCGGGTGACTAGCTGGAAATTCGATTAAATCTGTTTGTGGTTGCCTACTGATTAAAATGCATTTTCGAAATGGCCACTCAAAAGTAAATTAATGTAAATTAGATGGCTAATGGGTTAGTGGTGTTTATTATGGGTCATTTGGACAGGATGTAGATGCTTTAGTTGGGAATGGGGAACTGGAAACTCGAACGTCTTTAGATTTGAATTGCAGTTCAGTTTCTATAACAAAAACCAAATCCTTAATAAGCCTTTTGCTATTATTAACACAAGTTGTGGAGAATCAATAAATGCTAATCACATCCGTAATATATTCTAGCTGATTGGCAAGTCAACCATACAGTTCAAATCAACTCTTACGTTACACCCATAATTAAACACTAATTGCAATTAGAATTCAGCAAATTACAAATGACGTCGAGCAATAATCAATATAATTTTATGCCACAAGTGGATACACGTTTCCTGGGAAAAGTACTTAGTAGTAATATATACGAACTGTTATTTTCCAAACAATTTTGTAATTTTCTTAAAGTATGTTATTTCATCTATTTCCGGTTGAAGTTTTACATCATATTCACAACTTGCATGAAACTTAATTGGAAACACGTCGAGCCGCAGACTTCCAACACTTCCAGCCCACACACACACCTACACACACACACCTACACACACACACACCCACCTACACTCTTTCTTTCTTTAGCGTGTCGCACAAATTACTGTCAAAGACTTTTTTATTTCGGTCACATCTTTTGTTAGTAGTACACAAAGATCATAGTTTGTATATGTTTTGTATTATGTGTAAGCTTTTCTTTTACCTCAAATTTACAGCCATGTGGGCTTACATCTATTTAGGTCATTTGCAATTGAGCCTAGCTTTGAAAATATATACATACATATATATCTTTATGATATTTTTTCAATAAAGCAGCGCGGCTTGATATATGATCGTGATATAATTGCTTACAGCTAAGAGCCGTTAACCGGAATACGTATTTTCGGAAAAAAAAAATAACGGTATCATTGACACCGCATATCGAGAATCAGCTAGAATTGCGGCTAAAAGTGAAACTGCAGGCGTTTGCTGAATGTGGCCAAAAAGCAAGAGACATTGCATTTGAATTGGCCTCGCTGCTGACCCAGTTGCGAAATACGTTCTTACAGTTTATATATACATATATATATATATCTGTATATATGTATCTTAAGGCGAATAACCTCTCTGAAAGTGCTGACCAGAACAGTTCCATGGAAAAGCAAAAGGAATTGCTGAACAAAACCAAAAAAAATTACACAACATCAAATTGTTGTTTGTTTTTGCATACGCTTGTTGTAATATTCATGTATTATGATTGCCTAAAAATGCATAAATATTAATTAAGCTATTTGCATTTAAATGGCTTGGTAAACAATAGTAGCAGTAGACAAACTTTGATTTTGATCAATGATTTGTTTTGTGTGCTTAGACCAAAAGTAGCTCAAATCACGAGTCAAAACATTTGGCGCTCTCTCGCTCGCTCTCGCTCTCTCTTAAGACTAAGCCACTCAAATCGGAAATCTGCTCAGCAGATAAACGCGCTCGTAATAGATATTAGGCTGCAGCGATGCAACAAAAACAAAGCCAGCTTTCTCAGTTACCGAAAAAATACGAGCGCAATGTAGCGGTACTTTTTGCGCTGTTGTTGTTGTCTCTGTTTTAATACTTAGCTGACTTTGCGTTTGGCTTTGTGGCCTCTTCGGTTTTTGGTTTTGTGTTGCTTTTTCTCTCTCTCGCTCTCGCTCTCGCGCGCTTCGCATTTGAGCTGATTATTTAGTGTTCCGATTTTCATTACGTGGTTTCGTTTGCCATGCGGACGTCTTCGTGTTTTCGTATTGTTGTTGCTGTTGCTTTTGCTATTGCTGTTGCTTTTGCTATTGCTGTTTGCTTTTTGTGTTGTTGTTGCTGCTTTTAGCTTATTTTGTATTTTGCTGCCTGCCTGGCGGGTATTTAAAATTTCCTCATGTCGATGCCGCCGCTGCGCTCAGCATTCAGTCAGTTTTCAGTTTCGGTTTCAGTTCGAGCTGAGCGTGCGTCGGCATTGGCAGCAACTTCCTCCTCAGCATTGCGACAACAACAACAACAACAACAACGACAAACATATATTCAACAAATTGTTGTTTTGGATTTATCTATTGAATCCACAGTTTTTTGGTTAGTTTCAAACGTAGTTTAACTGTAAAACACAAGTGTATGCATACGTTCCAAAAAAAAAACAAACAACAAGTGAAACTCTCGAAGCCTTGAGAATTGTGTGTTGAAAAACAACAAAAAAAACTAACAAGAATCGATTGGCAAACAAAACGATATCGATGCGAAACGGAAGCCCGCTGATGAAAGCTTATCCAAGCCGCTCTACAAAAAACATATACTAATGTGCACAAGTTATGGAAAAGCAGTAACAAAGGAAAATTGACTGATCTATTGATCTATTGTATTTTGTTGACTTGTCTTGGCTCTTCGCTATTGACACGCTGCCTTTTCACTTTGCCTCCAAATGCAATTTTCAATTGTTGTTTGTGTTTTGTTTTAACTCTGCCACAGGTGTGTGTGTGTGTGTTGTGCCAGTGCGTGTGTGTGTGTGTGTGTGTGCGCAGAGTTTTCGCATTGCTGAGTAAGTTTGTTTTTCACGTTTTGCGCGCTCTTGCTGGAAAATTCATTGGCGTTGCGTACGAGCATTTATTTATTTATTTGAAGGTTTCGGTTTTCGGTTTTTGGTTTGTTGTTCAGTTTTTTTTTTTGGGTTTTTTTCGCTGCTCGCCTGCGCAGCACAATTTCGACAGCGTGGCCAATTTTAAAGTTTTTGGTTGTTGTTATTTTTATATTTTTTGTATGATTTATTTCACTTCAGAGCCAGCGGCTATAAATTGATGGCACACAACCGGTTTTGTTTTTGGCCAAAAATGTCCATTAAAGTGTGTTGTTGTTTTTTTTATTATTTATTTATTTATAATTTCTTTCAAGCTGACAGCAGCCAGCCATAAGAAGACTCAATTGTTCATTTGTTGTTTGCCAAATAGCAAAAAAAAAAACAAAGTGCGAATTGCTCGAGTAGCAAGCAGTAATAAGATCCGCTATTTCACACCCATTTGGTCGCGGAAGGTTTAAACAATTAGGCGCGGCCAGTTCGTTGCCTAAGTCTTTTGATTAAGCCAAATGTTTGCACGCGACATTGAAAGCGTCTATTATGCGTTTGATTGAACCCGTCAAGCGTTTGTAGTTTCAATGTTAAGGTCTGGCAGCAATATGCAAATGAGCCAGCAACAACAACAACAAAAAGCAATTGCCCAGCCCCGAAAGTAAAGTGCGACATCGAATTATTCGCAGTCCGCACTTAATACGCACTAAATGTATATACAAATGCTATTGTTGTTGCTTTTGTTTATGGCGACTCGCACCCAAAAGCGGCTATCAAGTTCAGCTAACGCATGCCGTGCATAAACAAAACAATATTGTTACACATTTTGTTGCCAGGCCGGAAGCTGCGACTCTTAAATAAATAACTACATATATACTATATATAATAGTCAAAATCTATAACAAAAGCCATAAGTGAGATGCGAGAGAGATCTCATAACGTCAAATAGAAAGTGCCAAAAAAAAAATATAAGAAATATATACATGTGTTTGGCATTTTTGGTATAATTATATTCGTCACAGATTTTTTTTACGACTCTTTTTTATCTGTTTTTTTATATTTTTTGCTAGCCCTTACAAACGTCACCAAAGCGCGTTTGATTTTGTTGTTGTTGCATTTACAAAATAGGTCAAATAGCTAGGCAAACAAAAAACAAGCATATATATACATATATAACTGAAAGAAATTTCAAAAGATTTAATATGCATAAACGATTTTGCTCTCTCACAATTTGCCCATAGATACAAAATACTCAACGCGACTCAACTTAACGACTCTCTTCTCATTTTGTTGAACAAAATTAGCAAGCGAAACGCACACTTAGCAAAATTATGCAAATCTCGTCAAAATATACCAGACACATGGGCTTTTATATATATATAAACATATATATACGAGTTTGGATGTATTTATATATATATATATATATATGTTATGTATAGGCAGATGCACATGCCTCGTTTGAGCTTATCTATGTGTGTGCGTATACTTATTGTTTAGCCAGCTTCAAATGCAAAATAGAAGACCAAATACAACAAAACGCCTCATTGCGCTTTTGTCTTGTGACGAATGCACAAGTGCGAAAAATAAACTCTTGAATAAGCTTAGCAAAAGTAGTTAAGTATAAATATTTATTACAAATCAATTGCAAATATGTTATGGAAATAGCAGCAGAATTTGGAGCAGAAAAAAGTTGATCGTATACGTGATTTTAGCATACAAAATACATAAAATATGTTATGGAAATAGCATCAGAACTTAGAACACAAAAGGGTAACTAAATTAACAAGAATATATGCAAATATTTGCTTTCTTTTAACGTATACGTGATTTTAGAAATATCATCAAAATTTAAAAAAGAAAAAAGTTACTAAATTATTAGGAATATATGAAAATATTTTAGTTTAGCATCAAATATAACAAAAAAACGTAAAATATGTTATTATATATGTATATGCAACAGAATTTGGAACAGGCAAAAGTTATTAAATTAATAAGAATATATGAAAATATTGGCTTTCTTTTAACGTACACGTGATTTTTTGAATAAAATAAATAAATATCGCTCTTTTCGAAGCGAATTAAAACTATATAAATAGTAGTAAATATTTTCAAATATTTCGTTTGTTAAAAGTGAGTCTAGTGCCAAAGATGGCTTATTTAAATCAGCGTTTTCCAATCCATCAATGATCCACAAAAAAACGTTGTCCAACTATGGTAAATTGGCTGGAATGCGATAAAGCAACGGTTTGTGGACAGTTCATTGACTTGAAGCACAACTTAAGCGATAGCCAAAATGTGCTTCAAATGGCGCTTTAGGTCAGTTGATATGCTGATTATGCTGATATGGCCACAGCCAAGACCTAGTCCACATTGGAGTTTCATTGCTGGTCGCACATTGAAACCAGTTTGTGGCTCAACGTTTTTTTTGGAACTTCAGCGTGATGCGGCATTCTGTGCTCAGATCTCCATTCAATGCATTCATATCAAAGGTTTACATAATTCTGAGCTCAATGTCGGCATTGAAAGCGCCTTGAAAACCCGACAATAATAACCAAGTCATTGATCAATTAGCCAATCAGTTGAGTCACAATCAAAAAATATGTTTTTGAACGCATTTTCATGTATGTGAAAATTGAAAAGTAAGCGAAGGCTATTCGAGTGTTTGTCTGTTGGCAAATCAGTCAGTTTAGCACGCCCCTTTAGAAATCAGTTGGCTAATTAAATTTAAAACCGCAATTACGCAAAAACCTATCAAAATGCAGCACATGCTCAATTAGCGCCAATATGCCAAAAAAAAACAGACACAAAACCAAAATAAAATAACTAAAGGAACTCAAAAAAGCAGCAAACTGATTGTGAGTCTATCGGGGGCATTTGCTTATCGATAGAAATCAAATACGAATTTGACCTTGACCGTGCATCTTAAGTTGAATTCAGAAAACTAAGCCGATAAAAAGTTTCAACAAAACTTCGTAAAGCATCCGACTCCGAACAATTTTGGTTACTTTTCAACGCGGCCTTGACACAAATACAACATCTCAAACGAATCACTGAAAATGATCAAAAATTAATCTCAAAATAGCTGCGCAGCTTTTTTCTTCTTCTTCTTCTTCTTATAAACATATTATTTCTTGTATTACAATACAACTGGGACCTTAGGCAACCACAATTTGTTGCCTGGTTTGCTGTCGTCTCTTACAGATATTCGCGTAATTAACCACTAATTTGTTAAAGGGCTGCTGTCGGTGAGTCAATTATTTGTTAATTGATTCAAGTCAAGGCAATCAAACCACAATTACTCAATTGGAGCCCCTACAAATGCCCTTTGCTGACTTTAAACTCGCATAACTTTGCCTTTGCCAAAAACTAAAATAACAATTTGGAATCGCTAAAATTACTTTTTAATTGATTGATAAATCCTTTTTTTGGTCAAAAAGAACTCCAATTTTGACTGGTAGGCTTTAAACTGGCATTACTTTGGGAAAACTGAATCGATTTCTAGTTTCGGGCATTTTTTGATTGTCTTTTTTCCTACAAATATATTCTACATTTAAGTTTTATGCACTTTTAAAAAAATTCCATTTCCTAAAAATATAAATGTAATTTTTTTAAATTATTATCCCGAAAATTTATTTTAAATTGATTGAAAAATCCAAAAAAAATATAAAAATCCATGATTCCAGGATGCTTTTAAATATAACCAAAAATAACTCAAATTTTGGTCGGTAGTCCCCAAATTCACAGAACTTTGCCAAAACTGCATCGATTTCTGGTCCCTACAACATTTTGTTCATGTTTTTTCCTACAAATTTTTGATGTATTAAAGTTTTATCCACTTTTAAAAAATTAAATTTCCAAAACAAAAAGAAATGAAATTTTTTTTAAAATTATTATTGAGAAAAAATATAAATCGAAAATCAAACCAAAACCAACTGCAACAACTAAAGTGTATTTGAAGTAAAAGCTGCCTTGGAAGGCTTTTCAGCTCACAACTTCAGTTCTAAGGGCTTTTTGTGCCAAGTTTGCTTTTCTAGATGAAATCGTACAAAAATGAATTGAGTAATTGTTTCATTTACTGAAAGGCATTTAATTTGAAGCATTTGTTTCACTTGAGAATACACTTAACTTGAATACGTATTATTTGAATTGAATGAAACGTGGCTCACACATACCGTGAACGCACAATCACTGTTATTCCATTCATCAATTAACAAATATACACAAGAGCTGTAAAATCAAAATTTTTATTAGAAACTGCATGCAGCCATGCTGATATTATCAGTTTCAGTTCGAGTTTGAGTTCAGTTAATCTTAATCTTCGATCGTTGGTTTGCAATCGCGAGATCCGTGAAAATACACAATCAGTTCACCATCGTTTTCGTTCTTTGGTTCACTCGTTCAGTAGACGGGCCTCGAGTTGTGGGCACAGATGAAGTCCTGCCAGGCATCGCAGACCGTCTGCCGTCCATAGCCCGTATACTCGCTATGCGGTATGTAGCGCGTGTTCACCGCCAGCATATTGGAGAAGCTATCGATGGGCGTACGCTGGCGCTTCAGCACGTCCGTGCGGACCGCTCGGGGAAGGCGCGGCGGCTCCACACACTTCCTGGCCTTGTTGCGACGCACAATCGTCCGGTGGACGCTATCGAAGCGCTTGTACACCGGACGCGGCAATCCCTGCCAGTCGAGCACGGTGCGCGGCGGCTGGCGGGGCAGCTCCAGGTCGGCCAGTAGGTTGGACTCCTTGACCGCCGCATACACCGACGTGGGCGCCTTGAACGTGTGCGTCTGCAGCAGCGATGTGGGCCGCCGGAAGGCATCCTCCTGCTCGGCGGCGCTGTGGCGACTGAAGTCGCGCGCCAGCTGGAACTGCTTCTCCATGCCGCTGGGCCGGCGGCGAGCGGGTCCTTTGTCCGCCGCCGCTGACTTGTAGCTGGGCGGCGCTAGCGGCGGCGGCGGCGCCAACGCTGTACGCTCGGCCAGCTGGCGGGAGTGGGTCTGGAAGCGACGCACGCTGCTGTCGTAGGGCAGCGTCGGCTTGACGAATCCGCGACGCTGGCTCGTCTTGTGCCCGGCGGCATAGTCATCTTCGGCAGCGGCCGCACTGGCATCCGCCTCGGCCTCGGCCGACTCCCGGACGCGCCGCTCGTCGGGACAGGTGTGCCAGGTGTGCCAGTACTTCTCCTCATCGTCGACGGCCTGCTTCTGCAGCCAGGCGCGGCTGGCGTAGCTGCCATCCGGCTGCTGCTCTGCCATCACCGACTTGGGCAGATTGTAGTTCTTGCGCGATTCGCGCAACTCGCGCGCCTGCCGCTTCACCTCGTTGAGGCGTCGGCGGCGCCGCGAGCGACTGTACTCCTCGGCGCTCTGGTCCTCGCGCTCCTGGCGACGCGGCCGGCGCGCCTTGCTGTAGCCGTAGACGGAGCTGTTGTACTCGTAGTTGAGCACTGCGGGCGACTTGGGCTCGGAGCGCTGCTGCCAGCGCCGCTTGTTGTCCAGTATGATGCGCTCCTGGCGCCGCTGATGCTCCTGCGCATTCTGTGTGATCAGACGTCGCGACTCCGTCTCCTTCATGCCGTTCCACGGATTGTCGGCTGTCAGGTCGCCCGGCTGCACATGCTCGTTGCGCCGATAGATCTTGTAGTGGCGATCATCGTAGCGCGGATCGAACGTGTTCTCCTCGCCATAGATCTGATGCATCTGCTCGGCGGCATCATTGCCCCGCTTGGCCGGCCAGTTGTGATGGTCGTCGGAGCGATAGTTGCGACGCTGCTCGACACTCCCGCCGACGGCGCCCAGCCGCACATCCTTGGGCATCCTTGGCCAGCCGCGCTGGCGCAGCAGGCGCATACAATATTTCATACTCTTCGCCACATTCATCTTGAAGCAGGGGGTTTATTTATCCAGCGTTTTTGGATTTTCGTTTTCGTGTTGTTGTTGTATTATGTGTACTTTGCAGAATTTTGAGAAACAACTTTTTATATTTTGGATAATTATTTTTTTAAATTCAAAATTTGGAACCGAAATTTTGTGAACTGAATTCCCCGGAGGCTAGACAAACAATAACAAGTAATAGCAACTGAACAGCTCCAAAGCAGGTATAACAAACAAATAGAATGTTTCTCACAGCCTACTCATGCTCGCTAACTATATAATCAAATCAGATAACTGGGGATCTAAACACTCAGCAAAATCAAATTGGGCCTTAAGTGAGAAATACGATAAGCATAATATACAAAAATTAAGAAAAAAGTCTTACTTATAGGAAAAATTTTTCGGTTCTTAGAAATTTACCTTATGCACTACACTTAGTTTCTCTGAGTGTATGGCTTTTGTTTAAGTTTTGGTAATATAAATGTTATTTTTTTCGTTTTTATTGGCATGTTTTTGCTGTGATGCATTATAATAAATTTTAAAAATACCTGATATATGTATATATCATGTATATATTATATACTTAAGCTATTTACTCTTCCAATCATTTGCATGCATTCGAAATCTTATAGAAACGATCTCTCACAAAATCAGCTGCAACTAAAATGAGCTTGTGAGAGTTTCCAATTAAAACTGCGTTTCTGTCTAACGGTAACTCACCTGTTGAAAATAAAAACCTGAAAGCAGCAGCAGACTGCACTAAATCAAAGTTTTAGATAGTTTAGTCTGGTTTTATGATCGCTGCACTTCCGCCGTCAGCTTTCAGCTGTAAAACTTGGCATTTCCAAGAACTGATTTGAGATTGTCTTTGTTTCGTTGCAGCATCCGAACCGTAGACAGATCCAGCAGCAAGTTGGCGCCACCCACAAATCTAGAGCCCTACACCATGGCCGTCCTAGCGGAGCATGGCAAAAGCAATGGCAGCAGCAGCAACAGCAAGAACAACAACAACAGCAGGATCGGCATCAGCAGAGCTGCAACTGAATCGCCGCTGAATCCCAGCCAGCGCCAGCTGAGCACAGCGCTCACCGTGCCCGAGTTCTTTGCCCACAAGAACGTGTTTGTGACGGGCGGCACGGGCTTTCTGGGCACGGTGCTGATTGAGGCGCTGCTGGACACACATGCCGACATCGGCACCATCTATGTCCTGGTGCGGGGCAAACGCAACTTCGATCCCAATGAGCGCATCAGTCGTCTGCTCCAGAAGCCGGTAAGTTACAGATCGAGATCGAGACTTTGGTGACCCCATCATCATCCCCACGATCCCCATGCTGACCCAGTTGGCATCCGAGCTGCCCATTATTCAAGGCAATTACCGTCAGCTTAATGGCACGTTAATTTATCCGAAAGTGAAGTGCCTTCCGCTCTGCCTCCACGACTCTTTGGCGGCTCATTGTTATAATACACATATGTACATATGTTTGTGCTTTTCACTCTTCACTCTTCTCCATCATTATAGTTTTAAACGCACTTTTAATAGCGTCATAATATTAAGTACTTTTTGGTTTGTTTCTTTCTTTTTGTTTTGGTAATACCCTTGCCGAAGGCATTATAAGTTGGATAAGAAACGCTTTCGATGCCAGAACATATTATTTTTATCAGTTATAATCATATCCATGTCTGTTAGTTGAAGAAATGCCCTTCAAGCACCTAAAACTCACACAACTTTGTCAAAACTGATCAAATTATCATTCCCGAGGCAGTTTTGATCATGGATTCGTATCTATAATAATTTTACATTTAAGTTTATAGCAATTTGGAAACACAACCCAATATAATGCCTAGATAGTCTATTAAATTCCTTTCATACACCTAAAACTCCAATAACTTTGTCAAAACTGATCCGATTTCGGTTCCCGATGCAGTTTTGATCATAGTTAAAAATATATATTAAATTTGCATTAAAATTTGAATCACTTTTGAAATTTCGAATTTACATTAAAAACATGCCAAGATAAGTTTCCCAAGTGCCAAGAATTCCTCTTCGCAGACTTCAAACTACCATATAATTGTCAAAATTTATCCGATTATCGATCCCATGGCAGTTTTGATCAGGCTGTGACCTCTTTATTGGATCTGCATTTAAACTTCAGATTTAAAAATTTAACTTTTCTATAAAAAACAAGGCTATCACATCAAAATAAATGCACTTCCCAGACTTCAAACTCCCATAACTTAGTCAAAACTGATCAGATTTTCGTTCCCGAGGCAGTTTAGATCCTGGTTTGGTACATATAACACCATGCCAGAGCCAAATGTATCCCGAACATCTGAAAATTGTGCAAGCCAAAACGTTTGTTCTAACATTTCAAACCAAATCCCACTTGAACCACAGATCTTCCAGAAGTACAATGAGAAAACGCTGGCCAAGGTGGTGCCAGTGGTGGGTGAACTGACCGAACCGAACTTTGGCTTTGGCACTGAGCTGCTGCAGGAGCTGATCGATCGCGTGAATGTGATCTATCACAGTGCCGCAACGATCCGGTTCAATTCACCATTGCGCACGGCGATCTTCACGAATCTGACGGGCACCATGCGCACCATTGAGCTGGCCAAGCAGCTGAAGCAGCTGTCCGCCTACATCTACTGCTCGACGGCGTTCTGCAATAGCAACAATCGCGGCCTGATCACCGAGGATGTGTACAAGTCACAGTTCGATCCGTACGAGATGATGAAGATGGCGGAGAACGATGAGGCCTGGGTGGATTTCACACAGCAGAAGTGCAAAAGCTATCTCAAGGATCATCCCAATACGTATACGTTCACCAAGAATCTGTCGGAGAATCTGCTAATGGCAGAGATGTCCGGTCTTCCAGCAGCCATAGTTAGGCCATCGATTGGTAAGTGATACAGCTATAAATTTTTGATTGAGTTCAATAAATGTTAAAAAGCACGATCAATAATTCGATAAATTATATAAAATTTTTTAAAAAATGTTGTAATTAATAATGATCCCTTCCACTAGTTTACGGCACACTGGAGCACCCGATGAAGGGCTGGGTGGGCAATGCCAATTCGGGTCATTTGGGCTTTCTGGCCGGCTTTGTCAAGGGCATCTTTCGCACCATGTCCGGGCGTGCCAATGCCGTTATTGACATTATACCGTGCGACTATGTCATCAACAGTTCCCTGGTCATGGGCTGGTATGTGGGCACACGTCATCTCGAACAGCCGGAGATCATACACTGCACATCCGGCGAGGTGAATCCGCTGACACTGGCGCAATTCTGCGACATCATCAATGACAGCGTTGAACGTCATCCGCCCAACAGTTTCGTTTGGAAGCCATCGACAAAGCTGCGCAATGGCTGGCGCTATAATCTCTTCTTCTATCTGTTCCATCTGCTGCCCGCCATGATATTCTATATACCGGAGAAGCTCTTTGGCATTGGAATGCCACAGCACACGTAAGTGATGTTATCAAGATGATCAAAGAGATATTCATGGGATTTATGGCCATAACCGACTTCCAATTGTATGGCAGCTATAAGAAATAGTGCTCCGATCCGACCGGTTCCCACCAATGTGCTGTCCCTTTGAGTAATAAGTCTTTGTGCAAAGTTTTATCGCGATAGTTCAAAAACTGAGGGATTAGTTTGCATACATACATTCCATTTATATGGCAGCTATAAGATATAGTGCTCCGATCCGACCGGTTCCCACCAATGTGCTGTCCCCTTGAATAACCAGTCTCTGTGTAAAGTTTCATCGCGATAGCTCAAAAACTGAGGGACTAGTTTGCATACATACAGACAGACAGACAGACAAATATTGCCTCTTTCTTCGAAAAGAGTATAAGAAACAAACTTATAGTATTTAATTTGCTCATTTGCTTTCTACTCATGCAGGGCCTATGAGTATATGCGTGTGTTCCAGAATGGCACCAAGGCTTTCGACTACTTCCTGGACAAGGACTTTCGCTATTCATTAAAGAACGCCCTGCGCGTCTCCGCCATGATACATGAGAGCGATCGCAAGCGTTACAACTTTGATGCCAGTCGATGCGATTGGTCGGAGTTCATTGACCGCTGCCTGATCGGCATTCGACGATTCTACTTCAAGGAGTCGGCGGTGACCACACAATGGCATCGCAACTACTGGAAGGTGTAAGTGATAAAGCAATGCAATGGTGTGTTAGTTTAACTAATTGTTTGTCGCTTTACTTGTATTTCAGTTTCAATGTCCTGCACTATGCTGGCTTCGTGGCGATCTTTGCAATACTCTACTTTGTGCTGACACCCTTCCTGGGCTTCCAAGTCGGTCTGACGCTGACGCTGCTCGTTTGGGGCTTTCTGGTGTGGTTGTAGAAACCAAGCAATCGAGGATCGCTTCACATTGTGCAATAATCAAAACTTTCACTCACATCCGTTGTAGTTGTTCTTCATAGGATATATCATGTATTTTTACTTTAAGTTCTCACTTGAGTACAAGTCAAACGTAGTAAAACTCTAAATAAACGAATCTATCAACACACACACACTCACACACACATACACACACACACAGCAATGCAAACAAGCCCAAAACTTAGCTCCAATCGTAGTCACATAAACAAATAGTCCTGGTTTATAGTCAAATAGTCAAATGTTTGTGCACTTGTAAATTACGAAACGTAAACGTAAACGATTAATATATATATATATGAACTATGTAACTATTAATGAAATAAACATGACAATCTAAATGTTAAGCTAAATAACAGCAAAATGGTTTATTACAAGAACTTGAAAGTTCAAACTTTTGCTCAATTCCAGATGGATCGTCTACTCACATTTATATGTCAGTCCCAAAAGTATGCTACAAAAACTGCAGCTTCTATTAACATTAAAAGTTTTTTGCCTAAGCATATTCTGTCGAACAAATTGTACAGATCTCTAACTCGTAAATCGAAAAAATTCACGAAATAACTTGTTAAGCGAATTTGGCACAATTGGAATTTGTAACGGATTCTTAATTGCTGTTCTCATATTTATGGATTTTTATAGCTGATTATTGGCCCCCTTTGAGCGCAACGCCACTGAATAACTGGTTTGCGACACAAGCTCATCACAATAACAATAACAACAACAATGATGATGATGACGATGACGATGATGATCATCGTGCAGATCGTTGTATGTTAAACAGCCGAGCCGAGCAGAGACTCGCTACCCGAGCGCCGAGCGAGAGGCGATGAAACAGTTTCGCTTCGGCCGGCAAACGTGCAAGTTGTTGAGTTGTGAGCACGCGCTCCGCAGGCAAAAGTTTTTCTAACGAGCACAGGCTACCCATACACGTATAAAGCAACGTAACTGTTCACCACATACATATATACAAATTGTGGCTGTGTGTGTGTGTGTGTGCATGTTGTTTACTACCGCAGCAAACAGCGCTAAAACAAACAACAACCAAGTGAAAGAGGAAGCAGCGAAGAAAAGAAAAAAGCTGAGTTTAGAGACAGCGCAGAAAAAAGAGAAACTTTCATGTGTTTGTTCTGCTGCTAGCTGAACTCTATAAGGAAAAATATATACGCGTTGACTATATATACTTAATTGATTATATATTTAATTGCATTAAACCGCTGCTGCTCTACAATGGCCAGGTAAGCGCAATTTTGGGCACAAATCGCACAATAGGCTATTTAGCAAATACCTCTGGCCAGTTTGACTGCTTTGGAGATGTGTGTAAACGGTTGTGTGTGTGCTTTTAGTATTTATTCACTTCATCTTAGACACAATGTGGTACAAAGTTCAAAAGCACTTTGCCAAAATAACAACAACAACAACAAGCATGTTGCGAACATCTTTGGAGTTGTGAAGTTAAAAATACTCCAACAGATGCTTAAGATACACAATTTCCAATAAGAGTAGTGTAGCATATGTAGTTGAAATCTTATGTCACCCATATTACAATCCTAAATATATTCCCAAGAAAAATACATTTAGTCTAGCGCTACTTTTACAACTATAAAAATACATAAGACAAATTAAAACAAGTGGGGAAGGATTATCTTCGGCGTGCCGAAGATTTTATACTCTTTTCGAACCTATAGGCAATGTTCACTCTGCCAACTGCACCACTGAAATTTCATAAGCTGTACAAAATCGTTTTGTCGCGTAACATTTTTTTTTGTTCCGAGAATATTTAATTCATTGCCAGTTGTATAGCAGCTATAAGATATAGTGATCCGATCCGGCCGGCTCCAATCAATGTGATGTCTCTTTAAATAATAAGTATCTGTGCAAAGTTGTATCGCGATAGCTTTAAAAACATGGGATATATGGCCAAAACCGACTTCGAGTTGTATGGCAGCTATAAGATATAGTAATCCGATACGGCCGGCTCCAACCAATGTGATGTCTCTTTAAATAATAAGTATCAGTGCAAAGTTTCATAGCGATAGATTCAAAAACATGGGATATATGGCCAAAACCGACTTCGAGTTGTATAGCAGCTATAAGATATAGTGGTCGGAGCCGGAATAATAAGTGTCTGTGCAAAGTTTTATTGCGATAGCTCAAAAACTGAGGGACTAGTTTGCATACATATAGACAGACAGACAGACGGACATGGCTAGATCAATTTGTTTCGTCATTCTAAACATACTGGCAGTAACTTTTGGGGGTCTCCGACGCTTCCTTCTATGCGTTACAAACTTCAGCACAAATTTAATATACTATTTTCTTTGAAAAGAGTATAATAAGTATATATAATTTTGGAAACCATGCCAAATTAGTAATATTCATTATTCTATACATATACTATTAAGGCACTGTTCAAGCGTGAATTAGTTGAGAAATTGAAACTTTAATTAGTGTATTTACATTTTGTACGCCTCCCAAACTTTGACCTGCACAAACTGAGATTTATGCGCATTTTTCTGCTGCTGCTGCTGCACTCGGAATGACGTTAATTGCTCTTGGCGCGAAACTGGTTAGGTTGAGAGAGTCTCAAGACCTCGGAGGCGTTTGCTAAATACAATGCAGGAACTCTAGTGGAAAACTACAGCGTGGCAAATCCCTTTTGGTATGAACTGCCGTCAAAACAAGCTCTCCATTACATTGCTATTATGTCCGCCCGTATAGCAATTAATAATCGTATGTTTATACTCTTTTCGAAGAAAATAGTATATTAAGTTTGTGCTGAAGTTTGTAACGCATAGAAGGAAGCGGCGCAGACCCCCAAAAGTTACTGCCAGTATGTTTAGAATGACGAAACAAATTGATCTAGCCATGTCCGTCTGTCTGTCTGTATGTATGCAAACTAGTCCCTCAGTTTTTGAGCTATCGTGATAAAACTTTGCACAGAGACTTATTATTCAAAGGGACAGCACATTGGTCGGAGCCAGCCAGATCAGACCACAATATCTTATAGCTGCCATATAACTGGAAGTCGGTTTTGGCCATAAATCACATGTTTTTGAAGCTAACGCAATGAAACTTTGCACAGGTACCTATTATTCAAACATACATAACATTGATCGGAGCCGGCCAGATCGGATGACTATATCTTATAGCTACCATACAACTCGAAGTCGGTTTTGGCCATATATCTCATGTTTTCAAAGCTATCGCAATGAAACTTTGCACAGGTACTTATTATTCAAAATGTCAGCACATTGATCTGAGCCGGCCGGATCGGACCACTATATCTTGTAGCTGCCATACAACTGGAAAAAAATTGAGTATCCTTAGAACAAAAAAAATAAATGCCACGCGATAAAATGAATTATTACAGCATATGAAAGTGCTGCATTTGGCAGAATGAAAATTGTTATAAGGTTCGAAAAGAGTATAAAATCTTCGGCACGCCGAAGATAATCCTTCCCACTTGTTTTGGTTTTTTTTATCCAGCAGCAAGGTCGACACTGTCTGACAGACAGTTTGAGTTAATAGCGGCTCCTGTTGTTGTGCCGAACCTAAAATTAAAACTAAAAAACCCACTCGATTAGGGCTATTTTTAGCAGGTTCAAATTATATGACTCGAGCTGCAAAGTAGCCGCTACTTAAATTCTGTAGAGATAGAAGTTTTGTGCATATATCATTATATTATAATGGAACCACAGTGCTGACCTGTTTGCATTTCAAGGAACTAGCACTTGTGCTATAAATCCGCAATTAATTACCACAGATAAGGTGTTGCGTTCCACTTGGCTGAGCGTAGAAACCTTAAGTAAAATCTAATCACTGCCGCTCACACCAACAGCCACTCAAGATAAAAACACAATTTACTACAGCCAAAAACAAATAAAAAAAAAATATATGAAAAAGAAAGAAGGTTAACGAATTTAAAAGACAGAAGCTAACTTTGGCAAAGGGTTGCGTGGCAGCAAAGTTTGCAAAACAGCAATTTATGCAAAATCCGTTAGCCATGTTAGAAGATATGGTGAGTGCCAAATTATGTTTCGATTCAACTGCCAAGATCTTGAGCAATTTGTATACTCTTTTCGAAGCAAATAGTGTATTCACTTTGTGCTGAAGTGTGTTGGAGACCCGCAAAAGTTACCTCCAGTATGCTTATAATGATCTAGCCATATTTGTCTGTCTGTATGTATGGAAACTAGTCCCTCAGTCCTCGAGCTATCGTGACTAAACTTCGCACAGAGACTTATTATTCAAAGGGACAGCACATTGTTCGTAAACGGCCGGATCGGACCACTATATCTTATAGCTGCCATACAACTGGAAGTCGGTTTTTGGCCATATTTCCCATGTTTTCGAATCTGGGCAATTTTAGAGGGATATTGGCGAATTAGTCGCGATCTATAATAGAGCAAAACTAGTGACTCGAAAAGAGTATAAAATCTACAGCATGCCGATGATAATCCTTCCCCACTTGTTTTATTTTGCTTTGCCCGAGGTGAAAGCTCCATTTAGTTGTCAGCTAGTCGAGCGCTGTAGCTGAATCTCTGAATCTCGAGTTGCCATCGAAGTTGTTGCAATGACGCGGCAGCTTGCAGCTTGCAGCAGCTTCAACTAATGAACTCAAGGGTCTGAAATTGCATATATGTATACATATGTATAAGTATGTATATATGTTCATGCAAAATTGATCATGTCTCAACTGAGTTCATGTTGTTGTTATTGCGCAGTCAAGCAACCTCAAATTGCCATTTGCTGGTCAATAGGCAATAAAAAAGCAAAAGTTGTGTGCAAATTACGCACGAATCATTTGTGTGTTGGTTGTGTGGTTCATTATAAAAGCATTTGCCATGACCAGCTGAAGACTGGCAGACAAGTGGTAGACATAGAAAACAAACGACTGGCGCATCATTAGGGCACAAGTTCGAAATTGGCCAAATGAAATTTGTGTCGCGTGTGAGATAATACATATACATATGTATGTCTGTTTGGTTACATCGACATCAATCTGGCTAGCTTATCTTTTCACCCAGTTACTACACACATATTACAGTTTTAAGCTATAGCTCGATAGCTTAACTTGCTCTCTGTTATACACTTAGCATTTGCACTTAGTTGCAAGTGTTTGCACTTGTGTCTCGCCTTTGATACGCTGTTTGTGTAGTGTCAAGTCAGTACGCCCGCAGCTCATTAGAATTCCAGCAAGGGACCTCACCTGGAAACAGTCGTTAGTTATATAAATATCAATATTGAGACTTAATGGCAGAACTCACACAAACACACACGCAAAACTGGTTTCAGCGCTTGGCACATTGGAGCAGCACGCCGGGTGAAATGGTTGGCTCTCCACTGCGTAGCTGCTGATGCGCTTGCGCAGCTTCAGGCAAACGTCTGCTTTTTTATTGTCATAATCAAAGCCCCGGCGACAATCGAGTGAAGAGTAGAGAAAGTTGAGGTTTATGCAACAGAATCTGTTAGTTAGATGAAGTGAGGCATTTTATAATGTTGTTGCGTAAGCATGTTATCGTTGTTTTGTCACTAAACTAAAACGAAAAGAAACAACAACGGTGTCTTACCCACGCAGCACGCCCATCACAGATTTCTATGCGGGACGCAATGTGTTCATAACGGGTGCCACTGGCTTTGTGGGCGTCACCATCGTTGAGAAGCTGCTGCGGGATGTGCCCAATGTGGGCACGCTGTATCTGCTGATGCGTGCCAAGAAGGGCAAGAGCGTACAAGAGCGCCTCGAGGAGCTGAAGAAGAACTCCGTCTTTGATCGCTTCAAGGAGCTGCAACTGGAGTCGCGCCTGTCCAAAATTGTGCCCATCGAGGGCGATGTGGGTCTGGAGCATTTGGGCCTTTCCGCCAAGGATCGCGAGACGCTCATCGAAAACGCTAATGTCGTGTTCCACTCGGCCGCCACGCTGGACTTCTTCCAGTCCCTGAAGGAGACCACGAACATCAATTTGCGTGGCACGCGTCGCGTTGTGGAGCTGTGCCAGCAGCTGCGTCATCTGGATGCACTGGTGCACGTGTCCAGCGCCTATGTGAATGCCTACATTACCGAAGTGGAGGAGAAACTCTATCCCTCGCCGGATGATCCAGAGAAGATCATACAGCTGGCGGAAACGCTGAACGATGAGGCGCTCAAGGAGTTGGAACCCAAGTGAGTCGTGAGCTGGTTAACTGAAAGGTACAATTGATTAATATATGTTTTGAATAGATTGCTCAAGGATCATCCCAACACATACACGTTTACCAAGCATCTGGCTGAGCACGAGGTGGCCAATGTGGCCTCCAAATTCCCCTGCGGCATTGTGCGTCCCAGCATGAGTAAGTTAAGCGCATATTCCAATGAATCAAAACTTAGAAATAACGAAATAAATAAACTGTTAATTTGATACACGTTTTAAACCAAATTTGTATGTGCTTTACTCATTGCAGTCACGGCCGCTTGGAAGGAGCCCATACCCGGCTGGACTATTTCGAAGAACGGACCCCAGGGCTTCTTTATGGGCGCCTCCAAGGGCATTTTGCGTCGCCTGCCCCTTGATCCCACAATTATTATGGACTACATACCCATCGATGTGGTGGTCAATGGCATCATAACGACGGGCTATTATGTCAATTCACTCAAGTGCGTTTATCCCTGACTTGCAGGACGTTCTGTGAGCTAATAGCTTCATGTCATTGCAGAGTTAAGAATGGTGATCGTCCCGCTGAGCTGCAAATCTTCCATCTGACATCGAGCACGTACAAGCCGTTCCGTTTTGAGTTCTTGAAGGACAAGATCAATGGCTATTTGCATGACTATCCGTTGAATAGTGCCGTTTGGTATCCCAATCTGCGTCTGGTTAAGAGTTTGATGCTGTTCCGTCTGGGCGCTATACTTTTCCACTTTATACCTGGCTTCTTTCTCGATTTGGTGACCAAAGCCTCCGGTGGCAGACCCATGTGCGTCAATTAATCCTGAAAAGGCATGCGGTTTTGAATAATATATAATTTTCTCGGACTAACTCACAGTTTGATGCGATTGCACAAGAACGTTTGGAACTCGCTTAACACCTTGGAGCGCTTCATATTCACGGAATGGCATTTCGATAGCAAACGTCTACTGGCGCTCTCTAAAACGCTGAATCCCGTCGACAGGAAGAAGTTCATCATAGACATTGGCGAATTGACTTGGGATGAGTATTTTGCCAATACGATTCGGGGTGTGCGTCAGTATCTCAGCAAGGAATCGCCCAAGAATCTGGAGAAGGCGCGTCGCAAAGATAAAATGTTAGTAATATGCAGATGATTATGTGTTATTTATATTGCTCACCAAGGGATCATCTTCTTCCACAGTCTTTTGGGTCTCCATGTGGCGCTCCAGCTGATCTTCTTTTATGGCATCTTCAAGCTGATCATTTGCGTGACCGGTGTGTCCAGTGCGAAGGCGGCCCTCATCTTGCCCGTGTTCTACTATCTGTTTGGACTGATTTAGGACCATTTTTCCATTGACATCAGCGGATATAGTTGGACAATTTCTCAATAATATTTATGGTATATGTAATTTGATCAAGGTTTGGTTTTACATCTCTTTACTTATTCGGAACGCAAATATAAGACAAATAAGCTGCATGTTACAGCTTGAGAACAAATAAAAGACAGGTTTTTTATTTTGCTATAACAGTATAACTCAATTATTTATCTTGTTGTTTTGAATTGCTTTTCTGCTCTGTGCAACTGTTCTCGATTTTTCTGCTGCAATAGACTATAGTTTGTATATCGAATAGGCTATCGCATCAAAATGTAAATTCATCGATGCATTCAATGTATCGATATATTTCCAATACAAATTCAAAACTAGTCTAAATGTTGAATGTAATCTGCCACGAAACTGGTTTTACTTTGGTTTTCTATGTGCCCAGAATTTTTCGATAGCTTTCTTAAGTTGGAGTATGGAGCAGCTGATTGTGAATATACCTCAAAAGTTGGAAGCAAATCCAAGTCAACCTACATAAGACCATATATATATTTTTTATATAAACTTATACTCACTTATCGATTATGTTAAACAACAGCTGCTCACTCCGTTGGTACTGCTAGTTGCAATTAATCAGAAGTTAAGAGCTGTTAAATTCAAAACCAATCACTTTCCGCACTTTTTAATCAAATTAGCCGCTACTTAAATCAATTTTGTTTTGTTAGCTGCTTTTTATTTTGTATAAGCTTAACGCAACGAAAATACGACAGTTTCCCGACTAAAAAAATACCGTTCACTGTTATTAACAGTTCAGCAAAATGTTACAGGCACTGTTATCAATCAATCAGCTGTTTCATTTGCCACACAGTTCGCGGATCAATCGGATCGCGTAAAAATCGAACGAAAATCAAAATAAATATTGTTAAATACCAATAAATATAGCAAAACGAAACGGGAAAAGAGGCGAGCGAGTGCAAGTGCGTTTCCCAGCAAGTGCAAGGCATTAGTGACAGCCGAGGCAAAGGCAATCAAAACGGCCACAAAAAGAATAAGTGAAAATATACAAGTTTGATGCAATCACAAAAGTGCTGAACAATAAACACACAGCAAAAGGGCGCCCATTTGACACAAGTGTTTCATATTATTTGGTAAGTGTTAAATATGATTAACAATATGCGCAAGTGTACAACGCTTACAATAAAGCGCACACACACACACACACACACACGCAACAAGTTGCGTCCGCCCAACCCCCGCTCAAAATCTGCATTGCATTGTTTGTGTGTGTACACACTGGCAATGCCTTTTCTTTTTTTTTTTTGGCCATGTCCGCAATGTAATTTCTTAAGCCTGCTGGCATTTTACCTTTTATTTGAATTATGTATTTTTTATCTATTATTGCGTAGCGCTGCTGCCAATGTCACCTGTTTTTATGCGCTCGCCCTCTCTGTCGCTCTCGCTCGTGCTAACTCGCACATACACACAACGACGATCTGGCTGGTTTTTATCTTGTTGTTGTTGCCATTTTTTGCCGTTAATACACAGCAGCAGCGTCGTCGCTGTTGTCGCTCTACGTGCCTCTCTCTCTCACTCTCTATCTCTCGCACTGGCGCTTGACTGTGTGTGTGTGTGTGTGTGTGTATTTAAGTGCACGTACGTACATGCATACACATGTGTGTGTGTGTGTGTGTGCGTGTATGTTTGTGTGCATGTTTGTAGGTATTTTTATATGAATATAATTTCCGCCCCCGCCCCATTGGCAAATGATAACACACAAACTGTGACAGGGCCTGGGTTTGGAAACGGCGGGTGTTAACGGGGCCGGGACCGGGACCGGCCCATTGCCTATTTGCCATAATGGCCTTAATTCTTATGAAAATATTTAAATACATTTGTGTGTGTGTGCTCTACTATGCGTGTGTTAGTTATATTTTTCCTCATAATTTCTAATCTAAAAGTGCAAATATTGATTTTCTATGTACATACTATACTATGCCTGAAGTTTTCAACATACTTTCATCAATGGCAGTCATTGTTTTTTTTTTCTTTCTGTCTTTCGGCTTAGTTTCGGCGCAGACAGGTGTCATTATTGTCTGTCGATAGGAAGGGTATATTACGCTCTTACATTTACACGTTGTGCCATATGAAAGCAGAAACAAAACTGTGACGTACATCTTTTTTTTAGAGATAAAAAAGCTATTTCTGGTTGCCCAAAGATTAAAGAGATCAATGAAAGCTCGAAAATTAAAACGCTTAAATTCCAAAAGTAATTATGACATTTGGAAATAAACAATGTATTGCAATTAAATAGGGCTTTCACTATGTACAGAATATATGTACTAGTAGAAATATCTTAAAAACAAGTGGGGAAGGATTATCTCGGCGTGCCGAAGATTTTATACTCTTTTCGAACCTTTAGGTAATTTTCACTCTGCCAACTGCACCACCGAAATATTTAATGACGCATATCTTTGCTAAATATAACTCAATCGATTTGAAATTTCAAACATTGATGAGTTATAAGGATGTTGAAGTGTACAAGGAAATTTAGAGCGATAGCTTTGAAAACATGGGATATGTGGCCAAAACCGACTTAGAGTTGTATGGCAGCTATAAGATATAGTGGTCCGATCGCGCCGGTTCCGACCAATGTGCTGTCCCTTTAAATAATAAGTGTCTGTGCAAAGTTTTATCGCGATAGCTCAAAAACTGAGGGACTAGTTTGCATACATACAGACAGACAGACGGACAGACGGACATGGCTAGATCAATTTGTTTCGTCATTCTAAGCATACTGACAGTAACTTTTGGGGGGTATTCCCTCTATGCGTTACAAACTTCAGCACAAACTTATATTTTGGATTTGAAATGACGATTTTAATTACTGCACAGCTTTCATATCTGAAAATTTTGACATGCAAGGGACTATTTTAGGCTCAAACTAATATATGTATATAGTTATAACGAATACTTTTATAGGGCATTCACAAATGTTTTAAAACAATTTGTAATTCTAAAGCGAATATAAATACCCTATTAAGTATGTGAAGTTCATAAAGGCTGGCTGCGTTCTTTAGTACGCTGAATGCATTCATCGCTTTTATCTGCATACTGTCATCTCTACTTGCTGTTAGCTTATTGCTCTCTTTTTGATGTACTTTGCACAAGCCGGAGCGTTGTTCTCGTGCTCTGCTGCTTCCATTTTACGTCTTTCTTTGTTTATATGCGCCGTGCTTTGCTCTTTGTTGCTTTTATTATGGGAATTTCCCTGAATATTTACATACTCACACTAGTACATGGCATATGTACGACTACATACGTACATATATGCATATATACAAAACATACTGTTGATAGTTTGAACTGCGTGCGAGACATTTGCAATTCGTCTGACTTCATGGGCCACTTGGCTTATCAGTAGCGCTGGAATTGTCAAAATTAAAACGAACAAAACAAAAAATGATCAGAATTGTCGCCAAGCACGAAAAGCGTTTCCCAGGCTCGGGCCGATAAGCGAGCCCCACCTGCCAGACCCCTTCCTCTACCCCCCCTCTGATTGTCATTTATTTATTATTTCACGCCCAAATGAACAGCGTCTAAATATAAAACACAAATTGTTGTTGTTGCCTTTCGACTCCGCTTTGATTATTTGCACATTTACAAAAAGCCAAGAAGAAAAAAAATATTGAAGAACAAAAAAATAAACAAGTATGAGTGCTCTAATCGGGAGTGCCCGACTACGAGATACCCTGAACCCAGTCCTTACAATCATTCATACTAATCTAAACACACACATGCTGCAGTACAAGCAGTACAAGCAGTGCAAGCGGTTTAAGCAGTTAGCTTGCTTTTTCGTTGAGCCCCACACAATGGAAAGTTAAATCTTAAATAACTTCTGTGTTTATTGTCCGATCTTTGGGGCAAACAATTGTCAATAATATGTGTGACCGATCCAAATTTCAAGGTCGTTTTTTAACTTTTAGGGGGATTGAGCGGTGGTATCGAAAAAGTGAAATATTTGATTCATGGGTATGCTATTCGAGATTATACATGCCGAATTTATGGCCTCTAGCTCTTAAAACTTTGAAGTTATGTCCCAAAAACGCTAGTCTGAAATCTAAATGTATCGATAACTTTTAAACGGTACGAGTTATCGACAAAATGAAATAAACTTGATCTGTCCCGGGATCAGGAGATCTTATGTTCCAAATATGAAGTCTCTAGCTCTTGTAGTCTCTGATATCTGTGTGTTCATAAAGACAGACAGACAGACGGACAGACATGGTTAGATCGACTCGGCTGTTGATACTGATCAATAATATATATACTTTATATGGTCGCAGATGCTTTCTTATGCACAGCTTCATTATACCCTTTTTACCCATTTTTAATGGGTTCAGGGTATAAAAAGATGCTCATAAATAAATAAATAACCCGTATTAATATCTGTATGTAGTATTATGGTTTTTATTCTCGCACAGCGCCAAGTAATACTTTGGCAGACAGGAGCAGGACAGAGGAGATGTGAACCACGTTTCTCTTCTGTCTTCTTTCCAATTTGAGATTCGCGCTAATGACGTCAGTCAAGGCCTGACGTCTGCAGAAAATTCCGCAAAACGCCTCTTCAAATTATTGGCAAGCAGCGGGCGCACGAAAATACAACAACAATAACAACAACAACAACAAAGAGCAACACAAAATAGAAAATAGAATTAAATTATTTTCGTTCCATTTTTGCGTGTTGTTTCCATTTCATTTCATGTCTTTGCATTTGATTTATAATATTTCGTTTATACTTATACATACTTGATATTTCTTTATTCTTTATTCTTTTCCTTTTTTTTGTTTTTGTGTTCGTTCGTTGCGTTCGTTTTTTGTCGGCTCCCTACACAAAGTGAAAGTTGTTTTCCATGTTGTAGTATATAGCACAGTTATCTAGTTATTTTCTTTCTAGTTTTTCTACGCATTGTCTTCGGCGATCCGTATGTTTTCTGTTTCAGAATTGAATGTCTCGATCGTACAGAAGAAGGGGGCAAGAGTGCGAGGGATGTCATATTATATTTGATTTTTGTGTACAAAGATTTTTTCTCTCTTTTGCTTCATATTTATTTATTTATTTATTTTTTTGACATGGCAGACAACGAGATTTCCGGTCAATGCATTGATACTTCGAATAGTCGACCTTCAAAGACTGTTAATATATGTTTGAATATACATATATATATATATATATATACATATATATACACATATCTCATTAATGTCGATTACTTAATTGATAAAAATAAACGTGATGTTGTTTTCTTTTATATAAAACAGAAAGCACATGTAACTTTTAAGGTCAATTAAAAAAGGCTGTTAAACCATATCAATGTTCCGATAAGATATCAAAAATAGATAGATATGTTGTAGTTGTAGTATAGTCGAAACTTTGGGTAAAACCAAAAAAAACGTGCATTTCCTGTCATCATCAGATGATCCACTGATCGACTGCTCGGAAAATCCAATAACACATTTGGTTTTTTCCCACTTACCGTTTTTGTGTGCTGTAAATATTTCGAAAAGTACACGCTTTTGCACAAAAGCATTTTAATGAATGGACATTTTGTTCCGTTCAATTACATGAAGATTCGTTCCGTTCCGATCCGATACAAGCCGATCCGCATCCACCATAAAACTGAAATGTGTTTGCCATCAATTTAATTACTTTGTAAACTTCTTTTGTTTTTCTTTTCACAACGCTTTTAATTACGTGAATATTTAAATAAATGTATAATTTTATTCAAGTTACTTTAAATATTAATGTGCTTGCTTGCTAATGCTTTCGATAGACAAAAGGATAGAAAATTATTCCGGGAAACAGTTATATAATTCTACGTCAATGATGTCCTTGGCGGCCACTTCTGGATTTTCCAGGCTAATCTCATTCATTCTGCCGCCGTAGACGTTCAGCTTGATGGGAAGTGTACGCTTGGTTTCCTTTTGGCGTATTTGTATACGCATATTGTATATAATGTCAAATAGTAGCTTGTCCGTTAAAAGTGGACAATAATCAAGATGCAACATCTTCAGCTGGGGGCAGGCAAGTATCAGCCGAAGCACAGCATTGTCGGTGATCTTGGGACAATACTTCAGATTGATCTCCTCCAGCTCCTGCAGAGCACCCAGTAGCTCCATTCCACGATCGCCAATTGTATCAGCATTAGTCAAAACGAGTGTTTGCAATGCGCTCAGCTTGCTTATTTGCAATACCACAGCGTCATTGATCGGCGTTGGGTAGATTACCTCGAAATGCTGCAGTTGCTCTTTCTTATGTTCAACTAGAGACGCGAGGAAATTTCGGCCGTACGCATTAGTTAGTACAACCTTCTTCAGACTTGGCAGCTTGGCAATGTGTTCGTCACCGTAGTTAATGCATATAGCCTCGAGGGTATTGCAGCACTTTTTAAAAGCCAACTGCTCAAAGACTGTTTCATCTATATCGAGTCCCATCAGGTCTAACTCCTTTAGCTTTTTTAGCCTCTCGCAAATTTTGGGCAACAGCTTCAAGTTGAGCCCAGTGCAAATGGTCAATGACAGCGACTCAATTGAATCCGGCAAGCAGTCCATGTGCAAGCCAGTTAACCTATCATTATAGGATAGTTCGAGCTTCTTAAGCTGCGACAAATGCTTCAATGCCAGTAATTTGTCATCTGTGAGGTTGCATTCAACTAACTGCAGCTGATTCAGTTTGGCAAGCATATTAATATGTCTTAAGATAAAAAAGCGGATATGAGAGTTTGTTGGAATACTGAATTCTCTAACATGACGGCCGGACAGCTTGAAAAAATCACGGACATCCCATACAGTCATCTCCGCGAAATCTTCGCATGTCACTGTTTTGACCAGCGCCGGCGACACCTGTTGATAAACGTTTTGGAAACGAACGCACGTGCGCGCAAAGTGTATGCGATCCGGCAGCGACAGCATGCGCAGGATATGCTCCAGGCAATGATCGTTCAGCATCATGATGGCAGCCGGCGGCTCGTTGGGCGTAGCTGCCGTCGTGTCGCACGGAAACCCATCGGCGTCGGGCTGAAGCCAACTATAGCTTGGATGAACGAATAGATGAAATGTATGCACTTCGTGAGGTTGCAACAGCAATGCTCTGCAAGGTACATGATTATAATATAAGTACATTGTTTATGCAATGTTACACTTACTTAGCAGCACTCAGCGCATCGCTAAAGATGACCTGGCCAACTTGTCTTGGTAATCGTCCAACATTGTACAAGGTACGAATTTCCACATGATCCACGGCCCCATATCTCATAAAATAGTCTTTAAGCTGCTGCGGAGTCAACTGAGTTGCCTAAAACTGATGTCATTAAGCTCGAATTACAAAACGATGCTCCTTCCTTACCCCTGGCAATACATTTCGAACAAATAAATTTCGAACTAAAACGTGGTCTTCGGTGTAGGCTGCCCCATCTTTGAAGTAATACTTACTTTTGCATCGATTCACCCATGATATAGACATAGCTAAAGGCACTTGGAGATTTGCAATAAAACTATTTGTGTTTAGAGTCGAGCGACACAACTTTGCCGAAATGAGCTTTCCGAATATTGCTGCCACGGGAACTCACAGTTTTCTATCTAATCACCAGCGAAGTTAACCATCGAATGACGCTAACAAAGATCGCAAGCTATCGATATCAAATATCGCTACCAATATATCGCTAGTTAGTGATGTGCCGAACTCACTATCGATACGTTCAAGTTCAAATGGATTCGCATTGCACTTCCATTTGATACAAATATGTATGTATGTATGTATGTGTATATTTACCGTTTGCTTGCTCAGCTTGGCTCTCATTCTCTCTTCCTCGCCTTAAGTAAAGCAAAAGATAACAGTAATGCTTGAGAGAGATGCAATATGTACACTAGCTTTTAATTGAAATAAAAATATATGTATATTATAATCTTCTTCACTTCTGCAAGAAAACTTCAACGATTTTATATATACATACATATGTATGTATGTATACATGTAGTATAAGTATGTGTGTATCGCACACAAGTACTCTCAGTTTCTTCTATATACTAGCTGCACTATTACACGTCGATTTCCTTTGCGAGACGAAAGCTCGTGCATATCTCGTACATATATCTCATATATCTGGTGCATATATCTCGCTAATTGTGAAGGTCGTTTACGTTTGCAGTCATTCGCTCATTTTGCATGTTTGTGTCTGCGGTACACCCTCGCTATAAGCAACGAGAACCTGGCAAACACGAACAAAACCAGCAAAAATAAAAGAATTAATCGAAATGAAAGAAATGTTCATTAACGCTGCCGCTTGCCCTGCATAATCTACATATAAGAGATGAACAACACCCTCACCAAACACCAAAAAAACAAAAATAAAACAAAAACTGATGTTTTTATTTGTGCTAATCATGTTATACACTTTGTAGGGTAGAATGTGAACCAAATTATAATTGCTTTTTTTTCTCTCTCGAAATTCACTCGAAATTCATCACATTGTTTTGTCAAAAACGGAATTGATCTACATATTTCTAGATCTATATCTCAATTTTATGCATTTACAGATATGTATAATATATGTAAAAGTATAAGAATATATTTATTGGAGCAAAAGGGTATGTAATTTTCGGCTTGCTGAATTAAGCTGTTTTTTTTTTTGTTTTGTTGTTTCTTTTATTGAAATTGCTGCTAAATTTTGAGTTTTCTCGCGCTTTTCGGAATGTTGTTATCATGTTTGCTTTTGGGGCAGACTTTCAAATAAACAAATTCTGGAATTTAAGTACATATGTATGTGTGTATGTATATACATATGTGTCGTATATAAGTTTGTGTAGCTATGAACCAATTGAGTTGGCTGCTCTCTCGGTTATGGAAGATATAAATATTATTTATGCCTGTGGCCATTTTAATGGCGCCATGTTAAATGTGCCATCCACAAATTTAATGCCAATGCTTTATTATTAATACGTTTTTTGTGCATAAATGTTTGATTTTTATTACTAGACGCGTTTTTTTCTATCATTATGTGTGTGTGTGTTGGCCGCAAGTTTATTATTTGTTTTTATTCGTGTTGTCAGTAGTTGTTGTTATTTTTTCCAAAGCTCAGGTGAGCCGAAAATCCCCAAAATGCGAGGGCCGCTCTAATACTTATCAATTTTAATTTCTATTTAATCCATGTGCTGATGTCTGCGATTAATTTCCACATGGCTGGCTATTAAGTGCCCACATATACATACATATATTTGATAGTTTCAGCTAGACATGTTATTCTGATTTTTTAATTAATTTGATTCTTCAACAACTCTTCCACCTCAGCATATCATTTATTTTCATCTCATTTTCTATTTTTTTTGTTGCTGTTTAGCCAGCTTTTAAATATTTCATTCAATTTTCGATGCTTTTGTGCAACACCCACACAAAAGTTTATTTTTAAGCAAATTTAAGCAAGAGAGAGCGAGAGCGAGAGAGAGAGAGACTGAGACTGAGACTGAACACATTTAATACAAGTGCAAAATAATTCTTTTACTTTTCGCTTGACCAAATTGTTTCGCTGTATGCGTGTGTCAAAAATATTGAATGATTTAATTGATTCGTTTCATTTAATGTCAATTTAAAGGCACAATAATGCGTAATACTGCCCGACTTAGCTTGCAGATTAAAGTCGGTTTTGTGGTCTTAAATTATATATACATATGTGCATATGTATATATTTCTGCGATATTTTTAGATATCATTTGCATTACGTATACGTCACGCGGGTCAGTCGAGTTTGCGTAGGAAATTACAATTGGTTTTTGCTATTTGAGGGCGTTAAATGAATTGCTTCAAATATTCTCTCACACACACTCTGCCATATGATTGTGTGTGTGTGTGTGTGTGTCTTCTTTTTGGCTTTGCAAATTTTGGTTTGGCTCTTTGAAATTATTTTTGAAAATGCTTTCAGTTTATCGCTGGCATTTAAGGCGTCCAAACGCGTCTAAAAACTTGTGTGCGAGCTGCGTGAGTTTCTGTTTTGATCGAGAAAAATAATGTGCGTAATTGAAATGTCCGTGGAAATATCGAGAAAGCAAAGTTAAAATTGAGTTGTGAAATAACTAAAGCTAAACTGATAGCAAACGCAAAACAGCTGCTCATAAAATATAAAACGCATTTTACAAATGGCACTTGAAAACACAACAAACGTGCAAATTGTATATAAATAAATAAAAGCAAATTAAAGCAAGAAAAGTGTTTGAGTGAAAACAAAAAAGAATTGCAAAATAAAACTATTTAAATATAAAGCCGACGCGCATAACAACAAATTTTGCAGGCACATAAATAAAAAACTATTAGAAATTATATATATACATATATATGTAGATAGCCAAACAAAAGCCATTCAGAATGTGAAAATATATAAAACTACGTATATAGTTTTTTCTTTTTGCTAAATATAACAAACATCATCAATCAAAATTATAAAGAATTAGACAACTATTTGCTGCGCGTTTTCAAGTGCGAAATTAAATCAATAAATAATATATAGTACGCATTTAATCTAAATCAAAATGTAAGTGTGAGTCTAAAATTGGAGTTTCTTTTAAGCATTTCAAGATTTATATGTTGTCAACACTGTCATCCTTGACACTGTCCTAGAGCCAACTAACAGCAGCACGCGACATCAAGATTTAGCTAGTACGACTCTTAATATATATACATATATGCATATTTATTTTTTATATTTTTGCAAAATCATTGGCAATATTTTTTATGCCGGATTGTGTCATAAATATTTTTAAATTTTCTCTGTCATTTGTTTATTGTCTTCGGCGCTTCAGCAAATTGCTTGAAGCTCTTTGATTTTTTGTGATTTTCGCCAGGTTTCTTTTCTATATTTTGCATTTGCAATTTGCCCGACTTAGTCGCTGTGCTAAATCTGGCCATGAACAAATGATTGGGTCGGCTGTTTGGATGGTGACTTTTGCAGTCTTGCTCTCCTTGCCATTGTTAATTCGATTAGCGTGGGAAAATGCTTATGAAATGCGCTAATTTCTATATATATATATGTATATATTTGCAGGTCTGCAGCTGTGACAAATGATGGCCTAAAATGGCGGCTACACCACCAACGCCGCCCGGAGCTAACAATTTCCAACTAAATGGCAACTCTCCACAGCAGCAGCAGCAGCAGCAGCAGCAGCAACAACAAGCGACTAACAATACAAGCAACAACAATACGCCCACCATAGCCGAGGCACTGCAGCAACACTTTCAATTCAAGGCACTGCTTAACGCCGACGAGGATCAGCGGCGCAACAGCAACAGCAACAACAACATTAGCCGCAGCAGCAGCAATGAACAACTGGCGGAGGCAGCGTGTCGGCCCAAAGCAAAGAGCAGCTGCCAATGCACAAACATTAGTATTATGCATCTGTTTCACGAGATGAAGCAGGAATTTCCGACGCTGCCCGATGCTCTGGTGACGCAGTGCGTCAACGAGAATTGCCATCAGCGCGACAATTGCATACAGATGTTGCGCAAGGAGCTCAGCCTGCATCCATCGCCCGTGCAGTCCTATCCCGCCAAGGTGGTGCAGCAGCAGCAGCACTTGCAGCAGCGCCAAACCAAACCGCCGCCCACACCGCTCAAGCCGTCACGTGCCGCGCCCACACAACCGCCCAGCCCGCTGCTGGAGGCGGCAACAACAATAGCGACGTCAACGTCGACGTCAACGCCGCCGCCGCCGACAACTGCACGTCCGCGGCCCACAACGCTCAATCTGCAGCGACAGCTGAATGCACAGCTGCAGCAGAAGATACAACAGCGACAGCAGCAGCAACAGCAGCAGCAGCAGCGACAACCGCTGACGCCCAGCGCTCAGCACAAGCCGCTGCGTCGTGCACCACCGCTGCCGCCGCTGCCGCCCAAGCCGGCGGCTAACTCGCTCGCACAGTCGCCATTGCCATTGTCGAGCAGCAGCTTCTCCAATGATTCCTCCTGTCTCACCAGCCCGCTCAGCTCCAGCGAGTCGGAGCTATCGCTCAATATTTCCTTATCATCGCCGACGACAGCGCAGGCGCCAGCAGCAGCAGCAGCAGCAGCAGCAACAACTGCTGCGCCATTGCGCTCGCCGGTGCGACATCGTTCAGTCATCAATCTGCAGCCGGAGCCGCCATATGCGCGCGACTTTCTACACAGCGCTATATCAACAGCAGCAGCAGCAGCGCCAGCGCCAACGCCACCATCACCTGGAACGCCGAGCGGGCAGCGCAAGAGCTTCACCTCACTGAATCTGACGCTGCGCCAGCCGAACGGTGCGACGCCGTCGCCCATCGATATTACCGCCGGCCCAGTGGCAGCCAGTGGCAGCGGCGGCGGCAGCGGCAGTGGCAGCAACGGCATTACCTATTCGAGCAGCAGCTTCGATGCTCGACGCGGCACACACAAGAACTTCAAGCTGACGGTCACCGACGAGGGCAGCGTCTTCAGTGCCGGCTGTGTGCGTCCGTCGGCGCCGCTCTATGCGCCCTGTCCACCGCCGCCTGTCTTGGCCAACGATGGAGCAACGCCGCCGCCAGCGGCAGCGGCAGCGGCAGCAACGCCAACATCGCGACAGCAGCAGCAACTGTGGGAGCAGGCAACAGCAGCAGCAGCGCGGCAGCAGCGATGCCTCAACTCTTCCCATATGCCACACAGGCGCAGAATCATGTTGTCGCCTCCAACTACAACAACAATCATCTGGAGAACAGCAACAACAGCAGCGACAACAGCCCCAGCGTCACACATATGCCACTCTATGAGGGTGTCATTGCCGAATGCGATCGAGAAGGTGAGTTGCTTGTGTGCAGGTGCAGGTGCAGGTGCACTTGGGGATTGGGGGGCATACAGTTCTTGCTGACGGATTAGCGTCATCGTCTGGCGCTTATCTGTGCCAGAGCTTATCGCCCAAACAGTTCCTTTCCAAGTTGAAGCTAGCAGAGATACTGGGTAGCCTCATATGCTACTTCCGGTCTCAAAAAATGCGCTAATATTCAGAGATACAGAAAGTAACAAATAAAATGTAAGTCACTCTAGCTCTTGTTACTTTCAAGATATTCAAAATTCAACAAACAAGATTTTATACTCTTTTCGAACCTTTAGTCAATTTTCACTCTGCCAACTGCACCACCGAAATATTTAATGACGCATATCTTTGCTGTGTACAAGGAAATTTAGGGCGATAGCTTTGAAAACATGGGATATGTGGCCAAAACCGACTTAGATTTGTATGGCAGCTATAAGATATAGTGGTCCGATCCAGCCGGTTCCGACCAATGTGCTGTCCCTTTGAATAATAAGTGTCTGTGCAAAGTTTTATCGCGATAGCTCAAAAACTGAGGGACTAGTTTGCATACATACAGACAGACAGACCGACAAACGGACATGGCTAGATCAATTTGTTTCGTCATTCTAAGCATACTAGCCGTAACTTTTGGGGGTCTCCGACGCTTCCTTCTATGCGTTACAAACTTCAGCACAAACTTAATATACTGTTTTCTTTGAAAAGAGTATAAACAAACTTATTTACACATTTCTACACTGTTTTGCAGTAAACAAATGCAAGTTCTAGAAGCCAATCAAATGATATTCCAAAAGCTGTCACTTTTAATTTATAGATAGATTTGATAGCTAACTCTTCTGTAAGTCTTTTTGTTTTCAAGTGGACGTAAAGAGAGTCGAACCCGTTTTTACCTAACTTGTAGCAGATAATGCTCGGAATATAATAATAAATAAATAATAATAACATAATAACAAAGAGTCGAACCAGTTTTTACTGGACTCGTAGCAGATAATGCTCGGAATATAATAATATTCCCAAAAGCCAATTATAGTTATAGAGTTCCACATGTTTCGCATGTTATCTGCGGCGTAATTTTGGTTTCAATTTATTAGGAGGGGGTTTTTTTTTGCTGTTGCTATTGTCGTCGTCAATATTCAAGAGAAGTGGTTTAATCGCTGACGGACCTTATCAGGCCATTCTGTTTACAATTGATAACAAATTGAATTACGCCCCAAATGTTGCGCTTCACAATATGAGCTTGTTGCGAAATGAGATGGCGCTGGCTGGCTAATTAACTAATATTTACCACTGTGAATAATACAAATATCAATAGGAAATCAACTTGATACCAATTATCGACTACGAATCAGTTTTATGGATTAGTTACGGTAGCTTACCTTGAACCTTCTCCAAATCGCTTAAGTACCCTCTTTACAACTTACAACAGACCTGTACCCATCCTCTTCAGATTAGTATCTGACATTGAATCATGTCTATAGTTCTATAATTAATCAGTTAATGTGCAGACATCTTCACCATTTAAACAAACTCATTTACTAATTTAAAAAATTCACCCAAAATAATGGAAAATGTGCTGTTTAAAACTTTTGTCCTACAATCGGTCTCAAAGAGTATCAAACAAATATTTTAAGATCTTTCTAAGCCACAGGAATCAGAATTAACGAAACAGTTAGTTAAAATTTGAAGAACATAATTTACCCCGAACAAATTCAAATAAAACAATAAAAACGCCAAAAATTTAACAAAAATGTCATATATCATTTTTGAAATGTTTTCCATTTCCATAGGAAAAACACCTTAGTATTTTTGAAAATAATTTTCAGCATATTTATATTATATTGACTTGCAAAGAAGAAAATAAATAGAATTCGTATCAATTATCGTAATCCACAATAATCTTTTTATGCATTTTCCAATTAACATATTTTGCATTTTGTTTTTGCCATTTGTGCATTATGTCCATCCATCTGCAATAAACAGATAGCTTACCTATGTACCTACCTATGTATATATATATCTAATATACCTATACAAAGTGTATATGGATCGCCCACGCTTTGGCTTCTATATGTATAGATGATATATGTGTGCATATTATGTACATAGAGTCCGGCACATTATTTGCTGTCGAAATGTCTCTTGTCTGGTTTCTTTGGCCTTTGCACATTTCTCATTTGCTACGTTTCGTGTTTTTCTCGACGCTTTCGAATATTTCTTCTATTTTTTTGTGGTTTTTGTTGTTCTTGCTTTTGCTTTTGTGTTTAGTATGTGCATCCACCAGCTGCGCATCTGCCGGTTGCCCCACCCGGCTCACCATTCACTCCTCGTTCGCCTTCCCCTTGAGCTTTTTATCGCATTTTATTTATACAACAAATTTGCTCTCTTTTTTGAATGTTTTTGTTGTGGTTGTTGGTGGGACTCGTTCAAGTTCAGGGCAATACAAATGCGACAACAGCTAACAGAGCCGAATCCGTATCCGAATCCGAATCCGTATACGAATTCCACCGTTAGATCGTATATGGGAATTGGCTTGACAACGTTAAGCATACGCAGCGTGGGCAGGCTGGGTTGGAAAATGCTTTTCATATAATGATGATTACGCGATGATAATGATGCAAAACTGTCACGTTGACATTTTATCACGAGGCTCACAATATAAAAACACTTAAACGTTTCGCTCCCTTCTGCCTAACGCATTTGCTTTTAGCCAACTATTCGAGGCGACAGTCAGTCAAAAAAGAATAACATTTGCAAATCTAATGCTGTTGTTGTTGCTGTTGGAATTCTTCTCACTTTTGCCATTAATGAAATAATTTATCAATTAAAATGTTTGCAAATGACGTACAATTTTCATTCGCAATTTCACTTTAGCATACACATATAACTGTATAATATACATAGATATGTATGTATGTGTATATATGTATGCTCTGTGTGTCTGTTTGGTCTTGCCGGATCGATCCTCCCTTGGCCCATTGCCCTGTTTGCTATTTCCGCTAGAAATCTATCAAAATGTCTAAAAATATTTGCTTGCTTTTAATCTATTTTATTTAAACTGTTTTTGTTGTTTCTTTTTTTTTTTTTTTGAGTTTTTGAAAATCAAATTTGAAAATTGTTTCAAATCGGGCGATGCGCTGCTTATTTTCAGCGAAAATAAATTATTATTAGATTGATTTGTCGGTGTGTTTGCGCATTTTGACTAAATTTAAATTTTGTTTATGAACTTTTAGCGGGCGCAAAAATGCGCGCAATTATTTTTAGCAACAAACAGAGTAATAAAATGTGAGCTATTCAGCCATATACATAAATAGAGCGGATACACACATAATATTGATTATATTAAGTAAATAAGCAAGGCGTCAACTGATCTCTCTGATCTCTGTTTACAGCGCATGCGACAACCATTGAGCGCCAAAAGACGCGACGCGACAAGCTGGCAAATGCGCTGCGTGATAACAAGAAGCGTCTGCTTTGCCTGGAGCAGGAGATCAACATACTGACCGAACCGGTGCCGGTGGGCGAATCCGAAAGACTGGATAGAGATATCAAGAAACTGACTGATGACTGTCAGCGGCTGCTCAATATGATAAATGGTATGCATTATCCACATTATCCACATATGCGACTTGTATACAAATACGTAACGTCTAAATTGCAGATCCGCAGCTGAATGGCACAGCAGCTGCGCCCAATTCCATGAATCGTCAGCTATCGGCGCCCGCCGGGGCACAGCTCCAGCCATTCCAACGACAGCACGCCGGTGGGCCGGTGGGCAGCGGTCGCGCTCAGGTGCCGCCCAATTCGCTGCGGCTGCATTCAGTGCCGTCGGCACCGTCGACCCAATCCCATTTGGATTTTGTGCAGCATCATAGCAGCGCGCCCAGTTCAGCCTGCCTGACGCCGCAACAGCAGCAGCAGCAGCAGCAGCAGCATCAACAGCAGATGCAAATGGAGCTGCAGCCGCCACCCACCTATGCCCAATACTATCAGTTTCAGCAGTTTCTGCAACAGCAGCGCGCTGCTGCAGCGGCGGCGGCAACAACAGCCGCAGCAGCAGCAGCTGCAGCTTCATCCACATCATCACCTTCGTCAATAGCAGCAGGAGCTGTTCCGCTGGCACGTGGCAATGCCAGTGTGGAGGAAGAGGAGGAGTCCCTGTCCGAATCGGAAGTGGACGAAGGCGAGGAGCCACTGGATATGTGGGCCTGCAACTTGTGTACATTCCGCAATCATCCGCAATTGAACATTTGCGAAGCCTGTGACAATGTTAGGATTCAGCCGGGTATGATACGCATTGTGCATAGCGGCGCTGATAACGCCACGCCTACGCCCACAACAACAGCTACAGCTACAGCCGGCGCCGGGCCAGATGCCAATCGGCAGCAGCCATACGCTTTGCACACGTGATCGTTTGATCAAGTGATTAACAAACTGATTGATCGCTGGCTTGCCCGTTTATATTTTAGCTATATAAGTGTGCACATTTGCCAAGGATCCGATCCGATCCGAGCTATGTTCGATGTGTAATCCAAAGTTATCTAACATGCATGGCTTGGACGCGTTGTTGTCTGCATGTTGTTGGCAACTTGGAAACTGTGATAGCATTTACATTAGTCTCAGTCTGATGCATAAGTGAAAAAGTCAAGGCATGCATGCAGCCTCCAAATGTTTTTCGATGTACATACATAATTCCTATAAGTACATCAAGTGTGTGCGTTTGTGTGTGTGTGTGTTTGTGTGTGTGCGTTGAGAACCGAACCGAACCAGTTACGCCTGCACTAAAATATAATAATACACATATGAAACACAACAGAAATATTCTACATTATTAACCATACATTTATGTAAGCACATAGATATGTTTAATTAATATTTATGTCAATTGCATATGCCTCATTATCTGTTTTATCGATAGCTCTGTATTACTAAGCAAACAAAGTTTATTATTATTTTAAGCAGCTTGCATAAATAAAGAAATTATTATTTAAATATTTACACAATCCGATGTTGTTGTTGTTGTTGTGCTGCCGCCCTTGCTTGTTGTATGCCTTGTGCTTATACTTAAAAATTCTAATTGATTTTTTTACAGCGACAACGCTTAATCGTGAGGACATACATATAACGCTATCCCCCGGCGAAAATCGTAAGAACTGAAATAAATTAACATTGACCCCTCGTACTTATACTAATTGTACATATGCATCTATATTCTCAGGTATTATACACTCTTGGATACTATCGTGACAGTCGACGCAACTCTAACAATCAATACTAGACAACACACACACACACACAAGTGTGCTACTTTTTATCTATTATACTTATTTATTTTGCTTTTGTAATTATATATAAATTGTCAAACGCTGCTGGCAGTGTTTATTGTATATAGGATGCGTAATATCTTTTATGCTATTTTGTTAAATTTCTGGCTTAAGAATCAAGACTTTTAGTAACAGATTTGTATGTTTATTGAAACTAGTGAATTTTAATCGTAAATTGTGTACATTTTGTAAATATATTGTAAAGGTACTTGTGTTAGATTTTCTACAAGAAACACGGCAAAAATATACAAGATGCAATTTTTGTAACTTTGCTAAAAAAACCGTTATATTTTACGACAATAAAATGCAATGTGAAAACATTTACCCGTTGCCTTATTTAAATTAACTTGAATTCATCGATTGTGAACAATATATTGGTGATTCATCGATATATCTACAATCTTGGCGCAACAATCATCATTTATTATTTCACTATTTTACACGCTGTTCATGTACAACTAAACAGCAATATTTAGGAAAAAAGTGTAAAGTATGAACGGGCATTTACAAAGATTAGCGATATTTACATTTATCGAAAATAAAATATACATAATCACCAACTATCGATATGTGGTACTTTGATAGCTAGAGATGGGCGATATATGATGAGGCCTTTAGCTAAATAAATTTCTCGGTAAAAGTATCCGAGTACACAAGTATCGTTTATCACTAGCTGGCAGACAAATTAACAACGAATTTGCTCAACACAAACAAACAGAAATCGAGTGAATATTTCCGCTTACTTTTTGGAGCCAGAAGTTGTGTTAAGCATCTGGCTGTGCTATACTTGTCCAACTAAAATTCGAAGTCGCATAAAATGTGTGCATTCCGAAACTTTTCACAAATGCGCAGCTCGTATCCGAGTATGTCGTCGAAGAAAACCTTTTATTTCAAAGATGATGTTGCCTTCACCGAGGACGAAATATTGATAAAGAAACTATTTCTGTGCAATGTGGCATCCGAGGTAAGTAATCCGAGAGATGTCGTTTATTGCAATTCAAGCCAATGCATTTTCTCAGCTGTTCCCAAAGCAGCTGGAAACCTATTTCGTGAAATTTGGAGTCGTGGAACGTTTGCAACTGTTTACCTTGCCAAACAATGCCGGCGCCAAGAGCATCAAAAACTTTGATAAGCCCAAAACAAAAACTGGCTACGTCTTCTTTGCCGATCCACGTAGCGCTGCCCTGTAAGTATACCAACATTAATTCGATCAAGGATGGCAAATAACCCCATGCCCCACAGAGCATTGCGGCGCACAGTTCACTATGTAGGCAGGCGTCGTCTGTGCGTTCAGCCCAGCGATAGTTGGCATCAGCCTGACGCCTATGCCTTGCCGCGCCAGCCTACGGCAACCACGCCCAACGAGCCGCCGGCTGCCATCACGATGCTGAACGATCATTGCCTGGAGCATATTCTGCGCATGCTGTCGCTGCCGGATCGCATACACTTTGCGCGCACGTGCGTTCGTTTCCAAAACGTTTATCAACAGGTGACGCCGGCGCTGGACAAATCAGTGAGATTCGATGATTTCGCGGAGATGACTGTATGGGATGTCCGTGATTTTTTCAAGCTGTCCGGCCGTCATGTTAAGCAAATCGAGGGCATAATACCACAGCGCCATTCCAAGCGTCTGTGTGAATTTCTGGGCGCCCATTGCATCAACCTGAACACAATGCGCATCACGGCTAATAAACTAACCGTACGCAACATGTACAAGACCTTTGAGAAGCTAAATCAGCTGCAGAACTTGCGGCTACGCGGCTGCGACTTGACGAATGAATCTCTGCTGGCATTGAAGCATTTGTCGCAGCTTAAGAAGCTCGAACTATCCAATAATGGAAAGTTGACTGGCTTGCACATGCAATGCTTGCCAGATTCGATTGAGTCGCTGACATTGACCAGTTGCACTGGCCTCAAATCGAAGATGTTGCCCAAAGTTTGCAAGGGCCTGAAGCAGCTCAAGGAGCTACACCTGAAGGGCATCTATACAATAGGGTCGGACTTCAAGCAGTTGGTTACTGCAAAGTGCTGCGGTGCTTTGGAAACTATCACCGTCAGCAACGGCAACGGTCTCGGCTTCGCTCCGTTCAATCAGTACGAGCACATTGCCAAGCTGCCAAGCCTCAAGAAGGTAATTGTGCACAGCAATGAAGGCGACAGACTGCGCCCAGAGTTGACCGCTTGGCTGGCAGAGCATAAGCCAAAGCAACTGCTGCATTTCGAGGTTCGCGGCCAAAACTGCATCAATAACGAAATGATATTGCAAATAAGCAAGCTAAGCGCATTGCAAACGCTCATTTTGCCAAATAATGATGCAATTGGCGATCGTGGAATGGAGCTACTGGGTGCTCTGCAGGAGCTGGAGGAGATCAATCTGAAGTATTGTCCCAAGATCACCGACAATGCTGTGCTTCGGCTGATACTTGCCTGCCCCCAGCTGAAGATGTTGCATCTTGATTATTGTCCACTTTTAACGGACAAGCTACTATCTGACATTATATACAAGATGCGTATACAAATACGCCAAAAGGAATCCGAGCGTACACTTCCCATCAAGCTGAACGTCTACGGCTGCAGAATGAATGAGATTAACCTGAAAAATCCGGAGGTAGCTGCCAAGGACATCATTGACGTATCGTTCGCCACACCCTCATCGTCCGACCTATGCTTCTTCGACATGTCCGAGCTGTTGGCATTCGATGACGATGTTTACTTTTCGGACGGTGAACGCGATAGGGAATTCGATATGTACGATATGGGTTTCATGAGCGACAATGATTACGTCGGCTACGAGGAATACGACGACGAGTATGACGATGACTTTGATGGTGACTATGACAACGACTCTGATGAGCTCGATTCGGATGTCGACGTCTTTGGCATGGAGGATCGTTGGGATTAAATGAATGGGCTCTTCGGTGTGTTATGCCTAAGAACTTAAATATAAATAAGTTAAACTTACAGTTCGTTTCCAGATCGAGGCGCTTCTACAGCATCCAATGCGAATTTGTTGTTCTTTGCGTATTGCCAAATATCATCATGTATTATTATTATGAATACACGATAACTAAAATACATAAAACTAAAACGTTTGTTCTGTAGATACACTTGTTGCATTTCGTAAACATTTAATTTGATTTATTATTTAGATATTTTTAATTTAATACAGTTGTTTTACATAGTTGTAAGGTGTGCTTTGCTTGTTTTAAAACCATCTCTAAACGCATCTCAACGTTGAAAACCTAAAAATCGTTGTTTTGTTTGTTTTGCCTATGCATTTTTATTGTATTGTACGTTTAGTATTTAGTTAATTTCACTTTTGTTTTCATTTCTTTCTTTGATTAAGCGCTAAGTCTGGCTTGGCTAGGATTGGTGTTTCATTTTTTGTTTTCTTAAGTTTTACAAGCAATATTTAATTGACTTGGGGCAATTGCACTAACAGTTTACCAAATGCTGAACCAAGAAAATACAAATACATTTTACTTATAATTAAGGTAAATTTTGGATTTTAACGTTGGCAAGTAGAATTAACAATCTCATAAATGTATATTTAAAGCACACTTCAAATATAACTAACGAATAAATAACTAGCAAAATAACACAAAATATAATACTTTGTTCAATGTGACATTGAGAAGCTTAATAATAATAATAGTAAAAGGCTTCTTAGCAACAATGATAAATGTTTGGAAATTGTTTTAACAGCTTTGTTCTATATAAATATAAGTTAATAAGTAGTAAATGTAATTTTAAATTTGTTTGTTTCTCTTTAAGTTAATTGAGTTTTTAGGAATTTTAAAAACAATTACATTGCATTTTTATGTTTAAGAAGAGATTCTGTTTAGCCAAATTGGTGTTAATAAATATATATATATATATATGTATTGAAATATTAGCTGGCCACGGGCCTCTTTAAAAGCTGAGCAAGGAGCAGAGACAGCAGGTGAACTAGCTATATGGTGGTGGAATGCATTTTGTGGATTACATGAGGCACACGGATTAAACGACATGGACTAAGCTTTCTCTCTAATATAATATGTTGTATATATTGTATATGTATATTCTGATAAATTATTGTACTCTCTTGCATAATTTGCATATGTTTTATGTATGAACTAAGTATGTAATTGTCCAATTGCTTTCCTATAAATGTATATGAGTATTTTGTGTATCCATAATTTGGGATTAAGCGGTTTTTACTTTTTGTCTTTTCTTTTCTTTGCTGGCTGACCATTGAGATAAACACCTTAGAGTGTGACCTCCTGTTCATCGTCGAGCATTTCGACAAAGGCGCGCGGCACCAGGCCCTTCATCAGACCCTGCTTACCGTACATGTAATCCTCGTTCACGGGAGAGCATTCGGCGACAAAAATGACCTGCAAATCAAGAAAGCGAATAAAATTGCACAACTAATGATTACAATTGGCTACCCACCTCGTTTGCGCTAAGATTCAATTCGGTGTGATCCTTGGCATCGTAGGAGCAAAGGACTCGCGCACGCTGCATTTGATCCGTGTTCACATTCATGGGCATGGACTGATTTGCTTTGTGACCGGCATTGCTGCTATTGGTGTTATTGTTACCAGCACTGCGTGGTCCACCGCCAATGCCGCCGGCGGACTTGGCGGCATCCTGCAGATCGATTGGTGCGTATGGTGTTGGGCCTCCCAAGCTGATGGAAGACGCAGAGGCAGAGTTAAATGACTTGATTGTGGTTGAAGTGGATTGGGTTTGCATTTGGATAGGGAGGGTTTGGTTACTAATGAAACCGTTATCGACACTATCACCCAAATACAATAAATTTACGACTATTTGAATAATAACAACCAATATAACAAGTATGCCTAATCACGTATACGAAATGTTAACGAAAGTTCGTTTAAATTTTTAGCGATTTAAGGCGCGATCGATTAAACTGTTGTTATGGCACTCGTATCGAATTCTATCTCAAAGTCTTCCAGCAGATGCGTGAGCGCCTTGACCGGCCCAATATCAATGCTCTGATAGCCAGCCCCATTCTCATTATCATAATCGTAATCGTAATCGTAATCGCTATCTAGTGCTAGTGCTAGTGCAGTGGAATTGGTGACGGAATCACACGAATGCGCCGAAGCTATGCTGGGAGGCCCATCGACATCTTCGCTATTGATGCGCAGGCGTGGCTTGCCGGGCTGCATTCTGTAAGACCACAAAACAATACAAACCGAAAGGTCAACAAACGAACGAAACGTCGCACAATTCGTACACACACACAATGCCAGAGACAGTGCAAGATTTTTTGTATAGTGCCGCCTACTCAAGTACTCAATATGCATGTAGCCTATATATGTATATATATGTGCTTAGATATACTTAGGTGGGAAGCAGCCCTCCTTTCTCGTTTAATCATGGATATGTCTTTGGCCTATCTACACGCTTGCAATACAGGAAGCTTATCGATTTGGTGGCATAGTTTCAAAGCTAATTCTAATCCGTGAGTAATGTCTGCGAGTCTTTTTTTTCTAGACAACTAAAAAACAAATCGCCTAGGGTACATTCAAGATTGACAACCAGTGATTCCGATAGACTAGACTAGACTATTCAAAACACAAAGCAAAATACATAAATGCAAATGTTTAAAAAAAAATGTAGCAAATTTCTAACCAATACTAATTTCAACAATAATCAATTGCCGAACGAGTGATTTTTACTAATGAACTTTTTAAAGATGCAAATTCTTGAATTCAATATTTCTACGACTAATCCAAACTAAACGGTTTCTATTAATATATGCATGTACATATGCATCGCTAGTTATTGTCGGAGCTAGCCCAAAGACACATCCATGTGCGAGCTGCAGAATCGTTCACTCACTTGGCCAGTTCCCGCTGCAGCTTATCCATAACATCGCCGCACTGCTTGTAGTAGCGCACTTGGGTCTGTATGAACGCGTGCAAGTGGCGCAGATGCGATGCCTGCGATGTGCTGATGCCGTCCAGCAGCAGCTTCGTTATCTCCGACTGGCGATCAAACTCGGCCTGGGCCACACGCAGATCGCGCTCCGCCTGTTCAAAAAAATACAAAAATTGTTAGAAAATCAATGGATACAGTAAAATTTTAAAAAAGAGCTGAGAGAGAGAGCAGTGAAAATGCCGCCTCGTTGGGCGGGCGATACCTGTTCCAGGGCAGCTTCTGGCGAAATGCCATCTTTCTATAAATCACGCATACAACAACAACATCCACATAATGGCGAAAAGCAGCACAAAAAGTGTGAAAGCAAAGTCAAAAATCCATAATCAGCTTAGTTGCTAAACATTTGTTTGGTCGCCCACTCACCGCCTGCTGGCCGAGCATGCTGCGCGCCTTCTTCACACGATTCTTGCACGCGTCCAGATCCAAGCTGTTAAGGGATTGGCATAGGGATAAGCTGAGTTTGGTTTATTATTATGGGCAATCGAGGACTCACCGTTTGGTATCCAATATGCCGCGCTCCTTGCTGATGGTCTTCATTTCGCCCTCGAGAAATTTGCGCAACGGTTGCGTAAAGCAAATGCCCGATGTGGCAATGAAATCGTGCTCGCACTGTCCAAGTTTCTGTTCTGCCTGGCCCACTTTGATCAGCGCCTGGCCGTACGGCATGTCCTGGCCAAAGTCGCCACCTGCCTCAATCATGTCCAGCGCCAGATGCTCCAGATTGCTCAGTCGCTTCGGTCTCGATTTGTCAATCTTTTCGAAAATATAATCCTCGACACGATTCTGCGGATTCGGGGTGAGCACCGTTTCGGTGTCGCGCACTATTTTCTCCGTCCATGTTTTGGTCACATCGGCGCGTTCCGCTAGATTTTGAAAGTGTATATCGAATTCGGTGCGCTCCGTTGTGCCGAATTTCTCCTCCGTTAGCTGCCAAAGGGCAAGGGTAAACGCAAAAAAAAAACAGTCAATGGCGTGCGCAGACCATTAAAAGTCACCCACACCCCCATTCAAGATGGCCCCATCCCCACCACTCCAAGTGTTGTGTGGTTTATGGCCCAAGAATCGTTTACCTGCACCACGCGTGAAATTGTGCTGCCCGCCTCTTTGACCAGGTTCTTCATATTGAAATGGGGCAGATTTATATTCATTTTGCTGAGTTGAATTTAATCAATTTCTGATCTGCAATTTATTCGCTTTGCCAATTCCCGTTTGTATTTATCAATAGTCCAATAAGAAACTGAGATGCCAAGCAATCGATACCTATGTTTACAGCACTATCGATAGCTTGGCCATTTGTATTAGGGATGACACATTGCAGACTTGCACTTGCAACTATCGAAGCAAAGCCGAGATTTTAACAAGCGCCCGACTAACAGCTACCCTATTTTGTTTTTGTTTGAGAAAATACCTGTCCACTATTTTATACGTTCTGCAGATGTTTGCGCCAGATTGTTGCACACAATTCCAATTACGCGGCATATTAAATTATAGATACATATATACGCTTTAATCCAAATCTTACAATTGCCTAAATAGAATACTAGTTAATTTGCTTCCAGAAGCCGCCGCAGTGGCATTGCAACCACTTGTTGCACCACGCCTTCAGCGCCGACGTTTTGGCCACTTTGTTGGCGCTATTGACGAAGCCGCAGCGTGCACAGCGCCTGATGATGCTGGGGCTGGCGCCCAGCTGCAGATTGCTGACGCCATCCTTGACACAATTGGAGAAGACGACCTGCTCCATTTCGATGTCCTGCAGGCCGACGGGCTCCACCAGTGACGTGAATGTCAGCTGGCCCGATTTGACCGCCGCATAGCCCTGAGCGCTGAGCAGCGTTGTCGGATTGTGTTTGGACAGCTGCGGTATGAGCAGCTGCTTGGACAGCAGACTGCACTCGTCCAGCAGCAGCTCGTCCGGCTCGGCGGCATTCTGGGAGAGGCGTGTGAGCAGCCGGAACAATATCGCCAGCACATCAATGTTGTCCATCGTTTTCGTGTAGACGGGCAGGCACTGCGGATTGAGCAAGCCCCAGATGCGTATCATGACGAGCAGTTCGCGCAGACTGCCAATGGCAACGATGTCGCGACTGATGTCGTAGCTGGCCCGCTTGCCCGACAGCTTGCACTTGATGACCTCGTCGGGCAGACGGTTGAGCATGTTGAGCGCCAGATCAGTCACCCATTGGATTAGCTGCTGCAGGCTCTGCAGCATCATCGGCTCAACGGTAAAGTCCTTGGGATCGAGATTCAGCATGACAGCGTCCACATCCGGCACCGATTCGGCCAACTTCATCGCCAGATTATCCGCCGGCCCCTTATCCTGACAGCCCAGGTCCGAGGGTCGCAGCAGGCTCTTAAACGTGCTCGAGATTGCGTGCAAAATGATCAGATTATCGAATTCCTGCTGCTGTGCCCGGCACAGATTGCTCTTCAGTGCCAAGAAGTTGGCATAGTAAAACTGTCGCACATACGATGGCTGACGTGTAAAATTGTCGGTTAGCTTCTCCACCAGCGCCTCCAGATTGCCCAGATTCAGCAGCAGGACATCGCTCGCATCCACGCCCGTAACGATGCAATATTCGAGGAGCAGCAACAGCAGCTGCATGCTGCTCGCAGTCGGTTTCAGCATGGGCGTTTGCATGGCATGCAACTGGGCGTGGCTGTCGAAGATCAACAGCATTTGGCTGGTGGGCGTCAGGTCGGCGCATACGAATCTCGTCTCGCCGGGATCGCGTTCGAATTGCGTGTGATTCAGCTGCTTCAGTGTGCCCGGCTCCAGCACCTGAACGCTATTGTCTTGCAATATGGCATACAGCTGCTCGCAATCAGCCGCCACGAGTCGAGTACTGCACAGCTGGGCGATCTGCGCGTTTAGCAGCAGCTTGGCCACCTGCTCCCAGCTTTCGCTGTCAATGGCTTTGCTGCTGCTGCTAGCCGACGGGGCGGCCGACGATTGCTGGAGCAGGGCATGCACATTATGATGCCGTCGCGTCAGCGACCACTGCTCGAGGAGACTGGGGCCATCCGTGGCGCCAAAGACCACGTAGATGACATCCTCGTTGGTCATGCGCGTCCACAGCAGCTGTGAGATGCGTCGACTCTCCAGCGGCGCTGGATTGCTGTTCAGAAATATGCTGGCCATCGACTCGGACTTGATGATGATGCGTTCGCCCTCCAGCTGCAGCGAGACCTGGCAAAGCATAAATATTAATACTAATACACTACATATGGCAGACTCTGCAAGCAGATTCAAAAAATAAACGCATAAATGCCCCACCTTGAAGCAGTGCACCAACTGCTGCTGCTGCTGCCAGCCGACGCTGTAGGCAATGTTGAGGGCGCCGCTGGCGCTGGCCACAATGCTGCAGTGCTCGATGTAGCTGCGCGAGATGCCAATGCTGTGCGTGGCTGGAGTCAATTCGATTTGATCGCTGTTGCCGCTGCTGTTGAGGGGTGGCGGCGGCTCTGGGCCAGTCTGGTTGCTGTTGGGCGGCAGCTTTTGCAGCTGGGGCAGGGCGATGGCGGCCAGCAGGCCGGAGGACGTAAGCAGAATGCAGCCCTCGGTGGCAACGCCACCAAAGCCGGTCAATGTGGGCCGCTGCTCGAGTCGCTCGAACTTCTCCGCATAGTAGGTGTGATCCTTTTTCTGTGTGTTGAACACAACGCCTTTGCCGTTGTGAAAGAATCGCGACTGAATGATGTCCTCGCTGGGTATGGTGGCGAAATACTGCAGCTGCCAGACGTTAAGTGCATGCTCCTTGGGCTGCCAGATCTCGACGCGTCCGCCAATATAGCCGAGCAGCAGCTGCTGCCCACTGGCATTCCACTCCAGCACATTGATCAGCGACTTGGAGGCACACACCTTGTAATATTGCCAGGGCGTCACAATATCGCAAACGTAGACATGGCTGGCGAGGCTCTGGAGCGCGCTGAATGCGATTATGTTGCGCGAGGAGACGGCGCACAGCACAACCTTGTGCGGGAAGACGCTGCTGTCCTTGCTGGCATTGCCGAATTCGCGACGGCTCTCAACTTTATACAGTATTGTCATTTTTGTTATTTTCCACCGCAAAATAAAAGCGGTGTACTACAGCTAGTGGTGGACAAGCAATTAATCGATAAGTGCAATCGCATGCACGTGAATGGCGATAAGTTGCTTGAGCGTATCCCAGTAAACAAAAACTGTGGAAGTTTCTGCGAGGTACTTATATCGATAAGGAGGTTGCTTAAATGTTATATTTTTAAATAATATGGGCATTTCGTATAAATACAAAATAATAGCTTGCATAGTTTCGTGTATCTACGATTTCGCTTTTAGATTTAAATGCAGCATAAATATAAAGGCGAAATCATGACCAATAAAAAAGTTGGCTATGGAAATCGATTGAGTTTTTACCAAGCTTGGCAGTGGGAAATTTAGACCCATGTACAATTTTATTATGTTTCTTGATTTAAATGCAGTATTAAAATAGAGGCTGTGCTGATCTTCTATATATAAATTTTTTTTAAATACATCATTTGCAAGTAATTTGTTTTCTAACACGGAAGAATGAAACTTCCATTTTTAACACGCTTACCATGTAAGTTATGTTTTTGATTGTTTATTTATAAGATTGCACGTGTACGATCGTCAGCTGACGGATGAAAAACGAGCAGACGGAAACCGGCTTTGTGGCTGTTTGATATGAATAGCTTGGGTTTAATCGAAAACTCACAGTTTATTGAACTCTGAATCTTCGTACATTAACTTATGGCAATAAATACACAATGATTACGAATTATTTGGATTTAAACTAAGTTCACATAGCGCAGTCCCTTCACCAGGCAGCCGCTGAAGCTGTCGCCGTCGATGAACCGGATGCCGTCGACAAGGCACGACTGCAGGCTGCAAGGATACTCGGCGCCAAAGGAGCCGCTGTCCCAGCGCAGCTGCAGCACATACTGCACCTCGGGCGTCAGGACGCAGGCCTCGTCACGGCTCCAGCTCAGATGCAGATCACAATTGTATTTTGTCGTTTGATTCTGGACGCGATGCGTCCAGACGGGCTCGGCCACACCACCATCGGCATACAGATCGATGCGTAAGGACTCGCGATACTCCTGCGGCACGTGGCCAATGTGGCACGTGAGATTCGGCGCCAGCCGGCTGTTGAGCACCAGGCCGCGCACGGATATAAAGCGCGAGCACTTCAGGCCCAGGCGCCAGACATGCGACTCCGGGTCGACGGTGAAAGGACGACACGCCTTGTAGTAGCAGCGCTCGACTAGCGTTGCGGGCAGTGGGGCAGGCGGAGACTGTTCGGCTGGGGCTTCGCGCACCTGCCAGGTGGCCGCATCACCGAGGCCGGCGTCATCGCACTCCTGCTGCGTCCACTCGTAGACATACCAGAGGAGCAGCTTGTGCGGCTCCTTGCTGGCGGCGATGATCGACTTGACGCATTCCTTGGACACGTGCACATAGTGCTCCTTCAGATAGCTCATGTACTGAGCGTTGTTAACGCAGCAGCGCATGAAGAAGGACATGCACACATCGAGCAGACTGTCCAGGCCCATGCAGACGCTCAGCTCCAGGGCCGGCAGGACATTGGAGAAGCGCAATTTGCGCGTTATCGCCAGCAGAGAGTCGGCCACCAGCTGCTCCAGCAGATACTTCTCGGCCGCATAGTAGAGCTCAATGCACGCCTCCAGCTGGACGCACTCGTAGTCCACACGGCCCGTGTAGATGTACTCCAGCAGCACCTTGAAGATCGGCGCACTAATGTCATGTATCTCGATCTCCGGCTCCGCCTCCAGCTGCTGCAGCGGCCCATAGAACATCGCCTCAAAGACCGGACTGGCGGCACTCAGTATCAGCTTGTGACCCTTCAGCTGCTCCTCGCACACATGGAACACACAATCCGTGTGCTTCTCGGCGTGCAACAGCTCAGCGTAGCGCCGGCCCAGCAGGCTGCCCACACTGGCCTGCTCCTTGCGATGGGCGACGGCCAGTTCCAAGGCAGCTGCGGCGCTCATCTGTAAGCAGAAAGTCGCTGTTAATTGCGTTGCGGAGAAACTAGCCGGAAACCAGTTCTATTCTATTCGCCAGCCCAGCATCAATCATTGATCGGATTTTTAGAAATTTTTTGGCTTTTGCCTTTCGCTCGCTTTGCATAATGTAGCGAAACCGAAGCTTATATACCCTAAATAGGTAGCTCGTAATATGTGTGCTAAAACTAACTGTATCAGGTTTTGTTTTTTTGTGGGGGACATAACGGTTTTGAAATCTAATGCCCGATTGATGATCGGAAAACTTCATCATCATGAATATCTATAACTTTTTATTTTTATATTTATATACCTTAAACTCAGTCGTTTTTTTTTAATTTTTAAAAACTATATTACTTTCTATTATTCTTTGTAATTTAATAAATATAACTTTTAATTTTATTTTCTGCGTCTGACTGATTTTAATCTAATAACTAAAACTTTTTACTTGTTAAACTTCTTAAGACTATTTCTAAAGTTTTTGAATATTAAATATTTCCAAAAATTAATGTTATATAATCAAGCATTCGAAATTCAACCTGCCTAATACAATTTTTTATATGTTTTTCTTAAAGAATTGTAATGCCAATGCCAAATAAATTGAATTCTATTTGCTGGGCATTTCGAATTTCCAAGCGACCACAATTCAGCAATGGGAACAGTATTTATGTTTATTGCCATCAACTGTCAAATGCAAAGCATTTTTACCTTGACAATATATATGTATGTGTATGCATATGTATACAAATTTAATTCTCTATTTTGGGAAGCGCCTAATCTGTGCGACTGATAAGGAATCCCAAGCAGGAGTAGAGCACCTTTCAAATTGCCATTGCTAACTGTTAGTGACGTCAGTGTGCTGGCGAAATTCAAATGAAATTCCTTTTCATAGTCGCCCCGAGCGTGTTTTTTAGATGTTACTATCTAGTATATACTAAAATACTTTGTTTATCAACAGCACAATAATAATATACGAATACTGTCAAATTTTTGCGTTCAGTCATTCTAATGCCGGCCCATTACTCGAGTTTGTGTGTGTATATATATATATATATATACATATGTGTGTATTAGTGTATTTGTGACTCTCATTATTTATAATAATTTCGCGCATGGGCAATAAATAACCGGTTTAAAGTGTTTACATATGTAGATGTTCTCTGTGACATTGCAGGGCTCTTTTGACACTGGCAACTAATTGATCACTGATCGGCGCTGCTAAGCACTAATATGCCCAGCGGCTGTAGGGTATATGCAACAATATTTAGACAGCATGGCTTCAAGTTCCGTTGTTTAATGACACTCAATCTCGGGCGCTGCAATATTTACCTTTTATTATGAACAGAAATATAGATTATTCAAAGCTGCTGCGCAGATTGTTTGTTATTGTTATTGTTATTGTCTGGGGAATCGATTGGCGATCGTGTGAATCGTAATTAGTAATACTTCGACACGGACAGCACTTTACATAAGCACTTTGTTATTTCAAATTCTAGCCGACACGACCTTTGAATATGTATGTATATATTGTTGATAATATTCAATGGATATATGTTTGTATGTGCAGAGTAGCACACCTTTTATCTGTGTATAATAAATATTTGGCACTGTGACAAGTTCTTGAGTATTTATAATTTAATTCCACTACGTTGAATTCATCACAAGCTTGTTGAGCTTCTATGCTTAATGTTGGAAAGGAGCTGAACTTGACCGATTTGATCAGCTGTTATCTATGTATGTGACCGGATCGCAGTTAGAGCAGAGACGAACGTACGGACCGTTCAGCGCGACGCGCCACCTTCAACTAATCGCTGCGAGAACCCAAACGCAACTCTTCACCTGCCCCGCTCTCTGGAAGCGGCCGCTCTCACAAACGCGTGTGTTCTTGTTCTCATGCATGCTCAGCTTACGACTCTGCTCTTACGCATGCGGCGCGCCTCTCTTAGTGAATGTTGAAAGCTGGGAAGCTGGAATTTGCCTTCAATTGTCAGCTGAGCACATCGATGGGAATCAAGAGAGAGAGAGTGAGAGAGAGAGTGTGATAGTTAGTTTCCCTTTATTCTCTGCACTGCTTTGTAGCAGTATATCAAAAGTTTTGTTCTTCAACTTGTCCATTAAATAATAATAAGGCGCTCTGGTCCAGCATTCAGTGGAGATTACAAATTAAATGGCTTCACTTTCCGTTGCCAATGATCGGCATTGCTGCCGCGCAGCCTTGAACCCTTTTAATAGCCTCTTCTGCAGCCAAAGTTATTTCTGTAACTCATCTAAATACACTCTGCAGCAGCTGCGGCATATTGGCTTTAAAGTTTAGCATGTTATAATACAATTTTTAAATAAACTAAATATGGGATATTAACAATTTAAGAAATTCAAATTACTACATTAAGATCTTAAAGTTGAATGCAATGGAATCTATTTTTTTTTATGTTATAGAATATTTTTTAATACATTGGAATTTGAATATTTTGAAGAAACTTTTCAAATCATCTATATAAATTGCAGAATTTTAATGTATATATACGCTAAATATTAATTTTGAACTGGAACTGTTGCAATGAATAAAGCCAATTAATATTAATATATAAATAACTGATGTTAGAGTATCGCAACTTCGACTTGAGATGCAGCTTTGGCCATTCCTTAACTTTGTTACCTGCTGCCGTTGGCAGATGCTTTGGCATGACTCTGACTTTGGCATGTGGCTTTACAAACTGGTATATTAACCATCGGAGCCTGGACCCTCCAAATCTACTGCTGACCAGGTCTATTCTCCCTCTCTCTCTCTCTCTGTCTGTCGTTGTTCTTTGGAGCACCTGCGCTGCTTTGCAGAAATATCGCGCTCTCCGATCATTACAATGTTCAGCCCGTTTAATCATGCGCATAAATAATAATTATAGTATTTTACATGTTAACTCAAATTTAATTTCTAAACGCAGCAACTAATTTAAAGGATTTGGGAGATGCAGTAAAGTCAAAATAACTTAAGGCTTATACAGAGATATAGCTAAATATGCGTGTGTGTGTGTGTGTGTGTATGTGTGTGTGTGTATGTGTGTGGGTGTATGTGTGTGTATATGGTATGGCTCGTGCCTGCGCTTAGATAATATCACGTGGTACACTCAGAAAGTGTATGGAATTGGACACATGGTGCGTGATGTCCGTCAGCGTCTCCTTGTGCACACCACCGAATAGAATCAGCTCCCCATTGCCCGCTATCAGGCTGGATAGTATAAGGCGATCGGGTGCGCCGCTCAGCACACCAAAATTCTTGTACTCCACCCAGTCCAGGCCCGGCTCGCAGTTGGCATCACGCTGCAGCAAGCTCGAGATGTCGCAGACGAACAGCGATTGCACATTGCATCTGAGGCGCTTCGGCGATGGCGCCCGCAGCGTTTGCGGCTCCACATGGGCGGGTGCACTGCGTCGTGAATTGCGTATGGCATTCATCTTCTCCTCCATGCGCCGGATGCGCTCACTGTGATCTCGCGACGCACTGCGCGAACGTCCTGGCACATTGAATGCGGCCATGCGAAAGGGATCCTAAGCAAAGAGTCGGAGAATCGATGAGTAAATAAACAAATTAGGAGTAAAAGCTGCAGTTTTGACAAAGTCATGTTAGTTTTAGGTGCTTGAAAGGCGTTTCCAGTGACTTGATAGCCTCTGCAAGGGTAGACTAATAGTTACCTCGTAGTGTTCGTCAAAGCGTTTGGGCAGCAGCGGCTCGTTGTCGCGACAACGGAGCGCCAGGTTTCGTTGCAGTCGCTGTGCGGCATCCTCATCGCCATCCGCTGGTCCTGCTGCTGCTGCTCCTGCTGCAGGTGCTGGGGCCACCGCTGGCGCTGCAGCTGCTGCTGGTGCAGGCGGTGAATGCAAATCGCTTAGACGTCCCGAGCGCGGCTGATAGTTGTTGTTATTGTTGTTGTTGACGTTGTTGTTGTGCATAAACTGCTGGGCCTGCTGCATGTGCTGGTTGAGTATGGCCCGTCGATTGGCCAGATACTGCTCCTGGGGCGCCAGAGCGGCGGCAGCTGCCAAGCGCACATTGTTGCCCCGCTGCTGCTCGGGTGGTGCCCGGCGCTCTGGCAGCGGTACACGTTGGCCGGGCAGCGGTGGCGGCGGAGCTGGCGCCTGGCCGAGACCAGCGAAACGCAGGGCGCTGCCACCGACCGCTGGCACGCGGCTCTGCTTCATGATTTGAAAGTCGAGCGGCATTTTGGGCGAGGGGCCGACGACAACCAGGAAATTGTTGACTCGGCAGCCGGGATTGCACCACATGTGAACGGCGCCAAAGTGTTTGTTGCGCACATTGAGCTGTTTCCACGACCACGCGTCGCGCGTCATGTCCAGCAGCCAGGCATCCGTGTAGACGCGATTGGCGCCGCCGCAGCCGCCAACGATGAGCAGATGATGCTTGTCCAGCTCCACCTGAATTTGGCCGTAACGCGGCGCCGGACGAGTATTGCCCACAAATAGGGGCTGCCACCAACGCTGCTCGGCCAGCTCTAGCACCCAGGTGTCATTCGAGTTGACATTGACGTCGTCCTTAATCTGATAGCCGCCAAACACAATCATCCGGTTGGCGTGCACGCTGGCCGAGTGTCCGGCCATGGGTGGCGGACTGGGCAGCGAATTGCGCGCTAGCCAGCGATCCTTGGCCAGATCGTAATAGTGAAGCTCATCGAACAGGCACCACGGCTGATACGGCGGATGCAGCGAGGGATACCGCCAGCCGCCAAATAGCACCAACTTATCCCGCCAGGCCACCATCGATGCGCTGCCCTTGGGCGACGGATATGTGCCGGTGGCCAGTGGACGGGACCAGCGCATGTGAGTCAAATCGAAGCGCCACAGGTCATTGAATGTCGTATCCGACGACGAGCCGCCACCAAACACATACATCGAGTTGCACAGCCGCACGGTCGAATGCGCAAAACGTCCGGCAATAATCGGCATGGGCATGCCCGACGGCATGCTCGGACTGTTGGCCTCAAGGGCGGCGGCCGTTTGCTGTGAATACACCTCCCAGCGCAGCTTAAAGTCGGCCAGGCCCTTCTCCAGATTCAGTTGTGATCGCCGCACAAGATCTGCAAGGATTAATGACATTATTTAGATATGACCATCAGTATCTGCATTCAAAAACACTCTTTTAAAACGGGAATATATGGTAAATTATACAATTCTTATGGGAAAAGATGCGTTCTAGCTTTTAAGCAATCATTTGTATCACATTCGCTGCACTTACTCTTTACAATCAGCTGCCAGCGCTTGCAGACGAGGCTGCAGTGCTCCAGATCGCCATAGGGCGGTAAATAGGTAAATATGAACTCGAGTATCTCATCGGGCAGCACATTAAGGCTTATGGTGACGGCTGGGCACTTAGCTGGATGGCATATTGTTGTCGAGGCGTTGTCACAGGTCTCATTCAGATTGCGATTGCACGTGGCCATTGTGAGGCGACGTCTTGTTGTCCTTTCCTGTCCTGTGCTGTCCTTGTCCTTGCCTGCTTTGTTGTCCTTCACCGTAACTGCAGCTGAGAGAGCTGTATACAACCGCACGCCCGCAGCAGCAACGCACAGATAATTTGTATTGGCGCTGACTTTAAACAGCTAATGCGTTGCCTACGCACGATCCTTTTTAGCTGCAAATGTCCTTTATTAAGCGATTTCCAGCCTAAAAAAAACTGTAAACAGCAGCAGTTGCTGGTTATGGTAAATTTCTTTAAATAACTATCGCACATACGCGAGCTCTGCCTATCGATAAGAACATATGTTTTCTTAACAGCGAAAGCAACCACATCGATAGTTTGAACAGTGCACCGATATTTATGGCTTTTCGAATAAGTGTTTTCCTGCGTTAAATATTTTGTTTGTATTTGTGCGTTATTTTTCAAACAAATAAAAAATTTGAGCATTGGAAAATGAGGGATCTAGTTGGCTTTCTTCAAAGCAAACTTAAGACTTTAAGATAAACAGTTTAAAAATTTCATTTAAACACAACCACCCAATCCAACTACAACATATTCGACTGCCTACAAAGGCATTATACACATACACTGTAAACAAACATACATATACATATATTATAGAAAAATGGCTTTTAATTTGATATCCACGGCGGAGAAGCCGATGCAGCACCTCTCCATGTCCGACTGGCATGGCCGAGTGGGTCGCTTGCGGAATGTGGCGAATACACGCCGTGTCGATGCCTTCGCCGTGCGCAATGCATCCCGAATGCTGCGCAATGAGACGCATATCGAGGGCAACTGGGCGAACTATGAAACTAATAGGGCTCTGGATAATCGGTAAGTTGTTTGCCATTCGATGCAGATTGACCGGCGATTATAAGTGATATGTATGTATGTGTGTACAGCATTTTGGAGGTGAATATCTGGCGGGACATGATTGCCAAAACGTTTGAGCGACTGGAGCACGAAATTGAAGCACTGCAGGAAGAGAAGAAGGCAGCAGATGAGGAGCTGCACGAGCAGTCGCTATCTATATCCGTACTGAGGGATGTGCTGTTCGTGCGCGATGATCGCGTCGAATCGGAGCTGACGCACGATAATCCGGGCAGGGAGATTCGAAACGAACTGTACGTCTTGGAGAACAATCAGCGACTGCTGGCAATTCGCATTCAGAGGGCCTGGGAAAAGCTGTCGCGTCTTGAAGTGGTGCGTTATAAGATCGACCGTGAAATCAATAACAAAATAGATACAGTAGATCTGGACAAGGACCAACGTGCACTCGATCGCAATTCGACAAATATATCGTTTAAATTGGACCCCTTGCGTAATCCCAAAGGGTAAGTAAAGTCCGCGACGAGCTTCAATCGGTTGGCTACTTAACGCTTTCTGTTTGCAGCTGCTGCTCCTACGATAACTGGCTGGAACACACGAAAAATATGAAACAGCTGGCGGAGAATGAACTTGCCGATACGGCTGCCCTACGGGAGTCGCTTTTCGTGTGCCGGGAGAAGGCCCGCAGCATGCTGCGTGGTCAGGAGGAGCGTACCGAATACTATCTGCGCAATCGCATCTTTCAAACGCAGCAGGCGTTCAATGAGCTGCAGTGGCAGGCTCTGCGGTTGAGGGAGGAAATGAAGGATATCACGTGCGAGATCGAGTCGATGGAGGAGGCGCTGCACGACAAGACGAATGTCCTGAAGTTGGCCGAGACGCGACTGGAGAATCGCAGCCAACGTTGTACCACAGAACTGTGCCTGGACGATGTGCACGACCAGCTCGTCGTGGAGGTTGAGAAGCTGCGCGAAATTCGCCGCTGTCTGCTGGACAAGCTGAACGAGGCCAAGGGCAATTTCAATTTGCTGTCGGATCACTGTCAGAAGATCGATGCGGATCTGGATAAGAAGCAGCACACGCTGATGCTCGACAAGCGAACGCTGGAATTGCGCGAGCGCTTCAGGGAGAACATCGCTGGACCTCCGGTGCCCAATCCTTGCGTACAGACCGATCGCAATATTGAGCTCACACGCACGGAGGATATAACTCAGAAGAATTAGCGATGTACATGACAAATGATAGTATGATATTTACGGTTTATAAGTGCTTTCTACTTATATTACTGTCTTCTACTCTGTGTTCGAATTAAATGGCAAATATGAAACTATACAATGCCATTTCCCTTAATTTTTATTGTACAACGAGCTACAGATTAGTGTATGTTATTTTAGCCTAAGGCCTATCCTTTATCCTATAATATATACAGTGATTGCTCGGAACCGAGAAGCAAGGGATTCAAATTTCTGAGCGTTCACGAAATGTTACTATAAACCATTTATGATTTCAGCTCCAATCGAAGTTAACCACTGCCTAGCAACAGTGTTATATGGAAACGTTGCCATTAACAATGTCCTTAAGGCCACTCCATGCTGATCTAGTAGTCAGTGCATAAACAAACTTTCAACTAACTTATCAACTCAACCGGAAAATTTCATTCCCACAAAGACAAGCACAGTGACAAAAGTTAAAAACATTCATACAATATATACACATTGCACTCCACTATATACCAATAAGAAAGGATTACAAAAGCAACATTAGAATGCCGTTTCGTTCTGTGGTGACCGAGGAGAAACCGCTGCAGCACATCTCGCTGACCGACTGGAATGCACGCGTGGACCGTCTACGAAATGTGGCCAATGCCCGCCACTTGGATACCTTCGCCATGCGCAACTCCTCGCGGCTGCTTCGGAATGAGACGCGCATCGAGGGCGCCTGGGCGAACTACGAGACGAACGAGGCGCTGGATGGTCGGTAGGTGGGACTAATCCTTGGTGACTTACTTGCACTTGATGTATCTGTGTGTGCTTGCAGCATAGTGGAGCTCAAGAGCTGGCATTCGATCATCGCGAAGACGTTTGAGCGTGTTGGTAACGAGATTAAGACGCTGCAGGAGCAGAAGACTCTAACGGAGCGGGAGCTGGATGCTCTGTCTGAGCCCATAGCGGTGATAGGCGAGATGCTCACGATGCGAGACAGCCGCCTGGGCTCCGAGATGACCTACGATGAGCCGGACAAGGAGATCAAGAACGAGCTGTCCATATTGGAGAACAATCAGCGTTTGTTGGCGGATCGCTGCCAGAAGGCGTGGGAGAAGCTGACGCGTCTCGAGGAAGTGCGCTATAAGATTGGCATGGAGATCGAGAATAAAGAGGAGACGGTGCAGCTGGAGAGTGCACAGCGTGGCCTGGATCGCAACTCGTCGAATATATCCTTAAAGCTGGATCCTATGCGACATCCCTTAGAGTAAGGCATAATATAAACTTTCCATGACGAGCACAGCCTAATTTTACACATATTTGCAGGTCCTACGAGAACTGGCTGCATCATACGAAAAATATTAAGCAGCTGGCGGAGAACGAACTGGCCGATACGACTGCTATAAGGGAGACGCTATTCGTGTGCCGTGAGAAAGCCAAGAGTATGCTGCAAGCGCAACAGGAGCGCACCGAGTACACCATCCGCAAGCGAATCTTCGAGACGCAGCGGGCGCACAACGAGCTCGAGTGGCAGGCGGCCAAGCTGAAGGCTGAAATGGAGCAGGCGGTGTGCGAGCTCAAGACGCTGGAGGATGCGCTGCGTGACACCTTGGGCGATTTGAAGCTGGCCGAGACACGACTGGAGAATCGGGCACAGCGACGCCAGAAGGAGCAGTGTCTGGACTATGTGCACGACATGCTCAACCAGGAGGTGGAGAAGTTGACCGACATACGCCGCTGCCTGCAGGCCAAGCTCGATGATTCCAAGGCCAACTATAACATGATAGCGGATCATGCGCAGAAGATCAGTGTGGATATGGAGAAGAAGCAGCACGCTCTGATGACGGACAAACGAACGCTGGAGTTGCGAGAGCGCCTGAAGGGCGACGGAGCCGGATTAAAGGTGTACAATCCATGTGCTCAGACCGATCGCAATATTTTCATGACAAATACGGTGGGACTAATACCAAAGACGTAAAGATTAGATTATAATTTCCATTCGATGCCCTTAAACGTGGACTGAAATCACACAAACAGGACAAGGTCAAAGTAGACGCACTTAGACACAGACCAGCAAATGGATGACAGGAATCATTGCCGGTCCTATTTAATATATAAGCAATACAGAATGCAATATGATTATTGATATCAAATCATTAATCTGTTGATACATGATACTTAATAAAAACAAACACAAAACGATAATAATCTACTAATAACTAAAATTGCTGGGCTTAAATTGCTAGAATAATTTCAATTAGTTCTCGGTCGTAAAAATTAAGGATAATTAGCGTTATGATTTTATATCCTTTAGAATGTAAATTCTTTTTCTATCATTAAAAACTATAGTTCAAATTTCATTTAATTTGTTGCTAACATTTTGCATTTTTGGTTAGATAGGACATTCCTGGGTTTTCCCCTGTTATAAATACCTGAAAGAATATAACAAATATATTTCCATCATCTGTTACCATTACATATCAATGCAAACTATATGTTGTCCATATATAAAGCTAATCAATGCCTGCCAACAACAATTTGCCTATCCAAATATTGCCCTTGGCAATGGGGCCAAAGCTAAATAGCACCTTGGAGATCTAGTAGCCAACGGATAAACAAAATAGACCAACTGACAAATGGGGTGAAATTCCGTCAGTGTCTGTTGTGAGTTATTGTTGAGAACACGAGTTCAGTGGAAAACCCAAATACAAATATTTGTTTTCTATAAAATATATAGTATATAAATAAATTGATTTCGAAAGGATTATAGGAAAGATGGCTTTTCATTCGGTGGTGACCATGGAGAAGCCCCTGCAGCACATCTCGCTGGCCGACTGGAACGCCCGAGTGGGTCGTCTGCGGAATGTGGCCGATGCCCGTCGTGCCGATGCCTTCGACTTGCGGCACTCGGCTCGCACGCTCCGGAATGAGACGCGCATCGAAGGCGACTGGGCGAATGTTGAAACGAACGAGGCGCTGACGGATCGGTAAGTGGGGTGCCTCCCAATAGTACAGGACTTACATTACTGTGCCCGTGCAGCATTATAGAGCTAAATAGCTGGCGTGAGGTCATCTCGAAGACGTTTGAGCGCATCGAGAATGAGATCAAGTCGCTGCAGGACGAGAAGGAGATGACGGAGCGGGAGCTGGACGCGCTGTCTGGACCCATAGCGGTGATCAGCGAGGTGCTCACCATGCGCGACAGTCGCATTGGCTCCGAGATGACCTACGATGAGCCGGACAAGGAGATCAAGAACGAGCTTTGCGTATTGGAGAACAATCAGCGTTTGTTGGCAGATCGCTGCCAGAAGGCATGGGAGAAGCTGACGCGTCTTGAGGAAGTGCGCTATAAGATTAGCATGGAGATCGAGAATAAAGTGGAAGCGGTCAATCTGGATAACGTACAGCTGGCTCTCGATCGCAATTCAGCCACGCTCTCATACAAGCCGGATCCCATGCGCAATCCCAAGAAGTAGGTTGCTCCTCTTACATACTGTGCCCACTGATCAAATCTGTTTGCTTTGCAGCTCCTGTTCCTATGAGGCCTGGCTGGGGCATGTGAAGAACATGAAGCAGCTGGCCGAGAACGAGCTGACCGACACGGCTGCCATACGAGAGGCGCTCTTCGTGTGCCGTGAGAAGGCGCGCAACATGCTGCAGGCCCAGCAGGAGCGGGCGGAGCACACCATACGCAAGCGCATCTTCGAGACGCAGCGGGCGCGCAATGAGCTGGAGTGGCAGCAGCTGAAGATGAAGGACGAAATGGAGAATGCTGTGTGCGAGATCAAGAATCTGGAGGACGCGCTGCGCGACAAATCCGATTCGCTGAAGCTGGCCGAGACGCGACTGGAGAATCGTGCGCAGCGCAGCGACATGGAACTGTGCCTGGATCGCGCACACGATACGCTCTGCATAGAGGTGGAGAAGTTGCGTGAAATACGCCGCTGCCTCAGGGCCAAGATCGATGACAGCAAAGCGAACTTCAATCTGCTGTCGGATCATGCGCAGAAGATCGATGTGGATCTGGAGAACAAGCAGCACTCTCTGATGACCGACATCCGTGCGCTGGACTTGCGGGTGCGCCTCAAGGGCGGCGAGTTCGGACTGAAGGTGAAGAATCCCAGTGCCCAGACGGATCGCAATATTGTGCTCACCCGCATGGAGCAGGAGATTCCCAAGGCATAGAACTGCAAATCATAATTTATGTTGAAATCTATTCCCAAATATGTCTAAATTCCTGTGCTGTACTCTGTCGTCTTTTATTCGCTTTTTACGCGATTCGCACGCAGCGAAAAGTTGAAATTCAGTTCGCCCTGCAGCGGCCGGAACGTGGTGCTCCAATCCAACTGCCTGGTATTGTCCGTTTGCCCATTTGCCTTGGCTTGGCTGATGAAGTGTACGCCCTGCCGCACAAACATGTCCCACTTGACGAACTGGCCGGGCACAACGGGCTCTGAGGGACCGCTGCTGACAGTCGTCTTGGGACGGTCCTCTGCCGCCAGTTGCCAGTCCACCCAAAGCGCAATGCCATTGCAATCGCCAGATCTGCAAAGAATAGAAACAAAGGTTCGAATTAGAAGGGTTGTTTCAATATCAGTGCAGCTACTTACGCTGTCAGCTCCAAGCAGCCCTGATTGTGCTGCTCCTCGCCAAAGTTGGCAAAATTGACACCGAGTATTTGCTGCGGCTGGGCGAGTGCACGGCAGGGATATTCCCAGAGCGGCTGCGCCTCCACCAGTGACAAAGCCTGCTCCGCCGAGCGCTGCAGCAATCAAAACCAAGTTAGTACAGTTTTTACTATACATTTTGCTCACTGCTCACCTTGACCATGTCGTCGAAGAGCGTCAGATCGAAGCCCTCGCAGTTGCCGATGGGCGCACGTATCTTGTGCAGATCAAGAAACTGCACGGGCAGCGCATAAATGCGAGCGGCAAAGGGAGAGATTTCCACATTGGGCGACAGCTGTTCCCGCAGTTGCAGCAACAAAGTTCCAAAGTAAAAGTTGTCCCAGGGCAAAATGGAATTCAGAAAATACGGTTCCGCAAAGATGTGTGTTATCGTTCGCAAATCTTCCGGCTCCAGCTGCTGCAGGCTCTCCACAAACGTAACGTTCTTCAGCTGATTGTGCCGCACCATGGACTCGAGCAGGCGACGCGAGAAACGATGCGGTTCCAGGCAGCGCACGCTGGCAGCACCAAGAGCCGCGCTGGCAAGTCCCAGCATGCAGCCGTCCCCCAAGACCAAAATATGGGCGGGCTTTGTCTGCAGCAGTGCCTGCTCCAGATAGTGCAGGAAGCGCTTGTTCCTGACACCCTGATTCAGCTGGCCGATGCGACTGCGCGTGTAGGTCATGTGCAGGTCACAGGTGCAGCAATGCCGACGCGCCGGCTGCTTGGGCGGCGCCTCCGACTGATGCGCATCGAACCACAGCGAGTACTCGTCGTGGTAGCAACGCAGCCAGAACTGCTCGCCGGCTGTGTGCAGCTGCAGCGGCTGTGGCAAATAGTAGATGGCCTGCATCCAGTGATCCCGCCAGGGCACCACGTTTGCCAGCGGTCGCTCTTTGTCGCCGCCGTTCTTTTGTAGCAGCTGTTGGAGGTCGGGATGCGCCCAGTAGGGCGCACAGCTTAGCAGCTGCTCGCCGGCATCGTCCAGTTCGATTTGCCACCAGTAGAAGATCAGCTCCACGCTGCCCGGTTGACTGAGCTGCAGTTGCAGCACCTTCTCCCGCTGCTGTTCCCGCGCCCGCTTGCGTTGAAAGTCAAACTCGAAGATTGGCGTGGGCGCTGTGAGCGCACGAAAGGATTCGCGGGGCAGCTGCGACAGCTGGACATCGTGAAGAGCTGCCTCGCCGCTACATTGCTGCAGTTGTGACGGTGGCTTCAGCAGTATATCGCCATCCGTACTGGGCAGCAACTTCAGACTGTTCCACTGCGTCGCTAGCGTCGATTGGGCCACCTGAGCGTAGCAGGTGGCGCGCGCGGGAATACACAAAGCATCCTCGGTGAGCAGCTCGTCGTGTGCATGATTGTATATGCCTATGGCGCCCTCGCCAATCAGCTCCGTGTCCAGCAGCTCTGCCACCAGCAAATTGGCCCTGCGCGGCATATCCACACCCACTTTGATTTCCGTAGAGCGTTTGCGGATGAGCCGCACCTGGTCGGCACTATTCGCAGCCAGAATGCGTTCTGCGCAGTTCGCCATCGGCACGAATGCCTCACAGGCTGTCACCGTATCGGCGCCGGCACGCAGCGCCATCATTGCCAGGATGCCGGTACCGGTGCCAATGTCCAGCACGTGGACTTCTTTGCCCGCCTGGCGCATCGCAGCGATTGTCTTGCGCAGCGCCGCATCGTACTTCTGGTTGCGTTCCCAGTCGTGCAGCATGTCGCCGAAGCCCGCGTTGGCCACCTCCAGGTGGTAATCGTAGTCGTCGCCGCGTTCCTGCCATGTGTTTTGGCCCGTCATCGGGTTGAGCACTTGCCCAAAGCTAGCCATTGATCGTGTGCGCTGCAGTGCCAGACGTAGTACTTTCTGCATCGACAAAGAATATATATATCTGTAATATATATATATATTTTGTATAATAATCACACGGTTTAGTCGCCTTTAATGCCGCCGCCACAGGTCGCATATGATCTGAAATGACAACATTGGGAGCGAATCTTTATAGCAAAAATATACCAGTTTCCTCAATAAAATACCAAAATATACCATCGTGTGCTTGAGAGCGGACTGTTATACTCAATTCGGTGATGTTATTGGCTGGTTGGCAGGGGCAACAGTCGCAAACTCTGTTAAATCCGCTCGCGCTAATAACAGAAGTGTTTACAATCTGCAATGAGTATGATATATCGATAAGTCGATATATATAGAATTGCCGTTGTATGAGTCGTACAACAAATAAAACCGTTGAACGTTTTTCATATAATTTGAAAATGTAATTTGTCTGAGCTGTAAACATCTTCTAATTGGCAATTGTATTTTGAAGTTAGGTAAATACAATTATTATAAGTCCACAAAACATTGCGACATTGCAAAGAAAAAGATTTAGACTTATACATTTAAAATGTGTTTTATTCAACTTAAAGATAGTGATTTTTTCGTTTAAAACTGCTGATCTAGTCTTCGTCGCACACCTGACATCAGTCTTACACGCTGCTCCAGTATGAGATATTTCATGCCACGTATGCGCTGAATTGGCGTCTGTGAATCCTGGTCGCTTTCTGTGTAGATCCAGCGAGACATTCGTGGAGCCGAATAGAATCGAGTGTTGCAACTGACATCGCTAACGGGTGTATTAATGGCCATCGCATCGTTGTAGGCTGTCCACTGTTTCATCAGATAGTCCAGAATTGTAATCCCCAGCATAAGCAGCATCATGTAGCTAGCTTCGATTTGCAGAAATGCGAGTGAAGTTTCCATTGCGTATGATATGTTGATAGTTCGGCTTATCGAGAGCGAATGATAATGACCAGCCAATGCGTAGTCCTTTTATACAAAATACAGGTAGGTAACGTTGCCCAGCACTGCCAGCAAGTGAAAGGGTCAGGCTAGGTAGCTTTGTTACCTGAATATAATATATAGTATAGTAAACGTAAACGTAAACAAGATCATAAAATATTCATTTGTTTGTGTTGTTTGTGGTTCAGTGAGGATAATGCGGCACCTACCTAAATAAAGGTAATATGAATAACAAGTGTAACAGATAGATATGTAAAATGTTCAACATTAAAAATAATAAGATTAATTAAAAATTGCTACATATTTATATTTTTAGATAAGAATATTAGTGTCGTCACAAATGTAAGCATAGGTGATGTCACTAGTGCTCATATATTCTTAATAAAAGTACCTCTCACATACATATTTGAAAGTGAGATTTTGATATATATATATATATATAATGCATACTGATAAGCTTAATATTTTGCTATAAAATCGCTCGTCGATTGCTCAATTTGTTTAGTTATGAGAGAATCATTTGTCAGACGTGATTGTAAAGATGCTGCTGAAAATAATTTGCACAATATTGTTGCTGAACATATTAGTAGGCAAATGCGAAGAGGAAAATGTGCGCCTAGGAAAATTGGGTAATTTAATAGTAAAATATGGCAACACAACCGAAATACGTTTGGAAATCAAAGATGCCAGCAACAAGTTGCTGCAATCACAATTGGAGGCGATGAGGTAAATATTTCATGCTCAATTATATTATCTACATCTCTTTAAGACTCTGAATATTTTCAGAGCTGAGCAGACGAAACTATTTGAAGAGCTTGAAGCTAAATTTGACAAGCTGATGTTCACTAGCTTGCTGCCCAATCAGTTTCCCAGCAGCTGTGCCGAGGCCGGAGCCATCAGTCGGCATAGTGGCGTTTATCAGATCTTCATACCTGGCTACAGTGTGCATCCGTTTCTGGTCAGCTGCGATGAGGATACGCAGGGCGGGGGCTGGAACATCGTCCTGCAGCGTGTGGATGGCAGTGTTAATTTCTTTCGCTATTGGAACGACTACAAAGACGGCTTTGGCAATGTGAATGGCGAGTTCTTTATGGGGCTGGACAAGTTGCATGCTCTGACGAAGGGCCTCGACCAGGAGCTGCTCATCGTCATGGAGGATGTTGCGGGCCAACAAAAGTTTGCTAAATATAGTCGATTTTCGATCGGGAGCGAAAAGGACTTGTATGCTCTGCGTACATTGGGCGATTACTCCGGAGATGCTGGCGACTCCTTAATTGGACATTTGGGCAATAACTTTTCCTCAAGGGATCGCGATAATGATAAACATACAGGAAACTGTGCTGAAGCATATACAGGAGGCTGGTGGTACACCAACTGTCACTCAAGGTTGGCATCGTTAGATTTTTGAGATGAGCTTTAAAATAATAATAATTATAATTATATATATTTGTTTCTATATTTATAGTAATCTGTTGGGCAAATACAATGATGCGACTCATGGCAAAGGCATCAATTGGCTAACATTTTCGGGTCACACGGCCTCATTGAAAAGCGTCAAAATGATGATAAGGCATATAAGATGAATCAGAAAGAGCATCACATGAATCGTGTCTATCTATGAAATATATACTATAATAAAATAAATACATTTTTAATTAAATAAATATTTAAAAACCAAAGCTAAAGTGTCTGGGTAATAATAAAAGAGAAAGTGTATTGAGAAAATAAAAAAAAATATATACATACATATATATATTATATATAGTATATATTTACGACACATTTCATTCAGGGGATTTTATTTGCGGTATTTATATTTCTTATCAGTATGACGAACTGAATCTGTATATATATATAGAGAGCCACCTGCTCAATTCTATAAGATATACTCTCTCTTAACTCTGAAGCTATGCCTATCTTATTTGTTAAGAACGACTCCTTTTAATGAATATACAAATATTTATATAATAAAATTGAAGAAAGCTAGAAAAACTAAATGCATGAATTTGTTTATGCCCATAAAGGTATTTTCTTAAAAGAAATTTAGCATCTTTCGCATAATTGAACTTAACATGAAATATGAACAATTTATTAAAATGCGTAAGGGTATTTAAAAATTGATAATACAGACCAAAATTTGCTATATTGCTTGCTATAAATTCTCTCGTTAAATGTTCAGCAACTTTAGTCTTGTGTGGTCTGCGCTGATTTGAAATACCTATTAGTGCTTATATTTCTTATAAAATGGTGCTAAAAATTATTTGCACACTAGTGTTATTAAGCTTATCAGTTTTTCAGTGTGAGCAGGAAAATGTGCAATTCGAAGAGAAAATGGGCAATTTAACGGTCAAATATGGCAATTCAACCGAAATACGTTTTCAAATTAAAGATGCCAGCAGCAAATTTCAGCAATTACAGCTGGAAGTGATAAGGTAAGCAATCGAATTGGTTGTGCATTGCAAAATCGAAAAGCCTTATCAACACACATGTACACACAGACTAGAGCAGATACGTCAGGGCGGCTTGCTAGATAAGCTTATGGACAAGTTCAATGAGTTGACTAGCTTGGATCCCAGCGAGTTCCCCAGCAGCTGTGCGGAGGCGGCGGCTGTGGGTCGACGCAGTGGCGTCTATCAGATTCGGATACCCGGCTTTAGCCTGCATCCGTTTATAGTTAGTTGCGATGAGGATACTCAGGGCGGAGCCTGGACAACTGTGCTGAGGCGTGAGGATGGCAGCGTGGACTTCTATCTTTACTGGAGGCACTTCAAAAGGGGATTTGGCAATGCCATTGGCGAGTTCTTCATTGGCCTGGATAAACTGCATGTCATGACGAAGACAGTGGACCAAGAATTACTCATATTCATGGAGGACTTTGCGGGACAACACAGGTTTGCCAAATATGATCGTTTCGCCATTGGCAACGAAAGTGAAGCGTACAAGCTGCTAGCATTGGGTAAGTACTCCGGAGATGCTGGCGATTCCATGAGAGGACATCAGGGTAAAAAGTTTACGTCACGGGATCGGGACAACGATCTATCTGAAGCAACCAACTGTGCTGAACAATTTACAGGCGGCTGGTGGTATGACAAGTGCCATGTCAGGTACTATATATATACTATATATAATCTAATATATGGAACTAAGTTGTTTATTTATTTGATAGCAATCTGATGGGCAAATATAATGACAGTACGTTCGGCAAAGGCATCAATTGGTTTGCATTTACGGGTCACACGGCCTCTTTGAAACGTGTCCAAATGATGATAAGGCCGAGAAGGTATTGAAGTAATATTTATGAAAATTTTATAGATCAGATTCATTAAAAATTTATATACAAATGTTTTGAATTCCATTGGTTATATTAAGTATACTCCTCCTATACCATACAATTTTCTACGTTTTGTTCTACAAAAATATGTAAATTTGTATAACTGTGTTATTGCCATTTAAAATAAAAATGTAGTTTAGAAAACTTTAGTTTCCCATTCAAAAATATTATTTAAAAAAAAACTAAAGTCCAAGTTTTTTTTTGGTATCTTTCCGTTTTGGTATACAACGAATAAATTTGATATTCAAAAGAGGTATTTTAAACTAAGTTCAAATTATCCGGAAATAATACAAAATAATGAATGTCTGTCTCCACCTAGATAATTTTGAAAATAATATTATAATTGTCTTGGGATATGTAAATAATTCCGCATTTTCCATGAGCATTAGCTACGTTTGACTTCATCAACAGGATCTGATAGCAGCACATTAGGAAATTAATCTTGCTGAGTAGTTAGAGCAGCAGCTAAAGACCATAAACAGTTTTGTGCTGCAGCTGGTGAAAGATGGTTCGACATTGGTATCACAACTATGCACTGCTCCTTGGTGTCACCTCGCAGAGACTGGTGGCTGGAAGCTTTCGTCGGACATGGCTAACCAGCTGCTATGCGCTGGCCATAAACGTAGTGGAGCTAGTGATGCTGCCCATGGTTTTCTGGCTGACGGGACGGTATCTGAAGTCGGTTAGCTGGTGGCCCGATTTCATCACATCTACCATCTATATACTCTGCTCGCAGCAGGGACAGCGTCTTAATGGATGTGCAACGCATTGTGGCAAGGATCAAGCGACGGGGTGGCGATCCAAGGGGGCGCACTCTCAACTACCTGTTCTACATGACGTTTGGCACGGTGCTGTACCTGTGCCTGTCAGGTGTGCTTACCTGCCTGATGCTGTACAAGGAGCACAGATGGTTGGCTCTCGTCTGCAGCTTTGTTTGGCCATGAACATTCCTGTCATTGTCACCTATCACTACTTTCAGGCCCTCTGGAATATAACATGCGGCTTTCAGTACATCAACTCTCGACTCGAGTGCGGAATAGAAGGCCCAGTACGGTGGAGCTCAAGCAGCTGCATAGACTGTGGGCCCTTCACAGCCTGCTAGGACGCTGCACTGTGCGTCTGAGCAGGATCTATGGCTGGCTGATGTTGGCAGCACGCATCGACAGCTTTACGTCCAGTGTGATCAACTGGTATTGGGGCATGCTCTTCTACTTTGGCATCCATTCGCCTTTGTATCTGTGTGTTTATGGCACTTGCAACTTTTGGGTGCGCCTCCTTCTATTGTTTCAAGGAGGTAGCTGGCTAAATTGCCTTCAATTCGTATCTGTACTTTACTATACTTCATCAATATTTCAGTTGAATGCCTACTTGCTGTATGCGAACAGCTCAAAGCTAAGCTTTTGGGTTTGCGGTCTCTATAAGGCGAATCAAAAGTGCTGGGTGCCATTGTGGGCTACACTATCGTATTGCTGCAATCTCATCTGCTAATGAGGGACAAGTACTCCTTGTGAAGAGCATTTTGATATTCACCATAAGTCAAGTTTGAATATAGTAATATATTTCTTTTTAATTCTTAAAATTATAAAAATTATGCAAATTCTTTTCTTGAAACTTTACCAAAAGCAATAATACATATCTCAAAAGAAAAGCTATTTTCATGTAAGTGTGTAAATTCCTCTACGTTAATATATTTCAAGTCTTATAAATCTTGCATGCAATTCGCTTTAAGACATCTAAGGACTCTTAACCTAATTGCGCTTTGCTTGAGTTGAGTTATGTGAGCTTACGCCCCCACTTGCCATTTGCTCCCTAATCATCCATCGTTTAATAGTTTTTTTTGCTCTCTCTTCCATTACAATTGAAATGAGAGAAATACTATGAAATTGCTATTGTGGAAATTGTGCACTCACGTTTTGCTTTGCCGCGATATATATATATATATTTTGTTTTTCTTGGCGTTTGATTCAAGTGCTACAACAACAACAACATTAAAAACAATAAGAGCGCTGCAGCAGCCAATAATTTCCTGCTCGATAATTTCCAAATGAATACGTTCTGCAAATAAATTTCTCTTTGACAGCACCAAAGCGTTAAAATTTAAAACGAAATCACGTTTTGCTGTTGCATACTTTTTGGCGTATGCACATCTGCTCAGCATGTTGTACGTGAGAAAAGTTACACACTCTCACACACACACACATACAAACTTTTACATTTATTTATTTACATTGTATAATGTTTGCCATGTGGTTCGTTCGAGACACAGGTGAGCGACGCTATTGCATAAATAAAATCAAATAAAATAAATCATAGCATAATTTTTCGCAGCAAATTCGTTTTGCCCAAAACGCTGCATGCAAATCTAATTCCTTTCGTTATCGAACGTGTTCAAATTAATTCACACATTCGTATTTGTATTCTTGCAGTTTTTGCTTGTCATATTCTAGTTAGTTTTCTTGCACTAGAAAAAAATTGCTCTAATTTTTGCGGAAAGTAAAAATCTAAAATACAGAATTTTTTTTAAATTACGTAGTGCATTTTTTTTTAAAGTTTAGTATTTAAATTTTAGTATTCAAGACTATTTAATGTATAAAAATTACAATAAATAAACACAGAAATATTTTTTCTTGAAAATATAAAGTATTTGTGAACAGCAGAAATAAATAAAATTGTTTTTTATATCAAGAGCGCTACTAAATCTAAAAAACATTTCGTTGATTTACAAATTATTTCCTAAAACCAAAAATATTTGTTTGTTTTTAGTATCTAAGTTGCAATGTTGTTTTGTTTTGATATTAGTTCTTACAAGACGAAATTTCGCAGTCGAAACTCTGCAAATTTGCCAACTGTATAAACATTTATTTGGAACGCATTTCTTTTGTTCGCCTTCTTTGCATCGAAGGTAATTATGAGTATTTATTATTCGTTGCAGATGCGTTCGTGCTGAGATTGAGCAAGGACTTACGTACATACTTGTTACTTGATGAGGACAACGTTTCGAGGATCTACTAGAGCAATATCCATTTAAATTAGCATCCACATGTCAACACAATTATGTTGGATAACAACGGCAGCGATTTATGTGCACGTGAAGAGGGCACAAGTTATACAATGCTAGAGTGCACACACACACATACACACACACACACACACATACACACACACACACACACACACACAGCCAGAAGCAGAAACAGAAACACGTACCGGATGCGGCCCTGTTGGGCTGTTGGGCGGTAGGCGTGGCCCGGAGCTTGGCAATTGTCAAAATTGCCGCCATAATTCACGTGTTGCCAGCAACAGAAACAACAACAAGAACAACAACAACAACAAAGCAGTCAGAGGCATCGTCATTCAATTGAAGCAAATGCTCAAAATGCAAATTACGCAATGATTTACATTTCGATTGACATATTTTAGGCGAACTGTTTGTTGCGACTCCACCCCCAAAACTCAACCCTTTCCGTGTCGCTCCATGCATTGGCAGTAATTCAAAAATATACCCCCCTCAAGTCCCGCCCAATCTTATCAATCCCCAAATTGATGCCTTTGACGTGCGTTGAAAGGAGCATAGACAGACAGACAGACAGACAGGACAGACAGACAGAACAGGCAGACAAATGCGTACATGTCGTATAAATATTGAGCAAGGAAAACTGAATCAGCAGCAGGCTTAAGAAAAGTCTGTGGATACAATGGAGATAGAGCTATGAACTTTATGGTTATGGTTCATCTGTGCGCTATGCAGTTGCAGGCAGTCGTCATTAGACTGGATTTCTTATTGGCGACAGGACATTCAGCAGGCATCATAAAAACGCAACGCTGACACAGAGCGAGCACATAAACGCGTTATTTTATATTATGACTTTGAAAGGCGAGCGCCACTTGAATGCAGCAGCAGCGAGCAAAGAAAGAATGCGAGGCAAACACAATGCCTGTGAGACCTGCAGGACCTGCAGGACCTCAATAGCCTTGGCGCTACATTGTGAATGGGCCAAGTCGTGACCGGGTGTGGTCACATCAATGCAACTAGGACTTGGCGTCAAGCGCAGGAGCACTCTCAATGGTCCATCCTGCCTGCCTGACTTGCATTTTCTGCTGTCACTCGTCCTGCGCATAAATTCCAAAATAACAATATGGACAGCAGCAGCATCGCATGTGAGTTGTCCTGGGACAGGACCCAACTTTTCGGCCGGCCATTGCAATAAAGCAGATGACAGACCAAAAGTTTTAATGATGCAGCAAAGTCGTTGAACCAACTGGCTGCTGATTCCATGAAAGGTCCTTTGGTCTACGGCACTTCTACTTGAGCTGAAAAATATTTAGAATATGCTTAAACTTAGATTACATTAATATGCTAAGTGAGAAGTAAGTACAATGGAAGAGTACGTGTACTGTGTTCTACATTTAGTTTGCAATCTATTCTTTATGCAACGAGGAGCTGGCTGTCTAACGACTTCATAATACTCTATTCGCAGTGTGAGAACAGCTGAAATCTTTGAAGATTCATCAGCAATTTGCATAAAGTTTACATTGAAATTGCGAAAGATATATGTAGATTTTTATGATTTTCTTGGAATGAAAAGAAAGTTGATTTGGCTGATTTTCAGGCAGATAGAACACCATTTTACTCTTCTTCCTTTTGGGAACAGAGTATTACAAAAACCACAAATTGCAAATATATATATATGTGCCATATTATTATTACTCAGTTGGACCGTGGCCAAAACGCAAGTTTAAGAAAGGCAAGCAATAAGTGTGTGTATGTGTGTGTGTGTGTGTGTGTGTGAGCAGGACTGCAGCAAGGATAACGCTACACCGATTCCGGCAAGTGTGTTCACACATCCTCTTTATGCTGCTCCTGTGCTTGTGGTTGTTTCGCTTGTTGTTTGCTTGCCATTTGGGTTACAAATGTGTGTCAACTTTTTTGTGCCGCCTGCTGCTGCCGGTTGGGCCCAAAGTGAAAGTTCATTTTGGCCGTAGCAGGCGTTGCCACAAAACTTTTATTTTTTCCGCTTTAAATATGTTTGCGGGTTGTTCATGAAAAGTTCCTTACTAAATGCACCCACACACAAGCACACACACACACACACACACACTCACTCATAGAGAGAGAGAGGCAGCTGTTTTGTTTTCAAGTGCAAAACTTGACACCAACTTATGACGGAATTCCAAGTGACGCTATCCCAGCAATGCCAATGCCCAAAAGAAAGCAGCCAAGTGGGAAAGTGGAGTGCGCCAGACAGCCGCAAAAGCGTCTTAAACAAAGAGAAACAACTGAGAGTGCACTAGTACAGAGTGTCCAATTAGCAGATAGCCTATAGCTCAATCATATAGAATATAGAAGTAGCAGCAGCAAGTGAAACAGATATATTGTTAATTATATTAGTAAAACATACCTTTTAGGTAGTAAAAGAGAGTAAGAGAGAAAGAGAGAGATAAAGAGAGAGCAGTAAGAGAGAGCAGTAAGAGATAGCAGTAAGAGAGAGAGAGAGCAGTAAGAGAGAGAGAGCAGAGAGAGATAAATATAGAGAGAGAAAGAGAGAGCAGTAAGAGAGAGCATTAAGAGAGAGCAGTAAGAGGGAGCAGTATGAGAGATCAGTAAGAGAGAGCAGTAAGAGAGAGAGAGAGAGCAGTAAGAGAGAGAGAGAGAGAGAAAGATGGAGCAGTAAGAGAGAGAGAAAGAGCAGGAAGTGGGAGAGAGCAGTAAGAGAGAGAGAGAGCAGTAAGAGAGAGAAAGAGAGAGAGCAGTAAGAAAAAGAGAGCGGTAAGAGAGAGAGAGAGGGAGAGCAGTAAGAGAGAGAGGGCAGTAAGAGAGAGAGAGAGAGAGAAAGATAGAGCAGTAAGAGAGAGAGAAAGAGCAGGAAGTGGGAGAGAGCAGTAAGAGAGAGAGTGAGCATTAATAGAGATAGAGAGAGAATAGTAAGAAAGAGAAAGAACAGTAAAAGAGAGAGCAGTAATAGAGAGGTAGGGCTGTAAGAGAAAGAGAGGACAGTAAGAGTGAGAGCAGTTTTATATTTATGTATATCACCAAGTCACAAAATAACACACTCTGTTATAAAGTCTGCTGGCCTCACTTGAATTCTTGAGAAGCGCATAGAGGGGCGACATTTTCTATACGTTACTTTTAAATGACTGCGCAGCGGGTATGTTATCAAAAATGTTTAACAGAAAAACATTAGAAATCTTCAACCTCACTTGAATTCTTGAGAATTGCGCTGCTTCAACTGCTATCCACTGTTAATAACTTTAGATAAATTGCCTGCATTAACAGAGAGCCAATGATCTGATATATAGTTTATTATGCCTGCAACTTACAGTTTAAACATAATACCCATTCTACTCACCTTTGATGGCAAATCAAATAAAGTCCACTTACAACTTGTTTACTCTAACATTCACTTTATTTAGCAACTTAATCTTAGGACTACGAAATTCGTATTAACTTAGCACGCCTAGCGGCCATAGAAGCCACCATATCCACCACCGCCAGCCGAGGCCGATGCCGAAGCGGATGCACTGGCGCTGCCGCCACCGCCACGATAGCCGCCGCCGCCGGGATAACCGCCGCCGAATCCGCCGGGATAGCCGCCGCCGCCGTAGCCGCCATAGCCGCCCGGATAGCCGCCGCCGCCAAAGCCGCCGGGATAGCCGCCACCGTAGCCACCATATCCAAACTGTGGCAGCGCCTCCATCAGGCTGAAGAGCGCCAAGATCACAACAACGAAGACAATAGCAGCTCGCATTTCAGTTTAGCTTCTGTTCCCAATGGGTTCTACTTTGAAATGTGCGTGAACGATTTGAGTGTGGCCTATTTTATACAAAAAACAATAGCGCCAATAGCGTCTGGTTTCCAGCCGAACTGGATCTGAGTTTCATTCCTATTAATTAATTGATTTAGGCCCCTTTGGTGAAAAAACCGGTTGGGGGTTAAAATTTTCGCTCAGTGGGCTTTGGGGAATCACTTTGTCTGCCGCTCTATACGCCACATATAATATATTCAACTGCGTTTTTGCTTATTTTTGGTTATCACAAGCTTAGTCACACAGGCAAGAAGCGTATATTTGTAAACAAATGTTAATCAAGCCATCAATCGGGTTTGCATTCATTTCCAATTTCTATTTGGGGAGCGATTTTGTTTTTATTTTTTCACAAATCGTTGTTTGGCTGAAAAAAATAAAGGTCATTTGTGTGCGAGTCATGGTCATTAATAAACTCATATGCTACCGAAATTATAATACAGATATATATGAATATATATATAGTCATTGGCTTTTTCTTTTCCTTTCTATATTTATAAATTAGTTGTTGGCTTTATAAACATGCATAGAAGTTATACGCTTAATTTCACATTAATCCAGTAAGCTGGGTTAACTAATTCAATTTGAGTTCAATTATCAAAATTATCAGATCGTCACGTATTTAACATGGGAAGAACCTTAAGTCCAAATCGCCAACTTATCACAAGCAATTGCAATCGCGTTTTTCAAAAATCATGGAGCCTCATTTGCTCCGGCGACTTCCCCGAGGATATTCAGAGCAAGTATGGCGGCTATTCGATGGAGGATGGCGATCCGTATAGCGTCTTCCATCTGGAATTCAAGCCGTCCACATATCTACTCATCTTTCGCAGTCGCAAGTTTGACAAGTGCAAGAGCCTGGATGTTCTGAGTGCCACCACATTTACATGTCTGCCCACATCGGGTACTCCGGTGACCATCAAGTATCCAAATAGCCGCATCACCTGTGTGAATCATGCCTTCCTCATGGCCGATGAATTGGCATCGGCGTGCAGCATCCGGAATCAGGTGCTCAATGAATATACGGCGATCATCTATGCGGATTCGGAGGAGCATGTTGGCGATGGTATCCGGCATAACAACAGATGCTCCAGTTTCGATTTAAGTATTTGGATGTGGCTGTTATTGGCGACCATTTCACTGTTACTTATCTTTCGTCTGAGATAGCTGTTGGGCACAGATAAAGAAAGCAGTCACGTAAAATAAATTTCATATTGTGCAGACATAAAGCTGCTAAACTCTTTTGATTTCGGGAGTTTCTGCACGTTTTAAAAGAAATTAGTATGTATCAACTAATTTGATTAAAAATACTTTTTTTAGGCTGCTTCATGAGCCATACCATTTATTTGTTTTTATACCCAGAACCTAGAAGAAAAGGGTATAATGCAGTTGTGCAATGGTATGGAACAGGCATAAGGAAGCTTCTCCGCCCATATAAAGTATATACAGCCGAGTCAATCTAGCCACGCACTTCTGTCTGTCTTTCTATCTGTCCGTCTGTCTGTCTGTATGAGCACGCGAATATCAGAGTCTATAAGAGCTAGAGACTTCATATTTGGAATATAACTTCTCATAGTCCTGGGACAGATCAAGTTTATTTCATTTTATCGATAACTGGTCCCTTTAAAGAGTTATCGATACATTTGTATTTCAGACCAGCGTTTTTTGGCCATAACTTAGAAGTTATAAGAGCTAGAGATATCAAATTTGGTATGTATAATCTCGAATAGCATACACATGTAAGATATATTTAACTTTTTGGATACCACCGCCCAATCCCCCCAAAAGTGAAGTATATGAAAAAGCAAGCTAACTGCTTAAACTGCTTGTACTGCTTGCATCATTTGTGTGTTTGTATGTATGAATAAATATAAGGACTGGGTTGAGGGTATCTTCTAATCCGGCACTCCCGACTAGAGTACAGACACAGAAACACATTTAAAACTATAAATTACAGAAAAATGAAAAAAAATGTAAATTGAGTATTTGCCGTATGCATACTTTATGATCTCTCAACTGACATGATATTGTGACAGTGCTGATGTTGCACATGCAACTGCCACAAGTCGCAGCATCACCCTCGTCATATTATATCTGTCAAGAGGGTTGCGGCTACAACTCGCATCGTCTTTCATCTGACAGTCGAGAAGCCAACAGAAGTGGCTCTTGTCATATTGTTGTCTTTTCAGTAGTTTGGGGTCCATTCATCTGTTTTGATATGTATGAATAATTGCTTTTTAACCGATGCACAATTAACACATAATTATATAGATTGCCAGCAAATGATAAAGAGCGCGTGGCAGTTTATAACTCAGCTGATAGTTTGGCAAAAGGAAACCAATCCAAGAAATGTATTCCTTTTATGTGCATTCTGTTTGAATACATAGTCAAGTGTGGCTTCTCAACCTGAAATGTGCGTACTCGGACAAGTGTCTCTCGTTTTGTTCTGGAATTTCTGTGCAGCATTTGATTTGACATAACTTCAGCTATCTCGCTCACTGGCATTCGCCCTCTCTCTCACTCTCTTTCCCTTTGTGTTATGTAAAGTTGTTGCAACATGTAGCATGTCAGCAACTGTCGCGTTTCAGTTAATTTGCCGTTCTTTGGAATCCTGTTTTGCAACTATTTTGCCGCATCGCAAACGAAAAAGGACAAAACGCATTTTTCCTTTGCACTGCCTCTCTCAAACATTATTGCAATTTTTATACTCTGATACCGAAGGTACTCATAGTATATTGGTTTTGTCGAATGTCCGTCAGGCCGTCCGTCTGTCCGTCTGTCCGTCTGTCCGTCTGTCCGTCTGTCCGTCTGTCTGTCTGGATGAACGCGCGTATTTCCGAAACGATATTAGATAGACTCTTGAAATCTTTTGCGTTATGATTATAGCTATCTGCTTCAGATCAAGTTTATTCCAAATTTATGCCACGCCCACTGGGAGGCTGGCAAATCGATAACATGTCGATACACCTCAAATCACAAATCGATTAAACGTGAATAACTCCCACAATTTTGAAGCTAGAGTAATCAAATTTGGTAGGTATATTGCTGGTGACCTCCCGAAAAAATTGGATCCTAGGTTAATCGGCCACGCCCATTATTACGCCCACCAGCCCCCCTCCAAAATTAATTTGAAATGCTTATATCTCCCGCAGTTTTAGAGCTAAAGTCACCATATTTGGAATATATATTACTGGTGACGTCCTCTACAGATTACAGAAACAAAATTTTGACCACGCCCACTCCCGCCCCCGTAATCGCGAAAATCGATATACATGAATGCACAATTCGATAACACGTGTATATTTCCCGCAATTTTGAAGCTAGAGTCCCCAAATTTGGAATTTAGACTAGGGCTGACCAGCCCAAAAGATTGCGTCCTGGATTTTCCGGCCACGCCCACTAGAACGCCCCCCAGCCACCCCGCCCCCACGAAACACGGAAGCCTATATCTCGCACAGTTTAAGAGCTAGGGCCACCAAAATTGGAGGATAGACTTATTGTCAGCCCCCCTAAAGATCGGCAAAAAATTTTGGGGCCCCGCCCCCTCCCGCCCCCAAAAATCGCGAAAATGTATATCTTCCACAGTTTTAGAGCTAGAGTCACCAAAATTGGAGGATAGACTTATTGTCAGCCCCCCTAAAGATCGGCAAAAATTTTGGGGCCCCGCCCCCTCCCGCCCCCAAAATCGCGAAAATTTATATCTTCCACAGTTTCAGAGCTAGAGTCATTAAACTTGGAAGATAGAATTCTGGTCAGCCCCTCTAAATATCGGTAAAAAAAAATTTGGGGCCACGCCCCCTCCCGCCCCCAAAAATCGCGAAAATGTATATCTTCCACAGTTTTAGAGCTAGAGTCACCAAAATTGGAGGATAGACTTATTGTCAGCCCCCCTAAAGATCGGCAAAAATTTTGGGGCCCCGCCCCCTCCCGCCCCCAAAATAGCGAAAATTTATATCTTCCACAGTTTCAGAGCTAGAGTCATTAAACTTGGAAGATAGAATTCTGGTCAGCCCCTCTAAATATCGGTAAAAAAAATTTGGGGCCACGCCCCCTCCCGCCCCCAAAAATCGCGAAAATGTATATCTTCCACAGTTTTAGAGCTAGAGTCACCAAAATTGGAGGATAGACTTCTGGTCACCCCCTCTTAAGATCGACCATGCCCCTCCCGTTCCCAAAAACTTGGAATGCCGATTTCGGGTCACCCAAACACCAGCAAAAATTTTCTGTTCACTTGCTTTCAGCTGTTCTTAAAATGGTATCAGAGTATTACGCAGTCGGCTCCGCCCGACTGCAACGTTCTCACTTGTTTTTGTAACTATTTTAAGAATTTTAAAAACACAAACATACACGCTTTCTACTGCCTCTCTTCTCTTTCTTTATGCAAATTAGTTGCAGATATCGCTTACATTCCGAATGTTAATTTGCATTTTTTTTTACAGCCTGTCAGGCTGCCTGAGAAAGGAATTTTTATTTGCATTTCAACTTTTACATGGTACTTGTTAACCTTTTGTCTATTAAGTGCTGTGTGTGTGTGTATAAGAAATTCCCTGAATGTCACCTTATTGCTTTGAGTGCTTAAGAGCAGAAGCTGCTTATAGTATATATGTATATATCAACTGATTTATGCATAGAGTTGTGCCTAGGATTTTGCCATATGATAAATTAGATGGGCTTTTAGAGATTTGCAACGTAATCCTTTGGGTAGCTTTAACTGCAACTGCTACCAAAGCTGCTGCTTTAACTCTTTCAAATGAAACGAAAGTAAGTTGTGCAATTTGAAATTCTAGCTAAGTGTATTCCTGTTATTTACAAATTCCCAGCGGGTTGAGCTTTTACCGTATTGTATGTAGTTTTGTATTTATTATGCCAATCTGTCTTTTTAATTGCCTTGAACACCGACTTGGCCACAATTCTAATGTACTTTGATGGCGACGGCACTTTGTGGCTTTCAAAAGTTTTCCTTTGTTTGCCTGTTTTCCTCAACTTTAATTAAGTTTTATTATACAAATTAACACATGCGGGCGATAGACACACATAAACACACTCACACACCCATACACACACAAATTGCCATGTAATCATATGTTTGTTTATGAATTTTTAATTAATTCATCTATCCAAGTAAATAATTAAATCACTAACGTGAATTTTGCCAGCCAGTGACAGCTTAATAATTGAAAAGCTTAAATGAATTCACGAAAGGGCAAATTATGCATAGTTGATGATAACAAATTAGCTGGTTATTTTTTTTGCTTTTTGCGTCTTTACAAAATATCTTCACAAACATATCTGAGAGAAGACTAACTTGATTTCTATGCTTTTAGCAAGTTTTGCTAAGGTTTAAAGTTTAAATCTATTTCTCATTTCTAATTTTAAAAATATTATAATATGAGCTCCTCTACTTTATGGCAAGTTAAGTAAAGTAACCAATATCATTTCTCATTATACTCTGATACCGAAGGTACTCATAGTATATTGGTTTTGTCGAATGTCCGTCAGGCCGTCCGTCTGTCCGTCTGTCCGTCTGTCCGTCTGTCCGTCTGTCCGTCTGTCCGTCTGTCTGTCTGGATGAACGCGCGTATTTCCGAAACGATATTAGATAGACTCTTGAAATCTTTTGCGTTATGATTATAGCTATCTGCTTCAGATCAAGTTTATTCCAAATTTATGCCACGCCCACTGGGAGGCTGGCAAATCGATAACATGTCGATACACCTCAAATCACAAATCGATTAAACGTGAATAACTCCCACAATTTTGAAGCTAGAGTAATCAAATTTGGTAGGTATATTGCTGGTGACCTCCCGAAAAAATTGGATCCTAGGTTAATCGGCCACGCCCATTATTACGCCCACCAGCCCCCCTCCAAAATTAATTTGAAATGCTTATATCTCCCGCAGTTTTAGAGCTAAAGTCACCATATTTGGAATATATATTACTGGTGACGTCCTCTACAGATTACAGAAACAAAATTTTGACCACGCCCACTCCCGCCCCCGTAATCGCGAAAATCGATATACATGAATGCACAATTCGATAACACGTGTATATTTCCCGCAATTTTGAAGCTAGAGTCCCCAAATTTGGAATTTAGACTAGGGCTGACCAGCCCAAAAGATTGCGTCCTGGATTTTCCGGCCACGCCCACTAGAACGCCCCCCAGCCACCCCGCCCCCACGAAACACGGAAGCCTATATCTCGCACAGTTTAAGAGCTAGGGCCACCAAAATTGGAGGATAGACTTATTGTCAGCCCCCCTAAAGATCGGCAAAAAATTTTGGGGCCCCGCCCCCTCCCGCCCCCAAAAATCGCGAAAATGTATATCTTCCACAGTTTTAGAGCTAGAGTCACCAAAATTGGAGGATAGACTTATTGTCAGCCCCCCTAAAGATCGGCAAAAAATTTTGGGGCCCCGCCCCCTCCCGCCCCCAAAATCGCGAAAATTTATATCTTCCACAGTTTCAGAGCTAGAGTCATTAAACTTGGAAGATAGAATTCTGGTCAGCCCCTCTAAATATCGGTAAAAAAAAATTTGGGGCCACGCCCCCTCCCGCCCCCAAAAATCGCGAAAATGTATATCTTCCACAGTTTTAGAGCTAGAGTCACCAAAATTGGAGGATAGACTTATTGTCAGCCCCCCTAAAGATCGGCAAAAAATTTTGGGGCCCCGCCCCCTCCCGCCCCCAAAAATAGCGAAAATTTATATCTTCCACAGTTTCAGAGCTAGAGTCATTAAACTTGGAAGATAGAATTCTGGTCAGCCCCTCTAAATATCGGTAAAAAAAATTTGGGGCCACGCCCCCTCCCGCCCCCAAAAATCGCGAAAATGTATATCTTCCACAGTTTTAGAGCTAGAGTCACCAAAATTGGAGGATAGACTTCTGGTCACCCCCTCTTAAGATCGACCATGCCCCTCCCGTTCCCAAAAACTTGGAATGCCGATTTCGGGTCACCCAAACACCAGCAAAAATTTTCTGTTCACTTGCTTTCAGCTGTTCTTAAAATGGTATCAGAGTATTACGCAGTCGGCTCCGCCCGACTGCAACGTTCTCACTTGTTTTTTTTATAAATATATTTAAAGTGTCATTCTCATTTAGTGTTGTGTATAAATATAAATATTAGTCAGGTATAATTTCTGTCTGAATACATTCTAGAAATAATAATAAAAATAATGCAATTTAGCTAATTGAAATACATTCGAAATACATCAGAGCGACGAATAAGCGTTCTTCGCATAATTAGCAGCCACACAATAGTTGGGCGTTCCAAAGAAGGAGCAGACTCCGCTGCCGCTGCTCGGATTCGTGCCAAATCCGCCGTAGCAGTTGCTGTAGTTCTGGCAGGATCGCAACTCGAGCGGGGCAAAGTTCAGAGCATATGCACCATGTGGTGCACTGTGCGCCAGATTGGGATACTTGTGCATGCTGTTGGGTATGGGAGCGGGCACCAGCTGGTTCGCTGTGTCCAGGAGCGGACGACCGATGCTGACACTGCGCTCATTGCGCCGGAACTTGGCGCGACGATTCTGAAACCAGACCTAAGAGATGGGGCAAAGAAACCAGTTGGTTAGATAACAGTCTATATAATACAGTATCTCTAACTATAGCTAACATGAGTCGCATTTTCTGTAACTCGAAACAAATTGAGTGGCCATAGCATTAAGTATTAAAACTCTATACAATTTGGTCTTTATAACTCGAACAAAAATTTTAAAATAGTTTTTCAAAAATATATTTTTAACAGAATATTTTGATTGTGTGTACACAAAACTAATTTAAGTATATCTTAAAGCTTAATATTTATCAATCTGGTGAATTTAGTTCATATATTTTGTAGAACTAATAAATATATATTTAAATTTTCGAAATTTTTGATGCTTTCGAAGTTTACTATAAAATTGGATTGATGACTTTGAGTATAGTTTAAGACTGAATATTTCTCAATCTGGTGAATTTTGTTAATATTTAATCGAAGTCTCTACAAATCAAACACAAATTTAGAGCGATTCTTGCGTAAGTGAAGTTTTTAACAGAAATTTTGATTGATATTTTTCTCGATCTAGTGAATTTTGTTAATATATTTTGGAAAAATGATAAATATTAAAAAAAATAATTAAATGTTAGACTTAAAATCAAACAAAAAATGTAGAGCCATAGTGAAATAACTAAAATTTGGATTACTGACTTTGAGTACAGTTTAAATCTAAATATTTCTCAATCTGGCGAATTTTTCAAATAAATTTTGGAAAATAAAGATGCTTGTAGCAGCTGGAGGTTTGAGTTGAAGAACTTCGACTGTAACCTTAACTTATGAGCTGCAATCCTTAGCTTACCTGGACACGCGCCTCGCTCAGATGCACCTTGGTGGCCAGCTCCTCGCGGACAAAGGCATCCGGATAATGGGTACGCTCGAAGACCTTCTCCAGGGCCGTGAGCTGTGCGGAACTGAAGGTGGTGCGATTGCGTCTCGGCTTCCTCGAGTGCCCCGAGCTGTGATTGTTGGGATAATCCAGGGCACCACCAGCTCCAGCTCCAGCTCCAGCTGCAACAGTCAAGTCAACAATTATGAAACCATTAAAAGAAAGTCTTTTGATTTTAAGTGGAATTCGTGGTAAAAGTAATCGTAAATAATCGAACATCTATTAATTTGGCAGCTCGGGAATTTCGTTTGTTTTCACTTTTATGGACGTGAAGACATAAAATTTTGCATTTCTATTTGATCCTTTCGCTGGGGAGAGGTCATAAACAAATGGCATAAGACATAAAATATCTTTCGTACAGCTGTCTACTAATTTTAGCTGGCGACAAGCAAACGCAACAAATTTACGATCTATTAATTAAACGGAAATTTTGTGACATTAACGCGGCAATAAGCGAGCAGCAACTTTCACTAATTGATTTCGTTCTCAAAATATGCTAGACTATGTACTATGTATTATATATACTATGCAATCATCTGAATGAAATAGCTACGTATGTGTATGATACTAATATATATTCACAAATCTTTAACATGTTCAGCTTTATCATAGTTTTAGGCAGTTTATGCTTAAAAATTTTGTATATCCTTTTATGAGATCTTTAGAATCTTTGCCAACTTTTTATTTAACAAAAAAATATGTCTAAAAAAACTAAAAGTCATAAGGTGGCATTCAATAACGAACCGTTTAGAATTTTCCTTTCTAAGGTAGACAAACAATTTTTTTAAATTTGAATTAAGACAAAAGGAATTTTAGGCTTGAAATAATAGTGTGGTAAGCAAGAGTATTATTTCCGAATTTCAGGATATTATATAAATAAATGGAGAAATTAGTTTCTTATTTAATTTAACGTAACACTTACACTTAATTTTCTAATTTCAATGTCCTTAAATTGAAAACTAGCGCAGCTTTTTGAGCAACTATCATAAATATAGTATTTGTCATTACCTAATCATTTCCATATTAATGCCTTTTAGCATTTCGACGGAGCAACGCGATGTATGCATATATTATATATATATATTTATAGTGTGTGCGGTAAATGATAAATTTGAATTGAAATGAGCTGAGAATTTATGATATTACGCATACGAGAGGCGAAACTGTGTGTGTGCGTGTGTGTGAGTGTGATAGATATGTGATTTATGTAGGTGTGTGCAGCTGTGTGTTAATGGAGCTCATGCATGATATCTAGGTGCCATATGTGGGCGACATTCGCTCATTTATGCCGCCGCCAATTGCACATCCACCAAATGGATGACAGCGTCATCTTTGTGCATTTCAGTTGAGGCTGAGCTGCACTTTCGCATATTTGCGATGCGCCACCCTACTGCCTACTGGCACACCCTACCTCACCTCAGCATTGAAGGCGACATGTCGTCTGCTGTAGTCCTTGCTTGTCAGCGGCATAATTTGCTATGAAATATGCGCTGCTCATTGTCATTGCTATCAGAGCAGCCAAAAGCCGACTCTCAATCGCAAAAAAAAGAAGAGAAAGCCGTGTGGTTCTTTTTGTTGTCCCTTTTTTCGGCTGCATTTCCGACTGCAGACAACACTTCAACATTGTCAACATGACAAAACGTAATCAAAGCTGACATGATATTCCCTCAGAGGCCGCATGCCTTTGAACAACCGAAGCAGCAGCCCAACAACCCAACAACCCAACATCCCATCCCATCCCATCCCAGCATCCCATCGCCTATATTCTCCAAGTGGAGCATAAAACGAGCAGCCTTCCCAACCCAAGCAGGCAGCCCCTATAAATGGCTGAGACGACGACCAGAGGCGTGTGTTTATTTTTATCATCGCTGGGATTGTAACATGTGCCAGTCTCGCTTGCACTCACTCCCTGCCCCTTTTCCCGTTCCGTTCCCATGCCCACGTCCAAATCTGATTGAGGTTTCCCTTTCGATTTCGAGTTCTTGGCGCTCGGCTTTTTATACTCTGATACCGAAGGTACTCATAGTATATTGGTTTTGTCGAATGTCCGTCAGGCCGTCCGTCTGTCCGTCTGTCCGTCTGTCCGTCTGTCCGTCTGTCCGTCTGGCCGTCTGTCCGTCTGTCCGTCTGTCCGTCTGTCCGTCTGTCTGTCTGGATGAACGCACGTATTTCCGAAACGATATTAGATAGACTCTTGAAATCTTTTGCGTTATGATTATAGCTATCTGCTTCAGATCAAGTTTATTCCAAATATATGCCACGCCCACTGGGAGGCTGGCAAATCGATAACATGTCGATACACCTCAAATCACAAATCGATTAAACGCGAATAACTCCCACAATTTTGAAGCTAGAGTAATCAAATTTGGTAGGTATATTGCTGGTGACCTCCCGAAAAAATTGGATCCTAGGTTAATCGGCCACGCCCATTATTACGCCCACCAGCCCCCCTCCAAAATTAATTTGAAATGCTTATATCTCCCGCAGTTTTAGAGCTAAAGCCACCATATTTGGAATATATATTACTGGTGACGTCCTCTACAGATTACAGAAACAAAATTTCGACCACGCCCACTCCCGCCCCCGTAATCGCGAAAATCGATATACATGAATGCACAATTCGATAACACGTGTATATTACCCGCAATTTTGAAGCTAGAGTCCCCAAATTTGGAATTTAGACTAGGGCTGACCAGCCCAAAAGATTGCGTCCTGGATTTTTCCGGCCACGCCCACTAGAACGCCCCCCAGCCACCCCGCCCCCACGAAACATGGAAGCCTATATCTCGCACAGTTTAAGAGCTAGGGCCACCAAACTTTGAGGGTAGACTTCTGGCCAAGTCCTCTAAAGATCGGACAAAAATTTTTGGGGCCACGCCCCCGCCCGCCCCCAAAAATCGCGAAAATGTATATCTTCCACAGTTTTAGAGCTAGAGTCACCAAAATTGGAGGATAGACTTATTGTCAGCCCCCCTAAAGATCGGCAAAAAATTTTGGGGCCCCGCCCCCAAAAATCGCAAACATTTATATCTTCCACAGTTTCAGAGCTAGAGACATTAAACTTGGAAGATAGACTTCTGGTCAGCCTCTCTAAATATCGGTAAAAAAAAATTTGGGGCCACGCCCCCTCCCTCCCCCAAAAATCGCGAAAATGTATATCTTCCACAGTTTTAGAGCTAGAGTCAAGAAATTTGTAAGATAAACTTCTTGGGAGTGCCTCTAAAGATCGGCCAAAATTTTTGGGGCCACGCCCCTCCCGCCCCAAAGATCGACCATGCCCCTCCCGTTCCCAAAAACTTGGAATGCCGATTTCGGGTCACCCAAACACCAGCAAAAATTTTCTGTTCACTTGCTTTCAGCTGTTCTTAAAATGGTATCAGAGTATTACGCAGTCGGCTCCGCCCGACTGCAACGTTCTCACTTGTTTTTTGTTAGTTTTTTATTAAGCTGCAACTGTTTTTTATCGCTGCTCGTTGCCCGATTCGCTGGCAATTCAAATTAAACAGCTCGTCTTCCAGCACCCCCCTGGGAACCTCATTGGACAACTGCAGTTGTTCTTATGGAGTGCCCTGGTACGGTACTACACAGCTCCTACTCCACCTCCAGCTCCAACTCATCGCTGATCTACGAGGCAATGCCGCGGACAGCTCCGCTGACAAATTGAGACAAATGGCGTGGGTAAAAGATTTGGTTGGGTTAACCATAGGAAAAAAAGAAGAATGAAATCGGATTGCATGGAATGCATAGGCTGATGATTACCACCCTGAAGCAGACGTAGGCTATGTTTGAAAGAAAACTTTTCAGTATCTCTCTATTGAATGTAATTTAAGGAAACATAGAAAATGGTATAGGATTTCCCATTTTAGTTATGTATCCAAGAAATAAAAATTAACAAGTTTGGAAGGATTATCTTCGGCGTGCCTAAGATTTTATACTATTTTCAAGTCTTCGGATAGATTTTACTAGCATCTATTTTACGCTTATGCATATGCTATATTATAGTTCGCGACTAATTCGCAGATATCCCTCTGCACATGCTTCTTTCATAAGTGTGTTCAAGGAAATTGAAGGCGATAGCTTTTAAAACATGGGATATATGGCCAAAATCGACGTCCAGTTGTATGGTAGCTATAAGATACAGTGGTCCGATCCAGCCGGTTCCGACCAATGTACTATCCCATTGAATAATAAGTCTCTGTGCAAAGTTTCATCAATATAGCTCAAAAACTGAGGGACTAGTTTGCATACATACAGATAGACGGACAGACAGACATGTATTTTTTAGGGGTCTCTGACGCTTTCTTGTATGCATTACACATTATTTTCTTCAAAAGCTACTTATATATAGTAAAAAGCTTACCAAAATCAAAACATCATTATAATATTAGGAAATTAGAAAGAAATTTACGAGTTTTCGATCTAAAGCCTAACTTTTTAGCTACACTTTACAGTAGATAATTCTTACTTCTGCTGTTGAGAGATAACTTTAACTATTGCCAAGACTTACCGAAATTGTTGGTCAGCTCCATGGGCATTTTGGCCTTGGCATACGCATCCTGTTTCAGCTCAATGAGATTGTCCACCGAGAAGCGATGCATTTTATCCAGTTCGCGGCGACTTGTAATATCCTTATCCTTGGCATAGCCAGCGCCATGCAGCTTCTGTTCCAGCTCCAGCTGCGATGGCTGTGCGGCATAGGCGGCCTCGACGGATGCCAAGGTGTGAGCTGGTCCGGATCCGGGTGCGGCTCCGGATGCTGAGTTGGGCGCTACCGACGGCATCGTGGATGCGGCGGCATAGTAGAAGTTGCCGGGATTGCCGACGGGTATGGAATGCAGCTGCTGCTGATAGTTTAACATGGCCAAACAAATTGAATTGAAATTTGCTTAAATCACTTGATCAATCACTGTTTTTGGCTAATTGAACAATTGGTCCACGATGACAATGACACCGTTGATGAGAAACGAGGGGGGGGACTTCTACACAATTCAATTAGGCATGCGAATTGTGCGTGTAAGTCGGCTGAAAATTCTTCATTTGTCTGTCTCTAATTGAATGCTGATTGAATTAATTTGTTTGCTTTTCTTTGCATCTGCATCTTCGGGGGCATCCTGCGCGAACTTGGTTAATTGGATTAGCACACAACACATAAACGAGTTAATTACGATAATTGTCGCGACGATACTAAACCGTGCCAAAGTCGTGTGCCCACTGAAATTAGCCTCAAGATGCCGAACGCAGCTAGCATCAACATATATATCCAACCATCTATCCACACACATATGTTGCCACAAGTATGTGCTCTCTCTCTCTCTCTCTCTCTCTGTGTGTCTCTCTCTCTCTCTGGCACGATCTGCAGCTAATTATAGCCAGCCAGCTGCTGATTGGCTGATCTAAAAACAAAGATCCACGCCTGCATCCGACATTTTTCTCAAAACTGTGGGCGTTGCCGCTGCGGAAAATCACATGAAATACGAGGTGAAAAGTAGCAACAAGTTTTGCTGCATTTAAGTAGCAATAAATACCAATTAGCTGCACGATCTGTCCACACTGCCACAAATGTCCTCGCTGCATATCTGTTGTTGTTGTTGCTGTTACTGTTTGTGTTTGTGTTCCATTCTCGCAGGATGCGTTTGAGATGCGGTCTTGTGTTTCATGCTGGTGCATAAATCTTGCCACGCACTATGTTTGTCATCCTTTCGGAGAGCTAATTTCCATAACCACAGCATGATGTTAAATGCTGGCAGCCAGCGCCAGGCATATGTATGCATGTTTCATATCTGAAAGCAAAGGAGGCGGAACTGGAACAGTTAGCTGCTAAGTGCATAATGCATCCTCGTGTTGCGTCTCAATTGCAGCTGACAGAGCGGAGGTTTGCCTTGTGGGAAGGTGCGTCTATTTGGTGAGTATGGTAATTGATTTTCTTGATATGCAATCAACAACAACGTCTACATTTCTGATTAAACTACTTGACAGCTCTGATCAGCGCTTGAAAATGCCAGTTTAGTTTCTCACATTGTAAATTTTACATCATTCGATTAACAATAATTTGAAAATGACTTACATTTAGTTATTTGTAATCTTTTTATACACTGATCCCATTTCAAATTGTGAAAAAATACAAAGTTTATATATTCTTGATCAGCGGCGAAGTCGATTTAGCTTACAATTCGACATATTCACATATTTGAATAATAGCTTTATGCCAGTAAATTTCACAACAAACGGATAATAAACGCAGAAGTTTTTTAAGATTCATCTTTCCATATCTTTCCATACTGAACCCATTTAAAATTGATAAAAAGGGCATCATGAAATTGTGAAATTGTTTGGGCTTTATCGACTAGAGCACTCTCAATTGTCTTTTCTTATAGCTTGCCCTGTTCTCATTTCATATGCTGTTTCTTTCTATGGACTGATGAGACTTATTATGGCTTTAATATAATATCTACAACTCTAAAGTGTTTCAGTTTTCAATGCAGAATCAATATAGTAGCCAAACCAAGATCAAAACTGCTTTGGTTTTGACAAAGTTATGGTAGTTTATGTTGTTTTTAATAGAAAATCAAAAAAACCTTTCTTATAGATTTCAAAAATGTTTAAAGTAGAAATGTAGTATAAATCTGGAGGAATAACCATCAGCTTTAAATTTGTTTCAGTTTTGGGAAAGTGATGTGAGCTGAAAGTCAACAAAACACTCTGCACATATAAGCTTGTTTCTAAGGGAAGTATAACCCATTTGGCAGGCTTAGGTTTTAACAATTCGCTAATAGTGTTGTCAACTTGCCGTACAAAGCCGAGTCATTAGCAGTCCGTTGGCTTTTTAACTTGCAAGTGCTCATTAGTTGGACTGCAAAAGGGAGAAGGCAGAAGGCAGAAGGCAAACTATCAACTAATATTCTAATATTGCCGACATTTGCCGCAAGGAACGCGCTCCTCATACGCTTTTTGTGTGCCCCAAATTGAGCTGTCACAAAAGTTTATCCAAAGTACTTGACACTCTCTACTGCGGTAGCTAGCTAGCTACCTGCTAGCTGCCGACCAGGACCAGGATCTGGATGAGGACCAGCACGAGCAGCAGGAGCAGGAGCAGGCTGTGTGGATCTGGCTTCGTAAATTATCTCACGTTTTCGTGTGCAAAGTTCTTGTGGAATGTTGCGGTGTGTATTTTTAATAAAACTTCAAAGTTTCGCGCTACTTGCTACTTGCTACGCTTTACAATGTCTCTCTACGACGTTTTTCTTCAGTTTCAGCTTTCGAAATTCTTTGTCACGAAACATTTCTCGCGTGCAACTGAAAGGAGTTGGGCTGCGGCTGCTTTATCCATGTCCTGGCCCTTCTAATACGTCTTACCTAAAGACACACCACACACACACACTCACACACACACAGCCGCAAACACACAAAAAGTCAGCTGAAATTCTTGTGGCAAGTTAGAAATTTGAGCAGACACTTTTAATGCTGTCAGATAGCAGGAAAGTAACTGCACTTGGCATGGTCACAGGTACACAGGTAAGTTTGTTTGGAAGCTTGCCAGGAATGTTCCACACAATGGACAGGCATCTCAATAATTCTGTGGCATGCTCATGATCTACGAATTATTTGTGCCAAAGTGTGCAGCAAATATATATATATACATATATATCAGCATTTTATTCAAATTTATTCGAAACGTATTGTGGTCGTATTTTACAGTTGTCATTCCAAATGCATATAATTGATAACAGTTTTTCTGTTTGAATTAAATAGGTTTTTTTTTATCATTTAATTTCCTTTTTTATTGTTTGCTACAGAAGGTCAGCTCATAAAGAATTGTGTGTCATTTCGATCCCAATGCCTTTTCAAGATTGAAATTTCCCATAAATCTTAAAACTGTTCCTATTTCTATTATAGAAGCAGTTTTGATCAATGTTTGGCATCTATAATAATTCTGCATTTAAGTCTTAAGCGATTTCTAACTTTAAGTTTTAACTTAATACAATCCAAAATAAGGTCTAGAGAGTCCATAGAAATGCCTTTCAAACACATTAAACTCCTATAACTTTCTCAAAATTTATCCGATTTTTATTCCCGAGGTAGTTTTGATTTTGGTTTGAAAGACTTTCGAATTTTAGATTTTTCGATACCCATGGAAATGACTTTGAAGCACCTAAAACTCCCATAACTTTGTCAAAACTGACCCGATTTTCGTTTTCGAGGCAGTTTTGTTCTATATTGATTGTACATTTAAATCTGGAGCACTTCAAAGTTAAGGATTTTCGATAAAAAATTCATGAATTAATTTCTGAAATGCAAATTTTCATAATTCCTAAAAAAGCGCTTCGCAGATATTTTGATGTTGCTTTAAAAGTTGTATACAAACAAATGTAAAAATTAAATAATAAATGTGTAAGCTTCTTCGAACTACCTTAAGTTTATATCTAGAGCAATAATTATACATCTGGCTGTCAGAGCAAGTGCATTTAATTGGCATAGTCCTCTCAAATTATTCACATTTTCACAAGTCCGCACATGTAACGAAATTTTCATAAATGCGCCATTATGGCGGGGGGCAGCAGGATGGTTAAAGTGGGGCTTTGGCGGGGCAGTTGCACTTGCATTGTTACCGATACCACATTGTGGCGTTTGTCGTGTTGTGCGGTTATGGGGCATGCAACATGGCAAAATAAATTGCAATTCACGAAACAAACTGCATGTAGATGTGTGACAACAGATACGACGACCAAACAGAACAGAATCATGCAACATGTTGAGCCGCCCCAAGCCCAAATGCTAATTAAAAACCACTCAGGTGCGAGCGAGATGGCAGTTGTGCGAGAGGGAGAGAGAGAGTAGAAGAAAGCTGAATGCCATGCAATAGCAATGTCAACATTTATAGCCGCACATTGACAACGATTTGCATGAAATTAAACAAAATGGCACATTTTGAATTTGGGATGCAGGGAATCAAAGCAAACCAAGCGATAAATATTCAATGGCCGATGACGATGAGAAAACCGTGCAGCAAGCTGAAGAAAGAATGAAAGTAGAAGAAGAGGCTGCTGCTTCTTCAGGCTGTCGTTCATAAATGTCCAAGCGGCACTCAGATTCAAAAGCCATAAATTATGCAAGCGATTTTAAAATCGAACTCAGTTTGCTGCCATGGTCAGAAAAAGGCTTCAAGCTGACCCAACTCAGAAATCCCGTTATGCGTGCGAGTGTGTGTGTGTGTGTGGGTGTGTGTAACTAACTAAATGGACATGTGGGCCATGTGGCGACTCTTAACATGCTCTTAAAACTTGCTCCTTTCCGTGGATACTGAAATATTCATGTTTGTCGGATGGGGCGGCCTATGTCACAATAAAAGTCAAAAAGCTTTTCGTGCCGTAATTAATGTAAATCCCCCCTTTGCATCCCAAGAATGCGTCTGCTGTTGCAGTTGCCGTTGCAGGCCGCCAGTGGGCGCCACTGTGTGTGTATGCACATGTAATTGATTTTCTGTTTACGCACTCACAAGGGGAAGAAGTGTGTGTGTGTGTGCCTGCGTGTGTGTGTACGTATGCGGTATGTCAAACAGCACGCTTCCTGTGCGCTGCTTCCGGTTATTTCTTGTTATTATATTTCATTGCCTTCGTCGTAGCATTGCAAAAACAAAACAACAAAAAAAGAAACTTTTGCACAGAGCAAGTTTTGTGATAGCAGATGAGTTGGTTATGGCGCTGCCGACTTGTTGGGTAGTGTTGTGTAGCGCAGTGCAGTGTTGGGGGCCACATGCCAACACTTGTTTTCCGTTAAGTGATTTAGGCAAAAGTTTGGCACCCCTCCGCTTAGCTGGCTGCTGTCAGGCAGCGTTTCGCTTTTGGCATTCGTGTTTGGCATTTCGGTTAGACGACACGCTCGACATGGACATGGACATGGAGCAGAGATTGAGCCTGCGCTTGGGGTCGCGGCTTAAGGTATGGCGCACTAGCTGGTTTATTTGAAATATCGGAAATGTTTTACAGCTAAACTTTTGCCTGACTGACTCTTGGCGGCTGCCACATAATCGCCGTCAAGTGAAATTCATTTTCTTGACAAACAACATGAACTTCAAAGAACCAATTCCATTTGCTGTCTCTTCCGACAAGGAAATTGAATTGCCACGTGTGTGTGTGTGTTTGTGTGTGTGTGTGTGTTGCCAGCTTATTAATTGTGGCTACAAATTGATTTAGCCGTCAAATTAGTGAAGTTGCCGCACGTGAGTTTTAAAATAGTTTTTATTATAGTCTCCTGATCATACTATTGCCATAATTGAGCAATCTTCTATATTGGCGCAAAAACAATATTAATTGCTGCTAAAATTTGTCAGGCGAGAGTGTGTAAAAACAAAATCCCTGCTGCTGTTATTGCCATGTCATTTGTTGATTGCACATTCCAATCAATTTGTATCTTATACACTACTTTTTTGCTGTGGACAGTGCGCGAATTAATAGTTATAGCGGGTATATTAAAGTTGAGCCAGGCAAAAGCATTTATATATATATTTATAGTGGATTAGTATTGTTATTGATACTAACTACAATCGTTTTGTTTATTTTCATTTACCATAAAACTATTTCGCTTATATTCAGTACAGGGTATCGCCGCGTCTAGCACTCTGGCGCTGGGCACACTCTCGCTTGTTTTTCTTACCGTTTTATGTCCTTTTTGTCAGCTCAGCTCAACGCAGTCAGCTGCAAAGTCAGCGCCATTTAAATTTCGCTCACGTTTGCTGTCGGATGAACTGAAAGAAATAACGCGAATGGAAAATCAACGGATGCGGATGTACGGATGTGCGGATCTCCAAACCAGCAGCCAGCAGCAACCATCGACTGGGGACTACAGCCATCGACTGCAATCAGATGCAATTAGAGCGCCAATCCTTATCATGGCAAAAGAAAAACATTCAAGCGTGCAAGAAATGACACTGAAATTGAATTCGCCCAGGCCAAGAAGAGAGAAGTGCAAGTGATTTTTAGCTCTGGCTGTTGCTGTTGCTGTTTTCTTTAGCATTTTGCATTTGGGTCAAGTATTCAGATGAGTGCTTGTTGAGTTGAGTTGAGTTGAGTTGACTTGTTGACAAAATGTGTAATTATATTAATGCTCAGCATTTCACCTGATTAATTTGTCCATTGATTGCACATTGAAGCACTAGATTGCTCATACGATAAGCCTTTCGGGCCCGAATTCAAACAAAACAACATCTTCTTGTCTCTCATTCAGCTTGAATTGCTTTATAAGATAAGAGTTGCTTGTGTGTGTTTTCACTTTTGTTTGCCGTTCAATTTTTCCAGGCCAAGTCAAGTTTATCAAATGAATTTCAATTTAATTTAAAAGTGTAGCAGCTCTTATCAGATTTCAATTGAAATATAACAAACTCTTGTAGATTATTAGATGAAATTATTGTTGGCTTGAAAGGAGCTTCTTTAGTCCTGTTTGAAGCGTTGCTCAATTGAGTGAATAAAATATCCATTAAACTGTTTATGTTTTACTGGTTGTGATAGATTCGAAATATTTTGCAAAAGGTAAAAGAGTTATACTATATCTCCCTGATTCTACATTAAATACGCGATTTGACGAGAGTAAGATTAACTATCAATAATTATCGAGACTTTTAAAAAAAAAAAAAATAATTTTCCTAACAAAATTGTGACTTAAAATTTAAGTTTAACAAAAATTTAAGAAATTTCTTTCCAAGTTTGGTTTTGATCCTGTTGCTGTTCCTATGCAAGTCCTTGCTGTCTGTCATCAAACTTGAGTTGCAAATAATTTAGCTGCAAGTGCAATTCAAAGTTTGAATAGACATAGACGGCGATATCGCCGGCGACATCGTTATTTGATGTCCACTCAATCCAGCTTTCGATCAACGCTGGCCGCAAACTAATGAGTGGGCGTGGCCGCCTTTTGCCAAATAATAACAGTACTTAAAGCAGCAGCGAAGCGCATAAATCATAATGCAGCAGCAGTAGCAGTAGCAACATTGTTGCGGCAGTTTCTTCGCATTTTCGGTGGGTTGTGGGTGGGTTGGAAAATACATATATTTCATGTGCAGCGCTTAGTGAAAGCCATGCCCAGCAAGGATTAGGCCAGGATGATATACGTTCCGCGCGCGTGAGCAGATTCCGCCAGCCAGCCAGCCAGCCCGGTGCGCCATAAAGGTAAAGGTGTCTACTTGGCCCCGCACTCCTGGCCCATCCTTTTTATGACACAACGCCCGTCAAGCTGTCCTGGGGAGAAGGCGAAGGCGAAGGCACTCGCTGGCGTTGATTGTGTGACGCCAGTGCCGCATAAAGTCAACGCCAGATGGCGCCAAATCTGACTGTGTGTGGGTGTGTGCTGGTGTGTGTGTGTGTGTGTGTGTGTATCTGCAGGTGTCCCTACATTAAAAGCCATAAAAGATTCATAAAATGCATTTCGCACGCCGAAACCAAATATGCCGCAACATTCACGACGCCACATCCATAAATACGAGCCGAGCAGCACAAGCTCCAGGCTCCACACACACACACACACACACACACACACACACACGCATACGAACATAAATTTTAAAGTTTGTAATGTGCAGGTGTTCATAAAATGTATTTACGAGCACCGGCTTGTACCAATGTCTGTCTGTACATGAGAGCTCTGCTTAAGAGGCATTTTCCGAACCCTAATGAAAGCAGCCCCCGTCCAAATAGCCCAGCATTCATAATATTTACTCAGCGCACACAAACTCAGCGTACTAGCAAAAATATCTCTGCTTATTTTCATAGTTTCAGTTGAGCGTTTTGTTGCTGCAAAAAGTTGTAATGCGTTTTGGTTGGCATTTGGAATCGCATTTGGAAAACGTTCATCACGTACGCGACATTTGCCAATTGCTGAAAATTGTGCACAAATTATATCAATTTTCGAAACGTAATCATTGAATCTTATCAATTTTGCTCAACACCCCGGCCCCATCAGCCTGGCTACAGGGGTCCTGGGGTCCTGGGCTGCACAGACATCCTGCCAGACGGCGACGTTGTAAAATGTGAAAATCAAATATTTATGATACTTTTGAGCAGAATTTCTGGACTTCGGCAAAAGCAAACTACAAATTTTCTTTTGACGCCATCTTTCTCGTATATTTCGTTACATTTCTGCTTGCTTGCTGCTTCTTCTCATCTCGTTTCACTTCTCTCTCTCTCTCTTTCTGCCTTCGGATTTATGTGCGTGCCTTTTGCAAATTCAATTTAATTTTCAGTTTTCCCTGCACAGGCTATGGGATTTTCCATGCATTGCCGCGAATGCCTCGCATATTCTTGGAGTTATGATACAAATTCGAAGGTCTGCGTATTCACTGAGTTGTAAATTCCCGTTGAGAATTGCAGAGTTTTCTTATAGCATTATATACGTCGATAACATGCTTGTTAATCACTAATTTCATGTTTGCTTGTTTGCTTATCTAGTATTCGAGATACTTTATTCTGCAAATATGATATCATATTTAAGTATTTAGTAGAAAATATAATTATGAATATTAAATTTGCAGTTTCATAAATGAGAATTCAAATATTTATGGATAATCGAATACATGCTTATAAGAAAGAATGTAAAGTAAAACAAGTGGGGAAGGATTATATTCGGCGTGTCGAAGATTTTATACTCTTTTCGAGTCTATGGATAGACTTCACTAGCCTATATATGTTTTTTGCATACTGGAGGCAACTTTTGGGGATTTTCGACGCTTCCTTTTATTCACTGCACAAAATGAATAAATTATTTTCTTCGTCAAAAGTATAGTAATAACAAATTTGACTTCTAAAGTGATTTTTGGTACCCTAGAAATGCCCTTTGAAGACTTTAAACTGTCATAACTTTGCTGAAAACTGAACCGATTTGGAAGTTCCAGACCAATTAGTTCATGGTTTTTCCTCTACTTTTATGCTTCATTTAAGTTTTCATTAATTTCTGAAATTTTTATATTTTTCCCGAAAAAAAGGATGTACTCCGGAATACATTTTCTATGTTGTATCTCATTTATTTAATTATAGTTTGACAGTCTAGCTCAACATTTCTATAGCCAATTGAAAAAGGCAAATAATATATATTTACTTTCCAAATATATGTATCATATATCCTTTTCTGTTTGTATTCATGGAGCTGAACGGCTTGCGTTGCTATTTGGACATGCAAATAAGAGCATTTGCATTGAGCGAGCGAGCCAGCTGTTTGCCCAGTATTGATTACAGAGATAAGGCAAACGTTAGCCAAGCAGCTCAAAGCCCATTTGACACTCTAAGCCAATTCCCGCAGTGGCAAAGCAACTCCGCCTGACCGCTTCATGTAAAGCATTTGTACATATTATTACAATCGGGCCATTTTACGGGACATGTACTCGGATACTTTGGATGCGCACAGATAAGCCCCAATTGAAGTTGCATTTGCCACTTGAACGATGCACGCAACGAGTTGCAGTCCCCCTACCCCCCTTTTCAATCCCCGTCTCAAGTGCCTGGTTGTTGTCCTTGTCGTGCTGTTGGTTTTGGCTTCCATTCTGAAGATGCTGCAATGCATTATGCTAAAATGTCATTGCGTGCTTATTGGCGTTACGCCCGTCCGTCCGTCCGTCCGTCTGTCTGTCTAGCCCAGTTGGCAATGCATATTGCCTTCCGGATGAAACAGCGACTTATGCTAAACTGACAGCCAGCAGCAGCAGCAGAACTAGCAGCCATGGCAGGATGGCTCGTGGAAAATTGAATGGAAGCTCGTTTATTTTGTTGCCATTTGGCATTGTGGCAAGGAATTGACGCTCCATCGAGCGTCGCGAGCTCTGCAACAGGATTTGTCAGTGTCGTTCGGGGCGAGGACAAGTTGCCAAGTTATAAATGCCTGGCAATCCCAACACACAAAGGAATCCCCGGCAAAGGCATTACCCATGGCCACAAACCCCATTTCCATTTCCATTTCCATACACATATACACATTCCACTCACCGCATGAAACTGCCATTATCGGTTGGCTTGCTCGCAATTACACATGCCATTGACACAGATACCGTATCTGCTATATGCTATATGCCATATACCATATACTATATACTATATGGTATCAAATGGTATATGGTTTGGTAGTGGCACCTTCTTTATTCTTACAATCACACAACGACTCTTTCACTCATTATTCGGCTTATTTTCTTTTGTGTTTTGTGTCGTGCTTGGTTTTGACACACTCAAAAAAAAAGAGTCTACTTTCGATGACTATATTTGATGCACAAATACTTTAGTCTTCAAAATAAAGCAACAAATTTGTAAATTTGGCAGAAGTTTTGGTAATATAAATCGTTACAAAATCTGCCAACAAATATGTATACATTTTTGAGATACAATGTTTTATTCAAAACGATGAAAATTGTGAAAAAAATGTTAAATGTTTTCTTACATAATATAATCATTCTATAAATTTACACAGTTTATTTAGAAAAATCTTCTTTAATTGTAAATATAAATTGGATTGGCGAAGGTCCTGCCTTTTGGTCTCAGTGCAGCGGCGCCGGGACACAGAAAAAAGCCAGGACCTTGGCCTCTACACCCACACAAACATACACACATGCACACACACATAAACACACACACACACACACACGCACACACAACCGCTTAGATGGATGCTTCCAGTGCAAAACTCTCAGACATGCCGAACTTCAAACTGTGTCTGCCTGTCCAAAGAATATTGTGTTTTCTTTTGTTGCCTGTCTCATGAATTGCGTTTCATTCACGTTGTAAATATTTACACACACACACTCACACACGCACACACAGATATCCGCAATCAGCTGGTCGATAAAATCACTTTTAAAGCAATAGCTTTAAGCGACCTTTAACCTATTTCATGAACTCAATTCGAGCTTTCATTCGAGGTAGCAGAGAACTAAATTCTATCGTATTTGCTAACTAATGGCTTGGTGGCTTTGAGGCCACTGTGTATTTCAAATCGTACTGTATCAGAACTATAGAGTGGGTTACTAATGTGCTGATCGCTGAAATAGCGTTCGATCGTTCCAAATTGTAGAGACCAAGAATAGAAATGCTCAATGGGTTGCGCTTTATCTGCAGCTGAAAGCTTTCAATCTGAAAGCAAAGAAGTTAGCATATTATCTATTAAAATTGCAGTAGAATCTGTTATACTTACGACTGCTTCCAGTCTCTCGTCTAGGCCGGGAGCAAGCGTGGAGAAGTGCTCCAGGAGCTTCAGCATTTGCGAATGATCTTCTTGGACACTGAATATGTTGTTGATGGTAATCACCACGTCTACAAAATAGCTGATGAGTTGGATGACGAACAGTATGCGTATTGAGATATTCCAGTCCTTATATTGATCATGTTTAATGGTGGAGTATATGTAGTAGACAGTGGCGATCATGGACATGTAGGAGTTGCTGGCCACACATAAGCCCTGAACGCCAAAGATGCGGGTTATGCTCTCGAATATCGCCTGCACTTCGGCTTGTCTCCTGGCAATGTCCTCCAGCTGGTCAGCAAGGGAGCAGCATTTAGTCATGAGTGCAGCCTTTCTATGCTCATTCTCCAAGGAACGGGTCTCGACGATAATCGCGTGTAGCTCTCGATTGAGTAGAATGTAGTGGCAATGCACATTGAGTATGGCAAAGTAGTAGTTCGAGATGATCACATTGACAAGCACTGTCAGCATATAGAGCAGAAGCATACTTAATGTCAAGCTCAGCTCAAGGTACGGCCACAAGGACATCACACTTAATGCCAGTTGCAATGTCTCCGACAATCTCATACTTATAAATTTGTAAATGACTCCACGTCGCCACAGTCCCATAACAGCGGGTTTCCTATACGCCAACCGACGACAGGCGCTTACCACTCGGATGAGCCGACGTCGTTGCCACCAGCGAGTAAGCAACGCGGCCATCACGAGGATGAATCTCGTGGCATGGACGAGCAGGAACAGATACTCATGCAGGAGCCCAGCATGTTTCCACAGAGCACGCACAAGTTGGCTGCGACTCAAAGCAACTAGCAGGAGGAAGATTAGTCCATTGGCCAGGACTGCGAATATCGATGCTCGATTCGTGATTCGCGCCAGACCTGTTTCCATGTCAATCTCGAAGTTAAGCACCCCAAGGAAACGCGAGTAGATGTACGATATCCACAGGATCCACTGCACCGTGTCGAACATTTTGACGGACTGAACAGGATTTCAATTTCCGTTGGACAGAAAGTCTAATGCAAATACATAGCGATTGATGAGATTGACAGATTGGCTGATATGTCGAACCCCATCAATTGCTGACCATTAACGAAATTAGCTAGGCATAACAAGGAACAGTACAAACAGGTCAAGCACGGAACAGTTCGAGATGGACATTCGTGAAGACCGCATATGGAAATCAATTCAAACATTGGATTAAATATAGTATTTAAGCATATTTCAATTCATATTGTACAAGGACAAGCGAATTTGTTACTATGGAGCTGGTTATTGCAATGACTTCTGATCGTTCAAATTTGTAAAGTTGCAGAACACGAATCTCCAAGGGATCTCGCCGCAACTGCAACTGAAAGTCCTCGATCTGAAAGCCACAAAAGAGTATAAATTCTTTGTTAATCTAGACTGAAACTGTTAGATCCACTTACGACCATCTCCAATCGCTGGTCCAAGCCGGGAGCAAGCGTTGTAAACTGCTCCATCAGTCTCACCAAATCTTCATGGACATCTAGGACACGGTATACCATGTAAATTGTGATCAGATTGTCTGCAAAGTAAATTGCAATGACAACGACAGATATCCCGATAATCCATAGACTGTAGCCAACCCCTTTGCTCCGATAGATGATTGCGAATGCGAAATAGATGCACGCAACCGAGGATAGATAATTAATGGTGGCCACACAAAGACTTTGTATGCCGAAGATACTAGATATGTGATCGACTAGCGTCTGTATCTCGGAGTGAGTTCTGGCTATGACCTCCAGTTGATCGGCCAGGGTGCAGCATTTGGTCATGAAGGCAGCTTTTCGCTTTTCATCCTCCAAGGAACGAGTCTCGGCGAGAACTGCATGAATCTCTTGATTAAGCAGAGTGTACTGACCATGTACATTTAGCATTACAAAGTAAAAGTGAATTACTAATACATTAGCCAGTGTTGTTACCGCGTACATCATAGCGATTATAATGGTCAAGTTCAGAGTGAGGTATTTTCCTGTCCCTAGGAAACTCATTGACACTTGACAGAATTCCGAAAGTAAGACGCTAGCAAACTTGACAATGACTCGACGTCGCCACATTCCCATGACGTGTGGCTTCCGACAGGTGAGGCGACGAAATGCGTTTATAACATGAATGAGCCGGCGACGCTGCCACCAGCGACTCAATAACGTAATCATCACACAGAGTACTCGCGTGCCATGGATGAGCAGGACCAGATATTCATGAAGGAGGCCGGCAGATGTCCACATACCTTGCATCACATGACTGTTACTGACGATACTTATCAGGCTGAAGGACACCCCATTGGCCAACATTGCATATATCGATGCTCGTCTCGTGATTCGCGCCCGTCCCGTTTCCATGTCAATTTCGAAGTTGATCACTCCAAGGAAGCGCGAGTAATAGTAGACTATCCGCAGGATCCACTGCACCGGAACGAACATATTGAAGTACTAAATACAATTCCAATTCCCATTGGATTTGACGGCCTAATGAGAATGATTGAGTATATGATACAATTGAGATATTGACTGATTATGCTAATTACAAAGTGTATTAATAACACCGAAGAGCTGGGAAAACACTCATTCGACTAGTTGGCTACCTTGTATTATAATTATAATTTAGTGCTATAACTTCCTTCAAAGCAAATATATCTAAGAATTCTTTAGCTCATTTTGAACCAGTACTAGATAATTGGCTATTAGAGAGCTGAAAATTGCCGTAGCTTTTGTTCGCTCCACACTGTAGAGATGTAGAAGGTTGAGTCTCAGAGGGGTTTGCTTTAGCTGCAGCTGAAAGGTTTCGATCTGAAAGCGACAAACATCATACAAACTATTTGAAATTGACAAAATCGCTTAGATACACTTACAACCACCGCCAGTCTCCTGTCTAGTCCTGGAGCCAACGTTGAAAACTGCGCCAGCAGTCTCACCATATCTGCATGAACATCTAGCACAATATAGAAGTTGTCGATCGTGATTGAAATGTCCACAAAGAAAAAGATCAGCCCGGCTATACACAAAGCCAGAATAAAAGGTCTCCAATCCAAATATTTGCTCCGATAGGTGCCAGCGAAAGTAAAGTAGAAGGCTGCTATCATGGATAGGTACAAGATGCAGGCAACACAGATAACCTGTATGCCAAAAATTTGAGTTGTGCTTTCGGTGAGCCTCTGCACCTCGGACTGAGTTCTGGCGATGTCCTCCAAACGGTCTGCCAGGGAGCAGCATTTAATCATGAGTGCAGCCCTTCGATGTTCATCCTCCAAGGAACGGCTCTCGACAATAATCGCATGTAGTTCTTGATTGAGTAGAATGTAGTGCCCATAAACATTCAGCATTATGAAATAACAGTGCGAAATTATCACATTGAGCAGTGCTATCAGCACATACATCATCATGATGATTATGGTTAGGTTTAGTGTCAGGTGTTCTCTGCTCGTAACAAGGCACACTGCCACTTGAGACAACTCCGATAGTAAAATGCTTATAAATTTGATAATGACTCTTCGTCGCCACATTCTTTTAACTTGTGGCTTGCGATAGGCCAGGCGTCGAAGGGAGTTTATCAGATGAATCAGTCGGCGACGCTGCCACCAACGACTCAACAAGGTAACCACCAGGCAGCTGACTCGAATCACGTGTATAATGACGTACAAATACTCGTTGAGCAGGCCGGCATGGGTCCACAATATTTGCATCAGATGGCTGCGACTTAAGACAATCACCAGCCCGAAAGACACCCCATTTATAAGGAGTGCATAGATCGATGCTCGTCTCGTGATTCGCGCATATCCTGTTGCCATGTCAATCTCGAAGTTGATCACTCCCAGGAAGCGCGAGTAGTAGTAGAAGATGCGCAGTATCCACTGCACTGCGTCGCACATTTTGAAGGACTGAGCATACGTACTATTCCCATTAGGGTGACAGTCTAATGAAAATGCATTGATGCGATTGATAGATTGGCTGATAAGACCAATAACGAAATGGATCGATATTATTGACTAGCCGCTTACTAAAAGGAAAACAGGAACAGTGCTTAGAGGACATTCGTGCGGCACAGAGCAAAACATATATCAAGGAGAATACTAGGATGAGCTATTTAATATTTATATATTCCTATTTGCATATTTGCAAATCAAATATATTTAAGACATTTTCAATTCATATTGAACCAGCACAAGGGAGTTCGTTACTACAGAACTGACAATAGCAATGAATCTCCTTCGCTCCACGCGGTACATATTTAGAAGACCCATATTCAAAGGGTTTCGCCTCAGCTGAAGCTGGAAAGTCTCGATCTGGAAGCGCAAAAGCATCTGTTTAATCTACCGACTTAGTAATAATAAGCTCAGTGCACTTACGACCTCCTCCAATCGCGCGTCTAATCCCGGAGCAAACGTTGCATATTCCTCCAGTAGCCTCACCATATCTGAATGGACATCTAACACAATGTATAGATTGTCCATGGTGATGAGTACGTCTGCAAAGTAGCACATGATTTCGAAGATCACCAGTAAGAACGAGGGGTGCCAGCCTATATCTTTGTTCTTGTAGATCGTGGCGAAGCTAAAGTAGATGGTCGCGATCATGGAGAGGTACATAATGATGGTAATGCAGACACCCTGTATGTCAAAAATACGAGATGTCCGTTCGATGAGCTTCTGCAATTCGTCTTGAGTTGTGGCAATGTCCTCCAGATGGTCAGCAAGGGAGCAGCATTTGGTCATGAGTGCCGCCTTTCGATGTTCGTTCTCCAAGGAACGCGTTTCCACAAATATTTCCTGTATCTCTTGATTGAGCAGAATATAGTAGCTGTGAGCGTTTAGTGTTATAAAGTAGAAGTGCAAGATTATCACATTGACCAGTGCTGTCAGGGAGTAGACCAAAAGTATGCCAAAGACCTGGCTTAGACTCAGGTAGGTTCGTATGGTAAGAAAGCTCGTTACCACTTGAGATGACTCCGCCATCATAACGCTCAAGCTTTTGATAACGACTCTCCATCGCCACATTCTCGTTACTTGTGGCCTCAGCTCGACCAGTCGACGATAGGAGTTTATCAGATCAATGAGTTGGCGACGCTGCCACCAGCGACTCAACATCGTAACCAGCACACAGCTGGCCCGAGTCGCATGAATAATCAAGTAGAGATACTCGTGGAGCACTCCGGCACGGGACCACAGCGTTTCCATCAGCTGGCTGCGACTCACGAAGGGTAGCAGGCCGAAGATCAGGACATTTGCGAAAGCGGCATAGATCGAGGCTCGTCTTGTGATCCGAGCATGACCCGTCTTCAGATCAATCTCGAAGTTGAGTACGCCAAGGACGCGCGAGTAAAAGTAGACCATCCGCAATATAAACTGCACCGGGTCGAACATTATGAACAACTAAACAGAATATCAATGGTATAATGAAAGTGCGTATCAATTGATGGGATTGAGAGATTGTCTGACACGATGACCTTAGGGAAATGGAAACCAATTACGAAATGGAATGCATATAATGAAAAGCCTACAATTACAGCTCAATGACGTTGAGTAAAGGATAAAAACTAGTGTAGGGTATTTGTGGTATAATATATCCATAAATATTAGATTATTTATACAGGATTGTTTTAGTTACTATATTTGTAGTTTAGTAGGCAAAAGGAAACAGTTACAAAAAACGGGTAAACCGCTCTTGTTTCCCTCCTTGCTATGTTTTAAGAAACAGTTTGACTATGCTAATATAAATAGGAATTTTTTAGATCATTCTGATACAGAACCAGAGAGCTGGTTACTATTGAGCTGGCAAATGCAACGCCAACGGATTTATCCAAATTGTAGACGCCAAGAACAGAGAACTTCAAAGGGTTCCATGCCAGCTGAAGTTGAAAGCTCTCAAACTGAAATTAGAAAGTGTCCTAGTTCAATTGGCTTACAATAAATTTAAAGACGCTTACGATTGCCTCCAGTCGCACGTCCAAGCCGGGAGCAAAGAGCGTGCTCTGTGAGAGGAGCAGCACCATCTCAGCGTGTACACTCAGTAGGGAGTACATAATGTTAACGGAGACGTGCATATCCAGAAAGTAGCTTATAATCCCGCAGATAAGCAGGGCCACAGCCCAGTTGCTCCAGTCCAGACGCAATGTTCCCGTCAACTGGGAGAAGCTGAAGTAGATCATGGCGACAGCAGTCACATAGTAACTGATGGCCATTAGTATCGTCTGCAGTCCAAAGAGTCTGGTTAAGTGCTCGACTAGGGTTTGCAGCTGGAACTGTGTCCTGGCTATGTTCTCTAGCCGATCTGCCAGAGCACAGCACATGATCACAAATACACCCTTTCGCCGCTCCGACTCCAGGGAGTGCGCCTCCGCCAGTAAGGAGCGCAGCTCCTGATTCAGCAGGACATAATGGCCATGCACATTGAGCAGTGCAAAGTAGTAGTGCGAGATGATGACATTAACAACTGCTGTGATTGTGGATATAGTCATGATACTCAACGCCAGCTTGAGTGTGAGACTGTCCCAAACAATGAGCAGGATGGAGAGTGACTGCAACACATCCGTGAACAGAATGCTCATGAATTTGGAAATGACTCCTCGTCGCCACATTCGCGTCACCTGAGGCTTCTGTTGCTTGAGGCGCTGAAAGGCGTTCACCAGCCGTATAAATCGCCGGCGCTGCAACCAGCGTGCCGAAATTGTCACCGATACGCAGAGGAAACGCCCGCTCAGCATCACCAGGAACATGTACTCGTGCAGGAGGTCGGCCCGGGACCAGATCACGTGAATCAACTGGGTGCCGGTCAGCAGTGGGAGACAGAAAATGCATATCACATTCACAACTGCGGCATAGATCGAAGTGCAGCGCGTGATTCGCGCCCGACCCGTTCTCAAATCGATCTCGAAGTTGAGGATGCCCATGAGCCGGGCATAGTAGTAGGCGATGCGGAGCAAGGACTTGACCAGGTCAGACATAGTCGACTACTGAATGGGTAATTAGGCACCGAACACATCCGGGGTCGTCTAATGAAAGTGCGTCGCCCCTTAGCGATGAATGGATAATGGATAATTTATACACTAAGAACAATAAATGTAATACATAATAATGTAATAATGTGTGAGTTTCTATTAATTAGTAAATTAACAACTAATAAATGGAAACTCTTTAATAACTTTGGTTTTTCTTAAAATGACTTGTGAAAAGAATTGGGAACTTAGGTTCCTTTAATTCCGGGAGAGAGCTATCCATGTATATATCTTAAATCATTGTAATCCTAAATTGTAATAATATTGAAAGTTAGATGAATTTAAAATACACAAATTGTGTGGCACAAATTGTACAAGGAATGCGATTGTACCTCATATTTTGTCCAGTGTAGCTAATGAGCTGACAACTGTACTCTCAAAGGACCGCAGTACTCGAACTTATTCATTATAAGCCACACTCAACCAGTTGGCCTTTTTGCTTCTCGTAAGCTTATGTATATGCAAAAAATGTTATTTTATCTGGTGCCTGTCGTTATCCTTTCACATTTCGACAATAATTTGGCTGTCATTAATTACAGTGTGTGTGTGTGGGTTTTCCATTTGCCATGTCATATGTGAAAATGACTTTTCCAACAGGCTTTTCATCACACACACACACACACTCGAACATTTTTCTTTTGATTTGAGGCTTTCGTCGGCCATTTTCAGCCATCTTTATACGTGTATTTTTCATTTCCGCCTCGTTGTTGCGGCATTTCCGTTCATTTTTCACATATTTTACGGCGCCGAGACTTTGTTCATGTGCATGTGTGTGTGTGTGTGTTGTGTTGTGTTTGTGTGTATGTGTGTGTATACTCAAGAAACGCGCCAAGTGCCAAGTGCAAATGAAAACTCTCTGTGCTTTTCCTTTGCTTTTGCTGCGCTCCGCTCTCCGCTTCAATTCTTTGGAATTCATTTTTCATGTCGCCTTCGACGTCTTTGTCGTTGTCGCTGGCTTTGCTTTAAAGCTTTTCGTAATCCTTTTAGAAATTACGTTTCTCCTTTCACAATATTATGTTTTATACACGTTGCATTGGGCCACATTGTCAATATTTTTCGAACAATGAGCGCTCCGGATATGGCGAATACCCTGGCCAAGGCATTAATCTTGAGCACAGGTCCTGTCCAGACCAGTTCAGTCAGCCAGTCAGTCACCTGCGGAAGCTCAAGGCTAGCAAATACCCAAGAGTAGTGCCTTTTAGTGTTTGGATTTACCTGGTGGGCAACAGCAAGAGCAATAGCAACAATAATACAAACTACACGCTGCAAGGCGCCATAAGGAGTCATAAACCACTCAGTGGCCAAGTGAAAATACCGCAAATATTTGCCGCTAACCAACTCTGGAGCCCCAAAATCGCACTCCATCCACATCCAAACAGCTCCACGCTCGTCTGTCTCGCTCTGTCTGTCGGAGCGCGGAGTGTTTACTGTGCTTTACTCTTTCGCCTTTTGATATATGTGTGGCAGCCACCTACCCCAAATTGCCTTTTTTCCGTGGGGTTTGCTTTGCGCGGAGGGTCGAAACCGAAAGTGCTGCCATTTATTTTATTGCCACCTTGGCCAGCGAGAGAGAGAGAGTGGAAGAGTGAGAGAGAGCGCAGTGTTGCGGCTGTGACTGTGGCTGCAGCTGCTCCACTTGTCCACCTGGTGGACACCAGCGACAGAGAAGAGAAGCGAGCAGCAATGAGTAAAAACTTTGAAAGCTGCCATAAAATAAACGGAAAAACGGAGAGTGACCCAAATGCTTGGTATTTTTACAGCATTTGGATTTGTGCTGCATTTTCGTTTTGGTTTTTATGATGGGATTTTTAACGAAATTTGCTTGTCCAAATTGGAATTGGTTTGGTTGGGTTGGGTTTGGTTTGCTTGGCAGCAGCAGTGTCAGCAAGGTTAAGCTACTCATCAGCTGGCGCGTAATCCAACAACCTCAATCCCACACAAAGCACTTGGCCCTAGTCTCAGCCAGGAGACGGGCTCATTGGTTCGATGGCATTCCGAGTGGCAATTTCAGAAGTTGGCAACTCCTTGGCAGTTGTGCGGCATGCAGCTTAATTGAAAAGCAATGTTCTTACATAGTTTATGCTTAAAATGCGATTACATTAATTTCACACACCACAAAACAGATGACAAAGTCAGCAGCACACTCACACACACACACACACACAAACACAAACACAAAAGGGTTGTCCTGCCTGTCCAGGACGTCCTTGCTCTCCAACTTGAAACTGGTTGAGGCAACTCAATGAACACACAAACGAAACGAGCACAGCATGGCAACCACTCGAAAAAGCCACTCAGTCAGGTGTTAAAACTAATTTACGACAATTTGACCAACAAACAACAATGGGTTGCCTGTGGGCGTGTGCGTGTGCGTGTGCGTGTGTATGTGGGCGTGGCACATCAAGTGCCTTCGCATATTTCACACATTGCAATGAAAAGGGTGCAAATTTGGGGACAGCCGTCCAGCCGCAAAGCATCCAAATCGAATCCCTGCCAGGCTTCAGATTCGTCCTGTGGCGCATCCAACGAACCGCAGCTTATCTATCCCATTTGGAAAGAGCATGTTACTTACTGCTAACATCGGACAGAACTCGAGTTTGTTATTGACTGCGTATAAGTTTCAGTTTACAGCTCTTGCGTTTCTAAAGCATTAATCGGGGCCAGAGAAAGTTGCCAGGAAAATGTGAGTAATGCAAATAAATGCAATTCACTTTTGGGCCGAAAAATGTGCAGGCTCATTGCGAAATCATTTGTGTGTAATTAAAGCAGTTAGATTTGCGTTAATGATTGTTGCTCAAATTTTCAAGGCGTTACAATTAGTATGCATTAATGTTGATAAATGAAGCTAGTTTCGTTTTTACCTGTGGTCTACAAAATGCTAATTGGCAGTGTTGTAAAGGTGTGCTGTATAATTAAAAGTCATCAAAATGCTAATTGGCAGTGTTGTAAAAGGTGTGCTGTATTATTAAGACGGTTTCCAAAGTGCTAATTGCTAGTGTTGTAAAAGGTATTATTAAGGCATCAGATTAAATAAATAAAATTTGACTAAAACTGAAAAGTAAATTTAAAATAAAATAAATAAATATGTGTTAAATAACAAAACGTATTTAAATATGTTTAATGTGCCATAGTTTTTGAACAGTTTATTACATTTAATGAACTCAACTCAACTCAATTCAGAGGGTGCGTCTGTCACGTTGACCGCCCCAAACATTGCATAGATGCCGATCGCACACATCGTCCTTAACGAAGGACTTGCCTAATGTGCATCTCAGTTCCGCATCATAATTAGCCTTCTCTTGCAGTAGCAAACTATTCATCTGTTCACGTCTAGCGGCCTGGGCCAACTTCTGAAGACTCTGTAGCTCCGAAGTCATGGGTCGCAGCAGCTCAACTCGGGGGGCATTGTATGGTGGGGATTCGGTGCCATGGCACTTCATCCAGTTAATGAAGCTAAAAGAAAACAAATATTAAAAATATAGAAAACAAAAGGATATTTGAAAAAATACTTACAAGTTGCTCATTTTAGTTATGTGTATTTATTTAACGTTTTGGCGAACAAAAAAACAGAAAAAATCGTGTAAAATGTATTGTGTTTAGTCTGAACCTTCGTCTCAGAATGAGCATGTGAGCCAAATGATATATTACCCCCTGAAAATCCGAGCTACGCGCCTACTGAGACTTCAACTTTTTAGTTTATTCAAACTGCTTTAACTGCTGGGGCAGTTTAATATATATATATATATATAGAACATATAGTACATTTAGTACTTATAGCTAACAGCAACTTCCTCGTTAAACCGCTTCCTTTTTCATTCATCTGGTCGAGCGACTAATGAATTGCAGAACCAGCTCAGAAAAAAGCACCTGCAAAGCTAAAGGCAAAGTCATTATATTATACATTTGGCCTAATGAGATTTTTTATGGTAATGATGGTCAGAAGAGGCGGGGGCGTGGCCGGAGAGGTGGTAAACACACGCAAGCCAGCTCTGTCTTAATTATTCACAATGAACGAATATGGCATTAAATCGAATGTAGAACGAGAGAGCGAGTAGCAGACATTTTGACACCTTTATAGCTCAATAAATTCGACTGCATTCAACGAGTGTGCGAAAACGCGCAGAGAGGAAAAAAATCGTACAAAAAGAAACTAGTTCATTAGAAACGCGCTGGGGATTTTGATTTCGACTCTGATTACACTCGAGATGTCGATGGCGAGGAAGGGAGTGAGGGGCAAGGATTCCAGCAATGTGGCACGTAAAGTTTACAATTACCAGGGCTTTTGTGACTCGCATTGGAGTCATTAGAACTTAAGAGTAGTAAAACGCCAGCTAAACAACTTGAAGCCAAGCCAGCCAGCCAGCCAGTCAGCCAGACGGCTGCTTCTAGGTGGACAGGAAGCGGGTAAGGAGAATAAAGACGGGGCAGCTGCTTGGGTAGCATGCCATTAGAGCGATATGATCCTTGGCGGCTGGCCTCGTCGCCATACTCCTCCATACTGTTTGCTGCCGCTTGCTGCTTATGAATAATGTTTTAATTTCAGGCTTCAAACGTCGCGTCCTCGCTCCCTGGTCGGTCCTTCGTCCTGGTCGACGTCATCGCTCGCGCTTGGGGTTCGTTTGCCCCTTTGGCACGCAATTGCATGTTAAATGCATATGATTCCTCCGATTCAACCCCTCCACATCCCCACCCCAACCCGCTTCAACTAATATGCGAAAATTATGGGTTGTAATTTAAGAGGCACTTTTGCTTATTTTTTAATGACATCCCATGTTTGTACAAGTACATTAGAGTTTAGTTTCAAGCCACTTTTAGATGTATATATTCGACTGTCTGCATGGAGGTGTGTGCATGTCTGTGTGCGTGCGTGCGTGTGTGTTTGTGTGTGTGTGTGTGTGTGTGTGTGTGTGTGAAAACACCTAAGTGATTAGGCGCTGGCTGTTGGCGTTTAGAGCCATTCACATTATTTAATGGCGCCTGCACTCGACTAGAATAATACGAGACGTAGATTATGTAGAAACAAACAGACTGCTTATCATTTATTGGATACTTAAAACTTAAACATATATTATATACCTGTAAATAAACAGATATAACTAAATAAATATATAATAAAATTTAAGAATCAATAAAATAAACAAATCAATGCTTTAATAATACGAAAATTTAGTTAATAATAAAAGTAAATTATTACAATTTTAACTGCTTAGAGTTTCCGTTGTGAAAGTAATTTTAGTTTTGTAATTTTCGCTCCACACTGTGCGTATTTAAAGGCTGCGCGCAAAAGTATGCAACAGTTTTATATGCAGCTCGCATTAAATTTCAGACAGCAACCATTTTTGGTTTTTTGCGGCCGCTTCCGTTTCCGCCGCTGAGCTGAAATTGTGTTGGCTGAGCTGCGTTTTCATGAATATGTGGCTGTGGCTTGGTGTTTATTATTTTCATTTTCATTTTGTGTCTCGTTTTACTGTTTTTGTTGTTGCTTGTTGATTTTGTTTGGATTTCATTTGATTTGGCAGTTGGTTATTTTTGCCATTTTGATTTGTCGCCTAAAATGCACAGCAAAGGCTGTCAGTGTGCCCGGCGGGGAATTTGCAATGTTGTTGCAATTTTTATGGCATTTGACGCAAATGACAAATGCAGCCAAACTGTGCAAAATGTGCGCTTGGCCAACTAATCGAAACAAGCAAAAAACACACACCCGTTGAAATCCGACAGCAAGCAATTTGGCCACAAACATTCATGTTATTAACTATGTATATTTATATATATGTGTGTGTGTGTGTGTGTGTGTGTGTGGCGAGTGTTTGTTTGTCAGGGGCTGCCACCTGGCAGCTGCCATGCAGCAGCCTTCGGCCTTTGTCTACCTCAATGTTTGCCCAAGATGCAGCGACACTCGTATCGTGCCCGGGGGCTCTGTTTAATATGCACTCGACTGGCGACACTGTCGAAGTTTCGCACCGTCTTTCACATGCTGATGCCCCCCCGTGTCCAGGATGAGGGCATGAGGGGATGAGGCAGGGTGGAATGCAGTTCGACTCTTCTTGCTGCTGCGGCTGCTGCTGCTGCTGCTGCTTTTCACTAAAAATAAGTGTTGTGCAAACATTTTATGGTTATAGAAATTTTGCTGCAGCATCAGCTTTGTTACCCCGGCTCCCCTCCTCGGCAGCCGTATTCTCTCAAGGAAAACAGGGCCATGTTTGTCCAACTATGAACTAGGTCCTGTGTGGGCAGAATATGTGCCACAGCTAAAGATGTTTAACACTTGCAGTCATTCAGCCAGCGGGGAGGTTAGGCATATTGACAGTTGCCTAAGATAAGGGGTCGGTCTAGGGCAAATGGGGGAAGTATCACTAATTGATGTGTGTAAAAGAGATACAGATATGCATAGAGAGAGAGTGAGTCAGTTTATTATCTTAGTACATCTGTAAGTGCATTCTCATTGCTGACTGCATAAATAATAATACAAATCTGTAGGCCTTGCTTAAATTCTTGAGAATCGCATAGAAAGGCGATATTAAGAATGGCGTTAGAGACAAATATATAAATGGGGCTTTACGTTGACTAATTTATATATGCATCTCGATCCATATTAGTCTTTTTCATTCGATTTCGAAAATATTCCAGTTATTCTTTGCTTTAAATGTCTATCTAAACCCCTTTTGGATTGGATTTTTGTCAAAAAAATAGGCATTTATAAATTTTTCCCACACATATTTCACTTGCTGAATATTTCGAAAGCTATTCGCACACTAACACACACAAAACACACACACACACAGTAGGAATCAAAATTTGTGACCAAAGGACACGCAGCCATGGATGTACTATCCATAAATCAGCAGGTGTACATACGCCGCTCCGATGGACGCATCCATCAGGCGGCCATCATCAAATTGGACGGCAGCCCCAACAAGAACGTGGTGACCGTCGAGTGGCACGAGGGACGCCTCATACGTGGCAAGGATATGCCGCTGAAGGAGATCATTAAGCTCAATCCGGAGATCTTTCGGGCTGCCCCAGCTGCAAGTCCAAGCAATCCGATGGCAGCCACTGCGCCGCGTCCGCAGCTGCGCCTGAATGAGCTGCTGGTGACGCGACTCACGCCGGGAGCAGCTGCTGCAGTTACTCTGTCTGCAATAACACCGCGCCCGCTGTCCGAGACTCCTCGGGATGAAGTCGTCGTGGAGATCGAACGACTGCGCGTGGAGCGCGAACGTCGCAGGGAGCTGCACGAGCAGGCTCGCATCCAGCGCCAGCTGAGCCACCAAGCGGATGCACGCAATCCGAACTGGGAGATCGCACGCATGCTGCGTCTGTATCGACAGCAGATGAGCAACTGCCAGCCGGCAGAGGCGCCAGCTCGTGGCAGCCCCAAGCAGCATCAGATTTTGGTGTGTGTGCGCAAACGTCCGCTGAATCGCAGGGAGCTGGCACAGCACGAGCCGGACATGGTCAGTGTGCCCAACCGGGAGCTGCTCCAGGTGCACGAGCCGCGCAAGCAGGTGAATCTAACCAAGTTCCTCGAGCATCACAGCTTCCGTTTCGATCACACCTTCGACGAGCACTGCACCAATGCCCAGGTCTATGAGCGCACAGCTCGTCCCCTGGTCCGGCACATCTTCGAGGGCGGCATGGCCACTTGCTTCGCCTACGGCCAGACGGGCAGCGGCAAGACCCACACCATGGGCGGCGAGTTTACGGGCAGGCAGCAGAATACACGCGATGGCATCTATGCCCTGGCTGCCAGCGATGTCTTCGATCATCTGCTGCAGTCGAGCTTCTCGCAACTGCAGCTCAGCGTCAGCTGCAGCTTCTTCGAGCTGTACGGCAGTCGGGTGTACGATCTGCTCACTCCGCGCAAGCCGCAGCTGCGCGTGCTCGAGGATGGGCAGCAGCAGGTGCAGGTGGTCGGACTCACCGAGGAGCCTGTGAAGAATACAGCTGAGGTCCTGCAGCTGCTCGAGCGGGGCAACAGTGTGCGCACCTCGGGACAGACCTCAGCCAACTCCAAATCCTCACGCTCCCATGCCGTCTTCCAGATTGTGCTGCGTGCCGGGCAAAAGCGGCGGCTCCATGGCAAGTTCTCGCTGATCGATCTGGCGGGCAGTGAGCGCGGTGCGGACAACTGTTGTGCCAATCGGCAGTCGCGTTTCGAGGGTTCCGAGATCAACAAGTCCTTGCTGGCTCTGAAGGAGTGCATTCGTGCCTTGGGCCGCCAGTCCGGCCATCTGCCCTTCAGGGGCTCCAAGCTGACGCAGGTGCTGCGCGATTCGTTCATTGGCGGCAAGAAGGTGCGCACCTGCATGATAGCCATGATCTCACCTGGCCTGCACTCAGTGGAGCATACTTTAAATACACTACGCTATGCGGATCGCGTCAAGGAGCTAACCCCACAGCCATTGCCCACGAGGCCCGTGCTGGAGCAGACCAGCTCCATGCCGGACATCAGCATCAGCAGCAATCCGGCGGGTCAGCTGCGACGCGCCTCCTCCACTGCTTCGCTGCCTGGCGGCGCGGAGTCCAATTCGAATGATGTGTGCAGCATTTGGAATGCGTACAGTGTCGGTCGTGCGCTGGAGGACGATAATCTGGCGTACTTCAACGAGGCCACCGACAACTATGACTGACTTCGGGTCAGCCAAATTCACCAGCCCAGCCGCAAGTCTGATGTGCATTTTGTTTACTTTTTTTGTAACAAAACACTTTCGCTTGAACCCAAAAACACAGTAACAACTAAATTCTTTAAATAAGTCTACTTAAATTGAGCTTATTTGCATGTGCTACACAAAATAATAGTACAACTATGTGCAAATCGATTCTAGAGCAACCCACTTTGTATACAGTCTTGTACTATTTTTGCTAAATTAATAAAATACTTTCGACAATCGTTTTTGGGTTTTTTATTATTATTTAGTTTTTATACTCTTTGCGAAGAAAATAATATATTAAGTTTGTACTGACTTTTGTAACGCATAGAAGGAAACGTTGGAGACCCCAAAAAGTTACTTCCAGTATGCTTAATGACAAAACAAATTGATCTAGCCATGTCCGTCTGTCTGTCTGTCTGTATGTATGCAAACTAGTCCCTCAGTTTTTGAGCCATCGTGATAAAACTTTGCACAGAGACTTATTATTCAAAGGGACAGCTCATTGGTCGGAACCAGTCGGATCGGACTACTATATATTATAGCTGCCATACAACTGGAAGTCGGTTTTGGCCATACATCCGATCTTTTCAAATATATCGCCTGAAATTTCCATCCATGTTTAAAATTTCAAATCAATTGAGCTGTAATAAATATTCCGGTGGTTCGAAAATAGCTTGAAATCTTCGGCACGCCGAAGATAATCCTTCTCCACTTGTTATATATTTTTTTGACCAATCATAGAAAATATCTTAAACTTGCTTTTCTCACTGTCACTCTCACTTAACTAGACATATTTAAATATTTATATGTGTTTATGTTGGCCTTAAATTCCGAATACCAGCTGAAGGCAAATTTGAGTATTTTTCCGCATTGTCGCACATTAAGCCAAAAACTTACTTTTCCTTTCAATATGCGCTCAGCTTTTTTTTTCTTCGTATTTTTTCTGTTTTTTTTGCTTGCTGAAATGTTGTGAAAGAACGTTTGCAGAGGAGGGAATGGGAGGGGAGGCATCAGCGACAGCTGTCAATATACAATATTGGGGATTATGATGGCAAAGACACGTCTTACGAGCAAGCTTTGTGTCAATATATTAAATTATGGCTTAAAGGCTTTGCCTGGCCCGACTTACTGACGTTCAACTTTTTGGCTTTTTGCCGAGCGCGCAAATCCGCAAATAAATGGTCGAAACTGGCGGGAAAGCTGCTCAGGTTTTGCTTTTGAGGTGTGCAGCATAAACATTTGACATTAATTAGTACTGTGGAGTTTGAATTTGCCTAAACAAGCAGACAGACAGACAGACAGGCAGGCACAAATAAAAAATTCATATTTGCAACTAATTCATTTGCGAACGAGTTGATAATGGATACAAACATTTGCATAATTCATTCAATGGTAAACATTTCAATTTTGTTATGCAAGCCAGATAAATATTTATAGCTGTGAATATACACTTATCTGCAAATAGGTATATATATGGGAAAACAAAATATTTGTGCATAAAAGTTATGCAGGCAGCTGCAACTTTTGCCATTAACATCAAAAAGCAATTAAAATTACTTTAAACTAGAAGGCAAAATAAAATGCCAACTCTTCCCATCTCTCTCTCTCTCTATGTCTCTCTCTCTCTCTCTCTCTATCGCTCTCTTTCTATATTTTTTTTCTGCGTGGCATCCGGTCGGTGTTGCTCATACGCACAGTGCGCCCGTAACTCAAGTTTAATAAACGCAAAGGAACTTGCACTTAACAAAGCTGATGAAGGGAAATCTTTTTTAATTAAAAAGCAACTGTTTGCCACCATATTATGGTCACGCCCACCGCCTACTCCAACTTCTCCAACTTTATATTACACTTGCTTTTTTCTTTCTTTCTCGCTCACATTTCGCTCCAGCTAATTTTACTTTATTTGCACTGAAGTCATAATTTAGCTCTTGTCCAGGCATTTATCTGCATTTTTTCCTTGCGTAGATTAGGGCCATCTAGCGTGTTGTCTTAGTACGTATTTATGTGGCAAATGAAGAAGGAGTTTTTTCCATTTTAATTGCATTAAATTGTGCATGAAGCTAGGACAATTAAAAGTTTTGTCTATTTTCTGTCTTACTGTCATGTTTTGTCAGCAACAATTTGTTGCAAATATAATCCTCTTTATCCTCTGCTTAAGTTAAATGAATATTAAAAACTTTGACTTAGAACTAACAGCAATTGCTAGAGAGACAAGCAAAACGCCCTTGAATATAAATCAATAAAAATTGCTTGGCCCCAAAGTGCGCCAAAAGAATAAAATTCAATTCAGGGAAATCAGCTTGGCGTATTTTATTTGATTTGCAGTATTTTGTTTTTGCTGCTGTGCGCCCAGTGGCACGCCCACTTTGTTGAATATGCCATCAAGTGTGACAAGTGTCGGGGAAAGCAAAGCGAAATGAGTCGTACAATTTGTCATAACTACGAGGGACGTTGGAACAAAAGCTCACCAGCTCAGCATCCAGCATCGAGCATCCAGCATCCAGAAGCGAACATCATTCGATTTACGAGCCGGAGGCATGTGTCGAAGGAGACTCGAATAGGACTAGGCTAGGAGACTAGGTCGAGGTCGAAGCTGCCACAAGGCAATCAGCTGCACAATTGCCATAAAAACATTTGTCTCTCACATCTCTCTCTCGCTCACACTCTCGCTGTCTCTTTCCCACATTCCATCTCTCATTAATGAGCTGTCAACAGTCGTTGGAAAAATGCCTTTGGCCAAACAATTTGTCGCGAGACTTTCATTAGCCATTGACTGTGGCGTTAGTCAACACTGTCACAAGAGTATTGCACTTAATGAAGACCACCGCTTCCAGATTTTACAACTCATTAATTTGGTGGCATTAATTTGGACAAACAGCTGTCACTTTGATAGCATTATTTATCTAGGTCACTTTGAGTTATTTTTTGCCAGCAGAAGTAGAAGAAACCGAATTGAAAGATCTTTTGTTGCTGATTCAAAAGTTTTTGGCCCAATTAAATCAACTTGTACACAGGAGCCTGCAGCAAAGTTTGTTTGCTCTGTCTCTCACTCGCTGATAAGCCAAATTCGTGTTGAACAATACTTTCAACGCCAGATTCCAGAAGGGTAAATAGTATATATATATATATATATACTTATATATATAAAACAATAAGCAGCGCAGCAAAAGGGATTGAGTTGTCGAGACTTTGAGGCTGATGCGAATAAAAACTTGACGCATTTTTATGTGTTCACATTATTTTTGCTACTGTTTGCACTTTATTACATTTTGACAAACACCAAATAAAAGCAAAAAAAAAAATACCGAAAAAAAACAAACTTTTTTGCCAGCTGAATTTTGCCCCACCAGTTTCAGTTACAGTTTCCGGTTAGGGCTTCCTCTTGTCTCACATATGTATGTGTGTGTGTGTGTGTGTGTGTGTGTTAGCTGAGTGCATGAATATATGTGTATAGTGTTCCCCCCATAGAAAACATCTCGAGTCGAGTCGAGCAGTTTATTGTTGTTTGGCTAAATTATGTTGTACTTGCTTTACTGCAGAAATGGGGCTGGTAAATGGTAAGAAACCAGGAATAGCGAATAAAAACAACAACAACAACAATAATAAGAACAAGAATAAGAAGAAGAAGAACAGCAACTGCAAGGATCGTAAAGCATCCAAAACTTTGCAGTCACCGGGTGCTATCAAGTAAATTTGTAACAGTAAAAAGAGTCAATAAAGTTTCACAGCTCATTGTTCATTGTTCATGGTACACTTGGGCCTTGACTTTATACATTTATTTGTTGTTGTTGTTGTTCTCGTTGTTGTTCTTCGTGTTGTTGTTGTATATCGCATCAGTTTGAAAAGCTGCAGGAAATCAATATGAAATTTATGAGGCCACAAAAGTTTTGCTGCCTTCAGGCCAAGGTCAAGTGTGCTGCGACAAATTAAAATTAAAAAGTAAAATATATATTATACACTTGTCCTATATATATATTTATATATATATATATATGATGTATACAGGGACTTCTCCCTTTTGGCGGTACTTGTAAATCGGCTCAAAGTCACGCGATTATATTCAAGTGAGCTTTCTGCTTGCTTTTGCCTTTCAAGTATTCGTTTTTCTCATTTAATTACTCTATGGCTGGGCTGCTAGTAATTATATTCGTAATACTGGTACTTTGAGGTCACTGAGAGCTGGCATTTTGATATTGATTGCAATGCCATGAATGGCAAAAAAAAGAGTACATTAATTGCGGCTGATATGCTATTAAGGGCGTATTATAATCATAATTAATGAAATGTCGAGTAAATAATTGCCACGATAATTAATATTTGCAAAAAGCAATCTTAACTCTGTTTTGTATTACTCAGAAGTGTCTAATGTGTACTATTGCTAAAAGCATCTACTGTACAGTTTGAATTCTTAATCGTTGTCATCGTCCAATGCTCTGTGCCCAAGTTTAATCCTAATGGATGTCTCGTGCTCTTTGCTCGCTGACTAATGCATTGACTTAATTGCCACCAAAATGAGTAGCCACTCCTAAGCCGACCAAAACTGCAAATCTTTTCAATTGGATGCACTTCCATAACTCATGCACACACACACACTAGCACCCTCACACACACACACACACACACACACACACACACACACACACACACACACACACACACACACTCACACACAGAGGCATTTTAGGAGTAGTGACATCATTACCAGTGCGAGTGGGTTTTTTGAAATGAATGCGCCATTCTGATTTCGGTGGCAGCGAATTTAGTTATTATAAGAGCATAATACACAAATATATCCTTCCTGCTGGCTGTCTCGCCACACGCTGTCCTCGAGTCTCCTGCAGTGCATTTTGAGCATGTTGAAAGCAAAAGAGACCACCAGTAGTTTGTCAGCCATAGCCTGGGGCAAGAAAGGACTTGATAACATTTTTTTAGAATTTTCTAAATAGCTTACTTGGCTTCAAAAAATATTTTAAAATGTGCTAAGTACATTTTTTGTTTATTGCTATATCATATACTTTAGCCGCTGCTTTAGTGTTGAGCTGAGACTGCTATAGGTATGTTTACAGGATATTTTCTAGTCGAGCATTTGCTGTTCGTGCTCTTCGAAGTTTCGTCTTCTTTTTGTCAGTCATTTTATTTGCGAATATGTATATTTTTCTTTGCGATGTGTTGTTGTTGTCGCTTTGCAGTGGTTTTTGGCGAGAATTGAAGAGAGACACAGAGAGAGAGAGAGAGAGAGAGAGAGAGGGAGAGAGAGTGTGTGTGTGTGTGGCAGACATGCATAATTCAAAACGTGGCGGGAATATTTTTGTGTTTGCTCGTGTGGTGGCCACTTTTTATGCTGGTAATTCGACTATGGGGACGTGTGTTTGTGTGTGTGTGTGTCCATGTGTGGGTGTGCATGTTCGACCTCTGACTGTGTGTGTGTGTGTGTGTGTGTGCGTGTTAACGCAATTTTTGTTTAAAAAAGAAAACGAACAGAGAAAAGAAAAGCGCTTCTGGCCGACTACTTTGCTGCCTTCGCCCTCTAGTTTGACATATTTTTCACACAACGTCTGCTTGTTAAATTGTTAGCGGCAATTTTGAGGTTGGCGTGACACCGACTCACACACACACACACACACACAAGCAAACACACACACACAAAAAGAGAGAGAGCAAGGTAATGCAACAAAGTTTATGTTTGTATAGTTTTCGGGCGCTTTTTGTTGTCAGAATCTTCGTTTTTTTTGTTCTTTTATTTTTATTATTTTTCACACTGCCGACAATTTCCGCGAGTTTTCTTTTGGCGTCGCCTTTGGCTCGATTATCATGCACCGCATTACTCTGGAGTGCAACGAACGCAGAACAATGTCAGCTCTTAATTTGGTAGTAAGTATGAGCGAAATGTTACAGAAGCTTATATGCCAGATATATATCTAGATATCTGCTGTGGGAGTAGTTAACACTTTTGCCCTTAGTTTCATTTTTGCTAATTTCTTGTGTTACTTTTGTGCTATCTTACTTTCGCATTTCGGAATGCATAAATATACCTCAGCTATTTCGGGCACTGACAGTGTTGATAAACATGCAAATTCCCTTTATCTACAGGCACTTTTTAAATGCTTTCCATATGCTCTCACGCGAACTGCGGGTAACTGGTTGCGTTGCATGTTTGGCCGCTTGACGGCTTAATATGCCACGATTTGGGTTAAGACATAGAAAATAGAAACGCCCTTGGCTCTAAGGCAGTGAAAAGCACTTTGGAATAAAAGCTGATAGTCGCTGTTAAAAATCACCAATGGCTCAGAACTAATTTGTGTTGGGTAATTTACTAATTTCAAATTCATCATGTGCATGGTGTAATTACTAAAGGTGGAGTAAACTACAGTGTGGTGAATCTTTTCAGCTGCCTAGCTTGCCAGTCGTTTCCTGAACGTCGTTGAAGCAGGTCGACATGCGGACGAATTTTTTTTGTTTTCAGAAATGTTTGATTGTATGCGTGAATGTATTTGTGCTTGTATGTGTTCTACAAGCGTTAATGCACGCATTCATAAGCACATATACACACATACACAAGCATACCAAACGGCTGGCAACTGCTGGCAGCTCATTCGTAAAAAAAAACGAAGCAACGACAGCTTCGTGAAATTGGCGTGGCAGCTCGAAAAAAGTTTACTCCACCTTTAGTAATTACACCATGATCATGTGCACATAACGATTGTTAGGAGAGGGAAAGAGAGAGAGAGAGAGAGAGAGAGTGGCAGGAGACAGAAAACTGAGAGTATGTTAGTGAGACAGAGAGAGAGAGAGAGAGAGAGAGAGGGATAGAGCGAGACAAAGAGAGAGAGAGAAAGAGAGTCGGAGTGAGAGGGAAAACTGAGAGAGGGAAAGAGTGAGAGAAAGAGAGCGAGAGAGAAAGACAGTCTGAGAGAGAGAGACAGTCTGAGAGAGAGAGACAACTGAGGAAGAGAGAGAGAGAGGAAGTGAGAGAGAGAGAGCCTAAGTGAAAGAGAGACTGAGTGAGAGAGAAAACTGAGAGAGACAGTAAGTGAGAGACAAAAAACTGAGGGAGAGTATGTCAGAGAGAGGGAGAAAGAGAGAGACACAGAGAGAGAAAGAAAGAGAGAAGAGATTCTTGAGAATCGACTAGAAGGGCATGATTTGAGTAAAGTGCGATAAGGAAACCATAGCGCATTTTCTTCAATTCAAATCAAATTTATATACATATATGCACAATATTTGCATTACTATTTATTTAAATGAGTAACAAATGTTAGATTGCTCCTAAATGCCAGCAGCTGTAATTTGTGCCACATTTAATATGCTTTAATCCTTTTCATTATGCTTAAGCGTTCGAGTTGCATTACTTAAGCCTGGCATAGAATGTAATTTATTCGATTGCTCGATTGCTGCACAGTCAGCAATAACTGTAATTTGTAATGTAAATTATGCACTGCCAACAGACAGACAGATAGACAGACAGACTGGCAAAAGGAACAGTCAACAAATTGTAAAGTGCACAGACATTTGGCAAATGTAGCAGCAAACATGCAGCTGCCAAAAAGCTTATTGGCTACAAGCAGCAAAATAGTCAATGTTGCAGGACACATACATGTACAGCACAGTAGAGGACAATTATCAGTGTAAATAAATGTCAAAAAGAAACTGCAGACAATGAACAAATGCCAAATGTTTGCTCATGCAATGTGCACAAACATCTAAACATGGCGTATACGTAATGTTGTCAATTAAGAGACGAATTAAGCCAAACCATTTGAAGGCATATTAACTGACTAATATTTATAAACAAATATATGTTAAATGCTTGTTAATAGTATTTGTTTATCATACTTACAATCGCAATCAACTAAGCTGTAAATCACAGCTCCTGTGCTTTACATTAATCGCCAAAAAGTTGGCAGCGCATCTGGCGCTTTCAAACTGCGCTTCTCACACTTCAGAAGTAGCGACTAGTATCTAACTATCCATTTAGCAAATTCCAGCTGCCTGCAGCAAGTAGTAGTTGAGTTGGCAACAGTTTCAATTTCAGTTTCAGTTACAGTTGCAGATTCGGTTTCAGTTTCGGGCTGGCGAAGCTTCAGTTTGAGCAGTTTGAGTTTTGCAAAGTGCATTAGACAAAGTAATCGATACACATTTCATGCCAGCTCGACCTAACTTCTTTGTTGGCCAGCAATAAGTTTTTAAAAGGATTTCGCTGAGCGCGCTCTCTATCTCTCTCTTCAGCGCTTTAAGTATACTGCTGCTTTAAAATCGAATACAAAATACTTGTGTGTAGTATGTCTACTAGATAAATTTACACATTAATGGGACTTATCAGTTTCAAATTGAAATATTTGCACTTGGATGAATCCGCACGCGTTTCCTTCCGGGTTTCTTCACTCTCTCTCTCTATCTGTCTGTTTGTTTATGTTTGTGTTTATTCTGAGTGTGTGTCAATGTGTGTGTGTGTGTGTGTCTGCTCGCTGTGCTTATCGAATTTGCGTAGGTAGCTAAGGCATCTGCGAGAGTTCTCTAGCCGTTTTAATGCCAGGTTAGGTAAACACTTACGAAACGAATTAACTTTAAGCCGCAAAATTTGTGCCCGTGTGTAGCTCTTTTAATATGCATGTGTGTGTGTCTGTGTGTGTGTCTCGTCTATCTGTGTGTGTGTGTTTGCTCTTGTGTGCGTGCGCACATAAATGCTCGTAATTGTTTATTTACATAACCTGACGTAGATTAAAGACGCTTTGATTAACGATGCACAGCGCCGCTGAATTAAACTGTAGACATTAAATTTTGACAGCAACGATGTTAGATGTTCACTCACACACACAAGCAAACAAAGCAAAACAAACACACACACACATACACACACACACACACACAAACGTTAGCTGATTAATAACTATAAATTCACTTAGCTAATCTGTTCAAGATACTTCCCGGAGACAAATGAAGCTCCTTTTCAATTTTAACTGTCAGTTAGTTGATTTTTTGACATCTGCGAGACACGTGCTGCTTTCAAAATAAGCCAATTGAACTAAAATGTAATAGGAAATACCTTTCTCAAGCTTTTTCTTTCCAAAATTTGTACCTCCCATAAAGTCGTCCGATTCCGAAGCAGTTTTGATAATGGTTTGTCATCTATATTAATTATGCATTTCTGCAGGATTTTGAAATTTTCGATCTTCTATCAAACACAAGCCAAGATAAGGCTATAAAGTTCTTAGAAATTGCCTTTCCAAGACTTAAATTTTCGATTATAAGGCAGTTTCGATCATGGCTTGACCTTTATTTTAGTTCTGTTTTCAAGCAATTTCGAATTTTCGATTTTCTTCTCAATGCAAGCCAATATAAGGTATTCAAGTTTCTTTGAAATGCCTTTCAAACACCTAAGACTTCCAAAACTTGGCCAAAACTCATCCAAATTTTCATTCCCGAGGCAGTTTTGATAATTGTTTTGTCAGCTATAATAATGCTGCATTTAACTCTGAATTAATTTCGCATTTTCGACTTTCTGTAAGAAACAAGTCTCGATAAGGCTTTCAAGTCTGTAGAAATGGCCTTCCCAGATTAAATGGGCATAATAATAGGCAATAAACTGTTTTATTTATATACTCTATATGCCAGCGCCTTTCTCTATAAAAGCCTTACATCAAACGCTTTATGCGCTATGCAGATTGCGCTATATATGACTTATTAAGATGAAAGATGAAGAAGACGCCGGCAATCCACTCACATTACAAGTTCTTTTCTCATTTTACTCTAAGCACACAAATATTTTTTGCGTAAAACTTTCTTGCCAGCTGAAAACTTTGTAATTCTTATGATTTCTATTTTTTTCTCGTTCGTTCGGTTTTTTTTCGTTTGGATTCATTTTTCTACGCGTTTTCTTCTGATTTAATATGCGGCCGCCACTTTTCTGCACAATTGCGAAAACAAAAATTTCGACTTTACTTACTGCTCAGACTGTGGCCGGGCAACTTATGCAAATGACTTATACAGCACATTTCTCTTGTGATCCCCCAATTCCTTGGCCCGCATCGTCCTTGGTCCTTGGTCCTACGGTCCTGCACCACCCTCTGGCCGAAAGCGAAGTCAAATAAATGCGAACTTTTGTTAGTTTGGCTTAAGTGCCGTGGCAAAGGTTGGCGGAGGGCAAATGCTGGGCGGCAAAGCAGGGAGCGAAGGATTTGCTGGGGTCAGTTCTTTGTAAGCTTCACGGCAGCTTTGTTTTTAGGCTAGAGAATGGATGCGATGCGATGGGTTGGGTTGGGATGGGGCAGTGGCCATAGAACTGCAAGCGCCATTGAGCTGGCTAAAATGCAAAAATAACTCAAACGCCTGGGTTGCAAAATATTTGGCTGCGTTTCATTTGCATTTCGCCATTTCGTCCAAACATTTTAACAACTCTCTGCCAAACATGTGAGTCCAAAGTGGAGAGAGACAGCGATAGAGTGGGGCAGTGGGTGGGTTGGCAAAACTTAACCATACATTGCAAAAATCTCAAGACGCTGGCAGCCAATTTGTGGCCACTAATTCGGTCGCCTTGAAGGACTTGTGTGAGTACTGCGACCAAGTACGACAAAGTACTCGGCAGACTTTTAACGATGTCATCGCTATAAACTTGTGCCCCTATCCAGCTACTTTGCCCTCTCTCACTCTCCCTCTCTCTCACTCACGCTCCCTCTCTCTCTCTCGCTCTGTGTCGTGTCTCAGCTCTGCCAGCCCAAACCCCGCCCTGATGTTCCTTTATCAATTACGTTGGCTTTTTAATGATTTCGGCTTTGCTAAGAGAGCGCAGCCGAGTCCTTTGGCCCCTCCTGCTTCTCCATTTTCTTCGCTGTTCTTTGCTTTTCTTTCGCTGACAAGTGCACATTTCTCTTCTTCCTCCCTCCCTCTCTCCTTCCCTTGCAACCAACACTCATACGACGTTCGCTGTTTTATTGCTCAAGAAAAAAGCAAACTTTGTGCTGCTTCTTTCGCTCGAAAAAAAAACTTTTCTTTTTTTACATCTTCAGGGTTCGAGGAAATTTTCATTTGGGTTTTTTTTTCATTTATTTTTTTTTTGAGTATCGAGTTTGAAGTTTGAAGAATGCTGCATTTCAAATTTTTTTTTTCTTCTGTTTGCTCTGTTAGCTTTTCAAATTATTCAGCCGTAAACACTGTTGAAAGTGCCTCTTTGGCTTTACTTTGGATTCGCTGCACACGAAAGTTGAATTTTTAATTAATTAGCTGTCGTAATTACTCTTCGAATCGATAGCTGCTAGTAAAATAAAATATGATTTGATTGCCATTCAATAATATAAGTATCAATGGAAATTTGAGCTAATGATATATAGTTGCACAAAGTATTACACAAAACCAAAGCAAGCTCAAAGTCATTTAAGTCTGTAAGCTTAACTACAAATGTACATTTGTATATCCTTTAATAGAAATAAACGCACTTCCTTTGATGATTTCTATATATATTTATATATATATATATATGACTGCTTTTATGTGCCGCATTTGTATGATTGTGTTGCTTTAACTCGCTTTTGGATTCCACTTGATGTGTGCTACTTTTCAATGTCCATTTGTGGCACACAAGGCTTATCGCACTGCGATAATCAGCACACAGCTACACACACACACACACACACATGCGAAATGTCCTTATATCTACCGTTAAATATGAAAGTATTTATCACTTAATCTAGCCAGTGAAGAGGGGAGAAGGAGCGAGAGGTGAGTAGAACATATCTCAGCTGCACACAAATGCCTGCTTCCACTGTGTAAATAAACACGAGGCGCAAATGGATGGCAACTTGTTGCAAATGCTTATCAATTAATAAAAATCATTGCCTACTTTTTTGCGCTGTCCTTGCCCCAGGGAAATTGCCCATTCGCCGCGTTCGCCTTTCATGTGTGGCCGGCCGTAGAAGTATTTGTTTATGTGCCGAGCTCTTATTTATTGCCAGCGTTACGCTTTATCCCCATCATTTATACCAATTTGAGCCAAATAGTTGCCATATGCGAACAGCAGGCGGCCAGCAGTTATTTTATGTCCGCGTTGGGATTGAGGCGATGCCGCTTCTAATACGAATATAAGTGATACATTTACTTGCGTGATTCTTCTGGAATTGCACAAATATCTAACCTCACTTTCGTTATTTTATAAATACATGCAGAGATTAAGCTACAAACTTCAGCCAGATTTATATGTATCAATTGCAGCAAAGCATTCATAAATCATTTTGGCAAAAGTGTAAAGTTTTGCACATAAATAATTTGTGTTTGCATATTCAACGATTTTTTATTAATTAAACAATGTATCACATGTCAAATTGTGTGCGAAGTGAAAGCATCGTTAATAATGCTCGAAATTTATATTTTTCACATCTCATATATATTTGGTAATTAAAAATTAATGTCAAGAAGAACAATTGTGTTGGCAATGATTTAAAAATACAAGTAACATTGTTTAATAAATTGCACGGCATGTAGGGACAAGTTGAGATACTTTTGAGTTGCAAACCGGCAACAATTAGGCAACTTGCCGGTTCTTGTTTAATTGTTCTTGTCGCATACATAATAAACCAAACTGTGTGCAAGTTTTTGCGGGTGCCCACCCTGGAGTAAAGTAAAAGTGCTTAAGCACTTTCTGCCTCTAATTCACTTGAGGCCGTAAAAGGAAATAGAATAAATTAATATTGGCCCCCGAACGGGACGCCGCCAGCTGTTGCCCGGGATTTTCGGGGCCGAGCTTGAACCCGGCCGTGTCCAGTGCGTAATTAATAAAGTTATTACCTCCGACGGGTTTGCCGACTGCAAACAGCTTACATGTGAACACCATTAAGTTGTAATTATGGCTAGTTGGCGATGATGCCGCAGCTTTATTGCCACTCGGGGAGGCAGCAGCAGCAACAAAATTGCAGCAGCGTTAAACGTTAACCGTTCACACTGATTGCAATTTGTCAGCGGCAATCAGTTAAGCTACTTCTTTTTGGAATTTAAAGTGCTGCTTAACTAAAGAGAAACAGCATGATATTATTTTTTGCTATTTTTAAGATACAAAGACATTATGCTGTCAAGCGTATAACAATGACAGGATATGTGTATGCTAGCTGGATTTTAAGCAAATGATAAATCAAAGCCCACGCACAACATGGCGTATGTGTAATGCCTTACATCTGGCAGCTGACAAGCTAATACAGCTTATTGAAAAATGATTGCATACTTTTTGGCGTTGCGGGTGGCCTTCCCCCTGCCACGCCTTTTGCATTTTGCGAGCAGCTATCTATTCAAATGATTTATGCCGCTACATTTCATTTATTGCACATAATTCGTGGTAAGCCAGCGTGTTTCTCTTCTTCATTTATCTAAACATTTGCAGCCATTTTGTGGGCCTTGGCCGAGCGAACATTTGCTGACTAATCGAATGCCATTTTTTAGTGTCGCTTTAATAATATTTATTTACCGGCAAGCGTCAAAAGCAAAACTTGCACGTACTCCTCACCTTCGTCCTGCAGGACGAGAGGGGGGGCGCTCCTTGTCGTTAACATATTGTGGCATATTTATTTCTTTCATGCCGTCGCTGTCGCCATTCTCTTCGCACGTCAATTTCGCCAAAGAAACAAAAAAAACCAAACAAAAAACAAAAATTGAGAAAATAAAATGAAAGAAAGCAAAAACAAAATGAGAGGCAGCCAAAACGAACGAATTCCTTTTGTACGTGCTCTGACATTTCATTGTTGCGTTTTGCGAGGGTGTAAGCAGTGGGGTGGGGGTTAGAGAGGGGATGAGGGGGCTGATGTTAGCAGGGGGGATGGCAGTTGCCATCAATGGCAGCAACCTTCAAATGTCGCCTCTAAAACGGAGTCGATGTCGATACAATTTCGCTTTGGCCTGCGCTCGCTCGCAAGTATTTATCCATTACATGGGGTATTGCTAAATTGACACTCAATTTGGAGTGTTTAAAATGAGTCGTTGGGATTATTGGAGATGTGGCGATAAGTGTTATTCAACTTTAGCAGCTATTGAAATCAACTAGTGTATTTAAGAAGATATACCTGATTATCATAAATGCTATGTTCTTACTTAGCTGATGTCTTTTTATTTTATTTATATATATTTAACAGGTCAAATAATTAAAATTATGAACTACAATTAAATTGAAAAAATATATAGTAAATTAAAACATGTATATAACTAGCTAGCTGGGAGTATTTAACATGAAAAACTAGTTCAACATTTGTTGAGAGGATTGGTTTCAATGCAGAAAAAGCTCACACAGCGTATACTTGATATATTGGTTAGAGTATCCTTCTATCTATTTGGCAGCCTGCTTCGGTTTTTGGGCTTGTGTGTGTATTTTTGGTCGCTATCGCAATGTGGCATGTCAATTTATTTGTCAAAGCGAAAAATAAGGCAGGTAAAAGTGTAAGCAGGTAGACAAGAAAATGGCAATAGCAATGGCTGCAACATAAAAGCGTCACAGATACCGAGAGGCGAAAACAATGACAGCCTTAAGTTGCTTCCCATTGAGGTATGTGTGTGCGAGAGTGTGTGTGTGTGTGTGTGTGTGTGTTAGTTCCGTGTGTGTAATCGGGGGCGTGACTCGTATGTCTATGTCTAGTCGTGTGCGTGTGTGTGTGATGGCAGCTTTAAGCACTCGCTGGGCTAAATGCCTGGCAGCAAAAGTAATCGATATTTATAGTTATGGTAATCGCAACAGGAGAGATAGAAAGAGAAAGAGGGACAGAGAAAATCGAGAATCCTCCCCGCCCTTGACTGTGTATCACGTTTGCCCCAAAGATAAGAAATAATATCGTACGTTAGCATGAAAATATGTGCAGGCATCTAAAATGTATTCGCCTCCATTTTCTTTACCCCACGTAGGAAGTTGTTTTGTTGCTGCTTCAGCACGTGAATTGGTAACATTTGGTTTTTAATCTATCCATTTTTAAAGCAGGCACATTCCCATTTCTTTTGGCAATGCACATGTGCCACCAGTGAGTGAGCAGAACTTGCTGCCGACAACAAATCTAATATGACAGCTGGCTGAACTGACAGCTCAAACAGTCAGCTTTAATATTGCATCTGTTTGACTTCAATTCTAAGTTGCAGAGCTTTTTTAATTAGAATTTTGGTAATGCCTAAAGCTGAAACGCCCAATTATTAAGAACATCTATTAAATTATCCCTCACAAATAACTTGGGCTTAGCATACATTGTTTGCTGCTGCCAGTGACGCAGTCTTAGCTGCTGCTCAGCAAATTTGCAGAGATCATTTACAAGATGTGCGACACTTGGCACCTTTCCAATGATGCACTGCGAGAAATTGTAGCAGTCAATAGGATGAGTTAAAGTCAAGGAATGTATATTTGAAATAAACTTAGCTGTTGTCAAAGTAAAGCGAAATATATGTATGTGGCATGAATATTTCAAATGATGCACTGAGAGAAATATTGGCAGTCAACATTTTATGTAGAGTTTAAGGAATGAATTTTAATAAAATAAGCCCAACTGTATGCAAAGTATATAAACTTTTTAGTAGAACATTCTCTGGTCGACGTTTCTTTCAGTGTTGCGCCTGCGAGTCACTTGCAGCTTTCATTCAATTGACTTTGACTACGCATTGACGTGACACTGTGTGTGTGTGTGTGTGTGTGTAGCTGCTTAAGTTGCTCAGCTCATTTTGCTGATAATGTGCTGCATTATTGACAGTTTATTAAATTGATTTCGTTTCGAATTTAACAAACATGTCATGCTGCATAGTCATCGTCATCGTCATCGTCATCGGTTTGGTATCATCATCAAGCTTAACTTCATCAATCGAGACGCACGCACAACTTGCCCTGACAAAAGCAGCTCCCCCCGCATCCCCTCTCAAACTCTAAGAACACCCCTCGCAGGATAGACAGCATACATAGGAAGCTGCCAGCCAACTCATATATGCGACTTTTTATAGCACGAACGAGCGAGACTCTATGTGTGTGTGTGTGTGTGTGTGTGTGTTCGGGCCAAGTTAAGTGCTCATAAAATATTTGCAAATGTTTTGTGCTGGCACACGACATTTTAAAGCAAATACACACGGGGCGTTGAAGAATGTCGATTTCTGGATTCTAATGCTGTCAATTAGGTCTTGTAAATAGTTAAACGCTTTGCCAAACAATGGCCCTATCAGACACACACACACACACACACACACACACACACACACAAAGTTCTCATCTACTCATCTGCACTAACTCAACCAACATTTGGCCCACAGCAACTGTAAACTTCTTGTTTTTCGGCCATTTCTGCTTGTTGGTTTTTCACTTTTTCGGTTTTCAAAGTGGTCAGAAAAGTTTATGCGAGTGCCGAGCTTTCTGCGTGTCCATAAGTAATTGTGTGTGTGCGTGTGTGTGTGTGTGTGTGTGTGTGTGTGTGTGGACATTTATCTACAATCAACTCGGTCAGCTCTCATAGAAGAACTTTTGCGTTTTCCCTGTTGCTTGTGCTGCTGCTGCTGCCCGAAAACTTTTCACAAATTCATTAGCCAACGCAACGCATCATTTTACATTTGATATGCGAGAAATGTGAAATGTGAAATGTGCCACATCAAAAGTTTCTCGAGAAAAACAATTAGAAAACTGGCCAAAACTGACTGGGCAGCTTTCTATAGCTGTCAGTTTTGGCCAAATATCCAAAAAATTCAATTGCACATACATGAGCTTGGATATTCATTCAATTTTGCGCATTATTGCTCCTTTCGACAAGAGATTTTCATTTGCAAAAAGATTGCTCGCAAGAAATCCGAGTAAGTAACAAATGTACAAAATTTAATTTAACAAAAAACAAGTGAGGAAGGATTATCTTCGGAGTGCCCAAGATTTTATACTCTTTTCGAACGATTTTTAACCGCATATGAAATTTCAGTGGTGCAGTTAGCAGAGTGAAAATTGTCTAAAGGTTCGAAAAGAGTATAAAATCTTCGGCACGCCGACCCCACTTGTATTTATTTGTATTTGTTTTACATATTTTCACCAGATCCTTAACTTTTTCTATATTTCAGATATCCTGCACTGCTGTCAAACTGGTCTGCGCCAATGAGCTGCATTTGGACGAATCGCTTGTGTAGTGGTTCCTCGGCATTGGGGCGCTGCATTCCAGCTAAGACTCCCGGGACACTTAGGAAAAGACGCAAAGGCTTACGGTACAGAAGGACCTCAAACGGAACGTCGAATTGGAAGCCGTAAGTCTAATAAAATCCCCACTTGACTATTTCTAACTATGCCTTATTTTCTTTCAGGGATTAATGACCAAAATAAGCATACAGCTGCCACAGAGCGATCAGTTGGTTCGGCTGGCAACTTTGCTCCAAGGCCAGGCGTGCAACATGCAGAATCTGAATGACATCACTGACCATCAAACTCGTCTCCACCAGCAAGGTGCAGCAGGCCATGAACAATGTCTCCATTTGGTATATATTTCGCTAACAGTTGCCATTTTATACATATACATATATATAGCTATATTTTTATGATCTGTACAACTGATTTGTAAACCTAAACTAATTAAGCTTATATGTTGTTAATATTTGATATCAAACGATTTACAAATAAATGCATTATTCAAAACATAAAACTTGTCTGAAATTGGGAATCAAACGGAGTAACAACCAAGTTATCCAATTTCTCGCGTGCGGTTGTCAGAATGCGTCCAGTTTGCGAGCAAAGACAAATTTCCTCTGTTTCGCCGGTCGAGGTAATAGGCGCACAGAAATCAGCAGCAAGCAACCTTGAAAATCCAATCTGCATGCTGCATTGAATTAAAAGTCCCGCCTAAAAGTATGCAATACTTTAAATTTAAAAGTATGCACTGGTTTGTTTCTTCTGCATTTTCAAGGTTGCTTGCTGCTGATTTCTGGGCGCCTGGTACTTCGAATAGTGAAACCAACGAAATTTGCGTTTCGTCGATACTTCGACGCATTCTGACAACCGCACGCAAGAAATTATCTGGAAATTATCATTGGCCGATCTCACATTTAGGAAAGTAATATCTCGGCCAAATAGAGTCTGATCTTAGAATGGTATATCTCTTTGAGCTCGTAAGGAGCAGGACTATCGATCCTTTAAATTCTTGCAAAACTTTCAAACCTGCATAGCTCAGCGAAATGAAATGCGACTTTCGAATGAAATACCTTGCAGGACTCGTAAGGATCAGGACTATCGATTGACATCATAAAAAGGACATGTCAAAGGACATTTTGTCAAATTGGTTTTTGCTCTCAAATTAAAAAGGACTATGGCCAAATCGATAGTCCTAATCCTTGCGAGTCCTGCAAGGTTGCTTGCTGCTGATTTCTGTGCGCCTGGTACCTCGACCGGCGAAAAAGAGGAAATTTGTCTTTGCTCGCAAACTGGACGCATTCTGACAAATTGGATAACTTGGTTGTTACTCCGTTTGATTCCCAATTTCAGACAAGTTTTATGTTTTGAATAATGCATTTATTTGTATATCGTTTGATATCAAATATTAACAACATATAAGCTTAATTAGTTAAGGTTTACAAATCAGTTGTACAGATCATTAAAATATAGCTATATATATATGTATAAAATGGCAACTGTTAGCGAAATATATACCAAATGGAGACATTGTTCATGGCCTGCTGCACCTTGCTGGTGGAGACGAGTTTGATGGTCAGTGATGTCATTCAGATTCTGCATGTTGCACGCCTGGCCTTGGAGCAAAGTTACTAGCCGAACCAACTGATCGCTCTGTGGCAGCTGTATGCATATTCTGGTCATTAATCCCTGAAAGAAAATAAGGCATAGTTAGAAATAGTCAAGTGGGGATTTTATTAGACTTACGGCTTCCAATTCGACGTTCCGTTTGAGGTCCTTCTGTACCGTAAACTTGTGACTTTGTTTACTCATATGCACCTGTTTTTTCAAAATATTTAATGACGCATATCTTTGCTATTTAAAACTCAATTGCTTTGCAATTTTAAACATTGATGAGTTATATATTTTCTTCGAAAAGAGTATAACAAAAATCAAAGCTAAGCGGCAAATCTGTGAATAAAGTGCTAATGCGTTAAAGTTGGGACAACGTTTTGAAAGTTTTGCTCAAACATTTGAATTTACTAATCAACAAATGTATGCAAGTATTGCTAAAGCAAAGCGCTAGTTGTTTTTTGTGTTGTCTGGCCGCTATTTGAACAATTTCATGGGGTAGAAAATCAAATACGAATACGTACAACAACAAGCAGAGCGAGAGAGAGAGAGACAGAGGGAGGGAGAGAGAGAGAGGGGCCATTTGTAGTGTTGTCTCTATGAAGTATTTGCCAAGTAGGTGGCTCTGGTGTAAAACAGGAAATGAAGTATACTTTTAGGAGCACTTCACGCACGCAAACCAACACCAACACACGCAGCACACACTTACAGCACACAGATACGTTTACATAAGCAGAACGACGTGTGTAACGTACGAAATTGTTATTTATTTTTTGAAGTGCCTCGCTAGCTTCTATTTGTGTGTGTGTGCGTGTGTGCGTGTGTGTGTGTGTGTGAGCAGGTGTCCTCGTAGCTGCTATCTGTATCTGTAACTGTGCACACACAGCCGCGCAGATACATTTGGCATGTGCCATCTAGTTTGCTATTCGTCGTCACATTTGCCAAATTTACCGTGTAATTATCAGCAAAAAGCGAGAGAGACGCGTTTAATGCTACCAAAAATGCAACAAGAAATGCGCAAATAAAGCCTCTATGCCAATTTTGGGCTACACCTAGCGAAGGAATTCACTCGGTTGATATGCAAATTTTGTGCCTGTATGTGTGTGTGTGTGTGTGTGTGTGTGTGCGCTTGGTTTGGCTTTGTTTGTTTGCCTAACTGGCATATTTGTTCAGCCGGACCGACATGAGTAGCAGTAGTTGTAGTCGTACTAGTAGACGAATCGTTTCGAATTTCATTTTGAATTTTCATTTTCATGTACATTTACATTTCCATATCATTTTTACCCTTTTTGGGGCATCACGTAAACGGCATTTTGGTTGACTGCATCGGCTACCAAATGCAACATGAGCTAATAAACCAATTGACACGACAACCGATTCTGATTGCAATACCAGAAAAACAAAACAATAATAATAAAAACCATATAAATGTTTCGAGATAATCTGCCAAAATGCGCATACGCCTCGTGTTCACGCTCATTGCGAAATATAATCAAACTGAATAATTGTTGTCAACGCCTGCGGCCAAACGTTAATGTATTCAAATTGAGTAATTTTTCGATTTGAACTAATCCATTTTTCTGAAATCCCCCTATTACAAATAACGAAATCAGTGCGCTTAAGCGCCTTTTGTCATTTGATTTAATTATGCAGAAAAATTGTACGTAATATTCGGCGATAAAGAGTGTAGCTAAAATCTAAATGAATTGCGCAAATAAATTATTAAAATAAATTACAATTGACTTTTCGTTTGACAAAAAAGGCGACTAAAAAAGAGAGTTGACAATAGTAAGTAAATGTAATTGGCAAACTGGCTCATAAAATATTTACTTTTATTTATGAAATCATATAAAATCAACAAGTCATTTAAATTCATCAACTCAATTTGAAATGATTAAAATTTGAATAATTGATGATACAAATAAGATTATCAGTTGGGTAGAACTAAAGAACTATATGGGTCAATCAGTCTGCTTTATAGAATAGAGCTCCCCGCTTTGCAGACATTTACAGCACTCAGCTGCTGCTCCCATTTCCCCCAATTTTGATGGAACAATGCGAAAAAAACCGATTCGATACATAGTTGAAAAACAATGGCACAATGTGGTTTCTTTTCCAACTTGTTGTTGTGGTTTTTTTCTTCTTTTCATTTGCCTTTTCACCCATTTTGCTTTACCCATTTATGAGTGAAGTGATTTCCGTTGTAGTTCAGTACTCGAAGTCGTGCTTGCAGCTAGCAAGTTGCCGGCAAGTGCTCCTTCGAGCGCCAGTGCATTCAATGGAGTGCACTTTCCGCAAGGAATACTTGAGAAGCAACCCTCCAGCCCCAGCCCCCAGCCACACTCTCCCCCCCCCACTCCTTAACCCACCCCACCTAAAGAAAAGACGCACAACAATAAAATGTGCATGGCTTTTGTTTGAATATCCCAAGCATCGAGAATTGTATACGTATTTGTCAGTTCATTGGCATTGTTCCTCATTTGCATAGAAAACGAAGAGAGAAGTATCACAGCAATTGCTCTAAAATATGGCGGCGGTAAATTCATCTATTGTGTGTGGCAGTCATCTTTTAAATGATGAGTGCTACGTCTCTTTTATTCTCAGATCAATAACAAAATACATGCGAATTTTATGGCAATTACTTGAATTTTTATAGCTGGAAAATATGATTGGGATGATAGCTGTGGGCAGGCAGACACAATCAATGAGAGACTCTCAATTCGATTAGTATTATGCTTACATATCCTCGCGGGCAAAGCGCAGAGTTTCCACCAAGCGGGAAAGCGGATAAATTCCCGCACAAATGCGATAAATTGCGGTGAATAGTGGAAATCTGTGGAGGCAATCAAATGGCTCAGTTTGTTTATTATTTACAGCGCTACTCACTTGTCCTCCAGCCCCTTCTTCTTGAGCATTATGTGCACCAGCTCGGACGTTATGGGACCCAAGGGCTCGTGTCCTGGCACTAGGATGTGCTCCAGCTCGCTCAAAGGCTTGCCCGTCTTCACAAAAGCCTCAGCCAGCTTGCGATTGCGATTGGCTAGCAAAATAACACATGAAATAAGAAATATATATGTGTATATTCAATTATATACGCTACCATAGCAGCTGGTAACCAGATCGGACAGACCGCACGATTCGAAGAATGTGGCCAAGCGACTGCCTGGATAAAACACATCAACAAACTGCAATATCTCCAAGAAGCCACGCCTTATAATGCCAGCCTTGGTATTCTCATTCAAGTCCATGCCATCCGCACAACCAGCGCCAAATGCAATAATGTTCTAGTTAAAAGAAGGTATACAAGTCTGTTTTAGGCTGTCTATATCAAAAGATTAAGTTACTAAATGAATTACATGACAAAAGGTGAGAAGTGGAAATAAGCAAAAACTGAGCAGGTTGAATTTATAAGTTGCTATTTTAAGACTTCATGTAAATATTTGATTCTTTTTAAATTGTAAATTATTAGTTTTGATTTTAGATAATAATATTCTTTACTAGTTGATTTTATTAAACTACAACTGAGCAGGTTGAACTTATAAGTAGCTAATAGCTTTTTGAAGATTTCATGTATATATTTATTATTTTTAAATTATTAGTTATTTATAATTATATTTAAGCTTTCCCTTACGACAATAAATGAATTTTGTATACCCAGCATTTTATAGTTTACTCTCAAATATAGACCTTTTCTCTTTCAATGGACCAAAGAAAGGAGAAGAACAAGCGAAGCTGCAGTCAACTTTTAGTGTATATATTATATATATTAATCATGATCATTAGCTCACCCTCAGTGTCGAACAGATCTCCACACAGTCAGCATCATCTGTGACGACCACACGAAATGTGGCTGATTTGAACAGATCGTGCAATATGCGCATATATTTCTGATCCCGACAGCCGACTGTGCCCTCGGCAAAGTTGTTGTTGGCAATCTCATGTGCCAGATTGCAGCCCACCAGCACCGAGCAGGGTATCTTCAGTTGTCGCATAATGAGATGCGATATCAGCAGAATTTGTCCATCATCGCCGCGCTCAAAGCCCTTGATAAGGGAGACAGCATGAGCCACTGGCTTCACCTTGCCCAGCAGCGTCTTGCAGCAGCTGCTCACAAAGGTCGGTGGAATGGCAAAGATGAGAATGTCAGCATCACGTGCTGTCGTCACCACATCATCGTAGGCAACCTGATACCAAAGATAAGGCATATAGATATATAGATAGCTAGATACTTACCACATTCGAGGGCAGCACATAGTCGGGCATATATTTGACATTGATGTGCGTCGTGTTGATGATCTCCGTCAGCTTGCGACCCTCGATAGAGCTCCTCGTACACATACATATTCACCTTGGGCTCCATCATCTGTGAGTTGGCCACATTGATGCCCACATTGCGAGCTATCGTCGTCGCCCAGTTGCCCGAGCCAATAATACAAACGTTCAAACGATCAGCCATTGTTGCCCCGAAAAAAGTCAGACTGATTAGAAACGATATGTAATGTAGAATAAACTGAATTTGTATTTGTGTTTATTGAATTTACAATCTACTGTCATAAGCTAAAGCTTATTAATGATGTTTTGAATTATGTTTTCTACTGCATATTCCATTTTTTATCATTCTACTAATATTTCTTATCTTTACTTTACTCTTTCGCTTTCACTTTCCAGTATTTTCATCTAATTTTACCTTAGTAAGTTACTATAATTTACTAACTCTAATTTTATTAGTCCGATTAGTCCCTTAAATATTAAATATTAAATATTAAATTTAACTTTTTAATTACTACATTTGCTTTATCATAAATTTATTTATTAGTACTAATATTTATATTTATCTTTATCTATCATTATATATTTTTGTTTTTATTTACAATATTTAAGTTCGAATATTAATTTGAAGTTAAACACTGAGCGTTGAATTTGCATTTCATTTATGGCCACGCTGCCAGCTTTAAGCATGATAATGTAAATTATATATTTATACATATTTATATTTACATATATTCATTTATGTATATATGATTCACTGTGTGTGGCTGGCTCACACACATGCATATGCATATGTGTATGTGTATATGTACATTACATTTAACATACATACACGTTTATATATATATATATGTATATATATACGTACTTATTGATTGAGTGCTGGGCAAATAATTCATCAGCGAATGCACACAATATCAGCGGACATACTTACATATGTATTCGCAACACCCACTCAAACAAGCGTATGCGTTGGGTGAAAAACGAACGAAGGAGAAAAAATTACGCATACGTCACGTTCGCCAAACTGGCTGGCAAATAATTAACTGCGGCCAGTTCGCTGGTCCGTTCAGGCCAAAATTTTTATTGTGCACACATGAGGGCGCAATACGCGTACATTTATTGCCTCTATATCCATTCAATAATGTTTGCCACGTTAAATATATGAGAGGCTGCGGCCGTACTTATTTATTTTTTTAATTACGCGCCCGTTTAAAGTTCACTGCACAAGTGCACCACTAATTTATGAGCGGAGGGCGGAGCAGGCAGGGCGGCACAAGAAGATGACAGCCGAATAAATAAAATATCAAATTGCCACAGTTGGAAATGCAAAAGGCCGAAAGCCAAAGTGAAAGTTTTTCTCTCTTTCGCTCTCTTCGCCCGAAATCAATGTGGCAAGAAAGTAAACACTTTGAAATTGTGCACCGAAAGCGTCCACTGACGGCGACAGCAGCGTAACGAATTGCACACACACACACAGATACACACACAGACGCCCACACACACACACACACACACACACACACACATAAACGCCCCCTCTGCGTTTCAGCCACTCGACTATGAAATCAAAATGGATGATGGGCGAAATGAAAATGGAATTTTTAATGAGTTGGCGCTGGCAAAGGCCAAACGAGCACGCAAAACAATGGCGACGTAGGCGTAGGCGGCTGCTGCGCTCACTCAAATGGGCGTGGTCAGCCAACTGGCTCTGGCTCTAGGTCTGGCAGCGAGCACTCTTTAAAGCGTAGTGCGATATATGTATGAACAGCTTCAACTCACTCATTTAATTAAGTGAGGCGAGAAATCATCTGATGTATATAAATTTAACTGAGTGTCTGATGAGCAACATTTGGACTGAAATGATTAGAGCTAGAAGCTCACATTCTATGTGCTATTTATTTCAAATTTAAATGAAAATTCACAGCAGAGCTACTTCATGTACTTTTTAGATTGTGAGTTAGGGTTGTCTGAATTTTTTGATTTTGAATTTTAGACCTATTTTCTAAATTAAAAGCAACAAATTGAACTGTGCTAAGTCAAGAACAGTAAAAACTATCTAAGCCAAAAATCCTCTTGGGTGGACAGTTTCTGTTCGTCCATAATTTGTTACTCCTTCTCAAAACAATTGCACCTCTCTTGGGCGGACGCCCTTTTTAGCTTCCTTTTAAAAGTTCACCTCCCTAACATGCCTATTCATTATTCTTAAATTAAGATCAAATTAATTTTAAATCACGTCCCTTATAAAGAGCGCAGAGTTTTCACTGTAGTACATTATGATTTTTTAATTTATAATTATTATAAAGAATTATAAATTAAAATAAAATATATGATTTTTAAATATATTTTTAATTTTTCAAGAATTTTTTGATTTACATAACATATTCTGTAAATCTTAAATTTAAATAATTGCAATGCCTTATAAATCAGTACAAAACAGATTATTGATACAAATTCTAGTTTATTTCACTATTTATTTTCCAAATTTTTAGTTTAAGTAAGTTTGCAGAGTTTTCAGTTGAGTTTAACTCAACATCAGAGTACGCTAAATTGTACATAATGCCAGAAGAGGAAACGCGAATGGGCGTGGTAACCGTATCACAGGTGAGCGTTCAATGAGTGCACATATAAGCTGATCCTTCGATCCATCGATCCTTCAACGTGATCCTTAGTTCGTGGCGGCCCTGGCAGTTGCGATGTGCTCCTTTTGCATTGGCTTCACGTCCGCCTATACCTCGCCGGCCTTGCCCTCGATGTCCGACCCGAAGGTCACCGACTTCGAGGTGACGCCACAGTCCGCCTCCTGGGTGGGTGGCGTTATGCCGCTGGCCGGATTAGTTGGCGGCATCAGCGGCGGTCCGCTAATCATGTACCTGGGCCGCAAGCTGACCATTCTGCTGACATCGATCCCGTTCATTCTGGGCTGGCTGCTCATTGCCCTGGCCCAGTCGATAGCCATGGTGCTGGGCGGGCGCGCCCTCTGCGGTCTGGGTGTGGGCATCGCCTCACTGGCGGCACCCGTCTACCTGGGCGAGACGCTGCATCCGCTGGTGCGCGGCACTCTGGGCTTGCTGACAACGCTGCTGGGCAATCTGGGGCTGCTCATATGCTTTGTGATTGGCTGGAAGACCACCTGGTCGCAGCTGGCCTTCATCGGCGCCGGCTTGTGTCTGCCCTTTGTCGTGCTGATGATCTTTGTGCCGGAAACACCGCGTTACTATCTGTCCAAGGGCAAACCGGAGAAGGCGGAGAAATCGTTGAAGTGGGCGCGACGCAAAGATGCGGATGTCAATGGTGAACTGCAGCAGCTGGCGGGGACCAAGAGCGAGGACACTGGCGACTCCAAGGATACGTGCAAGGAGCTGTGTGCCAAGCGCAATCGCAAAGCCATTCTCATCTCAATCTTCCTTATGGTTTTTCAGCAGCTGAGCGGCATCAATGCGGTCATCTTCTATACGGTGATGATCTTCAACGACTCGGGCTCAACCATTGACAGCTATGTGTGCACCATAATTGTGGGACTGGTCAATCTCATAGCCACATTCATAGCCACTGTGGCCATTGATCGAGTGGGTCGAAAGGTGAGAGTAGTTATTGATATTCGAATAGTGTAGACCTGAACTCCGATCTGATCTGTCGACCCAACAGATACTACTCTACATCTCCGCTGTGGCCATGATCATCACACTCGCCGTATTATCCATATTCTTCTATTGCAAGTCCAGGAAGATGAACACTAGCGAATATGGCTGGATACCGCTGGCCAGCTTTGTCATCTATGTGATGGGCTTCTCCATGGGCTTCGGTCCCATACCCTGGCTGATGATGGGCGAGATTCTGCCGGCACGTATCCGTGGACCAGCTGCCTCGATTGTCGTCGGCGTTAACTGGGTGGGCACTTTCATAGTGACCAAGACGTTTCAGGACATGATTGGTTAGTGCAGAGTTTGAAGAGATTGTGATTTCCATATGCAATAATGCAATTCCCATGCAGATTTGATTGGCACCCATGGCGCCTTTGCTGTATTTGGTATCATCTGTGTTATTGCATTGATCTTTGTCATCTTCTTTGTGCCCGAGACGAAAAACAAAACACTCGAAGAAATCGAGGCAGAGCTGACGGGCTGACGGGAACAGAATTTCACTGGATGTGTAAATTATGCTTGGAAATTGTATTTATAGTTTTTCGCTCTTTTGAATACATATACAAATCATCTTTGCTGCATTCATCATTACATCACTGCTGAACGAAATTCGCACAGCTGTTTGCCCCACAAAACATGAGCATTAATTTGTGTTTTTATTTTTCTTGGCTGGCGCATAAAGAAAACTTAATATGGCCAGTTTCACTGGGCATAAGGAAAACCAACTGAACGATCCACACACATAAATTTGCCACGCATTTTTATGTCTTGCTCATTTTATTTTTGTTCTGCTTCTGGTACTTTTTATACCCTGCAGCCATTAAAAAGGCTGTAAAAAACGTTGTGTTACTTGTGTGCATGAGAATCGCATAGAAGGGCGTCGTTTAAGAGAGCAACGTGTAAATGTTATAGTTACATTTTTAAAATGTGTTGCTTTTTTTAAGTATTAGAGTTTACAGCGTATGTTTTAGTCTATCAGTTGTGTGCTGCTGCTGCTGCGCCAGTGCTTGCATTTTATTACATTTAGGGCTAATAAAACTTGCCACCTTGCTGCCCGTGCCAAGCTGCTTAGTCTGGAAGTCCCAAAGACTTTGGCAGCGGAGTCAGAAAATGATGTTTTGTAGTACAAAGTTGAATCGTAAATAAAATTATGCCTGTGTGTGTGTGTGAGTGTTTTGTATGCGAGTACGTGATTTTGTCTCTGGCCAGAAGAAGAAGAAGTGCAAAACTAAAATCATAATTCGAGAAAACGACGTTCAATAAAATATGGCAAAAATAGCAAAACGCATAGCGCACACAAATTTGCGGTTTCGAGCACGTTGTGCCTGAGAAGCATTGCGGTTCGCTTGAGAAATCTATGACAGTGTGGCAATGTGGCACTGTGGCAGTGTGGCACAGATAGAGACTTGCCACATTTATGACTCGTTGTTAGCGCTGAGTGTACACGGACAGTGCTGAATAATGTACGCACCAGAGAAGACAAGTTGCAGGCTGAGATACTAATCGGACAAGAAGGCAGCAAGCAAGGATTGCCTCGTAGACAGCAGAAAGCTGACTGCTGTGTCACTCTCTGGCTGGCTGGCTGGCTAAGTAAAGAGTGTTTAGCTATTTACGAGTCGGTTGCCATTAGATAGTAGCTGCTAAAAAGTTTCGGGGCCCCCGTCTTCTTTAAATGGCATTAAATTACGCGGCAAGCAAAGTTTTGACAAAAGTTTAAGACTGCGAGTGGAAATCAGATACAGATGCGGATACACAAAAGTGCCTCCGCCTGGGAATAGAAATGGGGCAATGGCAATGCAAGACAGAGACAGACAGACAGAGAGAGAGAGGGAGAGAGAGGGAGAGAGAGCGGCAGACAGCGCCTTTCCAACTATGCAAACTCCGACTGCACGGCTTGGCTGGCAATGAATAAAATCAAGATAAACTACTCACAATATTTACTTTTAATTGGAGAAGTTCAAAGAATAAACAAATACCAGCGCGTAGGCGTTGAAAAAACAAAAGCAAATGCAAAAAACCAACAGCAAAGTTTTTGTTTTTGTGCCACATCGATTGGGCCAAAAGACCTAGATTAACACTTTAAGCACAGCTTTAACAAACATTAAACCTAAAGCTTGGAATATTTAACGTCAAATTAAAAGTCAGACAACATTTTTCACATTTTGTTGTCTGAAATGCAAACGAGACTGGTCTGCAGTTCTCTTTAATACTTCGTTTTTTTTTTTGCCTAACTGGTAATTAAAATATGCCCAGAGTTTGGGTCCTTTGGCGGCAGGACCTCGCAGCGAGGTCAAATGCAATCAAAGTGCGCTCTTGTGGCCGGCAAATCGTCGTCTAATGGCAAAGTGCGAAGCTCTCTCTCTCTCACTCTCTCTCTCTCTGTCTCTCTGCTTTTGCTGCCACACTGTCTGCGATAATCTTGAAGCAGTTGGCCAAAGAGAATTTTAATTGGATGAGCAGAAACGGAGCTGAGCTTGTTTACCAGTTGTTCAACTCAACTGAGCTGGAATGCCACAGAGTTTTTCCTATTTAATATAAAAATAGTAATTTTATAAGAGCAACTCTCAAGAGCACACTTTAAAGCAGATAGAATTATTTTTTTAATTTTTGCATTCTCAAAATTGTTTGACAATTTTTTATAATTTTTTCCTAACTTCTTTCTTATGAAATTTAAAGCCATGGAGTTTATTTTGCAAAATATGAGAAAATAGCAATTTTAAAAGCGTGTCAAAAAGGCTTGCAGACATTTCTACAAGTCTCACATATTTTTTTTATATATAAATATGTATATTCCTTTACAAATTGCTGCATTTTCTTTTATTGCCATTTTTGCATAATATTTTTTTCTATAAGAAATGGAATGCCATAGAATATCTATTTAATTAAAAGCAAAGATAGAAATGTTATAAGAATATATTCTTGGATATACATGCCCGCTTTAAATCCACTCCTTAAGCTTAATATGAATCGAGGTATAAAATATTTTCAAATATTCCTTAACAAATTTCTCTACATTCTTTTAACTGGTTCTATTTAGCTGCAATGGAATGTCTGACAATTTATATTTATTTAAATGCAAAAATATAAATTGTATAAGATATTCGTAGATATATACATGTATATAGATATCACATGCTTTAAATCAACTCTTTAAACGAGACAGGAATATTTTTATAAATTCCTTCAAAACTTGTTCTACATACTTTTAACTTGTCCCATTTAGCTCACATTATAACTTTTGCTCAACAAACTGAGCTGTATTTAAAGGACCTGCACCACTGATGTCCTTAGGGGTGGGAGGCTGTGGCAGGTGGGGCAGATGGGGCTCTTTAAAGACCACGTCGCCGGCGGCGTCTGTTGAGGCAGCTTGTCTGCAGCTGAAAACTGTGTCAACGGAGCTATTTGCTCCAAACGGTTGCTACTTACTTGAATTTTGCTACTTTTTTTCTGCTGCTGCTGCTGCTGCTGCTCTTGCCGTTGATGGTGACATAAATATGTATGTGGCGCCACATAGCCTTCCCAAAAGGACCCCCCTTCCCCAACCCCACTCATTTGCAGGTAACAGCCGCGTTGCTCATAAATGTAAACTTTTTCGGCTAGTTTCATGTAATTATTGGCTGTGCCCGGCGAACTGAGTAATGTTTATGGTGGGTATGGGGTGGGTGTTGGGGGCATGGTCTCTATAAGGACGTTTGTGTAGCCTGGCATATGATGAGCTTTTGGCCGCCGTTCCGTGCGTTTGCCAGAATCAACAGACTGTGACATTTTTCACGCAGCTTTTGCGTTTGAGTTGATTGCCAATTTAATCGGCACACAATTTCCGCGAGCGGAGGCGCTGAGTGACGATTAGCGGAGAGTGCGCGTGGCAGCTACGATACGGAGTCCCGTTAAAGATCTTTGCAACGGGATTTCTCTGACGCTGCTGCTGAAATGCCCTCAACTTGTATGGCAATATGTACGTGGCATGAAAGTGGTTGAGTGTGTATCAGTGTGTGTGTGTGTGTGTGTGCGTGTGTGTGTGCCGGATATTTTATTTATTTTGCGCTGCGAGCGAGTCCTGGCTGTGGCATGTATGTGTGCGTGCCCGTGTCCTGGTCGCGCCACATAATTCCGAAACGTGCCTTGCATATGTTTGCTGCCCAGCATTTTGCTCTCGCTCTCTCTCTCCTTTTTTTATATCTGTGTGCCCTAGCTGAAAGGACATGTAGTGGAAGTTCACGCAAAAAATGTATAAAGGGCAAGAAAATTTGAATTGCGTTCAAAGCGACTGCTGTCAAAGTCGCGAATGCCACTCAATTAACTTAGCGCAGCAAAAAGTGTCAAAGCAAAGTGCAGCAAACTGTTGCAACAAGCCAAATAAGCCGCATGTAAAACAGATTTCCTTTTTTTGGGGGTGAAAATTTGATCTCAGTTTCGTTGCGAGTTGCTTTGGCACTGTGGCATCAGTGCTTGAAAGGATTTGCAGATTTGCAGTCAATTTAATTGTTAATTTGACGCAAGTGGCGAATGAGTTGGGCGGGGCAAAGGGATCAAGTATACGCAGCGTATTCACTTTTGGCACTGCCTTCACTTTCAGCGAGTGTGTGTGTGCTAGTGTGTGTGTGTGTGTGTGTGTGTTTGCTCAGCTCACATGAAGTCAGTTGTTGGCGGCATTTCTGAGGTTTGCATTGCCTTTCCCTCGCTTTCTCGTTGTCCTGTCATGTTTTTTGTGTGTCGCTCAGGTGGCTGCCATTTTGTGCCACACACACACTCACACACACACCTACGCACACACACATACTCAATCATTGCCCACACACACGTTTTTGGCTCTATGCTTTATGCTTTTTTTTGCATTTTAATTTTTTTTTTGCGCAGTTTTTTTAAACGAGTTTTTCTTTGTTTTTCAAAGATTTTTTTTGTGTTTGCCTGCACACACACACACAACAAATAGACTTTTAAATATTTTTGCACTAAATTTATCTGACGGTTTGGGGCGTTCACACATTCGCATGGCCAGCGATAAGATTTATGACAAAGCACCTGCAGCTGCGTGTTGCATGCCACAAGGGAACTGCAAATGGGAAATGGCAAATGCGAAATGCACACAAAGACTGACTGGGACTATGACTATGACTATGACTATATGGAGTGTACAATTTTCATATGCACACATTTGTTTTGTGACATATTACACGCCTCACGCGCATCAAAACTAAATCATTTAGCCGGGCACTTTATTAGGGATGCTCGGATGGAGTTCTTTTTTAAAGGTGTACATAAAAAGATGTGTATACTCCACTAATTGAACGCCTGAATAAATACGGAAATTAGCAGCAGAAGCAGAAGCAGAAAAACGGAATCAAAATCAACAATATATACATATTATCAGCTAGTTGCTAAAAAAGAGTAGCATACTTTTTGTAAGGCTTTCGTTTTGTTTATCATAGCCCAGAATAAATCCGCCCACACTGTTTGATATTAAGTCATAATTATCTTTCGGCACACCTTTGGGAATTCGGCGCATATTTGGAGCACTTTGAAGCTATTTTTATCAAGTATCTTATTATCAAAGTGGATTTTTGTTTTTTGCGCCACCAACGACATTTGATTTTCCACATTTCGAAGCTCTTGTTTATTTTGGCTGAACTTGCTCAAGGATTTGCGCAGTGGCATTTAATTTAATGTATTAGTGTAGTTGTTTCTTTTGAACATTTCTATTACTTGCTGCACAAGTGTTAACCATTTATCACTCTTTTCACTCGGCTCCATTTGTAGTTGCTTTATGTTTATATTGCAATTTAGTGCAAACAGCAACAGTGGGCGACAGCTGTATACTTACTTGCATATATGGAAATTTATTTGCATTGCGAATTCGCGCCGAAAATGTGCAATGCAACTTTTCGCATATTTCACAACAACAATAAACTTGAGCAATTTCAAGTTCTTTGGCAGTGTTTGCATTGCTTTGCTGTGCTGAATTTATAACGCAAACTTTTACATTTTGCAAATCATTTTTAACACCTGCGGCAGGTTAAAGTTCAGCAGAGCAGCGCAGCGCAAAAACTTTGCGAATTAGAAGAAGGCAAGGCAACATTTTCATATTTATGTATATCTCCAGCCATTTAAAATGAGTTAAGCCGTTAATGGTACAATAATAATAATAGCAGCGGTGGCAAGGCGCAACAAAAGCGCTGAGCCTGATGTCAGGACGAGATACTCCTGGCTTAACACACACAGAGACAGCAACAACAACAAATGCGGTCATGAAAACATAATGCGAATCCCGATCGGAGACGCAGGCAGAGGAGCAACACATGTCCTGGCTGGTGGGTTTTGGCCCAGATGCGGGCCAAGAGATGCGCAAGATGCTGACCACAAGCAAATGACAAGATTTATGGCCAAGTAATCGACATTGCCAGCCCATAAATCTGAGCATAGGTTCGAATGTCAAAAGGCCCCTGTCCCGGAGGTGAAACTAAAAGCTAACCCAACGGAAATTAAAGCCAAATTTGAATTGTGCCATAACTTTCAGTCATGCTCGATTTTTGCTCTTAATTAAACTATTATTTTCAATTTAGAAATTGGCAAAATTTTATCAGAAAACTTTTGTGCTGTGGCCTAGACTTTAGCCAGGTTATGAAAACTATAAAATTTTAATGGAAATTTATTCGACAGACTCAAAAACACTATATAGGTTATGCATTTTCAATATCAGACTTGATAAGCCTAAATTTTAATCATTAAAAATGTGTGAAAGTCAGTTTTGGATACATTAAACAGTTTCACTTCGCATCCTTTTAACATATGCATCATAATTCTAATGAACATCATCATTAAAGCTAAATTTAATGTATTGATGTGAAAGCAACAACAAAAACTATATTAAGCTTACCAAAAAACTTTTTGGCAAGCTGTACCAAAAAAAAGAAACATGAATATACCCAGCCATTAAGCAAACAAATAAAAAAAAACTGAAAAGTTTCTAAAAAAAAAGAAAAATGGCGAAATAAGCTTTGCAAGCCCTGGAAAATCTCAAGCAGATTTGCAAACAATTTACCCAAAAAGCAAAAAATAAAGTATGGGAAAATAAATGCGCAACGTTACCAAAATGAGATGAAAAGTTGCATCGCAACTCATTTGGTCAGTTTTTTAATGGATTGTTCAGTGTGCACTTTGTACGCTTTTTAATTAAATGTGTTAAGAGTTAAAGTTCGGCACTTAGTACGCTCTAAAAGCCGCCTACAAAACATGTTTGCTAAACTACTTGCCAAAGACAATTTTTGACAGTTTTAAAGAGCTTAGCATATTTTATAAACATCAAGCATCAAGCAACCGGCGAAATGAAGGAAAACCGAAAGGGTTTCTGTGGGCACACTTGCATGGTCCATTTAATGGCCAGAGTGCCAAATAAGTTTTTAAGGGACTCACGTACATCCATATGCCCAGATACTGTGGCAAGCCATAAAGTAGAAAGGAGCTGGGGGAGTGAGGATTGGGGATTGGGAAATGGGGATTGGGAATGGGAATGGGTAACCGTAACCACATCAGAAGGCGCCGGGCGATGTTTGCTTTCAAATTAATTACAAGTTGAGTATGGGCGCCAGACCCAAAAGTCATTCGTGGACATCATCATCGACATGGACAACGACATCTGAAATGCTTGAAATCCGAGTTGTAATTACCTCTTGGCACCCGCAAAACATATAATTAACTTAATGATAACGGTTCGAGGGGCGCTTTCGGCGCTTGAATTGTGCTCAGTTGTGTTAATGGCTTCCGGCGTGTGCGAAAATAGCTGATATGCTGCCCTCGACCCTCGACTGGCATCCCTTATATTCTTGTATCCTTATGTCCTGGGTGTCCTTGTTAACGGCATGTGTAATTGCCGGCAATGTGGCCGCTGCCGTCGCCACTTGTGAAATCTTAAACTTTTCAATTAATACGCTCGACTTGCAACACTTCATTGGCCAAAAGACATTCGCTTTATTTTTGCTTATTTATTGGCCATAAATTTTAAAAAACATGGCCATCATTTGCACCTGTGCTGCAGCCAAATAACAACAGCAAAAGAAACTTTCTGCAAGTGCTTTCCGCTGGCTCTCGAAATTTTATATTATTTATTTGTCTGTGGTAGCGGACATAATTAAGTATTAGCCACGCGAAATATGTCACAAACACAGAAATGAAATCTCGTTTCACAAATTAATTGGCCAAAAACTTACATTACTCGTTGCGGTTGAGTTTTGGCCCCGCAATGATGATGATGAGAAGACGGTGAATATAAGCAGCTAGCAGACATATATATATATATATATATATTTTGTGTGTGTGTACATAAGCAATTAACCTAATGATAAAGAGGTTGCTCATGGCTCATGGCGGTTTGAGCAAATGAAATAGTGGCGAAAGGCGACTTCTTGCTTTTCGCCCTCGTCATTAGCCGCAAAATTGTTGCATTTGTTGTTGGTGTATATATGTGTTCGTCTGCTGATGAATATGGCCAATAGAAGTCAGACTCTGTATAAACACAGATATAAATGTAATTAAATATATATATACACATATACTACATACTATATATATATATTTCCCTTGACGACGCTGACCAACAAAAGTAAAGAACTCATTTTTCGTCACTCAGTAATTGCATATTTGAGAAGCAAGATAATGATGTTAATGTTGTTGGATGATGATGATGTTGATGTTGACATCGCTGGCTCAGACGGCATATTACAATTACTTGTCTCTCCAGCTGTGCGCCTTTTCATATTGTCCCCAGATCGTATGCCAAGTTTTAGTGCCTAATTAAAAGCATGTCCTGGCCAAGCTGGCGTCGCTTAATTTATGCAATATTTTGACATTTGGCTATTGTTGAAGACATACTCACAGTTTTTATTACATAGCCAAGACTTGTCACAGCCAGGCACATAAACAAGCAAATTAAAATTCAAGTTTAGCTAGCACAAAACTATAGCTCAAGCTTAAAAGAATAGTTCATATGAGTATGTCAAAGTAAAAATGCTTAACTTGGCTGTTTTTAACAAAGAAAATTGATAAACATACTTGTGTATTTAAACATAACTCAGTAGACGATGCTAAAATAATCTGTGTTAGCTAAAAAGAAATATATATACAAATGTCTTATTATTTGTAAGCTAGCTAACAGAGCATAAGTAGTTATAGAGACTTTTTGAAGCATTTAAATTTTGATATTTGTCTAAAAATTCTGGTATAAATTGAAAGTGCATCGAAATGGATCCAGATCTAGATGTGGATGGCCCCACTAAGCCAATTGGCGGAGAGAATACACTTAATCTAAACAATGAGCGACTCGACTGCGAGCATCTTGGTGAGTGAGATATATATATATATATACACATATATGATAACTATAAGAAATCTGTGTACTTTCATAGACGAACTAACCGAGAGATGGGTGGATCCAAACAGGCCTTCCTTTTTCACTGTGCTGCTGCGCTTCTTTGGCAACATATTCGGTATGTATTTGCATCTTATATCTGAGAAATAGCTGAACTAACTGTATATGTTTGCAGTGGATTGCTTCCGAGCCATATTTGCCTAGACGAAGATCCTAAGCATTGTGCATGTGCAAAATATTGTATACATTTTTGGGAAATATATATAAAGAAATTACTGTATAGAACTATCTTTTATTTATGGCATATTCGAAATTCACAAATTGGATTACAGTTTTTTATCCTCCCATCTATATATGTATATCTGCAATTTCACCAGAATCAATGACAAACGACTTCAGTGTGCACGGGCATTTTGCAATGGCAGCTCTGCAGACTCGACAGAATTTCGAGAACGTCCTTCAGAAATCTCTCCAGATTTTCCGGTGTGCGAAAGACATCCTTCTCAATTTTCAATTTCTCGGCATCCCAAATCTGCCAGCGACGCATGCTGGCAATAACATCGCCACAGAAATCACGATGCAATTGATTGTGCTTATCAAGGATCTGCATGATCTTATTGCGCCGCTTCCCTGCAATCTCAAGTGTTAGTTGCTAAAACATATCTGGATAGCTTTAGCTCTCTACTCACTTTCAGCCAGGCTATAGTTGAGCTTCTTGGTGTGCACATCACGCTGCGACTCATCGTAGTTGGCAATGATCTTATACATACGCCTGTCCATGTCCTTTGTCTGAATAATGAACTCCTCGCAGTGGCTCTTGCAGGCGCCCTTATAGTTGGGCCCAGCGAACGGCACCTCAGTATAATGGGCGGCGTCCTTGAACTTCTTGCGCTGCTTGTCCAGCAACTGCTTGCGATTAATCATCGTGTTGTGCACGCGTCCGTTGTGGAAGCGATAGTTGATGCTGGCCAGCAGTTTCTCCACGCGCGACAAGCAGCTATAATAATATGTGATAAAATGTGATAATATATAATAATATATAAACTATACAATAATATATAATAATATACAATATATAATAATATACAATAATATATAATAATATATACTAATATATTATAATATATAGAAATATATAATAATATGCAATAATATCTAATCAGATATGCTCCCGTTTTCGAATTCACTCACATTTTGCGGATTCGGATTCAATCCACGTGCAAATACAATGGGGATTAAAAAGTAATTGGCAACATTTAAAAATAAAAGCAACTATTTTATGTCAAATGTTATTTCTTATACTATATTCTGTAAAGTTTCAAAATTGTTTTTCAAAATAATAACTAAACTTAGACTAGAACAAGTAAGAGTGCTCTAGTCGGGAGTGCCCGACTACGAGATACCCTGAACCCAGTCCTTACAATCATTCGTACTACTCTAAACACACACATGCTGCAGTACAAGCAGTGCAAGCGGTTTAAGCAGTTAGCTTGCTTTTTCGCTGAGCCCCACACAATGGAAAGTTATATCTTGAATAACTTCTGCGTTTATTGTCCGATCTTATTGAAATTTTTGGGGCAAATAGTTGTCAATAGTATGTGTGACCAAACCAAATTGCAAGGTCGTACCTTCAAAGATGGGTTTTTTGATCTTTTGGGGGGTTTGGGGGGTGGTATCCAAAAAGTGAAATATTTGTTACATGTGTATGCTATTCGAGACTATACATGCTAAATTTGGGGTCTCTAGCTCTTATAACTTTGAAGTTATGTCCCAAAAACGCTGGTCTTAAATCGAAATTTATCGATAACTCTTAAACGGTACGAGTTATCGATAAAATGAAATAAACTTCATCTGTCCCGGGATTAGGAGAACTTATGTTCCAAATATGAAGTCTCTAGCTCTTGTAGTCTCTGATATCTGTGTGTTCATACAGACGGACGGACGGACGGACAGACAGACAGACGGACATGGCTAAATCGACTTGGCTGTTGATACTGATCAAGAATATATATACTTTATATGGTCGGAGATGCTTCCTTATGCCTGTTACATACATTTGCACAAAACCATAATACCCTTTTTACCCATTTTTAATGGGTTCAGGGTATAAAAAGATAAACGAATTCACATAATTTGAATTCACCGCATTTGCGAATTCACTAAAAATATATAAAAGAATATATATAATATTCTAATTTAGATTGAAATTGGCATCAAACAAACACTTATTAATATCTTAGACATCTTATTAAGAACTACCCTACTCCTGTACCTTATCCTGTACCTATTCCTGTACCTAGTACTGTACCCTTCTCCTGTACTTACTCCAGTACCTACTACTGTACCTACTGCTACCTCTACTTACTGTGAGTTGCGCAGCGAGTAGACGCCCGGAATGGCGTAGGTGCGCATCAGATAGTGCAGCTTGAAGGCCACACAGTACAACAGGTCCTCGGCGGCACAGGTTTGCATTTTGCGCAGTCCGTGCATATCGTGCACTGTCTGCCGAATCCACCAGCCGCGGAAGAGTGCCTGGATCTTCGTAGCTGCCTTGTTGAAGTGGGCAATCATGGCGGTCTGCAGCTTCTGCTCAATGAACGACATGTAGTTCTTGCGTACTCGGAAGCCACGCCACCAGCGCTGGATGGTGATCGCTGCCTTCGTCCTCTTGTCATACATGAGGCGACTGAGGTAACCGCGCCAGTTTTTTTGTATAGTCCGTGCGGCCTTGAATTGTGTATAGTCCATGATGAGCAGGGAAGTGCTGCGAATGGATATGAATACAGTGAATATACATAAATGCAGAGAAACGTATATGACAGTCTTTTAACAGAAACAAGCAGCGATAAGTCTGCCAGGTGCCTAGAAAACATCCTCCAAGACTTCAAACTCCCATAACTTTGTCAAAACAGATCAGATTTTCGTTTTGATCATGGTTTGACCTCTATTTGCATTCTGCATTTACATCTGCAGCACTTACGATTCGATTTCAAATTCCCTATCAAGCACAAGACCGCAGCGATTACTTATTTGCTGTGCATACTTACCGATCAAGCTGCTGCTCCTGCTGACTTGAGGATTCAATCTCCTCCTCGTCCTCATTGCTACTGAATAAGAATAAGTAATCTGTTGAGTCGATTCACCAATCCACATGAGCTTACTTACGCCGCTGAATTGTGGTCCGTTTGGCGACGACTTGCATGCATCATAGTATGCTTATCGAAAAAAATGGTCATATTGCTCTTTTGTTTTTAAATACTTATTGCATTTGTTATCGAATGCTGTTTCAATATGTGCGGTCTTGTTTTGGATATTGTCTGCTGTGTGTATATATTTTTGAAAATTTTGTCGAACAATTGTTTTGTATGTTATTTGACTTCCTTTTCGATTGAATAGTCTAGTATATTTGGAATTAGTATGCCTGGCAAAGTTGATCTAATCGTGTTGTCTTATACATATATTGGCCTATTATGTGTGCATAAATCTTCAGAGAGGAGTCCATGTTTGGAAGAGACACTCGTATTTTATGCAGCTGTGCGCTTATCACACAATTTACGAGCACATGTATCCTTGGAGCATCTTTGTAGCCAGCGGGCATAATGCCGCCATAAACAAGCGAGCGAGCACAGCTAGAGTTGCATTTAATTGAATTGTGTATTTGTGCGCTGAGTCCCCAGCACGGGATTCAGATTCAGATTCGGATTCAGTGGCATTCGGGCAATCAATGTGGAGCCATGTGGCAATGTGGCACATCCTGGCCGCAAGGCGCCACAGCTGAGATTTGGCATTTATGATGCCCTTGACACGATTGTGGCGCCTCTAATTGTGCTAATGCTGACAAATGGCACCTGGGCCAATGCTGCAACAGGGCCAAAGTAAAGGTCAAGTTGTGCATTGCAGTGTGTTGTGGCTGGCGGCATACTGAATCCTGCTGAATGGGTAAACGTGAATCCTGCCTGCGGCTTGTCAGCCATAAATTTTGCAATATTTTTCGAGTCGAGTTTGCTGCTTTAAATGAAAATCGATACGTGTATAACCTACATTGTCAGGCCGGCTTCCGGAATGATATTCTCCTCTTTTTTTTCGGTGGTGGTCTTCCTGTGGCTCTCCCACTCCGCCCACTCTGCCCACCGCCATGCTCATTATGCGCCACAAATGAACCACACACAAACAACGGAAATGAGTCGGAAATTCTCATTTATGGCGCCCTTGACGCCATTCGCTGTTTCCACTATCCTATCTATTGCCTGTCCCTGTCCCTGTCCCTACTCCTGCTGCTGCTGCTGCTGCTCCTGCCTGGCAGTCAGCTGACAAGTTGGCACTGGTCTCTGTTACAGATTCAGCTCCTGATTCCGCATCTGATTGCTGCGGCCATGAGATTTATGTGCTCTCATGATATTGACGATGATGATGCGGCGACTGCTGCTCCTCAGACCTCAGCTTACTCTTGCCACAGCTCTTCTCATGTTGATTTTGCGGTCGCTGGCCAATATCATTGTCAGCACTGTGACCCAGTAACTGAAATTGCAGCAGAATATGGCCAAGAGTCGCGCCAAGCCTGAAATACAAGTAGTTGACATGTTGAAAGCTTTGCCAGCACTTTAAGCTATTTAAAATTAACCAGTTGGAGAAATTAGGAAATTCTTGCATTAAGTGTAAAATGATCCAATTGCTTTTTGAACTAATAATTTTGTTCACGAAATAACAACAGAATGTACAAATATTTGTATTATTTTTATAATTTGTTTACCTTTTTTGTATGTAAATATTCTGTACCTATATAAATAGTTCCAGCATAATATATTTGCAGTCTAATGTACCAATATAAATTATTCCAGTCAACTTTATTTTAGTTACATTAAATCAATTCAATTACAGTCAATAGTAAATAATTATATATACTTCAAACACATCTGCCCAAAATTAAAGAAAATTAAATTTTAAATGATCAAAAACTATCGCAATAATTTTGGTACAATCGTACCAAATGTGGCAACAACACACACAGAGATGTTAAACCAAAATAGAACTAGTTCCTCTATTTCTGTCTGCCAACTTTCTCGCATCTGCCTAGTTTAAGCATATACTTACATGTGTATAAATACACATATATGTATATACTTTTAGCAAAGTTGCGCACAAGCCTTGATGTCCTGCTCCTTCGATTTGCCATTTAGCCTGTGGACCGCGACGTGGCACGAAATTTATACAGAGCACGAGGCAATAAGGACAACAAGGTTATTCACCCACGCGCCTCTGGCCAGCAGCAGACAAAAAGTTTTCCAGCACCCATCTATCTGCATTTATGGCCACGTACACAAATGCCTCTCAGCCGGAGTCCTTTTCGGGGTCCCAAAGTGTTTGCGGTCTGTGCTGTGGATAGTTTAACCATTGTGACCATTGTGCGCTTATAGAATTTCTGTAAATTAGTTTTTACACCTGACTGATTGCTGTGCTTTGTGGATATATATATATATACATATATGTTTGACTTGAGACACATGTTGTTTGAACCCACGATGCATGAACTTTATTTAATTGCTTGATTGCTGTTTTAATTGAATTGAACTGAATTGCAATTCAATCCGAGATATGCTGCATCAGGTCTAGACTGGCAAGTCAGCGAATTATTTCGAATATATATTTCCCCCCACTCTTCGAGTGTAACTTACAAAGTAGCTTGCCTTTAAATTCGTATATTGTGTAAATATTGCAACATTTTTGGGTTCGCCACACATTTTATGGCAACTGAAAGGGAAAACTGGCAACATTTTCACGGGGCGGCGACCGTTCCTAAATCTAATTTGAAAAGTACTAACCCGTAACGCAGCAATGGCCATATATCAAAAGCAAGTTACACACACACACACACACACACACACACACACACACACACAGCTACACCTACGGCCGTAGATTTCTACGAATTTACGAGCTACCCAAAAAGAGAAAATCATGTTTGGCTATAAAATTTGTCTGGGCAGCTGGGGTGGCCATATTGCGAATCTGTAGTATAGCAGGCAGCAGGAAGCTGCATCTGAGCAATCCAGGTGTCCCCTGTGCTGTTGTTCTTTTGTGCACATAAATGTCCGAAAGTCAGCGAGTGGGTTTTCGGGTGGCAAATTGAAACGACAGCCACTTGAAGCAGCTGCCAACCAAACCTTGTTTGTCACCGGCTGCGCTTTTTGATTAATGCACTCGACACGTTGCCGGCGACAGTTTCCCCAACTTGATTCAAATAAATATTAAAGATCATGTTGGCATTGCCTTCAGACAAACACACACTAGAATTGCTTGCTCGGACACAACGGCAAATACAATTTCGGAATCATGGAGTACATACTCATTGGCGATAAGGTCAGCATTATCCGCACCGATGGACGTGTCCATGGCGCCGTAGTCAACCACAAGAACGTGGCCACACAGACGGTCACAGCTGTTTGGACCGAGGACAATAAGCTAATGGGCAAGGATATACGCTGGGACGATATAATGGCACTCAATCCCCATCTAACGGAACGCTTGCCGTGCTCCGATGATGATCTTCTAACCGCTTCGGAGGCCCTCAGCAATGATGAAGACTATTTGACGCCGCCTGAGGCAAATTCGAATGAGAATGCAGATTAAATTCTATATTGAGACTTAAGAATTATAATAGTAGTTGCAGAGAACAGAGAACAGCAAATTAAAGTTGTTATTATTGAACTATGGCTTCTTCTGCATAACTTATTGAATAAAAATACAGTTTGATGAAGCGCAAAGAGAGAGAGAGAGAGAATGAGTGAAAATTGCATGTCCTGTTGAGTTTTTTGCTAGTTATAGTCTTTCACATTGCTCCGCTCAAGTTTCACTTCAAATCACCCAGGTGAAATAAAAAACTTTTTGCCCTTTATATTGGCCATTCTGGAAAAGTAAGCAACTTGCCGCGAGTTTCAGTTTTTTTCTTCTCGCTCGGATACAAATTTATGAGCGACCAAAGTGTAATCAAGACTGTGGAACAAAGGAACGAAGAAAAAAGAAAACAAACTGCCAGAGAGAGCAGGTTGGATTTGTTAACTTGGTTAACTGGCGAAATTCCCCGGCATCATGTGTAACAAGTCGAAGAAAAGTTGCCAGCAAAACTTTGCGACTGCTTAACAAAACAGAAACCAAAAGTTTCACCTTTAAAAATGCATTCCAATGAGTTGTTAATAAGGCCTCAAGTCGAGCATTTCACTTTATTGATCCCAGAATTTCCATGGCATATAAATGTCTTCATCCGCCTTCTACGGCTCCAGCCTGAAGCTGGCCTTGTCCAAAGCCGGAAAGGACTGCCACATGGCGTCAAAGAGCTGCTGATAGGTGGCATTGACGCCACGATTCGAGGTCAGCACAACGTTCTCGAAGTTCTTCTCGGTGGCCGAGGAGGTCCAGTTCAGCGATCCCGTCATCACATAGCCCCTGCGGCGCCACAAGCGACTGTGAATGCGCCACTCCTCCCTGTCCAGCTGCAGGATGCGCTGCTCCCCGTCGATGATGCAGAACTTGTGGTGCATCATCATGTGCATCGGGGCGCAGCGGACGGCAATGCCCGCCTCCACCAGACGCGAAGCAAGAGTGCCGCGCACATAGATCATCTGCGAGTCGGTGATAAAACGTATCTTAACGCCCCGATTCCAGGCATCAATAACCGCATCGCAGAACCCACTATGCGATATCATCAGGATGGCAATGTCCAGCGATGCCCTGGCCTGCTTTATGTATGCGACAACGCGATCCACGCGACACTGCTCGCAGTACTTCTTGGCGCAGTTATCCTTGGCATGCTTCAAGATACTGCCGTGCGGCTGCTCGTTGAAGATAACGACATCCACTTGATCTGGTTCACCGTAGAGCAGCAGCCACAGCTTGTACAGCCGGTAGCCAAGGCTGTACAGCAGCCGAATGCATTTTACGCATACTCGATTTGAGAAGACCACGAAATTTCTAATAAGCAGAAGGCAGCAAAAGCAAGAAACAATTGCGATTATTTTGCAATTGGTAAGAAATTTGCGAACTTTCTTAATGAAAGTCATCTTGGTAGAGATGTGACTGCTTTAGTTAACTGTCAAGCACTTGTGAGACTATCGATGAATCGATATATCGATGATATGGTTTTCTTAAAATAATTGTAATCCAAATATTAACATATGTATATATAAATATGTGTATAATGAATGTGTTATGTATAAAATAATGTAAAAGATAATATATAAATATATGTGTATATACATATTAATAAAATTTGGATTGAATTACGCAGACATCGATACACAACCCAACTTATCGATGCCTCGATTTTTCTAAAAATTAATTTCAAATGATGCCATAGTGAACAGGAATGCATATATTCTATATATATATATATATATGCTTGTATCTGGATACATATTGTCTCAATTCGACATTGCTCTAAAGAGACAGCCAGTAATTTGCGATACTGCTAACATAAGAAAAAGAATCGATTCGGTCAACAGAGAGTGGCATAGCCATTTTTTCAGATTTAATATGCGAGATCAGCCAGTTTTAATATAACAAAGAATATTAGTAGGATGATTAGCAGCTCCACAACTTCAATTGCCTGGCAGAGCAGATCATGGGTGTGTATTTTGTCCAGGGTTTTCTGCTCGGACTCGCCGCCCAGATAAATGCAGGCATTGTTGCCATTATAGACGATATGGCCGCTATTGCGCTGTATTTTCAGCACGTTTGAGTTGCCATTGATTTCCAGTATTCCAGAGACGTTGTCCTTCTCCTGGGCATCTTCTTCTTCAATATCAATTACATACATGTTGGTAATGAATTTTGCTTTAATATTCGAGCCGGCAAATTACTGAACTTCTCGGTTAAAGCAAACCAAGAACAATAAGCGCAATCGGTTTTCGATACTCATGCAGTTTACAGTTGGGGCACAGGGTTGCATTTGATGGAGTGCAACGAAACTACTGAAAACGGGGCAATGAAACGCAAAAACAGAAATGGAATTGATTTGGCAACTTTTGGAAATGCATTAACTACCAATTTGAAGAGAGAGAATGCGCATAACTTGAAGTGCTTACAAAATATTTAGCAAGCAAGCAAGCAGTGCACTTGCTTTTCGAAATCCTCTAGCAAAACTTCCAAAGTGTCATCTTTGCTGATGGTGATGGTGATGACGATGATGATGATCATGATGATGATGATGATGATGATGGCGCCCAACCGCAAGCTGCTGTAGACAATTTCCTGCTGCTGCCAAATTGTGGAATTTTCCCCAGATGCCGAAAATTGCAACTAATTTCATGCGAAGCGAAAGCCAAATCAGTTGTGCTGTAAACTTTCTGCAGCTTGACGTCACACATACACACACACACAGAGACAGACAGACAGACACACACACACACACACTTGCAGATCTCATTTCAAAAACTTTAAAATTAGTTAAGTTGCGCTCAGCAGATACCAATAAAGCTGCCCCCAAATGTGAACAAACAAATTTATCTACTTATGGGTTGAAGAGACTACCTATCTCACTCACTCTCTCTCCCCCTCTCTCTCTTTCTCTCTCTCTTTCTGTCGCTCCTGCGCTTAGATTTATATGTTTATACTCTTTTCGAAGAAAATAGTATATTAAGTTTGTCCTGAAGTTTGTAACGCATAGAAGGAAGCGTCGGAGACCCCCAAAAGTTACTGCCAGTATGCTTAGAATGACAATACAAATTGATCTAGCCATGTCCGTCTGTCTGTCTGTCTGTCTGTCTGTCTGTCTGTCTGTCTGTCTGTCTGTATGTATGCAAACTAGTCCCTCAGTTTTGAGCTATCGCGATAAAACTTTGCACAGACACTTATTATTCCAGGGGACAGCACATTGGTCGGAGCCGGCCGGATCGGACCACTATATCTTATAGCTGCCATACAACTCGAAGTCGGTTTTGGCCATATATCCCATGTTTTTTAATCTATCGCAATGAAACTTTGCACTGATACTTATTATTTAAAAGACATCACATTGGTTGGAGCCGGCTGGATCGGATCACTATATCTTATAGCTGCCATACAACTCGAAGTCGGTTTTGGCCATATATCCCATGTTTTTTAATCTATCGCGATGAAACTTTGCACAGTTACTTATTATTTAAAGAGACATCACATTAGTTGGAGCCGGCCGGATCGGATCACTATATCTTATAGCTGCTATACAACTGGCAATGAATTAAATATTCTTAGAACAAAAAAAAATAAATGTTTCGCGACAAAACGATTTTGTACAGCTTATGAAATTTCAGTGGTGCAGTTGGCAGAGTGAAAATTGGCTATTGGTTCGAAAAGAGTATAAAATCTTCGGCACGCCGAAGATAATGCTTCCCCACTTGTTTTGGTTTGGGTTCGGTTTGGTTGACTGTAATTGGATCAACTTTGGTTGCTTTTCACGCTTTGATGTGGCCTCGGCATTGCGGCATATCAAAGTTTCAGCTAAACTTGATCAAAACTTTCAATCAAATTAGCAGACACGTTGTTCTAGCACTAGATGCCATACAAAATACTTACCAAAGCCGCATTCCCTAATAGATGTTAATTATTTTTTTGCTTGGCTTTTTTTCTTGTTCTTTGTGCGAAAGCTCCTTAACTGATTTTCTGTTTAAAATACTTTTCATTTATACTACTTGAGGGCACAAGTGAAAGTACATTTTACCAATTTTACGCAACACAAAAAGCCAAAGGAGCAGACGACAATTTGTGTCCTTTCGTTCGGCTTGGAATGTGCATGAAAAGGGAAAAGCACACAACAAAAAAAAATCAACTAAATACAAGCAGCCAGCTTTGGCTTTCCACAACACATTTTCACGTAAACTTTGTTGTTTTTCTTGTTGTTTTTTGTTGTTTTCCCCCGCCCCCTTTTTGCTTCATCTCGCCTTTAACCTTTCTGCCCTAACCCCCTGTTGCTGCTGGTTAGAGAAGGTTTTAGCCCAGCAAAGCACTGCAGTGGCAAAGAATTTAAGAGCTAGTCTAGGTGCGGACGCTGCAGGGGCAATGCGGCAACTCGAAGCAAAACACTTAAGTTTTAACCCAAATTGTTGCCAACAAAGCGGTTTGTCTAACATTCTTTCGAGAAAATTTCACGAAAAAGTGTTTGCTACCAACAAAACACAAACACACACACAGACACACACAGCGACAGAGAAACACAAAAGCCCCACCTACATAAATACTACGCACAAAACAGCGAGAGCACCCAAAGAGTAAACATGGCCCCTAACTGAAGCACTGAGAGAGCAGCCCAGATAAGCAGGGTATATAGTTACAATAAGTGCTGCTGCAAAATATCACAAACGTAGCTTCAAATGTTGCAAGGCGTTTCTCAGACTGAAGCAATTTGCAGGAGCATTGGCAATGAAACAGCTGATCGAACAAATTGAAAATGGAACTTCTTGAATAATTGAATATGGAAATTATATTAATATTAATATAATATATATATATATAATATATAATATATTATATTATATAAATTTTTAACATTATTTAAAAATATGATTTTATGCTAAGAATTTGTGTTTTATAAGCTATTAAATATTAATCAGTAACTTTCAAAACATCATTAGAAACGAATGGAATCGAACAGCACTTAAAACACCAAATATGTTGAAAATATGCTAAGTACTGTATTTTTGAATATTTTATATTTTCTATTCAATATAAAATCTAAAAATTTTTGTATATATGTATTTAAACCATATATTCTTTATTGGAAACCTATTTGAGTATAATCTTACCAAATGCAACAACTGAAAAAGAAACAGCAAAAACTTATTGCCAAAAAATACATCGCACAGTTAAATTTTCTACCTATCGATATTTTCGATTAATCACCAGAGTTGCTAAAAAATATGTTTAAGGTCATTATGTTAAATATGCATTTATATTATATTAAATATTTGATTGAATTGCAGATCCCATCGTGACTACGCTGCTGATCAACTTGCCGTTATCCGGAAGCGAAAAGCAGTTGAAGTGCACTTGGGAAACCGCGCATAGAACTTTGCCAGTGGCCAAAAACTGCAATTGTAATGCATTAGTTTTGGGCAAGTGCCCAACTGCGAACTAGAACTTTGAACAGGCTTTAAGTTTGCCTACGGCTGGCTGCAATTGCAATTGCAAAAGCGGCTCCGAGTCATCGAACTATGCCGCAGATAAGTAAGCGATTTTAATCCTTCGCAGCAGCTAAACTGAGGCCCCCTTCCCCCGGCCTAACTAATATTGTGTGGTCTGGCTTTAGTCTGCGACTGTCTGCCTTTCCTGCCTGCTAGCGACATGTTGACCTTAAAAACTTGACGTGTTCAAATGTTGCAAAACAACTCAAGGGCTTTCGACTTGAGCACTTTTTCTGTTCAGTTTCGCTTTTGATGGCGCCCTCTCTTTCACACAAACACACATGCAGCGCCTCTCTCTCTGATGCACATGAAGTGCCGCACTTGAAATATGCTTTTCTGCCCCCGGCTGTGTGTGTGTGCGTGTGTGTGTTTGTGTGCGGTGTGTAGGGGTGGTTTTGGGGTTAGGGGTTAGGAGGCAACAACGTTGGGGTAGGTGTGGAAAATGTGTTTTGACAAGTGTCACTTATGCGTAGCTACTATAAAATATGCAAACCTGTCAGCCTAGTCAGCCCCCTCCCTACCTACCTATCATGTCTTCATGTTGTTGTAATTGCAATTGAGCATACTGTACACACCGAAAGAGAGAGAGAGAGAACGAGAGGGAGAGAGAGAGAGAGTTGGGATCAGGGTAAACTGCATAGAGATGCGGTTATCGAGTGTGCATAAAAAATGAAAGAGGATGTAATTAATTTGCAATAAGCTCTGAAAGGATGCATGTGTGTGTGTGTGTGTGTGTGTGTGCGACAATTTTTAGCATAAAGGTGAGCATGTAAAGCAGTTACGATATCAAAGAGGATGTCAAAAAGAATTATGCATTCAATATAGTATGTGCTACAGCCAACGGGAAGGAGAGTGACGGATTAAATGGAACAAATCATGCAGGTCCTTATGAAGTGGATGAGCAATATAATGTCACAACACGAATAGAAGTGTACACTCGTTTGAAATGGAATTAAAAATATATTTAATCGGTTATTTTGTATGATTGATAGATTCGTTTTAGAATTTGGTTTTTTTTAGTGCCCATTTTCTATGATTTGAATAAATACTTTTTTTAGTATACTATCCCTAGCCATTTACCTTTCTCAGCTGCATGACTATATCCGATGCCTTACAAATTACAATCTCCCAGGACACCAGCTAAAAAAAGGCGTCAGCGCCGTCCAGATAACGTCAAGTTTACTATTTAATATGCGAACCTTTTGCGTGTCTAAAATTTTCAAATAGACACAAAAGCCATTGACCCCCGGGATTTTGCTATAAATATTAAACCACGGGGGCCCTCCCCAATGGCGCAGCATATTCAATATATTTGTTATACATTTAAGACCACTAAAGTCCCCGACTGGCTCAACTGGCGGCCACTGAACGGCGTATACGTAATGTGCTATTAATATTTAAGCCACGCTAAAGAAGTTACAGCTGCGCCTTAAAGCGCCAAAGCGACTCCATTCCCTGGCTGCAGTCATTTGTCAGCGTTAAAAGTTGCAGGAAATTAGAGCGGCATTGAGAAGGAAAACTCCAATGGCGATGCCGAAGTGGCAACCCCTATTAATTAGCATTTTACCGCAATCTAACGCGTTCGCTTTGCACTTGCGCTGAAATATTTATGGGAATTGGGGGCAAGGTGTGCTGCTTCAAATTAAATATGAACAATCACACAATTGTTCCAGTGAGCGAACTCCCAAGGTTTCAATTACAACGCTAGCTTTGCCAAACAATTTCGCAGGAAGTTTTCAACTCCTTTGATACCTTTAGCTATTGCTTGGCGCTTTATTTGCATACCATGTCGAAGGAAATTGTCTCAGTTTTGCTGAAAGTGTGTACAACCTATATCGCAGGCATATCCTTAGCAACGTTCCTTCTCCAACGTTCACATTTGCATAATAACAGCTTGTGTGTTTGTGTTTTGGACTTGTTTCACAGTTCGCATTGCAACTCTTGAATGCAATTTGCCGCATAGCTTTTCAGTTTTTCACACCTTTTCAATTGGGTCAAATGCGTAAGAATTACGGCAAATTTTGTTGTAGGCCGCAGACAAATTTGCTGCCAGACACTGCTCTTCTTCTTCTATCTCTTTTTTTGTTCTCAAACGAATTGCAAATTGCGAATCAAAGGTTCCGAATTGAGAGCAGGCCTGAAACGCTTAAAAGCAATTACGAATTCCGGCTGTCATTTGGCTGGCCGAACCGGAAGTCATTATCAGGGCAAACAAAGCGCAACAGAGACGCTAACCACAGTAGCTACAACAACAACAACAACAACAACAGCAACAACTACAACACCAACACACACAATTACATGCAACATTTTGCGCCTTTGCGACAACTTGTGCCCGAGTCCGGCTTCGACTACGAGTTTGCCCTCATTATCGAGTTAATTATGTGTGTGTGCGCGTGTGTGTGTGTGTTTGTGTGTGTGTGTGGGCAGGAAACTCTCACACCCAGCTTCCACTGTCTATGTGTGTGTGTAACCAAAGGTAATTACAGCTAGCGCTTCCCATTCTTGGCCAGCTTCGGTTTGGCTGTCAATGGTTGTAGCCGGTTCCTCCATCGAGTTTTACACCTTGGCCTCATTGTAATTAATTCGCAAGGCGACTGCCGTAATGATGTGGTCTGGTCTATTTACGGTGATGAATATCCCAGCCGGAATGAACATAGCACACTAGCTCCACCCTGCCCCGCCCCCCCTCCCTATTCGCAACGCCCATCAGATTAAGTACAAGGCATTTGCGAATTCATCACACTAGGTGCAGGTCTTTTCAATATCATTCACATGGCTTCAAGTTAGAACAAGTAGAAATTGTGTTGAATCATGACCGATGGCGATACTTTAAAAGATACTTTCGGGGATTTGGAAAAAATTTCATAAACTGATCCTAAATGTCTAAATATATATATTTTTATATTTTCAAGATTCATAGCACTCTGCAACTAATTAAAAAAAAAATGGTATACCAAATATATGTTGTACATTTCTTATGTTAAGTCAAAGGCTGAGTCTGGAAAAAAATTATAAAAAATACTTCCTGGCTCGTCTTGAAAATAAACGAAAAATGAAAAAAAATGTGGAATATTTTTTAAATAACCGGTTGATTTCACATAGAAAATTACATCAGATGTTGGGAATATATTTGGATGTTGCATGTTGTAATTTGTGCAGCGCTTTCCATGGAAATTGGCAAACTGTTTGAAGTTGTATTTTAAATCGCACTTACTGACATTTTCTCTCTTTCGCTCACTCTCTCTCTCTCTGTCGCTCTCTGTCAGTTCACAGGCGTCGTTTGCCGTTCATTATCAAAGACCCAACTCAATGCTTATCCTGAAGGTTAATTACATTTATCCAAACGCAACTGACCCCGCAGGACATTGACTTAATTTCCCCAGCGTTCTTCTTTTTTTTCTCGTTTTCGCTTTTCATTTGCTGCCTGCCCTTATTTCTGTCTGCCTCTGTCTGCTTTTCGTTTCGTTTTTTTTGGCGCTTTTTAATTTTTTAATGCCTAAAAAATACAGCAGCAAAATCGAGCCAAATGGGCCTGTAAAGCGCTTCGAGCGATTTGGGCGATTTTCACTGTATATATATATATGTATATATGTACATTTTTTTTGTTGCTTTGCTTCTCCCGCTTCTCTCTTCGCCTGTTGTTGTGCTCATTGGAGCGCCTAAATGGTAATTAAAAATTGTTGCATTGCCGCTCGAATGCGTTTGATATTTATGTAGTTTGGCGCTTTTGTAATTTGCGTTTGTTTTCTTATTGTATTTCATTCTTTTTTTTGTCGACGAAATAAATTAAATGAGAAGAAGCAAAGATGTTTTTTTCCCGCTGCAGTTTCTTATTAAATCCCAATTAAATAGGGCATAGAGTAGTAGAAGAGAACAACAATTAATTAAAATTTTATTATATTCAACTATAAGCATTTGCTTTAAATTTAAGAGTTCCAAATGTAGTAGTTCTATAGTTGAAATTCGAGTTTATTCAGGCAAAATTTGCATGAAATGTTCTACAACAGCAAACCGCTCACTTTATTTTCAATTTCGAGATAAAAAGCGAACCGGGCAGCTAACCAAACCCTATCACGTAGAGCTCGACACTTCCGTCTCCGTAGTCGATGTCGATGTTTTTTTTACGCCCCGATCAAATTGCCAAAATCGAATGCACTGCCAAATAAATTTTGATTTTGACAGCAATATTCACAGGGGAGGGGGGGGATTGGTTTGGGGGGCACTATGCCAACTTTTGTGAGGCGTCAGCACGTTTTGGGTGCGGAACGTGCAGGTGGTAAGCGGACAAAAGCTGTATCCGATGACGAAGTTGTCCGTGGCCAGCTAAAGTCCCCCCATACCCTCTCTCCTCCTCTCTCTCCATCTCTCTCTTGTGTTAAGTGTTGTGGCCAGCAGCCTCCCCAAATCCGCCACAGTTTGCAAGCTGTGCTCTGGCCAGGGGACAGGCCCTAATCCTAATCCTGCTGCACGCAATGGATGGCGCTGCTGGCTGCAGTAACAGTTAAAGCAGCTGCTGCTGCTACTGCTACTGCTACTGCTGCTGCAGCAACTCCAGCGAATCTGTCGTATAGTGTTATGAAACATGGCACACAAAGTAAAGTTGCCTTTTGCCATACCCTGCACATTGAGAACATATTATGCTAGCTATTTCTACATATTGATTAAATGATCAGTTACACTGTAGTATATTGCTATCTAAAAACATAAAGTAGCAATTAGGTATTTGAAATCAATTTCTTGAAACTAAATTTAATAAAATTCTAATATAATTTACATTTTCAAAGCCACAATATATTTATTTAGTAACACACATGTGATTTTTATAAGCTAAAAAAAGGATTTAAAGTCCCACAATAATAGTATTTTTTTTTGCTGACTTAAAAACTAAATCACGTCAGAATAAAAACCATTTCAGTCACAACTTTAAGGCTTAAGTGCTCACACTTTTAAGTCGCTTAGCAAACAAACAAAACTGTTTTGGATTCTAACAACAATTCTAATAAATATCAGTTTGTTTTGTTATGTTTTTCAGTTTTTAGTTTAATTTTAAACTTATAAACGCTGTGTGCTATCCCATTTAAACCAAAATTTCATGCTGCCAAACGTCTAATAGTTTTGTTATTTGCTTTATAGGCATGTGAAAGGATATGCCAGCGCCTGTGTCCAGGATAACTCATGGCTCAAGGAATGCCAGCTTGTTTTTTCGGGTCCGCTGCATGTTGAGCTCTCATCGCATAAAAACTAGCGCCAAATCCTGTGCCTGTACACAGTTAGCTGTGTGTGTTGTGGTGTGTGTGTCGTGTGAGTGTGTGTGGAGTGGCCCATTCAAGCATTGCGAGCTTAAATATTTAATTTCATTACGTCAGATGGCGAGCGCAGCGGATTCACGCAGATAAATGCTCACTGAAAGAGAGAGAGAGGGAGAGAGAGGAGGAGATGGAGGCACAAAGAGATCAACCGCACAGCGCGTCCAAAAGGGAAAAGGATGAAAAGGATGCGCCCATAAGGCAACAAACGGGCCATTGGAGCTTCTTTGATTTCTCCTGCATGCTAACTGAAAGCCAACTGACTGACTACATTGGGAAGCCTGCCATATTGCCCTTTCAGTCGCTTCAAGTGAGCAACCGCATAATTATGTAGTAGAAGCTAATATGTGAAATGAACTAAACTTATTCCATTCAAGCTAAACTGAGTTAAGCTAAGCAGCACTCTTCAGCAGCAGCAGCAGCAGCAGCAGCAGCAGCATGCAATTTAAATACAGTTTACAGTCAGTCAAATGCCGAAAACTTCACTCAAAGCGCTGAAGCATGTTTGAAATGCCTCAAGAGTTGCTCAACATTCCATCTTTCGAGCTGAGTTTGCAGTTTCGAGTTTCGTTTGTCTGCTTAAAGGCTTCGCCTGAACTTTCAACCCAAAACCCAAGCCCACATCCGCAGGATATTGCCAGCAAGGAGGATGCTGACATACACATGTGGAGCAACTCCTTCGCGACCTGTCGCATATTTGTTGAATTCAATTAGAGTAGAGCTGTAAGCTGCCGAGCACACACACCGCCCACTCGTCCTTCATAATTAGTGTGGGCGTGGCAGCAAATTCAACTCAACTCTCACGCAAGCCAACGAAAAATGGCAAAATTCGACTCGAATTTCTTTCGCTGGCGCCGGCAATAATTTCGTCAATGTTATTGTTTGGTTTCTCTCTATAAATACGATTTCCAAGTGGGTTACTAGCATACTCTATATACTACTATAGCAAACGATATTGATATATGAGCACAAGTCATGCAATGCGGCAAATGATAAACAGCAACGCCTTCAACAACAGCCACAAAAACAAACAACAAAATATACAAAACACAATTGAAGGTTGGAGCCACAATGAAAATGAGTAAAGTGTTGCGATAGAAATATATATATATAAATATATTATAACGAATTGTCTGGTTGGCAAAGTTATTATCAGTTTGCTTTCTCTTAAGTATGATGAGCTACGATTAGCAGAAATTCGATTAGCCATCTCTTAGTCACTGCCATAAATTCCAAAAACATTGTCTTTATTAAAGTGGAAGAGAGAAAAGCAGCTGTTTAGAAATGTGTTTCTTTTTTCAAAGCCAACAGCTGTTTTTACGAATCATACACTTAAACAAATTTAGTTTTTCTTTGTGCATATAATATTTGTATAAAAATTAAACTAAAATTAAAAAAAACAATCTTTTTTATTCCATTTAATTTCAAACTAATCTTCAATTCAAAAGCGCTTTATTTTTGAATATGACTAAAAATAGTTCCCTAGCATTAAATTCAAATAACTATAAAACACAATAGGGAAGTAAATCTTTCCAAGTGTAAATTATATAAAATACCTTACAGACTAGCATAATGTAGGCTCTAAATTCCATCAGCGGTTTCTCTATACTTGTGCAAAATCAGTCTGCTAACTCATTTCAAGGCGGCATAAACAAACTGAGGTTAAAACTATGGCAAACCAAACGACAATTTACGATTACGCTAATCTAACAGAAGAAATCAAAGGTCGCAAACATTTTTGTAACTTACCTAAACTCCACAACTAATATAAATATATAAACTTACTAGGAAATTTAACAGATACAGCTGCAGCTGAGGACAATTCCAAATATACCTTAATGGTGGTCATTGCGACTATAACCTGGCTGCTGCTCAGCTGTCTCAGTAAGTCAAATGAAGCATTAGGGCTGCCCAAAAGCCTTTAGAGAACCTTCCTTCTGCCTTTAGGTGCCTTCATCTACTGCTGCAATTACTGGGAGCTATTCGAGGCCTCAACGCGAACCGCAACGGAGGAGCAATCGGAGCAGTCGGAGCAATCGGAGCAGTCGGAACTGGAGCAACAGAGCCACATGCTGCTCACACAGGTCAGCGAGGTGAGCAGCAGCTGAGCTGAGCCGCAGAGAACAAAGCGCAAACAAAATAAATAAGCCAAGCAAAATGGCGGAACAAAGCAAAAGGATGCGGACAAAGGTAGAGAGGGAGAGAGAGATAGAGCAAGAGAGAGAGAGGGGCAGAGGCAGAGCAACAGCTGCCAGCGATCATCTGCTGGGCAATATGGCGACGTGCAGCTTCCATTTCCGTTTCCGTAAACTTAATTCCATACACACACACACACACACACACACACACATACACACTCTCGAAAAAAATCAGCATGTGCTGCTGTTTCCTTTTGTGTGTGTTTCCCCCGTTTTTGCTTTTTGTGTGCGCTGTTTTATACTGTTTAGTTTTTCTTTTCACTTTTCACTCTGTGTGCTTTTTACGCTTTCTCTGCTCGTCCCTCCTTAAAAACAAAAAAATATTTTATTACAGCTGCAGCTCAAGTGAAGTACATATTTTCGGGTTGGTCTTTCATTCCTTTGCCTTGGCCAACACACTAAAATAGCGTCTTTTATGCAAATTCACAATGGCGATGCGAGGGTGGTACGAGGAGTTGGGGCGCTACAGCCAACATGACTTCCGCTACCTAACTGGCTTAATTTGGAGAGGAAAGCGCAGAATAACAAGCATTAAAAGCAAACCCGAAAAAGGTACAAAACTTAAGCAACAAGGCGTTGAGTTGCCTTGAGTGAAAGGCTTTAAGTCGTTAGGTCCTGTCAAATTTTGGATAGGGGATGGGGGATCTATGCTATTTATAAGAGTTTTGCTGTTGTAAATTTGCACAATATTAATATTTAATATCAGCAGGTCCTGTAGCACACTTTTAGCTACCCCCTTGCTGTAGAGCTTGACACACTTGACCTGGCCAATTATTTTATCTGCTGTCACAAATCATGCCAACACATACTTGTACTACATGCCACACACACACACACACACACACAGAGCATACAAAGTCGACTGGCTTTTGTTTGTGTAGTGCCTAAAAGTTGGTAAACTTTTTCTGGCAGCTTTTGTTTAAATTAATAAAACAACAGACAATTTAACGTACTTTGTCGTACAAACAAACTAAAATTAACTAAATTCTGCCGAGCAGAGCGGCAGCACAAAAAACATTAAGCAAACAGCCGAAAAGTATGCTTTAACTTTGCGCATTACATAAATTCACGCACAGGACACACACGTACACACACACACACACTCACAGACAAGTGAACAAAAGTGTGCAAAAGTGTGTGTGTGTGAATGGAGTGACTGTGGAGTGGCACAAACTAGGAGAAAGAGCCATAACATTTATCATGACCACTTAAGGATGCTTAAAATACACAGGACTCGAGCACGCAGCCCAGCTTTGAGGGTGGGAGGGCAGGGTGGCAAGTATAACCAACAACATACAACCAACAACCAGCAATAACAGCAACAGCAACAACAACAATACGCTTTGTTAAATCAATTTGATAAACTGTCAATAATGCGCCATAATTTAATGTGCTCTCCCAGGACACCCCAAAGAAGGAAGAAGAAGGCTGAAACAACCCCGAAAGTTGCTTTCAGATTCGCTTTGACTGTTGTCATACGCAATTATGATGAACTTCGAAGGGGCGAGTAGGGAGTGGGGAGTAGGGAGTAGGGAGTGGGCAGAGCTCATCCACATCCATATCCAGTGACAGCTGCCCTATTAGCACTTTGTAAAGCAAAGACAAATTTCTGGTTTGCTGGACAAGCGAAATGTTTGATTTTCAAAAGATATGGCCGAGATGGACGAGCCAGCTTGGGAGAGTGGACCAAAAGTGTCATAAAGCAGAGGAGCATAAGCAGATGGAGCTGGCAGCAGGAGTAGGGAGCAGGAGCAGCAGTAGGGAGCAGGGAACAGCAGATAACAATGCCAAACGTCGTTTTTGACGCCCAGCGAAAATGGTGAGAATGATGACGACAATGAGGGAGGGAGAGGGAGGTAGCAAGACTGGGAGAGACTGGGTCTGTGCGTGCGTGTCCTGAATCCTTTTTGTGTGGGGCTGTGGGAAACGACCTTCATAAAACAAACACGCCGATAATGAGTGGCAGTCGAAGTGACGCTCGGTGCCATCGCAGGGGCAGGATACTAGCAAGCAGGAAGGATACTGAGGCAGAGGCCAAGACTTAGGCAGTACCTTTCCAAGTGCCAGATGGCAGATGGCATCGAAAGCGGAAGCGCACATTTGGTGCCAGGCGCCGCCATTCGGTGGCTCAATCCCTCCCCCAGCTGCTAATGTGGAGAGTTTTTCGGGCCACTGCGAGTTCCCGGGAGTGCAACTAACTAGGCGATAATCGACATTTGATTTGCTGCCGCAGAAACTTTCAAAGCAGGCAGTTTCGAAAGGATTGCCAGAAAGAGGAGCTTAAGATATCAACTTTAGTTTTGGTTGAGAATGCTACGTGACACACAAAGAAAGCTGACACAGGCATTCAAGATGCCAGCAACTTCACCTCGAAGTGAACTCATTTCAATTATTGAGCAGCCATTTAAGTGCTATGCATAATTTATTCATTGTTCTTTTGAAAAATATTTGAGCACATTCGGTTTTCTGATTGGCGAACAAAAGTATGCATATGAATTATTGAAATGGCATTAGCTTAAATTCATAAAATAATCAATTGAGAATGACTAATGACAACCTTAACTTATGTAAGTTCTTCAACCTTTTATGCTGTATTTAAAAGTTCTAATTTCTTGGAAATATTTTGTTCTAATAAAAGCATCATATATTTATCTCAAATTTATGGCAAACAAGTGGGGAAGGATTATCTTCGGCGTGCCGAAGATTCTATGCTCTTTTCGAGTCTATGGATAGATTTCACTGGCTTATGTATGTTTTGCATACTGGTACCCAAGAAATACACTTTGAAGAGCTTAAACTCCCATAACTTTGCCAAAACTGAACAGATTTTGAAGCTCCAGGGCAATTTTTTCATGGTTTATCTTCTTCGTTTATTCTACATTTAAGTTTTATCCATTTTTCAACAAAATTTAATATTTTTGACTTTTTTCCGAAAAAAAGTATGTACTCCCCCTTACTATTTTTCGGAAATTTTTTTTTTTAAAAAAATATAATTGTGAATCTTAATTTTTAATCATTTTATTTTCTCCGAAAAGAGTATAAACTTTGGTATAATTCCATTAGTGTTTAATCTTTATGCATTGAACGTTAATCACAATATATATATAAATACATCTGCTTATCTTGTAAGTTCCTGTAAACTGATTTCGTTTTCGGCTCCTTTCCATAAAAATATTTTCGAAGCCATCTCACTCAAACACACACACGTACACATTTCACCTACCTGCTTTACCTCACCGCCAAGCAGTTTCATCTGACAGCACATTTCGTACGGCAGCTACTTCTACACTGCTTGCTCTACCCCTTTCAATAGTGGAGACTCACAGCACTGCGCTCGCGCCCAGCTTTAGCTGCACATCTGCTCATTTGTTTCTATCGTGGAGAGATTTCCTTTGATCCGCTCTTCTTTAAAACAAAAGCAAATCCGCCGCTAGGTGGCGTGAGCGTCAGTTCATAGCATTGAATATCTTAATTGTAGTAAATAAAACATATATGATATTACCACCATATTCACTCACTATATTTGTAAGACACTCTCGGCACTCTCTTGATAGCAAACACATTTGCTCACTAACACACACGCACATAACTTTCTCTCTTTCTCTCTCTCTCTCTCTCTCTCTCTGAAAGAAGGGTTAACCAAAATATGCAACTTTATATGATATGATATGTAGGCATGTTTGTACACATGTAATAAGCATTATGCAAGCGCGTATATATGCACTCAATATTTTAATATTTGTTTTTAACTCGAGATTCAACTGCTTCACGTAGCATCTTTTGACTTTCTGCACAACTGCACTTCAGAGTCATTTGTCATTTGGCTTTGTGTTTGGCACACACGTACCCAAGCAGGCTGCTACCTGGCAACCTGGCAACCAGGTGGGCGTGGCCGGGCTGGGCTGAGGACGTGGCCGTGACGGACTTCGCCATTGTCAAGGCGTCTTGCAGCAGACAAACAAACAAGCGAATCAACAAAAACAAGAAGAAGAAATAAAGAAAGAGCGAACGTGTAGAAGGGTTTTGCTCCCTCCTGACTTGAAGAGGCTGTGCTAAGGGGGCGAGGCAAGGGGGAAGGGGGCGTGGCCACCCCTCTTGAGACGGAGGCAAATGTGCACGAACGTGTTTGATATGCACTTCACTTGGCGTGGGCTTAATTATTGGGCCGGAACGGAGCTAAGGACATACACATACTATATTAATCTATGTTGCACAGTTCCAATTTAGAAATATATAAAAAATAACTAACTTTTTTGGCCTATAAACAAAACTTTACACACAAAATAGAAAACATTTGCTATAAACAAAAACATTCACTGCAGTCAAAGTAGGCGTTATGCACACGGAATTGCAACTGGGAACGCACTGAATAAATACTTGAGTGGATGTTGTCAATTTATGCGCCGCAACGCCAACACAATAGAGGAATGAGAAATTAATATCGGATTAGTTCTGAGCTGTTGCCTTCCACTCAATTGTCATTACGTCTGTTGTTTTCCATGTTGTTTTCATTCCATTTGCCATAGACTTTTATGCAACAAGCAGGCTTACGCAGCCATGTCATCCTTAAGGATATCCCAGCTGCCGTTGCATTATTACTGCACACTTCCATGCGCTCCAATTGAATTGAATTGGTAGGCAAGGCTCTCTGCCTCCCTCATAAGCTGCTTGATAATATCAGCAAATTAATTGGCTGGCATAGAAATGTTTTTCATTGGAAGCCAATTGCTAAGAACTCAGCGTCAGATGGATAGCAATAAAGCAACCTCGAGATTTTGCCACACTCAGAAAAAGTTCGATTGGGGGACATTTGTAAGCTTTCTCTGCCATTTGTAGGCAGCATGGTTAAATTGCTGTCGTAAACTTTAAAATTGCTTTAGATTTAGTAGTACAGCATATCTAGGGGGAAAAACAAGATCCAAAAGGACTCGGGATTGAAAATATGATATCTGGTATGGGAATTTGAAATCTTGAAAGGGAAAGAGAACTTGTAAGTGCTTCAGATTTAGATGCAGCATCAATATAGAGGTCAAAACATGATCAAAACTGTCTCGGGAATGAAATTCGGATCAGTTTTGACAAAGTTATGGGAGTTTTAAGTCTTAGAAGACCATTTGTACTTACTTGGAATCGTATTTTAGGCTTATTTCTAATAGAAAATCGAAAATTCGAAAGTACTTCAGATTTAGATGCAGAATCAATAAAGAGCTCAAACCCTGATTAAAAAGGCTTTTAAGATCGAGAATCGGAGCAGTTTTGGCAAAGTTATGGGAGCTTGAAGTCAAGGATAATCACTTCTATACGAACCTCTCAGAATCCTCATCATAAGCTGTTGCTTATTAGGTACACATTTAAACTTAGTAAGCATACTTTTTCCAATGATCTAAGCAGGTATTCCTTTCAGTGTATAACCTCAAAAGCTTGTTCAAGACACATGTAGCGGATGCGAAGCAGCAGTAACAACTTGTTACTATAAATAACATCATATTTGTAGGCTGATGAAGCTCTGGCAACTGTTGCCAAAGTTTTCCAACCAAAGTTTTCCACAGCGCTCACTGCAGTCGCAGTCGCAGTCGGATTCGCAGTCGCAGTCGCAGTTTGTTTGGCGTGATTTTTCGACATGCCGACACTTGTTTTTGGTCTAAGTGGTTTAGGTAAAAGTTTTCGCCCCAAAACAGCGGAAACGCTTCGCTGAGCGAGATAGAGCGAGAGAGAGGGAGATGGAGGGAGAGAGGAAGCTGAAAGTTTTGTTGTGCATAATCGTTGCTCGTCCCGCCGGAAGTGAATCAAAAGAAACAGTTTGTTAACTGAATTGCACTATTTTAAATGCTTTATTCAATGTGGCAAGCGGGCAATCTGTCAGTCTGTCAGTTTTGGCCTTTTAAGGCTGTGGGCTTAGCTTAAACCACGTTTGCATAATATTCCGCATAATTCTGTGCCAATTTGCGCTCAGTTAACACCATTCGAGTGAAGTAAAATCAATAAGCACTTGTTTACCTAGATGATTAGTTACTCTACAATTTACGTGTGTTTGTGGAGCGTTTATGTGTGGATTATGTGACGACGATGTGAACGACGACTGAGAGCTGACGGCTCCCATTGCACGTTTGCACGTGTGTGTGTGGCACGCAAACACGTGCCACAGTCGGTGGCACAGTTGCCACAGCTGCCACAGCTCCACGCTCCGGTCATAATTCATTTGCATAACATTAACGGCTGCCCGGATGCCCGAGCATGCAACGAAGCCAGTTCAGTTAGAAGGCGCCAAACTGGGCTAATAACTACACTCAACAAAAAAAAATACTGTAGATAATAGAACAATTTTCTTAAAAATAAAGAAACAAATTATGAGAAATGTGATATATTTTTTTTTAGTAATTGATTGAGTAAAACTGTCTGCAATTAAAGTAAAAATTTACTATGAAGAAAAATGTCTGCTGATTATATAAATTTATCTATATTTATAGAATATAATTTTACTCTAAATTTGGAACACCTATTAGGATTTTATTTCATAAAAATTATATTTTGTAAAATTTAAAAAAGTATATTTATCATCAAATATTTTTTTAAAATATTCCAAAATCTACAGTTTTTCCCAGTGCATATTCAAATAAAATATATATGCAAACGAATTATTCGCAGACACTTCACTGCCCAAGAACGTTTAAATATGTAGCCTGGGTGTTAAATGTTCCTTGATGATGCCATTTCATTATTATCGTAGCATGTTCGTAATTTGGATGCAGCAATTATCTTGCAGATTAATTGCCTGCATAGTTATGCTTTTAATAGTATGCATGGCTTTGGCTCATATCAACTCAGCCAAACTGCTTAAGGGAGCACACTCAAGTAATCCCTCATATCAAATCAAATCAAATAAAATCTTTTTTGTCAATCTTCATTTCGGCTCAATTTATATATTTATACTCTGACACATTGAAATTTGCATATGGAAATGGGTTTAGTGGACGTTTTGATTGATTCACTTCTTCAGGAGCGTGGAGACAAGAGCGGGCGCGGCATAGGTGGCAACCGGTGCGGCATACGAGGAGTACACCGAAGGCGCCACATACGAGCCGGAGGAGTACACCGAGGGAGCTGAGGCGTAGGCGGTGTAAGCACGTGGAATGCCAGCGGAGTAGACGGACGGAATGCCGGCGGAGTAGACGGATGAGTAGACGGAGGGGGCGGCGGCGTAGGTCAGAGCGGGAGCAGCGGCATAGGTGGCAATGGGGGCCACAACATGAGCCTGGGCGACGGCGACGAGGAGAGCCAAGCAGATGAGGAACTGCGGCAAAGGAAACAGGAATCTTTAGTTACATATATGTACATGGATTATTTGTTAACTCACTTTCATATTGATTGAGTTGTTTTTTGGTTTGCTTGCGACGAACGTTCTGAAAGATTGAAGTGCGTTGACTGATACTGTTCTGCAGACTCGCTGCTCCATTTATACTCCACTGGTGCCCCGAGAACAAGTTCTCTAGATGCGGATGTGAACTGGGCAGTGGACATTGTATTAATCCGGCATATCGAATGGATTAGCATTGTTCAGCTCCAATCCGAAATTGTGCGCGTACCTCTAATGGATGTTTATTTTTATGCCCGCCCAATTGTCAGCTCGAGGGTCGGGTGTTCAGTACACTTTGTGCTTGGGCTTATTGTTTTCGATTTCATTGGGTGACAAGCAACATGACCAAACACGAATATCGGTGTAAAAGGCGACACAAAATAATAATAATTATGCTTAATGTATGGTGTATGGTGTCTGTGTATCTGCACACGATTTGAAGCCGTCATGTAATTTACGTCATCAACTACTATGTTTACAAACAATTACCTCACTTGGCATTGACATTCGAGTGTCAGACGTAATGGTAGGTGCCGAAAGCTACTTGATGAATAGACTTGAGCTCTTGATGGTTACCTATTGTGTGATTAAAGTTATATTGTTATTATTATATGCATAATACAATACATATATGCAATATAAAGCTGTCTTCAAGTTCTTCTACAAAGATAATAATATTAATAAATATATCTGTTTGGTATGCATTTCAAGCATACTGCAAAAAATGTATTACATATAATATGATAGATTGCTATCGTTGGAACGAAAGTTTGTCGAACTATCGGAACTGCGGAAGTAAACAATTCAATTTCAAGACATCATTTGGCACATTAAAATATATTTATGTCCTAAAATATTAAATATATTCCGGTTAAAAGTATTAATTGGTTGCTTTTGCTGAAGAATTATTAAAAAAATTAATATTTGTTGCAATTTGAAATGATATTAGCATACAAATACTAATTGCTGGACGATTTAAATAAAATAAAACAACAATTGGGATAAATTGCTGGGTTATTTTTAGCTAAATATATAATATAACTAAATATATAAAATAAAAAATCAGGAAAATAGTAGGAAATAGTAAAATCCTAGCTGCATGAGCTACGAAATGGAATAAGCACACTGCGATTAATCACATTAAACTTAGTACATAAACACTATCGATAAGTTTGCGCAAAGCACGTCTGCCCCTGCTGCGCTTTCCAACACTAATAAAACTTACTAGCAAGTGCAAGTCATAAATGCGAATAGTGCCTTTAGAAAAATATGGAAAATATGCAATATGACAATAAAGTAGCTGATTTACGAATGCAAGAGACTGAAAAGAAGGACAATGTGTTGGAACTGGTCTACACACTGATCTCCAAGCGCGTCAAGCTTCGCGAGTGGATGCACGAAGCCGTAAGTCGAGAGTACTTCAAATGTCATATAATACAGAATGCTCCCATTTCGAACTTCTTTAGCTCAGACCTCAATCTGCCACAAGAAAGTCAAGTTATTTACTTTCCAATACCCATTTGAATTGAATCCCAAGCCATAAAATGTGTATAGATTGGCCTGAAGATATGTACACACATACACATAAGTAATACAACATATCTCATCTATTACCCAAATAGCTGCTGTACTATAATCAGAAGCACTACGAGGCCTTTCTCAAGCTGCTGGAAAATGCGATCCCGCACAGCACCCAATGGTACAGTGGCTACCAGACGGACTTGCTCAAGACCTATACGCTGCTGACGGCACACTTTGTGCGACTGGCTCGGTCACAGATCGGCAAGGCTCGGGACAAGTGGCACTCGCATGTGGTGAACCTGATGCCCCTGATGGACGAGATGCAGCTGAGCTGCACTGAGCCCGACTATCAGCTGTGTCGCGGCTTTGCGCTGATCCTGTTGGGCTCAAGCCTGCCGGAGGCGGACAATCACTTCGTTGCCATCCTGCGGCAATTGCCACGCAATGTGCCAGCGCTGCTGGGACGCGCCAGTGTGGCCTTCAATAGCAAGTGCTATCACGAGGCTCTGGGCTATCTGAGGAGCGTGCTGCAGCTGCATCCGCACGGACTCTCGGATGTGCGTGTGGCCATTGGCCACTGCTTCCTGCAGCTGGGCAATCGGGACAAGGCGCGACGCTGCTTTGAGCTGGCGCTGGCCCACAATGGTCGCAGTTACAATGCCCTGATCGGCATGGCGCATCTGAAGCTGATCCGCCGGCGCCGCGATAGCAGCGTGGAGGGCATCAATTTGCTGACGGCCGCCTACGAGCTGAATCATCAGAGTCCTCTGGCGCTCACCTGGCTGGCACTGCACTTCTACTATGCGCGCAGCTACGACAAGATGCAGACTCTGGCCGGGAATGCCATTCTCCTCACGGACATCCCAGCGCTGAAGGCGGAGAACTGCTTCTCATTGCACGCAGCTTTCACGCCATGGGCAGTTATAAGACCGCCTTTGACTTCTATTCGTTGGCGCTGAATACGTGTCCGGACTATGTGCCTCCACAGCTGGGCATAGCGCAGATGTACGTGCGACGTGGTCAGTGGCAGAGAGCAGAGACTGCACTGCGCCGGCTCCTCCAGGTGCTGCCACGGCATACGGAGGCAATGATCATGCTCGGCTTGATCCATGAGCAGTCGCACTCACCTTCAAGACTGCGCACTTCCATGTACATCTATCTGGCGGCAATGCATCGGGCTAAGAAGGAGGACTACAACATCTGGCTGAATCTGGCCAATAACTATGAGTGCAGGCGACTCTGGAGCCAAGCACTCTACTGCTACGATCGGGCCGAATTGGTCTATCAGAGAAAGCATAAGACACACGTGCCCATAGCCTGGCTGAACAACATTGCCTGTGGACAGCTGTTGTCCGGGCAGCCGGAGTCTGCTCTATATACACTGGACACTGCGCTGTCCTTAAGGCTGGAGGACTCCAGCTGCGAGCGTTTCAAGAGCAATCTAAGCACACTGCTGTTCAACAGAGCCTGCGTCCTGGAGGCGCTGCATCGGGTCGATGAGGCTGAGGCCAGCTTATTGCAGCTGGTCAGGGACTATCCCAAATACTATGATAGCTATCTGAAGCTGGGCACTATGGCCTCTAAGCGCAATCAAATCGCTAAAGCCATCTACTGCTACAGGACGGTGATCGAGCTGGAAGCCAATAACAAAGAAGCCAGGTGGGAGTTTGGATTTGATAATCATCTGCTTCAACTTGGCCTAATATCTTTTGCAGCATACTTCTGGGCAATCTTTATTTAAGGATCGGTGCCCATGCGGAGGCCAATCACATATATAATATGTCAGTTAATAGTCCTCACAGCTTCCACATGCTGGTCGCCATTGGCAATGTGCATCTGGCCAAAGTGCAAATGTTCATGGAGAATGAGGAGAAAGCAGTGCGGATAAAGGAATTGGAGGCGGCAGTGCAGCTATTCAGAATGGTAAATGAAAGGATCATTTTATTTAATTCGAAATATAAGAATATACAAGAGTGCTCTGGTCGAGAGTGCCCGACTGGTAGATGCCCTGCACCCAGCTCTTATTTTTACTCAATTAATTTCAATTGTGGTCTTATAAATTGCTCCTTTGCATTTACAGGATTTAGAACAAGGGTTTAATAAATGGGCATCAAATGCAATTGGCGCAGGTCTAGGTATCCATGGCTACTTTGAGGCTGCAAAGTCGGTTTTCAAGCAAATTACTGGCTGCGAGCGCTATACTGATCCAATCCTTAACACGGCCCACATACATCTGGAGCAGGAGGATTATACGGAAGCTATCGAGGCATATAAATACTGCTTGGAGCATTTGTTGCCTGTCAACAGTGTCGATGTGATGCAATTACTGGCTCGATGTCTTTACGAAGCTGGGCGGCTCAAAGAGGCCAAAGATGTGATGCTACGGGCACGACATGTTGCATTCAAAGATCTAAGACTTCTTTATAATCTGGCGCTGGTCCTACAGCGGGACAGCGAGGAGACTTTCTACATGGAGAGCGCTGAGCTGGGAGAACTGGTGCGCGCCAAGCGAGAGTTAAGGTTAGCTCAGAGGTGAGTGTGAGAAACATTGTCTTTGTAAGCTTATGTTATATTAATAGCGATGTTGTGGCAGCTACTTTACATATGTGGGGCAGCATGATAAATCCTTGCATGAGGCAGACGACCATGCCGATGCCTGTTTTAACCTCCTCGAATATGGGCCAGAAGAATGGAAGATCACGGAAAACAATGAACTGAAAGTCGAGAGTGAGAAGCATCACAAGATAATGAGAGAACAGATAAGAGAGCTGCAGATTTTGATGAAACCTGAAAAACTAGCTGAGGAAATTGTGGACGAGGAACAGAAGTTGAATATAGGTAAATCAAGGTATCCGAAGATTTCTAAACAACCGGAGAAACTAGCTGTGAAAGTTGAAAACGAGGAACTGCAGCTGGATGAAGTTGAATCAAAAGATCCGGAGATTTCGAAGGAACTAGCTGAGAAACTTTTTGGCGAGGAACAGAAGCTTAATATTGTTAAATCAAGGCATCCGATGATTTCTAAACAGTATGAGGAACTAGCTGTGAAAGTTGAAAACGAGGAACAGCAGCTGGATAAAGGTAAATCATGGGATCCGGAGATTTTGAAGAAAAGTGAGAAACTAGCTGAGAAACATTTTGTCGAGGAACATAAGCTTAATATAGTTAAATCAGAGCATCCGACGATTTCAAAAAAACATGAGAAAATTGTGTACAAGGAACATATGCCAGTTAAAGTTAAATCAAAAGATTCGGAGATTTCGAAGAAACTTGAGAAACTTTTTGGGAAGGAACCGAAGCTGGATAAAGTTAATTCAAGGGATTTAAGGGAGGTGTCGAAGAAACCTGCCGAACTAGCTGTGAAAAATATGAACGTGGAACAGAATTGGCAAAGGCTGAAGCCAAAACTACCTGAGGAAATTGTGGACGAGGAACAGCAGCTGGATAAAGTTAAATCAAAAGATCCGGAGATTTCGAAGAAACTTGAGAAACCATCCGAAAAACTTTTCGGCGAGGATCGGAAGCTTAATATAGTTAAATCAAGGCATCCGAAGATTTCTAAACAGCCTGAGAAACTAGCTGTGAAAGTTGAAAACGAGGAACTGCAGCTGGATGAAGTTGAATCAAAAGATCCGGAGATTTCGAAGGAACTAGCTGAGAAACTTTTTGGCGAGGAACAGAAGCTTAATATTGTTAAATCAAGGCATCCGATGATTTCTAAACAGTATGAGGAACTAGCTGTGAAAGTTGAAAACGAGGAACAGCAGCTGGATAAAGGTAAATCATGGGATCCGGAGATTTTGAAGAAAAGTGAGAAACTAGCTGAGAAACTTTTTGTCGAGAAACATAAGCTTAATATAGTTAAATCAGAGCATCCGACGATTTCAAAAAAACATGAGAAAATTGTGTACAAGGAACATATGCCAGTTAAAGTTAAATCAAAAGATTCGGAGATTTCGAAGAAACTTGAGAAACTTTTTGGGAAGGAACCGAAGCTGGATAAAGTTAATTCAAGGGATTTAAGGGAGGTGTCGAAGAAACCTGCCGAACTAGCTGTGAAAAATATGAACGTGGAACAGAATTGGCAAAGGCTGAAGCCAAAACTACCTGAGGAAATTGTGGACGAGGAACAGCAGCTGGATAAAGTTAAATCAAAAGATCCGGAGATTTCGAAGAAACTTGAGAAACCATCCGAAAAACTTTTCGGCGAGGATCGGAAGCTTAATATAGTTAAATCAAGGCATCCGAAGATTTCTAAACAGCCTGAGAAACTAGCTGTGAAAGTTGAAAACGAGGAACTGCAGCTGGATGAAGTTGAATCAAAAGATCCGGAGATTTCGAAGGAACTAGCTGAGAAACTTTTTGGCGAGGAACAGAAGCTTAATATTGTTAAATCAAGGCATCCGATGATTTCTAAACAGTATGAGGAACTAGCTGTGAAAGTTGAAAACGAGGAACAGCAGCTGGATAAAGGTAAATCATGGGATCCGGAGATTTTGAAGAAAAGTGAGAAACTAGCTGAGAAACTTTTTGTCGAGAAACATAAGCTTAATATAGTTAAATCAGAGCATCCGACGATTTCAAAAAAACATGAGAAAATTGTGTACAAGGAACATATGCCAGTTAAAGTTAAATCAAAAGATTCGGAGATTTCGAAGAAACTTGAGAAACTTTTTGGGAAGGAACCGAAGCTGGATAAAGTTAATTCAAGGGATTTAAGGGAGGTGTCGAAGAAACCTGCCGAACTAGCTGTGAAAAATATGAACGTGGAACAGAATTGGCAAAGGCTGAAGCCAAAACTACCTGAGGAAATTGTGGACGAGGAACAGCAGCTGGATAAAGTTAAATCAAAAGATCCGGAGATTTCGAAGAAACTTGAGAAACCATCCGAAAAACTTTTCGGCGAGGATCGGAAGCTTAATATAGTTAAATCAAGGCATCCGAAGATTTCTAAACAGCCTGAGAAACTAGCTGTGAAAGTTGAAAACGAGGAACTGCAGCTGGATGAAGTTGAATCAAAAGATCCGGAGATTTCGAAGGAACTAGCTGAGAAACTTTTTGGCGAGGAACAGAAGCTTAATATTGTTAAATCAAGGCATCCGATGATTTCTAAACAGTATGAGGAACTAGCTGTGAAAGTTGAAAACGAGGAACAGCAGTTGGATAAAGGTAAATCATGGGATCCGGAGATTTTGAAGAAACGTGAGAGACTAGCTGAGAAATTTTTTGTCGAGAAACATAAGCTTAATATAGTTAAATCAGAGCATCCGACGATTTCAAAAAAACATGAGAAAATTGTGTACAAGGAACATATGCCAGTTAAAGTTAAATCAAAAGATTCGGAGATTTCGAAGAAACTTGAGAAACTTTTTGGGAAGGAACCGAAGCTGGATAAAGTTAATTCAAGGGATTTAAGGGAGGTGTCGAAGAAACCTGCCGAACTAGCTGTGAAAAATATGAACGTGGAACAGAATTGGCAAAGGCTGAAGCCAAAACTACCTGAGGAAATTGTGGACGAGGAACAGCAGCTGGATAAAGTTAAATCAAAAGATCCGGAGATTTCGAAGAAACTTGAGAAACCATCCGAAAAACTTTTCGGCGAGGATCGGAAGCTTAATATAGTTAAATCAAGGCATCCGAAGATTTCTAAACAGCCTGAGAAACTAGCTGTGAAAGTTGAAAACGAGGAACTGCAGCTGGATGAAGTTGAATCAAAAGATCCGGAGATTTCGAAGGAACTAGCTGAGAAACTTTTTGGCGAGGAACAGAAGCTTAATATTGTTAAATCAAGGCATCCGATGATTTCTAAACAGTATGAGGAACTAGCTGTGAAAGTTGAAAACGAGGAACAGCAGCTGGATAAAGGTAAATCATGGGATCCGGAGATTTTGAAGAAAAGTGAGAAACTAGCTGAGAAACTTTTTGTCGAGAAACATAAGCTTAATATAGTTAAATCAGAGCATCCGACGATTTCAAAAAAACATGAGAAAATTGTGTACAAGGAACATATGCCAGTTAAAGTTAAATCAAAAGATTCGGAGATTTCGAAGAAACTTGAGAAACTTTTTGGGAAGGAACCGAAGCTGGATAAAGTTAATTCAAGGGATTTAAGGGAGGTTTCGAAGAAACCTGCGGAACTAGCTGTGAAAAATATAAAAAATATAAAATATATAAAATATGCGGAGATTTCGAAGAAACCTCAGATACTAGCTGAGGATATTCTGAAAGAGGAGCGGAAGCTGGATAATGTTAATTCAGATCGCCAGTTGCTTGAAGAGCAACTAGAAACAATGGAGAAGGTCAAGAGGCAAGCGCATAAAAGAAGGTTCATGTTCAAGAAGTCACCCCAGATGGAGGAGCCCACACCTGAGAAGAGGCGCAAGACGGAGAAGAAGAAGAAGAATGCAAGGACCTAATTGATGGCAACTGAAGATGCAGACAAAGCATAAACGTGAATGAATTGTAGACAAAGACTGTTTTATTGTGTTAGTCGTTGTCATAATTTAAGGATTGACTATAAATGTACTGCAAATGTTTGTCGTTTTTGCGCTCAACCTCAAAGCAATTTTTTGTTCTCAATTCCCTCGGGGTAAAAACAAATGTGCAAACACAAATTTCTCATACAATTTATTTGTCGAAACGAAATGTGAGTGGCAAGCGAGGGGGGAGAGACTCCATGGGGACTGGTTCTGTTACACATATGTATATATGTCTGTCTGTATACTATATACTTATATACATGTGCATACGTGTTTGTTCATTTGAATGTCGAGTCATGTTAAATAACCGCAGGACATTGGTCGCCGACTCAAATTACGCATACTTGGAGCCACTTTGTAACTGTCAGAGTCAAACGAACCGAAGTCAAATTCAAACGCGAAAAAATATGCTCGCTCATTAATATCAATTTATGAGCTGAGACACGAAATTAGTCTGTGACAAGTTTAGCCGCAGGATGTGAACTCTTCAAGCACACACACACACACACACACACACTCGCACACACACATGTCTGTCTGTGTGTGTCTGTTTGTGGCTGTTTAGTTTTTGGGCGCTTTTGTGGGCTGTGCGTCTGGGGTTTGTGTTTTGTGTTGTGTTGCGTTGCGTTGCGTTAATTAATTCCAAAAATGTATTGCGTGTCCTGCCAAAAAGGACAAATATGCGCACACGAACTCATGTCATGTCATTAGCAGCAGCAACTTGGGGGCGGCGTTTGGCGTACTCTTTCAAATTATGAAAAATATCTATATATATAGCCCTACGCCAAAGAAAATCAGCGTCAAATGCCAGGCCAGCAGCACTCCAGGTATCCATCAGAGCAACAACTTATGACAGCTTTCACAGAACGCAGAACGGAATGTGTTCATAATGTTAAATATAGCACACACAGCATAATTCCTTTTAATGTGATCCGATTTTCGTAACACTGATTAAGCCGTGAGTATACGTGTTTTTTTCCCCATTCTGGATTGATTTGACATTTATGTGAAATTTATTTAATGCCATGCTATAATTGTCGAAGCAAATAGATACAAAAAAACACATTGCAATCATTTTTCGATTTAGTTCTTTATTTATTCTTGCACATATTTCACTTTTTTTGTGGTTTTTTCTTCCTTGGTTTTTGTTTTAATATTAAGATTTACTTGTTATTAGACGTAAAAAACGTTTGGAAATCTTATCAAATGATATACCAAAAATAAATAGTAAACGTTCGTTTTTGCTTACAACTTAAATAATTGACAGAAATGTCGAAAATGTAAAAACTAAGTTTAGTGACAATTCGAAAGAAATGTAATTTTACAAAAAATATATGTGGGAAGTTATATAGTTAACTATACAATACTATATTTATATGCAATCATTTATTTGTATGTTAATTTACAATTCGAGTCACAATATTATTTGATTTTGTCCATTGAAAAAGCACTGCAATTTATGTAATTAGAGGGGGCGTACCAAAGGATTTTTTTTTTAACACTGGCAAAAACTTGTAGTTTGTGAGTGTTTTTTTTGTTTTTGTTTTTCGTATTTTGTTTTTGTATCTTAAAGAGTTGAATTTGAATATTGGGCGGGTGGCAAAATTTATACATACATACACATTGAACATTGGCGCGGGCATTTTGGATTTGTAATTACATATATATATACTTACATATATTTGATAAAGTTTCGACAACAGGATGCTCATAAAGATTCTTTCACATTTAACAAAATATTATCGTTGATGTACGAAATACATATATCATCGTATGCATACACATACATACATATAAATTGCGCCTAGTCAGTTTCCATTAATGTTGTGCTATATTTTTGTATATATATATATACTATCTATATATGTATGTATATAGTATATATATAATTATGTTATATATATATTTATGCCATATATAAGTCAGTAATATACTCAGGATTTGTTCATTGTTGTTTGAAAGGGGGATAGTCTTTTCGTAGATTCAATGTGACTAACTAAATTTAGTTTAGACTACGGGAGTTAAATGACTACAATAAATGCTATTCTCTTGTTTTTAATGGATCTCATCGTCTTAGCTTAGTTATTATTTACAACTCTGGATACAGCTAAATTCTTTATAGATATACATTTATATATATATATATATATATATATTTATTATATTTATTTTTACCATTTAGTTGTTAAGTATTTGTGTTTAACTAGTTTCTTGATGAATTCACAAGCATAGCTCATTATTTTCACTGAAGTATTTTTTGTTTTTGCGCACAGAGTATCTCAAGTATAAGTAGTTAATGTGGGGCTCAGTATTCTCTGATTCTTGGTACACACAAGTAAGCTAAGTATAACTAACTATCAGTATTCAGTATTGCCTGCTTTCACCGAAATATGTCCACAAAACTCTGATATCTTGGTACTACGAATAAATGCTTTGTTCTCTTGTGGTTTACATTGAAGTTAAGTCGCTTTCAACATCTCTAACTTATCATTTAAACATACTATGATCGTTTTGTTTTTTTTTTTTGTATTTCTGAAGTCTTATAAATTTTTGTTGTTCGCTTCGCTGCAAGCAAATTTCTGGTTGGGAGTCACGATGAAAGTACTAGTTGGCAGTTGCTACAAACCTTACCTTGCTGGATTGGATTGGGGCGGCAGCTTAACTACATCTAGTATATAATACAGTTATGGATTACACAGTTATTGGGGGGGTCAGTTGAGTTTACTTTTAGACAATGGTGGTGCGCTCGGCGCCTGATGTTGTACACGTACTGCTGCCCCCAATGCACAGGATCTGACATTTGATGTCCTCTTTGGCTAACTCTCAGGAGCTCACCGTCTCGTAATTGACACCAGCACCGCCGACCACGCCCATCAGCGAACTGCCCACGCTCAGCAGCGGCGACTGCGTGCCCCCAATGCCCCCACCCAGCGTGCTATAGGCGGTGTGGGTGCGCGGAGAGGTGAGCAGCGTCTGGGCAGCTCCAATGGTGATGTTGCCACTGGTCACCGAACTGGTCAGCGCAGCGGAGACGCCGCCCAGACTGCCGGGATGCGGCAGCGTATTGCAGTTGATGCCCAAACTGCTGTTCGTCTGCAGCGATCCGTTCGACTGGCCATTGAGCAGCGGCATTGTGCAGGTCGTTGTGGAGCCATACGGCGATGTGGGCGATGTGCGCGTCTCATAGGCGGGCAGATAGGTGCCCACGCCCACACCAACAACACTGCCGCCTCCGCCCGCACTGCCCCGTCCCGGTATCCTCGTGTAGATGTTCGGTGGTGTGCGTGTGGAGAGCAGCGGCGGTGGTGCTGTATAAATTGGTCGCTGTGCGGCTGGCGCCCTCTGTGGCGTGTTGTACAAACTAAAGGCGGGATTGGTCGTCAGCGACAGTTCGCCATACTGCAAAGAGTGGGAAAGAGAGCGCGCGAGAGAGAGAGAGACAGTCGTAAATAATTAAAAGTGTAAAGTGTGCAAGTTTCATTAAATTGGACTGCATATTTAAATGCAGATAATAAATGTGTGTGTGCATGTGTGGTAAAAAGTTGGCAAACAACAACAATAAAAAAATTACAACTTTCGCTCCTAATGAGCTTGTTAGCTAACGGTTGAGTGGGGGCAGGGGGTTGGGGGTTTGGAGCAGGGGGCAGGGGGCAGCTACCGCAGCACAAACTAAAAACCAAACAAAAGCAACTTCTAATTTGCCTCGGCAGCCAAAGCCAAAAACCATTTTTAGCTCATCAAAATTTCATGTTGACCCTTTGCTAAAAAATACAGGCAACCGACAACAATGATAACAAGTGACGAAGGCTACTGGAAACGACTGCGTAATACTCTGCTATATAGTAATACTTAAGCATTAACCTGTTTCAGTAAAAGACTCAAAAATTTCCAGTTTGAAAAAGAAAAATATATTGTTTTAATTTTAAGAAATTTATCAGTAATATGACTACAGTTTGGTAACTAACATTAAGACTGTAGTAAATATAAATTGTTTCAGCTTTTATAAATTATAAATATGCCAACCAATACACTCTATTAAGCCATATATAGGGTATGTGTAATTTGGAAACCTAACAACTATTTCGTAATAAACTTTTGATTATCAGCTAATTTTGTGAGTGAATATTGAAAGGTTTCTCATAATTAAGTTCGTTACATATGTACTATGTATATTTTATAGTTTCAAATCAACTTTAGTTATTTATGGCGCAGTAATAAATAACCTTCAGTTAAAACGAAAAGAGACTCTAGGGCATGGGACTTAAACATTGTTCACTTGCCATTTAATGAGTTGCCTAACTTATTGTTATCAATTAGCAATAATATGGCTTCCTAAACATTATACACGCCTATCTGTTGTTAACAGTTTGGCATAAATGAGGCCCGAGTAGAAAACAGTTGTGTTCTATTATTATTCTATTTTCGATCTTTGTCTGACTAATTGGTTTCGAATGTAAGTTCTCATCCAATTTGCAATGGCTTTCGGGCATTGGCACGCCCACACTTTGGCGAACAGCTCCCCAAATCAATTTGTGTCAATAATGTGGAATAATAATAACATCTGCCACAAATACAAGCACTTCTTGTTAGTCCCATTTCTGTGGGCTGCTACAAATGAGGGTTATGTTTATTTTGGAGTTGTGCGTTGCTCACATTTCAAAATTAATGCGGATATTTATATGTGTGCGGCTGTAGAATATCCAGAGGAGAGTTGACTTTGGCTAAATTTAGACACAAGTTGAAAGCCGGTAACTGAACTCTGCTGTTTTTAGCAGCAGTGCAAAAATATATTCTCAAGTTTGAGTTCAGTCGACAGTCGGCTTCTCTTCTGTAGCCAGACAAAAAAGTTAGGCTTAAACTTTGTGAACTTTTGTGAAGCACTTTTGCTCGACTGTTTTGTGTTCTGCTTCACCTTAAACAAAAATCGATTTGGAACGCTGCAAGTGGAGTCTTTTTTTCCGGTATTTTGATAAGACGTACACAATGCTAACCTAAATTAGATTGCGTCTACCAAGGTAAGAACTTTTCTCATTATACATATATTATTAAATATTTTTAAACAAATTTCATAAATTATATGGAGTTCTTTTTGTCAGTTTATAATATATTATTTGGCTGAGTTATGGCTTAAGAACAAATGCCCTTTTTACAATAATAGCCATAACTCGACCAGATCCTTACAGGTCTTTACATGACATGGTTTGCTAGAATGCCAAGGACCTACTCTATCGAACTGCTTTCAAGGATTAGGGCGTCATATAAGAATCCATATTTTCTCGAAAAGTACAAAAACGATTTGAATATCCCTTCACCAGTTTGTAGCTGTGGTCATAACGAGTCGTTTGACTTAGGACTCGACAGGATACGCAAGGATACGACCGAGCTATGAACAATAGCCTCCATACAAAAATGTCCTTTTATTTCCTCAATAAAAGAAGTTTCAAAAAGATATGTCCTTCCGAAAACTGTAAGGATATGTCCGAGATACAGCCCAAAAGCGAATGTCCTTTTAACAATATTAGCCATAACTCGGCCATATCCTTACAACTTTTCAAAGGACTTGCTGCGTTAAGATCGCAAGGACCAATTATATCAAACTGCATTAAAGGATTAGGGGTATATCTAAGAATCCAGACACTGGCATTTGATCCACTTAAATATGCAGTCCAAATGAGAAGATAATTAAACTAAGTAGCCTTAGAAGTAGGCAACAAAAATATTCAATTTATCTTCGCGTTAACTTCGGAAAGTATGCAACAATTAAAGCTGACCCAAATGCGATGGCTAAAGTCGCGTGCTTAAAAATATTGCTAAAATGCTGAAGTTTTGATGTGCTTTTAATTTGTGCACGGCCAGTGTAGCAGAAACCACAATCAGGACCGAATACATAAACCGCTAGCGGCGCAAATCGCTGCTTATCGCTCGGCTCTGCTCTGCTCTGCTCTTATCTCTCTCGTGTCTCACCTGCTTGCCAAAGGTGGGCGATAGCGAGGGCGGCGGCGGCGGGGAGGCGGTATTAATGCGCGTTGGGGGCGTGTAGAGAATGCGCTGCGATTCCATGTTCAGGCGGTCGAATGCCTTCTCCTCCAGATGGAACTCGTCCTCGCTGTTGGCCTCCTGCGGCACCACATCCGGGTTTTTGTCCTCCAAGCTTGAATGGCTGCCCATATTGCGGGACAGTGGCTCAGCGCTGCCTTTGTCCGCCTCCGTTGTTGTTGCCTCGCCGTTCGCGTGGCGCCGACTGCGCTTGCTGCGGAATTTAATAAAGATCACCACGCAAATGGCCACCAGAAAGAGTGTCGCTATAACGCCGACTAGTGCGCCCAGCAGCGGCGTCAATTGCACCAGCACAGCGGTCGAGGAAGCTGCCGAACAGAAACAACAAAAGCGCGGATGCAAATGAGAAATATGGAAAATGGCAACAAACGGCAGAAAAAGTGAGAGCGGCGGCTTATTGGCCCTTCCACTGCATCCTTACCTGTGCGCAGAAGGGGCGCGGAGAGGGTCCTGCCACGCACCCGATACGCCGCCTTGCTGGGTCCTTGAGCATTGACAGCAGTCACACGTATGTTGAACGCCGAATCGCTGGGCAGACGCTTCACTGTAAACTCCGGATACTTGTACGACGCATTGTAAAGTATCTGGCGGGTGAGCTCATCGTACACCTGGGCATGGTAATGTTGCGGAATGCCGCCATCATAGCCGGGCAGGCATTGGATTTGCAGCGAGTTCGCAGTCGCATTATAGGCCGTACAGTTTTTCACGGGCTCAGGCAGATCTAACAAGGGATAAGGTATTTAATTGAATGTATAATAAATAAATAATATTTGTTAGGATTTTGATTTTTACTGCAAGAAGAAACAACTAGTAATAACCTTTTATAAGCTATTTTTTAATATAACATATTTAGCTTGAACCTACTAATAATGCATAGGGTATTTAATTGAATATATGTATAATATATAAATGTTATTCAATTTCTTAAATCGAATACCTATTCGTTGTTAGGATTTTAATGAGCAGATGGGTTCGATTTTCATTACAGAAACAAATTAATTATTATTTTCCCCAATCCTTGCAACAAATTTTGGACCAATGCTTTAATTTTGTTATTGACATCCCCAGAACTTAACGGAATTTTAACTTTATATCTTTAATTCAATATTTAAAATGTTATGTAAGTGTTTATATAATTTTAAATGTATTATAATTGTATATAAATTATTTGTGTCGACTGTCAATAGTCGACAATAAATAAATAAATAAAAAATAAATAGCTTGAGCCTTGAACCTACTAACCGCAATGTATTAAAGTCCCTTTTATCCTCTTGTTTTTTATTTATTTATCTATTTAATTATATTATATACTTTTGGACTTACAAAATAGCACTGACATTGTAGCTTAATAGTCAATTTTATTTCAATTTTATTGGCGCGTTAAAAACTTTTAGCTTAAGCTTTAAATTTAGCATCAAATTAGTGCCTCCACATTTGAAATAATATTGCTTAAAAAAAACCCAATGAAAAGTATTAACATAATCAGACTTTCTCAATTCTCCCCTCCCAATTTATATATGTTGTTAAAATAACAGACAGATTTAACCTTTTGGGGTCGCCTTAAATAAATGTCGCACGGATTGTACTGTTAGCAGCAGTGTTGTTTACCGCTGCCATTATGCTGGGTAGTCAGGAAGGCATTGCAGGCCAGGGCCGTTTGTGTATTTTAATTTAACGGCCACAGCTATTGGCGATAGGTAAATAAATGATGCGCCTTGCAATTTATTGCATTTGATTATCAGATTATTGGCGACACAGATTGAAGCTGCATCAACACCAACAATAACAGCAGCAGCAGCAGCAGCTACAGTAACAACAACAACAACAATAATAATGTTGGTAAACGTGGCTTTTATTGCTGTCAGGGACAATGGCAGGACAGTGGGACAGTGGGACAGAGGGACAGATGGACTATGGCCAAACGACAAACAATTGCGACGCGTAAAATTGCCACATCGCTGCAATCTGCCCCACAGACAGACGGACAGAAGGACAGAGAGGCAGACAGACGGAGAGACAGAGAGGCAGACAGACAGACAGACAAATGTAAATAACGCGCGTTGCCGAGATTCACGCACCAAATGGCTGCCACTTGGCCGCGTTACGTGCAACAATTATCTACTGGCCACTGTGGCCAGCGCCTGGCAACCGCAGCAGCATCAGCAGCAACAACATCAGCAGCAGCAGCAGCCGGAATTGAGTAAACATGTTGCACGTCTGTCAGCGTGTTGCAAATGCCCGCTGCTCTCGATGCGAAATTAATTAAAATATATTTGTTGTTTTTTCCAACTTGCAACTAACTGACTGACCGATTGACTGGCCGGGGCAGCTGAGCAACAAGAGTGCACGAGAGTGCTCGACTAGCAGATACCCAGCACAGAGAAACTAAAATATATGCATCTTCTTTTTATAGAAATACAACTCATAAATTTATCAGATTTGCAATCAATTCTAGATTCATGAATTCTTTTAAGTTGTATTTCAATAGTTGAGATCTAAAGTTAAAGATTTGTCTGTGAGCTGTACGATAAAAAGCATATTCAACTTGTTCCCACTAACACTTACAGCTTCTAAGATATGCTTAAAAAACAGAGATGGCAATATTTCTTGATTTTTTTTATCTTAACAAGTTATCAGCAAAAAAAAGAAATATTAATTTCTGCATATGATATACAGAAAAATACATTTAAAATTTCAGCACACTAGCGCTTATAATCTCCGAGATCACACAGTCAAAAACAGATTTGAACGAATGGAAAGAAAAGTCTCCATTGACTCGCCTGCTGAAGCTGATGGATAATATGTACGCATACTTAATATTCTGAAAGATATCTCCTACTGCCCTTTCAATGCCCAGTATATTATCAATAAAAAACGTGCTGAATGCTCACCTGCCGGCTGGATGTGATACCAGCAGGGCTGACTGTGCCCCATCGGACTATTGGCCACGCAGGAGATGGCGCCAAAGCTCTCATAGCTCTCCACATGATAGCTGTACACATTGTTCAACGGAGGCGTCGCTGTCGTCGATGGCGTCACGAGCAGCTGGCGATGATGCTGCTGCTTGTGCAGTGCCGCCAATCGCTTCCGTTCCGCCAGCTGACCGCTGCTGCTCGCCTGATGGATGCTCGAGTCACTCGATGCGAACTGCTGTTGCTGTTGTTGTTGTTGCTGCTGCTGTGTTTGTTGCTGCTTGCGCTGCGGCTGTTTGTTGTCCACGTGATTCTTGTGCACCATGTTGGAGTAGACCATTTGCGTGTACGGCGGCTCCATGTAGTCCGTATAGCTGTCGAACTCCTGGCCATCGTGCTCCAGCTCGTAGTCATCCTCGAAACGCACGGCGGCCGTCATGTCCACAATGCTGGCCACACGTCCATGTCGACCATGGAGCAGATGTTGCCCGCTGCTGCTGGCGCCGCTGCTGGCGCTGTGTGTGTGCTTCCGCTTGCTGCGCTGATAATATCCGCCAGCACCGGAAGGCAACTGCATGGGCAGCGCCAGATTGGCGGGCAGCAGGTGCGCCAGCTGCGGCAGCTCGATGAGGCTCTCCAGCGAGTTGTTGAAGTGCCACTTGTAATTTAGATTATCGAGTGGATTGGCGTCCACCTCGCAGGTAATGTTGATTGTCTGCTTGAGTGCGGCGCGTATAATCGTCGAGTCCGACTTGCACACGGGCGGATCTAAGGAGCGGGAAGAAGCAGCAGAAAACCGGAGAGCCGGACAAGTGCTGTGTAAAGTCGAGTGCTGGGTCAAGTATTAGTTGCACTTACATTTGACATCGAGGTAGACCTCATTGCTGGATACACTGCCCTGCAGGTTGGTGGCACGGCAAAAGTATTGGCCATGGGAGGACTTCGAGATGCCCTGTAGCACGAGGGTCTGGTTGGAGATGATGATGCCGCGTGAGGAGTGCAGTTGTTTGTCCTAAGGGAGGATAAAAGGTAGAGTGTGTTAAGGAGGATGTTTTTGGGGTTTGTGTGGGCTATATATATGTATAGTTGGGTTACAAAGATAATACTTACATTGTGATACCATTCGACACGTGTGATGGCCGGATTAGCACGCACATCGCACTCCAGATAGACATCAGAGCCCTTCAGCAGATTGTTGGGATCAAGCGGCGCACCCAAATTCAGAATAACAATGGGTGCATCTATAAAGAATTGACGAATTCTACAGTTTGTCTAGACTATATAGTCACTTTCGACTTACGCGTCACATTGAGCACACGCGAGTCCTTCAGGTAGAGGCCCATATTGCCATTGCCCAGCGTTGTCATCACTGTGGTGTCTCCTTCGTGGAGCTGCTGCGATGTTATGCCCGAGTTGAGCGCGATGGAACAGACCACTTGACGCTCATTGTCCTCCGGTACGGGTATGAGCATCAGTTCCGATATGGTCGTATTGCCATCGGAGGCAGTCTGTGTTTTTGTTGGAGTAGGCCAAAGTTAGTTGATGGCTGCAGTGATTGGCACTTTCTAGCGACTTACCGACTGTGAAGAGCCCTTCAGTATCTGACCAGCCTTTGACCAGATAATGTGCGGCGGTGGGCGAGCACCGATTGCCGTACAGGTCACATGGGTGCGTGTCCCGGCGACTACGGCATGGTTGAGGCCCTGCAGCAGCAGACTGAGTGGAGGCACTGTTCAAAAGGGAAAGGGTATAGAGGGTTACTTAAGAGTCTTAAACGTTTGGGATTGTTATTAGATGGTCATATAGAGACCAAACCATGATCAAATCTGCCTCGGGAACAAAAATAGGATGAGTTTTCAGAAAGTTATGGGGGTTTTGATGTTTGAAAGGCATTTATATGGACAATCTATACATTATTTTGGCTTGTGTTTCATAGAGAATTGAAATTGCTTCAAATTTAAATGCAGATATAATATATATGTTAAGCAATGACCAAAACTGTCTCGGGAACAAGAATCAGATCAGTTTTGACAAAGTTATGGTATTTTAAAGTAATGGAAGTGCATTTTTAGGAATTTGGGATAGTTCTCACGGGTTGTTTTTGATGGAAAATCAAAAAAATTCAAAGTGCTTCAGATTTAATTGCAGATTTAATATAAAGGTCAGAACATGATCAAAACTGTCTCGGGGATGAAAATCTGATAAATTTTGACAAAGTTGTGGGAGTTATAAGAAAGAACAAGGATACCTATGCAAAATTCTCTACTTTAAACTGTTAAATTGCCATTATCTTTATAGAGCATGACTTATGTTAATTATGCTTAAACACCCATTGTGTTTTTTACTGAAAACCAGTTTAGAACAAGCATATAAGGATATACAACCCTATTATTATTGCACCAATCCAGCCTCGAGGGATCCGCAATGCGATTAGCATATTCGGGGAGTACAGATAACAAATTGGGACAGGGTCCACTTTACAACTTGGTTTCGTTGTCATAAATGCATAAACATTAGACTAGACGCGCTTTAACAATGACAAAAACTTTAATTACATTAATTTCCATGCAACAGCCGTCAGTTGGGTCAGTTGTGCAGTGTCCGGTGAACAAAAAGCCCACACCCTGCAAACGGCCTTGAACTGTTGACATTTGGCAAACGCCCACGTCGAACCATAAACATAATTACACTAACACACACACACACACACAGACAGACACAAAGTGGCTGCAACATTTGGGTTGGAGTTTTTCCCAGCATAATTTGAATAAAATTGCAATACGAAACGGGACATGCATATTAAAGAAGATGTTGACTTACGGTTCATGTCCAGGATAACTTTTTTGGTCAGCGCCGGAACGACATGGCCATTGGTGGCCTGGCAGGTGTACATCTGAAAAGGAAAGGAGAGCAAGCAAATATGTTGATTTATGCATAGTACGATAATTGGCCCTACTTATTAATACAATCTACAGCATAGAAAATGCGATAAAATATTGGCGATAATGGGCGAATGTCTGGAAGATGATAAATCAACCTCAACTCACCGAGCTGAACATTTAATTTTAATTGCTTGAAATGCGCGCAGAACACGCACAAAAACACAGCTAACAGCCATGCCACGCCCCCCTACTGCTACAACTCGCACCAAATGTTAATCAATTATGTTACGTTCCAAAAGGCTCGCTGCGTAGTATTAATATCATAAATTCTGTAACTGGCTTGTTGTGGTTGTTGTTGTTGTTGTTGGTAATACGATACCTTTCTGGCCATATACGTTTCCAATTCGGACATTTTATTGAGGCACGAAAATTGTAACGATGTCTAATAAAAATATTTGCATAACTTGGGGGAAAATTCAAACGGCTAGCTAGCTTACTCTAGCGCCTTCTATCTCGCTGGGTCTGTCAAAGTGTTGTTGTTTTTTTTTGGCTAGGAAATTAGGTCATAAATTTCATTCGGTTATACAATATTTCTGTCGCATCGCCAGGTGGGGTCGCAGTAGGTCATCCTTGTCTCCCGATGTGTTTATTGCTAATGTTCATTGTTGTTGTCTTGTGTATTTCGTTTGTTTCCCGTTTAACGGCATCGGTTTGGCTTGTCTTACTTTTAAATACCAATTGAATTGACTTGTTAATTATGTTTTAGTGCAGTTTTGAAAACAAGCTACCCAAGTGTAACTTTAAAATCAGACTGCTAATGTTTTCCAATTTACATTACGACTGGCTATATTGTTGCTGAGTTAAATCATAAAATATTTGGAGTAGTTTTTATTGGAAAGAGGCTTATGTCACATGATTTATAGCAGCAGTAGGTGAAGAATGCAGCCGGCTTAAATAACTAGCGGTGACTTGAAACCAACTGAGTGATTCTTATGACTCTTCAGACTACACTGAGAAAAAACCCAATCATTAAAATCCTGATAAATATAATGCTACTGAATGAGTCACAAATTTAAGCTATAGTGCATTAATCTCTTAGATGAAATATATATTCTAGGATAGGAACAAACTCAGTAACTTGTAATCTGATAAAAAATACAAAAAGTTATGAAAAATTTGAATTTTTAAGAATTTAAAAATAATTTTTAAAAATGCTTTTGATAGTTTTCTAATGTTGCCTAACAAATGTTTTTAGCATGAAGTAAATATTGTTTTTTTTTTTGAGTGTAGCTAGATTTGTCATGTGCCTGCAGGCTGTCTAGAAATTATTCAAGAAGCGTCTTTGTTGTGGCCTAATAATTTTGGGACTTACACCGCACAAGTTTCAAGTGATTTCTAGACCAGCATTAATACGGTTTGGTTCACAATGCGCAGCATGAGCACAAAGCCCGACCGATTCACAATGGCCTACAATTTGTACAAGTGGGCAGGAGAGAGATAGAGATAGAGAGAGCGGAGAGGGAGAGCTGCTGTTGTGTGGCAGCATTGAATCGCTGGATTAGCGGTCTAACAATATTGTTCATTACACGAGGCAAAGCAAAATCGGCTTAGAATCAACTGCCAACTGGCAACTGGCAACTGGGCAAAGCGGCACAATTCCCCAATGCAGTCGCTGCCTGGCATTGCATTCATTTCCCAGGCGCTTTGATTTCTATTAGCTATTGTGCCGCCGGATTGGGATGCGGACCCCCAACCGGACCTGGCCACACGGAGAGGCCGCTGTCATTAATGTGGAGGCTGCTTTTCACTGGCTAAGCGAAATAAATGGGCAGCGTTGGCTGTTGCTATTGTGTGAATGGGTTATAGAAGCTGCTGTGCCCGCTTTTGTTGCCTGCTCATAAATAAGGCCTAAGCCATTTTTCGGTCGGCTGTCATTGCTCGGCCACTTACCGTTAGCAGATCCTTGCGCTGAATGTTCTTCAGGTGGAGTGCATTGCGCACCGAGCCATCGGGCAGCACCTGAAAGGAGTCGTCGACCAGGGCGTGTTCGCGCCACCAGGACACGCGGGGCGGCGGCACGCCCCCACTGGACAGGCAGGTCAAATTGATGCTGTCGCCCTCCAGATAGGGGCCAGCTGTCTGGTCGCGCACCGCGGCGCCATTGTGGTCCAGTATGGTCAACTGATTGGGTGGCACTGTAAATGTAAATGTAAATGGAAATGTAAGTGAAAAGGAAAATGAAAATGAAAGTGTGGTTATAGTAAATGGCAGACAAGTGGCGACTTAAGGGTGTGATTTGGACTTTGGAACGCACCCAGGACTGTCACATTAATGCGCCAATTGCGCGTTGGTGATTTATGGAAATCAACGCGACATTTGTAGAGCCCAGCATCTGTGGTCTGAATATTCTTGATGCGCAAAGCCGGCGGATTTGTGTCATAGTAGAAGTGTGCCTTCTTGTTGAAGACGTTCTCATCCGCCCAGGGTATGGCCTGATGTAGCGGTCGACCACGAGCATCAAAGCTGCAAAAGTACAGAAAGAAAAAAACGAATTCAATTAGATTATACGCCATTTGCATATTCCGAATGTCACTAAAGGGCTTTTAAATTGTAATTGAATTTGTTAAGTGCTTTTGATGGTATTCATTTCAATTAATTTACATAAATATTTGTATATTTTTTCAAATACATATTTAATGTCGACAGTAAACGCAATATAAGTGGCTATCGCGTTTTTTTAGCGTTGAAATTCTCAATGAGTTTAAGCTATGAATGAAACATATCATCTGCTCACGTGTTTTTTTATATTATAACTTTTTATCTACTACTTATTATTAAAATTTAACATTTATAGGCAATAGGTTAGTTCTAGAGCCTTTAAAATTAGAGTTCAGTGATTTTGCCAGTTAATCACGTCTTGTGCCACATTTGACCAACTAAAAAGCATATATGTATCTATTAAAATCACAAAGACTCTACACACACACCAGAGATTAGTGCACATGCCAGACATTCACAGGGAATATCGCTTTTATGGTCATCAATCGATTTTATTTGGCAGCAATTAAGAGAGAGACAGAGAGACAAAAACCAAAATATATATGCAGTGAAATGTGTGTCAAATCAGAAATTAAATGGGAATAAAAATCGCTGAAAATGCAATCGCCGTAAAAATAGAATGTCTCATTAACTTTCCCCGGCAACCAGAGAACCCCAACCAGTCCAATCAGAACCAAATGCAAACAATGGAAATTGAAAACAGAAACAAGAGGCAAAAAAAAAACACAGCAACCAAGTAGCTTTTATTGTTATTGCCAAAGGTTTTTTGTTTATGGCTGTCTCTATGCATTTTGACAAAATACCGCATTAAATGTCAACGCCCCAACAACAACAACAACAACAAATCGTAAATAATCCAAAGTGCATTTGAGAACTTTCGATTTTTTTCTCGTTTTTTTCGTTTTCTGGTAAAAATTTCATTTGGTTTTTTCGACGCTTTCAGTTTTTTATACATTTTAAATGGTTACATTTAAATAGTTTATGCTCCCTCTCGTTTTGTTTGCCAGTGTATCTCTCTGTTTTTTCATTATTATTTCTATTCTTTTTTTGCTGCTTCTTCTTCTCTCTTTTCCCCAGGCGCATTAGTTTGGCTCTTTATGTGTGTGGCACTTAATTTGATGACACTTGTAAATTTTTAATTTGTTTTGTGTTGCTGTTTTTTAACTTTTCTGCTTTGTCGTCCCGAATTTGCGCTGCCCTTTTTGTGTTTGCCCCGGCCCCACTTTTTAAAAGTCGATACCATTGTTGTCGTTGTTTCTGGTCTGGGTTTTCCCCCTAAATGCCCCAATGCAACCAAAATAAATTTCGCTGTTTATGTTAATTCATTGGCTGGCAGCGTGTATTTTTTTTTGTATTTTATAGTTTGCTTCAATTAATTAATTGATCAATTTAGCGCTGGTTTTGTTTGTGCTTGTATTTTGTTGTTGTTGTTGTTGTTGTTGTTGTTGTTGCTGTTGCTGTTTAAGCCGATTCCATTTGAATTTAAGTTTTTATATGCCACTTTAGTTGGCCTGTGCCCAGCATTTAAGCAGCTTTAAATAGGCAAAGCCCGGGCATTAAAAATATGTTTATTTATCATAAAAAACAGAAGCATCCATTTAAGTTTTTTTTTGTATTTGCTTTCGAAAAGTAAAAGTAAATTTTTTTAGTATTTGTCATTTTGTGTGCGTTGGCTCTAATTTAATGCGTTTTTGTAATTAAACAAGCTTATACAATTTGCGCAAAAACAGAGCGTAACATTACACATGGCATAAAAATGTGATAAATTTATATAAGCTGTATATATATAGAGGTCATTTGCTGGCCTGTCCAGCTTCACTTAACCCCAATGTAATTTATGATCGCCTGATATCAGTTTATCAAAGCATTCCCCTAGATTATCGCACATCTTGAATATATCAAAAGCTTATGCATATCAGCTATGTTCTCTCTCTCTCTCACACTCTCTATTAGCCCACATATACTGCCTGGTGATTTATCACTAGGGAAATCCAAATGCACCCAGACTCCCAAAAAAAAGGCGACTGCACTGTGTGGCAGAAACAATATAACAGGAGTACGAGTAAGTGCCACATGATGGATGGTTATTTGTTAATGCATTTAAAGATAATTAAATTAGGTTCAACAGCCAAAAATGTACGTTGAACTGAACTACACGCCCCAATGGGGCTACAAGTATATTGCTCCCACGACTAATTTCATAAGTACCTACATATATGTATATAGATATATATGCATATGTATATGGGCAGCTAAAGGTCATTGATTTTGGGGGAGGCGTTCTATTAGACAGTTGTACCTGCAGCAATTGAGCAGCACGAAAACTCTGTTCATGTAATTAATCTTGCGAGCTCTTTGGGGGCATATGGAAATTTCACTCGCCTTCGCTAGAACAAACGAAAATTTATGAAGTGTAGAAAAAGCAAATGAAAATTGATGGAAAACAATAAAAATAACAACAACAAAATGAATGCGGGCAAGGGCGCGAGAAAGAAAAACGCTTTATTTGGTAGCACTCCAGATCGGTTTTTTGTGAGGTGTGATGAGGGCGTGGCAGGGGCGGTGGGGGCGGAAGCTTTAAAGTTTATGGCAGGGCCATAAAAGCGGCACTCGCAACTGTAATTGCAGTTACCGCAGCGAGTTTATGCAGTCAAATCAATCGAACCACATGAATGCACATTTAACTTTGACACTTTGACTTGGTCATAATCGATTCGGGCTGGGAGTCTGTGTGGGTGTATGTACATATATATATATATGGTATATGGTATATATGCCAAGGCTGCCACAGCGTATGCAAAATCAATTTCTGGTCTAGTGCGCATCAGTTGAACAGCTTCTACACCTACTCAAGTGACGCCAGGCGCCTTTGAGCTCAAGGTAAAGCATTTTTCACTGACTTGTGTATACACATATATATATATATATATATATATATATATGTCAAAGTGCCACCCATCTAGTGTGTACCCACCTGCCAGCATTTGGCATACCGCCTTACATATTTCTGATTGCTTCGCTTGTTAAAAACCGTTTGGCTTCCAGCTTGAAGCTGCTTACGTTGAAAAAAACAAAAATATCAGGCCAACAGATGCACGTACTTCTGTACACACATACTCGCTGTGTGTAAGTAATGTTTATATCGTCAAATTCAACATAAATGCCTTACGTTAATAGAATTTATAATGAGCGCACCTAGTCGCGTGTGTCGCCATCTTCAGCTTTTCATAATTGGCCCACAGCTCTGAGAATCAAACCAAAGAAAATAAAAACCATTGACTGATATTTAGGAGCAGCAGTGTGTTGTCAAAAATATCGCATGCTGCTTGTTAGAAAATCCTACGCCATTGAAAATACCCAAAACAAAATGTATTTAGTTAACTTTTTAGTAGGGTGCTACCTAATGGCAGCTTTTTTGAGAGATTAAAATGCCAGCTTATAAAATTATAGCTGAGATGGCCTTTCATGGGCTTTTAAAGTGCTTTGGAAGATGGTAAATATTTATAAGAGTTCCTGGAGAATAATAATCCTCTCATGTATTTAAAATGAGCGTGATATACTGTAAATATGAGCTCAAGGATTGCGAAAATTTATAGAAATTCGTTCAGAATCGAAGTATTATAAATATATGCATTTAAATTGAGTGTTATCATGTCCAAATATAGACTTTCATGTACTTTAAAAGATGGATAATACTTAAATATATTTTTAAATATTTTTTTTGTGAATTCTGTAAGGATAATAGTCCAATAGCAATAGTTGTTTCTAAAATGAGTGCAGCAATCTTCATATATTATTTACCGAAATTACTGACTGAAGTTTTTTGATAGAAAACGATTTCACAAAACTATCCTACCTAGTGAAAATAAGATAATACAGTGCACGCTCGATATCGCGAACGCTCCAAAACATGAACAAGTTTTTTTTTTACATTGACTCTTCTTAAACATGAAAAAGGTGAGAAAGCTTTATAACATGAACAACAAAAGTTTCAATATTTCTCATAATTCTGAAAATGGGGACTCCCCTAATAGTGAATTAGGATTATTTTTTGTGTTTTGCTAACGTGAACTGCCTTGGTTTCAATAAGGTCACATTATCGAGCGTGCATTGCATTTTGTATATTATAGATAGATTCTGTTTGAGTTCTAAAATAGAACTTACGTATAGATGGGCTTCACATTTCCCTGACGATACCAAATGACCAGCTGAACCTTATCAGCGATCATCGTTCCAGGCATTAGATCACAAGGCAGCGCCACCTCCGAACCGACAGCTGTGAGCACCTCCGACAGAGGACCTAAAAAGGCAAAGTGAAGTAATGGTAATATGAGTAAATATATCAATTAGAAATAGTATACTTAAAGCTAAATGTTGCTGCTGTGTATTGCTATGGCTTAATTGAAATATGTGAACTTTGACATACGCTGTGTGTGTGTGTATATGTGTGTGTGTGTGTGTGTGTCAGTTGCTTTTGTATGCCATGCTATAACTATAACTATAAATTGAGTGACAGCTTGATTTCCTTTTGATGATAAGCGTGGCGCTGAAGGGGTAAGCATAAGGCCCTAGGCTGGGATTCAGATATGGAGTCGTCATCATCATCTATGCATCTACTAGTGATACGTGGGGCAGTGTCAATGCACAGCGGAGCGTCGTGTGGCGCCTCAAAACTGGAGTCGACTCGTTCGCGACGTGGTGTCGACATCGATGGCTTCTTCGATGGCGTCGCACTGTGCGTGCCGCCTGCTGTGGCAGCTGAATGAGCTCGCTCTCCACTGGCAATTAGTTGAGGCGGAGGAGCAGGAGGAGGAGGAGCGGGCTTTCGGACTACGACTGGGTGTAGCCGAGAGACCATTTGACAATTGAAGCGATATGTTGTTATACTCTTTTTGAAGAAAATAGTATATTAAGTTTGTGCTGAAGTTTGTAACGCATAGAAGAAAGAGTCGGAGACCCCTAAAAGTTACTGCCAGTATGCTTAGAATGACAAAACAAATTGATCTAGCCATGTCCGTCTGTCTGTCTGTCTGTATGTATGCAAACTAGTCCTTCAGTTTTTGAGCTATCGTTACAAAATTTTGCACAGAGACTTATTATTCAAAGAGACAGCACATTGGTCGGAACCGGCCGGATCGGACCACTATATCTTATAGCTGCCATACAACCGGAAGTCGGTTTTAGCCATACAACCCATGTTTTCAAAGCTATTGCGATAAAACTTTGCACAGATACTTATTATTCAAAATTAGAGCACATTGATCGGAGCCGGCCGGATCGGACCACTATATCTTTCATAAGAAAAATTTAAATTCATATATCAATTCTGAGAAAAAATAAATGCCATTCGAATTTTTACAGCATATGAAAGCAGAGGGAAAATTGTCTAAAGCTTCGAAAAGAGTATAAAATCTTCGGCACGCCGAAGATAATCGTTCCCCATTTGTTTTTGTTGTTGTTGCCTCGCTGATTGGTATTTGGTATTATCATAGCATTGTAATTATACAAATTATATTCTCCAACAATGGCAATGGGCGTGTCCATATGTACGTGCCCATATGTATAGTTTTGTCCAACACGACCCTCACACTTCCCCATTTGTGCCCCACTCCCCTAGCCCTAATGCTTATCAACGATTTTATAGTGCCTGCGCTGTGTAAACAGTTTTCTGTTTTCTGTTTGCATTGCTTTTGAGCTTTTGAAAATATTAGTCAACATTTTATCGGTTAAGTAGATTATGAAAATGAAGTCGCGTCGCTGCTGCTGCGGCTGCAAGCAATTTAATTAATTTAATGCATTTTTATTTCAACTAATTGGCGTTCTATTCATTTTCGTATGAACTGTAAACTTTTCACCTGGCGCAACTAAACAACTAACCAATTTTATTTCCCTGCCCCGATTAATTGTTGTAATAAGCGCCAAACGTTACAAGCTTTGCATATGAAATGAATTTTTGTCCAATTTGGGGGTGGGGGTGGGAGAGAATTATTATTAGCTAATGAATATTCGTGCCTTGAATGGAATGTTGTGGCATGAATTGTTGTTGTTGCTTACAACAATAATATGATGAATTTCAGCTTGGACGTTTATTGATAATGGGTAGGAAAAAGCCCGAATGTTTATTAAGGGAGTAAAGGGTTTACTTTAAGCCTAATGCGATCAATCGTAGCTATGGAATTTATGTGATAGGGTTATCCAAAGCTGACAAATTCTTTGTCATATATTTTAAGTATTATTAGAAAATATATTTTCATAAAATGGAAAAAACTTTAATAAGAGCGCGGCAAAAGTTTGGATGTTTGTTTATTAAGGGAGTAAATGGTATACTTTAAGTGGAAGTTATGTGATATAATTAAAAAGCCGACAAATTATTTCTGATATTCTTAAAATATTATTAGAAAATATATTTTCACAAATATTAAAAAGTTGTATTCATATTTTTGTTTTTGATGTATACAAAATATGAAAGTAATTATAAATAAATTGAGTTTCGCTATGCTACGAAAGAAGCCAAGTCTTTTGCTGCAATATTCATTCAGTGTACCAAAAATTACGATAATAGCTCCTAGTGGAACCTCATAAACCCCAAATATATATTAAACTAGCGCCAATACCAATCAAGCTAAGAAGGGGAAACCCATTTTAATAAACCCAAATGGAAATGGAACTTAGTGCTGTATACAAGCATTGGCTATCTATCGATTTGGTTGCGTTGATGAAATGCTAGCAAACGAACGGAACCAAGCAACTATTTCCTGCTTTTACCATCTGTTTCACATTCATTCAAAGCTCCGCTAACAAATTGCAGCCGAATTGGGAGCAACATTACTAGAACATGAGAAATGGGCATGGCCATTAGTTATAGCCCATCGGGCGAGCAACGAGAAAGATGTGTCAAATCAGTGTAACAAATCGAAGGCCTCTACCCTCTACACTCGACGAAAATTTATACACCGAACGAAACCAAACGAAAACCCACTTAAGCAATGAATGGCGCCAAAAATATGACCGCAATTGGTATTGAACGAATGATTTAATTCATTGAGGGCAAATGCAATTTGTTTCGGCTACACAACTAAAACGGAAATGAGGCCAACAGAGATCAAAGCGATAAAATGAGTTACGGATGAAGAGGGCTTTGTTTGTCCATCTGTCTCAGATGCTCTACAATTGCTAATTGCAATCGGTTAACAAATGTTTCACACAATTTGAAATTGAATTCCAAATCGAAATGGAATCGAATCGGGCCATTCAAATGATGTGTTGCGAGCTTTTGCAAGTGTCAAGTGTTCATCGGTGGAGGTCGTCCGATCAATTTGAAGCGCAAATTACACGACTACCCCTACCCGACACTGAGAAGATTTATTGTCACACGCTCCGGATTGGACGCATTGATTGAATGAATGAGTGAGTGTCAGTCGGGAGAGTGCATTTCAATGTTGTGTCACATCGTAATGGGTTCATCTCTGATCCGCTTTGATCTGCTCGGCTCTAGGCCTCTATTTTTATTAGCCAGCAATATTTTGACAAATTTCTTGGTTCCCCCTACTTGTGTTGCTTTCTTTCGCTGACGGACACTTTGCTGCTAATGGCGCATGCAACAAATTTCTCGCATGATGTATTCTATAATTAAGGCAGCGACATGGATCGCTGTCTTTTAAGGGGGGACCCCAGGAAAAGTTGTTTTCGCCGCGATGTTTGTCGCCTCATAATTGTGCCACTTAATGTGGGCGTCAACATGTTGCGACCAAGTTGTTCTCGTTTCTCTCTCTCTGTCTCTCAATAACATGAACAATATTGTATACAATACAATATGAGGGCATTATATGCACTTTGATGCGACTCGTGGGGTTTCCAGATATTCAATTTATGAACTCTGGAACAGCAAACTGCATGTCAATTGCATAAAATTCTGGGAATTGATCGAAAGAATTTGTCGTATATTAGCTGCGATGTGTTTTCAGAAAAAAGAAAAAGAGTTGTGTTTAAAAGTTCTTTTATTTAGAAATATGTTCGTATTTTAGTGTTGCTGTTTTATTTTAAAGCTCCACGTCGTTTTGCTCATCTTTGCACCACTGTGCAGCTGCTCATTTACACTGCTTGGCAAAACAATCAATGCTAAGTGCAAGGCAATTATTCAGTCAATCAGTCATTCAGTCAATTTCTCCCCACAGTGTAAACGAGCATTTATTTATTTATTTTGGCCAGCAGCTCGAAATTGAAATGAAAATATTTTGACAATCCGCTGCATGTGGCGAGTTATGCTTTAACTCCATTTAGAACGAGTGCAACATGAGGTAATTATTTAGATCATTTGTTGCCTTACGCCCTCGGGGGCCTTAGCCATTGGAAATGGGGAAAATCGGGAAATGTGAAAGCAGACTGGCCCCGAGAGCTTTTCGTCGCATTCATAAATAAGCAACAACAAGATGGCGCCTCTCGTTAAACAAACAGCAGCTATAGCAAACGATCCAAACAGATCACCAAATAAATCAAATAGAATGTTTATGTTTTTTACATAAGGGCAAAGGAAATAGATATGTGGAACTGAAAAGTGGAATGCTTGCTTCGGAATGGAAATGTTTTAGCTTGAAAACTAGAGTGCAAGTTAAGTACATCTATAAATTATATATAGTATAATTTAAATATAATAAAATTATAGGTATAAAAGTAAAAAGTAAAATAAAAGTTGATAAGATTGAACAAATCTGAATTACTTTTTTAAAGTGTTCAAATGCTGTGCTAAATGCAATTATAATATTGATATATAGTCTAAAATATTCTTAAATACAATTTTTTAAATATTAAATATCGAAATATAATCAATACTAATTATATAAAAAGCTAAAAATAGTATAATTTAAATATAATAAAATCATAATCATAAAAGTAAAATACCAAAAGGTAATTGATCAAATTTAAATCACTTTTGAATGTTGTTCAAACGCTATTCTAAATTCATTTATAATCTAGCTATATATTCTTAAATACATATTTTTATATATTACAATCTAAATATAAATCATTATTAATTATATAAATAAGTAAAATTAGTGTAATTTAAATATATTATCATAAGCATAAAAGTGAAAATTAAAATACCAAAAGTTGTTTAGATTGATCAAATATGAATCACTTTTTTAAGCTGTTCAAATGTTGTTCTAAATACAATTGTAACCTAAACATATATTCTTTAATAAATATTTTTAAATATTACAATCGAAATATAAATCATTATTAATTATATAGATAAGTAAAAATGTTGTTCAAATAAATGCTAAATATTTATTACATAAATTTTTGAGTGCTCAATGTTTAGAATGCGCTTTAAAACCATCTGGCAGTTAATAGTTAAAATATGCTTGCTTAAAAGTTGCTATAAGTTGCTACAATCCTTAGCTAAATCTTTCTAGAGCTAGATTTTGCTCAAAATCAATACATGTTAATCGGCACTCTCTTGTTTAAGATAATAATACACTTAACTATTACCAGTCAGTTCATTCATATAGAAATTTCATTATTTCTTGCCAATAACTATGTGTAATGCCAGTAAAGCCAATACTTGATTATTGTCTTTGTGCCACATGTCAGCAGCAACAACAGCAACAGAAGCAACAACAGCAACAGTAACAATTCAACACGACTGACAATTGCTGGCGACAAATTGGCATTGAGTCAAGTTGCCCCCCCCCCTCAGTTGCCCCCCTCAGTTGCCCTGCTGCTTTCAATAGGCGCCACTTGAGAGTGACAACAACAACAACAACAACAACAACAACAGTGGTGAGTGTAACGTAAATGTGTCTTTGATTCTTTCCTTTATTTCTATATTTTGAAAGAGCAGCCAGAGGAGCATTAATGTTGGAACAGCTCTCTCTCTCTCTCTCTCTGCACGTGACCAATGACAATTTGCGACTCAAGTTTGTTGGCCATTTATGACCCGCCTCTGGTCGCTGCCATTTCTATTTTTATTTTATTTTGTTGTCGCTTTATTTGACTTTGGGCCAGGCAGCCAGCCAGCTCCTTTTTGACTCCCACACTCGCTGCCAAGAAGTTTATGTCGTTGTCGTCGATTTGAGCTTTAATATTTCCTGCAGGCACATTTTGTCGACTTTTTTTTAGGGTCTACCCCAACATCAAAGCGTTGGCGGAAGTTCAAATTGTTGATGCCCCCTACCCTACACACTCTCCCTCTCTCTCCCACTCTCTCGTTGGAGTCGTAATACAATTCCAATTGCTTATGGCCAACTGCCTTTCCAGTGACAATCGCACCTAAATTAACTCCAAAATTAGCCAAGTGCTTTGATTGCCCAGCCCATTTATGGGGCGAGGAGATTTTTCCGAGTTTCCCAGATGTATTTTGGCTTTCAGTAAAATGCCATTTCTTATGCTTCTCTTTGTAGGCATCGGAAGTTATAAAATATGGCAAAAAATACTCGCATGTGTTAGCAAATTTTATTGCATTTTCATTAGAATGAATATTATTATGCATACAAGATTTTGTGTGTGCATCAAAGCGAATGTCCGCCTGATAATAATGTTAGATAGAATTTAAATTTAGATTTAAATTTAAAAAAGGGAAATATAAAGCAAAACCGGGTCAAAGGGTAAGTTTGGTTAGGTTAGACCTTTAATAGATAAGCTGCATTTGGAAAAGAGTTTTTTATGTATCACATTTAACGGTAGTCAGTGTCATGTCTGTCCCACATTATTCATTTTACACTCGAGAGCATGTTTATGTATATACACAGTAAAAAATGTCGGTTTAGTTTTAACAACTCAAAAAATTAATAAAATTTTGAGTTTAAATTTTTATTAAAAACAAAATTAAATGAATCAAAATGGAGTTTTTTATTTTAGTATAATCGCATCTATAATATTTGTAAGAATTCAAAAATGATTTAAAATTGTGATAACTATATATATATTTTAATTTTTAATCCCAAAATAAAAGTTTTCAATCGAATTTTCAAACTTATTTATAGAATAAATAAAAATTTAAAAATTTTAAATTTCTTGTGATATTAATTTATAATTTTTATTGCAATTATTTTAATAACAAGTAAAATATTAATATTAAATAAATATTATATATGAAATATACAATTATTTATTTGAAGCACCAATTTTGTAAAGTGTAATCATGTAAAATATTTTTTGTAATATATTTTATTTATAACAAGCTGCTCGTTGCGTTAATCTATGTTCAAAAATCTTTGTGCAAGCGCAGCGCAGCTAATTTTATGATGGATTACCTGGGACAACCTCGCTCTGAAAGCGCAGGTGAATATCAATTCAAACTGTAATACGGAATACTGAATAAACCGAATGTCTGCCAGTGGTCGCCAGTGTGTTCAGAGAGGTGGTGCACAGTGGTGCACTTATCGTGTCCGCTACGCTGTCCATCAAATGCAGCCACGCTTATCACACACACACAAACACACACACACACACGCATAACGGAAATGCAGAGAGTCCAACTCCTTTAGCGCTAATAGAAACCTCAAAGTGCATTTTCTTTTGTTGACATTTGTAAAATGCAAACAGAACACGCAGAGGCAATAGCTAGATAGATAGATAACTGGCTGCATATGGACACGGATATGCGGATATGGACAACGCAGCTCGAGGGAACCTGAATGCTTCAGAGACATCACTCAAAGTGATTAGATCATAGCCCCAGGGGTCGGAGGGGGCCAAAGGCGAACACATAGATAGATAGTTAGATAGATAAGTAAGTTAAGCCGCTGCTCGGGGCGGGCTCTATAGAAGTTAGGGCGAGTTCTCAACTATACATATGTATGTATATATAGTATATGTATGTGGGAGCTTCAATTAGTTCGATTTTATTGCCCCGAAATGGGCATTGGGTTGGGATGGTTATGGCAAACGACTTGTTTCCCTATTTAGACCCATTTGCTGCGTTCTTTTTACGATATTGACACTAGAAATCGTGACTTTTTCATTATGAACGGGATTTACACGTGTTTATGGCTGGCCATAAATGGGTTCTCAGCCCGGGGGAAACTTCTCAGTGGTTTGTACTTTGTTCTTTGCAGCGGGTTCAGTGTTCACTGTGTAAGTTGGTAAGTGAGTCGCAAATTGATGTTATTGTCGCTCAAATCTCTCACAGGTACAAAAGGCGCACATTAAGATCTGAGTAGAAGTGTCTGGGTCTGGGTTCGTATTGTTAGCAGTTGCAAATGGAAGTTTTGCTTTCAAGTGGAATGACACCTTTGACAAATTGTTGCAATAAAATGTCCAAGTGTGCTGCGTGTTGTTGTCATGTCAACTTTTATTCAAGTTGTGCCAGCCTTCAAAACTTGAAAGGCGCTAGAACATTACACTACACTGAGAGAAGGCATAACATAGATTTGTATATATACAAATTGAAAAGTGAACTTCAGCGAACTTTGGATTTGGAAAAGGAAGTTGTTTAGTGGAAAAACGAAAGCTTTCGATTTCAAGCACTAATTCCATTAATCCAACTTTTTCAAGTGCATAGTTAGTATTATGTTTATATAAAATATAAAGTTCACAAATGAACTTCAGCTGACTTTAGATTTAGAATAGGAAGTTGATTAGTGGGAAAAGGGAATGCTTTTAGGTTCGATCTCCAACACGATTTCCAACACCAGTAATACTTATACTTACATACATTCTAAACTCTAACTAGTACTCAAATTGCAAATGAAAGCATCTCCTTAAAATATTTGAAAACAAAAGTATAATGGCAACACGATTCTGCCAGTTATAATGATGTAATTCTCTCAGTGTAAGAAGGTGTCTCTCTCTTGAAAGGGCGCCACCTTACCCCCGTCTGTACTTGCCGCTTATGAACTAATCGTTGGGTAACATGAAATTCATGCCGCATCAAATTAGCTCTTCTAGCCACGTTCGTTTGGCAGGCAATTCGCCAGCCTTCGCAATTCCAGCCAGAAAGAAGATATTATGTAAAATAATATATAATTTTGATAGCACCCAATTTGAGCCTGTCATAACAAATGTGCTGAAACAAGTCCTGAATATGTATGTAAGCCCACTCCTCTAGCCAGACACGCCAGAATGGAAAAAAATGCCAAACTGGCTCACAACAACAACAAGAACAATAATAAAAGTGTACCGACAAAAAATCGATATATGTAAAAAATGTTTGCATGACTTTAGGAAATTTAGCAAAGTTTTTTGTTTTTTTCTTTTGTTGGCCTGTGGTATCCTGGCCTGTGTTCGTCCTGACTGCTCGTTGAGCCTGCCCAAATAAAGCTTCATTGATATGAAAAATATCTTTTAAATGCCATAAAGCAGCTGCGGCGGGATGGAGTAGCGGCCTCTGTGAAGAGCGGCAAAAACAACACTCATAAAATTAATATGATATAATAAAGAAAAATTTGCAAGCTGCCAAAACCATAACGATTGATTCTGAATTATAGCCGGCAGTCAGGGAGCTGGAGAGAGGGGACCTCGTCCTGGGGGCTGGCTACTCCAGGTTGCCGCCTTCAAAGGCCACTTTGCCGCAATATGTTTGTGGGGGGCTCTAAGCGAAACCGATTCGAATAAATAACACCGAGGCCCCCAAACATAAAATCAAATATGTTGCGCTATCGAAAAAAAAGTGGACAAGAAGATGATTGTGGTTGGGTTCGTTGCAGACGTGGCCGCAAGGAATTTCTTTTGGAAGGGATTAGTGCGCCACTTGCTCAACCCAAGCGAGCGAAACGAATGAAGTAGAGGGTGGAGTATGTCAAATTAATCACGGCATTGTTCAGCGCTTTTCAAAATAATAAATACTTCAGCGCTACTATAAAATAAATTACTCAAAATCATTTCACTATCGCAACAGCACACATAGAAGCCAAATTCGCTGGAATGGGAGAGATCGCAGTGTGTGTTTGGTTGGGACAGTTTTAACATTTGGTTTCAGTTTTCCCTACACACACATAGAGCACACACCCCAATGCCTTTGTTCGCTGTCATGCGTTTTGTGTGTCAACTTCAAATGAAAATGAAATGTCTGGGGAATTTGTAGATCATTAATAACGTCGCACACAAAACAGCAACAAAAACAAAAACGCATTGGGCCACTTAGGAGCCATGAATGGGCGTACGACTAGCGAGACAGTTGTCAGCAGGCTCCCTCCTCGAATCCTACGAGGGAGTACGCAATAAAAATGCTGCGGCGCATAAAATTGAAATGGCAAAAATTAATCACAGCAATCAATTATAAGTGGCTGATCAAGCATTTAATATTAAACTTGTAATTTTAAACAGAAAAGTCTATAAAAATCATTGCATTCAATTATAACTATATTTTATTTAGTATATTTTAAATTTTACGCCACTCAATCAGCTTGAAAAGCACCACAATGAATTATAAGTGATTGATCAAGCATTTCATATTAAACAAATACTTTTAAATAGAAAAAAACTTTCAAATCATTGCTCAATCATTTCATCTATATTTTACTTGGTATATTTTAAATTTTACACCCATCAATCAGGTTGAAAAGCACCTCAATCAAGCTTAAGTGATTGATCAAACATTTAGTATCAAACAATTACTCTTCTTCTTATCATTCTGTTAATTTGTTTAGCCTATTCTTTAAACAGATATATTCTCAGACAACAAACAGTGCCTTAATCTTTGCAACTCAATCAGATATCAATAATCTACAATATAATCAAGCTCATACATCGTTCTCTTTTTGTTTTGTTTCTGCAACTGTCTCTCAATCAAGCAATTATATTAACTCACGAGTGTATATATCTTCATCGGTATTTGTTGCGTATTTTTAGGATCTCCATGGCATTTTTAAGCCTCGGCGATTTATGTGGAATTGAAACTAAATTCATGTGCATATTTATGTTGGGTTTTTCATTTCACTTTTCTCGTTAAATCTGCCCCCGCCCCCCTTTCCCAAAACCCCTCCCACACTGGCAAACTGGCGCAGCAATTTTCCATTTTTGTATTCGCTTTTTTTTCCTATTATTATTTCGGTCTCGTTGCATTTCGTTTTTGTTATGAGTTCGGTTAGTGTTGTTTTCGGGGATGTTGTTTTTCTCTAGCTTTTCTATTTTTTTGTTTTTGGCATAGCGGCCACTTCCGCCCCAAGTTTTGGCTTTGTTTTTGTCTGCTGGCACGCTTTTTTAACGCTGCACTTGGGAATAGAACTAGTAGTAGTAGAATGGGAATTGGAATATTTGTGGGCGCCCCCCCCCCCCCTCTAGAAAAAAATAGGAAAAAGGTGCCCACTGGCGGCGGGGTCCATAAAATATGGCGTGTGCATCTTTAGCTTTGTTTGCGTTTAATTTGGAGCGGGGAAAATGTCAAAAGCTACACTAAAATTGAGTAAACAAACTATAAAGGCAGATTATGAGTCTTATAAACATAAACTAAACGACAGCGGCGCATTTACTATTTCAAAAGTAGCAGCAGCTAACAAAATATATATGCAAATTGAATTGTGAAGTGAAGAAAAAATGGGAAAATAAGTCAAGCGACGTCATCATCATTTTAATCGCTGTTAACTTAATTAACAAATGCGCCTTCTTTTCGGAGACTTTTGTCAGTTTTACAGTTTGCCAGTTGTTCAAACCCAAAAATTGTTGAAATATATAGTATATAGTATATGTATTAAGTTATCTTTTTGGGTGCACACTCATGAATATTCAACGGACACTTGATGATGGCGATCCCGACACACTGCCTTTTAAATATGCATGAAAATTAAATTCGCCTTTGGCTGCACACAAGCTGATATATTTAAATTTCGTTGTAGAGCTATGTTTTATTGCCTTGGCTTGTCACTTTCATGTGTTTGTGATTTGTATATGTGTATTTTTGTTTTATAACAACTTAATTGCGGGTGCCTGCCCTTAAAATTGTCGATAGGCAAACGCCGAGTGTCAAAATTTTGTGGCAGCTCCATAATTTGTAAATATCAAAAACTGAACGCACATCTAAGACAATAGAGGGTTTTTATTTTGACAAGATTGATGAATAGATAATGCGACGGATAAATCTCCATTACGCAGCAGCATCCTTTTTCCGTTGAGAGTTAATTTCCAAGACAGTTGGGCTTTTTGGCCGTGTCATTGTCATCCTTAGCAAGGTGATTTGTGGCAACGCCCAAGCATCGATAAACTTGGCCAAACCAGCTGCCAAACAAGTTCTTCTTCATTTGTCATGGCCCAAAGACAAGGTAGACATAGACACACAGATTGGGCCAAGTGATTGAGAAGCGGAGACGGAGCAAAAGGAAAAAACATCCAGAAGCCATAAAATAGTCGATTGATTGGCATCAATGATGGCATTTTAACCAAATCACCAGACTCATTTACAGCAGATACCTAATTCAGACCGAAAAGCCGACGTGTCATCGTTAAACTGGCCAAACCAAAGCCCAAGAAAAACCCCATAAACTTCTCTATCTGCAACTGAGTGTGAAGGTGTCGTCTGTTGCCAATTGTTATCATATAAAACTAGGCGCATAAATGGATTTATAGTTCCATTCCCAGCTGATCGTTTGACCATTGAAAACACTCCAAGTTTGGCAGCAGAAGAAAAATGAACGCACAGACACATCAGCTGAATGTAAACAATAAATCCTCGAATATTAAATGTAAATTCAATTATAAAAAAAACACCACCCTAACAAGCTGCTCAAATTGCTATTCAAATACAACTAATTATTAATAGAGCTAATTAAGTACACATACGTGCGCATAGACAAATAAAACTTGTTATTGAGTTCAATGGAATTATTTAAATCACTTAAACATGAGAGTGCCGGAGGCGAAATTGTTTTTGGTGAAAGGATATCATATCGATTTCTTTAAGTAAGCAAAACAGACAATTTGTTTTACATTCCTTATGTGTGCATAGAGAGAGAGAGAGAGAGAGAGAGAGAGAGAGAGAGAGAGAGAGATGGAGATAGAGATAGAGAGGGAGACAATACGCTGGCATGAAGATAGTAAAAGCATTTCAAGTGAAAATAAATAGACGAGGCAGTGGCAAGAACAACAGGCAGGAGCAACAAACATCAAAGGAAGCAGCACACTCATACACTCACACACACACTCACACACACACTCACACACACACTCGCACATGCATATAAGTAGGGAAAATCGCTTATGCAGGAAGCACTTTTCTTAGGGGGCTCCTGCTGAGATTTTCCACGCTGCAAGGATAAGAGCCCGAGCTCTTATCCTCCTAACTCTGCGGGCACTTTTTTCTGCTGCTGGTTGCTCGGTTTGTGTGGGAACGTGATTTCAGCATAATTCCGTATATCAGCGCATAAATGGAGCATGCCAGTGACACACACACAAACATACACAAACACATAGTCACAGTCACGGCCAGGAGCCAAAGGACCAAACTGCACTTTTCCAGTTTATTGCGGGCAGGCAGGCAGTTGACTGCGGCCTCAGTTCTCACATCTCTGCTTCTCACTTCTCTGCTTCTCACTTCTCCATTCTCAGTTCTCTGTTTCTCGGCTCACAGTTATCTGTTTTGCGGGTCAAGTGCATTAAAAACGTATGCCAAATTTGTTGAAAATCCCTGCGCATATGTTTTGTTGAGCAGCCACACATGTGAGCAGGCTGTGAAATACTGTAAACGCAAACAGCTCACTAAATATTCGAGTGGGTAGCTAGAGAAATTGCCCCTAAGCTACTTATCACGTTTTTAGCTCAGACTTTAAACTGCCATAGCTTTGTAGAAATTCATCTGATTTGCAATCCCGAGGAATATTTGATCATAGTTTGGCCTGTATAATACTTTTATACTGCATTTAAGTCTGAAGTACTTTAAAATTATCGAATTTCTATCGAAAACAAGCCACGATTAGTCTCCAAAATGCCCTTCCACGACTTCAATCTGCCATAACTTTGTCAAAACTCATCCAATTTTCGATCCCGAGAACTTTTGATCATGGTTTAGCCTTTATATTAGATGTGCATTTTGAAAATTCTGAACTTTGTATAAAAAACAAGCCGCGATTAGGTTTCCTAGTGCCTAGAAATGCCCTTACAACATTTCCCGTAACTTTGTCAAAACTAATCCGATTTTTGATTCCTTGGACTTTTTGATCATGGCCATGGACTCTATAATGATTTTACATTTAAATTTTAAGCACAAGCCAATAAAAGGTGTAGATGGTTCCTAGAAATGCCTTTCAAACACCAACAACTTCCATAACTTTCTCAAAACTGATCCGATTTTCATTCGCAAAAGCAGTTTTGCCTTTTAAAAATTTCTATATTTAAATCTGAAGCACTTAGGAAATTTCGATATGAAACACAAGCGACTATAACGTTTCCTAGGTGCCTACAAATTACCTTCGAAGACAAAAGCAACACATTTATTTGCTGTACTTTCCCTTTCCCTCACAGGCAGCACCAGAGAACTCTACTAGCTACCCTCGGCACGTGAAAAATACCGCACCACGACCAAAGCGACCATCATTCAGTTTTGAAAATCGAAAATCATCGAGTGCCAATTTACAATTTGCAAATCGAAAAGGCAACCGATGCTGATGCTGCTGCTGATGCCGATGTTGAGGCCGATGCCAATGCGCAATCCTCAATTCCAATTCCGCAGGCATATGGCCAACAGGCGGATGAAGCGGCAGCGTCAAAGCCAGCCTCGCCTGCCTTGACCGCATCAACACACACACACACACACACACACACACATGTACCTCACCGTATACACCACACACATGAGCACACACACACCCACACACACACGCACACACTCGATGCCACACAGAGGGAATCTCGTGGCATGGTTTGCGAAACATGAAATTCGAGCGCTTTAAAATTGAGCCCATTGATTTTTGAGTTGAGCACGTCCTTTCGATACCCCCCTTATCGTGTGTGTGTATTTGTTTTCAAATATTTCTGGCTTTTCCGCAGTTTCATTCATGCCGCAGAGCAGCGTCAAAGGCACACCAATCCATTCACATTCACATTCCCACATCCATTTGGCAGGATGCTGTTGCGGGTGGGTAATTTTTCAAGTACTTGGTGCCATGTTCCCCGATGCTGCTGTTTGCTTAGCTGCTGTGGCAGGCAAAGGCAAAAGGGTCGGGATATCCTATGTGTGTTTTATGGTTTTTTCCCAATATATATTGGGACAAGAAATCAAGGATTAAAATGAGCAACATGCGCCAGGACACACAGCACTGTTGTGGCTTATTTGCCTTCGCGCTTAGCGCCGTCAAGGGTTTTGATTTCATCAGCCAGGATGCTCCTCTACACCCGCTAACAAACAAAAGCATTCCAGCATTTTTACAAATTGTTGTACAAATATTTGGCTTTCAAAGTTGGCGGCAAAAGAAAACAATGAAAGACGACCTCTGACCTCGGACCAACTGGAAAAAACACCAGCAAAAGCGAAATTCTCGCTACGCATTTATTGAATTAATGGATTATTTCTGTGTCAAAACATCTGCGCTCTCGCTTTATATTTTATTGTCTTTTTGCTTTTGTTTGCCTTTTACGTTTTTATTATTTATTCAAAACACTGTGACCCCTAGCATATTTATTTACGCTTTTATTTCTTTTGGCTGGAAAAAAATATATATATTCCCATATTTATATTCTTTTTTTGGCAATTGATTTTCGGCATTGAAACTGAAGTCAGCCTTAATAATTAAATGGAAATTAACAATTAAATCGGTGCTGGATTCGTGGAATTTAATCGAACGTTGTCAAGCGAATGTTGCTAGGATACTAATCAGTGGCGAGGGAAGAACAAATTCCTGGTACTCGACTCCAACGCCCATTGTTAATTCTTAAACGCGCACTTTTGAGCAGCTCCCAAATAATTTCTACGAATTTATCAATTATTTTTAGTTCTATGTTGTTGTTCATAATTTTAAAATTAGCATATTATGCGCTGTAGCTAATTAGCACAAGAATCAAGCACTAAAAATTACACAGCTTTCGTTTTCAAATATGTATAATTGTTGTTTTCCCCACCTGAAAATTCTGCCAAATAGTTTGTTGCATGTTCAAATTACATTACGAGTAAAACGCTAAAAACAGCAGGCGAAAAAAGGACCACAAACACAACTGGCGCTAAAAACGACTGCAAAGAGCAAAAAAAAACACAAAAAGCCATGTCTGAATTTTCTATTCCAATTGGCCAAACTTACATATGTATATACAAAAGGCAAACTACAGTTGTAGGCCCGTTTTTACTTTTATTGGCCACATTCATTCCAATTGCGGCTACTCACACACACACACACACCTAAACACATGCCACAAATTGGCCAAAAGGAAAATCGCTGTTGCTGTTGCTTTTTCCTGCTTTTCCATTCGCATTAAAATGCACTTGTTAACAAGTAATTTGTCGGGGAATGGCAGATATTTGCTTATCGCAGTCATGAAATCAGTTCAGCGAAATAAAAAAGGTTGCATATTTGATTAGATAGCAAACGCCGTTGAAGCTTCTCTCAAAAAAGGATAGCATTTTGTAATGTAGTCGAAAACTGTTTGAATATTGTGGCTTGTGTTTGACTTTATGATAGCTAATTGAAGCTGTTGCTTGGTGGAGTAGTTTACCCACTATATAAGCATATATATATATATATATATATAATTGGAGTGCGATAAGTGCACATGATGCTGAAGCTGCACTTATAATTAAGATAAAGACAACTTAATTAAACGTCATGCAGGGAAATATGAAACTCACTTCCCAGCCATCAAATGCAAGTACTTCATAAGTCTCACATGACTACATACAAAACTTAATCTTTATTAAAGCGAGTGTCTGAAGAGCTAAAAAAAAATGAGGGGAAACTGTAGCAGACGAATACTGCTTTAGAAGTTTAACACTTAAGCCGCAGCCGAAGTCAACTTGAGCACTTGAAAATAATACTACAATATGGTTATAGTTCTCAGCACAAAAAAACGAGAGTAAAAACGGGGGAAAAAAACAATAAGAGAGTCAAGTTAAATCCCCAGCGAGACCAAATCAATTTCAATCAAACAAATGCAACCGTCCGAGGAGAGGCTCAGGCATCGAAATCCACTCAAGTGTACCAATAAAAAACAACAAGGAAAATATCGAGGCCCAAAAGTCAAAAAACGAGGGGTTGCAAAGAGAGCTGGGAAAGTGGGGTGGGGTAGCATTCTTAAAATGAAATTGAAATGAAATGCATGTTACAAAATAATTGAGAATAATCGAATTTAAATCACATTTGGCTGACACTGATGATGATGACGATGATGATCGGCTGGCGATGGCATCGATAACAACGACAACTGTTGTCAATGATGCGCGGAATGAATGTGTGTGAGAGGGGGGTAGCAGAGTGAGGAGGGGGGATTGGAGTGTCACAGTTTGTCACCAGCAGCATAAATCCAATTACACATGGCACGATTCGAGTCTCGAGTTCGACAGGCGATTTGTATGAAAATTTAGAGCCCACCCCGCAATTGAATCTGAGTCACATGCCGGTCACAGTTGCAGTTGCAACAGCAACAAAAACAACAAATCGCTTTGCCATCCAAGCGCAACATTACAAACTCGAAAAGTGCATTTCCATTTTCCAGACCCTAGTAATTAACGGTGGTTGTGTGTGTGTGTGTGTGTGTGTGTTCAATGACTGAATTTCGATGCCAGATGTTTGGCCCGAAAGGTTACGCCTCCATTTGTAAATACAGTAACCGGAGACAAAGTCAACACACACAGCCAGGCAAACAAAATATAATCATAGTATGCGGTAATGAAGCAAACGAGAGCAACAACAATCAAACAATCCAACAATCCGACCATTCGCAACCCAAACACACAAAAACCCCAAAAGAACCCATTGACATTTTCACGAATTTCATTCGATTTACGTGAAGTACCGTGAAATTAAATGGAATCAAATGATTGTAAGTTAAGAGAGTCATGACCTTGTACAGGAAAGTGCTTTCGGGTGAGTCTGTCGAATCTATTTGCTGGTAATTGATTGGCATTAAAGATTTTTTAAAGATTCGACTCTATAAGAGAAAAGCAAGTGAAAGAGTTTTGCTGATTAAGGTTTTATGAAAGACTCGACAATAGCAGAAAAAGTAAAGCGAAAATCCATTTGCTAATAAAGATTTTATAAAAAGCAATACTTTACAATCTTAACTCAATAAATTTTGGAAAAATCATTAGCATATTAGATTGCAAAATGATACTAAAATTAACTTAATATTTGAAGCTCACAACTAATTTACTTACCAATTTCCAACATCATTTGAAATGTGGCCTAACCCTACGTACATTTTCAACTATCACCCCTAATTCAACCACACACACATTTTTTGCTTTTATGGGGTTACGCACACAAACAAACTAACCAACATAGGAACCTGTCAAAATGTTATTCCCATTTCCTTTTTTAATTTAACGCTCAAACTGAAACTGAATAGAAGCAAACTTGCCAGCAACATTGTAGCCAACACCCCACAAAAGTGTTAATGTCTAAATTGCTTTTCTTTTTGTTGCTGCTGTTGTTGTTGTTGTTGTTGTATTGTTCGGTTACGGTTCGGTTTGGTTTTTGTTTTGTTTGCTGTAACCCTGCGCGCACTTTTCCACTTTTCTACATTTTCCATTTCCAAACATTCGACTTGTGTTTTTCTGTGGCTACGCTGTTTATTTTCAATTGAGGTTTTGACGCAATTCCGTCAATAGCTGCGAATGTTTTATTTATGCCCACTGACGATTGTATATATACTTATGTGTGTGTGTGTGTAACCCTATCAGTTATGTGCTATATGTGTATTTGTGAAATGGGATCTTTAACTCACCTTCATCAGCCGTCGCTGGGTGCTGTTCGCCCAGGCTGCCAGGGACATTCAGCGCCAGGATAACGCCAGCGAGGCACATCCACAGCAAGGAGCTGCTGCTCCTGTTACTGCTGTTACTTTTATTGTAGTTGTTGTTGCTGCTATTGTTATTGTTGTTGCTGTTACACATCGTGTGGCAATTTGCGCTCTGCGGCTTTTTGCGTGGGTTCGAGTAAGGTTTTTCAGCTGCTCGCAATCAATGATTTTGAACTGCGGCTGCTTTATTTATTATTGGCTGGCAGGGACGACTTAACAAATTCGTTGTCTGCGCTTAAAGTTTTATATTAGCGTTCGTTTTTCTCTCTCTCATAAGTTTCTCATAGCGTCAGGCAGCTTTTCCGAGTTGTTGCACTCCAATGTTGTTGCAATTGATGTTTGGTATTGCTTTGTGCTTTCATCGTATTGAATTTCCATGCATCACTCTCTGTCTCCCTCTCTATCTCCCTCTCTCTCTCTCTCTGTATGTGGTTTTTGTGTGTTGTTTCAATTCGATTCGATTTGCATTTGGTCTTTGCCAATGCCGTGCGCCACTGTAAATAGAAAATAGAAAATGTTCACGAATTAGTTTTCATTTATGCATAACGTTTGCAAAAACAACAAGAACAACAAGAACAACAACAACATTTGGCAAATATTGAATTGCAAATGGATTGAATCAAAGAATGCATGTCGAATTTCTAATTCATTGTTGTTGTGGTTGCGTTTTTGTGTTGTTGTTGCTTTTGTAAAATTTTAATAAATATTTTGCTTGGCCATTTTGCTCTGTGGCTGTCAGATACTGAGAAGATTATTATATGCATATGTTGTTGTTTTTTGTTGGTATGGGATTGTCTGAATCTGTGTTCAATCGGATTTGGTTAAATGCCACAAAGTTTTTAATTAAAGAATTCATGCAACAGTTGAGTAAACCTACAAAGTATTTTAATTGTTTCTGCATCTTTTGTGTTGTACGAAAAGTGTTTATATTACAAATATTTATGGCATGAAAAAATGTTATACTTTTAATTTTTACAAGATTGTTTCTTAAATATTTTGTTGCTTAAATATTTTATTACCAATTTTCAATTTTATTTTTGAAAAGATAGATTTTTGAATATTTTGTTGCTTCAGTTATACAACTAAATATAAATATTTGATTACCAAAATTTCGTTTTAGGGTTATATTCAAATTTTATTTTTAAAAGATTGATTTATCATTTTCAATATTATTTTTAAATATTTTGTTACTTTAGTAATACATATTAATACAAATATGTTAATATAAATTTTCAATTTTACTTTTTACAAGACAGTTTTTTAAATAATTTCTTACTTCAGCTATGCAAATTAATATAAATATATGATTACCCAGATTTTGTTTTATTTTTTAAAATATTGATTTATTATTTTCAATATTTTTAAATATATCCAATATGAATATTTAATTTGTTGGATTTTACTTAAGTTTTGTTACCAGCTGCTTATGTATATATATATTTGTATATTCGCTGACAGCTCCAAAGTATTTTCTCTCTCTCTTGAAAATTACGCCCAGCAAACTCGAAAGAGTTGAAACAATAATTTGACACGCACATAAACTGAGAAAAGGCATTTTGCCTTTAGCTCTAAACAACAACAAGAAGAACAAGTAAGAAGTAGCTGGGGCTTTAGTAAAAATAACTCATTTGGAATGCATGAGGCGCCCCCCGCTGACCTGCGCGACCTCTGACCCTTCCTCTGTGGACTGAAGTAATCATTTTGATGGCAACTATTTAAATATTAAAAATGCCTGGAAGCACTCTCAATGCTCCTCGACAGCCACAGCCTGGGAGCAATATATCTGATAGATTACACTACGCCTGGTAGCCCCGAGCAGTCAAATGACCAGGTTGTTGTTGCTGTTGTTGGTCGAACACCGGAGGCCGAGTAAATAATAAATAAATAAATATTTATTTTATTATTAAACAAGAGAGGAATGCTGAACAACAAGGCTTTTGGGCTTGCATATGAAACGGACAATTTTTGTCGAGCTTTCAACATGACAAAACAAATTGACCTCAATTTTTATATATATTTTTTTCTTGTATTTTTTATAACAAACGCTCGAGACCGAAAAAAGGGAGCAAACGTAGCCAAAACATAAATGCACAAGGTAAGCACAACTTATTCACAACTCACACACACACACACACACACACCTGTCATTCACAGTGAAGGTGTCGTTGTGTGTGGCCAGGTGAAATATTGCTTAATATGAAGTAAATACAAAGATTTAAGTAGCAATCAGGCTCCAGTTGCCCCACTTCCCCCACTTTCCCCCAACCTTCATCCACTTATACGCTCTACTTTATTTCCTCTATTCTGCTGGCAGCAATTTCGCAAGATTTCCTTTTAGCCAAGGGTGCTTATCAGCAATTCTTCTAATACAGCAACAGGAGCGGTTTACAAGGCAAAATAAAGCTTCATTTTTACATGCATCCAACAAATGATATTTAATATCTTATATTATGTAATTAACTAAATAACGCAAACGATTTGAACAGTATAAATGGTCTTGAACAGACCGGAATAGCGATACATTCGCTCTTTTCACCATTCGTCATCATGGTCATCAGCACTTTCAAAGGCATTTTCAGTTAGTTCGCTGTCTGTTTCACCCGAGGTGTAAAAATCGTCGGACTCGGAGTAATCTTCGTCAACATCCACTTCATCATCCAGCACAAAAACCATGGGATTACCTCCGGGGACTGTCTTCTCATAGTACGAGAAGCTCCTGCGGCACACCGGACACTTGCGATTGTGGTGCACATAGTTGACATATGCCTCCAGGCAGGATTGGCAAAAGGTGTGCTTGCAGGATAACATCACCGCATCCTTCTTGGGCATTAAGCAAAAGGAGCAGGGCCCAGCTTGATCCATTTTTGTGGCAGTAATAGAAGCTTACAAATTTTATTCAGAATTGTATGTTGTTCTGACGAGTTACGAATAATAAGTGTAAGGCTGTAACACTGATTATTATCTGGAAGTCTCTCTTTTCTATACAGCCAACTATGTTTGAAAGTTTTAAATGATTTATAGTAAACATTTGCTCTATGAAATTAGTACTGCATGTGCTTTTTGCACTTGTAAACAAACTAGCACGGCTGCAATCCGATATTAATCGTTATCAAAGAAGAACTTTGTCATCGATAGCCCAAAATTGATAAATATTGGCGCCAAGAAAATTGAAGAAATTCCTATTTTGATTTTGATAACTAATAAGCTAATATTCACAAAAAATATTGCTAACAAATTTATTAATTGTTGTCAGAGAAGAATTTTGTCATTGATATCCTAAAATTGATAAATATTCGCGCCAATAAAATGGAAAAAATTCGAATTTGATTTTGTTGTATATTTAAACGATTATTTACACTAAATATTGCAAAAATTGAATTTCGTTTTTTCTGAGCTACTCCTTGATATTTTAAGCGCCCCTTTTGGGTACTGAAAGGACTGCTTGTGGCGCTCCTGTACACTTTCAGCTTTCCGGCAGTGTGTCAAAGGTGAGCTGTAGCCAAAGAAGCAGCAGGCAGCCGGCAGCAACTACCAACTGGCAACTGGCTACAATGCATGAGTTGCCATTCATAATATTAGCGCGCCGAGGCGATGACGATGGCAACCAGGACGAGAACGAGAATGAGAACGAGAACGAGAACGAGAACAGGCTGAGGCAAACAAAAGGCTCTCGGGTTATGTGCAAGGACGTTGCTGTTGCTGTTGTTGCTGTTGTGAAATTGGTAAATATGTAGGGGGCCTGCCAGGAGTGCCACAAACTACACGTGTACGCAAAGCAATCAACAAGCAGGATACGAGGCGAATGAGTAACATAAATAATAAAAATGAGAGTCGCTAGCGCGCAGTCACCTCCTTCACATGCCAACCGACAGCCTACAACCTGCAACCTCTATCTACCACTCACAATATTCGCATGAATGATGTCTGAATGGCAAATGTGTGAGTGGCAGTCGGGCTGGCTGGCAGGATAACGAAGAGAGTGGCGCAACGCACACGTCGTGTCGAGGGAGTCCTGCCTGCTTATTTATGCTGTGCCTATTGGCCACACTTGAGACCCGGAGACCTCAGACTGTGCCCCCCTGCCCTGCCCCCGCCTCATTTGAATCTAGCGCAAATAGAAAATATTTATGTATTATGCAAAGCGAAATGCGTCGTATACATCGAGTTCGCAGACGTTTGGCCAAATAATGGAAACCTGTTGGCTGAAAATCTAATTTTCATGCACGCACCGAGAAGCAGGCGCCTCCATTGCGAATCCCTATACGTGTAAATATACACAAATTCAGCGATCTGAGACAGGTTTGTGGCACACTTGAAACACACACACACGCACAGCATCAGGAGGCACATAACTCACAAGTCCTGGCCAAAGTCGGAAGCCTTCACATGGGTATTTAATTTGGGTTTACGCGTCTCTTGCCCTGCTTGCCAGGATTATGTGAGAGTTGTGAGTGCAGCTGTTAATATGTATATGCTACCGTTCTTATATACACACTTAGTACATGGTGGTAGGTGTATATTATGTGGTTTGGGAAGCAGTTCGGAAAGCTTGTCCAATTGCTTAGGCGCCTATTGTCGATTTGGGCTAGTAAAATAGGTTTGGTATTGAGCAGAGAGTTTGGAAGTAGTAAAATACGCTGGAGAACACAATAAGTGTTGAAAGACTTTTCGAAATTAAAAGAGTAGAGAGTTTCACTTTGAATTTAAAAGAATTTTCGGGTAAGTAAAGTAAGCAAAATTACATTTTTCGATTTAGAATACTAGAAAATGCATGAAAGAATATCAAAACAAGTGGGGAAGTATTATTTTCAACGTGCCGAAGATTTTATACTCGTTTAGCTTTCATAACATGGGAGTTTGGCCATATATCCCGACTTCCAGATATATGGCAGCTATAAGATACTGTGGTCCGATCCAGCCGGTTCCCACTAATGTGCTGTTCCTTTGAATAATAAGGCTCTGTGCAAAGTTTCATTGCGATAGCTCAAAAACTGAGGGACTAGTTTCCATACATACAGACAGACGGACATGGCTAAATCAATTTGTATTGTCATTCTAAGCATACTGGAGGTAGCGTTGGTGGTCTCTGACGCTTCCTTCTATGCCTTACACACTTCAGCACAAAGTGTATTCACTATTTTCTTCGAAAAGAGTTTAGCTACACTTTTGAAAAGCATATTCATATAAGAGTCTTAGTATTTTAATACTTTTATCGTTAGACATTTTAAATTAAGAAAGAAAACAAAATCCATTTTAAGCTATTTAAGCCCTAAAATTATCATACATAAATAAAGGATTTGAAACTTGTGATTAAAAAGAATTAAGCTTAAGCTTTGTTATTTATTTTTGAGTAAAATGTTTTGAAGCGCATTGTGGCTTAAAAATAAAGCCCATCTAGAATTAAATCCTTTCTTGTTCTCTACAAGCATTTATATATTCCATAAATTCTTTAAATTCTCCACACTTAAAGCTGCTCAGTTCATTGGTTTGACTTTTTGGGCTAGGTATTGTTTAGTTCGCTGGCAAACCCCAAACAATCATGAAATTCTACACGCCAAGCCAATTTGCATAAGTGATTTGCTTCTACTTCCACTACTCCAGGTTGCTACTGCTATTGCTTCTATTTGCTGCTGATGCCGTGTTGAATGATGTCTGCTGGGTTCCAGCTCGCTACACATGATCTCTTCATTCACATCCTGCGGCGCATCAAATGCTGCTCAGTTGCTGAAGGTAAACTGCGTCCAAAAAATGGACGCAGCAACGAGACGCCAACAAATTTATGATGAACACAAATCCTGCACATGCAAAAGCGAATTTGAGACGCTGCCAACTCTCTCTCTCTCTCTATCTCTCCATCTCTTTCTGCTTGGTGCTGTTAACTAGTAGTATGACTGGACCATGTCACATTGGCAGCTTGTAGCTGTTGCTTGACAGGATAAGGGGTGGGACTGGGACTGGCGCTGCAGTAAGTGAAATTAATTAAAAAGGACGCATAGCGTTAGTCAAGGATTGTTGGCAGACTGTAGCAGACAGACTGGGGACGGACTTGGGCACACAATGAATGGGCAAAAAGATGTCAACACTTTATTCAAGATGATGACGTTGTCGTCGTCGTCGTTGTTGTTGTTGTTGTTGCTGTTGTTGTGCATTGTTGGCTGTCATTGTTTCATATTGCTCTTCTCATCGTCGGCAACAACGACGACAACACGATGTCGTCCTTCTGCTGCTGTTTATGAAGTGCCAGGATATCTGCACGTCGCCTTAGTACGGGGCGCATTGTTAATAATAGAATCTTACTTCTATTTTTGCTCGTTTCGCGTTACAAACTCGTCGCAGCAACAACAACAACAATGAGCACTTATTCTTTATTTTGTTTCCACTTGAGTCTGCAGGGAATTTCCTTTGAAAAGAGGTTACTTTGCTCTTTCAGTTTGCTGCCGCTTTCCGTTGTTTCTGTTTCTGTTTCAGTTTCAGTTTCAGCGTCTTTTCATTTCATTTCACGTAACTTCTGTTTTGCCACTTGAAGCATTTGCTGCTTCTGTTTTCTGTTTTTTGTTTTTATGTATTAATATTCCCTGCTTCTGTTTTGTCTGAGTAATGGGTACAAGTGTTTAGCGGATCTTTTGCGCACTCGCTTGTCGTTTAAATAATTGAATTTAATATTTAATACGCACATTTTTGTGCAAGAAATGCGAAAATTTTCAACCCTTTCCATTTACCACAAGACATCGAGCTGAAATTTTACCACAAAACGTAACAAAACAAATATTTCATTAAATCTTTACTTTTGCATTCCTTTTGACTAATGAATTTCTAGCAAAAGTGCTACAATTGCTGCATGGATTAGACCAAAAAAACCGCCACACAAAATCAAAAGAATTTTCAAATGATATTTAAACGCTTTTTAAATTTTGCGCAAAGTGCAACTGGCATATGTCCTGTTATCCTGCTATCCTGCGTCCTGCGGTCGGCCGCAAAAGTGTGTGTGTTAACATAGAGAAATGCCAAGCTTTAAAAGTGCATAAACAAAAATATGTATTTCACATGTTGCTTTGTATATTTAGCAAAATGAAATGCAAATAAATTCGAATTGCATAAAATTTCAGTGTGAAAATATTTGCCATGAAAAATGCAAAGGCAAACAAAACAAATTTCAAACTTTTTTCTCTCCATGTTTTCATAAATATACAAATATGGTATATGTAAATGTATATATATATATATATGAATTCATGTGCATTATTATTATTTCAGTGCGTTTTTATTAATTAAAAGCAAAAAGTCATTGCGGCGCGGCGCAACGCGTTTGTTGCCCCTGAAGGGATCACCTGGCAGGACATGCCAGGACATGCAGGACACGAACGAGAACGGTAAATGTCAATGCCAACAAAGGCCGGAAATAAAAATGACAATCAAGATTTTTTCGGGGCGCTTGCGTGTGGGACTGATTGATTGATACCCTGGAAGTCAGAGCCAAACAAATATAAAGTATACGAAAATAAAATTTCGCTTTGAATTTATAATCTAAATAAAAAAATATAAAATATATATATATATTTATATCTTTCTAGTTCTTACAGTTTCTAGTGACACTATTTTGCCCAAAATACCCTTTGTACTACTCTTGCTACAGGGAATAATGGAACAACAGCTGAAAATCATAAAAGATGCATATGCGCGTAGTGCTAACATGTAACTGTAGTCTATATAAATATAACGGCACATTGTTTATATAAATGGAATCGAATTCTCGTCGGCTTCTTTTACTCATGTGGCCCAAAATACAAAAACCAAAAAAAAAACTGTTGCATGTTTTATTTGTGTCTGTCTCTTTGCCTGCCTTCCATTTTGTTTACATATACCAAGAAGACAAAAACAAACTGATTTTTATTTTTGTCACTGCTGTGGGACAACAAAGGAGCAGCTCATGGGGATGTCCCAGAAATATATATGCCGAGTAACGAGTTGAAAGGTGCGCCAACACACCTACAACTATAGCTACTCCTGCCTCCTGCACACCTGTCCATAATACACTGCACAAAATGTGGGTCTTAATCAAATACTTAGTGCTATTTATACAAAATATAAAACACATTTAGGTTTATATATATATATATATATATATATAAGAGTTTTCTGAGAATTAATCAAATACCAAAAGGATTTAAGACTATTATTTAAATTTTTAAATATTTGTTATTTATGTTTAGGAATTTTTCAAAATAAAACCTGTAAGCTACTTTTGCTATTAATTGTAAGCAACATTGTAATTTAATTAAACTCAAAAAAAAGGAATAGTCATAAATGTATTTATATCCAAAAGAGTTTTCTGGAAATTTATAAAATACCAAAAAGATCTTAAACTGTTATATCAATTTTAATAAATGTTTTTCATCAAAAAAATAAGTTTTTATAATTTTTTTAGTTTGTGAATTTGTAAAGTTAAGCCTGTAAGCTACGTTTGCTTTTAATTGAATTAAAATATAAGAACAGTCAAAAATGTATTACATCGCAATCTTTTACAGTGTATAGACGCTGAGAATTCTTAGCGTTTTTCAAATGTATTACCAAATGCCTTGAACATTATTTTCGAATGTGCCGCCAGAGAATTTTCGTGCCACATTTTCTAGCCCTTTTATCCAGCAGTTGAGAGATGCCAGAGGTGGGGGTGGAAGTGGGGGTGGGGATTGGGTAGAAGTAGCTCAGACGGTGGTTAAAACATGTTTTATTGGCCTGCTCGCATGTTTTTCAAAAAATGTATTTCAAGGGGCGCTGTGCAGCCAAGAAGGAAGTGACTAACTAGAGGCAATGTGGCTTGTATAAGGGGGGTGGTAAGAAAAGAAAAGGGGAGAGAAGAGGAAGAGATGGGAAGGGGGGGTTCATAAAAGCCAGCTCCGGGTATTTGTCTGGTCGTGAATGCGTTTTGCGGTTTTCAAAGCCTACGCACGTGCCAAAGGAAAGCTTGGCTAAATGTGTGTGTATCGCATGTGTGTGTGTGTGTGTGTGTGTGTGTGTGTGTGAGTGTGTGTGTAGGACAAACAGGATCTGCTACTCATAGAACGGCGTCGCTACTGTCAACTTAATTGGCTGCGGTGTGAAATTAATTGGATTTTTACGCACTTTATCTTTTGTTTTAATTACCCCAAAGACTCCGACTCAGACACAGACACAAAGTCAACAGAAACGCAATCTACACTGAGTGCATAAAGTTGCTGTCTCCCCATAGCCATATTCAATTGGCATTTGCAGATGTTTGCTTATACAATATTTTGTCTCGAACTTAACTGAATTAATTGTGCATTTAGTTGGATTATCGATTTTGTTTATCGCAGCCAAAGTAAGTAAAGCGACTTTTATCTAGCGACCATTAACTGCTGTTCCCTCAGCTCCCAATGCAGTAATGTGCTATGAATTATGATGCGTATGGCATGTTACAAACCACCACAACAACTAAAACAATACCTGTAAATAACACACACACAGACAGACACACACACTTGAAGCACTTTGGTCGACGGCACTTTGGACATTACGGAAAGTTCACTAATTCGCCGGACAGACAGACTCTACCCTCAAGCTGACGCCAGCCAAGCCCCCGGACTGTCTCTAATGGAGATTAACTTTAACCCACAGCGGCGACAATGTGTAGAAATATATGTGTATGTATATAATTATGTAAGTAAGTTGCCTGTCTTTCAGTTACCCTGCATTATATAATTTATTGAATTTTATAGTGAACTTATAACTTGATTATCAACTAAAAAATATTCATTAAAAATCCATAAAATGTGTTTCTTATTTTACTGATTTTGTGACAGATTCCATAGATAGTAAGGACTTTAGCATCAATGAAAAAAATAATAAAAGACAAAAACAAAAGTTAATTGCATTTAAATTAATATTTCTATCAAATTTATCAATTGAATAACCAACAAAGAAAAAATCAACGCACTTTTTAATCACCTAAAAGAAGTTCTATAGAAAAAGATATAGCTATCCAATTTGTTGGCAGACAGATCAAAACTGACACATGTCATATTGTATTTATCTTTTATCTTTTATCTTTATTAATGTGTAAAATAAATAAATAATTAGTTTTCAATACATGTCACTTGTTTTGAAGTAAAAAATATGCTTTAAAATGTTAATGAAAAATATTTACAATAATTAATTTGAATTAAGATAAAGCTTAATATTATCTTAATTGAATTTTTTTTTGTAAATATTTGTTTTTACGAACTTTAATCATTTTTTTTTTAACTTTTTATACTTTAATTGAGTTTGCGTTTTATGCTTTAATATTGTTACTATAATTGGTTTATTTATTTATTCATTTACTGCATCAATATATTATTGAAACTAATAGGATCGCTTGCTGCCTCAGGCACAGGGTATATACATATATAAAATATATTGCGTTTTTGTGTCTCCGGCAAACAAGGCGTACGCTGACATATGCACAGAAACACGGAACAACACGGAGCAACACGCAGCCTGAAGCTGAGTCTGAGCCAGAGAATCTGGTGTTGGTCAAATGAGGGGGCGGGGGGCGTGGTCAGTAGTTGAAGTTGCGGACTTCGAGGCGCTGGGTCACGCACAGCGCACAAATTTTTCATCGTTAACAGCCATAAAGAAGGCATAAACAGGAGCAGGCAGTGGGGGCGGGGGGGAGTGGTTAAAAGGGGTAGGGCAGGGCAAGGCAAGGACAGGGACAGACCGCAGCTAATGCAAAAACAAACACAGCGGCCAAACAAATTTGCACATTGCACACACACAAACACACACATGGCCAAAGGAGAGATGGCTAGTAAGAGAGAGAGGGAGATGGAGAGATTTGGTGCAAGATAAGCCACAACTGGCAGCGGGTGCTAATAACAAAACAAGCGACACTGACAACAACAACAACAACAACATAACAACACATGTTAGCTGATTTTGTTGCCATTACGCTTCTTCTTCTCTCTTTGTCGGCAGCTGCTTTTGGGCGGCTTTTGTGGCTTGAGGCTGTTTTCTCGCTTTTCACATTTTGCAATCGAAAGTGGTCGGGCGAAAAAAAAAGTTCTAAATAAACACAGAAAACAGTGCAGCCAATTAATTTGTTAGAACTGCGCGAAAGTCAAAGCCGTTTTATGCAGCGTTTAATGACTAAATGACAGTGGGGCAAGGATTGACAATTATAAAATAAATTAAAATAATAAAATTATTTGTGTTCTATTGTTACTCCAAATAAAGAGATAGTTTTGAAAGAATAAATACTAAACCTATGTGACTTTCTATTAGCAAAAAATCTAATTTTTCTTTAATTAGAAAAGATAAATAATAAGTTTGTTTCAATTACTTGACTTTAACTATAAAAAATTTTCAAATATTAATATATTAAATATAAAATATTGAAAAATTAAATTTTGTATACACTAAATTACTTGAAGTATTGTTTAAGACATAGTTTATTCCTTAATGAGTTTTATTGAAATATTTTGGTAGGAAAACTATTTTTTTTTTATTCAGGTATCTTTAACGAAGAATAAATTATAATAATAATTTATAAGAAGTATGTATAGAAATTTTGTAAGCCAACAAGGATATACAACAGTTTAAGCCTTTTATGTTTGTCATTTAACAATAGGCTAGCCCACTGTGCGTTTGACTGTTGCGTCACAGTAGTCAACAGTGGTTCTTTCTTGTTCTTGTGCATTTGTAATATTGGTTTTAGCCACACACAGCACACACATAAACACACATACACACACACCACACACACACACAGCACACACACCGCACACACATGTGTTGTCTGTTGCCCTTTGAGTGTGGCGCCAACGCCATGTGCATGGTGGCCACCTAGCTAGAATCCCTAGTTGCCCCCTCACACTGCTCCCCTTTCCTTTGTCTATTCGCAATCCCTTTTGGCGTCGCTGTAGTTCCAAAAAGGGGGGTTCTAGGGGACTAGGCGTGAATTATGACCTATTGAAACCTCAAACAGCACAACAACAACAACAAAAAGGGCAACACATGGAGCATTACAACACCTACGCGCCCTAACTCATTCCGTCATTTGTTGTGCAATATATACACACACAAGCACACACACACACACACACATTCCTTGCCTTCTATGGGTCTCGCGGCTCCGTTCTGCTAGCAATTTATACTTTATGACTTTATTGTGTCCTCGTTTTATGCATTTTTTATGCTCTCTACGTCGCGGTTTTCTCACTTTGCTGGCCGACAGACAGACAAATCCACTGCTATACAACCCGATCCCCAAAGCACCCTCCAAACAATAAACAAAACGAAAAAAGTTGCAGAAGAAGAAGAATTACCACCCGCCCTTAGTGTTGTTGCCTTTTACACATTTTTCGTTGTTGTCGAAAGAGTTTTATTATTTATGCATTATTTAGTTGAAGCGACAATTATTGGTTGTTAGCAAGTTTTATGAGCCCAGAGGATAATGCGAGACATGTGTGGGTCATAAGTTGTGCAAGGGCTCCCCCAGAGAATGAATACACACAAACACACACACACACACACAACTCTGCCCGAGTGACTAACTGAGCAAGTGACTCTCGCAGGCGTGGCCCTTTAACCCTTCCTTTCTGGCAGACGCATTAGGAGTCAACTGGCACGCTAAGTTATATGCATTTACATTTATGTATGTATTAGTAAGGGCATACACTTAGAGAAAGCGTGCCTGTAAAGCAGAAGTCGCTCCAGTGTTTTCACAGATTTTTAAGATTTACGACTTAGATTTCTTAAAAATCCAAAAAAAAATTGTTTTTACCTTCTTTTTTAAAGCAAAATTCTAAAAATATTTAAAGTATGTTTTTAGAACTGTATAAAATACAAAAAAAAAACATTTGTGTATTTAGGAAGTTATATTTTTTTGAAAGAGAATTCTAAACATTTTTTAAAGGTATTCTAAGAACTGCATAAAATACAGAAAAATCAATTGTGCAATTAGGAAATTATATGTTCAAACAAAATATTTGTATATATTTTTCTTTTTATGAAACAGATTTCTAAAAATGTTTAAAATATATTTTTTGAGATGCATGAAATACAGAAAAGTCAAATATGCTTAAAGCTTATTTTTAAAACTGCCCAAATGCTAAAAATGCTTTAAATATATTTTTAGAGCTGCATAAAATACAGAAAAATCATTTGTGTAATTAGAAAGTAATATTTTTCAAATTGAGACCATGTTTATGGCAAATTAATAATTATATTTAAGAGTTTTGTTAGAATTATTGTCTGCAATAATATATAAAGTTATAGTTAATACTTTATGCCAAGTGTGTAATATGACATGTGAAATACTTAAACAAAAAACCTATACTTAAGCAGGCAGACATAAATGGAAATTATAAAACATGAAACGTTCGTAAAGATAAGTATTTATAATCCGTAACTAACGAGCATAAACTTTTTATTTATAGACACATGAAATGGCCGAGAACTATAATTCAAACTGGCAAAAAAGCATAAAATACCCCAAAAAAAAGGGGGAAATAAGTTTGCATGCCAGCATTATAATATAACTAGCTCGTAAGCTGATCAAAATCTAAATAAACGATAGAAATGGCCAACATAAAAAGCATAAAAAAAATCCACAAAATTATATGACGAAACAAACGTAAAGTTGGTTAAATTTAATGTAATTTAACTTGCGAAAATGAAATTAATTTCGCAAGCCCAAAGAGAGAGGGAAAATGTGTGGCAGGTAGGATGAGGTAGGTGTTGGGCCAATTTATTGGAAAAAGGACGAAAGAGAATATGAAATGAAACGAAACGAAATGAGGAAAAGCACGCGCCGCATTGTGCATAAAATGGCGACTGAATTATGTTCCATAATAAAAAGTTATGAGTGTAAAATTTTTTTAAATGCACATTTGGGAGTTTCTCTGCTTTGTTTTTTATTTAATTTTAAATTTTGAGCGCTGAGCATGCTGTGTACGCTTTTCCGGCTGTTTTGGCATGTTTTCATTAGGCAGCGGCACTAAAACGACTTCATCGACATTTGCCATTCAAATTTGTCAGCAGACGATGAGAAACACAATGACAAAGTTTATTTTTGGGCTTTTTTGTGGTGAGTGGAAAGTGAAACAAAAGTTAAACACTTCCACAGCAACAAACAGCTGTTGTTATCGTTGCTGCTTTTGTTTTCACTGGGCAAACATCGTCAAGCGGTTTTCTTTTTGTTTATGCGAAAAATGAGCGATTAATGGCCTTTAGGCAAATGCTTTTCCAGCGACTTTCCTCAATTTGCTTGTGTGTGTGTGTGTGTGTTTGGGTTATGTTTGTTGTTGCTGTTTCTGCCTGAATGGAGGAAATTGAATTTATTAGCCAATTTTTGCGGTTGCACTGACTTTAAAGACTCATAAGTCACTAAGATGGATTACACTTTCCGAAAAAGATTAAGCCAAATTAACAAAAGCTGAACTCTTTGCCTATGTGTAAAGAAATTTTATTTAATATGCTTGTTGGGTTTAGAAATAAGCAAAATTGAATAAACTTAATATGCTTACTAGTATTAAGTATAATCCAATTGAAAATGCTGCGTCTTTCATCAGTTTAGCTTAATATATTTAATATCTTTATGCAAACATAAAGCTTTAATATTATTCTCATTCAATTTAAATACAATGCACATGAAATTTGATGTTCTTTTGTTGTTTAAACTTTTGCTTGGGTTTATATACAAATGAAAGCTCAACTTATCGTAATCTGCTATCTAACTAAGTCTGTTTAAGGGACTTTTCCTGTGAGCAGCGAAAACTTTGCTAAACAAACAAGGAACACATTTAAAAATGCTCAACAAAATAATTGCAAAGAATTTATGCATATGATGTGCCATTTGGACTCTCAGCTAATTTGCTTCCTTATTTGCCTGTACTTGTTGTTGTTGTTGTTTTATGCTTTAATGCCGCCAAGTAAATTTACAAATTAATTAAAACAACAAACAAAAAGGCGACGGCGACAAAAAACGGACAAGCAACAGTCGCCAAGTTCCGTGGGGCTAAAGACCGAAGTCAGAAATGTGCACATAAAAAAAAGCAGCAAAAGGAAAACCGCAAAAGCAAAAAGCAAAAGCAGCAAACGCACACAGCCCACAAAATGAAAACAAAATTAAGGCACTAAAAGCAGCAACAAATAAACAAACAGCAACAACATGAGGCAAATGTCAGTTGAGTAGTTGAAAAGGCAATTTCCACAAGCGTCTGGCTGTGGCACAAACACGGAAAATAGAAGCCGCTAGCCAGGACCAAAACCAAAACCACCCCCCACTCCCTACCTACCCGAAAAACCTCAAGCAACAGTAAATGAAGGGACACCGCAACAATAACAACAACAACAACAAGCAGCAAGGACAAAGCCGCCGACGGCAAATGTAAAAAAGTCAAAACTCGAGCGAATACAAAAAGCGCGCCTCGGAAAAAAAAGCGCGTAGAAACGCACAGAAATAATAATAATAAAAGTGGGCGAAACAGTGGCTGAGTGGGTGGCCGGGGTGGCTGGGTGGTGCGGGTGGTTCCAGGTGGGTGGGTGTTGCTTTTGACGGTTTCGGTGAGCACAGTAAATTATAAATTAACGCTGCAGGCGACACGAGGTCAACGCTGGAGTTGGCAACGAGCTGCCCATTGAACCCACCAGCACCAGCACCACCCCACACCCACACCCAGCCCCACTGCCCCACCAGCACCACCTATCGTTGTGGTTTTTGTGTTTGGTTCTTGGCTGTCGACTTTTTATGCGTGCGCTTCTCTCTCTTGCTGATGTCCTTTTCACGTGCAAAACAACAAACGCGGCACGCGGCAAACTGACCGCAACATAAAAGTGGTGCCCAGGTGGGGTGGGTTGGGTGTAGCAGCAACACGGCCAACTTCAAGTGGTTCACCAATTGGTGGTTCAGGAGCAGAGCGTGGCACATGGGGGCCCGCAAATTGTGTGGTGGTGTGGCGCTTTTGGCATTAGGCGACAAAAGAAAACAGAAACGCACTTCAATTGAAATTAAGATGTGAGTTAAGCAGAGCTTAAGAGCTGTTCGGGCTAGGATTTAGAAACAGTTTTGCAAGCTAATTGCATTTTAGAAAGGTGGGAATTAAAATTAAAAGTTGATAAAGTATTCTAAAGCGTGCTTACATTGTTGTTTTGAATATTTATGTGAAAGCAAGCATTTTATATATTTTATTTAAAATATAAAACATATTCATTGCAACTCAGAAAGTAAATTAATATTTTATATAGAAAAACTAAATATTGGCTGAATTTTGTTTTATATTTCTATTTTGCTTGAGCTTTGTTAACATTAAATTTAATTATAATATAAAATTAATATATTATAATAGCACTTGAAAACGTATCTTGGCTTGGGCCTTCGTCCAATATCCAATATACAGCTGAAACTTATATTCTCTTAAGAAAAAAGCTACACATTAAAGCAGAATCCATTTTTAAAGAATTTTTTAGATATACAAGAATCTTCGATCTAAGAGCCCAAATTAAAGAATTGCATAAATTTCTCCACTACAAATATTATAGAGATTGTTTGGCAACTGCTTAATGAACGAGCATTTAGCAATCAGTTCCTGCGAATTCAGCTATGAATAACTTCCAAGTATTGTTTACTGAATGCAGCTGCATATTTTTCTACGAATTCAAAAGCTCATTTAAAGTGGGGTCAACTGACAGCAAAAATAAGAAATGGCTGCATTTTAGGGCTATATTTTGGTTGGGGGCAGTCAAGAAACGGGAACGGCTGTAAGTTTACTCAGGTTCTATAAAATACGCATGACAAATATGCGGGAAACATGCAGGCAGGACATGGGGGGCGTAGCCGGCACGACATACAGGACACTCCCACTCCAAAGAGAAACACCCAGTCAGTTTCGAGTAGTTTCGAAGGAGTAAGCTGTTTTTGGGGGTCACTTGCGACACGCGTGCACAATTAAAAATTTCATTGACTCGAAACATGGACACGGACGGACATCCTGCCAGGCGGATCGGGTGGGGGGCATAAATTAGTGTTATGCAAGTTTTGGGGGGGGGGCACATTCATAATTATAATTTATTTTCAACATATGCAAATTACTTTGTTATTTAATCCTTGTTGTAATCCTTGGCTGTATCCCGTTTTGTATTGCACCCTGTGCTGTGTGTCCGAAACTCAAACACTGAGCGCTAATTTCATATTTTACACTTTCGTCACACACACACACACACACACACGCACACCCACGCGAAATACTTTTGCTCTTTTTGTAGGACAGCTGCAGCGTCCATTAGCTGCATTCAATCACATAAAAAGCACACAGGTTCAGCTTTTTTGCTGTTGCTCTCTGTTGTCATAAAAAAGATTTCGGCTTTAAATTCGCTTTATAACTCAACTGTTTGCGGTTGTTGTTGTTTTTCGTTTTAGGGCTCAAGGAACCTTTTGGTTTTTACGCGTAAGTCCATCGAGAACGAAACAGGAACGAGCCGAGTTAAACGATCGACTGACATAGACGGTCAACTGGTTGCCGCTTTGGGATCTTAGGGGCGCCCCTTTAAGAAGGCGAATATAATTAACGGTATGAACGACGATGCAACGACGACGACGAAGGCGACGACGAACGTACGCACGAACAGACGCGAATCGTTTTTCTTCTTCTTTTCGTTGAAACGTAGCGCCAGCCGCTACGACAACCACTGCGTTTGAAACTCTCGGCAACACTGAGCGCTCGCTCGACTAGCAGCCAAATGCGTACGAATGTTAACTAACAGTGCGTGCTGCTCTCTGCTCGCAGTGTGTGGATTGTGGATTGTGGGCGGCGCTCGCATGCGCTGCGCTGAGCATAACATAACAGTGCTGAGAGCAGCATTGCGTGTCTGTTAGACAAATGCATTCTGTTAACTGGCTTAAGAACTTGCGTGGAGTTACTTATGCTAATAACTTAATGTTTGTTGTCATTAGCAAGTTGGCCACTAAAACTGTCATCATCAATAATTAACATTAATCATTGTGCTTTACTTCATATTTGTACTAATTGGTTGGCTATTAATTGTAATGTAAAGTAATAATGTGCATGTACGCTTGACACAAAGGTTGATTAATATATTGTCCACTAATGTGGAAGTACTTGGGCAATATGTCTTGGAGTTTACAGAGTGACATACTTATGAACATGCGTTCCACTGGCTTAACAGTGCGAAACTCTGTTAAGCGCTCACGTCATGTTACAACTTTGCTACTCATTTTCTGTTATTCTCTCCAATTCTTCATGAGGATTCTATGTGCAAGTTAATGTTAACCATTAAATTGGGCAGTGTTGTTTCGGAAAAAGCAGTCTTATTGAAAACATAATAGTATTATAGATAAACGAAATTTAAATATGTGTTGTTAGTTTTAAAATTCTAATTTTGATATTTCTGCTAGAGTTTACATTAACGATCCTCTTCAATTAGTTAATACTTTTGGACTATTAGGACTAATACCTTCCACACATCGGAACTTCAGCGTACGATGCTGTTAATAACATATAGAGAATTCAATAACAAAAATTTCGGAGTAGCGATATGCTATAATACTTAGTTAACATGACTCGAATCTTAACTGACCTACACAACACAAATCATGTAAGTGCTGATTGATATTTACAGATGTGTACAATATATTAAACCTAGAGTAGAGCTCTGAAATTTATAGTAAAAGATTACTTTTTAGATTTGAAGTGAAGAATATAACAACAGAAATTCTTTTAGTTTTCACAATGCTTAATTATCTAAAAACTATCGATTATTATCAATTTGTCCTTTAATTTAAAGAACTCCAAGTAAACTTCAAATGAATCTGTCAATATTTAATTAAATTAAATCGAATTTTCAACTGTGTGATTGAAGCTTTGATAGCGACTTATTTATAATTAGCATTAAAAGTCAGCTTGTGCTTAAATGCCGCATATTGTGGCCAAATATTGCATCGTATATATTTTAATGAACTTAAAATGAGAGTAAATCACGTGCTGGCTGTGCCTGTATTATATCTACTTATTTATAATCCCAGTGAGAATTTGCTTTTGTGTATTTTCTGCATTTGAACCAGAATACCAGAAAGGTAATCGGGCACTTAAATCGCCGGCGAGCAGAAACATAAGCGAGTTTATTTTGATTTTTATCAGAATGTGAGCGATTAAATCTGTAAAAAATGCGCAACTGAATTGGAGATTGTTGTGTGTTTGGTTTAGTTATGCTGAATGCAATTTGAATATGACCAAGGATTAAGCATTAAATGCGTTTGGATCTGCCTTTTAAAGTATCAGAATACAATAAGAAGAAGAACAACAGAAACGAAACCAAGTCGAGACAGGGCAACAAAGGGCTGAGAGAAAAAAATAACAGCGATTTTAATACCAATTAGGATACTTTTTCAGACTTAACTCCGGCTACGCCAAATGAAATGCGAATGAAACGTCAAGTGGACGATGGCCAAGGAAGCGAAGGGACCTCTGCAACAACAACAACAACAACAGCAACAACAACAAAAGTGCAGTGGCAAACTAAAGAAATGGAACCTGTTCGCCTGGGCACGCGGCAGGTAGAAGAGCACTAACAACAACAACAACAACAACAAATGTGAACAGAAGTGGAAAAAAATTTAAAACTAAACAAGAAAGAACAGCTTTGTTTGGCACGCCGAAGATGAAATACTCTTTAACTATTCGCATATAAATTATATTATTATTTGAAAATTTTCTTAAAATATTAAAAAGAGTTTATAAGCAAATTATCGATAGATTTTTCCAATTGAGAGCCATATAGTCATAGCTTTCCGAATCCTAAGATTGACAATATTACAAATACTTATACCCTTTCTCAGCATATCATCTATGGATAGATAGTTCCTATCAGATATATGATATAGTGGTCAGATCTAGGCAAATACACGCAAAGTTTCAATTACAAAGCTAAAAATTACTCGAATGTTAATACCCAAAATATCTCCTGCAAATCGTTACACACTTCACAGCAAAATCACAGTACCCTTGGCAAAGAGTACAATAAAGCACAGCAGTAGCAAGAAGCAGAAAGCAGCGCACAGTAAAGATTAAAATCAGAATGACAGTAAACAGCAGCGTAGCAGTAGAAATGAAGAGCGAAAGAAAATAATGCAAATTCAGATGGGTATCAAAAGTTGAAGTTGTGATAGGTAAGGTAAGGGAGGGATGGAGGGATGGAGGCCGGACACAAAGCAGACAAACGCCAGGACAAATGAATAGGCAAAATGGGATAGAGATGAGCATGAGCATGAGCATGAGGATGAGGATGACTACGAAGAAGACGACGACTATGACGACTATGACTATGACTATGATGCATTCATCAGCAGCAACAATGCGCGTTACACGGCACAAAACTTCAGGGCTCTCAGGTCGGCATCTCCCTGCCTCTATCCTGCCTGCTGAGCAGAGTATCAGCGGGTCGTTGACCCATTTGGTGTGCAGCTGACAAGCGGCATAGATAGCCAGCAAGTGGCATGTTGGCCTTACCCTGTCCAGGCCCCCATGGGTTAGCCCTGTGTCCGTGCCATAATGAAAAGATGCAACTGCCAGCAAGGATAAACTTGTCAGTCATCATGGGAGTGACAAGCGCTCCGAGGATGGGGCGCCTGGGTGGATTGGGATTTCCGCTTGATCTACACTTAACTAAAAATCTTTTATTAAGATTATGCTATTTACCTAACTCAAATGTATACTTTCATAGTTATAGAAGTCACCTATTATAAATTCAAAAATTCTTAATAATGCCATTTAGGAACATTTCCAACGATTTTACTGTCCCAACTTTAACATAACATAACACAAAATGAATAAAAATAATTCTAAATAAATAATACTAGAACAAAACTCTTATAAATTGCAAAAGCAACATCTTTAAGCATCAACATAAATTAAATAAATAAAGTTAAATAATAATACAACTTAACAGTACACAAAACTATTGCAAATTTCAAAAAAACAACATCGTTTGAAGTCAAATAAATAAATAAAATTTAATTAAATAATAATACAACTTAACAGTACACAAAACTATTCTATTCTATTCTATTCTTTAAAGATCAACATAAAATAAATAAATAAAATTAAGTAATAATACAACTTAACTGTAAACAAAACTCTTCTATTCTATTCTTTAAAGATCAACATAAAATAAATAAATAAAATTAAATAATAATACAACTTATTAGTACACAAAACTATTCTAAATTTTAAAAGCAACATCTTTTCTCATGATTAAAACCTTTAGATAAATAATTCGTTTAAATTTTGAACCACTGCACATTTGATATACTTTATACTTATATTAATACTTCAATTGCAATTTATAATGACACTATTTTTCTCTAGTGTGTAAATCACTCTCTTGCCATTCAGACTGTCTTGCGACTTTAGATTTGCTGCACAGCACATTTATATAATTCTTAAGTACCTGTAAAAGCGATCATTAAAACAACTGTTTTTGTTTTAACTGAAAACCTCCAATCTGGTCTGCGTAACATTGCTTTTAGCGTAGAACAAAGCAACAATTCGTAACAACATTCGAATTTAGTTTTAGTTTTGGATTACGGATTGCGATTGCGACTGCGACTGTGATTGTTTGGCCAAAAGAGGACGAAGCAAGCAGCTTAAATTGTTTTCATATTGTATTCCAGGACTCTTATTGTTTGTGTGTGCATCCTTCGGCTTATGATTGTGTTGCTTCTGTTCTTCGTCTTATAGATTATGCGTTTTACATTCACTTAGGTCAGCTTGGCTTAAACTTGCCGCCCCGCCCTCTTTCTTTTATTATCGCATTTGCATAGAGCGCATCTTTTTTTCTTTCCCATTTCGTTTTCGGTTTCAGTCCGTTTTTCTAATTGCACAACAAACGATTTGGAAAAGGGTATCCGACGAGTCGGTAAAATATCAAAGTGAATGTGGCAGATATTAGTGAGTGTTCGCTGTTAAATCGTCGCAGCTTTCAAATTGCTTTCAACATGTTGCCTAATGTCCTTTTGCTGCTACCTAACCAGAGGCTACACTTTGTTTTACACATAATCTTCATTATAATTTCATTGTCTTGGCTGCTGTCCAGACATTCAAGCGGGTTTACTGTTGTTGTTGTTGTTGTTGTTATCGCACCTGTTACACTCTGAAGGCCCTCAAAACTGGCTGGCAAACTGGAACTGAAACTGAAAATGGACCGGCGCTTCGATTTTATTGCCCTCATTAAATGCGCTCCGCTTTCAGGTATTTCAGGTGCCTCGGAAAATTCATTCAGTTAAGCATTTGAATTTTATTTGCTCTGCTGAGTTACTCTTGCCGCGAGGGTATTCTAATTTTAGTCGGAAAATGTTTAGAGCATGGATGAAGGCATTTTCGAACTCATAAAATATATACATGTATATGTATGCTATACTCTTAAGAGTTGATATTGTCATGTCCTTGAGACTGTTTTTATTTTCATATAAATTTTCTGAGCTAATATAATAATGCATATATAGATTTATGAGCAGTCTTTAAGACCGACGTTGAACAAGAGTATGTGATTTTCGGCTATTAGTTTAAACTGGTCTAACTTTATTTTTGCACTTTTATTTCAGTACCTTTTCTAGTACAATATAATATAAGAATATTCTATGCATATTTGTTATTTATGCCTTTAGTACTAGTATTTTAGACGCTTCTAAAACTACTTAAACCAGCAGCATTAAAACCCTTCTAATTTATTACAATTCTTAATTCCAGGAAGAAATTTGTTTAAGTTATTTCAGATATTTATGCAGTATTGAATAGTTATCCTTGAGCCTGGCGCTTTACTCAGAAATGAATATTAGTGTCTTTCCAGTCGTCTTACATCATCTGCATAGTCAGTCATCAAAAAGGTATTTGGGGGGAGACCAGCTCTCTATTCATTCACAAATTGCGCATCAATTTGGTTGGCATTTAAACAAATTTGATATTTGTGCGCCTATTTGGCGTTTATTATATTCGTGGAAAGCAGTTGAAAGGCGGCATAAAAGCCAAACAAAACTGACGGCTCACCGTTTAATGAATTTTTATTTGAGAGCGACGCTGGCTGCTCCGCCTACCCTGATGCCCCCTGATCACCCCTGATCCCTCTTGAAGGTCATAAAAAGGGTTCACAGACGATTTGCTCGAATTAATTGCGCTGCCATTAACGAAGCGAGTCAGAGACAGGAACGTCACTTGGTCCTGCCCCCCACTCCACCTTCAATCCTCTCCTCCAATCCTCGCTGAACATTTTCACCGAAATTACGAGTATTTGCGTGTAATTTGTTTTCGCCTTTGTTCACAGCCTGAACGTAGTAGAAAAGGAAATTACAAAACATTTTTTTCCTGCTTGCTTTACGTTTTATGTATTTTGTTGTTTTTGTTTTTTTTTCTTCTTTCTCATGCAGTGCAATATTTGTTTATTTGATTTTGTTTTAGCATTGGGGGAGGGAGTCACACAGGAAATGCAAATTGAATTGGGGTTAGCAAACGGGGAATCAAGAGTAGAGCAACAGGTTTCATGTTAATTGAAAAAATATTTTTTTTCCTTTGTATTTGTGCGAAACTTTTGAGGCCCTCTCGAATCAATTGCCGAGTTTATTTTTACTATCAAAATATTTACCCTTTTTTCACAAAAACACACATTTTTAATGGGCTTAATGAAAGAAAGTTGATTGGATTGATGGAAAAGGTCAAAAAAATCGAAATCAGTGAATGCCAAAGTTCACTAGCAGATTGTATCGTTATTCGTTATTCAAATAGCTTCCACATAAAATGTGTGCATATTGTTGAAACGGGTTTTTATTATTGAGTTTTTTTGGTTCTGTCTAATATTTCTTCATTAAAAGCCCTAACAAATTGATCAGATATCATCTGAACAGATCAGATAAATTTGTTAATCATTAGAACAAACAAATTTTGATGATACCTTAATATGTTTATTAAGAAGTCAGCAACTAAAAGATACATTTAGTTAAGCGCAGATACACATCTATTGGCTATTAAAGTAGATACTTTGTTGTGGGTGCTTTAAAAGTATATAAATATTCAAGACTCGAAAACCAATCGGATATCGGAAATCTAAAAAAACAAGCAACAAGAGCTAATTAAGTCTGAACATGCAACAATTAACAAATAAAGCGCTCAAGAAACTATTTGAAAAGTGGTTTCGTTTAAGTTAAAGTCTGCATTCTGATAGCTGTAATCATATAATAGCTATAGGTAGCTAACTTTAATGGGCATCATCAAGATTACGCCTCCTCGACATCAAGTTCATCCTGTAGCCCATAATTATCTACTACATCATATTCAAATTCTCGCCCCGAATAACAATAAATGATGAGAATGCAATTAAAGATGCGTAGAAGCCGTAGAGTTCACTCAACTATCCACAGAGTCACGGATTTGATTTCTTAATTTCTTATCGCTGCGATTACCTAACATCCGAACGAAGGCAGAAGCGAGTTCGAATCGTACACTCAAAGAAAAATAGGATCGATTTTGTGTATCAATTGTATATAGTTATAAAATTAAATTTTCATGACTATCAAAGCGATATTTTTGATACTTTGTGATTTCATGATTATATTTTGGGATATTGTATATAATACTAGCTCTTATAATTTTTCTGTATTTTCTTAGCGCTTTTATAAAATGAATATACTAAATATAAAAATTCACCATATATAAAAAAAAACTAAAAATAAATATATTCAAAATAAATTTAGATTAAATTTGATATTTTTCAATTTAGTTAAAATGTATACATACTTTTATTGTATTTCATTTATTTCATATTTTTTTGTTGAGTGTAATAAGCAATCGACAGAGCCCTAACCTAAGACACCAAATGGTCAGCATGTAAGGAGTGTAAGAAAGAGAGAGAGAGAGAGAGAGAGAGAGAGAATGTTAATGTTGAGGCTGCCCCCCAACCGGTAAGAGAGTCTTTTCGGGATCGGGGAGGGGCTTTAGGGCTATAGTTGTCTCACACAATCCAGTTAATCCCCGACATGCCAGCTGCAGCTCATAAAAACGACGATGAAAGAAACCCTTTTTTCAGTGACCGAAACAAAGCCGAACGATTTTTCCAGTTTTATTTTTTCTTCAGTCCTCTTGGAATTTTTATTGTATCCGCATCTTTATGGGAGTTTATTAATTACCCATCGATGCATTGATTTTTCAGAGGAGTCAACTGACTCGTCGGCGGCAGTGCTTTTATCAAGACGCGCAACTTTTCTACCTAAAAGCCAAGCAAATGACAAATCCAAGGCGTTGAATTAATTTGTGTCCACGGCAATCCCAACCAATCCACTCCGCTCCAGAGCAGAGCTGGCTATCTCAGTGTTGACGAGGCTTTTCGATAAAGCGTTTAGTGTTTTTGGTCATCGTCGTCGTCTCCACTGATAAATCGCCGGCAGTTGAAGCTTCGCCTTCAGCGGTTTCATTTCATTATTGATGGCCGGCTGTCGGGCAAATGACCAAAATAAAGATAAGCAACGCTTCCAACCATACCCCAAGCAGACTATATATATATATATATATATGGCCCTGAAACCTGAGAAAATGCAACCGCTCGTGGTTGCGATAAGAGCAGCTTCTTTTGAGATGCTGTCCACACAATTGAAAATGCATTAACAATGCCCTGCTTGGCCGTAATGAGCTGCTGCTGCTGCTGCCTGAGAAGGTATTTCACAGCAGCCCAAACTTGTGGCGTATAGGTGTGAATATGTGAGAAATGCCAGCGATAAGGGGCAACTCGAAACAATTTTAATTAAGCTTCCAAAAGCGGAGTAGCTACTTCGCTTACGGCGGTTTAAGGATTGCACGTCAACTAATTGAAACGGCCTACAAAGAGCAGGAGCTGTAAGGAGAGAGATAAGGACTGAGAGAGGCGTGTCCTGACCACAGAAAGGCAACAATCTAAAGCGCTTTGTGGGATATTAAGCAGATGATGATATGACAACAAGGCAGCGAAGCGCAAAAGCAACAGGCGTTAAAATACCCTGTAGAGCGGCTATAAAAGGGTATTATCGGTTTATAAAGACGATTACTTGAACGTATAGGAACATAAGCAGTCTTTAGTTGGATGTTTGACTTTATTGGTAAGCCAACTCGCATGTTTGATGCAAAGCAGAAAAATGTTGATAAATAACAAAAATTGTTGATAAATGTCGAAATAACGGTATTCTTGTATTTCATTGATTAAAAAGTAAACTCAAAATCAACAAAGTACAAAAAACACAACAACAAAAGCAGCTATAGCCTTCAATTCTCTTTACAGCAGACTGTACAATTGACTCCTGGTGTACAAAGGCCCTACTATGCCTTCGAAGCTTAAACCCATTGAGAATTACAAACTTTAAACAATGAAAAACAGCAAAGCGTACAAAGCTGACTTCCACTTGTTGGTTATTTTGTTGCCAGACAACTCAATGACACAAACTCTTACTAACACACTTTTTGTAGTCATACTTCTAAGGTATCACAAAGTCAGACAACAGCTCTCAAGTGTAATATTCGCGAAGTTGGTATTCATTTCGTTAAGGAAAGTCTGCCAGCTGAATTGTGTCTGAAACTTGAGCTCTTTGGGAAAGCAATGACCGCTGGCTAGCTTAAGTTACAAAACTCTATTCTAACAACCAAGTGCCATGAAGCCAGACGACATAAATAAAAGAAGACAACACTCTATCTAAGCCAAATCAAACACATGAAACTCAAGTTAACATCAGAGCAATGTAATTATTAATTGAAATCTTTGCGTTTGTACTTGTCGGAATCATAGAAGGATGTCATCACGATGCGTCCGCTAAACTTGCGTCCACTCAATGCATTCAGCGCCTTTCTGCAGTCATCAATCGTCTCGAAGCGAACGTACACTTTGCCACACCCACTCTCGGGTGACTCGCCCAGGGGACGGGGTATCTTGATGCTCTTGACCTTGCCATACTTGGCGCACTCCTGCTTGATGTCACGGCGTATGTCATCGTACTCCTCATCGTCCAGCAGCTCATCGGCCAGCACCATATTGAGCAGACACAGCACCTCGGTGGGTCGACTCAGGTCAATGTCCGTGGGAAATCCGGGCACCTGCAAAATGGGCACCTGACTGGCCACCAGATTCCGTACGCCAGCAATGGAGCGTTGCACGACCAGTTTGCGATCGCCCAGCTGCATGCCATTGAGTCCGGCAATGGCCTGTTCCGTGATGGACGGATCCAGATACTCGCAGAAGGCGAATCCTTTGCTCTGACCCGTGGCCGTATCCTTGACCATATTGAAGCCACGCAGCTGGCCGAAGGTCACCAGCAGCTCCTTGACCTGATCATCGCTCAGACAGGTGGGCAGACCACCAATGTAGATCTTCTGCGGCGAATCTAGCACCACAGGGGAAATGGGTATATGAGACTGCTGTTTTGGCTGCTGCTGCACCAAGTTCCTGGTCACATCCACATTGGCAACGCTGCCAATAGAAGCCACCGGATGATAATCATGCGGACGTCGTATCTTCAGCGTCTGACCGCGATAGTTGATGCCATCGAATGAGATGGCCTGAGTGGTTTCATTCATGGAGCGCAGCTCGAGGAAGGCGAAATTCTTGTCCAGATTCGTCTGGCAGGTGAGAACAGCGTTGCCATCGCTGCCCACGGTGCCATTCAGTCGCTGGATCTGCTCGTTGAAGAACGCCTTCATGTCCTCATTGCTGGTATTATAGGGTATGTTGCCCACATACAAACGACGCGCCTGTCGCGTCACCGTCGCAATCGCAGCCGACTCACCAGTGGGCAACGCATCCGGCACAATCCTCAACGCAATCTGTCCACTTGCCTGCATCGCTTTGTACTGGGCGGTGGTCAGGTGCTCGTAACCCTGTGGCGGTATATCCCAGGAGGAGGGGCGACGGCGATTGCGTCGCCTTCCCAGCAGCGATTCACTGGACACGGAACTGGAGCATATCGGATTGTTCTTGGCATTCGAATGCGAATCCGAATGCGAACGGGAACGCGATCTCTTGTCGCGAATACCCTTGGTATGCTTCTCTTTGTATCCGCGTCCCATTTTTGCTGTTGATTCGCAATTAAGAGAAAATTGGTAAAAATTAATTCGAAGTTTATTGTTAGAAAGCCCTTTTCTGACTGATAGCACCGGATAACTAAGGCAACTATGTTAAAGTTTTGCAGCAAGTTAATTTTCAGGGTTGGAATTCTTTGTCAAAGACTACTATGATGAACTGTTTGATCTAATTGCCATTTTTGGCAGATATGCATTATAGATTTTAACAATCGAAGTTTAATTTTGACAAATAGTCATGTTTTATCAATTTCAGATTTTTGGTGTATCGACATATTATGGATTTGCCAGCCTTCCAGATGGCGTGGCATAAAAATCTTAACACTTTATCTGAAGCAAATAACAACAAGCATAATAGTAAAAGCTTCAAGTCTCTATCTTTAATAATGCCGAAAAAAATTCATCAGAGCAGTCGGACATTGCACAAACTCAATATGCTATGAAAACCTTAGGTAACAGAGTGTAAAGATGAAATTAATAGTTACGACCTGTTAATATATTATTGGTTTCATTTACACATAATGTCAGGAGGAATCTAATTGAATATTATATAAAAACTACGTATAATACACAAATATTAAACATTTTCTATATTTGTAAATAAATATTTTTAAATATTTCTAGGTAAATATTTATCTGCAACATTTCTCTGCCTACTACACAGTTTATCTAGCCTATCTCACTCACTCTCTCGCTCTCTCTCTTTCTCCCTCCCATCTCATTATGCCATCATTATCAAATACCAGCCAGCTGCCGCAAATGAGCTTCATTCGTTTAATTTGAATATGCTTCATCATATCAAATATTTGTTGAAATCATAATTCGAACGCCTCACAAAATTTGTTGAAAGCCGCAATTAAGTCATTTATCATTTATTGAGAATAGTTTGCTTGCGACTCCACTCGAAATATCTTTGGCCAGCAGATACCAGATCTACCAACAAACAGCACAATGTCGCTGCGGGTGCTAACTCAATAATTCGCTGCGAATTATCATTCGTATAATAATAATAATGTCCGTTAATATCGCTAATCAATTATAAATTAATTGGCAATGTGGCCCGCAGGCCGCGCTAATCGAGCAGATATTTTCCAAAAATTCGTTTTGGGAAGACTCATTTGGAGGTCACAATGTGTGGTCCATTGGCTAGAAACGGGCTAGAAGCTGCAGGCAGCCAGGCGCCCAACATTCCAAAGAAAACGACTTAATTTTGGAGGCACCAAAAAGGCTGAAAGAAAAAAAAAGAGTCGTTGCTCAATTAATTCACAAAAGGCGACACAATCAAAATGTCAACTGACACGATGTTGTGGAGAACGAGAAGAAGAAGAGAATGAGGATGAGGAGTGGAAGGAGTAGTGCAGCAAGGGACCTAAAACTCGTTCGATTGATCCTCCTACACGAGTGAACGAGAAGAACAACAACTTTGTCGTGAATCAAAAAGGCATTCAATCGAAAAACTCAAACTGTGTGATAATTAATGTTGGGATCCCAAAAGCGGGCATCGTTCTGGGGGTTCCAAAAAGGCTTTACGAGTCGCACTTAATGCGATCAGCCATAACAGGCAGATAGACAAGGATAATGGCCTTGCTTGGGCAACCGTTTAATGGCCACTTGATGATCCAGACGCCGATCGCAGCGATAACAAGATTTATAACGATCCTTTAAGACGTTAAGTTAAGCAATAATTCAATGACAATTGCACACATCAAATACAACTCGGCTGTGTATATATTTTCATTAATGCCAAATTAACTACGTTTCAACGCTGTCCAAAAACCAATTAATTCTTTACTTTTTTTCGCTCAAATGTTTGTTTTTTAGATAGAGACAGAAAGAGAGAGGGGGGGGGAGAGAGAGATAGGGCATCAGTCACGTCCAACATGACAAACGCAATTAATTTGTCCATTTAAATTCAGGCAACGCTTCTGCAGACACTGAAGCCTCTCAAAAAACCCAAAAAAATCGTTTCGTACATTTTTTCGATCGCTTGCTACGATTTGGTTCGTTATTATTTCAAGGCGATAAATTAATTTTGAACAAAAAAAAAATCAATAAAAATGCATAACAAAGTGTTCAAAATGGAAAAAAAGGAGAGAGAGAAAAAACCAAACTCATTATAATATTTTTTTTCGTTTGGTTCTTTTTTTTGTCGGCAAAGCATTAAAATCTATGAAAATGATTACTCAAATATGTAATTGATGAAATTAAATGCATAGATATATTATATAGGGGACATACAATCAAGGCCAGAAAAGTGTAAAAAGTACTTCGTCTACATTCCAATTGCATTTAAAATTCTCAGAAATAACTCTGATTGGCTTAAGTCTTTCAGGTTGCCAGGTATTAGTCATTTGCCAATTGGATTCGCATTTGGGAGTTTCTAATAATGTTGTTGATTTTGTTGCCTGTTTCGCTACGGTTTCACATTTCGGTTAGCCACCAAAATTTATTACACACATATATCAAATGCGGTAAATGTTGCTGAAATGGCTGAAATGTTCATAAATATTTAGTGCTACATGCAAATAAAATGTGTGTGCTTTTTTTTTGGTGTTTTAACTATCGAATGATATGTAAAAGTTTTCAGACCGCACACAGAGGGTTATGGGAACGATTTGGCACAGTTATATATGGTATATATAGCAGGCAAAGGGCAAACCGAAAACGTCACAACGAATTGAAGTTGTTTGCGGTTGCTTTCCACGAAAATGGGACTCTCATTTTTTGTCAAACATATGGATAAAAGTTATAATGAACTGGTTGGTTGATTTGGTCGATTGGTTGGTTAGTCGGGTTATTTGGTTCGGTGGATATATATGTATATATATATATATATATGTGTGTGTGTTTCAATTGATTTGTGGCCGTAGGCGTGTGAACGTGATTTTATTATCAAATATTTTATGCTGTTAGTTTTAGTAAATTAAATAAATCAACTGAGCAAACACAGTTGAATACATGACACAGCACTCACTTTGTTGCCGACTGCATTTAGACTTCTTTCTCTCTTTTTTGTTTTGGTCAAATGTCAACAAGAATATTTCAATTTATTTTCTGATGAATCAACAGAAAAACAATGCGCAATGAGTCTGATCTGGTTTTTCGCTTTTTGGCATTGTTTTGGGTGCTGCCCTTTTGCTCCCAGCTTGGCAGCTTTACTTTGACTGCACTCGTAAATATCTTTCGAGTGCATCCGCAACTACTTCAGATTACAGATTTCAGCATAACAATTTATTTTGATATGTATTTTTATGCAATTTCTCGACAAATTTGCCGTCAACTGCACCCACCAAAAAACCCAAAAAAAAAACAAGCTGCCTGCATCCTTCATTTTTCTTGTATTATTCTTATATTTTTGTTTTTTATTTTTTTTTTGGCGAGGAATTTGCATCATAAATTGTCAGCAATGTCATAAAATATTTGCTTTTTGTTTCGCTCGTGCTGTATCTTTATTTTTTTTATTTTATGTGCCGTCAACGTCGACATCATCATCATCATTATTGTTGCTGTAGTTTTGTCATCATTTTATTTTGGCATTTTTAGTCGTTGCGTTTTGGAGCAAAATTAAAACTAAAGAGCTTCCAGACACAGATATATATATATGTACATATATATATATATCTGCTTAAAGCTTTTTTTGTTCACTTCCGACAGCGAAATGCGACAAAATGCAGTCAGTAATGCAATAATATTCACAGACAGCTTCTTTTTTGGTAATTGCATTTGCAAAAAGCTTGCTTTAACTGAAGTGAGGTTATGTTGTCTGACAAAAGCCCAACTAAAATAGTTGGCCATGTGTGCTCTCTATGAACTAGCTGACAAAGTTTTCTAGGGGAAAACCTACAAGTTCATTTCTCCCCTCTCCGCTTTTGTCCTTTGAGTGCGTTTAGAAATACAACTTTCCACAAGCCCTCCACAAGTTGCCCTTTGTGGTCTTTATTGGGGTTTCGTTGCATTTACAAAGTACGATATTTATTTGCTGTTCGTCCCCTTGCTGTTCAAATTTAACCCTTGAACGCCATTGATTTCTATGCATTGTGTTCTTGCCCCCCCACACATAAACAATCACCCAGCGTAAGTTGTAGGGGAAAATTTATGTTTTTCCTTTGGCCATTATGGGTGAAATTGTTATAATTCAATAAGCAGATTCCTTGGCAAATGTTCTTTGTTCTGATTGCGTTGAAAATCAATTCAGAATTTATGCGCATTCGCTTGTAATTTATTTAATGAATGTTTAATAATCTGTGCACTGGGTAAAATTTATGACAATTGCATGTTAATTGCCTGCTTGGCGCCGATATGTCAGCCACAAAACGCAGTCACCCTAACCCACGGGCGGGTAGGGGCAGCCCACTGGGTACACTGGGCTGGCGCTGAGGGAGCGTTTTGAGTGAACGCTCATTTTGTTTACATTCAATTTCATAAGTGGCAATGGGGAGCCCGGCTGGTGTCCATTGTTGATTCGCAGCTCAGCTCAGCTGAGCTTTGACGCCCCCTTGCCACTCCCCCGCCCCTTAGCACAGTTGACATGCTGAGCACATTATTAGACGCCCTTTCAAGTTTACTGCGATATCGATGCCAAGTTTGTTCAGGCATTTAAAAACGAGGGCTAATAGCTTTGTGCGGCATCTGGGAATATTGTGTGCGAGTGAAAGCTGATTAATAATGAGCACTTATTGAGGGGCAATTACTGTGTGCCCTGGCTACGCGATGGTCCTTTGCGGCACAGCTGAGTCCTTAACTACTAAAGGGTCCGACAAGGCCTTACAAGGGTTGGGAGCGGAGTGGAAGTGCTCAAGTCATATTATTGCTATTACCAGAAGTCCCATAATTTTCTCACAACTCATCTGATTGTAGATCCTGAGGCAGATTTGATCATGGTTTGGTGTTTTTAATTGATCTGCAATAGAAATGCCCAGTGAACATAACTTTGCCAAAACTGAACCTATTTTAAAGCTTTAAACCAAATTGTTCATGGTTTTCCCTCTTCTTTTATTATACATTCAAGTTTTGTGTAATTTTGAAAAATTAATTTTCGTTTGTAACGCGATAGCTTTAAAAACATGGGATTTATGGCCAAAACCGATCTCCAATTGTTTGACAGCTACAAGATATAGTGGTCCGATCTAGCCGGTTCCTAACAATGCTCTGTCCCTTTGAATAATAAGTCTCTGTGCAAAGTTTCATCGCGATAGCTCAAAAACTGTGGTACTAGTTTCCAAACATAAAGACAGACACACAGACGGACATGGCTAGATCAATCGGTTTTGTCATCCTAAGCATACTGGAGGTACCTTTAGGAGTCTCCGACGGTTCCTTCTATGCATTACACACTTCAGCACAAAGTGAGTATACTATTTTCTACTAAAAGAGAATAATAATGCCTAGATAGTATATATAAATGCCTTTCCAGCACCTAAAACCTCCATAACTTTGTCAAAACTCATCCGATCTTATATTCAAAGGCAGTTTTGATCATGGTTTGTCTTCCCAAATAGTTCTGCGATTCTAGCGCCTTTAACAATTTCAGATTTTCCCATTTAAATTCGTATCTCAGCAGCATGTTCTGCATCCTGGGCACATCTGCTGTGGGTCCGACTTGAGTGTAGCTGCCTTGGCTGGCACAGTTTTCCACACAGAGAGAGGAGAGGCTGTCGCACTTGGTCAGCTCAGGCACAAATCGCTGCATAAATCGCAACGAGAACTGTACTCGCTTGCCGGCTGAGTTACTCTCTTGTGCTGGCAGCTCTCCATCATCTTCAGTGACACTTGTTTGTCTAAACGCTGTCGCGTGGCGACCTTAGTGGCACTGGCTATGGCTCCGGCTCGGATTCGGGCTCGGGCTGCGGCTGAGGCTGTGGCCCTGGGGGCGGAGACCTTTGCACAGCAGCCAGCTGGCGACCTCGTCGTGATCTCCTCCATAAACTTTAGCAATGCAACAGCAACAAAAATACACGCAAGCTTCAAACTTCAACATGATTTATGAAACTCTACACATCATAAGCGAATGCGTTTATCATTTTTTACTCACTCTCTCTGTCTCTCTTCGGCGAAGTTGGGTAGAAAAAAAATCTTGGAACTGGCGACGTTGACAAATGACAAAAAACTGCGTTGCCGTCCATTTATGCTCCCTATGCTCCTCTCTCTCACTCTTAATTTTATCCAGCACGCGCATCCGGCCAGGCTTTGGCAAGGCTATGTGGCATCAGTAGAGGAGCCCAACCACAGGCTTGTCATTAAATATGCAATAGATTCGCTGCTCGCCAACTTTTAAAGCGTCACAAGTCGCATAAATTATTCTGTTAACAACTTGTGTCAACATGATCATTAACAACAACACATCCACAACCACATCACAACAACAACAACAACAGCAACTAGCAGTGCTGGAACAACAACATCTCTGATGAGATTGAAATGTGATACGAGGACATCAAATGAAACTTTTCTATTGGCAAATGGGAATTGCGAACAACAAACATGTGTACGACAATAATTCAACATTTGCAATGATAATGCATGAGAATGAGAATGATATGTGAGAGCAGCAAACTTGAGCTGAGTAAACAGTAGAAATCCCAGCTGATTGTTTATGCTACAACAAAAGCTGTCAAGTATTCCTTGACTTCTATTTAAGTTGGCATTTTAATAATTAATAGCTTAGTCGACTTAGTTAGCGAACATTTTAACTTTCGCTTGAACAGAAAAGGATTAGTTTACAAGACTCGTAGAATAATTATTATATATTTATTATATAGTAAACTGAATGTGAATCCGAATTTAGCTTGATATTTACTTAATTAAATTATGTCTTTAAACTGTATATAGGATTTATTTCTTTTTATTTTATAATGACAAATTAACATCGAAAATATATATATTTTTTTATTATTATTGATTCGGCATTTTTTTTATATCTTGTTTTGTCCAATTTATAATGACACATTTACAAAAGATTCGGAAACACCGAATTTTTTATTGCTTTTAACTTTGCCAGTTTTAATCCGATAGCTGACAAGGACATATCATCGAATATTTATATAAAGTTATTTATTTGGATCCATTTCGAAAATTGTATAAGAAATAATTTTGAAATTTTTATAATAACTTGAAAGATTATCTTGTTTAATTTTATAGCAAACTAAAAAAATACATTTTTACTAGGGAGTATTTTTCAGAAAGGTAAGTCAAACGTTTAGTTAAATCTCAGCTTTTCTTATATTTAACTTAAGCAGCTATTTTTCTCAATTTGTTCAACAAGCCATAAAAGTTTTTCAACATTTTCTTAATTTAAATTGCCAAACGATTTTCTTGATATTTTGTACACAGAAAAACTAACATTTGTATATGTTGTTATTGTTCATGTTGCATGTTGAAATAAGTTACATATAAATTTCGAAGAATTAATGGCGCCTCCCACGTTTGCCGATGAGTTATTGAAGCGCCGGCTCCAATAGGCCGTGGACATAAGAATTATGAATATAATGCAAAAAGTCCGCCACTGCGGAAGTCCTGGCACATAAATAACAACAACAATAACAGCAAACAACAAAGTAGCTATTTTGCAGAGAGACGTCGAACAATCATTTTTTATGATTAGAATGCAACTGTCGAATAAATCAACTGAAAGTGCGCATGATTCATATGTTTATCGAGTTGCTGAAATCGTGGAACGCACTTCCTTGTGGCAGCCACAATTGTGAAAGGCAAAAGCTAGAGGAATATACAATAGAAGCGATGATTTTTGAAGCGCCAAACGCGGCACATGCGACGCCTAATTGGATTTTTGCCCAGACTGTTGACTGTTGGTCAGCAGCATATGGAGAGGCACAAACGCTAAACAATAAATGTGGCACGAATGTGCAGACACACACACACAACACACACACATACACACACACAGGCACACACTGAGAGAGCTCATTGAATGGCAAGTCGCTTTGTTCCGCTGCTGCCGCATAAAGTGAAATTGTGCGTAAAATTCGTTGGTCACGTTTCCACGTCTGTTGACAATTGTTTTTGCCCCCTGTGACTGTGACTGTGGCATGCAACGCTGTTTGCGCTGTTTGCTGCCATTAAACTGCACGCGTGTCTGTGTGTGTGTGTGTGTCTGTGTCCTATAGGCTCACTCTACCTACCTACCTACGGACCGACCTACCACACTGCAGATCCTCCAGCTCCTCCATTTGCAGTTCGTGTCGTTTTCAGCGCTAGCAAAAAGTGCCTGCTAATCTTTTGTTTAGACTCGCTGACCGTCCCTCAATTAGCCAGCAAAACATTTTTGTGACCCGTTCCCAGATCATATCGATTGAGCACAAATTACATTGGCTGGCATCGTCTCTCTTTCTCTCCCTCTCACTGGACACACCTTTGTCTGCGTTATTATTCGCAGGGATTTGGGACTCATTAGGCGCATCGGGTGACGCATTCAATCGAAAATCTGCCAAAGCCAACTCGCTCAATGGCACTTTTCAACAAGAGCTCAACTGTCAGCCTGACTGCAGTTGTGGTTTCCGATTTCGATTAGAGGCCAACGTTTTTGAATGGCCAAATGCAACTGCGAATGGCTAGTCAATGCATTCACAATTTCCAGCTGATGTTAGTTGTATCTGTGTGTGCAATCTGTGTAAACGAAATTACACACAAATGAAAAAAATATTTTTCGAAAATATTCTGCATTTTAAGCTCCATTTTCGATGATTTTAAAAAAAAATTACAAAAAAAATGTACATTTAATACCACAAGTTTAATTAGAGTATTATTTTATTCTTAAATTGTTGAAAAACTTCACTTAATAATTTGTACTATTTTTTAATAAATGGAAAGAAATTACAAAAAAATACGTGAGCAAGATAGCTTTAAAAACATGGGATATATGGCCAAAACCGACTTCCAGTTGTATGGCAGCTATAAGATATAGTGGTCCAATCCCGCCAATTCCCACCAATGTGCTGTCGCTTTGAATAATAAGTCTATGTTCAAAGTTTCATCGCGATAACTCAAAAACTGTGGGACTAGTTTCCAAACATACAGACAGACCGACATGGCCAGATCCATCCTAAGTCATCCTAAGCATACTGGAGGTAACCTAACTTAAAACCACGCTTTACATATTTACCATTTTGATTTTTCGACACTAAAATGTTATTAAACTTGACATCAACTTGTTTGATGTGATTTGAGGGAATGAATTATGGAACTGAAAGCCAAACTATTTTTAGCATTAATAACTGAAGTGGGTCAGAGAATTATGTTGCTGAAAGGACTTACTGGTTGCTGGGTTGTTTCGCTTGCTGACTTGGTTAGGTGTTAAAAGGGGTCACAAATATTGTAATACAAGTGAAATGCTTAAAGCTACAAAGGCAAAGGACCAACACTGAAGCAAACAAGATTTATGAAAATTATGTTGCTGAGCCTGTTGGGCCAAAGCCCAAACTACAGTTAATGGCAGCTGAAGTGCGTTTTAAGTTCCAACACTCGAAAAGTGCAAAAAGAAAAGCTGACCAAAGAGTCGCAGCCAAGGCAACTTGTTCGGGGGAGGCGATTGGCTGGATAATGTCAGATGTTTGTAGCTTATAAAGGATTACGTTGCCTGGAAGCGGGTTCATTATGTGACAGCAGCAGCAACAACAACAACAACAACAACAACAATAAGGTAGCCATAAACAATAACCAACAGCCATAAAGTCCAGGCACAGGCTGAATTTTTGTACTTGTACTTACGTTTACGCGATATTGTGTACATTATAAATTGCGGAGCTGCTTCTTATTTTTATTATTTTGCATGCTGATCCTGTTTTCTGGTTCTGGTTTCTGGTTCTGTTTCTGGTACTGAAATGCAAAAATTATTGCACAATGTTTTTTTATGACGAGCGAAATATTTGTTCAGAGCATTTTTTTTTCGCTCGCTTTTTCTGTTGTTTTCTTTTGCGCTCTCTCTCTCTATCTCTCTCTTTCACACTTTCCGCTCTGCTGCTTCCCTTTTTCAGATTGTTCATTGTTGTTGTTTTTGCTGCTGCTGTTGTTATTATTATTATTATTATTATTATTATTGTTGTTGTACGCGACTGTGTTTGCCCTGATGCCATCCTGATGTCATGGTGATTTTTAAGCCTTTGGGCATTTTATTTGTTTTAAATAAAAACTCGCAAATGCAAACGGAGTAATGCCCTCTCAAACAACACTGAACGAAACAACGAATTATGGATGCATTGCAAAAAAAGAGGCGGGATGAAAATAGTATAATAGACTTTACTAGTTTTTTAAGCCATTGCAATTCTGTTGTGAATGGGCAGCTTATAAACGACTATTTGCTTTAATTTTTAAATATACAAATTAGTATAGAACTTAATCAAGGCATTTGTTCAAGCAAATCAAACGAAGTTTTTTATATTGCCAAAAATTTAAGACTTTTATTAAACTATTTTGAGATAAAATGTGATTTTTTTAAAAATTTTATATAATAATAAAATTAAGAATTAATAATATAAAATACGAACGTTATTTGTTTGATGCATATTAAAAAGTATCTTAAAAGTGTAAAAAATAATAATAATATTTAGTTATTTATTTAAAGTCGACGCATAAAAACTAAATTAAAAAATATTTAAAAGTATAATTTAATTTTTAAATATTAAATTAAGAGCATAAAGGTGAAATTACGTTATAATAAAATGTTGAATAGCATAGTTCCCTTGTTTTAAGTACTATTTCTTTCTTTAACATATACTTAAAAGCTTAACAAGCAATTCAATAAAAACTTCTCTTGCCTATGGACCATTTTCACTTATAAGTTGCCCAAAAAAACAGTTACAACTTGTTATGATGACTGCAAGGTGTCCTCAGACACACTACACTACAGTTCTCTTGTCAAAAGTTAAGCCCTTGGTGAGTGGCCTTGACTTAAGCCCACGCAGCAGTAACAGACCAAAAACAATTTCCAAGTGTGAGCCCCACAGAAAATAAATATAAAAAAAAAGCAAAAATATTTGTATTTAATAAAGCCAGGGTAAGTGGATGCGCTGTTGGGTCGCTTGACTTTGCATACGACTTGCGGAATTTAATGTATCCAAACGGAGAAGGTCCTCAACAAAATGGGGAAATAAAAAACAAACACAACAACAGCAGAACTGAGCTGAACTGAACTGAGCCAAAGGCAAAGCATAAAAAAATACAATAAAATTCGAACATGAAAAGCCTATTTAAAATGCTGACATACGAAATGCGAACGAACGAATGAACTGAGCCGCTCAACACTTGAGGGCGCCACAGTGCAGTGCACGGGTTGCGCGTAGCGGAGAGTAGCAGGAGAAAGCGAACGAGCCCAGGGACTGAGCGAATTACCATAAAATGAAAAACAAAAGGCGCGAAACGTGGCGAGGGCAGGTTGAGGAGAAAGGTAGGGTGAGTGTAGGGACAACAACAACAAAATATATGCCGCGCGAATGCGAAAATATGAAAATTGAGTGAAAATATGTAAATGTAATGAAATATTGTTTTCGCCGGCAGTGCGAGGCAAAGGACAACAGCAACAACACCAACAACAACCGACAACTTCGCACATGACGTCAAGGATTTACTTAGTTACTCACTGCGAGAGAAGCCCAAATGCCCACTTGGCACTTGGCCCAAACAACAACAACAAAAAAAACACAAAAATTTATGCGTAACAAGTCGCTGCTCCATTTATCATTTCCCGTGTGCGAGAGACCCGCTGTATCGCCGTCTCTTTCGCACTTTGGCACGACTGTGATTTACACTCTCGTTTTCTCGTTTGCCGCTTGTCTGTCTGTCTGTCTGTCTGTCAGTCAGTCAGTCTGAGTCAAGAGACTGCGGCAAAGTATTGAAGCCGTTGTGGCTGTTATTTAAATTATGAAAATTATTCAAACCACAAATGGAATCATCATCATCAGTTATCGCTGCCAGTTTGCTCCACCCAAAAGCCGTAATACACGCACTTAACTACACTGAACTGAGGCTGAAGGGATTTCGACAGGCAGGCAGGACAAACAGACAGACAGGACAGACAAGACATATATGTAAGTAAGTAAGAGCAATAAAAGAAAAGCTCATTTATGTGAATAATGTGCACAGATTTGCTAACAAAACCATTGAAATTCAATAGAGTTTCATAAAGAAAAACGATGTTTAACTTCGATTTAGGCTATGAATAGCTTAAGCAAGAGTTATTCCGAGTTAGTCAAGCTGAGCTATATACAAGTTTTTGGCTAATCTGCAACTAAATATTTAAGTTTGTGCTCAATTTCAATTCAATCTGTGCTTTGACAGCTGCATTAGAGCATTCTACTTGGGCTCTTTAAATTAATTATCGCACTGGCCAATTTACAAATAGCCAAAGATATTCAATCTTAGCTGGCAATGCTCAGCTGTCAGGCGGACATGAAATGCACAAATTATTGCCACTTAAAACTGGGCACAGGGATATAGAGTGAGATTAGATACAGAAAGCGCCGGTCAAATAAATGAAATGAGTGCTATAGCCTCAATTCGAGATGTCATTAATAAATCCCTGATGTTTGTGCCAATGTAAAGCAAATGACATTTGCCTAAAATGTTTGCACACACACAGAGAGCGAAAAACTCTTGACTGAGATGCAGATACATGGATAGATGGATATACAGATATTTACTACTAATGAGTTAATTCAATTAAGAAAACCACACAGCATGCAGCAGTCCGGCCGGACTGCCATGGGGGGAAAAGTCCAGCCTGATCCCGGCAGCATTTGACTTGCAATTTGACAGTTTTCAATTAGTCAAAGTGTCATTGGGTCACGATGAAACGCTGCCCACCACCACCACAGGTAGACAGACAGCCCAAGCTGCCTCAGAGAGACTCATCTGCTGACTCCGAGACAGGGATTGAGGCTGAGACTGAGGCTCAGGCTGAGGTAGACTATCTCCTGCTGTGCAGCTCAACGGGAAATGCAGCGAATTGTGCATACTCTGTAATGGCTGGGAAAATCAAGAAAATCATATACAGCATGCTGTTTGGAAAATTAGCTAAATGCAGATTGAAAGGTTTTTCGTGTTACAGGAAACTAATTTGACAGCAGGCTATAAGTTTGTTTATTAGTTTATAAGCTGGATGATTGAGCTGTTGACAAACAGCGGGAAAATTGTGTAAAGCAGTAGCAAAAAACCTCACGATACTCCTCAAATTAATTTTTGTAGACTTATAAGATATTTCACTGCTTTTTAATAAAATTCACCCAGGTTTTAAGAGCGAAAGTTAAACGTTAGTTCGATCTACTAAACATAAGAATGTTTGATGTTTAAAATCAGGAGTTTATTAAAATAAAACCCTATGAAAACAAATTTTGGGAAACTGTTAAGTAAAATGTATAGAAATAGTATTAAATATATTTTAAAACAAGTGAGAACGTTGCAGTCGGGCGGAGCCGACTGCGTAATACTCTGATACCATTTTAAGAACAGCTGAAAGCAAGTGAACAGAAAATTTTTGCTGGCGTTTGGGTGACCTGAAATCGGCATTCCAAGTTTTTGGGAACGGAAGGGGCATGGTCGATCTTAAGAGGGGGTGACCAGAAGTCTATCTACCAATTTTGGTGACTCTAGCTCTAAAACTGTGGAAGATATAAGCTTTCGCGATTTTTGTGGGCGGGAGGGGGCGTGGCCCCAAAAAATTTGGCCGATCTTTAGAGGGAGTGACAAGAAGTCTATCTTACAAATTTCTTGACTCTAGCTCTAAAACTGTGGAAGATATACATTTTCGCGATTTTTGGGGGCGGGAGGGGGCGTGGCCCCAAATTTTTTTTACCGATATTTAGAGGGGCTGACCAGAATTCTATCTTCCAAGTTTAATGACTCTAGCTCTGAAACTGCGGAAGATATAAATTTTCGCGATTTTTGGGGGCGGGAGGGGGCGGGGCCCCAAAATTTTTTGCCGATCTTCAGGGGGCTGACAATAAGTCTATCCTCCAATTTTGGTGACTCTAGCTCTAAAACTGTGGAAGATATACATTTTCGCGATTTTTGGGGGCGGGCGGGGGCGTGGCCCCAAAATTTTTTGTCCGATCCTTAGAGGACTTGGCCAGAAGTCTACCCTCAAAGTTTGGTGGCCCTAGCTCTTAAACTGTGCGAGATATAGGCTTCCATGTTTCGTGGGGGCGGGGTGGCTGGGGGGCGTTCTAGTGGGCGTGGCCGGAAAATCCAGGACGCAATCTTTTGGGCTGGTCAGCCCTAGTCTAAATTCTAAATTTTGGGACTCTAGCTTCAAAATTGCGGGAAATATACACGTGTTATCGAATTGTGCATTCATGTATATCGATTTTCGCGATTACGGGGGCGGGAGTGGGCGTGGTCGAAATTTTGTTTCTGTAATCTGTAGAGGACGTCACCAGTAATATATATTCCAAATATGGTGGCTTTAGCTCTAAAACTGCGGGAGATATAAGCATTTCAAATTAATTTTGGAGGGGGGCTGGTGGGCGTAATAATGGGCGTGGCCGATTAACCTAGGATCCAATTTTTTCGGGAGGTCACCAGCAATATACCTACCAAATTTGATTACTCTAGCTTCAAAATTGTGGGAGTTATTCACGTTTAATCGATTTGTGATTTGAGGTGTATCGACATGTTATCGATTTGCCAGCCTCCCAGTGGGCGTGGCATAAATTTGGAATAAACTTGATCTGAAGCAGATAGCTATAATCATAACGCAAAAGATTTCAAGAGTCTATCTAATATCGTTTCGGAAATACGCGCGTTCATCCAGACAGACAGACGGACAGACGGACAGACGGACGGCCTGACGGACATTCGACAAAACCAATATACTATGAGTACCTTCGGTATCAGAGTATAAAAAAAGAACAACAAACACCAGCCCTCGATTAAGTATTGCAATTAATTGTTCAAAAGCCTTAAGAAAGTTCCTATGCAAAATATATGCCGCGCAAGCACACACACACAAGTTTCTTTGCAAAATATTTGCCGCGCAAATACTCACACACACAATTAATCACCGCCTAATCTAATTTAATTGAATGCACGAATTAAAGCAACGTCGCGTGGTCTTACGATGCCTAAATGTATTTATGATGGTCGTAATGAAAATTACGTTTGGAAAATCGTTTGAAAAACCGAGAAAACTCAAAAGAAAACTCAGAAAAACGCAGTAAAAAATTCGCAAACGCCCGAATCAATCGTACGCAACAAACTGAAGAGCCAAAGCAATGCGTGGAAAACATGCAAGTGTGAGTAGTGCAGCGCATATTTAACGCGCCAAACTCGTACAAGCGCTTTTACAGAGAGAGGGGGAGGGGGCACACTAGCTCATTTTCTGTTAATAACAGACTTCAAATACCAAGGTACAGTTTGTAGGAGTGCAAGCAAAACTATATTACTTGTTAACAGACTTATTGTCATAGTTTTAATTAACATAACAAATGTTATTGCAAGTGTGGCAGGCTTTGCTGGCGCTGCCAGACAGGTGCAATTCCTTAAAACTGACTAACGTCAATAAGTAAACCTAATGCCAAAACAGAAAAGTGCTCTACGGGTTGCCGAAACCAGTCAATATTGTCAATTTGAGCATAGTTGAATGTATTGTTAACAGACTTATTGTCCTAATTTTAATGTACATAACAATATATGTATGTTATTGAATGTGTGGCAGGCTTTGCTGGCACTGCCAGACAGGTGCATTTCTTTAAAATTAACCTGTTTCACAAGTCATTTCATAAGTCACCCAAATGCCAAAGCAGAATAGAGCGCGTCGGGTTATCGTAAATTAATAATAAGATTAATCACAATTATTTTAGCAATTAATATCGGATAAGATATTAGACACTTGTAATTTAGTGTGGCAACTTTTCTACAGCTGCCAGACAAGTGCATTTCGTCAGAACTGACCTAGGTCAATAAATAATAAAAATGAAATCACACAAGCAATAATATTCGGCGTGTTGATCTTATAAAAGAAACAATATTGTTAACAGACTCATCATGAACAGTTTTTGTATATTTGAATATGGATGTAAATATATATTAATTGTATATGTCTATACTAATCACCTTGCTAATGCTTTAAATACTCAAATTGGGTAACAAAATTTTATGCAATCAATAGAATCGAACAGGTCGGTACGCGCTGGGTGCGTTGAAAGTAACGTGCCAAAAGCATGTGCATATATACATATCTGTATACGTATGTCAATTGTACATTCATTTACATTGCACATACATATTGACTTGATCCGTCTGGCGCTGCCAGACAGGTTATAAACTGACCTAGCTCAATAAGATAGCAAAACATCGAATGAGAAAATATACCTGCGGCTTGTGTAAGGCGCAATCTATTGTTAACCAAAATCTTGTTGTAAAACGTATCAGAGCTATTACCATTACTTAAATTATCATCGAATAAAACAATAATCAGATGTAATGTGTGGCAAGTTGTGCAGGCGCTGCCAGATATGTCTATTAAGCTGACCTATGTTAATAAGTAAACCAAATGCTGAAACAAAATAGTGTTCTTCGGATTGGCGTTAGTCTTGTCTATCTAGTCAACATTATCGTAGTTCAACGTATTGTTAACGGGCCTATTGCAAATATTTTAATAAACATAGCAATATTCATTTGTTATTGCTTTGCTGGCGCTGCCAGATTGGTGCATTTCAATAAAACTGACCTACTTCAATATGTAAGCCAAATGCTTTTTTATTATATTATTATTATATTATTATTATATTATTATTATAGAAATAGTTAATGGGTAACTAGCTAGCGAATTACTATACCTACTTTATTAATGTAAGAATTTTTTTTGGCGTTGCCACTCAGGTGCATTGGGTAGATTATTGTACTACAACAAAAGTGATGTGCCAAAAAGTAAACAAACAGAAGAAAGGGAACTGAAGAAAAACAAAATTTTATATATATGTACGTAGGTTATTCCATGTGGAAAAATGTTTATGTGTAATTACACTAATTCGATCGAACAAAAAGAAATTAATTTGACAAATGCAAAACTTTCGCTCTAAAGCTAATACACTTTGTTCAAGTCTGTCGCCGGAATAGCATAGACTTTGTGATTTCTCATTCAATTTATTCGAGACTCCTATAAACCAACATGGGCAAGGAAAAGATTCACATCAACATTGTCGTGATTGGACACGTCGATTCTGGCAAGTCCACCACCACCGGTCACTTGATCTACAAGTGCGGTGGTATCGACAAGCGTACCATCGAGAAGTTCGAGAAGGAGGCTCAGGAGATGGGCAAGGGCTCGTTCAAGTACGCATGGGTTTTGGATAAATTGAAGGCTGAGCGTGAGCGTGGTATCACCATCGATATTGCTCTGTGGAAGTTCGAGACTGCCAAGTACTACGTGACCATCATCGATGCCCCTGGCCACAGAGATTTCATCAAGAACATGATCACTGGTACCTCCCAGGCTGATTGTGCCGTTTTGATTGTTGCTGCCGGTACTGGTGAATTCGAGGCTGGTATCTCCAAGAACGGTCAGACCCGCGAGCACGCTCTGCTCGCCTTCACCCTGGGTGTGAAGCAGCTGATTGTTGGCGTCAACAAGATGGATTCATCTGAGCCACCATACAGCGAGTCCCGTTATGAGGAAATCAAGAAGGAAGTGTCTTCGTACATCAAGAAGATCGGCTACAACCCGGCGGCTGTTGCCTTCGTGCCCATTTCTGGATGGCACGGCGACAACATGTTGGAACCATCATCCAACATGCCCTGGTTCAAGGGATGGAAGGTGGAGCGCAAGGATGGTAATGCCGATGGCAAGACCCTCATCGAGGCTCTCGATGCCATTCTGCCCCCATCCCGCCCTACCGATAAGGCCCTGCGTCTGCCCCTGCAGGATGTCTACAAAATTGGCGGTATCGGAACAGTACCCGTCGGTCGTGTTGAGACCGGTATCCTGAAGCCCGGCACTGTTGTCGTCTTTGCCCCAGCTAACATCACCACTGAGGTCAAGTCCGTGGAGATGCACCACGAGGCCCTCACCGAGGCCGTTCCCGGAGACAATGTTGGCTTCAACGTCAAGAACGTGTCCGTCAAGGAGCTGCGTCGTGGCTACGTTGCCGGTGACTCCAAGATCAACCCCCCCAAGGGCGCTGCCGATTTCACCGCTCAGGTCATCGTGCTGAACCACCCTGGCCAGATTGCCAACGGCTACACTCCAGTGTTGGATTGCCACACCGCTCACATTGCTTGCAAGTTCGCTGAGATCAAGGAGAAGGTCGATCGTCGTTCCGGCAAGACCACCGAGGAGAACCCCAAGTTCATCAAGTCTGGCGATGCTGCCATCGTCAACTTGGTGCCATCCAAGCCTCTGTGCGTTGAGTCCTTCCAGGAGTTCCCTCCTCTGGGTCGTTTCGCTGTCCGTGACATGAGACAGACTGTCGCTGTCGGTGTCATCAAGGGTGTTAACTTCAAGGACCTTTCCGGTGGCAAGGTCACCAAGGCTGCCGAGAAGGCCGTCAAGGGCGGCAAGAAGTAGCTGGTTTCCTTCCCAAAAAACATTAACAACAACAACATTAAAATGAAGCAAACACAACTCAACAGCAACAGCAATTACAACAACAGCAGCAGCAACAACAGCAACAATGATAAGCACAACAGTAGCCAAACACAAACACCTGTCCTGGGCAAGATGAAGAACGATAAGATGATGTTCCAGCAAAAGCAAAAGTTTAATTTTTTCCATCGCAAAGAATTTCGTCGGATACGAATGTTAAGCGCCGTAGAAGCCGCCTAGACGATTGAGAGGATCAGCAGCAGACAGCAAAAGATTTCAAAAATTTTAACCTCAATCTTAAGTTACCTACATATACATATGATATTATACTAAATTGATTTTATTATAATATCATGTTTAATAGTTCGTATAATTGTGTAGCAATTTACCAACATATGTATATATGTGCTATTATACTAAATTGATTTTATTATAATATCCATATATCATATAGTTTGTATAATTGTGTAGCAGTTGCACAGGCAAGGCGTATAGCATTTAAATATCCTTCGTATATTCTTTTAAATTAAAATTTTGATTTTTATAATCTTATCCTATTTTTTTTGCACAACTACTTTGTACACTATATTTGAAAAAAATCAATACTAGAAGAGAAAAAGAGATAAATAACTAATACACTCAAAACTATATTTGCGCGAATTCTGGGAAAGGGAGGGGGCGTGGCCCCAAAATTTTTTGCCGATCTTTAGGGGGGCTGACAATAAGTCTATCCTCCAATTTTGGTGACTCTAGCTCTAAAACTGTGGAAGATATACATTTTCGCGATTTTTGGGGGCGGGCGGGGGCGTGGCCCCAAAATTTTTGTCCGATCTTTAGAGGACTTGGCCAGAAGTTACCCTCAAAGTTTGGTGGCCCTAGCTCTCAAAATGTGCGAGATATAGGCTTCCGTGTTTCGTGGGGGCGGGGTGGCTGGGGGGCGTTCTAGTGGGCGTGGCCGGAAAATCCAGGACGCAATCTTTTGGGCTGGTCAGCCCTAGTCTAAATTCCAAATTTGGAGACTCTAGCTTCAAAATTGCGGGAAATATACACGTGTTATCGAATTGTGCATTCATGTATATCGATTTTCGCGATTACGGGGGCGGGAGTGGGCGTGGTCGAAATTTTTTTCTGTAATCTGTAGAGGACGTCACCAGTAATATATATTTCAAATATGGTGACTTTAGCCTTAAAACTGCGGGAGATATATGCATTTCAAATTAATTTTGGAGGGGGGCTGGTGGGCGTAATAATGGGCGTGGCCGATTAACCTAGGATCCAATTTTTTCGGGAGGTCACCAGCAATATACCTACCAAATTTGATTACTCTAGCTTCAAAATTGTGGGAGTTATTCACGTTTAATCGATTTGTGATTTGAGGTGTATCGACATGTTATCGATTTGCCAGCCTCCCAGTGGGCGTGGCATAAATTTGGAATAAACTTGATCTGAAGCAGATAGCTATAATCATAACGCAAAAGATTTCAAGAGTCTATCTAATATCGTTTCGGCAATACGCGCGTTCATCCAGACAGACAGACGGACAGACGGACGGCCTGACGGACATTCGACAAAACCAATATACTATGAGTACCTTCGGTATCAGAGTATAATGAGTACCTTCGGTATCAGAGTATAAAAACATAACTAGTGAACAAAGTATATGTATATAGGTATATAGTGTAAGATATGAATGGACCTAAATGTGATTGGATCTTAAGAAAATTCACAAAGTTAATGAGAAACTGTTTCATAAAATGCAGAAAAATAGTATAAAATATATTTAAAATACACATAGCTTATAAAATTTTCTAAAATTCAAAAAAACCTAAATGTAGTTAGATTTTATTAAAATTCACAAAATTACTGAGAAAGTGTTAAATGAAATGCAGAAAAACAGCAAATTATACATTTTAAATACACATAGCTAATAAACAAGTTGAAGTTTTCTAAAATTCGAAAAAACCTAAATGTGATTGGTTTTTAGAAAATTCACAAAATTTTGAGAAACTGTTAAATAAAATGTATAAAATATATCTAAAATACACATAACTTCATGTATAGAGTACAAGTTTTTGTAAAAATTCGAAAGGACCCCTGTGTATGTGTATGTGTATGTGACCCTATGGCCACTCTTCAATTAGGCATTGACACAAATGTGAAATAAATAAAAGGACAAACATGCGGAATGTGGACCTATTTGGCTAGAGTTGTCAACTAACGCATCCGTGAATGATTCATGAGTTGTGCTGCTGTGCGCTTCAAATTCCAAGAGTGGTGTACATTAAAATCGCCATTGCTAATTTAATGAGTTTTCTACACGCTGAATGTTCGTTCCTTTTATACTCTTTTCGAAGAAAATAGTATATTAAGTTTGTGCTGAAGTTTGTAACGCATAGAAGGAAACGTCGGAGACCCCCAAAAGTTACTGCCAGTATGCTTAGAATGACAATACAAATTGATCTAGCCATGTCCGTCTGTCTATCTGTCTGTCTGTCTGTCTGTATGTATGCAAACTACTCCCTCAGTATTTGAGCTATCGTGATAAAACTTTGCACAGACACTTATTAGTCTAGGGGACAGCACATTGGTCGGAGCCGGCCGGATCGGACCACTATATCTTATAGCTGCCATACAGCTCGAAGTCGGTTTTGGCCATATATCCCATGTTTTTTAATCTATCGCGATGAAAGTTTGCACTGATACTTATTATTCAAAGAGACATCACATTGGTTGGAGCCGGCCGGATCGGATCACTATATCTTATAGCTGCTATTCAACTGGCAATGAATTAAATATTCTTATGAAATTTCAGTGGTGCATTTGGCAGAGTGAAAATTGCCTATAGGTTCGAAAAGAGTATAAAATCTTCGGCACGCCGATGATAATCCTTCACCACTTGTTTTTTTTTTCATTGATCATTGGCCCTGAGCAAAAATAAACACTCGAGCGTTAATGTACGAGATATTTAATTTATACGTACTTACATACAACAAACACACGGAACAAGGCAAGAGCATCAACAGCATCATCAACTTCATTATCATCATCGTCATCCATCCATCCGGCTGAGTGTTTTTATGGGTCAGCCTGATGAGAGAGAGAGAGACTTTGGCCCGGGCAAAAAAGCAAACGCCAAAGGCGGCACTTTCTGACACCGTGGTGCCGGTGTCCACGGCTAATAAAAATCAAATATGGGAGACGGGGGGCAAAGGCAGGTGGAAAGGTGGAAGCTAGCTGAGAATTTTGCCCATCTGCTGCTCAGTTGAGTGGCAAACGCTTTTGAATTACAAGCTGAGTGCGAGTCTATGTCAATGTCTATGTCTATGTCCCGACTCTGATGAGTGGCCCCTGGACAAGGACTATGACCAGAGGTGGACCTTGGGCGCCCCATCGTCTTGCAGCACGTGGCGATAAAGAAGACATTCGTGGCACTTTGTTCGAACATTAAGTGGATTTAATGTAAAGTTTATGTTTTCCTTAGGTTACGTGGTCGATTTCCGTTTTATGGCCTTAATTAAAAGATTGGCCCCCGAAGCCGGTCCTACGTTGCCACGTTGCGTATAATCAACGATATTTATGGCTATTTGAAATATTTATTCGGGGCTTCTACACATTTTACGGTCGACCTGTCAAGCGTTTCCGTTCTTGGCCTGAAAACACTTTTATGACCGAATTTCCAAAATGTGCGCAACAAAAATTAAAATCGCATAAATTGTACAGTTTTTTTTATTGCAATTCCAAGTTGCATACATGGAGAAATCCCAAAAGGCTGGCATGCTCTATAATAAAGATAGGGCAGCTTAGAGTTTCAGGTTTAGACGGAATTAAATTAAATGGAATTTAGCAGATTTAAAAGGGTTTATTATATTCGAATAGTTTGCTGAATTGTAAAAGTAATTGAAATTTTCGCTTAGTTCCTTGTAATATTTATTTTGAACAATTTTTGGGATTCAATTAAAATAGTTGCAATATTTAATTGAATTTTGCTATTGATATCCCCAGAGCTTAACGTAATTTTAACTTTATATATTTATTTTAATATTCTAAATTTTATGTAAATTTTGTATATACATATATGTACCTTTAAATGTTTTTATAATTTTATATAAATTCTTTTGTGACGACTGTCAATAGTCGGCAATAAATAAATAAATAAAAATTTAGTCAAGGAATTCATTTTTTTGCATACAAGTATTAGTTTTAAGCAGAGCTTTCAATTTAAAAATTCCATTTCCATAATTTTTTTTATATTAAGATTTTATATAATATTTTAATTGAAACAAAACTCTTTTGAGCAAAAATGTTGAATTTATGTTGTATTTTATTAATTTTAAACAAATCACTTAAATCAAATTTTAAGTTAACCAAGAAAACTATCAAAATACTGAATTTATTTAGTATTTATTTAGCTTTAAATGAAAATTCAAGTTCAGCAAGAAACCTATCAAATTGTTCTCTCATAAACAACTAAATCTGTTAACTATATATAGTATATATAGTTATTATCATCAATCATTGCCATTTTTAACACCTTACCAAACAAGGCAATAAAAGAAATCTTAAGTCCGACTCAGCTACAGTTTTAGCTGTTAATATTACCAAATCCAAAATACATTTTGACACCTCAATCTAAACAGCTGGTGTTTTGTGGGTGTTTATTGCCTGTCGCCACGCATTGTTGTTCATTTTTCTTCTCGTTTTTTCTTGGATCGATGTAAAGTTGGAGATCAGCCATAAATACGGTCGTAAATCGACCACGCGATTTGCACAGCTTGGCCTTAAGCATATGTACATACATCATAACCTGCCTCGGCTTATCAGGTAGATAAAAATAACAACAAGCATATCAAACGGTCCACACACTTTCGTTTTCAGCCAGGGGCTTAATCAGCTTAATCAGCCGAATCAGACAAATGCGAAGCGCATAAAACGACTTAGCTTCGATTTGGAGAATTCCAATTGTATGCGAGTTGGATTTACTTCGAAGATATCATAAAGTTGAACAAATAAATGCTGATAAAATAACCATAATTTTAGTAGTTGCATGCTTAAATAAATGTTTGATGTGTGCCATATAAAAAGTTAAGATCACTATACATAAATTTCACATAAAACTCAGAGGATTAGCAATGGGAAAAAGACACACAATGAATGCTTTCAGCTGGGGGCTTATCAATTGTGACCACAAAAATTCTATCAAATTAGATTTAATATAATCAAGTTTCAGAATTCTAGAATTCTCTATGTCTGCACTTGTTATTTATATTTTCCTCGGCCATAACTTAAATTTATTTATATTGTTCATATGACGAAATTACTCAAAGCTGCTGCAACTTTCTGCTTCTTCTCTTTTTTTTGAGCATACCGTTTGTAAATTTAAATAAATAATCAAATAAAGGTAAACAAAATATTTTTCCTTGTGCGCAGCTTTTCTTACATTACAAATCCACTTGCATCCACAAAAATGTATTGTTGTCGTAGTTGCTGTCGTTGTTGTTGTTGTTGTCGTTGTTGTTGTTGTTGTTGTTGCTGGTATGAAACGCATTTTACAACTTCTCTTGACAACAACTGGCTGCTTCAGATCCGACAGAGCGCTTGACAACCCACTTGTGGAGCAGAGCACCCAAAGGTAAATGCAAACATGCGGTAGCTAACAGAAAAGAGAGCACAACTAGCTGATAGTGTATAGCCGAAGCTCATATACTCTATAGAGAAGTTCAAAAAGCAAAGTAGAAGTACAATAAGACTAGGACAGTCGAGTATTATAAGTATTAGATTTCATTATTGTTTTGTCTATTGCTAATATACATATGAGGTATGTATTTTTTCACATAATATAAACATTTTCATAAAATGATTCAACTATTTTATTTTTTTAAATTTAGAAAACTTTAGTAATATGTTTTTTAAAAACTTTTAGATTAAAAAAAAATAAAAATTTTATTTGTATGTATTTTTTTTGTTTCACCTAAGCTTTTCCCCATTTTTCTAAAATGTATAAAATATAATATATTTTTTGTACTTTAAAAAACTATTAGTTAAAAAATTAAAAGAAATAATATATTTAAAATGCATAGCAACAACTTTCCAAAATACTGTAATTTTTTAAAAATGCCCAAACTTACACATTTAACTAAGCTTACTAAAACTACAGCTTAGAAATCTCACCAATTGAATAATATAATCACATCAAACAAGACATTTTACAGAGAGTATTCAAAAAACAAACGCAGTCGGAAACAAAGTTACCGAAAGCCTTTTGGAAGCTGAAGCAGCCGTTCAAGTGAGCCAAGGGGGAAAAGGGGGGACAGATGCTGTTGCTGTTGCTGCTGCTGTTGCGACTTTAATGCAAACAAAGAAGTTTAACTGAGAAGAAGAAGCAGAGAAAGGGGGGGAAAGGGGGCCCACCTGGTATTTATATAGAGTGAGGCCTTTCACTCGACGGTAGGTTCTCATTCTGCGCTATCGTTCAACATCATCGCCAGCGTCGTCACTTAATTGCGTAGGTTGGTAGCCGTGGAGACGCTTCAGCTACTTCACTCTGGCCACTCGACGGGCCTCTGTACAGCCCCCCTTGCCCCACTAGATGCTGGCCAGTGGCACCTTAACCTCCCCCCACACACACACACACACACTCTGTTCATCTTTGCTTCGCACACCTTTTTGTGGCTGTGCGCGTGTTTACATTTTTACTAATTTACAACAATTTTCGTTGTACTTGAATACAAAATGCAACACTGCCACGCGTAGCCCCACTGTAAGCCCCCTTCTACCCCCTTAAACCCCACCTCTGTCCCTCTCTCTCACCCCTGTGGCAGGTAACTTTTGTGCTACTTTATGCGAGTGCGCGCAGGCATTAAGAAGAAGCAAAATGTATGTTGATGCACCTGAAGTACGGGGAGCCCAAAAATAACAAGATGATGCCGAGCAGCAGCAAGAACAATAACAACTACAACAACAACAACAAGGGGCCGCAGTAACAGCAGCAAAATATTTAAATGAGGTTAAGTTAGTGTAACAACTATTTAGCCCCCATTCTTGGCACTTTTCCCCCCCTCTTTGTGCCTTTTTCCTTACTTGCCGTCGTTTTTTAGCTGAGATTGCGAGCCAAGCAAAAAAAAAAACCACCAAATTTATGCAGCTATTCATGTGTATGTGTGTGCTTTTTGTACAAATATGTATATGTGGGGGTTAAATATTCCATGTAAAGGCTAATTAGGTCAAGTGCTCCAAAGAGCTGACAAAAAGAAACCTGTTACACCGGCTGGCTAAAAAGTTGGCCAAGAACTTATTTGCGCGACAATATGAGCCCAGGCATTGGGCTTAGAAGTTCATTGAGTGGAAGACTAGTCGCAATTAAAGAGTTTAAAGTTGAAAATTATAAAAGAAAACTTTGTAAAAATCAATAATATAGTAATAGTAAAGGAACTTCAAGGAAAATGTTTAAGATAACCACGATAAATAAAATCAAAAACTACTTTTGCGGCTTAGCTGTCTTTCTATTATATTTAAAGTTGGTTTCATTTAAAGTTAACAATGCTCAAAATTATAAAAGGAAAGTTACTAAAAATCAATAAAATAGTAATAGTAATGAAACTTTAAAGAAAATGTTCAGATAATCACGACTAGTGGCTAAATTTATAAGTCCAACATTGAAATAACAAAAAATAAAATCAAAAACTACTTTTGCGGCTTAGATGGATTTCTATTATATTTAAAGTTGCTTTAAGTTAACAATGCTCAAATATATAAAAGGAAAGTTACTAAAAATCCATAAAATAGTAATAGTAATGGAACTTTAAAGAAAAAGTTTGAAATAATCCCGACTAGTATCTCAATTTATAAGTCCAACATTGAAATACAACAAATAAATCCAAAAAATTACTTTTGCTGCTTAGCTCTCTTTCAATTATATTTAGAGTTATTTTAAGTTAACAAATATGCTAAAAATCAATATGAAAAGTTGCCTAATAGATTTTCGCCTGCGGTTCTTATTCCCAGTCATATAATTTTCTGCAATATTAGGCAAATTTGGCGCTGATTAGCTGCTCAAATTCCAGTTAGCCAATTACTCTTATCACGCCAATCAAATGCAGCGAGACTTTTAGAGCAGGGGAAAATGCCTGGAAAAGTAAAAATATATAATAATGTGCAGCATTAAAATGCCAATCGACTGGCATATTCGCAGAAGTATGTAACATATATAAATATCGACAGAAACCACAAACGTGCCAGCTCTTATGTAAATTAAATTGCATATTGTGTATATGCTACTGAGATCAGGCTGAAGGAAGCCCGAATGCCAAAAAAGAATGCCGGCCACTTAATCAAATTAAAATTGGCGCGTGTTATAATTTTCATATTTAATACGGAATGCGCGCCGCACTTTATTTAAGTAATTGCATAACGACAGACTCGATTCGAGCAGCGAAATTTAATATTACACATATCGCATATATATACATATATTGACTCTCGCATTTTTTATGAATTTATCTGTACAACATACCATATTTGTTATGTTTGTTTGTCTGTCAGATATTGCGAGTGCAAATACAAAACAAAATAAATAAACAAATGCGTGGTTTCATTATTAATATTAAGTATCTGTATGTGTAGCTATAGCTATAGCTATATCGTTTCTGGGTAACTGTATGCCTTGTGTATTTAGTCGTGTTTCACACAAACACACACAAAACTCCCCTCTTACAGATAAAATGTCAAAGTCTCGAGCGAAATCAACAAGCACATATCCTGCGGATATTTTGGCCAACATTTTGTCAGTTCGCAACGCTCTCAACGTTGTCACTCACTCCCAATTTTCATAATGATGACGATGATGATGATGAGCACAAAACAAGTGAGACACTGAATAATAAATTGCAATTAGCGCAATTACAACAGATTGTCACAAATATACAAGTACAAAACTACCTGCAAAATTTAACCCACCCACAGCAACTTTTAATACACATGTACATGCTGTCATTTTTTGCCAACATTATAATTTGAATAATTCAGCAACTGGACTAAGTTGGCATATAACAATTTTTGGTTCTAGGCCACACATCTGTGCTCTCGCAATGTTTTCAAAACAAAAGCGCCCCCCTTATTTCAAGCCCTTTCACAATTTCCTGGACCCCCCTTCCAAAAAACACACATGCGACACGAGACAATTCGGTAATGCACAGTGGACACTAGTGGCAAATGTTTTTCTGAAAAAGGGGGGTGAAGCTTTTGCCCAGCTTTTGTTAGTAGTCTCTCTGCCCTCATTGTTTATGAGCGTATCGAATTTTTTGGGGGTTACTTGCGGTGCCGTTGGGAACATAAATATTTATCCAGCGATAAAAGAATTTGGGTTATTTTCTCTTGGTATATAAATAGCGCAATTTAACTTGGTTAACCTAAGCCACCAAAGCAGTTTGGCAGGCAGGATGGAAGGGTAGGGATAGCAGCAGGCGAATATGTTAGCATACAGAGTGCAAATGTCAAAGGAGCTATAAAAACGGGGTCCCAAACACAAGCTGTATGCATGTAAACATTAGCTGGAATTTCGACAAAAACTAAAATAGTGCTTAAAATAGAAGGGTTTTTAGCGTAAAAGGGGTGACAGTTCAATAGCGGGGGATGGTTTTTGTTGTTGGGTAACAATCTCATTATATTTAAAAGTTAAATTAAATATGCAGGAATTTGGAATATTTGTAGATTTTTAAGTGGATTTTATAATCATTGTTGGAGCAATTTTGAGTTCTGATTAAGAGATATGGTATTATTAAGATAATATTCCTTAAATTCAACTACACATATGTTTATTAGCTGGGTTTTAGTTTTTTAAGCTCAGTATCAGCTTAACTAATTGCCACTTAAGAGAACGCACTAACCAAGACTAGAGGCCAGTGTGTACACACTTTGAAATGTGCTGGCAACTCTGTAAAGCAAATCAGCTGTTTAAGTCTGTGTTAAGTGTTGTTAATCTGCAAAAAATATTAAAAATATGTTTGTTTGGAGACACAACTGATGAATTTGGCATACATATTCAGTAAAATTCCAGTTTCACATAATAGAAATTAACGACTTTTACTTATTGAAAGGCATTTAAGTCTCAGTCTTAAGGAAAACGCTCAACTACTCATGGAAAACCGCACATTAAACGCAGGTAACTAAACTATTAAATTCACGTTCAAGCTCTGATTGTATTTTGCATGCCACAGTGCAACAATTGGCTGCTGCTGCTGCTGCTGCTGCGCTGGCATACCAAGTGTGGCACGTTGCTTGGCCTGCGGCATTTACCGCAAAACAATGAAAATTACCGAGATGATGACGACAACATCGCCACCTGTTAGCCACACACACACACACACACACAAACACACAGGTAAGAGGAGCTCGTTCCCCTTGCCCCCACTCATTCAAAACGATTACGTTTCGTGGCTGTTCACCTTGCCCCATTCCTACTTGAGCCACCCCGCCCCCTGCCCCACCCACTCGTCTGCGTGCTTGTGTCAATATTGACGCAGACCATATCTTTTTATGACATATTTTTTGGCTACTGTCAGCTCTGGCCGGGTTTTTGTCGTCGACTTTGTTTGCATCCTCGCCTCCCGGCTGCAACAACAACAACAACTACAACTACTTTATTTTCGCTCTTTGGAAACATGTTGATAGCGCGACATAAGCATTATATATACATATACATACATATATACATATGTCTCACTAAGGCAACTGCACACGTGGCACATAAAAACAGAACCCAAACCAAATCCGGCTGAATCTCGACTGAACTTTGCTTAGTTATTGTATCTGGGTTAATGGGTAATGCAGGTAAAAACTGCTGCATTTGGGCAACTAGCTCAGCTGATGAATGTTTTTTTTGAGCCAACTCGCTCGCATTTGCATTATGAGCGCGTAAACAACAACGACTTGACAGCTTTTCCACATTTATTTGGGTGGCACTTTTCACTGACAACTGACGCAGGCACACAAGTCGCATTGTAAATGGTCAAGAATAGATAATAGATTAGAAGCAGCGAATTAGATATGCTCTTTTTTGTATATGTTGGACCTATAGAGACTGAAATTGATACCTCTTCTATTATAAATGCTCTCTTTGTGGTTGTTGGACCTATAGAGACTCAGATTTATACCTTTAACTGTGATAAAGATGTTTGATATTTATAATATTTAAGTTTTTAAATACTTAAGTTTATAATATACATTCGGATTTAGCTTAGTTTTTCGAAATATAAAGTTATTCTTGCATTTTTCAAACTATTTATACACTATCTAGAACAAAAGGTTTTCATAAAGAACCGAACTCTTAATTTCGTATTATTTTAGACACACAAACAAAGATCAATTCAATTAATAAATAATGTTAGTGTAATGTCTTTGTATATTAAATATACATAATTTAAATTAGTATTTGTTTTTAAATTTATACACCTGTCCATAAATTTTAAAAAATACTAAGAAAAATATTTGGTAACTTTTAATTTAAAATAAAATTCAAAATTTAACAAAATATATGTATAAAATCATACAAACAACTTTTAGAAAACTTTTTAACCCTTTAAAGCTTAAGGCTTCATAACAAAAATCATTAAATATTTCTAATCATTTATAATGTCAATAGGAAATATTTCCAAAAATTTCTAATCAAATCTATTCTCTTTACGTTCCCATAGCAAACGCCACAAAAAGTACCAAATACACCCAATTAAAGTGTATGCATTTTGAAAACCTAATGCCATAAATTAGACAATTCGCCCAGTTTCGAATGGGATGGGTGCAATGTACGCCTGGAGCTGATGTGTGTGGGGAGTGGGAGTGTGCATTTCTACAGACATCACACCCAGGCGATTTTCTTGGAAGCGCGAGACAGTTTCACACACACACACACACACACAGAGTAGACGAGTGTCAACTGTCAGTGGCTGGACTTAAGTGGCCATAAAGTAGGCACATCACGTGGTGTGTGCTGCCAGTTGACAGTTGCAGGTGTTGGCCGCTAGGTGTCGCCCTGACAGTTTGGCAGCCGCCGGAATTTTAATGAAATCGAATGACAATCGCGTCCACAAGGATCATTTAGCAGCGCATGCGTGAGAGTATTCAATTACCAAACCTGCCACCTGAGCGACCGGATTTCAACTGAACTTTAGCTGAACCTGCCGCTTCCGCAAATGGCATCATCTTTACATATATGTATATACGTATGTTTGGCAAAGTGACGATCAATTTGCATTGACAAATTGAGTAGCGGCCAAGTTGGCCACCGCAGTTCACTCATTGACAACGACTGACAGCTGGAAACCGTAGAAGTTGCCAACCGTGAGGCGATTCCTCAATTTGCAAACTGACTGCTCACGATCCACGATACTAATACTACTTGCTGCTCCTCCTCCTTTAACGCTTGTGTATCGCATTTCAATGACACGACCACATTCCGCGCTTTGCAGGGTTTCCAGCTATAGTTTTCCACTTTGGCATTGTTCGTGCTGATGATTTCTGTGGTCAACTTGTTTAAGTGGGCGCCTTGTCTCTCGCTTGTAATCTGATACCTGATCAACTCAGAAAAAAAAGCTCAATTAATTTAACTCTGACTAACATTTTTGACATAATATGCGTTTCCATAACGTTTCCGGCCGTTGCAGCATTTACCGACAAACGAATAGCAACAACAACAACAAATATGCAGCACACGTTTCTATCTTGTCAATAAATCTAAATATCAAAATATGCTAAATGACCACCCGTATGAAGCAGACAATAGTTCACCAGATGGAAATAACTAAAAATGCAAATAACTGCACGAATGGCAAAAGCATTCTCTATGCATGTGTGTGTGTGTTTTTGTATCTGTGAGATACGCGCATAAATCTACAATAGAGCCGCGCCCCCCATCACTCCCGCATCAAAGGCCTAGTTGGATTCTTTTTTTATACCCTGAACCCATTTAAAATGTGTAAAAGGGGTATTATGGTTTTGTGCAAAACTATGTAACAGGCATAAGGAAGCATCTCCGACCATATAAAGTACATATATTCTTGATCAGTATCAACAGTCGAGTCGATTTAGTCATGTCCATCTGTCTGTCTGTCCGTCTGTCTGTATGAACACGCGGATATCAGAGACTACAAGAGCTAGAGACTTCATATTTGGAATATAAGTTCTCGTAATCCCGGGACAGATCAAGTTTATTTCATTTTATCGATAACTCGTCCCGTTTAAATGTTATCGATAAATTTCGATTTCAGACTAGCGTTTTTGGGCCTTAACTTAAAAGTTATAAGAGCTAGACGCTCCACATTTGGCATGTATAGTCTCGAATAGCATACACATGTAACAAATATTTCACTTTTTGGATACCACCCCCCAATCCCCCCAAAAGTTCATTTTTGAAGGTATGACCTTGCAATTCGGTTTGGTCGCACATTTTATAGCCAATGTTATGTCCTACAAATTTTAGAAAGATCGGACAGTAAACACATAATTTATTTAAGATTTTACTTTCCATTGTGTGGGGCTCAGTGAAAAAGCAAGCTAACTGCTTAAACCGCATGCACTGCTTGCAGTATGTGTGTGTCTGTATGTATGCTCACTATTAGACAAGTATGAATGGATGTCAGAGCTGGGCTCAGGGTATCTCCTAGTCGGGCACTCCCGACTAGAGCACTCTTACTTGTTTCTTTTAGTTCGGCTCGTTTCGTTTCGTTTCGGGGCGGTTCTTTCATTAAACGCGGCGCATGCAAACAATGAACCGTGTTGACAGGTTTCGTTTTTCCAACTCTCATTTGATTGATTTAACCTGAATCGGCTGACAGGTACGAGAGCATTTTGGCATGGCCCTGTCATGTGAGCTATACGCTATACAGAGCCCGCTTTAGTTATGGAAATCTACATATACTTATGCTAAGCGCAATCCAACACACAACCTGGGAGGCAAATCCATTGGATGCCTGCAGCTCCAGTTTTGTGAAACTCAAAACTCAACTGTCGATCACAACAAACAACAAGAACAACAACAAAAGTGCGACAATCAAGCGAAGTTATGCAGAACCAAGCGTAGTATATACAAATCAGCATACATATTCATAAACACTTCTTTCGCATTGTCTGCTCCAGATCGTATATCTATAATTACAATAGGCATATATTTATACGTGTCTCTTGGAATTTGCACTCGACTTGGGGCTGGGGCCTTAAATAAAAGAAGAAACCAGAAATGACATCAAATTACAGTCAGATATTCGCATTCATTAGGAATGATTTAGACATAAAACCCTGTTGAATATGAGCAGTAAACAATTATGGTTTTAAATTTAATACTCTAGGAATTTTTAGAAATAATTACATATTAAAAGTGTATGAAATGTAAATGGAAAATATCTAAGTTCTTCTCATATCATTTTCAATTTTCTCGATTTAATGCATTCGAAAATTTAAAAATATTTTTTTCCGAAAAGCAAGTAAACAATTATTTTAGTTTTAGTTTAGTATTTTAGTTTTTTTTAGAAATTATTAAATAGTAAAAGAACTAAGGTCTTATTACATAATTTTTACGATTTTTTATATTTGAAAACTTTTAAAATATTTTTTAACCCAAATACATTTTCCGAAAAACAAAATTCTTTGTGCTATTGAAATAAATTAGATGAATGTCATAAAAATAATGACCATAAAAGTAGAATTACAGCACATAAGTTTTGCTGTCTACATAGAACAATGGCTAATGACTTCAAAAAGCTTCTCTTCCTAAATCAGAATCAATTTACCGCTATATCTATTGTCGAATCAGTGAAAGGAATGAAATGCGTGCAGTTTTAAACAGTAGATGCAAGTAATTATGCTGGACAGCGACCGCTAGATGATGACGATGTATTCAAATGGTTAGATACATATTTCCCAAAGACAATTGACGACTGTCTATAGCTGCAAGCTGGACCCGACGCAACTCCACTTCACTCCAATCCACTCTCAACTCAACTCGACTCGACTCGAATCATAGATGCAGCTCATGAGTGGCGAGACGAATGAAATGAGAGGGAGGAAACGGAGGGGCTTATTGATTGACAGTTGAATGATTTAATGAGCAACAAGATAAACGATGCCTGCTGCTGCTGCTGAACCACAGCGAAATGAATTACTTATTTTCATTCGAATTTCAATTTGAATCCCAAGGCACCAGGCACAAAGCACTCGCAAGTGTGCATAGCGCTCAAATAAGTATCTGTTAGTTTGCTGGCATTGTAACACGGCGGGTTCATAAAAGATGCTTATCGAAATGCTATGAAAAACTCTTGCTGCGTTTTCTTGCCCCGTCATGACAACGATGACGACCACGCATTTTGTGTCAACCAGTCAACTGGCAACTGGGGCTGGGAATTGATAAACTAATGTTAGCTCAACTTGTTGTTGGTACAACTACAAAAAAAATACTGTATGCACATATATACATTTGAGTTGCCATAGTTGCTCATTTCCTTAATATAAGCAAGAAGCCAGCAATGAAATGTTAGTCGAATCTTAGAGAATTGAGACTTAACAAAAAAGCAATGAAAACTAAATCGAAATCGGAATTCTGTATTTGTATACCTAGTTTATTAATTGTCTAATTTTCAACTTTTTTATATCCTGAAGTTTATTTCATTTTATCGATAATTCGACCCGTTCAAAAGTTATCGATATATTTCGATTTCAGACCAGCGTTTTTGGGCCATAACTTAAAAGATTTAAGAGCTAAGAGGCACCAAATTTGGTATGTAGAATCTCAAATAGTATACATATGTAACAAATATTTCTCTTTTTAGATACTATCCCCCAATTTAATTTAAATATTTTTTTTTCCATCGTCTTCATCAAATTTCTGAGAAAAATATTATATTTATATTCCCTAACTAAGTCTAAATATTATACTTTATAATGTGCTGTATCCATGTGTAATTTATATGTTTTTTTCATCTATTTTTCATTCATTCATTACTCTATTAACTAACGATTTCCCAACTTATAAGCTTGTACAAACATTTTCCCGTGTGCGTAGCTAGCTCATTGGTCGTCTTGAGCAGCTTCTCTTTAATTTTCCATTAAATTTCTTACACATAATTAAATTCGCCTCGCCATTTAAATACACATCTCGAAAGCGCAACAATTGCATTTGAAAGCGCTTTTTCATTTCGTTTTTGTTGTTCGTCGTTGTTCATTTTAATGTCGTTATGTCGTGTGATCAGAGCCCGGAAAAGAGTCTTCCAAAACCCGAAAGCACTTGTCCCACGCAGCTCTCAGATGCTCACGCAACTCGAATATAATTTATGTATCAGTCGAATACATTTTTAGGATCTCTGGTTTTGGTTTTTTTTTATATTTTCTGTTCGGGGGCATCTCAAGCACTGATCTCTCGTCGCTCCACCACTTTTATCTGTTTCTCTTTTAAGTCAGTTATTTTATCAAGAATTATTTGTCAAAAATTCGTTGTGTTTTTAAAACACAACGTTTGACAATTAGGAAAATTATATATTAAAACGATTTTTGGTCAATAAACGTAAAAAATTTGCAGAAAAAATGCAAAACACTGCACATTCAAAGAGGTCGAGATGCTAATCAATTATCTATTTAACCATAGCGCACTGCGTACATTTACCCTCAATAGCTGTATCGCCTGCCTGGCATGTCGGAGTGCTCGGAACCCGGATCCATTGCCATTGCCATTGCCATTGCATCATTGCAACCGGCGCCAGTTGCATGAGAGCAAATGGAAGCGTGAAAATGCCATGAACGAACAGCGGCGCAAAATCATACCGAAACTGGTGTATTTGCACAATCCGTGGAAGTATTTGATAACCAAGTTCAATATGTGGAAGCTAAAGTGGCTGTGGGACTATGGTTTCAATGAGCACGACTTTGTCGAGGGCTCCAAGCAGGCGGCCATTGTCATGACGGATATAATACGGCAACAGAGCGCCGAACAGATTAGTGAGTATACGACACCAGTAGGCTTCCAGCAGATCACCCGGGATATGCTGCTATCCCGCAACGATTCGCGTTTGCAGCTGGTGCGCTTCGAGAAGGAGCATCTGCGTCGGGCCATACCCATGAAGGTGGCCACCCGGCAGAACTATGGCCGCAAGTATGCGTTCATTGATATGCTGTTTGTGGGGCTGCGCAATACGAAGGACTTTGATTCGCCCAGCGAGCTGGTCGAGATCAATGATATCCTGCGGCGCATGGATAGTGAACTGAAGACGCCACCCGACGTTATCTCTGTGCCGCATCGCATTGTCTTTGCCGAGATCTTTATACGCTTCCGTCGCGATTATACTGCGGAGTGGCGGCGCAAGGAGGATGCATCCAAGAATCCGAACAGCAGCAGCAACAGCCTCAAGCAGAGAGATGCCCATTCGTTGGAGCAGACACAAGCGCCAGCCTCACAGAATCTGATGATGGGCCGCGTCCTGGCGCGCTTGAACGATCCGGGCTGGTCGGTGTCCTTTTACAAGATCCTCACCTTCGATGTGCTCAACTTTGATCCGCAGCCCAATCGGCGGACGTGACACTTAATGCATTCTCTTATTGCTTTTGAATAATAAAATTTAGCGTGATATTTAAATGTATGTGGCTGCATGCGGGTTATCTTGAAATTTATTATCTTTGAGTGCGACTCACACCTTAAAATTCGAGAAATCGCTGGCAAGGCATATTTGTACAAAACGATGTTGTAATGAGCCACATTACACGATTTGATGTTGTTAGCTGTTACCATTGTTGTCGCTCGGCTCTAATTAGTTTTCAAACATGGGTTTGGCCTCGCCTTATTTCCAATCAAGCCCAAAAAAGTTGCTGCATATAGTATGTAAAAAACCAACATATGTCATTGTATATTTGTATTTGGCTGCATGTTTTACACATTTTTGCATAATTTGTACATGCTTAACACCTTTTCGAGTTTATGAAGGCTGCTGTAGGTCCCGAGACTTTTGACATCTTACACGCTTTTCATTTCAATTGAAAGAGTTGCCTTTTAATGTATGCGCTTTAAGCATACAAGAAATTCGTGAAATTTTAAGAAATTAATAATGGGCCCAAAAGAAGAGAAAAGTCAACGTGGAATGTGAGTTGTTCACATGGTGATAGGATAAAAAGTTCAATAATCTGTTTAAATTTCATTAAAATATTGTTTTCGCATCCAGACTTTTTGATAATGGTAAAAGAAATTTTAATATTTGTTTCTGCATTGCAATCATTAAAAACATTTTGCGAGACAAACTAATTTGAGTTATAAAAAATGGGTCATTATCTCCCTATCATAATTTTTTCAAATAATTCTTTATTTTCACTTTTTCAATATCAGATTTATATCATCAGAGGCAGAAATAGTATGAAGAAATATTTTTATTCATATATTTTTTTCCCTGCGCTACATCAAATCCATTTTTATAAAATCCGCTGTTTTTTCACTTTAGAGAAGCTTTTTCCATCAGTGTGCAAACCTCAGTCCGACAACTCATCCAATTACTTTAGAAATGTTTTTGCATGTTGCATTATCGGGGAGTTAAGAGTTTGACTGACTTTGCCTCGGAAAGCTATTTGCACAAGTTAAATAACGGGAAACCTAAATCCCAGCAGCTAATGGCGAAACAGCATAAGACGGGGCAAATGGAAAAGAATGTAAGGAGAACAACATAACAACACGTCAAAAGGGAGAAATAATTTAAATAAGAAAACACAAACAGCTGTTGCAGTTCTGAGCCCGGCCGGAGATGAAAATGTGGCAGACACAAACAAACACACAAACACACACACACACATACAGATAAATCCGTGCACAATAACACACAGTTACAGTTACAAGCAAAAGGGATAATCTCATTATAATGAAACGCAAGTTATGCACGCGCAGTTGGCAGCCGCTAGATGGCGCCAGCGAGGCGTCAGTCAAGTGTCGCCCGCCTCCCAGCTTAGAGGCAAATGAAGGAGTAGGCGAACGACAGAGTCACAGCTGCTGCCGCCGGCCGAGCACCAGCTCCCAGGGATTGAGGGAGTATGGCACGCGGCTATGTTCCTGCTCCTGCTTCTGCTCCTATGCCTGCTCCTACTGCATGCCATGAGCTGACATGCGAAACACGCTGGCATAGATATTTAAGAAAAAAACAAGTAAGAGTGCTGTAGTCGGGAGTGCCCGACTACGAGATACCCTGAACCCAGTCCTTAAAATCATTCATACTAATCTAAGCACACACATGCTGCAGTATAAGCAGTATAAGCAGTGCAAGCGGTTTAAGCAGTTAGCTTGCTCTTTCGCTGAGCCCCACACAATGGAAAGTTAAATCTTAAATAACTTCTATGTTTATTGTCCGATCATATTGAAATTTTTGGGGCAAGCAATTGTCCATAATATGTGTTACCAAACCAAATTGCAAGGTCGTACCTTCAAAAATGCATTTTTTGAACTTTTGGGGGTTTGGGGGGTGGTATCCAAAAAGTGAAATATTTGTTACATGTGTATGCTATTCGAGATTATACATGCCAAGTTTGGAGCCTCTATCTTTTATAACTTTGAAGGTTATATCCCAAAAACGCAAGTCTGAAATCGAAATTTATCGATAACTTTTAAACGGTATTAGTTATCGATAAAATGAAATAAACTTGATCTGTCCCGGGATTAGGAGAACTTATGTTCCAAATATGAAGTCTCTAGCTCTTGTAGTCTCTGATATCTGTGTGTTCATACAGACAGACAGACGGACAGACGGACAGACGGACAGACGGTCAGACGGACAGACGGACAGACGGACAGACGGACAGACAGACGGACATGGCTAAATCGACTCGGCTGTTGATACTGATCAAGAATATATATACTTTATATGGTCGGAGATGCTTCCTTATGCCTGTTACATACTTTTGCACAAAACCATAATACCCTTTTTACCCATTTTTAATGGGTTCAGGGTATAAAAAGGAACGGAATCATAATAATTTATGTATATTTTTGCCATGGCCGGACCATTCAATCTGCGGCATGCAGTCGGTCGGCTTGTCTATCCAAGTTATTCGCAGATCAAGCACAGTGGTTACTTGCAACAGGAAAGTTGAGTGAAAATCACAAAAATTGCATACATTTTTAATGTAACATTAGTCTAGGGGATTAACCATGAGCGAAATGTCCTTGAGATATGGAAAATTGGTGCAGTGTGACTTTAAAGTCTTCGTATGGCAGATCAAGGGACTCAAAAAGCACTTTATAAGCCAACGGTTTTTTAATAATTTGCTTGATTTTGGACTAAAATAAAAATCAACCCAGAACATGCTTCAAAAAAATTTTTATAAAATAAAAATTAGGTTTAACAATTTACAATTTTTTTTTTCAAAAATTCAGTTCATATCATATTTTTTTTTCAATATAAAAAAAATCGAATTTTCAAAACTGTACAGAAAATTAAGCGGAAAACCAATAAACAAATTTGCGCTTTAGCTTAAAATTTGATTCAGTTTGGCCAAGTAATGGAAAGCCTAACAAAGTTAGTAATGTCTAAAGTCAAATATAAATATCAAAAGATTTCCCGCAGTGCCTCGCACCACTGTGCAACCCTATACAAAGTGTCCATGTCTTAGACGTAAGCCGGCAAGGCTGATGCTGATGCAGCCGTAGTCGGTGGCACGCATCCCATGCCATAAATAAAGCAAGCAGCTTAATTTCAAACTCATTTGCAAATATTTACACACAAAAATCGAGGCCGAAAGGCAAAACCCTTTTTTCGCAAGCGGATGCGCATCCCGAAAATCCTCAACGTATAACAGGTGCGCCGAACCCAAAGACGGGTTCAGCAACTTTTTCGCCTAAGTTTTCTTTCTGCTTTTTTCCTTTTCAATTTAGAGATTAATTACAAGCGTTGCGTAATGAGCGGATTTCCGGTGCGTTGCTTTTGCTGCCAGTAGCCAATAGCCAGTAGCTCGTACATCTTGCGTTTAATAAAAATTGAATGAAATTTATGAATTATTTGCGCGCAATGCATAGAAATGCGGATGGGCCCACCCACCAGCCGGAAAGGTGCAGCTTGTGTGTGTGTGTGGAATCTCGGCAACGTCGTCGTCGTCGTCGTCCGCCAATCGTTGATCTTCATTAGCACCGGGCGCCAACAACAACAACAACAACAATGAAGACGACGTCTTCATAGACATTGTTGGAGCTGCCTGCCGAGTTTGTTGCCGCCGCTCTAAAGCTTCAAATTTATGGCAACGCATTTGCGGCGCGCGCTTACGGACATAACAACAACAAGAACAACAACAACAAGTAAGAGGACTCAAGTCGGGAATGCCCGACTTGGAGATACCCCGAACCCAGTGCTCACATTCATTCATACTAATCTATCATTCATACTAAACACACAGTTAGTTTGCTTCTTCGCTGAGCTACACACAATGGAAAGTTAAATCTTAAACAACTTCTGTGTTTATTGTCCAATCTTATTGAATTTTCTTGGACACAACATTGGCAATAAAATGTGTGACCAAACCACATTGCAAGGTCATACCTTCAAAAATGAGTTCCAAAAACGCTAATGTGAAATCGAAATTGATCGATAACTTGTTAAAGGTACGAGTTATCGATTAAATGAAATAAACTTGATCTGTCCGGGGACTACAGGAACTTATATTCCAAATATGAAGTCTCTAGCTCTTATAGTGTCTAATAACCGCGCGTACATACAGGCAGACAGACAGACAGATATGGCTAGATTGACTCGGCTGTTCATACTGAACCAGAATATGCACACTTTATATGGTCGGAGATGCTTCCTTATGCCTGTTACATACCTTTGCACAGCTTCATTATACCCATTTTACCATTTTTAATGGGTATAACAACAATACTAACAACAACAACAACAACAACATAGTCTAGCTAATAAAGCGTCGGCGTCGTTGGCGTTGTCATGGCTGTCCTTTATTAGTTCATTGCTTGGCTGCCTTTGGCTCTCTCTTGGCTGTTGGCTCTTGGCTCTTTTGCTTGGGTATCCATTTACACTTGGATATTTATCGTCGACCTCCTGCGCTGCCACAAATGGAGTTGTCCCATAATTTTTAGCCCGTGAACAAGCTAAATACGCCATTTAACACAACATTTAAAATGCATATCGATCGTATATCAAAAGGTCGTTTCATTTTCATTACATAATCACAGTCAAGCAGCGCTAAATGGCTGTGTGTGTGTATTATATATAGATAGATAGCTACATATACTCATTGCAACTTGAGTTGCCTTCGGGTTAAGGAATGTGAAAGTGGAGGCAAACAATTTACTGCAAGTTATGTGATAATTATGAAGCATTATTATGAAGTTATTTCCGTTTGTTGTGTAAAGGCATTTCAAATTAATATAGAGCAAGAAGTGCTTTTTTTATTCCCTAGCAGAGCGATGTTTAACTGCCACAATGTAAACTTTATGTTTAATTAAGAAATTATTAATATGAAAGCCAAAAAACTGATTGAAGTTATGGGAATTCGGATTCTGGCAAGAAAATTTCTAACGAATAAGGTGGATTATCATGGCTACTAGATAGTCATATATACATATATTCTAGCAGAATCAATATAGATGCTAAGCCATGCTCAAAACTTCCTCGTTAAACAAAACCAGACCAGTTTTTACAAAATTATAAAAGTTTTAGGTGTTTGAAAGGTGTTTCTAGGGACTATCTAGGCCGTATTTTGGCTTGTGTCTCATAGAAAATGGATAATTCGAAACATCATCAAATTCCAAAGCAGATCTAGTATTATAGAGGTCAAAACTGTCTCGGGATCGAAAATGGGATAACTTTTGAAAAAGTTATGGGAGCTTTATGTGTTTGAAAGGCATATATGCAAAACTTTAAATAAAAATGCATAAGTATTGTATAGAAATTAAACGTTCGACAGTTTTAAACTGGAAAAGCAATAAACAGTCGCCTGATGCCAATAAGCACTCGATAATTGTATGCTGGCAAATATTTGCGATTGTTTTTTGAAAGCAGTTTAAATGGATTCCCCGGAGCTCTCAGACAATTGTAATGTCATTTGCATTCACATTGGCAGCTTTTAGCCGCATTTTTTGTTGTTGTCTGTTGCCATTCAAAATGCTTAACTTGCCCCACTCTGGACATCGCTCATAAAAATGTCGACAAGGCGGCCCAATATTTATGATACATACTGTATTGAAGACTGGCTAAATTGCCACTTGGCGCCAAAAAACAAACGAGAATTGGGGATAACTCTGAAACTGTCCGGCCGCCTCTGTTGCTGTCAGCATTAAGAGAGTATCTGCATAAATTTTGTTAAAAAACTAAGAAGAAAAAAATCGAATGTGCAAGTAAATTTTTTAATTTAAAACACATTTTATATGCAAACTGTGGACTGGTGGTGCGGGGAAACGGAAGACTGGCAACAACAAAACTGAAACATAAATAAATCTGAAATGTTATGCACTCGCAAAAGCTTCGCAAAAGGGACTGCGGAAATCGTGTGGAACACACACACACACATATATAAAAGCTGCTTGCAAAAGAAATAAAAAACCAAAAAAAAAACAACAACTTTTGTTTTCCAAAAGTTCTTCACAATGTGGATGTTATGGTTGTAGATGTTGTTGTTATTGTTTTTGGTATGCTGTTAAAGCTGCTTGTTAAACATGCAATTTCTTTTGGGTTGCACTGCGTTCGATTGCTGCGGTTCGACAGCAGCGACAGCAGCTGCAACAACAAGCGGCAAGGACAAAAGCCAACAATGGATTATTAGTGGCTCTTAAGCAAACACGGCTCCAGGACGCAAGGAGGCAAGGCGGGCGGGCGGGAGGAGGCGTGGCAGTTGCAGGGCGACTTTTAGCACCGCACGAGTAAAACAAATGTGTGTGTGTTGTGTGTGTTGTGTGTGTGTGTTGTGTGTGTGTGTGTGTGTGTCCCATCGCCTGCTGCTGTCGTTTAATCTTGCCCTCGGTCTTCGTCGTCGTCGTCGACGTTTGCCGCATCCGCCGCTGATTTATCGCTGAAATGTGGGCGTTTTTAATTAATTTCGCTGCGCTGCAGATTTTTACTTGCTGCGCTCATAAAGCGCTGTAATAAAACACAAGAAACAAAAAAAACACAAATAACCAACACACACAGAGTGAGTGGCTCTGGCTCTGATTTACTTAACAATTTCGCACTCGCAAATGAAGTTCAAGTGGCAGCTTTCGGGGGCATCTAAAGAGTGCTTCATGCAAAACCACAAGAAATTGCATGTGGTGTGTGTGCGAGTGTGTGTGTTGAGGTTTGCTTCTCATTTAAGGGCTGCTGAAGAGTGCTTATAAATTGCATTGTGGTTCAAAATGTTTTCAAGTGCGTCTCAGGTGTGAAATAGCAGGCATATGGCAACTACTTGCAATAGTTCAATGCACTAAATAGCATATTTAACTATAAGCATAGCTAAACAACATAATAATACTAAGAAGCAGTCAAAAAGCTTACATATTAGACTCTTTTCGAAGAAAATAGTATATTAAGTTTGTGCTGAAGTTTGTAACGCATAGAAGGAAGCGTCGGAGACCCCCAAAAGTTACTGCCAGTATGCTTAGAATGACAATACAAATTGATCTAGCCATGTCCGTCTGTCTGTCTGTCTGTATGTATGCAAACTAGTCCCTCAGTTTTTGAGCTATCGCGATAAAACTTTGCACATACACTTATTATTCCAGGGGACAGCACATTGGTCGGAGCCGGCCGGATCGGACCACTATATCTTATAGCTGCCATACAACTCGAAGTCGGTTTTGGCCATATATCCCATGTTTTTTAATCTATCGCGATGAAACTTTGCACAGATACTTATTATTCAAAGAGACATCATATTGGTTGGAGCCGGTCAGGACGGATCACTATATCTTATAGCTGCTATACAACTGGCAATGAATTAAATATTCTTAGAACAGAGTGAAAATTGCCTATAGCTTCGAAAAGAGTATAAAATCTTCGGCACGCCGAAGATAATCCTTCCCCACTTGTTTTAATTAATATTGCTATGCATTTGTCTTTATTTTCTAACTTCAAAAATAAAGCTTATACTTAGAGCCACAAAAAAGCCTTTTGTATATATTTAATTAAAATACTAAAACTTATACAATTTGTAACTATGAACTAAACAAAAAAATACTTAAGAAATTCAGAAACCCTAGAAAAACTGCATAATGGTCAGTTTATATTTCAAAACAAGTTTCCCTACAAATTTGCCACAAGCATTTAAGAGAAGTGCATTTAAAAATAAATCCTTTCACACACACACACACAAACTATAAATATCAGTAATTTCATTTTTAGCTAATTCTGTTGCTGAAGCCAAAAGTTTGTTCTTCTTCTTGTTCTTCTTCTTGTTTAGCTGCTTGGCAACTTTTTGCAGCTTTTAATTCTAATTTTCACGCTGGCGCAATTTTGACGCTGTTGCTAATTTGCCTTCAACTTTCAACTTGGATTTCCAGGGAATTAAGCCCGGCAAGCGACTGCAACTTGATGATGATGATAATCATCATGATAATGATAATGATGATAACGATAACGATGATGTGTTTTGTAAAATCGCGCAGTATCGCCACATTTAGTTGTTGCTTGGCCAAATGGAGATTTATGGCCAGGGCAAGTGATAAAAGTTTTTGGGCAAAAGGTTTTGAGAAGAGTTTGTCAAATGTTTTAATTGACTAACTAATGGCATGCAATTGATTTTGTAAAGTTTTGTATGTAATATGACTTGAATTCGAATATAGTAGAAGGCATTATGCGAGTGGCTTAGAATGTTGCCACATGTTGGCTTTGGGTCTGGTAGCTGTTGGGGCACAAACAATAAATTCATTTAGCTGCTGCAGTTGAATATGAAAATTTGTGCTCGTTGCCTGCACAATTATGCGGAAGGAACTAATTAGGAGCACGACCACGAACAGAGGCCTCACTGTGGGGACCCACCGACTCCAGAGCAAACGCGCAGCAAAATATTAAATTTCATTTTATTGCATGCTAAAGTTCATTATGCGCTGCAAATTCAAATTAAGCTACATAAACGAAGCAAAATGTGTTTATATTGTTGTTGTTGTTGTTGTTGGTATTGTTATTGTTGTTTTTATAGTGAAAATCGTGCTGGCATGGCAAAAACGGGTGGACATAAAACAAATTGTCGCAACTTAATAAAGCGCAAGGTAAAATTTTATGTATAAATGCATAATTATAACAAATTTAGTTAAATTTAGTTAAAAAAACTTCAATAACAATAATAAATTAATATAACAGTATTTCAATTATATTATTGAGTTTGTACACTTTCAGTTTGAGCCCAGAAAATATTTCTTATATTTACCGTTAGCTAAACAACAGTTTCTGCTTGCTATGAAACCGCGCTTTATTGAGAACAAGATTATATTACCTTTATTTAGGCATACATTAAAAAAAAACAACTTCAAGAACAACTATAAATTAGTATAGAAGTATTTCAATTGTATTATTGCCGTCGTTTAAATTCAGCTTAAGCCCAGAAATTATTTTTTTATTTTTGAACAGGGAAAAAGCATGTACATATATCATATATATCGCTGGCTCTCTTTTATTGCTGTTGGTAACGCCCCCAAAATTTATTTTTTGGAGCGGCACACTTTGAATTTGAATGTGTATTGTGAAAATCTTAGCTGTTTCTTTTATTAACGAGTGCTAAAACTGGGCAGGCAAGACTTCGTCTTGGTCTTGGTCTTCGTCTTGCTAGCATGCTAATTAAAAGGCATAAATAATGCAATGTTTGAGCTTCAGCTGTCTGGCGACTTAATTGATTTACGAGTTTCAATAAAGGCGCGCGAGTCGAGCCGAGTCGAGCCTCATCATTAGCTATTGCTACACAGTCGGCTAAAGCTTAAACAAACTAATTTCAGACTAGGCTAGAGCCAATAAAGAATTTTTACGATTCAAGCGAGCGGTCTCTGCAAATGTCTGCGTCTGCGCCACTGGCCACGGAAGCCGCTTGACATTGAGATTGAGTGCCATGGAGTGGCAAAGAGGGAGTTGCTGTTAAAGTGTCCATGGCTGTGACGAAGTCGAAGGCGAAGGCGACTGTCCACGTCGAGTTCTTCAATTAGTGTAAACACAAATGGCAAACACACACAACGATGACACCAGGGCGAAGCCAATTTGCAGTCAGTCTCTCTTTTCATTTTTTTTTTTGCTCTCAGACACTTTAATATTTAACGCGACAATGGAGAGTCGGGCAAGAAGAACGCCAACATATTCCACGAATATGTTCGTGATCATAAAATTATAATTTATGGAACAAAGCGAACGCGTGAAACGCACCAAGAGGAGCAACTGCACCCAGCACCCAGTGAAGAGCAAGTTGCCTGCTTGCCCGGCAAGCTTATCTGGCGCTGGCATCTAAGTGCGCATACAAGTACATATGGAGATGGAGATGCCGCTGCTGCTGCTGCTGCTGCAGATGCAGATGGAGATGGAGATGGAGTCGATACTGGGTACAGCGCAACGCCGATGACAACGTTGACGGCGATTTGGAGCGACGCGCGCGTCAATTTTTGAAGTGGGACACAAACAGCGGGAGCTGATAAGAGGCTGACGAAGTTCCTGCTACACTGAGAAAAACTTTAATGATAATAAAAGTAAAATAAAATGCTACAAAATGGGTACAAATTTGTATCGAAGCTGTGTAGAAAATTCCTTAAATTTAGAATAAAACTCAAAGCTCTTAAAGAAATTAAGTAAAATACAACACAAATAAAAAAGTAATATATATGTAAACATTTTTAAGAAAATAGCTGTCATATCTTTAAATATTCATATTTTACTAATCATTTTATTACGGGAAATATAATTAAATAGAAAATCATCAAAAGAGAAATAAATGTGTAGTAATTTATAAGAAAATAGTTGTCATATCTTAAAATATTCCTAAGTTAATAATATTTTTCTTACGGTAAATAGAAAAAATAGAAAAAGTAATAAATATGTAATCCTTTTCAAGAAAATAGCTGTCATATCTTTAAACATTTATAATTTTCTAATTATGTTTTACCTTGTGGTAAGAAAAAAAATTTTATATTACTAAAACAAATTTTCTAGAATTTTGTAAACAAATTTTGAGTAACTTTTGTTTCGAATGTTCTCCCAGAGTCCTTTCTTTCCATAATAAAGAACTCTACATTAGATTATTTTACTTATTGGCTATGAATCCTTTTCTTTTTATTATTTTTTGGTCTGATCGGGTATTTTTCTGGGGTTTTCCCCAAAGTTAAATACCTTCAGATAATTGAAATTTTTGTATATTTTGCAATACATTTTTTAGCTTTAAGCTTAATTTTCTGTAATTATTTTCTTAGTTTACAAGAAAATTTTACCACCCCATATTTCAACGATATAATGTCAACTCTTATCAATTGTAAGTATACGTTTTTTCGCTGAGTGTGCAGCAGCGGCTGAGAAAGAAGCTGCTGCCAGTCATGGGGGTGAAGATGATGCTGCTGCCGTTGCTGTTGCTGTAGTTATAGCTCTTGTTGGGTTTCCTGGAAAGACGCCTCCGGCGTCGGCAGAGCAGCTCGAACAATATTTTCTTATTTATTTTGTCTCCTCGCTTTGGTTTCGGCTATATGTTGTGAATGTGGATGCGCTTGACATTGGGGGCCAACTGGCACTGGCAACTGGCAGGCTGTTTGTTGTTCTTGCTGCTGCTGCTGCTGCTGTTGTTGTTATTATTATTGTAGCATCTGTGGTCCGCAGAGGCAGCCAACTAATTTGCGGTTTTGTTGCGAGCCAAACCGAGCAGAGTCGAGCCGAGTCCGTAAGCAACTCGAGCAACTGCCTGGAATTTCCTTTTGGCCAGCTTTAGGTTCAAGTCCGAACTGGGAGAGTCTTTGTTATTTTGCCACTTAACCCAGCCGACACGCCCTACAGCAGCCCACAGAGTTTCCTCCTTGGCTTAATAAGTTCTGTTTGCTCGGCAGGGCAACCTTTTGGCTCTGGCTCTCAAATGAAATTCGAAATTAGCCAGCGGCAACAATTGCCAAATCTCTCTCTAACTCACTTTTGTTAGTTTTAGGCAAATTGCAGAAAGCATTCACTTGCTCTGGCGTGCTTAATTAAATTCTTTTCGATTCTAGACATGAACCAATTTCTGGATCAGCTTTTGTATCGAACTGAAATTGAGTTAGTTGCCAAGTTTTGTCAATTAAACAGCTATTTATGATGTATTATTCGATTGGCACTAAAGGCGCCTAAGTTCTCTGTCTAGTTGGAATAAAGTCTTGTATTCAATTTCTTATCATATTTATTTTCTACAAAAATGGCAATTAAATTCAAATCTAATTTAATACACTAAGGAATTTATAATAGTAATTCAATTGTGTAGCCGAACGATTCCTAATTCCTATCAAAAACAAATCGATATAGCTAGATATAGCTTTTAAATTACCAACTCACAAAGTCTAAAGCACATTTATTATCGCAGTCTATTAAATTTGATGCTTCGAATTGTACTAAATAGGTTTACAACTGTATTATTATCGACCTCAACTTGTGTCGCGTTACATTTGAGAGCCAGCATAATTATTAATGTTGTACACAGCAAACAAAACGTGGCGATTGCTTGGAAATGCTTGTCGCTTGCTAAGTTTAATGAAATTCGACATGCAACATAAAGTAATTTATTTTTAATTAATTTATAAATGCAGCGACATCAGAAATGGGAGGCCTGCCCAGAAAGCAAAACATTAAACAGACTCGCCAACAACTACAACTACAACGACAACAACAATGACAAGGCTCGCTTATCCCTTGTCAGGGCGTCGAAAATTAAGCCTCGGCAATTTGCATGATTTTATATATATATTTATATATATATATATATATCGTCTTTTTTTTTTTGGTTTATTATTTATTTTTATTTTATTTTATAAATGTTTTTATGCAACAAGCGGCGCAAAGTGTCGCTGACAGGCGTGTCATCAGCACTTTGAGCTGATGCAGATGCAGATGCAGCATTGCAGCAATGCCACGCCCCAACAACAACAACAGCAACAACAACAAATACAACTCGCAATGCACGGCAGCAATTTCATTAAAATTTACTGCATGCTGCAACAACAAAAATGGTTGCGGTCAATTAACGTCAACAGCGGCTGCCCCACCATGGTTGCCACCGAGCCCCACCAATCCCCACCGAGCACCACCCCACAACCACTACCCCCACCCATGATGCTGCTCATTAACAGCACGCTGACTTCACAAGCATTTTGTTTATTGTTGCTGCCGTGAATAAATAAATAAATTTCATTGACATATGCTCAAATAAATAATAGAGCAATTTTTTAAATTATTGCCCCCAGACGCGGGGGCATGCGGCTTTAAGAGGCGTGGGGCATTCGCGATTATCCTTACGCTCGATATGAATTCAGGCCTGGCCAGTGAATTATGATTGGGCAGTTAAGAGAACCGGACACGGGTCTTCCAGGCCCCAACTCGAACCCAGACCCAGACCGCAGACCGCAGCGCCATATAATAAACTGCTGAGGCGATGTGAACAATTTTTAATTTGCACTGAACAATGGTGAACCGATGGTGCATTCACATCTGACAATGAGTGGGCCACTTGAGGAGAATGATTAAAAAATTACAATAATAAATTGTCTGGGCCGAAAGAATTGCCTTTGATAAGAAACAAATACGAATGCGAAAATGGCTGCAAGTTATTTATGGTGAGTTTTTAAAAGGCACAAAGTAAAATAAAGCAATTCTTAAAATGAAATTAATTCGAGACCAAAATGAAAAAAATATTATAATTACAAAATCTTAAGAGAATTTCGCTTGTAGTCAAAGAGGCTTCGTGAAACAATCTTTATTTATTTGAAGAAAAAAACCTATAAAAAAATATTTGTATCTTTAAATTGCACAACTCGGCGCATGAGTAATTTTTGTTTATCAAAAGTATCTTAAGTATCAGCCTTATCTATATATTACATCGCTGTAACTATGTTGTCCTTATCTGTAGTCTTTAATCATGTACTGAGTTATTTGCTGCAACTCACTTAACTTTACATTTGGGCTTATTTCCAACCTGTTGCTCCTGCAGCATCCTTATCCCCGCTCACAAACCGATAAGCAGCCACAGTTTGTGTACTTTGGGTACCGCGTGTTGACTTCCCTGCATAAATAAGCAAATATTTATGCAGCGACTTGCAACTGGAGGCGCAGTCAACATGTCAATGCCAATGCCATGGCGATAACAGCACGAGACACGAATGCCAGCAAGCCCAAAAAAAGAAGAGAATCGAAAATCAAATATTCGCCATAAATAAAGTTAAGCTGCAAAGTTCCAAGAAGCAGCAGCAGCGGCAGCAACTGCCACTGGGAAGACCATCCAACAATGCGCAATAATATTTCGCTTTCAATTTTTGCGTTTTTTTCCTTACACTGACTGGGTGCGAACTGAATCCCGAGTGCGAGTGCGCCCCTCCCTTGATATCTTATTTCGGGGCACCGAAATTGTTGCAATGCCACCTTTTGGCGGCTCGACTCGCAGATATATTTATGTGCATGCGAGGCGCAGGTGTGACAACATGAAAATTTATCTGCGGCATCGTCGAGGCGGCTACAGTAGTAGCAGCACCCCCTGCCCCATGCCCCCACCCAACATCCTCAGAGGATTTATATATGAGAGTAGTGGAATTGCATTCGGCCGGCAACGAGGTGGATTTATATGCGAACCAGGGCGTGACTGCTGCCTTAATGCGACGTTAACTTTGCAAATCTGTATGCTTAAAGCAAATACTCGCATGATGTACGCCAGCAATGCGAGAAGGACACCTGTGGCTGGCAGTGATCCATTGTGCACATTTTTAAAGGATTCACTATTTAAAGCTGACAATTTATGCTTAATTTTATAAATATTATATGTATGCTTAAATATTATCATTTTGAATTTATTTATTTAAATGTTCAAAATTGTAATCTTTAATATCTACTCACAGTATACCTATATACATAGCATATATATACATAACATATTTCTAAATACTAAAACTAAATGTAAAAGTAAAATAAAATGAACAAGTGAGAACGTTGCAGTCGGGCGGAGCCGACTGCGTAATACTCTGATACCATTTTAAGAACAGCTGAAAGCAAGTGAAAAGAAAATTTTTGCTGGTGTTTGGGTGACCTGAAATCGGCATTCCAAGTTTTTGGGAACGGGAGGGGCATGGTCGATCTTAAGAGGGGTGACCAGAAGTCTATCTACCAATTTTGGTGACTCTAGCTCTAAAACTGTGGAAGATATAAGCTTTCGCGATTTTTGGGGGCGGGAGGGGGCGTGGCCCCAAAAAATTTGGCCGATCTTTAGAGGAAGTGACCAGAATTCTATCTTCCAAGTTTAATGACTCTAGCTCTGAAACTGCGGAAGATATAAATTTTCGCGATTTTTGGTGGCGGGAGGGGGCGGGGCCCCAAAATTTTTTGCCGATCCTTAGGGGGGCTGACAATAAGTCTATCCTCCAATTTTGGTGACTCTAGCTCTGAAACTGTGGAAGATATAAATTTTCGCGATTTTTGGGGGCGGGAGGGGGCGGGGCCCCAAAATTTTTTGCCGATCTTCAGGGGGGCTGACAATAAGTCTATCCTCCAATTTTGGTGACTCTAGCTCTAAAACTGTGGAAGATTACATTTTCGCGATTTTTGGGGGCGGGCGGGGGCGTGGCCCCAAAATTTTTTGTCCGATCTTTAGAGGACTTGGCCAGAAGTCTACCCTCAAAGTTTGGTGGCCCTAGCTCTTAAACTGTGCGAGATATAGGCTTCCATGTTTCGTGGGGGCGGGGTGGCTGGGGGCGTTCTAGTGGGAGTGGCCGGAAAATCCAGGACGCAATCTTTTGGGCTGGTCAGCCCTAGTCTAAATTCCAAATTTTGGGACTCTAGCTTCAAAATTGCGGGAAATATACACGTGTTATCGAATTGTGCATTCATGTATATCGATTTTCGCGATTACGGGGCGGGAGTGGGCGTGGTCGAAATTTTGTTTCTGTAATCTGTAGAGGACGTCACCAGTAATATATATTCCAAATATGGTGGCTTTAGCTCTAAAACTGCGGGAGATATAAGCATTTCAAATTAATTTTGGAGGGGGGCTGGTGGGCGTAATAATGGGCGTGGCCGATTAACCTAGGATCCAATTTTTTCGGGAGGTCACCAGCAATATACCAACCAAATTTGATTACTCTAGCTTCAAAATTGTGGGAGTTATTCACGTTTAATCGATTTGTGATTTGAGGTGTATCGACATGTTATCGATTTGCCAGCCTCCCAGTGGGCGTGGCATAAATTTGGAATAAACTTGATCTGAAGCAGATAGCTATAATCATAACGCAAAAGATTTCAAGAGTCTATCTAATATCGTTTCGGAAATACGTGCGTTCATCCAGACAGACAGACGGACAGACGGACGGCCTGACGGACATTCGACAAAACCAATATACTATGAGTACCTTCGGTATCAGAGTATAAAAAGTGCTCAACTCCCAATAATAGTTGCCCAATAAATAAATAAATGCATTTTATTAGAGACTTGCTCTATTTATTTACGGATTTGACAAACGTGTGAGTGCAATTATTTGTTATATGTGTATTCAATGCGTGATTCATAATATTCGATTAGGAGTCGCGGATTATGTGCTTTAACCTCACTTGCAGGTATCAATTCCGGTATCTTGCGGTTCTTAAACTTGATGGCCAGTACCAATTGGCCTTCATGCGGAAACCCGGTAATGATTAACTCCGCCTGCAGACCACGGGCTAATCCGTGCGGTTTTTTCGGTTGCGCACTGGCCTTGAACAGATTCTTCTTCAAACGCGTCAATGCTTTGATAATAACAGCATCCTCGCACACACTTTCCTCACGGTGGCTCTGAGCACCACTCGCAGCCTCCTTACGTGGACGACCCTATAGGATTATATATATATATATATATAGAAATTGGAACAAACAAATGTGATAATAAAATAAAAAACTTACACGCTGACGCAAAGCTGGTGGAGCTATCGAAGGTGCTTCTATTAATTTTGCTTTACGACAAGGTAGTGGTGGTGCTCGTGATTGTACAACTGGTATCGGTGGTGCAAGAGAAGGGGATTCACGTGATTGTGGTGGTGGTCCACAAGACTGTAATGGTGGCGGTCCATATGATTGTGATGGTGGTCCACGAGATTGTAATGGTGGCGGTCCATATGATTGTGATGGTGGTCCACGAGATTGTAATGGTGGTGGTGCATATGATTGTGTTGGTGGTGCATATGATTGTGGTGGTGGTGCATATGATTGTGGTGGTGGTCCATATGTTTGTGGTGTTGGTCCACGAAATTGTAATGGTGATACACGCGATTGTGGTGGTGGTCTATATGATTGTGGTGTTGGTCCACGAAATTGTAGTGGTGGTACACGACATTGTGGTGGTGGTCCACGAGATGGAGGTGGTCCACGAGATGGAGGTGGTCCACGAGATGGAGGTGGTCCACGAGATGGAGGTGGTCCACGAGATGGAGGTAGTCCAAGAAAAGATGGAGGTTGTCCAAGATATGATGGATGTGGTGCACCATGATGTGGTGGTGGTGGCTCACGTGGTGGTCCAGGTGGTAGTAGTGGTGCACGTGGTAGTCCAATGGGTATTGGCGGTCCACTACCTAGTGGTTGTAGTGGTTGTTTACGTTGTGGTGTTGTCATACGTGCAGGTGTTCCTCTCACTTGAAGTGGTACTACTCCTGCAAATGCTGGTCCCACCACTCGTCTTACTACATCTGGTCGTGCTGATCCACCTGCTCGTGCTGATGCACTTCGTGGTGCTGATGCACTTGGTGGTGCTGATGCACCTGCTCGTGCTGATGCACTTAGTGGTGCAGATGCACCTGGTGGTGCAGATGCACTTGGTGGTGCAGATGCACTTGGTGGTGCTGATGCACCTGGTGGTGCAGATGCACTTGGTGGTGCTGATGCCACTGGTGATACTGCATGGTAGCTTGCTATTTAAAAAGAAAACTTTCTGTCAGTTGATCAGGCCGAAACAAAAATTCTCATAGCGACGCCCAGCTGTCTGGCAAAATTAACCTCAAACTTGGGAAAAAAAACTTACGCAGCGGAATCGGCTTAACAGGCGCCCGCGGATACGGCCCCTTTCCACCAGGCTGTGGCAACTGTAAATCAGGAATATACATGTGTACATATATATTAAGATATGCAATTCATTTGTATATCTAGCTATCATGACTTACATGACATTTGCTAACCCTTTTCTTGCCCATTCTTTCTCACACAACTACTTCCTCTCACGTTCTTTATTAAACTGAATAAAATCAGTGCTGCACATTGACGTTTAGCAGAGAGTGTGACCAGACTAATCTTCTTGTCACATTAATAAATTGCAAGTTTCTTAAGTATTTTTCAACAGAAATTAGAGATGCATGACTTAAGTGTGTCCACAATTTCGATAGTATTATTGGTATTATAATAAGCCAGGGCTGCACTAGTTTAATCAACTAGCTTTTTAGCTCCAGTTCAGTAGAGAATTTCGAGCCGTTGAGCCGTTCAAGACTTATATCGTTTCCCCATTAGTAAAATATCGAGTAGACGACACAATGTCAAGTAGGCTTTTAGAGTTCTAGCCTGAATTTAGATTTTTAGCCAAACTACCATTTCATTACAGTTTGTGGCTTGCGGCAGTCTAGTTCTCGTTATCTGAATTTGTTTAGACTCCAAAAAAATGTCCGAGGAATCACCAGAGAAGAAAAAGGTGGATATGTCGAAAGCTGACCGTGGCCTTTGGCTGGTGAAGGTGCCCAACTATGTGGCCAACATTTGGGATAAATCGCCGGACGGGATGCGAGTGGCGACCATGCGCATTGAAGGTGGCAACGGCAATGATGAGCCGGCCAGGGTCAAGTTGATATTGAGCCCGGAACTGGTCAAGCTGGAGCCCGACAAGCTTATTGCACGCAACCACGAGATAAAGCTAATCTCGAGTGGCAGGGATGAGAAGAAAACGGCCATATTCTCAACGACGGAAGATGGCAATTTGTCCATGGAGGGTTCGATAAGTCATCGCATGGAGTGCTTACCCGTGTGCAATGCTCAGTATTTGAAGATGAAGCAGCAGACGCTTCGCTTCGTTCAACCACATCGCAGTGCTCAACCGCTCTACACGACGGTGAAGAACTTTAAGCCCGTCAGCAAACACGTTCACAATGTGGGTAAAGCTTCTATTCGTATTCCTTTCAAAAAACCAAATACCTAATGATCTTTGTAGGAGGATGATGGGAGGCGCAAGAAGGATGTCGGTGCCAATTCGCTCAGCAAGGACTCGATACAGAGCATACTGTTTCAGGCATTTGAGAAGCATCAGTACTATACGCTAAAGGATCTGCAATTCATAACCAAACAGTCGGTGTTCATGCTGAAGACAATACTCAAGGACATTGGCGATTTCAACAAGGATCCGGCGCACCGCCAAATGTGGGAACTAAAAGAGGAATACCGTCACTATCAAAAGCCATAGCGTGCACAAGTTATTAAAATAATTGCTATTATGACACCGCAACAAAACAAAAATGGATCTCTTTACATAGCAATTTGCTGGGCAAAAATCAATTAGCAGCAGAGATCAGTTGGGGCTGACAACATAATGCCACCCAGGTGCTCTCAGTGGAGCAGCGACCACACACAGTCAGTCAGTCAGTCAGTAACGAGGCTAATGAAAATGAAACCTGGTCACGCACACAGCCAGGCAAACCAGGCAGTCAGGGAGTCCGAGAGTTGGGGGATTCGCTGTTTCGGGTAGTCCAGCAATGAATCGTGAACTCGTGGGCCAATGTGAAACATTCAAATGCGCCACATATAAATTCAAGTTAATCCACACACAGCGGGTAGCGCCGCCAGTGGATTTCTGATCTCCGACTATGCCACTTTTCATTTCGTAGGAAAGTCCGTCTCCGTGTCCGTCTTCACAGTCCAAGGCACAGGCGGCATCGAGTTGCTTATGAGCGTATATATATATATGCAGTTTGCTGTTGATGGGCGCCAGCTTTTAATCATTATTAATTATATGCTGCCTGGGCGCATAAATCATTTGTGCTTACTCTGCATTTAGTACCTGTAGCTGTACCTGCAGCGATTGCGATAGTCATCTGTGCCCCAACTGGGGCCCAGGACGTTTATTAAAGCCAGCGAGAGATAATCTATTCCTGGCTCAGGTCTAAATGCCGAGAAATGTAACTAATTATTTGGTACCAGCTGAGCATCAACAATTAATTTATTTCTGCTCGAAGATGGACATTAACAGAGCTGTAAACTCGTATTAAATTTAAAAGTAAATCAGTCATAACGACTTGAGTTAAACTCCAGGAAATTATTATCTTAAAAATCTATGACGACAGGACCACTTATAAAATAAATATTTAAAGCTAACTTTTACAAGAGTTTAATAAAAAAATATATATATTTGTCATAAAGAAATTCCTTCTTAAAACTCCATTATATATTATAGAAAATACTCTAGTATAATTTGGTGACTTCTTATTTACAGCAATCGGAGCAACCAGAAATAAATTCTAGTTGCTTCGAGATCTGAGTTGTAAACTAAATATAATTATATAAAAAATCAGTCATATTGATTGGAATAAGATCCACCACAATATGCCCACTTTTGGGATATTTTAAGCCTTTACATAAATTCTTAAAACATAAAGAATATATATGTGATTAAGCTAAATACTTCCTTAAAACTATATTGAATATCTTCAAAAAAATATTGTATTACAGTCTGTCGACTTTGCTTTAAGTTTCGTAAGCATTTATATACAAAATCAGTCAGCGAATGGAATAAGATCTACAACATGCCCACTTTGGGAATACGTAAATAATTCTTTAAAACTAACTTTTGTAACAAGCTAAATACTTAAAATGTACATAAATTCATACAAAATAAAGAATTAACAAGTCATTATGGCTATGTTCTTTCCGAAAACTCTTTGTCTAATGCTTCTTAGAATTTTTGGTTTTCTTATCAGTCTTGAATACAATGCAGATATCAGTTCCGCACATGCCCGAACTGCCCATTCGCACAGCCTTGCGAGCCAGCTGCTCCGCCTGCTCAAGTTGTAAATCCATCTTCCATTGGCCCTCCAAATACTCGTTGGCCAACTGTGCTCCTGCTCCAAGCGCCGCATAGTTGACAAACTTCGGAGTTCCTGGATATTTGAGCGTTAGCAAGTGCAATCCGTGCGAATCCTTGCCAGCGAGCAGCAGCTGCGATCCTTGTGCCTCCTCAAATTGCTTGGCGATCAAGCCCAACACTTCCGGCACAGTTGCTCTTTTCGTGTTGTGCTCATCCCATTCCAGTTTGGTGGCCACTTCAATCAGCGATTCGCGGCAAAAGCCAGCGTTCTCAGCACAGCAGCTACGATTGAATTTGGTAATTGGATGGATTATTATTTTGGTGTAAGAACAGCTTACTAGATGTGATCATCCAAATAATAGATGAGATTGTCCTTCTTATTGATGGCCAGTATGACGCCGTCCACAAACATAACACCGACCATGAGATTGCCACTGCCACTGCTTTGATTGATGCTATAGATGAAAGGATTGCTACATTTTAAAGCTGTTTCAAATTCACTAATAAATCAAATGCTGGCTAGCTATATTATTTTATTCAACAATACTTAAGGTAGTACAATAAGTTATTGTCTTAAAATCATGCATTAAACTATGATGCATTCAAAAATAAAATTTATGCTTATTTAAGCAACTAACATAATAATTTCTACACTTTCTATGCAAATAAAATATTATAATATATGTATAACTGCATATTATACACTATTTTAAATTGATTGATATAAACATGCATTTTCTCTACTACTACAACTACAGCAAATATCAGCTACTACTTTGAAGCGTAAATATACAGTTGATTCGCAGGCAGATCTACAATTTAATCGATCTCACGTTTTGTTATTATCATTCTGCTCAATGGAATGGGACATCTTGAGTGAGTATCTCTGGCAAGCTAATGAGCTGTAAATAAATACAGACATACATATATTTATGTACTGGCATAAATGTTAATGAACTTGGCCACTCGAGAGAGCACAAGAGCGTGTAAATGATATCTTAGGTGTTTAGGGCTAATATACGCAGCTTAAAGCAAAAGGTTTGCTCCACCAATTCGGGTCTCGGCCACCAGCTGGGCTGCCTGTTAACTGGCCCCGTTGCCTCTTTGGCAAAGTGTCAAGTCATCATCACGGTGGCCTCGTTGGATGTATATGTATGTATGTAGAGGTATTGTATGCATGAGAGGATTAGGCCGGAGCGTGTCGGCGCGAAAAAGTGTCAACCGCAGGCGCCGCTGGCTGACAGCCAAGTACTGTGGATAGTGACAAGGGACGCTTGTGACTTGGCCAACATCTAACGGCTAACAATGTGCACTGGACGTTGACCGGCGTTGACATTGTCTAGTTGGGCGGACATCCAATAGACAACGATGCTGTTGCTGTTGCTGATGATGATGTAAGCGATATTGACAAGTCGAGGCTCAGCTGGCGTTGACAACGACACCTACACAGAGGGTCGCTCAACTGGTTTCTTAAGCTGATCCTCAAGCAAATTAAACGCAGCTGCCGCTTTGCTTTTGCTTTACTCTAAAAATAAACACCAGCCTGTTTCTGTTCCTGTCACAATCGCATGCAAACTTTTAATGGCTGTCATTAATTAAGTGCAACACGAGCTTCACGATGTGTTAATTAGCAGCGTCCAGTTCTACTTACACAAGTCCAAATAAGTTGCAAACTGGAACTTAATTGCTGATACCAATCTGTATATTTTTATTGCACGAGCTTAACGTTTTTTGATGTTGGTTCTCTTGATTCCTTATCGATATGTATTGCAGGGCTGCACTGTTATTATCACATTCACAATTGTCACTTGGGTTTTAAAACACGATTGTGTTACTTTTTTACTGCAATTCAATATTTTTATATTCTTCTTATTTCAAAAGAACACATTTTTTAAAAACACCCATAGCGTAACTTGTAGCTCAATATTATTCGATAGTAACAATTTAAGTAAACATGTTATCGTTTAAGACGCAACTCTAAAAGTTATCGAAACTACAGCACATCTCTTATGTATGTAAAAAAAAGTTAATTTAGCTTTTTCCTCCATAAAGAAAAACAAAATTAGTTTATTTTGTTAGTGAGCTGACCAAATTACCATTTCTTCTTATTATTGGCATTTACAAATGTTCGACAGCAAGAAAAACACTTTAGCCCCAACGTTGATAAGTTAAGCAATTACCACACAATTTGCATGTCCACAAGTATTTCTTATGTGAGCTGTTTTTTCATTCTGCTCTTTTTCAGGCAAGTGGAGTCGTCAGTTTTGACAGCACCTGACGGGATGCCGCCAACAATAATATGGTACCAACTCACATTTCATTAGCTCGTTATGGGGACCACCTACGGGCTGACAAGACGTTGGATCACTCGATGCGATGGATGCGTTCCACTGTAGCTGAGACAGACCCACAACGAAGCAATTAAGTTCGAAATCAGTTGCTAAAAGCATCGAAAACAATCAGGCAACGACAGAACCTGGACCCGGGCAAACTTTTAAGTACTTACTTACAAGAGCGCAAAAAAGGTAAAGACAACAAAGGCACAAGTCAAAGGTTCCACACAAAACAAAAAAACAACACTTGAGGCACATCAAATGTCAAGTTGGTCAAATTGATGGTGATTCACAGACGTATATATTTATTTATTTATATATGTATATAACAATAAGCATATGACGGTATGCATGTCTTCATACATACATATATTAACTCATGTAAGCCTGTACACAAAGTGGAGTTGTTTTGGAAATATTCTTTAAAATTTTACTTTTATATATGAAATATGATTAATATTATCAATGATTTCAAAAATTCTCATGGAATATTTGAGGCTAACTAAATTTTGATTTAAGATATGCCCTTCTAGACTTCAAACTCTCATAACTTTGTCGAAACTGAACGGATCCAGAGGCAGTTTTGATCATAGCTCGATTTCTTTATCAAATCTGAAGCATATCGACTTCCAGTTGTATGGCAGCTATAAGATAAAGTTATTCGATTCGACTGGTTTCGACCAATGTACTGTCCCTTTGAAAAATATGTTTCTGTGCCAAGTTTCATCGCGATAGCTCAACAACTGAGGGACTAGTTGCCATACATACAGACAGACAAACAAACGAACATGTCCAGACCTATTTTGTAATAAACAATAAATATAGTCACATTTGCAGGATAAAAACTAACATACATTCAAATAACAATTTATTCAAGCACTAAACTTCAAAAATTGTAGATTTCGACAATTAAAAATATTACTTGAGCAAATGGCAGATCATTGTAATTTGGAACGTGCTGATGGAGGAGAAGGGAACGATGGACGCTCGTGCCTAACTTGCGACCGGAGAGGTCTGGTCTCAATTGGATCAATTTGTGCAGCAACAGTGACTGTGGTTGTTATTTTCCTATATCTAAGGAGCAAATAAGTAAAGGAGTGCAACAAATGCGTTGCATGCTTGCTTTTATTTGTGTCCATTTTGATATGCATTGGGGCAGTCGTGTATGAAAAGTTCAGTATCAAAAGTCGACTTCCCAATTAAAAAATGTAAAACACTTGCAATATTATTAAAGAATTTATCATTGCCATCTGGAGCCGGCTGCTGCTGCTGCTGCTTTAATATTATTTAAGCTTAATGGCACCAGACATCTACTTGGGCATCTGCTACTTTCCCAGACATTGATCCGCTTCAACAGCAACAATAACATGGCAGATACAATAACAAAGAGAGCGGCAAAACAAAGGCGGCAATTGGTTAACATCGAATGGCAACGTTTCGGTTGACGTCGGTTCGCTGATTTAACGCTGATTAATTGGAGAAAAATTATTATTACGGCTTGTTATTGCGGCGCCCCTTAATGCTGCCAGCCTGTCTGTATAAGCGTATATATACATATACAGCACTTTAATCAGCTTGCGTTTTAAAAAAACAAGAGGCTTACAGATAGCGCCGCTTTCACCTAGCCTACCTTCTAATTGATTTCGAAAAGCCTTATTCATTTATTACACAGATGTTGCTATACCATTTAACCAACTATATATATATATATATCTATTGTTTTTTGTTCATTTTCTAGTATCGCAACCAAAAACAAATCCCTAAATTGCATAACATATCGCCAATGCAACGAAGCATCATTTATCAAATTCAAATGAAAAGGGGCAAGGACAAGAGGTGAGCTGCTGCTGCTGCTGCTGCTGCTATCGGAGCCTTCACAAAAAAGTTTAAAAACAAAAAAAAGAAAGAAAACATTGCGCACAAGCAACTCTCGAAACGCGAAACGGGCAAACAGCAAAGTGAATTCCCGTAGAGCGTTTAATCAAAATTTACCGGCGAACGCGCTGCTGACAATGAGAAATTGCAACAAATTCGCGCAACATTCGCAGCGAACACACAAAAGCAAAGCGAAGTGAGAGAGGAGTACAGTGGTGACTTGTTTGGTTAGCACACACACACACTGACACAAAAAACAAAAGCGTTTTTCGGTGGCGCACAAACAAAAATGAAAAAGAAAAAGAAAATGCAACAAACACACGCAAACTGCGATCACGTATTCGCATCGACGTCCAGAGCTCAAGCTGCAGCAGGTCCCAGGTTCAAATCGAGGCTCCTGTTAAGGGGCAGGGACACGGGCAGGGAGAAGGTGCCGCAGGGTGCAACAGCTCCCGCTGTTAGCTGCTACTCGATTTCCATGCGGCTGCCTTTCGGACTGGATATTGTTTTGGCTGGCTTTTTGCTGCCAGTTGTTTGCTGTAGTCTTTTGCCGCGCATATGAAAAATGATGCCGCTACAATTTTAACAACCAAAAGCGCTCAGAGTGCCCAACAAATGCCCCACTTGCCCCGTAGCCCCCCTTTCCCACGCCCCCCTGCTAGCTAAAGCTGAAGTGAAGTGCAGTTCTCGTCCTCGAAGTTGATTGATGGCCAGCGATGGGAAAATGCGGCTCGCCCGCATTTGTGGGCGTCTGTGGAAAACGGCTATGGAAATTGGAAATGATCATCGAGTCGTGCAGCGGCTGGCATGAAATCAATCTGGCTAAACGGTAGCAAATGGGCGGGCGTCTAGGCTTAGTTGTGGGCGTTCAGTTATCCGCCGTTATGCATAGTTGTGCATATCGATCACTATATCAGGTGGGCAGTCTGCGAAAGAAAACTCATGAGATGCCAAAGGTGCAGCATTAGCGTGGTTTGCCTGAATGGAAAGTGAATGCAATATCTTAGCTGCGAAATGTTCTGAAGGTAGAGCAAGGTAACCAAAATTGCATAAGACTTAAATGTAGAGCTAATTGAGAGGAAAAGCCATGAACAAATTTCCCTGGAGCTTTGAAATCGGTTCAGTTTTGGCAAAGTTATGAAAGTTTTAATTCTTCCAAGGGCTAAAAAATAATTTTACAATCTAAAATTTTAGTTCTTTTTGGCCTGATTTCAGACACTAAAAGTAACCTCCCCATAATCGGGTTTCTTATTGATATTTCTACTAATTATAAGATCGATTAAAAATAAAATTTCGCAATTCTATTCTATTCTATTTTCTATTCTATTTTTTGAAAAAAGTACATATTTTTTTTCGGAAAAAAGTAAAAAATATTATATTTTGAAAAATGGATAAAACTTAAATCTAGAATAAAATAAGAGGAAAAACCATGAACAATTTTGTCTGGAACTTCAAAATCGGTTAATTTTCAGCAAAGTTATGGGAGTCTAAAGTCTTCAAAGGGCATTTCTAGGTTCTCAGAAGCCATTATGTGATCAGTTATGCGATTGAAATGCAGAATTGATCACAAATTCGAATTACAAGCAGTTGCCTTTCGATTTTAGTGCTAATAAAAAATGCACTGAGTAATGTAATCTTGTTTCCATAAAAGTACCTCAAGTTGAGTACCACTTTCAAGCACCTTTTGAGCTTTCACATAAACCTCAATGCTCTGGCAACTATCTATTTAGCTTTTGCAAGTCAAACGCAAAAGAAATCCAATTGATTGGGAAAATAAAATGCATGCCAAAATGCAGATAAGAGCGCAAAACATTGGCCAAACGCAAAGAGGCTCAAATTTCGGCACGTGGAGCCGCCAAACGAAGCTGTCGACTTGGTGAGTGGAGACCAGTCCAGGCCAGATCTGGAGAGGGGGCAAGCTGACTCTGAGTCACAGTTGCAAGTAGGCCATCGATGCAAACTGGAAATATGCCAGTAAAATAAACAGTTATTGAGTTGACTTTTTGACACTTCCCGCTGCGATAGGCGAGCGCGCCTGTGGCCAATAAGAATGGCCAACACAGCACCTGGGCGCCCCAAAACTCTTGGCGCTCTATTAATTAAATTAAATTTCGATATAAATTCAAATGGGCAAAGCGTGCGCGATTACGAATTCTAATTGGAGTACGAGCGCTGCTGGCCAGCCAATTAGACATGGAAGGTGGGTGGGGGAGGGGGGGGTGGAGTAGGAGGGGTGCTGGCCCGCCCACTGTGTGACCATATATTCATAAGTCATGCTGCTGGGCCCCATTGTGTGTGGTAATTGTTTTTGTGGAAAGGTGCGCAAGCTTTTCCCAGCCTTTCGCTTACACGGTAATAAAAAAAGTTGTTACTCAATTTCTTGTGATATTAATATCATTATTTACATTAAAAAGCACATATATATATTCTTAATAATTTGGCAGGAGTAAGCTAAGCATTATGATAAACAAACTTAAACAGAGTAAAGCAAAAATGGGTTTCTTATTTATTTATTTTTTAAAAATTCAACAACACCAATACACATAATTCTCTTTTTACTCGGTGCATTGGTTCCAGAAAAGAAAGAAATGACATTGAACAAATTTGGAAAAAAAATAAAATGTAAGCCCAGAGGATTCAAATCATGTAAAACATTTTTAAAAAATTTTTTTAATAAAACCGTGTTACAGGAAAACCGTGTAAAAAAAACGGTGAAAAAATAGAATTAGGTGTAATTAAATTTTTGTATTTAATTATACCACAAATAACAGTTCATTTTGATTTTAAATTCACTGTCACTTCAAAATTCCACTGTGTAGCTTTACCAACTGGACTCCCAACTCTTTTTCGGCGCCATTCTCCTGGCAGCCGCATCAAATTTCATTAATCACGCAAATGCTTATCGCCGAGGTAGCAGCAGCAGCAGCAGCACTCATTTCCAAGAGGCCCTCCGAGAGACCAACAAGTAGTCACAATCGTGGTCATAATTTGTCTGCCATGGCTAGAAAATCCTCTGCCTCGGCCAAATGGTGTGAATGTGAAAATGCGCCTGCCTGACCATCAAGCATGCAGCTTAGACTCACCTTCAGCATCAGCATCATCATCATCATCATCATCATCATCATCATCATCATCATCATCATCATCTATGTAGCTGGAGCAGTTCCAGTTCGCTGAGTACGTTGAGGCTCGTGATTATGCTCATACGTTCTGATGGTTCAATTTTCTGGGTTGAGAGCGAGTGCAGTCTGATGATGCTTGGGCATTGTGTGAAAATGCTGTAGGCGGCTTAAGTGATGAGTATATCTTGCAATTCCACAGCATGCTTGCAGCTGCAACAAGCGATAAAAGCTGCCAAAAGGGGAGCACCAACTAAGCAGGCCAAGAGGCATCACATCAGCCACATGGCAAATAGAAACGTTTTGCACTACGCAAAATGTGAAGTTGTAGTGGGAGTTCGAAGTGTCTCGAAGGGGTATTCCCAGAGATTTGGCAAACCGAACATGTCGAAGTCTTGGGCCATGAAATTGGAGAGGAAATTCGAACAGAATTAAACTAGGTAACAAAACATGTCCAAATGTATTTATTTAATGTTGACTTTAGATAGTCAGCTATGGAAAATAATTAGATTATTAAAAAATATAGAAAAACTAAAAAATAACAATAATTCAATGATTAAATTCATAGAAATTTTCAAATAATATTATCTGAGAAATACATATTATTGTTGACTTTAAATAGTCAGCTATGGAAAAAAATTTAATTATTAAAAAATATAGAAAAATTAAAAAAAGATGATTAAATTTATGGAAATTTCAAAATAATATTATCTGAGTGTTTCCACCAACATTTGTGGCAAGGATTGGAAAACGGCCAGAAAATACCCAATCAAATGCAGCAAATAAGTGGAACTCTGATAAATGTCCTTCCAATAAAGCATTTGCCTCGAGCGCAGTTCTTTTGATATAGTTATTTATGTATATTCAAATCGTTATTTCCATTACAATCACTTTTCATTTTGCGCGAATCCATCTAGCTCATAAACGCCAAAGGTCTTAGAGCTTTGAGGATTTGTGCAGCAGGACGGTCAAAAGAATAAACTAAAGTTCACGTTAACAGCGCTGTTATCTAATTAAGATATCTGGCTGCCTCTTATCAGCTGCATATTAAAATAAATACACCCCCGGCAGTCGTAACTTATGTCATTTATGCTGCTATCTAAGCACAGTGTCCTTTTCGTCCTGGTCGCCGCACACAAGGAGCGGACAACAACCTGAGTCGGCCTTGTCGATGCCTCGTCCCTTCGACTCTATTAGCAAGGCAAATGTTTTTGAGTAACGCCAACAGGAAAGGTGGCTGGCACAAGGACGATGCGAATTTCTGGTCAGCATCCTGGGCAGGCGACAAAAACAAGTACAAGGACATCGAGGCGTCGCAATGCCAAAAAGTGTGCAATACAATCTTGAAACTTGAATAACGGAAATAAAAATTATGAGCAGGAATATTTTAACGTCGCTAGCGATTTGCATAAGAAAACCGTTAAGAGGTCCCGTCGCTGGCACTCAACAGTGGCCACAAGATGAAGTCGCCACTGCGACTGCCACGCCCCCCTGTCCCCCATGCCCACCCTAAAACGATATTTGTTTGCCCCCTGCCCAACGCCCCATGTTGCCTCTTGTTTATTGTTGTTTGGCGTTGTAATTGATAAGTTAATTTACATTTTTATTGAATGGCCCTCTCGCAATTGTTGTTTGCTGGCTGTCCTGTCACGAAGGTCAGGACATGCTTTGCATATTATTTCGCAGCTCTCACACACTCAGAAAAATAAAATAAGCCCTAGAATTAAGAAGTGAGTTTCTGTTGGTTTAACTAAATTACAAATGGAATTTACGATTAAGCAATAAGATTTATACATTTTATTGTATTTTAAGCTGAAAATAAATCAACTAATTTCCAAAAATTAATTTCTTAAATGCAGAAAATACAGTAGATATAAATAAAAAAAATGTCCATTAAGAAAAAATGTATTTTGATCAAAATTATTTGCAAAGATTTCCTACATTTGATGCCAAGCTTTTTTATCAGAGTGTACAAGCCAATTTTCTTTTTTGTTTATTTCTCGTATGTGTGGGTGTGGTTTATGTTCCTAGCAAATCGACTGCACAAAATGCTCAATTGTGTTAAAGAAATAAACTCAGTAAGCAAAGCGAAAAGGCGTCAACGAAATTTCAGGACAAAACAGTCGATCCCAACGAGCAATTAAAGCATTTTGCTTTGAGAAGTGAAAATACTAAATATATACATATCAGCAGCACAAGGTGAGCAGTAAGTAATGTAATCACGTTTGATTAAGACTATTATTACACTCCAACAGATCGGGCATGAATGAGCATATTGAGCGCACTGAAGGTGGCGGATGGAACGAGCGTCCATCGGAGCGTCGTAATCCTGGAGCATCAAAGGCATTGTATGTGGCTGGAGCTGTAATAGTTCTAGCGGTAATCGTTATCTCGTGTCTTATATATTTCTATTTTATCAAGAAATAAACATTTTCCATGCACGCTTATCGAAATTATATTCTAATTGGAATTAGTATGCTTTTACGCTGATATCTCTGTGTCGAAAGAACTTAAATAAAAAAAAAGTATTATTCGCTGTTTTTTACCCAAACATTTTGCAATTTTATATATTGATGAGGTTTAAGGATGTTCAATGTGTACAATGAAATTGAATGCGATAGCTTGAAGAGCATGGGATATATGGCCAAAACGGACTTCCAGTTGCTTGACAGCTATTAGATATAGTGGTCCGATCCGTACGATTCCTACCAATGTGCTGTCCCTTTTACAAATTATACTCTCTCGATAGCTCAAAAACTGAGGGACTAGTTTGCATTCATACAGACAGACATATGGACATGGCTAGATCCATTTTTTTGTCATTCGATGCATACTGGATGTACTTATTGGGGATCTCCTACGCTTTCTTCTTCGAAAAGAGTATAAAAAGTCACATGTGCATGATGAAAACTTTCTTATGTTCAAACAACAGTTTATTCAAGCACTAAACATCAAAAATTGTACATTTCGACAGTTGAAAATAATATAATATAGTATATATGCATAGAGATTTTTAAATTAATATTTGACCAAAAGCAAATGGCAGATCTTCATACTTTCGAACGGGGTGGCCGAGGAACAACAATACACACTGAACGCTGGTGCGCTAAATTGAATGGTTGGCAACAATGTCTTGTCTATTTCGGTATAGCAGTAGTGATTGCAGTTGCTATAGTGACATATGAAATTCTAACAGGTCGTCGAGTACAGAAAATATAAGTAAAGGAATGCAAGAAATGCGTTGCATGCTTGTTCTTAATGCTTTTGCTTTTATTTTTGGGGACTAGCGTCAAAGAATCGGCATCGAGTGAGTGTCCATTTTTATATGCCACGGGGCAGCCGTTCATGAAAAGTTAACGAGAATTGATGTTGCATGTTTCGCTGGCCAAAACAAAGCATAAATTTCACAGTTACCAGTTGCCAGCTACATGTATGTTTGTATATAGTAGTACAGTCCATATATCGAACGCATCGCCGTCGATATCGAACGGCCGCCACATCCTGCAACTGCGGCAACTGAAACTGCAACTGCCGCTGCAGCTGCAGCTCCATCAGCGTCGTCTCCATTCTGGGCCAACAGCGAACGCGACGATGCATAAATTTCAGCCAACGAATTCAATTTGCGTAACGCATGCGGCGATGGGCGATTCTGAATGTGAATGTGAATGTGAATGTGAATGCGAATGTGAATGCGAATGCGAATGTGGCATCCTGGTTGCCAGTTCGCGTTGCCGAATTTTACTTTACAGTATTTTTGTATACACTTGCTGCGGCTATTTTAATTTGGTCATGCAATGTGTATTACATATGAATAGTTCTAAATGTTCGCAAAAAAATAATCGAGTTTGAATATTGAAAAGTATCATAATTGAAAGAGGCAACATTTTTGGTTGCTGTGCATAAAGAATGCCGAAAGCAGAGAGCGATCAGATGCAAGAGAGCAGGATGCACTCTAATATGCGTATGCGTGAGCGAGCAGAGTCGAAGCGCCGTTATAGTAGCAGTAATGTAGTCGTTGTGTTTGCCATCAAGAGAGTGCTGAGAGTAATAGGTGAGAAATCAAGAGCAAGAATGGATCAAACCCAACCAATTCTCCACAATAGAAGCAGTGTTGTGACTCTCCAAAGAAGAAGGCGGTTGGGTAGAGAAGGGGAGTGCAATGTGTGTGAATTTATAATATAGTAGGGAGCTTCCTTTTATGAAATGAATCAGCATCTTTGGATTTAACACATACAAAAAATAGGATTAAATATTATTTTTGATTTGCTCAATAATTTTTATTAAGTCAATTAACACCGAAGCATTTATGATTGTCTTTACAGACAGATTTTAAATAAAAAATAATCTAAAAAAAATATATATATATATTGTTTGAAAACAAAATTAAATGTTTTATAAATATATCAATTTTCTAAAAGCTATTTGGAAGATAATAAGACATTTTAAAAAGTTTGAGTTTCTGCAAGGGTATTGACGATGCGGTTCGCAGAAAATAGCCATTATTTCTTAGCTTTTTTTTTTAGTCTGGCCAGCAACTAGCTACGTTAGTATTTATGCTGCAGTGCATCCACAATCCACACACACACACACATACACACAGTGCGGCACTTGACGCGACTGCGTGTTTGCCAAACTGCCCCCTCTCCCTCTCCCCCTCCCTTCCCCTCTGCGTCTCCAGTCGAGTGACGCACGCTCCTCATGCAATCAGCGCCTAATCTACTCCGTTGCTGTTGTTGTTGCTGTTGTTGTTGTTGCATGCAAATCAGCTCGTTGACTTGCGGTCACAGTGGGTGGCAAGCCGAGGTGAAGCAGAAGAAGAAGAAGACGCCGTCACATGTCGCTGCCACAGTTGTGTCTCTGCTGATTTCAGTTGATGAATTGCAGTTTTTGGCCAACACATGCACAGCGAAGACAATTGCAAGTGGCCAGAGTTTGAGGCTATAAGCTATTTATATAGATTCAGCGAAGTCATCTCGTTGGCAATATGCAGGACATCATCTAATTAGCTTATCGCCCATACACACTGAGCAAAACGATGCTTTTTATGTGGCTAAATAAGCGACCAATTTGCAATTTATGTACATACATATATATACCCCTTACACAAAATATCCTTTTCGATATTATATCCCAATGCATAAACGTTTGTGTGTGTATGTGTGTAAGCAGAATGTGGAATATGAGATCAATGTAAAATGCATCAAATTGTACTCACCGACAGCAGCAACAACAAAATATCCTCTACTTGGGTTTTTTTCTCTCCGCTTGCAATTTCCTTTCTTCTCATTGCAATGAAAGGCAGCAACAACAAATTAACACTTTGAATTTTCATTTGGCGCATCAGCAGGCAATATCTAATTAATTATTAATATGAACACTTAAAAAAATGTAAAAAATAAAACAAAGCACTTTCCCTGAGCATATTTTAACGCTCATCTGTGTTAACACAAAACAAAAATAAAGAAAAAATTATTAAAAACAACAACAAGCTGCGCGCGCAGCTGACTCTCTTTCTCACTACACAAAAGGCAACACGAAAATATCCCTTTCACAGGCTCTCGCTCTCTTCTGTCACGCTCAGCAGTTGGGCTGTCTTCCATTATGACTATTCCATTCGTCACGTAGGCGCTTAAATTGAGGATGACGCAAAGGTGTGAGTGCAAGAGGAAATTTGCAGTAGCAACAACAACTAAGCAGGCAAAGTTGTTGTTCCATTGCTGCTGGCACTGCTTCCTTTTGCAATAAGGACATTTACCGTTTGCTTTTTTACTGACTTTTGCCAGCGTTAGCAATAAGAATATGCGCATGGCTTTTGCACTTCAGATTTCACTTTGAAAACAGCGGCAATATCACTTGCGTTAGTTGTAGACACGTTTTAACATTATTTCACATATTAAAAGTTGCTTTTACTACCTTTTAGTAATTGAGTTCACGACGCGAGAGAAATTTGCTTGCGTGCTTGAGGCTGAGCGACTGCTTACTGAAGGAGACTCCCACACCAAAATGCGTGCTCCTTAATGCAAAATCTCTCCACTATTAATTGCTCTCTTTTAGCTATTTTCTGTTTCTTTTGCTAGCTCTCTTCTGCTCTTAGCATTTGCATTGTTGTTGCTAAGCGCCGACTTTAAAGAGTTCTAGTTTTTAAATTGATCGAGCATAAAAACAAAATTAAATATTTAGCCTCGTGGCATTTGCAATTTAACGGCCTGTTTACGCAAACAGCAAACATAAATACAAATACTCAAACAGAACGAAATCGAAATGAAAATCGATTTGCGTGTCGCTTTCGTCTAAAAATTCACTGAAAGCGTTTTTCAATTAAATGCAACATTTTTGCGACTATCAATTTAATGCTCTGCTGCCATTGGCCATGTCTATTATTAGCCTGGCCTTCTTCTTCATCTGCATCTTCTTCTTATTCGTCTTTTGGCTCTATAAGGATATCTGTCGCACATTTCTCTGCTTATTGGTGCCGCTTCCTGTGCTTTGGGGAAACGGTTATTGAAATTGTTTCGAACATTTGACGCCTTCCGCTTCGGCTTGGGACGGGGGCGTGGCCGCTGGCAGATTGTTTTATTTTTTTTTTTTACTTTGTCACGTGTCAAAGGCGCAGGGAGTGGCGAGAGAGAGAGAGAGAGAGGACCTTTGCCAACTGTAGAACATTCGCGGCAGCTCATTTCAATTTTAATCCTCCACTTGCCACATCCACATCCTAATCCACTTGCCTGGCCACTTTGGGGCCAAAAGTTTTTGCTACTGTCAGCGTTTTGGGCGAAACTTTTAAGGAATTCCCATTATATTTGAAAGCGTTGCCACTTGACTGTTTTTTGGCGAACTACGCCATGAATACATTTGATGAGTATTGACTGAGAGTCCAAAGAACTTTCCTAGTGGGCGGCAGGCTCGGCATATCCTGGCGAAAGTTGTTGAAAGTTTCGGGCATTTCATTTAAGCCTAAGTACATGAAATTAAATAAAAACATAAGAGCTGAATTTTAGAAATATGAGATTAATTTTCATAAATTTTAGAGCTTAGGCTTAGAAATTAAAAATATAAAGTTTTTCTTAAAAGCTAAATTTTAATAAACAAAATTTGAAGTTAAGAAATATGGGATTAATTTTTAATATTTTCAGAGCCAAGTATAAGAAATAAAAATAAACTGGGATATTATTAAAAACCAAACTTAAATAAACTTATGAGATTAATTTTAATAATTTTCTGAGCTTAAAAAAAAAATTGCGATTTTAGTAAAAGCAAAATTTAAATAAACAAAAAAATTAATTGAACAAAATGTGAGATTAATTTCAATAATTATCAGAAATTAAAATATAAATTTTGTTAAAAAATAAACAAAAATTGAATTTTTCTGATTGGAGTCAATTAAATGATTTATTATATTAAACTTACTTATTTGTATAAAATTCCAAAAAATAATAAAAGCTATTTAGTGGAGTTTTTCGTAAGCTTGTTTCCTCTTACATAATTTTATAATATATATTTAGAATAAATTGAATCACAGAGAAGTTTTCAGTAAATTTGAAAAGCTGTTTCTTTTGTTTATGTGTAAGGCACTTCTGCTTTAAAGTAAACATAATACATATAAGTAAATCCTTGTATATTGTTGAGACTACAAACATTTACCAGAACTTACAGCATTTTATGAAGCTAGCTTAAACGTATTGAATGCTGAAAAAGGATATTGCTGTGGCTCGCTTGAAAAGCTCGTGTCAATCAATAAAAGTAGAACTCCAGCATGCACAGATTTTATGCAGATAGCTAAAAATTCGAACAAAGGACAGAGAGAGAGAGCTATTTTTATTTATATCCTGCCAGGCAACAGAACAAGGACAGACATGGAAAATACCCGATATGCAAACAAATAATAAAAGCGAACTCAAAAACATCTTTAATCGATTTATGAATTGTTCAGCATGTCCCGAGCTCATATTGACTGCAGTAACTGCGATTGATGCGTACAACAGCAAACAATGAACCAATTTCATTAAAATCGCATAAATTCAAATAATAAATAACAAGCAGGCCAAAGGGAAAGATCGGATTGGGGCGGCTGGTGTTGGATGCGGCCTGAACAAAGATTTAATAAAATGAAGCACACAAAAATCGGACGGCACAAACATAAAAATCAATAAACAATAAAGTTGATTTATGCGTCAAAGTGTCAATTGGCAGCAGTTGCAGTTGCGCCAGTTGCAGCCAGTGTTGCCCTAATTTCCGAAAATAAAAATGTAGCTTTTTACAGCTAAAGATTTTTAATTTATTAAATAATTTAGCTTTATGTACTATTTACTTAAAATTAAACAAGCTCTTATCGAAAATATTAAGATTAATTTCAGTATTTATAAAATCTTGAGTACTTTTATAATAGATTCTGGCATTTTGCAATAAAAAAAATTAATAAATCATAATATTTAATAATAAATTACTACGTTTTATAGTTTAAAAATTAAGTTTTGTGTATTTTACGCAAGCAACAAATAATTTCGCTTAACAAATATATTTTCTTTTTATTTAGACATATTATTTACATATGTAGCATATGTATCTATGCCGAATATAGCGAATACAGAAACTAAATAGTGGCATAAGGCAGAGTCCTTGAAGTTTTAGTCAAGAAATTCTTAAATTTTAATAAAAAAATTATATATATTAAGAGAAATGGGCGCAAGAACTTAAAATTCGGTGCTTTTAACTAACTTTAAGCAGTATTTTTTAGTAACAGCAAAAATACTAATTATGTTCCTCACTCAAAGAACTTTTATTTTGATTTAAATGTAAAATATAAATGTAAATGTTACTATTATCAAATAAATAATATATATGTAGCTAAATGCGTCTCACGCTTGCCTACATATAAATAGCTATAAAAAGGCTAAAAACAAGCTTACAGCACTAGCTGTCGCTGCTGTTTCGCTGGGCCTCGGTGGCGTATGCGTAATTGCATTTGAACGGCCAGCGGCCTGCAACGCGTTTAAGTGCTTCATTCAATATTCCAACGCTGCGCTCATCTCACTGACGGCCATGCCACGCCCACACAGCGGCCACCCGCCCCCTCTTTTGTCATTTTATGCATTCGAAATATTGCTGCCATTTCCAATGGCTGATTGAAAAATATGCTTTTGATTTTATTGTCGCTGACCGGCAACTGATGCTGTTGTTACAGTTCTCCTTGTTGTTGTTGTTGTTGTTGTTGTTATTGATGCTGCTGTTGCTGTCATTTAAATTGTTATTGTTGCTGCTGTTGCTGCTACTCTTCAGCTTTGACGTTCATCCGCATGCGGACTGACTCCGCAATTCATCTGTCAACCAAATCAATTTTGTGGCTTCAGCCATTTATCTTTGTTAGCGCTCGATTGACGCCGCCAAAGTTTCGTCAGTGCGTCAGTTCGTCAGCTGGTCAGTTAGTCAGTTAGTCAGTTAGAATTCAGTTATTGATTGGGAACAGCGGCTAATTGAGCGCTGCTGCAGCAATGCACTCTCAACTGCCATTTAATTGGCCCAAAGCGTTACATTTTCCTGCTGCTGTTTAAGTTTGCAATATTGTTTAGCAGATAGCAGCAATAACAACTGCTCTACGCAACTAATCCGTCGTCAATTGACACGTGTTTTGCGCTTCATAAGACAAGGCACACAGGTGAGTTTTTCTCGACACACACACACACACACACATTGTCCTTGTCCCGTTTTCCATTACGCAGCGAATTCTTTTAAGTCCGTTGAGCTAATATGACACAACGCTAATACGATGGACTCTGCCAGGATACGCTCCTGTTCGCATCCTGACCCATCCGGCAACCTTGGATGTGTTTTGCTTTTAATCTGCACAACGACAGCATTAACTTTCCAGTTACACACATGAAAATTGCTTTAGTTACACTGCACGAAAGTTGGGCAGAATTGCAGAAAATTGTAGTTTGTAACATTTTCTAATACATTATTAGTGTGAGAAAACAATTAAAAATACTACAAATAAAAACAAAACTAAAGAAATTCTACTTTTTCTTATTTTATACATTTAAAAATAAATAAATATAAAAAAATTATACTATTATCAAAAGTCATTATAAATATAATATATAATAAAATAAAACAATATATTAAATATGTTAAGCATCAGAAAATTAACAGGATAATGTCCTGTACTTAATATTAGTTTTGTGCATAACAAATAGTATTTTTGCTTTAGCTTTTAAGTTTCTAGCATCTTTATGATTTTGTTTGACTGTAAATATAAATCCAAAATAAATGAGCTGCAATGCTTTTTTTTTCTAAATACATGAATCATAGCCAATTTGTTTAATACATTTTAACTATTCATTATTATTTTATTTGTTTGATAATTATTTTAAACAGCTGCGGTCACAGAAGTGATAATATTTCGTGAATAATTAAAATTGCTGAAAGATATCAAAAAACTATCGATTTGAATATACTTTACATATATTTGAAAAAAAATTACAAAAAAATATATATTTAAAATAAAATAAATAAAAATTTATAAAAAAGGATTTGGTTTTAAAATTTAACTAAATATATTCATGTTATTATTTAACATTATTAAGAGCCTAAAATGCATTAAGTACTTATAATGATTGTCTTGATTGGTTTGATTGCGGGTTTCTGTGCGTATTTTTTCTTAATCTTTGAACAACAAATGTTAGACCAATTTTTATTTATTAATACCTCCAATACCTAAAGTAACTTGAACTATATATTTAGAATGTAAGTATTCAAAATATTATTTATATTTTGAAACTGTTTTGTAAATGAAATATAATTTTCTGGGTCTACAATAAATAAACAATAAATAGATAATAAATAAAAAATAAACAAAAAATAAATAATAAATGTATAATAAAGAAAAAAGAATAAATTAATAGTTAATACAAAATAAACAATAAATAAATATATAAAAGGGATAAAATAAAAAAATTATAAATTAATAAATATTAAGTAAATAATAAATAAATAATAAATATATTCTAATTTCTGGTCAATTTGAATTGCTGCTATCATTTAAATACTTAAATAATTCTTCTTCTTCCTTTTTTGCCAGTGTACTGGTGGCTGAGTATGAGGATGACACTGCAGGCCAGGCGTAGAGGAACAGCTGCAGGAGTCTGTAGAGCAGGCACAGTTCCCCTGCTAATGCCAATTGACAGCAGCTTAAAGCACCCCCACCAAGAACCACCCCCTCCCTCTCCCCCAACTCCCCCATTCCTCTGCCTGGCGTCATTTTATGAGCATTTTTTGGGTGGCCAAAAATGCTGCTGCTGGACACGATGTCAGCGCGCATATTGAAGCTACTTAGGCGACAGCCAAAAGTTTAACGTGACAGGCACAAAATGGCAGGCAGGCAGGCAGGACCTGCTAGCTGCTAGGACCTGCTAGGACAACAACAATCTGCAAGCAATTTGACTTTGTATGCCCGACACACACATGCGGACAGGATGCAGGAGCAGGAGCAGGAGCAGGAGCTCCAAAATGGACTTCCATGCTCATTTATTCTGCACTTGCTAAACTTTCTGACCAACACTGGCACCTCAATAAAACAATTTGAAAGTCATCGTCGTCAACAGCTTTCCCCTCTCCCTCTCTCTTGCTGTCTCTGTCTCTCCCCAGTGAGTTGTCAGCTTGTCCATTTATTTTGTGGCGCATTATCTGCAAGCGTGAATTGCGAACTGGACTGGAGTGGATTCCAGCCAGGCACATGTGGCCAGTGGTCATTCTGTCCATCCAGTCGGAGTCTCAGTCTAAAATTGGACTTTAAGTGCACTGTGTGCTTAAGTTTTTGTTTAAGGCATAACAACAATAACAACAAGCGACGCATCCTTGTTAGGGGGGGCGTGGCTGTGATTGCAGTCCTGCCTTGCAAATTGGGCAATCAAAAACTTTTGAGCAGGTAAATTGAAATGAGCTGATATGCAGTTTGAAACTTTCAAAGATGATGCAGTCGAGCAGCTGCGTGAAAGTATCTAAAGTGTTTCAGAACTTCCAGAAAGTGACAGCAATTTCGATTCAATCAATCATTTGATTTTCTGAATATTATAATTTTGTGATGGTAGCGCATAAAGATATATATTAATAATATATATGAAAGATATATACATATATAGTATACATATTGATCAATCTCAAAAGTTACGTATTCAAATATTTATTTATTCGTTTACTATTGAGACCTTTTTGATCATAAAAAATATCATGTCTAATTTTTTATTAGAAAATCTAAAATTTTGAAGTTTTTCAGATTTAAATACAAAACTGCCTCTGGAACGAAAATTGGATCCGTTTTAACAAAGTTAGAGAAGCTTTAAAAGTTTAAACGGCATTTCTATGGACTATCTAGACCTTATATTATTGGCTTGTGTTTGGTTAAAAATCTAAATTTCAATAGTCCTTAAAATTTTATTGCCGAATTAATATAGAAGCCAAACCAAGATCAAAAATGTCTTGGGAACTAAAATCTGAGCAGTTTTGACAAAGCTATGAGAGTTTTAAATCATGGAAGGTAATTTCTATAAAAACGATTTACAATCTATTAATTTTGAATATTATGTTATACTTTAAGAAAAAGGATATTCGTCAAACATATTTATTTTTAAATACTCACAAAAAAATGTGGACAATATGCCATTTATACTAAAAATATTAAACAAAATAAAAATTATTTGAAATTAATAAAACAATTATTGACTTTAATAAATAAAATAATATTTCTAAAATTAAATCAACATTCGAGCAAATCAAAGATGTTATATGTATAGTTGTAGTACATATAAAAACACTCTGAATCGATAAGAAATACAACTCATTTTACTATATATACATATATACATATATATATATATATATATATATCTGTGCAAGGCGATTTAATTGACATTCGAAAGCTTCGCTGTTATTTAGAGTGTTAGCTTAAGGCATGATTAGCAGTTAGTTTGCAGCACTTAATGCCATTAGATTACGAATTCTGTTTCACAGCAAACTTCGCGAGTGGCTCTAAGTGCATTTTGGAAGCAAACACATTGAAGCTGAGCATATGTCGTGTTTTTGAGAAACTAAAAAAATGTACACTAATATTTATGCAGTTGTAAATTTTTATATAGAATTTAATATGAAAGCAGCAAGTCAAATTAAAATTTTCTCAGCAGATGCCATTTTCCACATGACTAGAAAAATTCCACTCGCTTTCCATCTCTAGTTTGCATGTGAGAGCCTTTCTGTAAAAGGTGCCAGCGATTTGGCCCGAAATGCATTTAAATTAATTATTTGCAACACTCGCCGCGTTTTTTTCTCATTTTTTTTGGTCACCTTTTGCCAAAAATTTGTTGGCACAAAAAAACACACACATGATATGGGCGTATGAGTGAGTTTTTTTTCTGAAGGATTCAGTGACTGTCGTTGCACTCACTTCAAAGTTAATTATGTTGACATAGTCAGTTCCAGTTATTTCATACTTTCTTTCAAACGAGCGACCACGCCTCTCTTTTCCACGCCCCCGCAACCCCCCTCCTCCTCCCACACACAGCATGCATTAAGAATTCATGCCACACCCAAAACGCTACAAAGACGCCAAAGGGGCAGAGTGGGTTAGAGAGGTTAGTCCGACCGGCCGGCTGCCAAGTTACTCAAATTAATTAAGTTTCGCCTTTGCCAACATTGCGCATACGCCCCGTTGCCCGCCCCTGCGCTCCAGCTGCGCTCGCTTTTGGCTCCCCAGGGAAGCAGCAGGAAGAGTGGGCGGAGGCGGGAGGAGGGGCTGCGCAACCTTTCAATTTTTTAAGTGACATTTGCCAGACGTCGCCTGATGTTTAATATTTTCTAACCGCAGCCACGCCCCCTGCCCCCTCACACACACGCCCCAAAGCAGCTGAAATTTAAAATTAATTGCTTTAGCGCAGTTTTAATTATTAAAAAACTATTGATGCAGGCGGCAGTCATTAAAAGGGCTGCACTTCAAATTATGCAATACAAAAGGATATTCAGCGAGGGTATTTAAAAGTCAGTCAAAAGTGTGCAATTTGCTACAATGTGCGAAATTACATGTTAAAGTACTATTGGTAATGCGAAAGATGTTTAACAAAATTAAATACAAATTTTGTTTCATTAATGCTTTAAGTCAAATCAAATTATCAACATACAAAAACATTTAAGCCTCATTTAAGCAACAACAACAAGCGGAAGAGCAGAAGAGCATAAGAGAGCTCGTGAGAGACTTTAAGTCCTGGCTATCAAATGCTCCTCTTTTGCAAAAGCAACAAAAATACCAAAAAGAGAGAGTGGAGAGATTTTGCATTGAAGAGCACGCATTTTGGTGTGGGAGTCTCCTTCAGTAAGCAGTCGCTCAGCCTCAAGCACGCAAGCAAATTTCTATCGCGTCGTGAACTCAATTACTAAAGTATAGTAAAAGTAACTTTTAATATGTGAAATAATGTTAAAACGTGTCTACAACTAACGCAAGTGATATTGCCGCTGTTTTCAAAGTGAAGTCTGAAGTGCAAAAGCCATGCGCATATTCTTATTGCTAACGCTGGCAAAAGTCAGAAAAAAAGCAAACGGTAAATGTCCTTATTGCAAAAGGAAGCAGTGGCAGCAGCAAAGGAACAACAACTTTGCCTGCTTAGTTGTTGTTGCTACTGCAAATTTCCTCTTGCACTCACACCTATGCGTCATCCTCAATTTGAGCGCCTACGTGACGAATGAAATAGTCATAATGGAAGACAACTCCACTGCTTAGCGCAGCAGGAGAGAGCGAGAGCGTGTGAGAGTCAATCAGTCAGAGAGCATCACTCTCTAAAGCAAGAAGAAGAGACAGCTGCGCGCGCAACTTGTTGTTTTGGCGCCCTATTTTTTTACATTTTTGTTTTGTGTTAAAAGAAATGAGCATTAAAAAATAAATAATGCTCAGCTTAAGTTTTGTATTTTGTATAGTTTTTTATGTGTGTGCTTATAAGTGTTAATACAAATAATTTAATTGCGAATTCTGCTGAAGCGTTTGCAAATTCAAAGTGTAAATTGAAAAATAATTTGTTGTTGCTGCATCCAATGCAAAGGAATTTTAAATGAAAGCGCAGAGAAAAAAATCCTCGAAAGAGGATATTTTGTTGTTGCTGCTGTCGGTGAGTACATTTTACTTTTGATTACTTATGCAAACATACATACATACATATGCATATTACGTATGTTTATATGTGCGCTGCGCCTTATTGGAAAAAAGAACATGCATAAGGAAATTTATCTTGCTGGGTATTTTGTTGGTTTGCCTAATTGGGGGGAAATATTGCAGAAACATTTACGGAAATTAGTCGCTGGTGCAACAGCGGTGAGTCAGTCAGTTAATTGACGCCAAAGACCAGAATGCCAGCATGACCATATATAAATATGCACATATAAATATGTCTATATATAAACGCGCATTTGAGGACGGCAATTATGGTTAGGGGGAGCTTTGGGGGCGGGATAAGCTGCACGTGCGACTGTTGCTGCTGTTGTTGTTGTTGTTGTTGCAGTTGCAGTTGCAAATTCAATTTGGTCATATGCGAAATTAGCAACAATTTTCTACAAATAAATAGGAGGCAGCCGCAATTGCCGAACGACGACAGCCGTTGAGTGCGCGAGTCGAAAGTGACCGACGCGGGGATACCCTGTATGGGTATTACATCAAAATCAGTGCTTACACTGCTAACACTCCATTTTGATATGATAAAATATCAATTTGGCTACTAATTTTCATGTTATTTTTTTCTAATCTATATTTATGGCAAGCAAAAGGAAGCAATTGAAAATCCCAAGCCCGCTGTTCAAGCACAAACATATTTAAAGCGTCGCGAATACCCTTTCCACACTTGCTTACAGGGCACAAACAAGGCAAACAAAGCGACAAGCACACAAAATAATTGAGTGGCTCTGTGTTTGTAGCGGGTGGAAAGGGTTTTGTGCTGCTGGCAGTGGCTTAGGCAGGATTTTCTTAGGAGGGGGCTGGGGCTACAATAAGAACTAGTTCTTAAAATCTAAATTAAGATAAAGATTCTACTTCAAAAAAGCTCTTGGGTTGGTGGTTAAGCCCAAACCCCCCTTAAGTCCGCCTACGCCCCTGGCTGCTGGGTGTATCAACAGCTGGAACTGTAGCTGGAGCCGACTCTGTGGTCCACTTGCTGCTGTTCCTTCTGCTGGCTGTGCTGTGCTGTGTTGCTTTTGTTGTGTTCGCAATTTTCAGCATTTGTTAACGAATTTGTTTGCTTGTTGCACATTGCGAGCCGCCTCCTTCAAAACGCATTGTGCATTGTTTCGTATTGTTTCGTATTTCGCCCCCCTGGATACGTGCCTCGTTGGCAATGCGACGCGTTTAAAAAACAATCAATTTTAATTTCAATTTAAATTAGTTGCTGCTGCCGCTTTTGACCCACACACACACACACACACACACACCCGCCCCTTGCTTACAACCGCAGCCAACTTAACGCCACTGCATTGACCATAAAATTATTTTTGCTCATTTGCGTTGCCGGCTCGACTCTTTGTTGGCCATTGTTCCTGTTGCCAATTGTTGTTTTGTTTTCTTGCTCTTTTTTGTTGCTATTGCTATTGCTGTTGCTGTTGCTGTTATTTTGTCGGTGAATGCAATTTGGTGTGTGTGTGTGTGTGTGTGTTTTTATTGTTGCTGCTTTTCGCGTTTAATTGCATTTAATGCTAAACTCTGGCAATTGCTGCGAAAATCGCAATAAATTTTACTTAAAAATATTCCATGCATTTCAAATGCATTTCATTTCCAATTTCCCAACTCCCACAGCTGCCGCCTCCTGTGGCACTTTATTTTCGGCTGATTGTTTCACACATTGTACGCATATTATAAGCGAATTTCAATTGCTGCACATAATATAAAATTAACATAATAAAAATTACATATGAGAGAATAGACGAAACGAAATTGTTTTGCATTTTATTTGGGGGCTTGAATGGGTTAAGCGAACTACACATCTATTGTATGTTATTTAATTTTCATATTTGTCGATAACGCAAAAACAATTTGCTAATAACATTTTGCAAGTATTGATTGATAGCTAAATGAATTAGAATTCTTTAGTGCAAGCTGAAAAATAAGTATTTTATTAGATATATATATTAATTTTACTAAATTAGGAAGACTTTTATGTTTTTGAAATTACAAATAAATGTATTTTGAGTCAAGACTTTAGAAGTAAGTAAACAGTATATATTCATAATTTCTTGCATACAAGACAAACCTTCTCAAATCACTTAACCTTCTGAACTCCCTGCACAACTTTAACGCAGCGTAGTCAGAACTTAAGTTATGTATGAAATATATATAATTTAGTTTTGCAAGACCAAAGAAAATAACTAAAACTGATTTGTACGCTGGCAAATTGGGATTAAGTGTGCGGGTTTCGTTAACGCATTTACCCCTTGGGGGCTTAACCCAACCTAAATCAATCAAGCGAGAACATGCGAGGCGGCGAGGATACATGCAAAAGGATATATACATGTATATATATATATATATATTTACACAGGCACGCAAATCAGTCGGCGCATGGGATTACAGATACATTTGTATCTGAGCGTGTGTGTTCTGTATTCTCATTCTCTCATTCTCGTTCTCGTCTGCCCGCTAGCGCAATTCTACTTAACAGCAATTTAACGTAATTTACGTCTTAACCAGGAATTCAACATATGCGTTTAAGACCAGCCTGCACAGGATACACAGGAACACATTCACAATTGGGCGGCGGCTGCTGCTTCTGCCTCTGCCACAAAACATGTGTTCCTTTAAGCAGTGCCAAAGAACTTTGCCAGATAAGTTATTGGGTGTGTGTGCTGCTCTGCTTGTTGTTGCTAAACTAAAACACCCAACAACAACAAGAACAACAAGAACAACATTTGCGTATCTGCGGTTGCGTGGTCTTAACTTGTAGCCAGAATCAAAGCATTTAATGGCGCTTTTAATCTTGTTAATCGGCCTTTTGCCTGGTTAGCGCAGATTTCAGATAGTTTCGACCGCTACTCTTGTTCTTGTTGTTGTTTATGTGTGGGGCGGGGCGTCACTGGGGGCGTGTCCATTGAAATTGCCATGTTTAATGCAAATGCTGTTGGGCTTAGCTAGTGCCACATTTTATATGTGTGCACAGAAAACAAAAATAGCTGCCATAAACTACGCTTTTTCAATTAAAGAAGATAAAAAAAATAGCCTACACTAAATCAAGAAATAATACTTGCTATGATCAAAAATCTGAAGTCAAAATTATATTCTTAGATTAGGTAAACACACCATAATATAAAAAATGCATAAGAAAACCAGTCATCAGTATATTTTATATATGCATTTAATTTATGAACTTATGAACAAAAATCGGATATCATAATTATATGCTTAGATAAAGTACACAGCCAAAAAAATTACATACATTTTAGAAAATACGCATAACAAAATCAGTCAAATGCCTTTTATTATACTATATAATGTAATTTATGAATATCAAAAGTCAATTTTATACACTTAGATTGAGTACACACCAAAAAATAGCCTTAATATTAGAAAACATGCAATAGTATAATTTGTATATATAATTTTTATAATATATATAAAATTGTATTAATTTATTTTCATTTATACCATTAATAAATGACTTAATTATTTATTTTGTCAGTGTACATTGAGCCACTCACAATATGTCTCAGCCACATATACGAATGTGTTGCGTCTTTGAGGCCAGAACTTGTCGCTGTGAAATTCTTTTTATCCACTTGGGTTTCGGACGCCATCGCCGTTCGTCAAGGACAATTTTGACATGCTGGCATCCTTTGGGCGCGTATACACGGGCGCCCCAAATGAATATTATTTCTTTATGCAAATTTCTCCTCAACTGCTGCCACTTGTTGTTGTGACTGGCTGTCAAGTCCATGCTTAAACCCAACCCCCGAGCCCCACCCTCAAACCCCAAACATCTTCGCAGCTTGGCCATTTGCGTGATATTTTGTTGAGCAAGACAAATGATTTCCATTTAATTTATTTTCGCTGCTTACTCTTAGACTGTAAGTGGCCTGGCGAAAGGATTTAGCTGAATAAATTATAGGTTGAATTGTAATATCTTTGTCGGCTAAGAAAATTTTCGGTGCCACTCAAGCGGGTGCGACTCTGACAAATGTTGGCAGAAAATTCGTAGCTGCAAAATGGGCGATATGGCTGAAAACTGAATTTATAGTTATTTTATGCTTCGTCTCAAATGAGAGGCAAATATATATATAGAGAGAGCGATAGAGAGAGAGAGACAGAGAAACAATGCAAGAGAAAATTAGGAGAATCTTAAAGTACATAGAATAGTAGCTTATACAGGAATAAAGCTGAATTGATCTGTTTTAATTATGACCAATAAATATATATTTAAATTGTTTGTATATAAAATCAATAAAATAATAGGAAATCAGTTCGATAATAAAAGAAGCGGGTAGGGATTATCTGTGCCGAAGACTTTATACTCTTTTTGAGTCTGGGTATTTTTGGTACACTAGAAATGCCCTTCGTAGACTTGAAACTCACATAACTTTGCCAAAAATGAACCGATTTTTAAGCTTGAGGCCAATTTGTTCATGGTTTTGCCCCTCAGTTTATTGTATATTCGAGTTTTGGGATATATGGCCAAAGCCGACTTACAGTTGTATGACAGCTTTAAGATATAGTGGTGCGATCCGGATGATTCCAACCAATGTGCTGTCACTTTGAATAATAAGTCTCTGTGCAAAGTTTCAACGTGATAGCTCATAAACTGAGGGACTAGTTTGCATACATACAGACAGACAGACAGACGGACATGGCGACATCAACTTGTTTAGTCATCCTAAGCATACTGAAGGTAACTTCTGGGGGTCCCCGATGCTCCTTCTATGCATTACAAACTTCAGCACAAATAAATATACTATTTGTGTGTGGTCAAATAAAAATTCTTTAAATTAAAATTATGTACAAATTAGAATGCTCTCATTTCAATAAATTTAATGCGAAATTCTCGTAATTAAATTAATACTTATTAAATAAAATATAACGATTTTCCATTGCACCTAATTGAGTGGTTTGTTGCTGGTAAAACTCATAACTTTTATGTGTGTAAGTTTTGGTTGTGCGACAATTAGGCCAAAACACTACGCGTCTTATATGTATATAGTTCATAATGAGCTTGCAAGCGATTAATTTTCCACATGAACTGCTGATGATGATTTTGCGAGAGCTGAGCGACATCGCCAGAGAGTTGCTACATAAATCATCATGCATTGTCATTGCCAAAGCTAATCTTGACGGAGAATTAGGAGGTGGCAATCGCGCAGTTGCCTACTTAATATTTCCGCTACCCCAGTCCCAACCCCACCTCCACACACACTCCCCCAGCCCCACCCTTCTCCCGCACTCCTACTGCACTCAGTCGTATCGCAGACTCACGTCAGATGTCACTAATCTAAATTTATGCAAATTGCCAACTGTCTGACTGGAGCTCACATGCTCTCCACAATCCACGCTCCATGTGCTTCTTGTTCTTGTTGTGCCCCGCCAGCGGCAGGCATTCCCCATACCACCCCCCCCCCCTTTTAGAGGATGCATTTGCAGATGGAGGCGACTTTGCAACAGTTGTAAAAATTGCAGCTAAATTCAAATTTGACATGCGGCAAGGCGGAGTTGCAGTTGAAGTTGCAGTTGGAGTCAAAGCCGCGACTCGCGAGTGTTTCTTGCAGCTTTTTTCTTTTCCTATTTATATACCCTGGGCGCTGTGGAAAATGGCTAGAATGGGTAGCTCGAAAACTAGAAATATTTAAATAAATTAATATGCATATACGTATTTTATGATTATACCATCTAAAATCGATGCTTTTTATTGATCAGCATCAATAGTAGCTGCAGGGTATAAAAGGAGATTTGTTTTGTTTTTTTTTATAATTTTTAGAAGAACAAAATATATAAAATATTTAAAATATGTAAATATGTATTTATAAAAGTCCTTCCCTAAGAAAGGTTTTTCCCAGGTAAAGTATTTGACAATTAAAATATTTTATTTTGGAAAATATAAGCTTTTTGCTGATGTTAAACGATGAGCACAATAGCCATAATCTAAACCAAATAATTGAACTCCAACTTCAGATGAGCTTGTGTGTATAAACGTCATATATACTATGTTAGTTCTCTGTACAGGGTAGCTCTCAGTTAGGCATTTTCTTGCTGGCAGCACTCTGGACTTGTCGTTTTCGTTGTTCTCGGCTAGATGTTGGTAGCTTTCAGCTCCCATTCATTTGGGATGCAGTTCTCGTGCTGCAGTTGCAAGTTGCCAGTTGCCAGTTGGTTGCGCTGCCAAAGCTCTTATTAAATTAAAACGAAGGCGTTTAAGTGCGCCCCGAAGCAGCAGCAACAGCAGCTCAATCTGATATGCAAAACATTTTTGAAATAACTCAGCCGTAAACAGTAGTGTGGCTCAGTATAGTCTCTCTCTCTCTCTCTCTCAGTCCCTCTCAGTCCGTCTCAGTCTAAGCGAAATTAATTGAAAAACTTGCACGCATCGCTGCAGACTCGGCTCAGATTCGCAGTTGATTAGTTGCCAATTGCCGAAATAAAAATAGAATAAAGAAATAGAAGCTCGTGTAGTGGCCAGCTGGCCAAGTTTTGCAACTAGCTGCCTTTCAGTTTCATTATCGCGCCTCGCACGCGATGAACGCCAAGTTTGGCCTCCATTTACAAGTCGGCGCCTTTTGTAATCGCTGCCAACTGCCTCAGCGCTGCTCCTGCCTCCACTCACATGCCCTCACATATGCAAAAGCGACAAAGTGTGAAATTTCAGTTCGCATTGCCCACACACGTTTCCCTGGCAGCAGCCAAGCAGCCAGACTTTTGGCCAGCTGGCAAAGCTTTTAAGCCCGGTTCTTTCCTATGAAGTACCCCCCAAGCCGAAAGCAGCAGCAGCATCAGCAGCAGCATCAGCAGCAGCAGTCATTGGCAGCTGCCTCTAATGGCCAGAGTTGTGCATTCTAGTCTAGTGAAAAGTTAAGACCTTCAGAAGTGTGTGCTCTAAAGTCAGTAAGTACTGTAGTGGGCTGTATCACTGGAGATTTGTGTCTGACAACAATCTCATGAGATCTTCAGTCGACATAGTCTGATCACGTTTGACAATCAGCTAAAATATGTATATAAATAAGAAAGGGATATAGTCTGTCTTAATCCGTTTAACTTCAAATTAAAAACTAAAAAATTAAGTATGCATAAAATATTATTAATGTAAAAACTGAGATTCAATTACAATTAATTTATTTTTAATTTAATGAAATGTCGTGCATTTTTTTTAGTATTTAATCAATTCAATTGTTATTTATATAGAATTTCTACACTTTTTAATATGTGATTTGATTTTCTATACATTTTCCCTCATCTCTCTATTTAAAAATTTATTCAAAAACCGAATTATGCATCCCACTATTTGGCTTCATTTCCTCAAAGCAGGAATGCAGAAATATTTGCGGCTTCTTGTTGGGATTGAAGTGTTCATGTCCCTGAGCCCAATCATAGCCCAGAGCATAGGCCAATATCTGTCCATCCGCATTAAAACAGCACTTGGTCATCGGCTGATCTTTGGTATTGCTGTTATTTAGTCGCCGATGCGCACTCGTATTCCAGCAAGTAAAAACGCCATCGGAACCAGCTGTTATCAGTGTATTGTGCACCGGATGATGCTTCAAATCGTTGACCGCGTAGATATTCTGAATGCCCAGCGGGCACAGATTGCGATGGCATTTGAATGAAAACGTGTCATAGACACCGCCCAAATAATGAACTGCCACCCGTCCCTCAATGCCGCCAACGACAAATCCTGCCGAACGATCCTTGCTCTCCTTAAAGAGCCCAACGCAGCGGGACTGCTGCTTCAGGCTGCTCTCCACCTGCCGATAGCCCTGCGTTATCGTGTCTAGCGTATAGATCATGATGGTATTGCTGGCGCACAGGACAGCAGCGTTGGGAAAACTCACATCGGCATCGTAGCAGCGATTAGGCAGACTCAGCGAGTGCATCGGAGTCGCGCAGCGTGTGTCCCAAAACTGAAGTATAGCAAATTGATTATATGTTATCGAAATTATAATAGTAGATTGGTTTTGGGCAGTTTACGTCAGTTAGGTTGAAGCTAGACACTTGAAACATGAATTAATATACTCGTAGTGACATGCTTTAGAAAATAGTTACGATTTATCTTCCCACCGAGTGGAATACTTGCAAATCGATAGCATTTCAATATACCTTAAATCGATAAAACTTTAATATTTCTTACAAATGCGAATTGCAGATGACCTCTAAAACTGGAGCCTAGAACTAGAATGCCCACTAGATGTTAGTCCCCGCTTTCAATAAGGCTTGTAAATCAATAATTTATCGATACACCTTAAATCGATAAAACGTAAATATTTTCTAGAATATTAAACTCAGAACCGCCAAATGCAGAATTCTGGTGATCTCCACAAAAAACTTAATCGGATAACTCCCAAGTCCAATAGACCACCCCCCAGCCATGCTGTCCCCATCAATCGCTCCCATATTACCTTAAGGGTCTTATCCCAGGAGCCGGTCATCAAGCAGGCATAGTTCGGTGCCTTTATCCAATGGCAGCTGCGCACTCCAGCCGCATGTACCCCGACCTGCAGCAGCTGATTCGCCTGCAAGTCCCATTGCAGGACCTCGCTGCTTGTGGTGCTCACATAGATCTTGCTGCTGTCATCGCTCCAGCTGACATCCAGAACTGGCGCATTCACTTTGCAGTAGCCGTTGGGCGTCGTCTGTCCATTCATTTCCACATTCCAGATGCGCAAAGTTTGATCCCAGCTGCCAGCGCATAGCATATTCCTTGGCCCCGGACTAAAAGCCAGTGCCGAAACCGTATCGCTGGGCGGCTGGCACACTTCAAAGTCCATCAGTTGATATTATAAAGTATAATAATTGTAGGAGAATAAACAATATACAATTGTGTTTTGATTGAAACGTCAACGCAAAGTCATATTTCTAGGGTTTCCACGTTGTCAATAGAACAAATTACAAACCTTTTCAGAGCTGATTTTTAATCGATAATAATTTCCATGTCTTTTACTTTTATTTTAAGTCAAGAAATTAAGGCTCTGCAGTAAATACCATAATTACAACTGAAAATCTTTTATAATCGATTCATTTACTTTTAAAAAATTATGTGCGGTGCTTTTACCTTTTTGGGATTAATTTTTGAAGAAATATTTTTTTAGCACAAATTTTACTTGCTTAAAGTTCGACAAAGCAAAGTATTCACGATTTGGGTGGAGATATTTATAAGCTATTTATCGGTTTATGCTACTGATTATCGATTACAAAGTTGCGCTTATATCGAGAACATTCAAATTGGAAACTCTGAATTTGAGACTATATTTAATATTAAATATTTATGTAGATGAATTTCGTAGGTATTTTGTAAGCATATTAAACATTCATTGCATTTTAAAATAATTGAAAATAAGCATTCTAGTTTCTGCATAATATTTATTTAATTAACACATGTTTTTTAGGTTTTCCTTTCGCTTGCGAAACAATTTTCAGGTGTTCTCATTGTGTCAACCCTTTTACTATTTTAATTACTTTTTAATGAGCACTCGTTTGTGTGTTGCGAGATAAGTGAAATTTAAGTACCACTGCAATCAAATAGTTTATTTTTAAGCAATTCCTTTTGCAATACAAAACTTGACCTCATTCGCTGCTTAAATGATCTCTGTGTGGTAGTCAATCCCCCCGCTGCCCTCTTCCTTCTCTACCAACACAATTGCCAAATCTCTGAGCTCCCTAGCATTTGAGTTCTTTCTATTTTTTTTTTTTTTTGTTATCCTGCAAATTGAAATTATGCATTGCTCGCTACTGTTTGCATTTACTACCGAAAAAAAAGCGCACAATTCCCCTGCCAATAAGCGAGCATTTTATTCGTTTCAATGAAATGAACAGTAGCGGCAGCAAAAAGTATCTGAAAGATACACACATAAAAGCGAACCACTGGAAAGCGTGCAAATATTTTAACTAAAACGCCAGCGAGTTACTTTTATCTGCTGCTGCTGCTGCCAAATAAGAATGGGTATTTGTGAGGCGTCGATATACGCCCATTTGTGGCACGCCCACCAACACTCCGCTGTTTCCAGTCAACATAATTTTACTACTTTTATGGGCAAAGTAATGCCCGACAGAGCCAGGACTTCATCCTGCAGATTCGCTACTACCTTGCCACCTGCCTCGCCTCTGCCTCGCCTCTCCTTGCGGCAAGTTTAAATTTCAACATTTCCTTTCATCTCACGCGTCTCGCGTGTGCAATATATACGGTGGATGTGTTTTGTGCTCACAGCCACGCCCACACAGCGCCGCCGCCGCCCCCCACGTCCTGGGCCTGTCGGAGTTTATTGGGCTCGCAGCATACTTTGAAATTTACTGAGCTTCACTTGTAATGCTTCGCTATATTGAAATTAATTACAAACAAAGGATGCTGCTGGGAGCATGTGTATCTCTCTCTCTCTCTCTCTATCTCTCTATCTCTCCTACTCTCTTTCTCCCTCTCCCTTCCACTCACTGCATCTGTCTCTTTTGTGTATGTGTGAATAACGGCGCTGTTGAGCTTCTCGAATTAATGTTCCGCCTTTGGCAACGTTCGGATTCTAATTTCTGATGTTGCTCAAAAACATCAAATAAAAGATATGTATGTGCATGCGAATAAAATACACACACACACACACACACACACACATGCACTGTTTAAATTTTCATTGGAAAAACTTTAATTTGAATAGCAAAATATAAAAACAATAAACCTCATTTAAATTTAAGTTAGCTAATTTCACGCTAAACTAAATCAAATCATTTAAAATGCATTGTTAAATTGCCAATTGTCTAGTATTACAAAATAAATGCATTATAATCATGTTGACTATTGTGTTATTAACAAATGCGCGAAAAAATCGTTACAAAATAAAATATGTTTACAAAGTGTTGTATATAATTATTATAAATTAGAGCACTTGAACATATTTAGAAAAAAAATTATTTTCAATATAACAAAAGTATAAAAAATTGTGTAAACGGATAGTCGAGGCTCGAAATAAGTAGCTCTTAGCCCTTTAAGCCTGTTTGGCTAAATAAATATTTATCAAGTGATTTAAAGAAATAAAAACATTAATTCTAATTGAATTCGCCGAATGAAATAATGGATTCACAATATTTATATAGTTTTTATTGTATGATTTTTGCTTACCATGCTATTTTCACTCAAATCAATTATGCTCTATCGATTTGCGACATATGAAATAAAACAACAAAAAAAGCGGCATTAAAAATAATGCGAAACTAATTAAAAATGTTTTACAAACAAATAAAACAGCCGACAGACAGGCAAAAAGGCAATTTTCCAATTGTGCAAACAATTTTGCAAGATAAACAAAAACGTTTTAGGTTGAAAGCGGCAACATTACAAATTTCCAGGCATAATTGCATAAGCACAAAGAAGAATGCACTGCATGGGTAACTTTCAAGCGAAGATAAACACGCTGAGAAAATGCCGAAAAGCGCCGAAAGCCGCTGACAAAAGTCAACACGATGAAAAACAAAGAAAAGTTGCCAAAAAAAAAAATATAAGATAAAAAATGGCTGAAATTTCCAAAGAAAATATATGCATGCAAGAGAAAATAATCATAAAAATTGTAAGAAAATGCGCCAAAAAAATAAAAGGGGCGACATGTTTGCACATCAAATATGAAGATGATGTGGGCGTGGCAGTTGAGGCAATTAACAGCAGCAGCAGCAACGTCGACGACAACTTTCACAGGCACAACAATTTCATAAGCTCAATTTAGGGCACGTTTTCTAGTCAAGTTTCCACTCGCGACAATTAACAAAAGATACTTTACTGACAGACAGACAGACCAGTCAGACGGACAGACAGACAGACAAGCTGCTTGTCTCGGGCGACAGACACGCCCAGTTTTCCAGCGAAATTTACGCAAATCTGATTTGCGCCAGACAAAAAAAGCTGGCAAAAAGACGGCCAAAAAAGGCTGAGAAAAGACGCTGTCTTTATATCTTAGACATTCTTTGTGCTTATGTCTAGCACAGGCATGAGAATATGTGTGTGTGTGTGTGCGAGTGTGTGTGTGTGAGTGTGTGTGTGTGTGTGACAAGCTAATGAAATTTGCGTCTTTATGGCATTGAAAATTGTTTTCCATGCGACGCGTCTGCCAAAAATGCAAAAGCCCTGCCCAGGCGATAACTAAAACTAACATTCAATTCAATTTTGGCAACGCATCTCTCAGCTGAAACTGAAGATGGCAGCGTGAGAAGGATTTTTGCATTATAAACTAAATTTGTTAAATCAACAGAAGCATTATTTGAAGAAATGTATAGAATATTAAAAAATAAATATATAATTTTGTGGAATATAGAATTTTATAGAGTATATAGTTTCCGTATATATTGCATATGAATGATTGTAAAACTTACTTTATTTGTTACTATTCTATTTATTTTGTATTAAGATTTATATTTATGTTGTTTTTTTTTCTTTGTTTATTTAATGTCAACTAAAATCAGTTGACACAGAAAAATAATAAGATTGAAATTACATAAAATTAAATTTAAAATTATAAAATGTACTGAAAAATTCAAAAATGTAAATTAGTTGGTAACAATAATAATAAAAATTTAAATAGTTGGGAAGGATTAATGACAAATAAGTGAGTCTACGGGTTAGTTAAGAGCTAAAATAATCCAAAATAGACTTTTCTGTATTCTAGAAAGAGTGGACTCCAATTTTAATACCAGACAAAGTCGATTATAATCGAAAGAGCTCCAGCATAGAATATATACCGACTTTCTTAATATTTTATTTATTTTGTATAAAGATTTATTTATTTTTATGGCACTAGTCACTATTTGGGTACATCGAGTTAAGTACCCAAATTAATTAACTTGCCCGTACTCGATGCATAAATTTGTAGTTCCACTTGCACATATTGCAATAAGAACTTAATTTGCCGCTTAATATTGTCAACGATGATTCTCACGCTGTCATCGCTAGGCGAACGGCTAATAGGCCATAAGGACGATGGCGCTGGGCGGCTGTGGTTGAAATTAAAAAGGAATTTACCCAAATTGCTATTGAAGCCCGCGAAGTGAAGCGTTTGCCGGGCTTTTACTTCTGCGGTTTTGGGCACAGTGCCAGAGCCGAAAAATGATGGCAACAGTTGCCACTGGGTGGTTTTATTGGGGGGCAGGAGGAGGCAGGGCGACAGTTTAATTGGGTTAGCAACGTCAACGGGCGTTCCAGAGTCGGATCATTGGCGCTGACGGGACGAACGGGGGAATGGAGGAGGAGGAGGAGGCGGAGGAGAAGTGGATTGAAGTAGATGAGAACCGCCAATGCCAATACCAATACCAATCCCAATCGCAATCCCAATCGATTTTTGTGCGCACCGTTCACTGGATTATTTCGTAATTAAACGCAAATGCAGTGCCACGCCCATAGGCCAGTGGCCGCCCCCCTTTGGGAGGGTTGAGTTTCTTTTTCCGCTTTTGGCCAAATGAAGCGTAAAAGCGTGCGGGCGTTTGGGACATTTGTTGTTTTTGAGCGACCGTCGATTGTTGGCCATGTTTGCTGACTAATTAATGACACTTGAATGCTTGATTTCACTGGATGCTGTTTTAAGCCGGGCAATTCCATTTCCATTCCCATTCCCACTTCCCTTCGCAGCCGCTTCCTTATCGATGGGTCCTTCGTGTTTGCGGTCAGTTTTGGCGAAATTTCGCATGTTGCATTCGTGAAATGTTAATGACCTTGTCCACGATTTCTACTGCTGGTCAAGTAGCGCTGTACTAACTGCAGTTGACCCATTGCGATTGGGTTCATTTGTCAGTCAACAACGATTGCCATTCGCATTTTGACGGACAAACTGTTTGCCATTGAATTGATATTGACCAGGGCTCCAAACTGTTTGCTTTCGATTAGCTTTTGAGCGCTGCCTGCGAAAGGGTGAAATGTTTAGTCCAGCAATAAGCAACTAGGAGTTACTTAACTTTAAGTTTGCTAATAAAAAAATAAATATTTTTGTTGATACAATATTAATTATGTATATTTAGCTAAAGATTTTATTAAATTTGCGCTTCGATTGCTCAAAATTTATCCAATTTGATATGCAGAAATTGAGCTTGCTGCATATTTTGTATACAATAAAAAAACTAGTATTATTTATTGTTTTAATACTTCCAAGTGCCCCTAGTAATTGGTTAGTTGTAATGTATATACAAAGTATACAAATTTGTGCCACCAACTTTACTAAATTATCCACATTTTATTATTGATTTTTATACACTTTTCGAAAGAAAATAGTATATTAACTTTGTGCTAAAAAATTAGTTTAAGCTCTATATCACCAAGCAAATTTCAATTAAAGTTCTAAAATATGCTGTAAAATAAATATAAATAATTTAACAATTGAATGTATGCCCGCTTCTTTGAATTTATTTCGATTATATAGAAAGAAAATTAGACTTGATAAATGTGCATTGCAAATTCCATCTCTAATACTAATTCGTAATTCATTTTAGCCTGTGTAAAATAAGTTAGAATCAAACATTGCCAACACACACATTTAAACTTGCCCAATGCTTAATAAGCCAAGCTATCTAATTTTGTCCTGCCGTGTCCAAAAATACTTTTAACACCTTCCTTTTTTTTTTTTTTGGCGGTTGTTAAAAATGTTCACACACCTTTTGCTGGCGTTAAGTGCTATTATTTGTTGTTTGGTATATTTAACACCCATAGACCCACAGAGCTGCAATGCCAACTAATTGCAGGCAGTTGCTGTAGGTGCAGGATACGGAACAGGACCACGAACAGGAGCAGGACACTGAACACGTTGCCGTCGTCCAGCATCATAATTAATTCAAATTTAAATTTCCTTTGGCGCATCGCACGCGCCATTTTACACGAACAGGGCGGGCGAGGGTGGCCAAAAGTGGGCGTGGCATGGTCAGGTGGACATAATCAGGCGCGGCTTTTCAGCGTCTGCCACGCCCATGTGTGTGTGTGTGTGTGTGTGTGTGTGTGTGCATAGGGGCTGCCAGCCAGCCAGCATAATAAACTGTTTAAATATTTAGTTGAAACGAGTTTTTAATGCTCATTTGCGCTTTTAGCAGCTGGCCAGCAAAAAGGGCCAAAATATCGTCATAGCACTTGTTGTTGTTGTTGGAGTCGCATCGTGAAATCGCCCTTACATAATTACAGATTGCGATTCCCACACGCTTCGGCGATTCGAGCAGCTGGCCCAGCTTTGGATGCTCCAAAGGATCTGTTCCAGCAGCCGCTTATTAATTTTTAATTATGCCAAAAGACGGCTTGACCTTTTTTAATGCAGCACTGAACAGCATTTTGTCTTGGCGCTGATTTTGGGCTTACATTACAAGGTTCTGGTCGGCTTTATTTATTCTGCTTATTTTTTGTGTGGGTAATCAGCTTGGGTGCTTAATCTAAAGCACTTGCACTTAAAGTAGCAAATATTTGGTTGTCAAATTTAAATGATTGGCGTGATATTATTAATATTCTTTTGTAACTTTTGAAATAAGTGAATTGCTTTGATTTTAATATTAATAATATTCATATAAAATCTTATTTATTTTATTTTATCATTTCGACAAGCAAATAATGTCTCGAGAGTTATTAAATTCGTTTTCTTGTAAGACTCTCACAACTCATATGTCAAACAAGTAAGAGTGCTCTAGTCGGGACTGCCCGACTAGGAGATACCCTGAACCCAGTTCTGACATCCATTCATACTTGCCTAATTGTGTGCATACATACAGACACACACATACTGCAAGCAGTGCAAGCGGTTTAAGCAGTTAGCTTGCTTATTCGCTGAGCCCCACACAATGGAAAGTAAAATCTTAAATAACTTCTGTGTTTATTGTCCGATCTTTTTAAAATTTGTAGGACATAACATTGGCTATAAAATGTGTGACCAAACCAAATTGCAAGGTCATACCTTCAAAAATGAGTTTTTTGAATTTTTGGGGGATTGGGGGATGGTATCCAAAAAGTGAAAAATTTGTTACATGTGTATACTATTCGAGATTATACATGCCAAATACATGCCAAATAAGGGCCTCTAGCTCTTATAACTTGTAAGTTATAGCCCAAAAACGCTGGTCTGAAATCGAAATTTATCGATAACTTTTGAACGGGAGGAGTTATCGATAAATTTCAATAAACTTGATCTGTCCCGGGATAACGAGAACTTATATTCCAAATATGAAGTCTCTAGCTCTTGTAGTCTCTGATATCCACGTGTTCATACAGACAGACGGACGGACGGACGGACGGACGGACGGACGGACGGACGGACAGACAGACGGACATGGCTAAATCGACTCGACTGTTGATACTGATCAAGAATATATATACTTTATATGGTCGGAGATGCTTCCTTATGCCTGTTACATACTTTTTGCACAAAAACATAATACCCTTTTTACCCATTTTTAATGGGTTCAGGGTATAATGAATATGCGCAAGACTGTTGTTTAGTGCAAATGAAAAGCGGCAAATGGGTTTTCACTTCAATCCAGATGGCAGAGGTCTTTCTTGTCACGTTTGTCATGCTCACTTTCCGATTGCCGAAGCAGAAAATGTAACAACTAATTCGCAATATGTTCGCAGCAAAATCGTGAAATGTGTGCCAAGAATAATCTGGCGATTATTTCGTTGCCATTTCGCAATTATTCAAATTGCCAACAAAAAAGGGGGGAATGGGGGGCGAAAGTCGGCAAGTGCGTGTGTCTGAAACTGAAACTTGGCTGTCATTTGGTTGAGTGCTGCTGCTGCTGCTGCTGCATCAGGCTCGGTGTCTCATCACATGGAATGAGGAGGTGCGAAAACTGGCACGCAAATGCAAAAGCCGCCTGCAGCAGTACAGTGAAACCTGTCAGGCGGGTCTGCAGCTGGGCGGCTAGCAGTAACAACTGTGCAACTGCAACTGCAATGTGACCCTCGGGCCACAAATCTCGCCAATAAATTACAAAATGAATGCCCATCAGCGGCAGAAAACTAATTACTCTATTAACTGCAATAGATGCTGGCGCAGCAAAAATATGATGGAAAAGTGTGTAAGATGATAGAAAAATAATTATTTCGCTCCATTTTGTGCAGCTGCAGGCCAAGTTGTTTATTGTTATCCACATTTATGTTTATTAACTGAATTGCAATCTTTGGATATCAAAATAATAGCAACATTTTGGTTTATTAACATAATACGAATCGTTGTACATAACATTTTCCAACATTTCAGATTGCCAATACTCTGTCAAAACTAATTAGAATTTCGAACCCGAGGCGATTTTATCATAGTTGGACTTCTACATACATTTTTCGATATTCGATCACAAACAAATCACGAGAAGCCTAACAAGTCCCTTGAAATGCCGTACCATGATTTAAAACTCCCATAACTATTCAAAAGTCATCAGATTTTCGTTACTGCGGCAGTTTTGATCATAGTTTGTCATCGTTTATTTTTAAACTAGAATTAAATTCCAACAATGCACAATGATCTACTGTGTACTTTTCGTTTATTTAAAACCACAAAGTTAATTTGCTGGCCACGTTGAGTATGAGTGATGAAGTACAAATGCAACTGACTGACGAATTTTCAAGCAAGACGTGCGAAATGTTTGTTACAAGCCACCAACAGAAAACAAGTAAGAGTGCTCTAGTCGGGAGTGCCCGACTACGAGATACCCTGAACCCAGTCCTTACAATCATTCATATTAATCTAAACACACACATGCTGCAGTACAAGCAGTACAAGCAGTGCAAGCGGTCTAAGCAGTTAGCTTGCTTTTCGCTGAGCCCCACATAATGGAAAGTTAAATCTTAAATAACTTCTGTGTTTATCGTCCGATCTTATTGAAATTTTTGGGGCAAACAATTGTCAATAATATGTGTGACCAAACCAAATTGCAAGGTCGTACCTTCAAAAATGCGTTTTTTTAACTTTTGGGGGGTTTGGGGGGTGGTATCCAAAAAGTGAAAAATTTGTTCATGTGTATGCTATTCGAGATTATACATGTCAAATTAGGGGCCTCTAGCTCTTATAACTTGTAAGTTATATCCAAAAAACGATGGTCTGAAATCGAAATTTATCGATAACTTTTGAACGGGACGAGCTATCGATAAATTTTAATAAACTTGATCTGTCCCGGGATTAGGAGAACTTATGTTCCAAATATGAAGTCTCTAGCTCTTGTAGTCTCTGATATCTGTGTGTTCATACAGACGGACAGACGGACAGACGGACAGACGGTCAGACGGACAGACGGACAGACGGACAGACAGACGGACATGGCTAGATCGACTCGACTGTTGATACTGATCAATAATATATATACTTTATATGGTCGGAGATGCTTCCTTATGCCTGTTACATACTTTTGCACAACTTCATTATACCCTTTTTACCCATTTTTAATGGGTTCAGGGTATAAAAAGAGAAGAAAAACCCAGAAGCGAAAGAAGAAACGCATCTACGGCAACATTTCAAATGGTTTCTGGGCTCAACAAATGCGCTACTAAAAGTTGCGCAAACAGCCACCAATCAGTCAAGCAGTCAGTCAGTCAGTCAGTCGAGTCAGTCGAGTCGGGCAGCGTGTTGGGCAACGGATACGGATGCGGGAAACATATACTGTCAGCTACATCCTTTTTGGCTCTGCTGCTGCTGCCTTCTAAACTGTGTCAGTGGGATGGTTTTGGTAAAAATGCATTCGGTTTGCGCAAAATGCAATTCGCCGGCAAATGACGCGTGCCACTGACTGACAAGCATTGCAGTTGTTATTGTTGTTGTTGTTATTGCTGCTGCTGCTCCTCTTAGCTGCGGTCGCCAGCCATATTTTGCTCCTCCTGTTTGCCCTGCTCAGCAGCTGAACGACAGACGGCAACCTAATTGAAATGCAGCCACAGCCAGCAAATAGAATTGCGAGCTCAGGCAATACTATTTGCATGTGTGAGTCGTAAAACAGAATAGAAATAAGATATGTGATTGATACTTGAGATGGAATATAAGCATGAATAACAAAATTCACATTGGATTACAGTTTGAAAAGGCACAACTCTTTATTCATAAAAAAACATGCTTTCTGTTTGAGTTTGTTGAATTTCAATTTGTAAAAAAAACGTATGTTTTTGCTTTTAAATATCGTATAAGGAAAATACTTCAATAGTTCGCATGCGATGCATTAAAGTTAATTCATATTTGTATAAAGTGTTTGATAATTGAGTAGTTTCATTAAGTTTTCGATTGTCAACTGACAAGATTAAATATTCAAAAGTTGCAAAATTAGAAATATCTTGCGTTCAAAGCAAATTATCTCAGCATGCATGAGGTATTCTTGAATTTAATCAAAATTGATGGCACGCTTGAGACGCTTAATGCCAGTGTCAGCTACTTTGGTCACATCCTCGGCCACCTCCCAGGAGACGCTGTCCTGCTGCTGCACACACTTGATTATCTGACGATTCTCCGGCAGCAGGGTCATACCGCCCGGATACTCGATAAAGGTAACCAGACCCAGCGACTCCGACATCTCAATGATGCGATGCAAATAACGTGTGCAAAACCATTTCTGCGAAAAAGATACAAAAAAGCGGACACAAAAAAGATCTTTTAGAAGTGTGAGTGTGAAAACGAGCGGAAACTTACAGTCGATGCGGCGTTGACATCTTTAGCATAAATGCTGTTCATAAATGAGGCCGTCACATATTGCAAGCAAACGAACTCGCTCAGCTGCGATTGCACTTAGTCAAATAAAAGTTCTAACTACATGGAAGACGCTACTACTTTGTACGCACCTTGGCCAGTTGGCCCAGGAACAGGACCGACTGCTTGGCCACCTGGGCCAGCGCCATTTGGAGGGACACCAGCAGTATGTCCATGATGTTGTGATCAGCGCGGTGCCAGAAGCGATTGTACTCATCGTTAGACAGCTTGATGCTGCTGCGCACCTGGCTGAAATCAAAGTCATCCACAGTCTGGTGACGCAAAGAGAAACAAGAATAGTTTAAATGATGAAAACAAGAAATAATCATTAAAAATACTTAAGTCTTTGTATTCATGTTAGTCACTGTCCTATTAGCTAAAATTTACTATACTCTATATTAAACAAGCATTAGGAACTTCAAAACTGAACTCTATAAAAGGAATTAATACAAAACAAAAAACCAAGATGTATCAATTTTTAGAGATTAGTTCATAGTTGATTGTTTGTGCTAATCAGGAATATATTTACAATCGAAATACTCTAACACGAACTTACATCGACCTATAGAGACTTCGAGTTAGAGAATACCAAAGATTATTTTCATATTCTCTCGAAAATGTAATGAAAAACCTAATTTTTTTCCGAAATTCACCAAATTGCGATATATTCGATTTTAAGCTATACTCCTGGGCTGCATACAAACTTAAAGACAGACAAACGTGGCTATATTAACTAGGCTAATGCATCAGCTGATCAAAACTAGATCTACATATAAAAATGGGCTTCTTCGTAACCAAATTAGAATACAAAATATATGTATAATATATATACAAAAAGTGATTTGCTAGGCTTAAGACTTACCAACTCATGAAATGGGGCGTAGCGCTCGAGGCGTGGCACAAAGAACCACACGGTGTACTCATTAACGGTAATGTACTCGAAAATATAACGCACTTGCTCAAACAAATTGAAGAGGAAGCGTCTCTCGCTGAGACGGGTTGTCTCATTGACTGCCAAGCAGCTGGAGGCCAAACGCATCAGTTGCTGATGCTGCTCCGTGCTCTGGCGCTCAAAGAGCTTGGCAAAAGTATCAAACGGATTGCCATCCTCTCTGCAATCGAAAGGCGAAAGGTTAACAGTTGATATACATATATATATATATATATATAAACACAAAGATACAATTTAAAGGGTAGTCTAAACTTCAATCTAGAAGCGACTGTTAATACTTATGTACACGCACTTGAGGCAGCTGTAGGTGTTGCAATCAGCCTGGATGATCTTCAGCCAGTTGTTGGCAAAATCCTGATTCACATTGCGAAACAGCCCGCTGAGCACCGGCGGCTGCACAAAGAATATGCGATGGAACTCCTCAATTGTCCGCTCCAGCCAATGGCCGCCATTGATCTGAAACTTGATGCGATTCAAGTGCTCCACAACATCAAAGCGACGCTCCACATTCACCTCGTAGTTCATGTAGCGACGCGAGCGTCGCTCCTCCTTCTCCTGCTTGCGACGGTCGCGACGCTCGGCCGCCTGACGCGATGTGCTCGGACGCATGTCCAGCTCACTCTCGGGATCCGGATCATAGACCACACTAATGCCGCCCAGGCGCTGCAGATTGATTGTCATCTTGACGCTACCCTTGCCCAGCTTCAGCTGCGGCATGCCTTGTTGCATGCTCTCGGCATCGGCAAACTCCGCGCTGCACATTAGGCGCAAGGCGTTGCCCACTGGCGTCACTATCAAGGACGTTGATGGCAGCGATTCATTGGCCTTGTCCAGATTGTAGAGCAATAGATGCACACTGTTCACTTGCGAAAATCGTACATTCGCCATTTGACAGCCCAGGCAATCCTCAATTGCCACCTGCAATGTGCATGTGGTAAGGTGTATCTGCAAAATGTAGCAGCAATTCAATTTACATACCGACATAATGTTTAATACATTATTATGAATGTGGGCCGCCATTTTGCACAGTTTAAATAAGTTAAAATTTAACTTTTGTGGAAGTTTTCGTTTTTCTCGAACTTTCCTGCTCGACAGCATGCAGTAGAAGAACTAGTGTTGGTCAACGCAAGCAGCTTATTGATTCTGTTATCGATGATCCATATATTCGATTTATCATTAATAAGAAACGAAAAATTCTTATTTAACTAATTATTGAATAGCATTTTCAGTTGTATTATAAGTTCTTTTTAATTAATAACTATAGCTCAGTAAACGATTTTATAGTAAAATCACTGTAGGCTATTGTGAATTGCTGCTACTCTAAAAAGTCAACCCTGCAGAAAAGTGTTATACTGTAAACACTTTTTGTATAAAAGCGTTTATTCAAAAGCCTATTAAGAGCAATTAGGAGTTTGTATAACAATTATGCTAGCAAATATGACTGAATGATAATTTAACTTATATTAAAAAAGCGATACATTATTTTGATTTGATTGCAAATTAGTGCGAAGCTAACGAAACCTTTGGGATTTGCTGCTTGGGCAGCCACACAAAATTGGTAGGAAATGCTAAAAATTGTTGGTAAATCAACATGGCATTAACATTATGAGCACTGGCCGCATGAAGTGAGCCATTAAATTGGCCAACAGGCCAACATAGTATATATATGTACATAAAATTAGGATTAACGGCTTTCTAAGTGCCATCAAAGTCCCCACAGTGTTCACTCTGGGAACCAACAATTAGTCCAACGTGGCATATTAAAATCGCTATAAAATGGCGTTCTCTTTTTTGCTGACGAACTTTTGAATTCACCAGCATCGTAAAAGTGGCAACAAAGTAATATTTATTCTAAACAAATAAAAGCAAAAATTGTGCGAATTTTGTTCTCGACTTTTAATTTTTATGAGGCACAGCAGCAAAGAGTTTTCATTTTATGACCGCAGCTTCGTCTTTTTGATGCGCAAAAACGGAACAGCCCCTGCTCAATTTGAAACTGAAGGAAATCATTTATATATACATATACATATGTATATGTATTTTCTTTTATGCGCTTTTGAAATTTTAATGATGATTGCGTTTTGGCGCAATGCGTGTCACTTGATTTATAAGCTCTCTTTTGGCCAGCTTTGAGCTGCTCGATCATTAGCCTTTAAATGTATATGTATATTTTGTGTTTTTGTGTTTGGACCACCCAAGCAGCTTTAGTTTTTAATTACACTTGCCAATGCCAGAGGGCTTTAGCTCAAATAACTGCAATTGTGTTTGCCATTAGCATTACGCGAGTAATTCAATAAGCCCCATAAACTTTGGACCACACTTTGAAGCCTCCTCCAGCTTGCCATCATTATCGATATGGCCTTAAAATATGGAATCTCTGAGCGGCGCAGACAGTTGCAATAGAGCTGTGCTGCCACCTAATAAGCCAACTTCGCCAGCTCGTAATGCTACAGCAACAACAACAACACAAAAATGATGGCAATTTAACGGAGGATCGCGCTCCTCCAGACTTTGCTCTGGCACATCGCAATTAGATGGCAAATGCCTTCGCCTCAAGCCATCCACATTGAAGCTAAGCTCCAGAGCAGGTCGGTCGGTAGTCGTTGAGATTTTATCGCCAACATAAATTTCCACAGATAAAAGCGCGAAAATGTTGCTCATGACTGGCCACATGTCCACACACACACACACACACACACACACAGGCACACACACACACAAAGCAAATGGCATTCGTAGTCTTGATTCCTCGCATAGTTTTCGATCATTGGGCAAAAGAAATTATAGCAATTTGCTTGTCAAATTGCTGCAGGAGCAGGCACAATAAATCGCATCGGTTTATGGGTGTTCACCGATCGCGATAGAGTTGTTTTCGACATAAATTATCCCCAAGGCACTTGAGATCCTCGTTGGTGGTGGCGGTGGTGCTGGTGGTGGTGCTGGACTCCGTAGGACTCCATAGTCGTTTAATGCCTCGTTAAATTGTAAAATGTGCAATTTCATTCGCTTTTACTTAAGCCGATCGTTTTTCTGCACTCTTTCAATGGTGCTATACCATAAAGCAGGGCAATTGAATAGCTGCTAGAGAGGATCGACCGACGACTAAATTGATTGAAATATTGTTATGTTGATTTATCGCTGGCAATTTGACTTGACATGATTTCAAAGTGCTTGAGAGTGAAGAATGTTGAGCTAAACGGCTAGGAAGGATTTTATAGCAATAATCTGAGTACTCTTGAATATGGAGTTATGATTTTCAAGGCATTAGATACTGTTATTTTAATACGTTTATTTATGAGCAAATTTACTCTCGCTTATCGATCGAAAACCAAAATTTTTTAAATGTAACATTTGTTTTTGAAAATAAGAAAGATAGGTAATTGGGAAATGGAAAAGTTACAATGCTTAACATGATCATAATCATCTTACATTACATTACGTTTAACAACAATAAGACTTTTACGAACTAGAATGATATATATATAATGTGTGCTAGCAACGCTTTTGTATTTGCCCAATTAACACTTTACTTTACTCTCATTTCAAGAGGGGCCAACTGCAACTAGCCCAATGATAGCCAAACTGATCCAGCTTAATGCCACATTTATACAGACCCAAACTGCAAATATTTTTGCAATTGCTCTTTGCCTAACAACTGCATAGTTCAACGGTTTTAGACCATGTATTCGCCTGGCTTTAAGCTGCTGGCCAAGTCGGCTCACAACTGCAATTACGGCTAGATTTTTATTGTTTCCACACACACACACACACAGAGAGAGAGCGAGAGAGAGAGGGAGAGGGAGTGCTTGCACCTGATATGGCCTTCCGGTAGCTGGATTTGGAATGCCGTCCCGTATGTAGCCACGTGTAGCAATGGCAGCAGCTCTCAAATGGCCGTAATTCTAAATGTTTACGGTACATTTAATTTCATTTGGATTATTACAATATGCTTTAGGAGGTTAGCTGCGAAATGCTTTGGTTGTTGCCTTGGCTCTTGTGCTTGCTTGCCTCATGCTCCATTTGCGGCGCCTTCGCCGGAACAATGAGCCATGAAGTGAGCGGGATCGGGGGCGGGGGCGGGGCCGGGGTAGCTTGATTGTAGTTGGGCGTGTGTATTTGGATTCTATCTACCAATTCAGGTGGCTCGTATTTCATTGTTGTTGCCAAAATGTAATTGCGAATTTCAGACAAATGTGAAATTTGAATTTACAAGTTTAACTTTTCTTGTAACGAGTGAAATCATTTGTTTGGCTTGCTTACAGACACACGCACACACTTGCAGCTCCTTGTGTGTGTGTGTGCCTGTGTGTGTGTGTGTGTGTGTGTGTGTGTGCAGTTGGCAATTCTCGACTAAGTTCATTTGTTCCATTTCAACGCTTACAGGCTGGCAGCTTCCGTCGCACTTCTTGCCGGGCCGCATAAGCAAATGTACTTGCCGCTTTTCGTATGCCCCATAGCATCATTCCCTTCATCCTTGGCCCAAGCAGCTCCAGTTTACACCAGCAGTATTTTCAATCTTAACGCTACCAGGGTTTTGGTTTTTTGTTGTTGTCGTCGCCATTCGACAATGGCAGCAACCGTTGCCATATTTCCGGCTTTTTGTATTGTGCTTCTTGTGCTTTTGTACTTGAGTCGGATTGCGTCGAATTGAAGCCTTAGCTGAAGACCTGCATCAACTTTTATATCATTGTCTGGCAACTGCTTGTGATAAATCAAAAGAGGTTATACTCGTTGCCAGACTATTGAAGCGCATCGTGTTTTCATCCGGGACACGCACGACTCGAGTCTGTCCGACGTTCAGTTGGATCATGGTGCAATTATAAGAGGTGGCATATTCATTGTGGTGGATCTTGTTAGGTTGCCTAGTTGACAGTCGCTTTCTGAATGTCGTTGAAGAAGCTTGGCATGTGGATGAATGTTCTCTGTTTTGTTGAATGTGTGACTGAATGCGTGATTATATTCATATATGTACATTCCACCCACCCACGTATAAAAAGAAAATATACCCCACCTTGTAAAATGTCACCATGAATTGGATATGACAAGAAATATAACATACTGTTTTTTACATCATAATAATTTCATTGGAGACTTATTTTGCATTTAATATTGATTCAATGGTTGCAGTCTTGTCTTTTTGGCAAACAAAAAAAAAAGGCCAACTCCACTCGAGACTCAAAGTGCTGATCAGCAAGAAGCTGATAAGTAGAATGAGGCTCACTGCACCAGAATGTTTATGCAATCAGCTTGCGTTTACAATAGAGATGGAGATGTCTCCATGGTCCATCATCGATAGTTTCATCGCAAAAATATATATATATATATATATTTTTATTTTAAAACATAATATTTACATAAATATAATATTCACATAAATATATATGCAAATATATATGCAATAGTCGACAAGTGTGCCCATCACTAGCAACAATCAGACGATCAGAATCTACAATGCAACAGAGTGCTGATATGTACACACATATATGTACATATCAATCAGCTTGCGTCTGCAAACATTCGACTTCAGTTCAGCGCATAGTGCAATTACTAAAGGTGGAGTAAACTACTGTGTGGTGACTCTTTTCAGCTGCCTAGCTTGCCAGTCGTTTCCTGAACGTCGTTGAAGCAGGTCGACATGCGGATGAATTTTTTTTGTTTTCAGAAATGTTTGATTGTATGCGTGAATGTATTTGTGCTTGTATGTGTTCTACAAGCGTTAATGCACGCATTCATAAGCACATGTACACACATACACAAGCATACCAAACGGCAGGCAACTGCTGGCAGCTCGTTCGTAAAAAAAACGAAGCAACGACAGCTTCGTGAAATTGGCGTGGCAGCTCGAAAAAAAGTTTACTCCACCTTTAGTAACTGCACCATGGTTCAGCGCTTCTAATGAACGATCGCTTTTTGGAATTGAGTGAATTCCCACTTAACGTTCGCTGGGTGTGTGTGGTCCGCTAATTGTGAAATTAAAGTTCAGTCTGTTGGCAATACTGAAATACATATGTATATAAGAACACTGTGACATTCTACTGCTGGAAAAATGAATAATTTATCACAATACGCACCTAGGGCGTCTATGTTGCATGCTCTCGAGATGAAATTCAATGACGCCAGCCTGCGTGCAAGTAATGAGAAGTTTGGCGAATATCTGCAGACACCAGTATTGAGCTACGAGAATGTCTGCTCTATACTCAATACACTGAACAGCATTGAGGACATATCGACAATGTATAACTATGTTCAACTCATGGAACGTAATGTGATTGTGACCCAACCGAAAAAAAACCAGTACAAAGTACAGCTGCGTCAGTGCAAAGTGAATGCCGAAGATATATTGACTGCCAACGTGGACGAAGTGGTGCTAGTGCCCAGGGATAGTCTGCTGGAGTCGCCGCTGCCAAAAATGATCATTCGATCACTGCTGCCGCACTTTCACGAGTGTCTCGATCTAGACGATTCAAGGCGTCGTCATGTGGGGAAAATTGAGCAAGTGAATCGCACGAGCATAATCTTTACATGTCGTGAGACATTAGAAACTAAATATAATCTTGTTATATTTCGCTCGCCACGCATTCCAGTGCGTCTCATGTATCGAGCTCTGAGCGAAATGAATTCCCACGTGCGTCGCTTTCTGTTTCCTCTTACCAATAGCGAGCACTTAAAGAAGACCATAACAATGCCAGCTCTGGACTTGATTAATCCGGATATTGCCACAAATGCTGAACAAATGCAGGCTGTACAGCAGATACTAGCTGGTCCCAGCGATCAGGCGCCATACATTGTCTTTGGGCCACCAGGTGAGTAGAAGCTTGGTAGGAAAGAGAGGCAGAGAATCCTGAAACTGATTGCATACGTTACAGGTACCGGCAAGACCACAACCATTGTGGAAGCCATACTCCAATTGCATCGGCGTGGCGGAAGTCGCATTATCGTTACAGCTGGCTCCAATTCGGCCTGCGACACGATCGCTTTGAAGCTATGTGAATGCATTGAGAAGGATGCCAGATGGGCGACTGACGCAGTAAATGGAAATATGGGAGTTTTGCGCCTCATCTCGCTTATAAGATTTAAGAAAGGACTGAAGTCGATGCATCCGCTGGTGCTCAAATACTCCAATTGTATATTCATGGAAGCTAAGGATGACGCTGGCGATATATCATTATATAAAGGACTGAGAGATTTAAATTTAGATCAGTATGGCATCATTGTGGTCACATTGTGTTATGCGGGCGTTATAGCGCTGGAGCTTCCCCAACTGACCTTTACGCACGTTTTCATTGACGAGGCGGGCGCCTCTACCGAACCGGAGACTCTGCTGGGCATTGTGGACATTAAGAAGAGCAGTCACTGTCATGTGATTCTCTCCGGCGATCACAAGCAACTCGGCCCGGTTGTGATGAGTCAGCGTGCCGCCAGTTTGGGCCTCGGACTATCTCTAATGGAACGCCTGATGATCAGTCCGTTGTATGCGGTGGACGCAAGTGGCAGCTATGATTGCACCTTACAGACGCGTCTGCGTCGCAACTACAGATCGCATCCGCAAATCGTGGGCATCTACAACAAGCTGTATTACAATAGCGAACTGATACCGCTGGCGCCACCGCTGAAGGTCGATCAGGCTGCCAACTGGCGACAGCTGCCCAATGGCAAGTTTCCCATACTGTTTAATGCCACACATGGCGAAACTAGTCGCCAGCCACACTCGACGAGCAGCTACAATGTGGTGGAGGCTCGGGTGGTTTGCTGGTACGTCAACACACTGCTGAAGAACGGACTGGATAATGGATTGCAAGTGCAGCAGGAGGATATTGGCGTCATTACGCCGTACTTGGCACAGCGTAATCTTCTCAATCGGATGCTGCGTCAGAGGGCTGGGTGTAAAGTGGAGGTGGGCACCGTGGAGAGCTATCAGGGGCGTGAGAAGCCGATTATAATTGTCTCGCTGGTTGCGTCATTTATTAGCAGCACTTTCGTCTCAAATCCGCGACGTTTGAATGTCCTTCTGTCACGTGCCATATCGCTGATGATCCTCGTTGGTAATCCCATCAGTCTGGGTCAAAAAGATGACTTTAAGTTTGTCATCGAACAGTGCAAGTTGCATGGCAATCTTGTGGGCAAGAAGAAGGAAAATAACAAGAAGAAGAACAAATTGAAGCAGAAGAAGAACAAGAAGATCGACACTCTGGAAACGCAGATGGAAAATTTATCCCTAAATAACGCCGTTGTTGTGTCACCTATTGAAGAATCTGTTGCAGCATCTGTTATTCCAAACTAAACTACAACTGCAAAGTTGGAAAACATATTTTATCTTTTATAATTTCGTTATATAAAACATTATATTTCTGAATATTTTTAATTTTTAACCAAAATGTAAATACCATCGGAAAAAACAAATATGGTTTTACATTTACACTTGAATTTTCCTTATATCACAATGAATTTTAACTATTATTTTATTTACTTTTTACTATTACTAAAATGTTATTACTACCATTCTATTTAATTTTTTTTGAAATAATTGCACTCGATTTTTCTTTATTATAAGAATCTGCATAAGGGATAAGTTCAAAAGTCCATTATGTATTGAAAATTGATTAAATTCTTAGTGATTATTACCGTAAATACTTTTGTTCATTTGATAACAACAAAAAGAATATTTTTTCGTTTAAATATATAACTGAAATCCAAAAACGGAAAATGGTATTATTATGTATAACTTTTCTCTGTTTTTTTTTCCAAATAAATGTAATACTTTTAAGCTTATCGACACGTATTAACCACCAATAAGTGTATCAAAAACACATAATATAATTAAAGGAAAATGTTTATACTTTATGAATGAATTTGAATAGATTGTTTAGTGCATTCCCACATCTATGATTAATTCTGTCCAAATTTCTTGGATGCTTTTGTACATTTGCTTGGCTTTTGTGCACCGTGGGGAACTTTTGTGCTCGAGCGTCATACCGAAAATGTAGCATTTCACGTATTGTTGGCTCTGTGGCGCTGCTCCATCATATTTTCTCGGGCTTTTGTAATACTTTAGAGACACAGAGAGCGAGAGAGCAAGGACGCAAAGCCAGAGCCAAAGTGGTGCGTTCCGGTCTGCCGCATAAAACACTGCCACGCCCACAGTCCGCCCACGCCTTCGCCTTTGCTTTCGCATGCACACATGCACAAATACAATTAGAGACTTGGTTTGTTGGTTCAACTTGTTTGCTTACATTCAACTTACTTCACTTCTGCTGCGATAGTTTTTATACTCTGATACCGAAGGTACTCATAGTATATTGGTTTTGTCGAATGTCCGTCAGGCCGTCCGTCTGTCCGTCTGTCTGTCTGGATGAACGCGCGTATTTCCGAAACGATATTAGATAGACTCTTGAAATCTTTTGCGTTATGATTATAGCTATCTGTTTCAGATCAAGTTTATTCCAAATTTATGCCACGCCCACTGGGAGGCTGGCAAATCGATAACATGTCGATACACCTCAAATCACAAATCGATTAAACGTGAATAACTCCCACAATTTTGAAGCTAGAGTAATCAAATTTGGTAGGTATATTGCTGGTGACCTCCCGAAAAAATTGGAACCTAGGTTAATCGGCCACGCCCATTATTACGCCCACCAGCCCCCCTCCAAAATTAATTTGAAATGCTTATATCTCCCGCAGTTTTAGAGCTAAAGTCACCATATTTGGAATATATATTACTGGTGACGTCCTCTACAGATTACAGAAACAAAATTTCGACCACGCCCACTCCCGCCCCCGTAATCGCGAAAATCGATATACATGAATGCACAATTCGATAACACGTGTATATTTCCCGCAATTTTGAAGCTAGAGTCCCCAAATTTGGAATTTAGACTAGGGCTGACCAGCCCAAAAGATTGCGTCCTGGATTTTCCGGCCACGCCCACTAGAACGCCCCCCAGCCACCCCGCCCCCACGAAACACGGAAGCCTATATCTCGCACAGTTTAAGAGCTAGGGCCACCAAAACTGGAGGATAGACTTATTGTCAGCCCCCCTAAAGATCGGCAAAAAATTTTGGGGCTACGCCCCCTCCCGCCCCCAAAAATCGCGAAAATTTATATCTTCCACAGTTTTAGAGCTAGAGTCACCAAAATTGGAGGATAGACTTATTGTCAGCCCCCCTAAAGATCGGCAAAAAATTTTGGGGCCCCGCCCCCTCCCGCCCCCAAAAATCGCGAAAATTTATATCTTCCACAGTTTCAGAGCTAGAGTCATTAAACTTGGAAGATAGAATTCTGGTCAGCCCCTCTAAATATCGGTAAAAAAATTTGGGGCCACGCCCCCTCCCGCCCCCAAAAATCGCGAAAATGTATATCTTCCACAGTTTTAGAGCTAGAGTCAAGAAATTTGTAAGATAGACTTCTTGTCACTCCCTCTAAAGATCGGCCAAATTTTTTGGGGCCACGCCCCTTCCCGCCCCCAAAAATCGCGAAAGCTTATATCTTCCACAGTTTTAGAGCTAGATTCACCAAAATTGGTAGATAGACTTCTGGTCACCCCTCTTAAGATCGACCATGCCCCTCCCGTTCCCAAAAACTTGGAATGCCGATTTCGGGTCACCCAAACACCAGCAAAAATTTTCTGTTCACTTGCTTTCAGCTGTTCTTAAAATGGTATCAGAGTATTACGCAGTCGGCTCCGCCCGACTGCAACGTTCTCACTTGTTTTTATTATTCTTTGGTTGTATTGCTTTTTGTTGTATTCCATTCTGTGCAACTTGCCTCGCTCGCTCTCTCGAAAGTTTTTGGCCAACTTTGTTCTCCTCGTTGTGTGAGCGCCTTAACTTAATTTTGTGGATTTCTATGCATTTCTCTTCTTGTTTGTCTCTCTGAGTGTGTGTGTGTGTGAGGAGTTTTGTGTTTGTTTAAATGTTGTATAATTCACTGATTTCTTGTGGCTTTTGTTGTATTTTTGTGTGTTGGTCTGCTTGGTTGGCAGCACACTCTGTGTGTGCGTCTCTGTGATTACGTTCGGTTTGGAATCTGGGCGCATGATGCGTATGAGCAATGTTCGCTTGTGGTCTGACACAAATACAAGAGAGAATTGTGGTAAGTGGAAATATGAGGAAATGGAATAATTAAATGCTTTTTGGCCTTTTTGCTAGACGCTGCTGGAATTTCAGTTCGCTCAACGGATGTTTATATCGCTGCCAGAAAATATAATGTTTCACTAAATAATTTTTGGCATTCCGTTGTTTTATCATATTATTTTACAAAGCTAAGCAAAAATTAAACTTGAATAAAACTAGAGTTTTAACATATAACATAGCGAATAAATTTACAACATCCTTTCTGGCTAATTGTTATATACATTCCAAGACTCAAACTGCCATAACTTTGACAAACCTGAACGGACTTTCGATCTTGAGGCAGTTTTGATTATGGTTTGACTTATATAATAATTCTACATTTACAATAATGTTAAGAAGTGCCTAGAAATGCTCTTCCTAGACTTCAAACTTCCATAACATTGCCAAAACTTATCAGATCTTCGTTTACAAAGCAGTTTTCATCGTGGCTTCACCACTATAATAATTCTGCATTTAAATTTGAAACACTTAAAAAATGTTGGATTTTCCATCTAAACTCATTATATTGACTATCTGCATTTTTCTGCTGATACAAAGCTTCTAAGCCACTGCTAAACACTCGACTTGCAGCGCATCATTATTGTAATCCACAGCGAAATCTTCAATTGCTGTACGTGGCTATAAAATAACCGAAATAGTACTTAACCAAACCGAATACCCAGCCAGTCCTCATATCCTCACGACATGCACTGCAAATTGTTGTATCCCAAAATTTATTGGCAGCACTTATCAGATTCGCTCATAAATCTGAAAAAAGCAAAAACAGCCGATGGTTGGGAGGGGCTGGAAGGTTGGGCGTGGGTGGCTGGCAGCGAGACATTTATTTGCATGCTCCACTGTCCAGAGAGCTGGTCGCAACGATCCACAAATTAACATGACATTTTTACAAGCCCAAACATGTGTACACATGGGCCTCCGGTTCAGTTCAGTCCGGTCCGGTGCGGACTGGTTGCAGGCACTCGAAATTAATAGCCAGGCCCCCGTCAGTCTGGGGCGGGCACAAGGCAAGGAAAAACAACAACAACTAGGATATAGCCAGGCCTCTCCGGACACACGGGCCAAAAAGTCAAACATTTGAACAGCATCTGCGCCGGCTGAATATTGAGATCGAAGCGAACAGGTTGCACAGTTTTATGCATGTGGCTGGGCTGCCTGGCCATAAATTTAATTACTCAAAGCATCCCCGAAAAATGAGCAAAACAAAAAGCCATTAGCTTAGGTGCTGCCAAATAAGACGCCCACTCCAAGCCCAGACAGTCGATAATCTGGGCCAAGTGATGAGGACACGGACAAAGCTTTAGCAAAATGTTCATTGACAGTAGTTCTATGATAAAAGGCAAAAGCTGTGCACTGTTGCAAATAATGACAAAACATTTGGCCAGCACGATTTTTTTTGGCTTTTTTGATTGAAATTTACATCCATGGCGCCGATGGCGATGATGAAGTTATCAACAAGAACAAGCAAAATGTTGGCACAGTCTCAAAAAACAGAAAAAAAAGTTCATCAAATAAAAAGTGGACGGCAAAAAAAAACAGAAAACAAGCGAAAGACAACAATCAAAAAAGCACACAGCAAATTCTAAACAAGGCACAATGTTTACACTGCAACAGAAACCGTTTGAGGAGCTGAAAGAGAGAGATGGATAGAGAGAGAGAGAGGCAGAATATCCTGGCAATAGCAATGTCAAAGCTGTAAATGTTTTGTGCAACGACAAGTCAAATTCATGTTGACATTCTTGTTGCCAAACATGGAAATGAAATCATTTTTGCTGCTTAGGCACTTGTTTTACTCAGCCATCAACTTGCGGCCAGCCACATTCCAAGAAAAGACATTCGCAAATGTGGCAAATGTGCAAAATACGGCCAACTTTGATTTTCGGCAGCAATTGTGGCTCATTTGACAAAGAGACGCATATTTAAGAATGCCAACAACTAAATTGCACAATAAAATAGCTAGGTCTATTAGGATATTATTTAATAATTGCTATAGTTCAATCTACAAGCCGCAGAGCTTATCTCTTGTATAAAATTTTATGGAAACAATTCAAATTTATAAAATAAAATCGATTTATATAAATTTGTATTTTGTTGGCTTTACAATCGTTTAAAAATATTTTATTATGATTATTCTTATGCATAAAATTATAGTTTCTAGAATCTGTAGAAAATTTCCTAAGGTTTTTTAGATTTTAGAGAAATATGGTTGTATTCTGTTTGTTGAAAGTTTTCTCTGATTGAGCAACCAACCAATAATAACTATTCTTTTTATTTTTTTTTAGTGTGGTTTTCTTATTGTATTTTTTTTGTGCACAAATCCCAGCAAATGTGCAGAAATTTGTGCATGCATGTATTTGTTAAATACCCAAAATAAATAAACATAAAATATTATTTAGTATTTCTAAGCAGCTTTGGCAGCACATTTAATATGCTAAAATGTTTATTTTAAATGACTAAAAATATGCAGTTAGAGCGCATTCCAGCGTATATATTTCCAATTGCAAGTTAAGTATGTGCATTAAATTAAGAATACCACATTTGATTGTTGCTCCATATACATATAGATATATATATATATATATATATTCCCACAAACCTTTCATTCAAACTGGGATGGAGCAGCATTTTGCTATATATTACATTCTGCAAAGTGCACAGAGAGCACCTGTCTCCTGCTGGGCTCTTTGGTGTACTCCAGGAGCGTCTGCAAAAATTTGACGTATGTTGATGCTAACATGAAGTTGCCCGCAAAATAATAAAATGATTCTAATAAATTTTGTGCTACGAAATATTCCAATGCACTCACGGACTCAAAACCCGGGCTAACTGCCTTCAAGCGGAAATTGCACATTTTGCAGAAAGCGCTCCAGGGGTTGTGTTTGTGGGTGGCTGTGTGTGCGAGTGTGCGAGTGTATGTGTGTGTGTGTGTGGACTGCATGCGGAGTATAAAAGGAATTAGGAATGCAATTTGAGGTTATGTTGGCAATGTGCGCCCAGGCAGATCGGTTGTACTCAGTCCCGGTAGTCGCCTCCGTAACCGAGCAACCGCATTTATAGTATATTTGTGTGTGTGTGTGTGTGTCAGCTAGACAAACAGACAGTTGCTCTGGCAGTTGGACATATGCAGACGCAGCAAGAGAAGCCCAACCCCATCCACAACTCTCTCTCCGTCTCTGTCTCATCCTTACAATTGCCTAGATATTAATAGACAAAATTTGGAGTATTGCTTCCGTCATGAATAAAATTTTCGTACAGCAACGCATAACCAACGACATGGGGTTCTCAACTTTTGGACAGGCCAACAAACTCAGCTGCCAACCCCAAAACAGGAACCTCCTCCCCCCAAGGACCTGGACTGCATGCACATTGTCGTGTGCGTCAGTTTCCTTGGCGTCTGGCGTTCCGAAAGTTTTCAAATGTCCATTCGTGGAGCATTCAATGTCCATTCAGCTGTCTGTTTTTGTGGGTGCTTCTTTTTTTCTTTGTTTTTTAATTTTAATGATGCCTCAGCTTCCAACTCCCTTCTGCTGCCAAAAAATAAGGAGGAAGAAGAGGAAGAGAAGAAAAAAATGTAAAATACTTGCGGGAGCTGCTTCTGCAGAATTCTCAACCAAAACAATTTTGGGCATGTGCATTTTATGTGCGCATCGGGACCCGCTTCAGATGAAAGTATTTCTCTATGTGTGTGTGTGTGTGTGTGTGTTTGTGTGTGTTTATTTGAATGTATTTGTGGCAAATGGCTGCAGCTGGATGGCAGTTTAAATGAGATTATTTTTGTTTTGGCATAGTTGAAATTTTTGCAAATTGTAACACAAGCAACTCGTTTTGTAATTTAACAACACGGTACAGATATTTTCTGTTTTGTTCTGTGATAAGGGTGCACTTGGAAAGTTCTACACTCAAACCAAAGAGATGTTTCTCAAAAGAAGTCAAAAGCGTTTTGAGAACCCATTCAAAGTTAAATGAGAACAAATTCACATATAATAGAACTTTTTTAATTGAAAGAATTAGAACTATTTCTTTTATCAACTAGTATTAGTTATGGAAGTTTCTTTAAACAAAAGTATGAATACTTAATTGAAGAATATTATTAAAAGAATTTGAAGTAGAATTTTTCTCTTTAAGAAGGTTGTTTTAAAAAATGAAGCACGAATAATTATTCAATAAAAACCTTGAAAGAAATACAAATTTTATATTGTAATTGATATTTTGAGAACTTACCGATTTTTCCACTATGTTTTTCTCCGAGTGTGGAAACAGTCTGTGCAATCTTAAAGAAAGAAATGCATTTTAAAGAGTTGAAGCTTAGAAAGAACCACAAAACTAGTTGAGCAGCTGTCAGGGCTCAATTGGCGCCACGTTCTTCAAACAAAAATAAAAAATAGAAAAAAACCACCAAGGCAAAGTCAGTTGTATAAACAACTGAAAGATTTATGATATCAAAAGAGTGTCACATAAAATATTCACACCTTCGCTGCCCAGAATCTAACGAGCAGCAAAATGACTTCGTTTTTGGTCCCTGTCACAGGCTAGCATATTTATGTGTGTGTGTGTGTGTGTGTGTGCGTATACTGCAACGACCCACTGTTACATTATAGTATAGCCAGCTGATGCCGCTGACTCGATAAAGCCATTGTTTATATTCGGTCGAACGAGTTGGATTGCATTTTGGCCATAAGTTGGCAGCATTTTTTTTATGCGTTCATCATGCGGTCAGCATAAATTTTTCATCGCCGCTCGTTCGCTTTGGCTTGGCTCATTTTTTAGCCAAATGTCTTGATATCAACCCAACCCGGCTAGTTGCAACATGTTGCCAATTTTGATGTCTGAATGCCATAAATCAAAGCGTTTAAAGCTAAAATCCGCAGCCAAAGTGAAAACCCGACGCCAAATGCATTTGTGCCCGCCAGCGAAAATTGTGAAAACTTTTACTTTACATTCCCCCACTCCCTCTCCCCATTGCCCCCACAAACTTTAGCCGTTGTTGTAGTCGTTGTGGTGTTTGCGGCTGTGGCTGACTATAGAATTATATACAAAGCTGTAGAGTAGAGAAAATACTCGTTGAGCCATCTTGAATTTAGAACGAAGTCGTATTAGTTATTAATATCAAACTAAATCCAAGCATATTTTCCCCAAGAGTATCAATTGCAAGTTGGTTTTAAAATATAAATAACTACGATGCTTTTTAGAATTTGTTTTTAATTTATTTTTTGTTTTCATATTTTAGCCATAGTACATTACTAAATTGAGCAGCTAAATTGGATGTTTTGTGTTTAGTGGAATCACATTATCCGGCCAAGCGCGTATTTGCATGAGTGTGTATATGTCTAGGAGAAAAACAAAGAATTTTCAATAAATGCGAAACGTTATGAACGAATATCAGACATTAGCGCCAGTGCGGAATCTTCTTGCCTGCAATTAAATAAGATTTTAAAGAGATAAAGTAAAGCTGGCAATAAGATATAGAAACTACACAAACGAACTTTTTGGGTTTCAAATACTGAAAGAAAATATTTAGATATATTTATCCAAATTTTAATATTTTTTAATTTCTTTTTTTTTTTAGGTAAAACTTTTGCAAACAATAAATTTATTTTTTCAATCACACTTCACGCTATATAACAAATTTTTTAAAAGCCTAATTGTAATATGATATTGAAATCATACATTTTTAGCTGTAAGACTGCAAACGAACTTTTTGGTATACAAATCATAAAAGAAAATATTTTAAAATATTTTTTACTTATCTTTTTTTTAGATAAAACTTTTGTGAACAGTAAATTTATTTTATCAAATCATATGAACACATTTGACGCTATAAAATATAAAATTACCAGACGAAATTTTTTAAAAGCTTAATCGTCGCCTTAACGCCCTTTTTGCCTGTTGCATAGTATGATAAATAATATTATAAATATGACTATAATTATGCTTACCGGATAAAGATCCACTGCTAGCCCGTAATCTCAATGAGTCGTGCATTGATGGCGAGCTGAAAGCAAAACAGAACAAAGCAATTATAAATGGTGATTTAAACATCATTTAAATATTATTTACTTCAAGCCATTGCGAGTCTCTCGATAGTTATTATTGTTGGAATAATCATATTGGGATTTCATGCGTTGTTGATGCTGCTGATGTTGCTGTTGTTGCTGTTGCTGCTGTTGTTGCTGCTGCTGCTGTTGCTGTTGCATTTCCTGCTGCTGCTGCTGTTGCTGCTGCTGCACGAGATGTTGCAGCAGTTGCTGATGCTGTTGCGGCGTAGTCGGATAGCCTTGCGAGTAGTTCCACATGCTGTTGCTGCTATTGGGCATCGGCATTGTGGCTGCATTACCAGCGCCGCTCCAATTGGAGCTGCCAGCGACGGAGCCACCAGACATGCGGCCATGCTGCATGTTGTGCATTTGCGTATTGGGGCTCATTTGGGACATGGCCGACATTGGCTGCAGATCGGGCACAACCACATTCATGCCACCGCCATCGATGCCGCCACCGCCGCCCATCATCGGCATCACCGAGACGCTGCTCAGGGGCGTAACAGACCCCGGCGGTAGCTGCGACATCGACATGGCCAGCTGATTGGCCTGTCCCTGTTGCATGCCCGGCATCGATTGCATGCCCGGCATCGATTGCATGCCCGGCATGGATTGCATGCCCGGCATCGATTGCATGCCCGGCATCGATTGCATCCCCGGCTGCATCATGCCCATCGGCTGTGAATGCATCATGTTGCGCGGCAGCGGATAGGACATTGGACCACCACCGGCCGCTGGCATCGCCGGCATCGACATTGGCGGCATGTTGCCGCCCATGGGCAGCTGCATCTGGCTCATGGATCCCGCTGGCATCGATAATGGCATGTTCATCGGCAGGGATGCTTGTCCTGGCCCTTGCATACCCATCTGATGCATGCTCATCATCTGCAAAGAAATGAACATTTTTATTTTGCATCAGCTAACTTTTCTTGATGTACCACACATACATCATCAGAGTAATTCGTCTCATAGGGTATATTGCTGTAGTTCATGTTCATTTTGGGTGTTTTTTTCTTTTTAAAATTCGCCTTGAAAAAAACTCACTTTGAATTTGGACGAAAATTTTGGATTAAAAGTTTTTTTTTTGTTTTTGTATTTTTCAGTTCTGAATGTCGAGAGATAACTAACTAAAAGAAACTGTGTGCCCAAAATTAAGTATAGGTCTGTCAAATTGGCAGCGCCTGCTTTGAAGTTGAAATTTTTTGATCGAATTACTTAATCAGTTGGAAATTGAGTTTTTGTATACAAAATAATTTTGTTTATACTCTTTTCGAAGAAAATAGAAGAAAGCGTCAGAGACCCCCAAAAGTTACTGCCAGTATGCTTAGAATGACAAAGCAAATTGATCTCGCCATGTCCGTCTGTCTGTCTGCCTGTCTGTCTGTATGTATGCAAACTACTCCCTCAGTTTTCGAGCTATCGTGATAAAACTTTGCACAGAGACTTATTATTGAAAGGGACAGCACATTGGTCGGAATCGGCCGGATCGGACCACTATATCTTATAGCTGCCATACAACTGGAAGTCGGTTTTGGCCATTTATCCGATATTTTCAAACCTATCGCCTTAAAGTTCCTCGTACACTTGAACATCCTTATAAGTCATTAATGTTTAAAATGTTAATCGATTGAGTTATAATAAGCAAGTCAGTGAAAATTGCCTAAAGGTTCGAAAAGTGTATAAAATCTTCGGCACGCCGAAGATAATCCTTCACCACTTGTTTAATAAATATCTACACAGGGATTCAAACTCATCGTCATATTAGTGAAATTGCAATTGAATATAAGTAATAAATAATATAAATGCATAAAATATATAACATCTAACAGCTTAATCGAATTTAAGTTGATGTTTTCTATTTAGGTTAACTACTAACAAATCTAGTTTGCTGCATGTCCTTGTTTGTTCGTGTGTGTTTTTCTCTGCCCCCTGGGCATAACGTGATCAACATTAACCTGTCTCCGGCCCCCAAGAGTCAACCTGCACCCAAGCTCTCCCATTTTCAACTAGCGCGCACAATTAATTTTACCTTCGCTTGTCATTTTATTGTTTATCTACATAAATACGAACACGAGACAGGCGACTCTTCCCACCTACTGGCCCTGGCCTGGCCTGGTCTGTCCTGGCTGTGTGTCAGTGAAGTTGAGCAGCTATCGGATGGACCTGCCGGTCGTCCTGCTGTCGGATATCCTTGCCTGTTTCTATATGTATGTATGTATGCAGTATGTACTGGCTGGCGTTGCCACACCATTTATGCCATTAAGTCATTAGCTTTGTTTAACAAATAACAAACTGTCAATGAGTTGATTAACGATGTTTTTCGCATGAACTGCAATTAGCTGGCGTCGCTTCTTCTTCTTCCTCTACCTCTTGCTCTTCTTCTGCTTCTTCTTCTTCTGCTGCCACTGATAAATGGGTGTGATTTTCGCGCCCAGCGCTGCCTGCCTGTTGACTTGCTGCCAAGTTGGTGGCCAACAAGCGAGCAGCAGCGCCACAGCCACTTGGCCAAGTTAGCGCGTTATTGATGCGCACAACACTCTACCCATACCCATACCCATTCCCATTCTTTATCCCTCACGCCTAGCCTCATCCTCGTCCTCATCTTCATGCCCACTTGGCAGCAATTATTGTGTGTTGCTGGCAAGCCGCAGTCAAAGTCAGCTGCGTTCGCTCATCGCTGTTGCTAGCGTCAAAGCAATTACTACCCGTTGACAAGTGTAATGTCAGCCAACGCCATCCTGTTGCTCCTGCTCCAGCTCCAGCTCCTGCTACTGCTCCTGTCACTCACTCACTCACTCACTTACTACCATTTCTCATGGCGACTAAACGACACTCGGCTCATTTCGATATTTGCAATTTATTTAACATAGACATGAACAGGAGCGCACTGCGGTAGAAAGCGGGCCCAAGAAATTGCAGAAAATTTTAACATTGAAAATTGAATATTTGTCAGAACTAAAATCATATTTTTTAATATATATTTAAAGTCTTATTTGTAAATTTATATTAATTATAATAAATTCTGCAATTGTTGTACAAAATTAAAAAGAAAAGTTAACTTTAAAGTCCTTGGAACAAGAAAGATCTACTTGGGACACCATCAGTTATTACAAATGTTTATACATTAAATTGAAATTTAAATACCTTAACAAATCCACTCCTGTTTTAAATATATACGCAGTGTAATTATTATGCAGAATATGCACTTGTTGTACAACTTTTATTTACACTGTTGACATAATGCTATATGTACAAGGGGTTTGAGTATTCTGGACAGTGGGTTGGCTCACTGGCTAAATAAATACACACTAACGCACACACAAAAGCAAATACGCTCATAAAATAAATTAGTTTCTGTGCGGCGCTAATTGCCTTAGCCCAAAGTTAATTACGGCTAAAATTTGAAATTTTCCAAAATTGGACTTGTCAAAAACATTTTGACATTTCCCACTAGGAAATTAGTTTTACAAACTTTTGCGTTTTTGTGTATTTGGAGGGTGATGAGAGCTCTTTTGTTTTTGGCTATTTCTCTGTGCAATTTAATGCGGTGTTTGCTTTTGCACGACCATAATTACATATTATGATTAGCAGTGTGCAAAACACACACACAACATTAACAAGGAAATTGTATCCGTAAAACGCACTGTTGATTTGCATTTCAGGCAAATTGACATGAAGTCCCATTCATACTGATTAAAACAAATGCAACCGCACATCCAATTAAGCGCTATGTTAATAAATGTGTAGAGTCAAATAATTGCATTAAAATTGTACATGCTGGAAAACGCTAGCGAAACTAATGTCACATTTTGTGTGCTGAATTAACAAATGTATGTGCGCGAAATTTGATGGGCACATCAATTTGAATTGGTTGCGAATTATAAGCAGTGTAATTCACGCTTTGTAGTATTTAACAGTTATGTGCTTTAAATTAGCCATTTTCTAACTGGGTCTAGGAAAACAATGGAAAAGCCATTGCATGAAACTGTATATGTTTCTTATCTTCGGCAAATTCAGACATATCAGCGGAATATGTGTGGAAAACCGAAACTTTTTAGTTTTATAACAAATCCAGCTTATATTTATTTGTAAAGACAATTTTTGTTAAATTTCTTTTATGAAAATTCCGAAAGCGCTTTCATTAAGTTATCAACAATAATGAATATATATTTGAGAATATTAATTAATAGTTATTGTCCCGTTTAAAGCCGTATAATTTATGCTGGCATGTCATATTTTTGATTATAAAGACTAGCATGCAGCTGTTAAACAAAAGGCATTGCATTCAGTGCAACTTTTGTTATCCATTTGACTATTGTTCTCTGTAATTTGACTAGAAGCTCAACTAATTAGATTTGTGCAGCAATGAAATGTTAAATTTCATCTAGTGCAGTACTCAAATTGATGCTTCTCAGCTCATTTCAACTCAAACTCAAGTCAAGTCAAACTCAACTCTCAACTCATTAGTCATTATGCATGCATGGTCGGAAAAGTCTTTGATTTAACACCTAAACGGAGCTGAACAAAGGCGTCATTAATTAGGAATGTTAAGATGATGAAAACTAATCTGCTAAAAGCTTTGGCTCTCTCATTCGCCAAACAGGCTCATTTGTCTGCCAGTATCAACACAGCAGAAGCAGCAGGGGTTTTTGGAAACGGGGTGTGACATTGTTAGGCAACGGCTCACATGCGATTAATGAACTCGGAAGCTGCAACAACAGCAACAACAATGTTGCACAGGATAAAATGCGCCAGAGAGCTGTGCAGCAAACAGTGGCAACAAAATAAGGCGAACTTGAGCACGACAAGCAAAAATCTGTGCAAATCACAAAATTTTTTGTGCCGGCGCTGTGAAAATTGGGGCTTGTGTAGCGACGAGGAAGTGCAAGCTGAAATCGAATACGAACACAGAAAATATATATATACATATATATAAGCAGAGAGAGTGTGGGGAACTGCTGGCTTTGCCATAAACTAAGTAAGTTGTATCGGCATAGCTGCCTCTTTGCCCCCTTCTCACTCACTCTCTCTCTCTTAGAGGCTGCGAGCATATCGCTTCGTCTGCATTCAGCTGGCGATGCCGATGCATGACGCTTGACTGAGTGCAAATTCAATTAACTTGTTACAACACAATCTCAGGATCAGCTTTAGCATCTCTGCAGACGACGACGATGGCGATGGCGATGGCGATGGCGACTTTGACTGCAGCCGGCTGGCATTGGGTTAGTGTAGTGATTGGGATTTGCTGTACTAGTAAAGCTGAAAACTGTTCGAATGTGGCGCCATTTTCTTGGCCATAAGCAGCAGCAGCCGGAGGCGATTCAGCCGCCGTCTCCATGTCCATGCCCATACACATGTCCATGTCCATGTCCACGTCCATGTCCTCGTTCGCATACATGTCCTTCGGTTGTGTTTCGTTCGCCCACGTTGTTTATTTTATTTAGAATTTTAATTCCAATGAAATTGGTTTACGATTCGCGCGTTTGCTATCAGAGTCAGAGCAGCTGGCAGCTAACCACAGAGATATACCATATGTACATCCTTGCATCGCCGTATTTGACTAGTTGATTTAAGTTCTTGTAAATGCATTTTTCCTTATTCAATTAATAAAAGATTTGCCATTCGATTGACACTGTCGGGCAAATACATTTTCATACAGTACAGCTCGGATTGACATTGGGATTATAGAGAGTGGGGCGGATGAGCGAGAAATTGAGAAGCAAATCAAATGAATATCTTAGTATGCTGAAATGGAATTATTAATTAGCTGTCAATTAGTTTATGGGGTTAAGTCAACTATATATAACTTACACATACAAATCTCAAGCAATTCGCATCAACCTGTTTCAACTGAGCTGAGAGTCAGCCATATACATATGTATATATGTATATCCATGGATAAAGCACATAAATTGAAGCTGAACCCGTTTCTTTTTCGTTTTTTTTGATGGCCCGCAGCAATTTATGCGCTGCCTTTCGTATGAAAATCTGTAAAATATATACGCTTCCTTCCACACATAATAAGTACACTGCAGCCTATTCATAATTCATGGCCTGTCCCAATTCGGGAAAGTAACGCTGCCATTATGAATTCTTTAGCACCTGCGGGCTCAGTTAAAAAATAAGAAGAAAAAAAAGAAACACCAAAAGAAATTTCTGGCTGCTGTAAATAAAAAAGCGTATCGCAAGAAGAGAGACAAAAGGCAGAGGCCAATGTCAATAGGTTTCAAATTAAACTTTAAATGAAGATACGCCCCTTAAAAAACGCCTACGTCTCGCTCTTTTCTCCACTCTCGTTCTTTTCATCGTACTCTTTGCTTCTTCTTAGTTTTTTGGCTTGGGAGTCGCCCAAAGGCAAGCATTTAAATTAGTCGCTGAAGTGGGCTGCGGTCCAGACGTAAAAGCCATGAAAACAAGGACACTGAACTCAAAACGCGGTTCTTTAATAACCAAATTCGGCATTCAGCTATGACCTTTCTTTTGTGGTATACCCTGTAGCTATTTAAAACGGATGGCAAGGGTAGTTTGACGTTGTGCAATGCATGTTTCTGGCTGATGCAGATGTCCTTGATCACATAAGGTATAGATATTCAGTAAACAATAACAGGCTATATATACAAACCATTTTGATTTAAGACTTCCAAGACTTCCCACTACTTTGTCAAAACTCATCCGATTTTCGTTCCAAAAGGTAGTTTTGATCATATTTTGATCTCTGCATCTATTCTTCATTTAAATCTGAAGCACTCTTGAATTTTCGATATTCTATGAGACACAAGCCAATAAAAACCCTAGATAGTCCATAAAAATACCTTTCAAGCCTAATACTCCCATAACTTGGTCAAAACTCATCCGATTTTCGATACCGAGGCAGTTTTGATCATTGATTAACCTCCATATTAGTTCTGCATATAAATCTGAAACATTTCAAAATTTCGAATTTCCTGTTAAAGTTCTAGACTTGATAAGTCCCTGACATGCCCTTCCCAGCTTTTAAATTCCCATAACTAGGGTGTCTTGGGCATTTTCAGAGCTCCGTACAGGGCAACTCGTAGTCATGGACTCTGAACAAACTGGCTTGAAGCATTGGCGTTCATTTTATTTGCATACTCCCTGGCGCACTGAAATACATATAGCGGTGTCCCGAGTCCACCCCCATTTGTGTCTAGGCACTGATCCTTGCTACGTGCAGCCAATTCGATGACTCTAATCGTTGCTTGAATGCGCGGCACGTTCGGCTGCAGTCTCCAGCCGGTTGCATTTGCAATTAGATCGACCACTGGGATTGCCACTGACTGCAGTCGAGGATTTGCAGTGATTTTTGCGCTGCTCAAACAGCTAAACGGCGTTGGCAGCTGCCAGGACGCAGAGCAGGAAGGAGTAGAAGGTATGAGGCTTGAATACACACACACAAACCAGCTGGTCAGACATTTTTGTAGCCAAATGTGCGCTGGCAGCAAATGCTGCGACAGTTTTTATGACGTCTGGTTGGCGTTTTGGCAATGCCACCTTTAAGGCGTCGTCGCATCGTCCAAATCAACGTCACGTAGCAAATACAACAAGCATAAACGCTTCGCACGACTTGACGAATAGTTTTGCTGACTGCTGCACAACAACTTTTGCGACTATACTACTTGTGTAGTTCCTGCAGATATACCCCAATATCCCTCCGACCCTCTACTCGACGCAAGCTTCGGTTCAGCTACGTGCCAGCTCTGGTTACAAGTTCAAAGCAATCGATGGGCGGCTAAGGTGGCAAGGTCATGGGGGTCAGATTGTGCGGGCTGTCAGACAGGATGAATGGGCAATTGGCCAATGGAACAGCTAGCTTGCATTTCATATGTGCCTGACCACGTTGCCCACCATCACCAAAAAGCTCAAAATGTTTGCATCAAATGCTAATCAAGAGAGTCTATACGATATATAGATGTGTATATGTGCTTTACCAGCGGCTTTAGCCAGGTCAGAAATGTGCTGCTTTAAATTTGAAAACGAAGAACTTAAAGTGTCAGTTTTTCACACTTTTTCCAGGGGCGGATTTGCTTAATAAGGGAAAGAAGTGCTTATTAGTTTTTATAAGTTTGAATTTGAAATCAAATATTAAACTAATATATTCTTCATTATATTTTATCTGTTGTCTTTGAAAGTATGTTTAAATTAGTCTGGGTGAGGGGCATAAAAACAGTGTTCAATAGATTTCCTTTCCTTTCCTACTTTCCACCATTGTAGGTGGAATTCACCAAAGTGAGTGAATTTCATTTATGATAAGTACTTCAATTTAACCAAATAGCTTTTACTAATCAGCAAATATTTAACTATTTTAAAACTACTCATCTACTTCAAGGATCATAAAAATATTATTCAACAGATTTCCACTTACTTTCCACCATTGTAGGTGGAATTCACCAAAGTGAATTATTTTCATGTAGGATAAATACTGTAATTCAGCCAACTAGCTTTTACTAATCAGTACATTTTTATCTATTTTAATACAAATCTTCTACATCAAAAAGCATAAAAATACTATTCAACAGATTTCCACCATTGTAGGTGGAATTCACCAAAGTGAATTAATTTCATGTAGGATAACTACTGTAATTCAGCCAACTAGCTTTTACTAATCAGTACTTTTTTCTATATTTTAAAACAACTCTTCTACATCAAAAAGCATAAAAATACTATTCAACAGATTTCCACCTACTTTCCACCATTGTAGGTGGAATTCACCAAAGTGAGTGAATTTCATGTAGGATAACTACTGTAATTTAGCCAACTAGCTTTTATTTAACAGTACATTTGTATCTATTTTAAAACCACTCTTCTATTTCAAAGCAATAGGAAGTATGTTTGCCAAATGCATTGCCAAATTCACTCTACGAAAGTCACACATACAAGAAAAGAAGAAATAAATACCTCATCCGACATTTCTACAACTTCCTTTGGCACTAAAGTATTTGCTGCTTTTGCATGTTGCTTTTCTTTAAATGCCAAAGCTTAGGCATTTCCTCTGAATACCAGCAAACCAAAAAACCAAAACACTAGATGGATTTGCGAATTCATTCGCAATTTGAACTTTAAAGCCAAGCGCTGCAGTCGATTGACCAGTGATTTTTGTGTTTTTACTTGGGTTTTGTGCTTTTTTCTGTCTGTCTGTCTGTCGGTCTGTCGTTTTTGTCATTTTTGCTGGCAAAAGCCAAAGTTCGACATTTGTCTTTTCGATTGCTGTTAATGTCATGCCCAGTATTAAGACTACGTGTCCGAGTGTATGGACATCAACGCTGAATGATGCCTGCCTGCCTGTCTGGCCATTTTTCTTCTGCTTCTTCTTCTTGCTGTTGCACTTGCAACTTGCAACTTGCAACCCGCACCCGCACCACTCCCTGTTTGTCTAAGCACCGTGCGTTTTGGTGCTGTGAGTGTCTGTTCATTGGTTTGTTTCACTTCAATCAGTTGTCGGTCGACTGCTTTCGTTAAGTGCCATCTTTGCATGTTGCGTCTGTCAACTACTGCCCCCCCCCTTTGCCCCACTCTACCCCACCTTAACCCCACTGCTCTGCCTGCATGTCCAACTGTCAGCTGGCAAGAGCACGCAATGCACTCACCTCTCTCTCTCTCTCTATCTATCTCTATCTATCTCTGTCTCTGTCTAAGTTCGTATACCGTTTGGGTCTGTGTCAGTGCCATGATTTGGACTTTTGATTACTTGATTACGTTTGCCATGCGTTTCCTCTCAGTCAATCCCTCCATCTTGTATCTGTGTGTGTGTGTGTGTGTTCTGGTTTTCGTCTTCCGTTCCGTTTTGGCAACGCTTGTCACTCGGCGGCTTCGTCAATGATTTAAATGGAGGTCAAGCCGACTGCTCTGATTGACGCAGTGCCATTAAAGCGGCCTCATATTCTTCTTCTGCTTCTTCGGTTTGTCGTTGCCACATCTGTCCTGTCCAAGCATCCAAGCTGTTGGCCAAAATGTAATTTGCACATTGATTACACCAAGTAAATGAGTTGCGCTGCAATTTAATGCGTAAATGAAGTGTAACCGATCGGCAATTTGTTGATAGTTTTGCTCGCACTTGCAGCTGCGTTCTCAATGAAATTGAGTTAGTTGGCTTCCATTGACTCGAACTTAAGAACACAAAGCTATGAATGGGAAAAATATATATAAGAAACAAGTGGGGAAGGATTATCTTCGGCGTGCCGAAGATTTTATGCTCTTTTCGAGTCTATGGATAGATTACACTAGCTTATATACTAGCTACATTTGAGTATTGTCCGTTTTTGACAATCTCATATTTTTACTTTTATCCGAAAAAAGGATGAACTCCTTACTGTTTTTTGGAAATTTTTTTTTTCAAAAATAGAATCGCGAAATTTAATTTTTTTTATCTTTTTTTCGAAAAAAGGATGAATAGGGGTTTTCTTTGCTTTATTCTGATTGTACAAAGTTGACTATGATTAAAGTGTTCCCAAATTGTGGACTAATTTCAAATTTTGATATGATCTGATGTCAATTTTTCTTTTAAAAAGTATTAAAATGGTTTGAGGTGTGAAACTTTGACTACAATCTACTGAAGTCTTTTAACCTGTCCCCAACAGCCGCCCCTTAAAATGTCTCTAGTATCCGCCGGCTAAATCGCTCACCTGATAAAATATGTGTATAAATCAGTCAATACACCCTGACTAGCAATTTTCAACACTTGCCTATTAAAAACTTGAACGTTTTGCGCTTCGTTTTGTTGACTTTAGCTTTGGGGCAGTGCCTTTCACTGCACCCCCAAACCCCCCCCCCTGTCAGAGTCACCTTTCCAAAAAAAGGAGAAAAAAACACCTTTATGTCGGCACCATTAATTGCCCGCTTCATGTTGTTTATTCTTGGTATTTTAAACAAAATAATTCATAAATTAATTTCAACATGTTGGCGCATACTAAAAAAGGAACGAAAAATACAAAACACGTTACAAGAAATATGTAAAATTGGTCGAGTCAGCGTTTAAGCGTTTATGAAAAATCACCTCATAAATTTACAACAACGTGAACACAACAATTATTTTCCAAGTGCGGGGCAAAGTAATTGCAATATGTTTCACCAGGATACGAGGAGCGTAATAAAACCAGGAACATGTTGACGTCCATGTTGCTTACGTGACTGACGCCGCAAAAAGAGCAGCCAAAATGGAAAACCAAAATAAAATCAAAATTTATTTACTCAACCATTTTGGCAGCCTTTTTGTTAACAACTTATCAAAATTATGACAAAATTGCTTGCCAATGCCACACATTCAGAACGCTCATAAAGCGTTGACGGGTTAAGGTTAAACTATGACAGCGAGGTTAGCCAACAAAGTTTTAAAAGCCTCTTCTCAGTTATTAAGGTTGACATGACCAATAGCTGATGGTCTGCTGGGACAGGAAAAGTTGGTCTCTTTTTGGAAAAGTTCGTATTTTAAAAAGTCTGAGTAAATTTAATTTAATAATAATGAATAGGCTTAATAATAACAACAATTTTCTTATTTACAGCATTAAATTTATAAATTATATATTAAAAGTATATAGCAGAGGACTTAATCACAGTCATTTCAATTTAGAATATTTTATTTGCAATCCCTTGATAATTTAAATTTAATTTTCTGTTTCGACTGTCACTAATCGACAATAAATAAATAAAATAAAAATGTTAATTAACAAACTATTAAAAAAATATATATATTAAATTGCAATAAGATATAAAAATAAAATAAAAATAAAAAAAATGTTGGTCAGCAAGAAAATCAATAAAAATAAAAATAAATACTAAAATCATATATTATAATAAATTAATAACTGTGCTTAGAATTATGTTTGATATAATGAAATTTGGTTTTTATATTTTGGATAACTATTGAATGTACGCTATGTTAGCAATGACTTGAATTTACGATTGCTTTGGAATAGGTTTATTTGCAAAGGCTTTCCGGTGCAACTTTAAGAGCACACCTCGCAGCAAAACGAGTCGTCTTTCGCCGCCGCAGCTGATTGGCATTCAAGCACTTCATTACTGCAATTGCCCCATCGGAACTCGCCTCTGCCGCTGCCTGTGTCCGCTGCTGTTCAGACTGAAAGCCGCGAATTGAAATTTCACGCAAGTTAAACGCAGTGGGAGCAGCAGCTAAAGGCCAGCAGGATCAAAAGGGACGGATAGCAGCAGCAGCAGCAGCAGCAGCAGCAGGGCTGCCTTCGATTGTAGAGCAATTTAAATGTCGGCCATCGTCTGGGCGCGGACATGCTCCCGTTTCTCATTGTTGACCGCTGAGTGATGCAGCAAGTGTGCCCCCCCCCTACTGCCCCACCCTACCCCACTGCCGCCCTGGGTGCTGCTCGCCAGCGCGTCCTGTGTCCGGCCCCCTTGTTTTGGAGCCTGGGCCTGGAAACTGGCTCGCGTTTTCGCGCCGCGCAAGCCGATAATTTATTAAAGGCGATTATTATGGCCTGGTTCGAAGCAGCTCCCTGTCTGCTTGCCACTTGCGTGCTGTGGTAATTTACTGGCCTTTGTGGGGAAACAAGCTGGAGCCCCAGCGATTGGACCTTACACTCTAGGGTCTGTTTTGGCTGCCATGCGTGATGTTGTATTTGCGGTATTTACATATATGAAATGTGTTAAATTGAGCACTTTTTGTTTTTGAGCGCAAGTTTGTTTTAGCGAACAAATTGCTGACCTTACAGCCCCCCTAACCAACGTAAAACCCCCGCCTCACTCTTAAAGCACATCATGCTCAAATTATAGTTTCAACATTCCAGCAACTCAGAGCTTGCGCCATAATAATCGGGCGCCGATTTGATTAAAAAATCGCACAATCATCGCGCCGGACAAGGAGTAGGCAACAAAAGCTAAAAGCGAGAGCCGGGAGGCGGTAGGCGGTAGGCGTGGCTGAAGGGTCCACAAAGGCCCCTCAAGTCTGCAAAGGGGTCCTTCACTCACTTGGCTAGCTGGCTGGCTGGCTAAATCAACTAACTAATGAAAAATTTGCATATCCACATGCTCAAGAGTGTTGAGAGGGCAAAGTTGAGCTCGATTTTGATTTGATGTGGGCGTGGCCGCGCCCATTCAGAGTGCATTCAACTGGGAATTTTCGCAGCACATTTGTTGCCTTGTTGCTTTGTAAATGCTCCGAGTGTGTGTGTGTGTGTGTGTGTGTGTGTGTGTGTGTGTGTAAGTGTGTGTGTTGGTGTTGGTTTTTCGTTGAAATGCGGCATGTGGAAATTTAATCGCCATTTATTTCACTTGTTAAAATGCTTTTGTTCAAGATCTGGAGCACAGACGGCAAAACTGCAATTTAAAGTGCAATAATAGAGAATATTTATAGTATACAGACTATGTTTGTATATATATATATACAGATATATATATATACGTACGTGTAGCATATGCATTTAATTGGAGCACTGTGTGCGCTGTAAATGGCAAAAAACGTGGCAGTTGAGTATTCGGTTTTAAATTGATTGCTGACATTCAAAGAACAACGCCGACTGACGGACAAAAATGCTTAACATGATATTTTACTTTATAGATGGCAGACAAGGAAGATAAAAAGAATTTCTGATAGGCATTTTCCAGATTATTAAGTAGAAATGTTTAAAAATGTTCTCAATTTTATAGGATTTACAATCATCACAATGATTTTTATAACAGAAAATTTAAAGTTATTTTTTTATGAAATTTTTCTTGTTTTTAATGCATATGAAAATTAACATTTCTGCATTTAATTTGCTTTTAAATAATTATCTATATTTTCTTTTATATTTTACTTGAATAAGATTTAAATTTAACGTAATCTGTAAATTTTTAAGTATACGTCATACATACAAGCTTATATTATATAATCTTCTGCTCAAAATTCTTGTCAATATAATTTAGCTATTATTCTACTTGAAATGCTCCTAAAATAGCTCAAATACTTACAAGAGCAACCATAATTTTAAAATGAGCCTTAACTGGTTCTGTTTTCGTTTTGCACATCCCTTAAGGGACTTACCTCGACTAGCTTGTCAATTTCTGTTGATTTGGCCAATCCGCCAACTTTGCCGCCTTTGGCGGCCTTCATTTTGAGCACTTGGTTTTACGGCCCACAAAATTTCACGCAGCTTGGCAGCTTGGGAGATTGGTAGCTTGGAAGCTTGGCGACTCCCAACGGAACTGCCCAATTTGACAGGCGGCTGTGGGACGCACAAATTGAAGACATGTGCTGAATTTTATGGCTTTTAAATAACAAGCCATAAAAGCCGGGGTCCTTGCCAGGCACAACACAGCACAAAGGAAAGGAGTCAACAAACCGGAAATTGTCAGAGGAATCAAACTACTTAAAACGAAAAGCGAAATGCGAAATGAAAACGAAAACATTTCTTTATTTAAAAATAGAGAGATACAATTTTATGCGCATTTCTCTTGCTGTTGCCGTTTCTGTTTCTGTTTCATTTTTTTTCTCTTTTCATTTTCGTTTTTGTTTATTTCGACGCGACGCTGACCTCGCAGTTTTTTACGCATGTTGTTTTATGAAAGGAACTGTTTGGGGCCATATAATGAATGTGCCTGCTGCGACGCAACGCGTTGGTTAAAATTACAAGTGTCCAGGGAATTTGTGTTGGTTTGCCGGCTGCGTTAACTTGGCCACAGGGTCAGCGTGGCACTGGTGCCAAAAGCGGCCAAGAATGAAGAATATGTAATGGCAACAAACGAAACGAAACGCAAAATGTTTTTATCTCTTTGAGTTAAAGGCACAACGCTGAATGAACTTCACAAGTGCACAAAGCGGAAGAGGAAGTGGACGAGCAGAGGAGTGCAGAGGAGTGGGTAGGAGCGAGTACAGCAGACCAAGCAGGACAGCGGGTAACCGAGCAGCAAATGCTGTTTACACTCTGCTAAAAAAAAAGAAATGGAAACAAAACGAGACCCTCTGCCTTGCCTTGGTCAATGCAAGTGAAAGAAAGCAAATAAAAGGGCGACAACAAAACGAATTCCGATAGCCAAGTTAAATGCTTGCAGTGATAATGACCAGAGAGAGAGAGGGTGGCAGAGTAGGTGAGAGAGATAGCGCACCAAACAACTGAAAAGCCAGTGGCAGAGCAGTAAAAGCATTTAGATTTCACTTAAAAGAAACTAAAAATGCAAAACGAACTCGCTCCAATGCCCGTAATGGCAACCAGCACGGAAAATACGAAGGTGCAAAACCAGCAAGGCGAATTCTTCCTTTTACTGGCGTCCTGGTCAGCACAATGGGTACCCCTAGGTTTGGGGGTATGGGGGCTGCAAGTGGTTGCGGTTCTGGGCGCAAAAAGCGTGCCCCACAATTAGAGCAGCTGAAAAGTGAGCTAGGTAAAAGGCTTGCAATCTTCTTTAATTGTTGATGTGCGGCACACAGCGGGGGCATTAGGTGTAGGTAGGGAGCGTCTACAGTACAGTAAAAGTCGGTTGTTCGGTTTCTATTTTTTGTGTTCTTTTCGTTTTGGTCAAAAAGTTGCACCTCAATTAAGTCGAAAGTCTCGAAGCAGGCAACGGCCAAAGGGAATGTAATATAAGTATGGGGGTGGCAAAAATTGTTTGTTGCATGAGTTGCAGCAATTGTGATATGGGATTATGTCTGGCATAAACGAGTTCAATTTCACTTGAAGTCATTATTCATATTTCACTGCAAATAGCAGCTGGCATTTAGTATAGACTATTAATAAAGTTTTGCTCTTTGATTTGTTCGATTTGTTTGCTAATTTGAGCACTAGGCGTATAAGTATTGCCTGCATTTAAGATGTAATGAATGTTAATATCAGCTTAATTCAGCTCTTTAGAGCATAACTGAGCAACTGTCAAAATACTGTGGGTAAACTAGCGTTTGGGAGTTTAATCCAATACGTATACGCAATATTTATAAACAACATTTGGAAATCTTTTCTTTTTTTGCATAATACAATATTTTTGGTAAAATAAAATAGGGAATATTTTCTTTAATCAAATATGTATAATTTTGTGTCTTAGTATATATGTATATATTTTAATTATAGAATAATATTTATACTTTTTTAATTGGAAATTTGAAGCTTTATATATTTAAATAGTTATATATCTTTAACGCTTCATTGATTAACCCACTGAACTTTTTAGTTCTTTTTCACTATCTCATTGCATTAGCTTAACTTCTGTTCTGATTTTAAGCCTCTTTCTCTCTCTCTCTCTCTCAAGCCTTTCGTCATACGCTTGCTTTGACAATCTGTCGATATAACCGATAATCGTCAGCTCTAAATCCAGCATAAATCACTGTCTCTTCCGTCCATCCACTAACGCGATTTATTTAGTTTTGCTATCAGGTTTTTTTTGCTGCTGTTCTTGTTGTTCTATTTTTCCGCACGCCTCATAGTTGCTGTTGTTGTTGGTGGGGGAAAAAGTGCAGGGGCATAGTGTGACAAAATCACTTGAGCCGGCTTAACGAGGCTTGTAATTGAATTATGCGATTTTATTGTGATTATTTCAGAGCTCATGGCTTCACAAAACAGACAGGGAGTTCGTGAAGTTGTCGTCTCCTGAGTAATGAGATACGTAAAAGTTATTTAAACTTTTAAATCCGCGCCGCTGCCTTTTACTTTTCGTATTCGCTCATTTTGCGCGCTTTCCCGACCGTTTTCCCGACCGCCTCGCTACACTTTTCCACAGCCACATCCTAAACGTCCCGGAATGTCGGCTAGTTAAACGTTTGAAAAGTTTGCCAACTGAATCGCTGAAATGATTTGGAAAATTACAACAACCAGCAGACACAAGGAAATACAAATGAGTCGGCGTTGATGTTGACGTTATACAAGCCCTAACCCCATCCCATTCCCCCCGCTGCCGTATTCCCCAAATGTCGCAATCCCCTCTAGACTCTGGCGCCGGGCATTCGGTCGTGCATATTTCACATACCAAGGCAAAGAAAGGGTTGATTGGCATTTCTCGCAGAGTAAGCAAAAGCCTTTTTTTGCCTTGCTGTGTTTTTAGGGCCCAACACCTAACAGGCACCACAGCGGGGGGTTGGGGGGGCATTGGGGCTAGATTGTACCCGGCAAGTATTTCAGTTTTTTGGACTGATTGCAAGAACGAGTACGAGTACTCGTTCACTCTCACTCGAGCCTTTGTCTCTGGCCTTGTGGGTGTTTATTTGAGCAGCATTTCTCTCAGTACTCTGCCTCTGTCTATGCCTGTGAAAATTCATTTGTATTTGGGAAAATCCCCTTTTGATGAACTCAACGTTTTTCGTGTTTGTCTGCATTTTTTCGGATAGTCTTCGTTCCCCCATTCGCCATAACTCTTTCCCCCCCAGCTGGCGTCTAATGCGATTGCTAAAAATATTGTACGATACTATGTACTTTGAGAGACGCCAGCAAAGCCGCCTTTGATTAGCAGCGGCAGCAACTGCAAAAACAGGAAATATTTCTCCGGCTGAAATCTGCACGTGTTCAGACTAGCTAGACAGACTGTCTAGGCATTGCAACTCGATTATGGCGAGGAAGGAGTTTAGTCATGAGCTTAAAGTTGAAAGGCAAACTTTTGTGAGAAATATTGAAAATGGTTTTTCATTGCTTGAAGAGACATTATTTTTAGTGTTGAGCTAAGTTGTAACATCTTCTCAAGATGTTGGTTTTGTTTTTATTAAGAACCAGAAACTCAAACGTAAAAACAAATAGCTTAAGTCATTGAAAGCATAAACTCGTTGAGAATTACAAGCTGAGTTTACTTGATGTATTTTTGTGATTTTCAAGAAATTTTTCTACTTTTCCAAGAGCACCACAAATATTCATGATATATTTAGATGCTTCACTTTTTTCCAATTAACTGCTATTCAGAGTAAAGAAAAATGTGTGCTGCCCATAAATAGCTATTTTTCGCAATTGATGTCTTAGCAGCTCCTTCTAAAAGCACTGATTGCCCTGCGTGATTTTCACACGACTCGCTCGTGTCTGTGGCGCAATAAATTATTATTGTAATGTAGATTTGTGCGAGCTGCCAGCGGCGTCCAGTATCCAACTGCCAACAGCCACCTGCCAGTTGGCTGCCCCAAGAACCTGCCCAATTAGCGTCTTACTTTGTGTTTCGACTACTCCTGGAAATGTCCATAATTGCAGCAAGGCCCTTGAAAAACTTTAATTGCTCTTTGGGTGTTGTGGGAGGCGGAACTGGCCGAAAACCGATTTGTTTGATTTATGGGTCTGGCATTTATAAGCGCTTTGTGTGTGCGCCAAGGAGCCCCATTCACGATTCACGATTCACCCACACTCCACGATATGTACTTATAATGCTCACTTATAGTGGCGAAATTGAATCAATAAAGCATGCATAAAAAGTTGGCGAAAATAAATTATTATATTTCGCCCCTTTCAGTTGCAATTAATGTCAGACACACACAGACGATGGGGACGAGGACGACAGCGAGGACAAGGACGATGGGTAGAATAAAAAACAATAAAAGCGAATTACATTAAAATTACACAATCAGCAAAAAGCAGCAGCAGCAGAAATGGAAACCTTGTTACGCTGCATGGGGAAACAAAAAGCGAAATGATTGCACAGTAAGTGACAGCGGGGGGCGATTACACTGGGCAACAGGTTGTTGAACCAATTGAAAACGTTGTTAAACGAGTTTTAATTAGACAGCGAAAGCTGCAGTCCAAGCCCAAGCCCAAGCCGAAGTTGGCCAAATGAAACAATGGGTATATATATACATATATACTATATAGAGCAATCCAAGGTAATTTCAAATCATGAGCACAGCACAAATGGCATACTAATTAGATGTGGCCGGGGACAAGGACTTGAACGCGAATGATGTGCGAAAAGTGTGAATGATGTATTAGTGGTTGTATCCCCCTTCCCCCCCCTCCCCACTCAACACCCACACTTTTAAGAGCACATCAAAATCAAATCGGAATTGCAGCAAAAGAAGTTCGCTTAATTACTTTCTTTGCGAATTAGCAGTGCGGAAATAACGAGGAAATGAAGATAGAGAATAAGAGAGAGCAGAGAGGAGAGCTGGACTTGGGGGACATAATGCTGGGATGTGCAAAAGCTTTTGCTATGGCGATTAAGGAACTATAAAGAAATTGGCACGTAATCAGCTAAAGCTGCAAACAGTATGAGCAGAATTCCATTAACTGAATTGCTTTGGGCTGATTTTGCCAGAGCTTATTAACTCAAATTGTGATCAAGTGCTAACGATGAGGCGGCAAAATGAGCTTATGCTGGTAAAAGTGACAAGTGTTGAAAATATAAAAAATAGGTATTAAATATTAATAGATGATAAGATATAATAATTTTCTGGAAAACATTGAAGCATTCATAGAAAATCTCAAGAGGCTGATCGATACGATAATAAATAAATTGTAGGTATAAAATAATCATAAACAAGTATTTAAACTGTGAGTAAATAAATATATTTATTTTCAAATGATTCTTTAAAAGAGTCAATTCCATAATTTAAAAGAAATATATAAATAAAATAGAATAAACCTTTTAATAAAATAAAATTTAATATAAATGAAATAAATATATTTATTTTCAAATTATTCTTTAATGGATTTAATTCTCTATTTTAGAAAAAATATTTTTATTTTCATAATTTTTTCAGTAATTTTATTTATTTACTCTTAATGTTTTTTAAAATAAATATTTGAGGTCACTGAGAATAAGTGCAAGTAAAGACATTTTTCTTACATAACTCGTTTAATTCCATTTAAGAGACTCAATTACATATTTAAAAAAGTAAAAATATATAAATAAATAAATAAATAATAATAATTATTTGATGCCACTGAACGATTAGTTCAAGTAGGGACATTTTTCTCTTTAACTCTTTTAAGCTTTAACTTAACTCTTTTAAATATTAAAATTTCGGTTTAAATAATTAAACAATATATCATATTATGAAAAACCTGATTTTCAAGCACTCAATGAATAATTAAAATTAAATTGAAGTAATTTGACATGCATAAATCATGAGGCCAGACGGAAGTTAATGAAGTCATCAGGCCAGGAGAGGCGACACCTTTAGCTGACCATATGCAACGACGGTTACAGTTAGCCACGTTTTCGTCATCGAGTGTGTCCACAGTTGTCGCCTGTGGTGGCCTCTGCGTCGTCGTCGCCCACCAGACAGTTGTGCCAACTGTTTGGGATTGATTGAGCGTAACCTCGACGCATTTCTCATTGTCGAGGCGAATTGCTGAAATTTCTTGGCGTTCTCGCTGTGTTAAATTGCTCGCATTGCCAACGACTGAAACTTCACTGCCCCATGTCGAAGCCAGAACAGGCAGCGATACATGCTCTCTCTCTGTCTCTCTCGCTCTCTTCCATCCTCTTCTGTTGGCCAGCTGCTGCTGGCGGTGACTTTTGAGCATTTCAGTGGCTAGTGGCTAGTGGCTGGTTGGCTGTTTGCCTGTTTGGCTGGTGTCCAGTGGGTTCCCGTTCCCATTCCCGATCCCGTTCGCGTTGCTTGTCAGCTCGCTGACAGTGGAATTGATTTAATGCTTTTTTGTGCGGCCCCATCCACACACACACACACATACACACACATACACAGACACAGGTCTCACTTAATTGGCCCCCACTTTGGCGGTGTTTATTCATGCGTTACTGCTTGTCCACGTTTTTTGTGCCGCTTGCAAACGAAACATTTTAATTATGGCCAAGCGAGAGAGGCTGATATCAACAATCGAAGCAGCAAAAAAATGATAAGCGCATAATTGCCTTCAATTAAGTGAGAGCCACTGAGGGTGAGCGGACAAAAGCAAAACTGGACACCTTGAAGCGCTGCCTGTCACTGAATCTCTACTTAATTGAGCAACTAGATCAGCTAGTTAGCTCCCAAGCTCACAACAAAATTGTGGATAATTGACGGCTGAATGTTGCTTTAAGTGCGCCTAATGGCAATTAAGCCAAATATTTGCTTTAATAGTCTAACTTAATTTGCGTGCTTTTGAGCCTGCTAGAAAGCTGGCAAAACGGTTTATGAATTATTGCAGCTTGCTGTTTATTTCAGTTTTGCGAATGATTATATTAAAATATTATTCAATTATGGAATTTAATTATTATTTGATTTGAATCATTTGCAAAAGTAGATGCTAGCTAATTATATTTATATATATAGTAGTAGTGGTTGTTGTTACATCTAATGGAAATTCGTATATATCTTGCTATCTGTCTCTTTCTTTGGCTGACTTTCTCATTAGTCAGCTCTATATCTCTCTCTCATCCTCTCTCTCTCTGTCTGTCGCTCTAGCTCTAACTCTCTGCCTCTGTTTCCCTGTATCTTTCTCTCTATCTCTCTATATATATATATATATCTCTACTGTCTTTCATTGTCCTTACTTCCTCTGAAGTTCCTCTTGTCTCAGTCCATATTTCTCTCTATTTGCCTCTCCCTCTTTCTTTCTCTCCAGATCTAGCTGTCTCTCTTTCACTCTCTCTCTCTCTCTCTCTACTAACATGCATTTTCCTTACTCTCTCTGAAGTTCCTCTGTATATATCTCTCAATTTATCTCTATATCTCTATCTTTCTCTCTAGCTCTAGTTGTCTCGCTTTCTTTCTTTCTCTCTCTCTCTCTCCCCTCTCTCTCTCTCTCTCTCTCTCTACTGTCTTTCATTGTGCTTACTCCCTCTGAAGTTCCTCTAGTTTCCGCCTATATTTCACCCTATTTGCCTCTCTCTCTCCCCCTCGCCAATTAGCAACCCAATGTTGTACAACTAATCCGATATGCGAATGACTAAAAAAAAAAGATCGTCATCAATTATTTCAATCGAATATTTTCATTTAATAAAATCAAACACGAGAAGCCAAGAACCAGTAACCAGATTTCCCGCTGGGCCGAATGTCGATTGATTTGAGGCATGTAAAAGTGGGGAATGTGTCGCTTGTGACTGTCTGTCTGTCTGACGCTTTTCAGTTTCGTTCACTCGTTGCTATAATGGAATTTGCAACACTCGGTGATTTCGTTTTTTTTTTATGTGCTTAAATTGAAACATTTATTTATAAACAGTACCAGGGCAGAAGTCTGGGCATATCAAAAATGCGAGAGCATTTCAATCAACAAATCAAAAAAGCCCAGCACAAAAGTATTTCATGCAAATTGCGAACGCTTGTGCACAGCTTTTCCTCACACCCACACACCCACACACTCGTACACACCCACACAGGCGCACACACAGGCACACCCACATATTTTTTTCTGCCAGCATTTAGCGCTCTTTGTGATTTATTTGCTGCCCAGAAAAACTATAAAGCGAGTAGCGCTTGAAATGTGTTTTTCCTTATATTTTTGCAGCAGCAGCAATTTTTTGTTGTTGTTTTAATTAAAAGTGAACTTTAATCGGAAATTGACAAACGCATCTGGACTTTAATGGCTCTCCGCAGATGCGATGGCCGTCCAGGACCGTCCAGGACGTTCGAACATTTAAGTGATTTCATGTTTTTTGGGACAGAATACAACGGCTGGACAAATATAAACCCGGGGGCCCCCACAATTGGTTTTCCATCAAACAAATTGAAACACTCGGTTTGCTTGGCTCTTGTGCACTGCTTGGCTTTGCCAGCCACACTTCGACTGCACTTAACTTAAAAACGTTTCATTTTATATGGTTTTACCGCACAGCAACACACCCGCCTCTGGGCCCCCAGGGGGGCAAATTTCACTTCGGGTCGACGTTGCGCCATAAAGTATGCAACTTCATTGATAACATTTATTTCAAATGCACTCAAAAACCACTCAATAGTATGAAATTTGTTGCAGTTTACCTGCACACAACTCACACACAGAGAGAGAGACAGAGAGACAGAGAGAGAATCATCACACACACACACACACACACTTAAAGCCTGGTCTCTTGGGCCCACAATGACGCGTGCTCATATCGCATATCGTCCAAGCCCGGCAAATGAGCATACATCGAATATTTGCTAGTGTGTGTGTGTGTGTGTGTGTGTGTGTGTTAGTGTCTGAGTTGGGGTTTATATTAAAAATAGTTCTTTATTATATTTCCCACATGCTTTGCATGTCTGCTGCCCCAGTGTGTGTGTGTGTGTGTGTGTTTTGTCCCTACAACAACAATATATCCTGCTTTTATGTTGCATAAATTGTATTGAAGTGCGCACATTCATTTCCCGTTCAATTTGTGTGCATAAAAGTTTGCACATAAATTTTACACTGGCAAGCACAATAAACAGCATACGATTCCAACGATTTCATTGCCTAATGATTGTATGTGTATATTACTAACCGAAAATTCGATGTCCAATTTCCGTTGTCTATTTATAGCAATTCTCAACTAGCCAAGTTTTTGTCTTTTCATTTATCATTTGATTTATTTATCTATTTACATTTATCTAATGCAAATGAGTTTCAATTCGATTTAGATTCTTTATGCCTTATTTCTATATGCCTTATGTTCGGACTCAAGTCAAAGCATATTTAATTATATTCTGCTTGCCAGCAATTAGGTTTAATTTAAGATACAGAAAATATGCAATTTGCATTCAAGTTTTTTTTTGCAAATAATTATTTTGCATGGATAAACATATTTAGAATATTGTAAATAAGAGCAGCCTGCATACAAATGACATTAAATTTAAATTCACATTTATTTGGTTCACACCTTGCATTATTTTTTTGTTGCATAAATTCTGTAAAGCGTGAAAAATATTTAGGCACATATTTTAAATATATTTAAAATGCATTTAACTGGCAGATTATGAGTAAAACATATATTATTATGCACTAAAATCATTGCAAGCATTTTGTTTAACTTTAATCCTCAGCTTTAGCAATTTTTATAAATTACCAACACATATTAAACTCTTTGTTCAATTGAATATTAAACGACCCTGTGCTATATTCAAATATATATATATGTATATATTCGTTATGGCATTAGCATACAATATGTCAGTTATGTTAGTAATGTTTTGGTCTGGGCCTGGCTGATGTGAATTTGGTCATGTTTCGACATATAAACCTGTGTTCTTATATGGAAAAATTTGCATATGTGTGTGTATTTGTGTGTTGAATAGCTAAAATATGGCCAGTTGGCTTGTTAGGGTCGATTTTTGCATAAATTAGTAACAGACAGAGAGGGAAAGCTGCTGCTGCTGCTGTTGCTGTGGGAAACTACAAATTAGGTTACATCGTCAATGTTGTGGAAAGTAAAATAAATAAACCAAAATGGGCAAGACACTAAGTACACACACACACACACACACACAACACTTATGTGTGTGTGCCTCTCTGCTTTAAACACATTTGCTTATTATAAAAGGGATCTGACCTAAATTTTCGGACGACACATGCAAAAGTGCAATTTCATTTTGCAGCAAACGAATTAATAGCATAAGGCCAAAAACAATGAAAGCCAACACAGATAACAAATTACTTGCTATGAATAATAATCAAGTGGCAGTACGTATAACTAACAGTGTTCATGGACACGCCCATGGCACCCCCAGCCCAAAAACTGGGGAGTACGTAATGAATTTCAGATGACAATGACGACAACGATGACAATGTTGACAAGCCGATGAGCATAAAAGATGCGCACAGCACTGAACAAGCGCAAACATAAGTAAATATATGTATAAGTTTTTAAATGTAAACATTCCAGCATTTGAAATCAATCACAAATTCGATTTAGAAGTATTTTCAGAAATTTAAATGATTTTATATTGAATTTAAATAAAGAAATTTTCCGAATTTAAAATCAATGCGTAAACATTTAGTTTTATATTTTATATAATATTAAAATTTGGTCATAAATATGTGTAGATAATATCCCAAAATTAGATAATAATATCTAAACCTTATGTTATAATAATAATAGCAAAGTTTTATCGGAACAAATTTAAGAAACTCTCTTTTAAATTGCAACGGAAAATCTCATTTAGATTAAATGCAAACAGCTCCCAAAAAGTATGCTACATAAAATTAAGCGAAATCCAGCAGATTACGCTAACGAGAACTTTGACATAAAAGTTAAAAATTGCCTTGGACGAGCTGAAACAATGAGCAAAATTTCATTACCGGACTATGGACGATTCATTGCGCCAGTGGATGGATGACTTTGGCGGAGCAGGAGCAGCAAAGTGCGGGCGGGAAACTTTGGCTGCAATCTTGACGACAATTGAAATGGAAAAGAAAACGAATGAAATGTGCTCGCTGTTGAGTGGGTACGACGACCCGAGTTTGCCCATTCCCATTCCCATTTGCATTTCCATGCCCATTCCCATTCCCATTCTTGGCTGCTCGCAAATTCTCATCGTTATTCTCGTTGTTGCGCTCGCTGTCAGCGCGGCTGTCAAGTTGTCGTCCTGCCTCTCATTTTGCTGCTGCTGCTGCTGTCTTTGCATTAAAAATATTATTCATTGCAATCACAAGGATTTGCAGAGAAATGTCCTGCATTGAGCCCTTCTCTGGGTATATATGTAGATGTCGCCGCTTTGTCTCGAACGGAATAAGCGGATAATGAAATAGTTGTGACACTATTTGGCAATGACAAAAAAACAAAAAAAATTAGCCAGGATATGACAAACGACAAGCGCCGAACGATAAGCTGCCAAAATAAACGACTAAAAGTTTTTCTTTGCAAATTTGGGTTTATTAAAATTGATGACAGTGCAAGACTAGTAAAAATAAAAGAGCAAAGTGTTAAATGGCAGATAAAAATAAAACTATTTTTAAACCATTCTCGTTTTGCTTAACGAGCAGTTCAATAATCTTCGCGTGCATTTTATCATGCACTAACTTAATTGCTGGCCGTTGCACTTAGTTAAATGCAGTAACTAGTCTGCTTATATTCGCAGTCATATTATTAAATCGACTGATAAGCAAATTTGCATTAAGAGTTTGCCACAGCAACAGCAACAACAGCAACAGCAACAATAACAAGGCAACTAATTGCCGTGAATTTCAACAGATATGCGACTAATGTGCAGTTGCCGCCTCCAAAGTGGCAATAAATGGAGAACACACGACGACAGCAGCAGCAGCAGCAGCAGCAGCAGCTTTGATGTTGCCCCACGTTGCAAGTGAGGGGAGGAGGGGGCAAAAAGTATGTGTCTGAGGCCAGGAGCTGATAAATTGGAAGTGCATCTGACACCGAAGCTGTTGTAGCTGCAGAAGATGTTTGCCAGTTGTTGTTGCTGCTGCTGCTGTTGCTGTTGCTGTTGTTGCAGCCAGCTTGTGTAATGTTGCTGCCGCTGTTGTTGTCGCTGCAGTTGCTAATGTGGCCGTTGTTGTTGCCAGTGAGGCGCGTGTCTTGGCCCGGCTGCCCTGGCGCTGCATTTGCATTTGCATTTGTCGCCGGCTTTCTTCGTCTCGACTCTGTTAATGAAAATGCCAAAACGAGGCATCGTCCGCAGTTTCCATAGTCATTTCCGACCCGTCCCCCATTGAGCTCCCCTCCAACCCAACGGTTGCCTCTTACAAGCGCAGCCGAACGTGTTTCTTGACAGCGACAACAACATGAGCAACAATAACCAAAAGCGACCAGCGCAGCAGCTGATCGACATTGAGATACCCAGCAAAAAGTTATCCATTGTTTGCAAGACTTCAAACTCCCATAACTTTGTCAAAACTCATCCGAATTTCGCTACCGAGACAGTTTTGATCATGGTTTGACCTCTATCTTGATTCTGTATTTAAATCTGAGGCACTTTCTATCAAAAACAAGACAATATTAGGCTACCAAGTGCCTAGAAGTGCCCTACCATGAATTAAAACTCCCATAACTTTGTCAAAACTTATCCAATTTTCGCTCCCGATGCAGTTTTGAAGATGGTTTGACCTCTATAATGATTAAAATCTTAAATACTTCAAAATTTTCGATTTTTTATAAAAAACAAGCCTTGAAAAGTGTCTCAAGTCCTTACAAATTCCTTTCTATGAATTGAAACTACCATAACTTGGTCAAATCTAAGCAAATGTTCGTTTTCACTGCAGTTTTGATCATTGTTTGACCTCTGTATCCGTCCTACATTTAAATCGGAAGAGCTTTCGTATAGCCATGATAGCGACAAGTCGCTAGAAATGTCCATGCAAGACTTAAAACTCCTCGTACATGTTGTTAGTTCTCCTAGCTTACTTGCCACTGGGTATTACAAAAATTACAGCACATATGCAGCACTTGCAACTGAGTCGCGTTGGCGCTGAACTAAATGAAGATGCCGCCTTCCAGCTGCACATCATCCGAGCTGCCAACTCCCAGCTCAACAGTCACGCTTGCTTGTCAAACACTCTCGGCTCCTCCTGCCCAGTTTTCCCAGTTCGTCCCCCCTCATACCCTTCGGCTGTCCCATTGCATGCTTCCACTCTGCTGTTCGCTTGGCAAAATCCATTTGCATATTTGCATCCTTATGCCTGCCAGCTAACTGCCCCTGTCAGCCCGCTGCGCACACCTCCATACCTTCCATGTTTTTCCAGTTTCCCCCATTTGCTGGCAAGCGGCGCGGCTTTTAACGACAAAGTGTGAAATTTCATTGAATTTGAGCTCGTTGACAAAAGTGGAATGGCAACAACAACAATACCAGCAACAACAATGGCAACGTTGCAGGTGTTGCAGTTTTGTTGTTGCTGTTGTCGTTGTTGCATTTGCAAATTAATTTAAATTATAGTTTTTGTTATCGTCGCATGCTTTTTAAGCGCATATTAGCCGAGAAACAGTGGGAGCAAATGCAACAGAGATACAGACGGAGACAGAGACAGACAGAGATAGAGATAGAGAGAGAGAGAGGTGAAAACTTGTGGGGCATGTGGGGAATATTTTTCTGTGGAAACGGGCTAATTTTGTGGAAAATGATAGCCGCAATTAATATGCCGTCAACGTTGTTGTCCTTGTGCATTATTATTTTATGCAAATTTAGTAGCATGCTCGCTCAAATTGGAGTAGATGAATGACAATGGCATTAAGGCAAATGGGGCATGGTGGCCGGCAAAGTTGGGATTGTCAGTCAACTGCAATCAACTGCGAATATATGCCATTTTTCCAACTGTGTTTCCCCATTTATATCTGCATAAATGGTGTTATGTGTAATTGACAATCAAATATATTGTACATTTTCTGTGCATAATTGAATTTGAATATTTAGTACACATTTTATCACATGAAATTAAAATTCTTCTTTTTTAACATAGTAAGCTCTTTGTCCGTTTGCCTTTAACATTTCTCTCGAACGCTTTTCATAATAGAACAAAAATGACTCGCAAATACAAAGAGCAAACTTCTGAAACTTATGAAGAGCAGCTCAATAAACTAATCTTACTGCTCAAAGCACAGAAATTGAGCGCGCCCAAGATAACTCAAGTAGACGAGCGCCATAAACGACTGAATAATGATTATAACATTGTGGATGGGCGGAAACTTGATCAGGAAAAGTACAAGCCGAGAACTAAGATCTTTGGACAGCTCACAGGATATGTTAAGCCAATAGAAAATCCTGTCAAAATCGCTAGTACAGTTGTGCCAAAAGCTCAGCAGCAAAAGCCCATCGAGCAGGAAATACCCAAAAGCTATCAGGATCAGTTGAAAGATTTTTGCTTCACTTTTCCACAAGAAAAGCAAACGAATAGTGCATTAATAGTCAATTTAGTTGAACCAAACAAGAAGCCTGCAATTCAAACAAAAAGCGATGTCAAGGATAAGAATATAAAACCTCAACAGATAATCGAGAAGAAGCAGCTTAACCAGGAGCTATCTAAATATCAGCTAGATCATATGTATTTTGTTTTGGATACTAATGTGTTAATCGATAGTCTATACTATTTGGAGGATGTGGCCAATTTGAAGCTCTATGGCACCACAGGCAGCATTCTATATGTGCCCTATATGGTTATCAAAGAACTCGATAAATTAAAATGCAAGCAGACAACGAGTTTTGCTGCCAGACGTGCTATAGAATACCTGAATGATAAGTTCGATGATCAGGATAAAATTGAGGCTCAATCGGCGCTTGAGGATTCACAGCAGCTAGTCGATGTTGACTGTCCGGACGATAGCATTATCAACTGTTGTTTGCAGCTGAAGGATCAGCTGAACCATATGATGCTGCTGACCAATGACAACAATCTACGCCTGAAGGCACGTGCTTCGTCTATAAGGGTCTCCACTTGCTATCAGCTGAGCAGCTACAAGAGCAACTGGTGGAGTCTGCCCCGGGATCGATATCAACAGAGGCGTCCAAGATTCAGAGGTAGAATTTAGAATGCGAATATCGTTGTTAGTTGTTTTTGCATAGTTTTTTGTTGCTGAAAATAATTTGTTTTGCAGTTTCATATTCAAAGATTAAGTTTGTTTAGAATTGAAAGTTAAATTTAGTTGTTAGTTTATTGTTTGTCTTAGACATAGTTTTTTTGTGTGTATCGCTTAAATGTATTTGTTAATAGTTTCAAATTTTATGCCCATGTTTGAGGGCTGAATATTTAAATTTATTCACGGATTTCAAGACTAGAGTTTAGAATTCAAATTTCTTTGTAATTTAATTGTTTTTCATGGATATATTTGTTAATATTTAATATGTTTTGAGAGTTTTATAAAACTTACATTAGTATATAGAGCTATAATTTAGTAATGCAATCTACATTTCTTTGTTCTCTTCAAGTTTCAATTATATTCAATGTTTTGTTCAAGTGTTTCATGTCATTTAAATTAATTTCATGTTCTATGTGTTATGTTCCTATTGTGCTAGCAGTAAAATTGTGAAAATATGTTGCCACATATAGAGGGCTTTTTTCTTTAATTACAAGAGTCAACTTGGTGCGACATCAATGCATGGAAACAATATCAACTTTTGGCGCCAAATGACTGCAGCAAACACAAACACAGCAGGACAAACAACCCACTGACAATATATATATATATATTGTATATATACGACCAACTTTCGCTCGCTAACGAACTTTTTCTATAAATCAAAATAATAACTTCTAAGCTGCGGCACAACTTCCCCTCTCTAATGGCATACCATTCCAAATATATACGCAACGAAACGTACGTTCCTGCATTTTCTCTCTGTGTGTGTGTGTGTGTGTGTGTGTGTATCCTTTTGGGTTGTCATCAACAAATGTTGCAGCGAGAGATGGGAGCCTGGCCGGAAAGGCGCACAACCACAATAGATGGGCCAAGCGGAGGAGCGAAGAGGATTGGGGGGGCCAACACTTGCTCTCGTCGCATGCGATAAATTTAATAAATTACAAACCAAATCCGCAAATTTGTTGAATTCCAGAAAAATAACGAGAAAAAAAATGGCTGAATGCGTATGGGAGGCGCCAAATGGCACTGGCGACATTTGCACGGCGTTTTGGGAACATGTGAGACAGCAGCTGCTGCACATGTGTGTGTCTGCTTGTGTGTGTGTGAAGGAGACGGAGGTGTTTGCATTTTGCGGGCAAAAGTTTTACTGTAAATTGCTTTTAATCTAATGAACAGAGCGCTAAAGCGCCGAGAACAGCATTAAACGTAGGTGGCAACGACAAACGACCCCTGACGTCAAGCTCATTTTTCCTCCAGCGGTTTCATTAGAAAATTACTTAAGCTAAAGGCGCACGTAGTATTTGCAATGCGAGCAGCTCTTGGCTTGAGGTCCAGCTCAAAGAGGGCACAAAAGGGTTATCTATTTCGGCCAAAAACAGCAGCTGCGAGAAATGGATAAAGCTGAGCTCCATTTTGGGCAGCTAACTAATGAAATGCTGTGCTTGTTACAAACTGGGAATAATTAGATATTTTGTAGTCGAAGTGTTATATAAATTAGGATGTGTCATGGTTTATCAGGCATATTTTACAGCTTCTCAGATTTTTCCTCATTAAGAACTTTTTTAAATTTCGATTGAAGAATACAAATCTTTGAAATGTTTTTGAAAATATATTTTTTTTTGTTGCTAAAAACTAAGAAACATGTAAGCAAAAAAAATTTAATAAAATTATACAAGCTATCTAAAAAACATTTTTCTTTATTTCAAAGAAACCAAGTTTTCAAGATTGTAAACCACATTTTCTTTAAGCAAATATATAAATATATTGATTATATGATTTTAAAACGCATATAATTAATTTAAACTGAGCTAGAACTTAAATTTTATTTACTGATCCGAAAAAAAACTATATTACCACAACAAATCAAATTCAGTATAATCCTTACACCTTCTGTGCCTTCTCCGTGGTCACAGCTGCCATCCGAGCCTGCACATTATCCGGACGCAGCTTCTGCTCGATCCAAGCTCTACTAGTACAGGGCATATTATGCTTTGCCTCACTGTGCGTCGACTCCACGCAAAAGATATCGTGCAGATCGTGGCAGTCCGTGTTGCAAATGTTCCTCCAGCCATTGTCATTGATGTGATACAGTCGCACAATGCCGCCCGAATAGGCATCCTTGCTGGTGGCATGATAGATGGCGCGCCTGGCCAAATCGAATGCCTCCTCATCGGTCAGATCATAGCGATACCCGGTGTCCAGCACGCCCAGAGCATACGGCGAACCGCTGCCCACCGAGAAGACGCTGCCATGTGAGCGCATTCCCTCCGAGTCCACATAGATGAGCTTGCAGCCCTCGTCATCGCAGCCGGCCAGCATCATGCCCATGACCAGACCCATGCCCTTGTACTGTGTGCAGATGTTGCACATCATGCGTGCTGCAGCATCCACAGTGATGCGCTGCTTGTAGCGCAGCTCATGGAGTCGGCACTCGCGGGCCAGCACCCGATCCCAGTAGACGCAATCGGCAGCGCCGCCGGCCAAAGTGCCAAGCATATAATTATTTAGCTCCACAATCTTGCGCATTGTCTGCGAGCCAATGTACTCGCCGGAAGTGGCCCTCGAGTCGGCGCAGAGCACCACGCCGCCCTGGTACTTGAAGCCCAGTGTTGTGGTGCCGTGATCGAATTCCATGCGCACCTTACAGTGGTTCAGGATCTTGGGCAGATTCACCACCGGCTGCAATGGCGATGTTTATTATAAACATTCACTTGAATTTCAAACATTTATTACATTTTCAAAGGGGGGCGCCGCAAGGCAATAGGGATTCGTAAAGTTGCTGGTGGCTATTTGTATCTGCTGCAGATCCCAATCCTTTTGCAACGCATCGAAGCGCTTCATAAAGGGCAACTTATTCATGCCGGTTATCTCTTCTAAGGCCATAGCGAAAGGATTGAATCGAAAAGTTAATTTTGACAAATTTTGAGAGTTATATTTAAAGCTGCATATTGAAGTAAAAAGCAATTTTTTCACTCAAAACTATTTCCTTATGCTCTTTTTGCAGTAGTGAATTAGTTGGAATATTTATTTATACAGTATAACATTTAAACTGTCATATTGTTCTGTAATCTTCTTTTTAAAGCACTTCGAGCTCCCAGTTCACAAAGTATCTTAAATAATCAATTACAACTTAACTTATCTAATACAGACAATAGATCCTCAAAGTTTTATTCTTAGCTTCTAAATAACTTGTGAAAATAACTCGAAACCTTTTTAATATATATTTATATTATTTCTTTAAATATAATATATATGTTAATTTTTTTATTTTCAATATTTTTACTATAAAAACTGGGCTATTTACAAAAAAAAATTAAAATAATTAATTAATTAAAAAAATCTTAAGTTATTAGTTCAGCTGCCATGCTTTTAATCTTCAATGCAAGTTATCTCTTGTGGATAAAAAATCGCATACATGTTCACAAATAATCTTTTTTATTTACTTATCAACTCAGTTGACATGACTTTAAAGTGTACTCCTCATTTTGCACAACTATTCCTCCAGCGTTTCTTTAACCATGACTTAGGCGACTTTATGGCTGCTCAAAATTTGCAGCATAAGAAGCCAGCTAATTTGTAGTCCAAGCCCAAATCTCGCACTTCACTTGGCGTCATCTTAGCCAAGCCTGCTGCAGACTCACTCTTATTAAAACAGGTTCAACTAAGCTCCAATTAATTGCCAAGTCACAAGGCGGGCAAGGAGGAGCTGGGGAGGATTGCAGGAGCAGCTGCCCTCTAATAAACTGGCAGCGGAAATTTTTAGCAAGTTGCTGCCGACTCGAGTCGAGTCGACTCGCCAGAACTGTAATTAACGCACACACGAGGAGCGAGAGAGTCCAGGAGGAGGAGCAGCAGGAGCGGAAAAAGCATCCGAGATCCCTTTTGCTTTTGCATTTCGCTGTTGTTTGCGCGACTTTAATGCAGCTCAGAGCTAAACTAGTTGAGATTTTGCATATCAGATTGCCGGCGCTGCCGTTCGCCTTGTGATTTAATAATCAGCCAAACTGCCAACTAGCAACTACCAACTTGCAACTGCTGCTGCTCCTGTTTCTGTTTCTGTTGCAGTTCCTATTCCCGTTCCCGTTCCCGTTCTTGGGCAAATGAATGGCTTGGGCTGCCCATTAAGAGGGCAAACGAACTGCGTGCAAAATGAAATGTGGCCAGGCGCTGCAGACGCATATTCCCCCCCGTTAGCCAACACTGGTCACTGGCCACTGGCTTGCAGCTGCCAATTTGCATAAATTTAGATCAGTGACAATTGATGTCCGCCGGCAGCGCGAACATATTTTGCATCTCTATCTCTCTCTCTCTCACTTTGCTAAATGCAGCCAAACATTTCCAATTGTCGTTTAATTAGAAACAAATCCGTTTGCTCTGCTTTTCGGCTAATTTAGCTAGCTCTCTCTCTCTCTCTCGCTCTCTCTCTTTCTTTCTTTATGCAGGTGCTGTTTTCGGCCAACGGCAGTCCAATTAAAATGTCATGTTTCTTCCATTTTGGCGCCAGAAGTCTGCGCCGGCTGCACTTGCTCCAAGTTTTCGTGGGCGTTGTCTGGTCATTGGAGCTGTGTCTGCAGCCAGTTGATTGGCTGCTCATTAGAGCCAGGCTTAATTAGAGGTAATCGCGTCTTTGAACTGCACTCAAACAGTTGCAATCAGTAAGCAGAGCTAGCTGAAAACAGTGGGCGACTAGGAATTTAGAACTTTTACATGATGGAATTGTCATTTCTAATGCATTGGCAGCATTGAGTCTTACAATCTTGAAGAGAACTCTCCATCTAACTTGAGCAAATGTTCAAACTTTTCACAATTGTGAAAAAAGTAAACGAATTTTTCGATTTTCTATAATCAAAACCGAAATTTAATAAAGCTGTTAAATGTGTTTCTTATTTTCCTATTTATTTTTTAATAGAAAAAAAATGTTGTCATACCGTAGAAAGCTTGTTGTTCCTTTTGGTTCATTCATGGAATAATTTACCTCAGTTTGCAGGATTTTCCTTATGTCCTCAATATATTTTAATTTTTAAAAATATAATATCAATAAAATTCTGTATTATTTTATATATTATTTAAATACAAAAAATATTAACCGAAATTACCGCAGCAACTTTTTCAAACTGACTTCTTAACACGCTCAAAAACGCTTTTGTTATTCTTGCTGCTGAATAATTTGCTGCTGGCTTTAGTCCCAAAAACTTGAACAAAATACAATAGCAAGAACGACAACAATAACAGCATTAATAATCCTCGAATAAAAGTGCGTCTGCAAATTGTATTTTATTTTAATTTTATTTTATTTAACTTTGCTTTCACTTTATTGTATTTACACTGCTGCTTAACATTATTGTTTCAAAATCTGACAAATCCTTTGTTTTACTGCTTATTGGCAGTAAAACTTTCGCTGTGCAACTTTTAAGCTTGCTTAAGGCGCAGCACACGGCACACAACAGACGACAGAGGAGGACAGGAGCCAAGGATTCGAAGGATTCGGATGCTAAAAGCATGTTTTGGGCAGCATTCATCATATACAGAAGTTTTGACTTGCCTCTCTCACTCTCACTCTCTCGCCACTCGATTGCCTGCATCATCTAGGAGACAGGCCGCATCCAATTTACAGTTCATCATCTGTCCCATCATCTAAAGCTGTCAGAGGCGCTTCGTCACAGTGGCAGCTGGGCTACGTAAATTTTGACAGTGCGCCTAATTGAGCCGCAAACAGTTTTGACATTTGCGACCGCGCGCTCCGCATTTAATTTATTTTAATTGAAACGGTCACGCGGCGGGTTAGCTGGGCCACTAATCCTCTATCTCCCTCTCTATCACCCTCTCTTTCTCTCCCTGGACCAAGTGGCGCACAGAGTTCAAAGTTGAGGCTGCAACTGAAACTGAAACGGAAACTTTTGCCAAGTTGCTTATTAGGTCAACTTTGGCTGACAGCTCATGATGCGGGAGGCAGGAAGAGCGAGACAGAGAGAGAGAGAGCGAGATAGTCAAAGACAGAGAGAGCGAACCCAAAAGGGAATCGTAGCAGCAAAGCGAAACTATTTTTACAGCCGACTCGCTAACAAAGTATCCAATTTTTACGACGATGCATTAAATTAAAAAGTTTTCGACTGCTTTTCTATTTCAAACATTCCACAAAGCACTGATGCCCTAAAAATTGGTTACTACACAATTTCTGATAGAGTTGGGCAAATGTGGGGAAAGAATTTGATTAGTTCGTAGATATCTAAGATACTCAAATTATTTGATAGTACGTAAATTCAGCTGCACATAACTTGCCTAGTTTTTTCCTGCAAAAGAGTATTGAAACTTCAGCCAGACTAGAGCATTTTACCCGTTCCTGTTTTTTTTTCCGGGCAACAACTTTGGTTGCCTTTTAACGACTTTGCATTGGTTTTCATTGCCAAAAGGCCGCCCAGACACCATTCCATACTCTCTCGCTCTCTCTCCAAGTCCCAGTCTCGTTTTTGCTTTTATGGCCGACAACATATTCGCATTCCATTGCATTTCACATCTCACATCCTTAGGACTTTGGCTAATTGTTGCTTTGTGGATTTTACGGCACTTTGAAAGCCATTAATCCGCATTTTATGTACTTAATTAGTTTCCGGGCGCAATTTTATGGCGCACTTTGCGCAATGTCTCGTAAATTTTCATGATCGATTTGCATCGATGCGCAAAGTTTGAAGTGTACCCAGTACTCCACAATATCAGATCCAAAGATAAGCCGCCCAACTAAGTTTTTTATAGCTCACACATCTCTCAAATAGGAATTGAATTTTATGGCTATTTAATATAATCTTAAAGCAGCGGCAATCATTTTAAATTTAACAAGTTACAATTGTAAATTCGGTTTTATAATTCTTACCCATAAATATTTAAGAATTGTTTTCAAATAGATTAATAATCAATGTTTAACCATCTTTAAATATGTTACTAGTCAGAGTATATTTCTATTTATATTATTTTTTTTAATTTTTATATTTATTTATAAAAAATTTGTAAAATATGTTATTCGTAAATCCTGCACTATGATTCAAATATTTTATAACAGTGCTTACAGAAGTATCAAAGTCTCAAATATTCAATTTTATGCTCTTAAGATTGCTATGTAAATTTCCAGAAAATTCTACAATATAGTTAAAGAAGTGATTTCCTTTAGCTTAACGCCATTTTCAATTCCGCAGCCCGTTCATTTCATCTGCAGCTCAAATCTATTTCCCTTTGTTAACCTTTCTCTCGGAATTGGCACACAATGGAAAGTATTGTCCAAGTGTGTTTTAGCCCGAATGCATATGACAAGACGTGACGGGTCATTGGCAGCGCCTGTTAGCCAAGCGATCTTATTGTTTCCCAAACACGCGTTTAAAAAATGAAACACACTGGCCTGTCGTTCTTTTGTTAGCCGTTGCGACTAAGCAACAGCAGCCGTAACAAAAAGAGAGGTAATGACCACTGAAGCTGCTAATGTGGCGGCTGCCATCGCTCCTGTTGAAGGCCAATGTCTGTTTGGCCCAATGTCTGATGTCAGCTGCACGTTTATCGTTGGCTGGCATTTGCATTTCGCAATCGCATTGAGATTCTGATTCAGATTCGCAGATTCCTGCAGCTAATTTGCCCACAAAGCGCTGAATTTGTTCAGCCATGCGCCTCTGACCATCGTTGACCATCGTGGGGATTGTGGCAATTGGCGCTGCTGATTCCTCTGAGCCGGCTCTAATCAAGTTTTTATGCTGGCCCAAACGCACACACATTGCACAAATGCCAAAGTGATGGTCGTACATGGCGTCAATTACACAACTCCAGTAGCAAATGGAATAGGTATGTATACATACATATAAAAATCAATGGAACGCACAATTGACTGAAAAAATAAGTAAAGGCACAGAGATGTGCAACAATCTGCTTACCTGAGCAAAGTTTTCTTTCTTCTGTTTGCGAGTTTTTGCTTCTTGGCGTAGTCAGCCTCCTTTATGAAAAGAAAAAAAGTCACTCATCTCCAATTTGAGGCAGTAGTCAGACTTTAAGTTCAAATAACATTCTTTGTTCAATTAAACAAACCCGGATGTAATGTGGAGATCAGCTTCTAACTGTTTACTTCGTATTAGCCTCATTTAAGAAAAGAAAAAACTCGCTCACATCCAATTCGACAGCTGTAGTCATGCAGCTGAAGATATCCGTGCTATTATCAAAGTGCAGCTAATAAAGCGGCAACAATCTGCAACGTGTTTGCTTCGTTATTGTCAATCAATAGAAAATCGCCAGCAAATTGCAATATCAAAGTCCATTGGGCGTGACATTATTTTCTCAGTGGCTAATGGCACGAAAACCGAACGGCTGATGAGAAAATGTGAAATCTTTTAGTCTACACTTAAATGAAAATTGCAGAAATTCACGCGACTGCGCCATTTCCTGTTGCATCTGCTAAGCGGAACAGTTGAAGTGGAACACTGTGATTGCTATCGATATTTTTATCGCTGTATAATTAAATAACATGTTTTTTTCACGCTGCGCTTGTTTTTCATTTTAATGTTAATGCCGCCTCACCTGAGACCAAATGGTAACAAAACAACACAAAAAAACAGTGAAACAAGTGTGGTGAAAAAAATATTTTAATTAATTGCATTGTGTGGCGCTCCACAGCACAATTTACATGGCATGTATGTATAAAAATTTCAATGGCTTTAATTAACCAAAAATGTAGCAATTAATTGACTTTGCTGCTCAATTTAATTAATTTTTTTTTTTCCATCTATATTTAACCATAGGCGTAAGGTAAAAACATTTAGCAGCAGCGTCGCGTCGCTTAATTTAGGTATTTGGGTGTTAACTGATGTCAGCATATTAATCAAATTGTGCGCAAAATAACGAAGCGAGCGAGCAAAGTGTTTATTAATTGCATTTTATACACGGGTAATCAGTTTGCCGGTTCATTAAGCATGTTTGCAGCTAACAAAATGCCTAACGAAATGAATTGTTTGTTAACTAAATTGGGAGAGCAAAGGTGCAACATTTAATCGCTGCACAACACTGTTTGTTGAAGAAGAAGCATGGAATGGAAACGCATGCATGTGGAATAAAAACTAGGTATTTTTGATGAAATATATTTAAGTATTTGATTTTGTTACTGCTTTAACTTAAAAATAAAGTAAAATTAAAATTGTAATTTATTATAAGTTTCTAAATAGCTAGAGAGAAATCACGTATTTTTTCTTGATCTCTTCATATACTTGCAAAAATTCCTTCACAATGATCTTTTATTCTGAAATTGAGTACATAATTTCTTATTTCCATTTCTGTTTCTGTGGTTTATTTAGATACAGTCTGTACCAAGCCCCAAACATCCCCTCGTGTGCTTAAAGCTCACAGGGTATTTATTGCAGCGTTTTGTTAAAGCAGAGGAAAGTGTCAGCCCAAAGTGAGATCCTTGCTTGTACATTTTTAATTGTACTGGCGACAGGTGCAAGAGCAAGAGCCTCTGCTGCTTGCTGCTCACTTGACCCACAATACTGGGCCCGTTGGTCTTTAGGACCAAGAGATTGTTGCGACACAAAAACCGCCAGCGTTTTCTTGAAGGCAGCAGCAGAAAAAACAACAACCAAAAAAAAAAAAAAAATAAAACAGAAAAACAAACAACGTGCACATAAAGGGAAACGAACCAAGGACATTGCGAGTAAATGTAAACAGCTTAATTAAAAAATAAAACTCCGTTGCGCGTCACGTGCTTAAAACCGCATGCATTTTGCTACATAACCTCAAAGTGCAGCCAGGTGTGTGTCCTGCATGTGTATATGCGTGTGTGTGTGTGTGTGTGTCACGGCAGGACGCCCACGTGACCGTCGCTCTTTATTTGCTTAAATGCACGAAAGTGTTTTTAATTTAATTTCTTCGTCTTTTCGCACACCGCTCTCTTTCACTTTGCCGCAGCTCCTAATTAAAATGAAAGTAATTTTTCATCAAGCAACGACGACCCAAGTATATACATATATATAAACTAAGTTTTTAGTCATAGCGAGTGCTCATTAAAAATAATTCTTAAACGCTGCACACGACGTTTTGCAATATTAATATATATATATATATATGAAACGAAATGCACACATATGTACATACGTATACGTATACATGATGTAAGTATGTATAGTTCAGTGCAGCGAAATATTGAAAATTATTTGTTTCGGAATTACGCTTGAGAGTCCCGTTAAGTCCCGTCGTCGTCAGCTGCTTTCCAAGTGTTTATTTTGCATCATTTCGTTTTTTGTACCCTCTTTTTGTTTCGGTTATTTTTTCTTCTTTCACTCAAGTCAAAGTTTTCTTTTAAATATTTACCACACTTTACCCCATGTGCTGAGCAAAAGTTTCATGCACACGCATGCTTTTTGGGTGAGGGGAGACAGTTTGGCAGTGAGTAAGTTCCTTGAAGTGCTCTTCATACATATGCAAGTGACTCACGGACTATGGAGTGAAGCAACATCAATGCGGCAAGTAATTATAAAGTTTGATTGTTGCAACTTTGCTTTTTAGATACGGCAATATGTTGCCAAATATTCCATTATTGGGTCATTGCAAAAGACAATCGTTTTTTTTTTTGTGCAAATATATATTGAATATGTTGTCTAATCCGCAACGAATAAATCTTATTCAATAAGCTTAAGCAATCACGTATATGAATTATATTTTATTTCTGTTACATTTTTTGAATTTGTAAGAAAAGGGAAACTCACATGCAAATTTTCAGTCACACCTCGCAGTTGCCTGATGGTGTCTTGGCAAAAATTGCTCATGCGTTGCATTTTCTCCAATTTGCATGCCAAATTGTTTACCTTCTAACATTCAAATTTACTTTATTAATTCAAATTGAGTTGAGCTGCATGCATTTCGAGCATTTCTGCCTTGTGTTTTGCCTTCTAACGCTTAAGAAATTAATTTTTGGCATTTTGAACAAACGCAAATTGCATTGTTTGCAATAAAGTGAATGTGTATAAATACACTTTAAAATTGTATTCATGCATACATATGTACATGTAAAGCTGACTCTTTAATTTAAAGCAAATATCGTTTTGGGCTTAATTTTGGAGTGTTTTACTGCTGCTGCTGTCTCTTCTTATTTGCCCAATAAAACAATGGCATTGTCTTGCATTTAAATGGCCAAACACAAATAGCAATTGTAATAGCATTATAATGCTGGATTAATTGAGACTTATGGATAGAACATGAGAAATGCAATTACATTTTGTTAATAGTGTATAAAAGTTGAAAATGAATGGCAGCTGTGGATGGATATTTGCTTTTAGGCAGCTGTCCGAATAGACTGTCAATTTGAATGTCAAAAATATGGCGCTAAGCAGAAAGCTCTTTGCGAGCACACCTTGTTAGCGAGTAGCTTCGGGCAACGGGGCGTATGAGCAGTGTTGCCTCATTTTTGGCGAGCAGAAAAGGCTAGTTTCAGTGGGAAATATTGAAGGTGAGAACTAAATTAAGCTATTTTAGGGATTACGTAATTTTTTTTAATATTATTTAAATGATACATTTTTATTTAACAACTTATTTGACTATCTTTTAGTTTAAGTTATTTTTTTACGATTTTTTTGGCGGCATTCAATTATATTCATTTACAATTAATTTCTGCCTATAATTAATTTTTGGCATTTGGCATTAATATAAGTTAACTTAAATTTATTTATATTATTTATTTGCTTTATATTTAATTAAAAATTCAAAAAAATAACTTTATGAGCAAATCTGCAAGTGACATTTCCATTTATCCTGTAAAATATTTATTTAATTATTGTTAGTTGGTTTCGCAATGTTGCTATTACTAAGTGAGTAGTAGCTTTACTCATATTATTATTTTTTTACCATTTTTTTTTAATGAAAATCAAAACGTATGTGTTTTTAAAAATCCGTAAAAATGCTGCTACTTTCTGTGCAACAAAAAGAGCTGTGTACTTAACGGCAAATAAGCGGAATTGGCAACACTGCGTATGAGTTGCAATGCAGTTGTGCCGTTATCCACCCACTCACATACACACACCTGCATTTGTTATTCACACCCAGCAGCCAGCACTTTGCGCTTCAATGGCGCTATGAAAACGCAACGAATGTCTATTTAATAGTGTCTGTCGGCAGCAGCATCAACAGCAGAAAGGCAGACTGACTGAGAGACAGGACAGGCTTGGACTTGGACATGGAGGCAGCGACTCGCAGCACTGACAACGCTGTCTGCGGTGTGGCGACCACACCTGCAATTTGCTCTGACCGCAACGAGTGCGGGCGTTGCCAGCGTTGCCAGTCACAAATGAAGTCATAAAGTCGAATTCCGTACGCTCAGTGCTCATTATCCCACGTAATAGCGTTCGTGATGATGATCATAATGATGATGATGATGATAGTGTAGCTGTAGCTATCGCTTTCGCTGCACTTGGCGCTCATTTATTTGTGCAGCAGCAGCTGCTAAACTTTTTGACCAGATCTGACACTTTCCATGAAACAATTTAAAAAGTCATTGTCATCAGCAGGCGGACAGCACAGCACAGCACAGCACACACTGTGTGTCCTGTCAATGGCCATCGTTTGTTTTGTTGCCCATTACAGCGGTCAGTGTACGAAATGAAATTGTCATTGTACGAAAATTACCCACAAATGCAACAAGCACGAAATGATCTGACCTCAAAAGGATGCTTTCGCTATATAAGTGCGTTCGTCAAAGCAGGTGGCAGGTAGCTATAACATTCCCTTTGACATAATACTCAACTCATTTTAAATATAGAGATTGTAAACTGTTTGTAAGTTTGCTTAACTCGCATTTGTCAAAGGATATTGAAAGTTCGTCAAACCGATAGATATCTTTTGCTCAGTTATGCCAAGTTTCGCAAAACTTTCGCGTCCTTCTTTTCTATTCTACTTGTTGTTGTTGTTGTTGTTGTGTGTTTGTTGGGCGTTTTGTGGGGTTGCGTGACATTGCAATTTCGAAAACAATTTCAAGTTTTTCGACACGCCCAACTTGTTGTCGCCTCCTTTTCTACTGTGCTCCTTTTCCAAGTGCTTTTCAGCTGCAAAAACTTGACAGCGAAATGATGTATGATATGAGAGCGTGTGGATTGCAGTTTTAGCTTTTCCAGAATAACGACAACTACAAAATAGCTGATATATCATTTTACAGCTGCGCACTAAAAGCCAACCCAATATTGAACAGATTCAAATTTATAAGCCACTTGACCAGCTAAGTTTATAATCAAAATAAGCCAGTTGATAATCATACTGCACTTTGAAGAGCTAATCGAGTTTATGACCGATGATTTTCAGTGCTCATTAAAGTTGTTGTACTTAAATTCATTGCTACTGTTGCGTATATATATATATATAGCGGGACATCTTCCGACCGGCTGGGGGTAATTGCTCTGTGCGAAAGCCACAAAATTTATTAAGCGTAAAATTAAAAGCATAAAATTGCATGCTTTAAATTCAAATGCAGCGGAGCAACCGCAAAGTGTCGAAAGGAAGCATATCGCAGAAAGTTCAAACAAAGAAGCAGTTCAACTGCCACAACTCCCCCTCTCTCTCTCTCTCTCTCACACACACACACACACATACACTCCTTCTCTCTCACGCATACTAAATTCGACTTATCGACAGTCTGCGAATGCAACGTGTTCCGATAAGCGAGTTGACTCCTTTCGCAAAATACTATTTTCCTTTTTTTTTACCCATTTTTGCATTTGGCCCCAGCGGCAGTTGAAATAATTTGCACCAGGTGATATGTGCGATAGGGACGAGATATATTGCCGCCTGATAGCCTAAAGAACGTATTGCTTTCAGTTGGCCAGTGTTGCAGGGTATATTTGTGCAAATATCAGGTTTTGCTTTGAAATTCACACAAAAAATTTATGTCATCTCCCATTCAAAGTTGCAACCTAAAATACTATCAGAATATTACTTTAAATGACTGTCGAGTGTTACTGATGTAAATTATAATTTAATCTTTATGTCTTATACGTTAAGCATAGAAAATAAATTTGTTGGCTTGAGCAGCTCTGATAACTGATAACAGCCTCTTATTTATAAACCTTGCCATAGTCGCTGCTTATAAATTTGTTTAAAATGAATTAGCCATAACTAATGATGATTTGAGTTACATTTTAAAAAATTAAAAAAAATTGTATTCATGCAATAAGGTTTAAACAATTAACTAACTAACTCATTAGTCGTCTTATAAATCTTATGAATACTGACAAATTACTTTTTATAAACTTCTGACCAAAATATAAACGCTGTATTTCATTTTCATGCTGCAAAGTTTATTCACATGGATTTTTTCAGTTAATAATTCATTCCATAATAATTATTCTCGTTGCTTGATGAGCATTAAGCTGAAATTCGTTACTTAGCTTCTAAATCATATGTACACAGTTTTCTTATACACACTCGAAGATATTTACAATTAGCTAAAAAGGCAACATTCGAGAGTGAATCCCCATAAATGTAGTCGGTCGTTGTCCACAAAATGAGCAGATCTTGAGCATTCAAGTTTTTATTCGCTCAATGGAAGACCCCATGCAATTGTCCACTTGAAGATGTGGCTTCCACTGCTGTTAAGCTGTTCCATGGCCATCACTCAAGTGCCACCCCTCGATTGCCGCCTTCTGTTTGGCATTAGAAATTCATGAACAACGTCGCCGGCTCATCAACAGCACAACAAAGTTGGCAGGAGCCGAGCGGTGGGGCTGCCAAGGATAAGTGAACCAACACATCTTGCACTTTGCAGTTTCTCCCTTTCGTTTTTCGCTTTTCGCTTCTCTCTATTGCTCTTACTTTTGCTGTTTACTCGACTGGCGCCACCTGGCGTCTGTGCGTGGCGCTAAGCTCATTATCGTACAGATTATGGACGCCTTAGCTTCTAGGCAAAAAACACACAACTGGCTTATGATTCAACAAGAAGGACTTACACTGGCTGTTTTCAAGGTGAACAGCGAAACTATTTTATATGTATACAAGCTAAAATGTATGGCTCAAGTTTGATGTAATGAATCAACGGCTAAGAAATATCCTTGACGGCCAGCTCTGGTGGCGAATTGAGCACTTTCAATTGCAGGATTTTGTACGTGGAAACTAGCCAGTGACCGGCACGCATTGTAGCAGGCATCGAATAATCTCTGCGAAAGCGCACAAAAACCTCGGCAAACACAATCGGATGTGGCACAAATAACTTACTAGTATCTGCATGCTGCTCCACTAGTTGCCGCATCTCAGCCACTTCCGACTTGGAGTCGAAATCATTGGTGCGACGACAAACCAAATAGACCATATCTATAAATGCGAACCTGTGATCATAGTGCTCCAAACGCTGCACCTTGAGCGGCAAAGCACGCCGGATGTGCCGCTTCTCAAAGCGCATCAACTCATAGGGATAGTGCTCCTTGGTCCTGATCAGATCGTGCCTGATCTGCTTGTAGCCCATCGGTGTGGTGCAACGCTGTATATAGTCCTCGCTCTGTTTCACTATGAACCTGGTCGCAACGACCAACGCCTGTTTGGAGTTCTCCACAAACTGTGATTCGGCAAAATGCCAGTCCCAGAGCAACTTCAGCTTCAACAGATCCCACTTCATGCTCACCACTTGCCGTGGCATGTACAGGTATATCAGCATGGGCAGCGACAACTGACGACCTTCATCCGCTTCCCTCGTTGCCTCTATGATGTCCACATGCAGCTGCCACTTGGGCTGCTTGTAGGTGGCCAACTGAGAGGAGCTCGTGACCAAGCATGACGCCCATGTGGGACTCCTTTGCCTCAGCCTCAGCAGCGAGCTGGCAAATATCCCATAGTGGCGCAGGGTCCTGTACGCAAGTGTCAACCACGCACAGCCGCATTTCTGTGGCCCTTTTACCAGCATTTTTCCATAATTTTATTTACCAATTTTGAATAATTATCTGGCCAAAATATTTTGAATTCTACTCGTAATCTGACGATAAACTCTTTTTTCTATAGATTCATTATATTTTGGTCATAAATAATTATGCATTTAAAAGTATCAGGAGTAACATTTCAAATCAGGGTAAGAAATCTGACATGTTTCCTAGGAATGTCCTTCTAAGACTTTAAAGTTTCATAACTTTGGCAAAACTGCTCTGATTTTCGTATATTGATTCTTTATGTTCGAAATTTCGATTTTCTATCAAAATCAAGCTACGAGCTCTGAGCTTTAGAATACAAAATTGATTTCTTTATAAGAAATTCTTCTATTATATTACCATATTTGTTATTATGCCATTTTATTTCTTGAGTACAAATCATTGCTGTTTATTGACACAAAATCCCTTTCAATTGCATAATCACGTTCCAAATTGTGTATGTGTGTGTGTGTGTTGTGTTGAATTGCCTTTTGTTAGAGAAAACGTGTGGAATGCATTGCATATACGATTTAACACAACAATGAGCTCTAATTGTGGCAACAAGAAGATAATCGATTCACCTGCTCTGTGGCCCGCTTGATTGATGCTGCCTCGTGGGAACCCGAAGGAGTTTTGCGAGCATTGATTCGTATGCAGCTTGGCCATCGTGCAATTATCGAACGCATTAGCAAATGGAAAACATTTGTAACTCACCATACTCCCCCCTACCCCATCTCATCCCGCCCCCTTAGGTTTGCGCCTGCATTCATAGTTGCATTCCATGTACCACATAAAACCACCCCACACCCACAGGCTCTGTCTCTATTTGTTTGCCCAGGCGTGTATATATATGTGTGTGTGTGAGTGAGTGTCTGTGTTTGTGTATGTGCACTTGAGCTCGGCTAACTGAATACAAACACTGTGAAACAAGAGACAGACAGACACGCCCACTTACCGCCGCCCCAAGACATGTTTACAAACTTATTTCATTTGGGTTAATTGCTTCGCAATTGCCCTCAAATTTGCATTCGACCTAAGTCATTTTCGTCCTAATGTCGATTTCAATTATTGCCCAACTTTCTATGCGATGACTAAAGACTAATATATACGATTATACGCACATATATGCATATAAGCGTACTAAGGATGCTAGTACACATGTCATTTAGATTATGTAGTTAATAAAGCAGAACAACGGACAAACAATAGAAGTCAAATTGCTTTTGGGGAAGCAGAAGACATTTGTCAATACATTTCGAGCATATCCTTAGCTGACTGCCTAATTGGTGGCTATGTTTTCCTAGACAGGGTCACAAAGATAGTATATGTATATTATATATATTATTTTTTCCCTACTTACGGCTAGCGTCTATATATTTATTTTTCAAATGTGCAAATTAGAATTTAATTAATTTATAAGATAACAGACTTTGCCTACGAGTCTTATACACATTTGCTTAAAACTTGAATAAAGTTATTTTCATTCAGGCTGATACAATCATGTTCTCTATTTTATGAAATGCTTGTTCAGCAAGGCTTTTATATTTGAGAATAAAATAAATATCTATAGTTGCAATCTGCACTTTGGTCTTAAGGTCTCATCTACTTGGCTTGAGGTCCTGCCGAGCTGTCATTAAGTGGTCAACTTCAATAGTTATGCAATGAAAGCTTATGGAAAATGCTGAGTGCCCCTTAAAGGCTGGTAACTGATATCAAGAGCTCATATCTTGTTGCAGCAGGTACGCCTTTTTGCCCATTTCCTAGTTTTGTCATTGGGAAATTGAATATTTCATTTACGGATATTAAATGCCTTACATCATCGGCATTGCCCAGCTTTTGGCAGGCATTTTTGCTCGGGTGTAGATGCAAAAGTTTCTATTTTGCAAATATATATTTTGCAATTTAATTTTTTTTGCTTGCGTCGATTGGCCTCTTGGAATAATTCAGAGATTTGAACGTGCAGCGTGCACAAAATATACGAGAAACTAATCTAACGGACAACAAGGCAAAACGGAAGTTCACTTTTGGCCACTAAATGTGTGTGTGTTGGCTCCTCTGTCAATACTCCAGCTTGTATACTTAGCCGGCAGACGTTGTTGTTGCCTTCTGATTTTATTTCGTTTCATGTTTTATTCACCACTTCCGCCGGAAATAGACATACAAGCGTGCTCGCAGTCAGCCTTGTTGTTAGCCCGGTTAGGCACTGAGTTGGCCATATAGACATGCGCCTCCTTTTTGGCAAACATTTGTTTTGCCCAACAAAGTAGAAACTGTTTTCGCAAACAAATCCCACATAAATGCTCAATTTATAACAAACCGGAAGTTAAACTTAATCAAGCGTACTTTTTGGCTTATTGTTTAGTCTGCAACCTCCCCTCGCCTCCGTCTCTCGTACTCTGTCTATCTCTTTTGCTCTTTGTGCCCATCTGCTTTTCCGTATTTACTTAACATATTTTATTGCGATACTTTTGTGCTCTATGATGGCTGTGTCGCACTAGGGCCAGATTACATGGGGATTTGTATGGCACTGTGATTTCAGCCTAAAATATATTTTCGTGTTTGTAGCAAACTCGACTCGTTTTGTTGGATTTGATCGCTGCTGTTGGTTTATGCATTTATGTAAGTGAGTATATATTTTGGGGCATAGTTTTATTGTTTGCCATTTATGTGATAAATTGTCCAAGAGGACAAACTTGACAGTAAACATTTATGGACAGTTTATCGCTGTTGGCTTGCATTGAAACGCTCTATAAAACTGTACTCTTTACTTTTTTATTTCACTTATATCATATTTATCTGCCAACCATTCTCCTCTCTCCCCAAATATTCTCTATATAAATACAATTTTACTTTCAATAATCAGTATAATTATGGGCCGACACTTAACTGCCCAATTGCCGGTCTGTTCTTTCACAGTCCATTTCAACGAGGTATTCCGAAGTAAGCTCATTGCAAGCTCATTGCAAGTCCTGTAATCTTTATGGCCAGGCCGGCAGCACACGCTCAACGAAGGGATAAGGAAAGCACTTGGATTGTGGTCAAGAGCCGTGTGCTATTTATGCAACCAGTTAAACTTTTGGGCCCTACATTAATTACAATTGCTGCTGCTGAATTGCATTTAATTTGGTAAAGTGCATGCAAGTTTATGGCTTTGCTAATCGCCACTTATATTAACGATCTGGTTGTACGCAAATTATTTAAAATAGATTTGCTTTTGTGAGCAATAAGACAATTAATCCCCAGCCCGGATAAAGCTCTCAGCGAGCCAATAAGCAAATGTTGTTGGGCATATATTTATTGTTGTGTGTCTGCTGTCAATGTTGATACAGGTTATGTAAGGGACTGCTTCATCTATTGCGAGCACGGCAGCAGTTGCGACAACAGCAGGGCACATTACAGCTCGGCCTTGGTGGATAGTTCATGCATGCATTGCAACCACACATGCGGCGTACAGGATAATAGCAGGGACAATGGTAGCCGCAAGGACTCGCACAGGGTGATCCCCTGCAGCAGCTATTGCCTTGTTGTGGGCAGCTGGGATATTGGAAAGGCTTACATTCTGGCTGACAGCATGGTTGACATTCTGGTTCTGGTTCCGGTTCTGGTTCTGGTTCCGGCTCTACGATCTCCGTCTCCGACTCAGATTCAGAAATAACATTAAGTACCGCTGTAACATTGCCATCGTCATCCCTAATGACCTCCTCAGTTTCTTTGCGAATGCGGGTTTTTATTTTCGTTGCCCCAACGTCATTATTTTTATCCTGTTGCCTCTCGTTACCAAATCGTTCCGCACTCACTTTCCTACTAATTCTACCGCTCTCAGCGACACGGCTGGCTAGCGATTTATCCGTTTGAATGCCGGGCTGCCAATTGCGGGCTTTCTCTTCATTCTGTTCCTTTATTGACATTTTAGAGTCGGGTCTATTGCCTGTTGGATTACTCTCTTTTGCACTGATTCCGTCGGTGGTTTTCCTTGAGCGACTGATTGATATTTGTCCATTGTCATTAATAGAAGCTCTTCTGGATGCATTATATGGAGTTCCAATTTTTGAAGTAGAATACTCTTCAGTCGTCTTCCTTGTACGACTAGTTCCTGAATTCTTACTGGGCTCTGCACTTTTAGCTTGATCGGCTCTATTGCCTGTTTGATTACTCTCTTTTGCACTGATTCCATCGGTGGTTTTCCTTGAGCGACTGATTGATATTTGTCCATTGTCATTAATAGAAGCTCTTCTGGATGCATTATATGGAGTTCCAATTTTTGAAGTAGAATATTCTTCAGTCGTCTTCCTGGTACGACTAGGTTCTGCACTCTTAGCTTGATCGGTTGTGTTGTGGCGACTTGATGCTCTACTTGTAGTTGGATTTTCAGCAACACTCTTACGATCGGTTGTTGTGTGGCGACTTGATGCTCTACTTGTAGTTGGATTCCCAGCAACACTCTTACGATCGGTTGTTGTGTGGCGACTTGATGCTCTACTTGTAGTTGGTTTTTCTGCTCGATTGCTAGTTGTTGTACGGCGACTTGCTGCTTTACTTGAAACACTATTTGCGCGATTCGTTGCAGATTTACGTGGAGATAAGGTTCCTACATCACCGGAAGCTCTACTGCCTGCACTATTTGGAGTGGCGTTTCCAGAAGCAGCCTTCTTTGTTCGATGTTGTGCAGCCGAAAATGATGAAACTACAAGTTTTAATGTAAAGACAGAACCCTCAACCTCATCTTCCGTCGTATCAGCACTTTTAAGTTGAATTGAACTGCATTGATAACACGAATTATCCGCGGATTTTCGTGTTTTTGCTTCATTGCCGCTGCAAGAGCTACCGCCCTTACCCCCTCCATTCCTGTGTGAATTGGACAAAACTTCTCTAAGGATCGCTGACCTTACACTTTCACGATTTGTTTTAGATACCTCCGAGTTTTTTGATTCTTGGTCAGTGACCATTGTTTCAGTTCTATTTCGCTGTCTTATTTCCTTACCGGACTCATTGAATTTGGTTAAAGATGTGATTCTCTCCACGTGCTTGCCATCGACATCACCTGCATAGAAGTTCGTTTGGGACTCTCTTCTGCTTGCAGCGTTTGAGTTATTTTTGGGACTTAGTTGTCTTATTTCTTTACCGGACTCATTGAATTTGGTTTTCGTCACGAAGTTCGTTTGGGATCCCCTTCTGCTTACAGCGTTTGAGTTTCTTTTGGGACTCAGCTGTCTGATTTCTTTACCGGACCCATTGAATTTGCTTAAAGATGACGTTTTCTTAACGAAGTTCGTTTGGGATCCCCTTCTGCTTAACGCCTTTGAGTTATTTTTGGGACTTAGTTGTCTTATTTCTTTACCGGACTCATTGAAATTGCTTAAAGATGACGTTTTCGTCACGAAGTTCGTTTGGGATCCCCTTCTGCTTACAGCGTTTGAGTTTCTTTTGGGACTCAGCTGTCTGATTTCTTTACCGGACTCATTGAATTTGGTTAAAGATGATGTTTTCTTCACGAAGTTCGTTTGGGATCCCTTCTGCTTACAGCGTTTGAGTTATTTTTGGATAGTTGTCCTTTATATATGGTAACCAAGTCTTTTTTGTCTTCACCCTCTTCAACAAATTTGGTTACAGATTCTGTTGTCGTAACATCCACATCGGTTTCATTCACAAATTTGGTTAGCGATTCTCGCTTTATTAGCGTAGTCTCCTTTTCACCAGTGGGTCTAGTAAGTTCATATTCCGCCACCTCGGACTCTTTTATATAATGTTGTTTTTGATCGGGAAATTGGGTCATCTTATCTTCGAATATGATATCGGCGGTCTGACATACTTTTCCTCTCATCATAATCTTCTTTTTTTTCTCGCAGACAACAGTGGGCAGTCTAGGTCTGCAGCAAGAGCAGTCCTTTCTACTTTTTCGGGGCAAGGGACATAGCTTTGGAGTACCTTGGACATACCTTAGACAGTATAAGGCCATTAATGAATTGGATTCACTTATATTACAGCCTCGTTCAACGGGTCTATAATACTGTTTTTGGCACATTTGACCCGACGCTTCTAGGTCTTTGATATTTCCGTTCTTTCTTGGTGGCGACATTTTGATGGTAGACAGACAATAGACAGTAATCAGTCGTCAACATAACTAAGAATTGTATGCCCAACAAAACATATTAATTTAAATAGACATATAAAACAAATTTCATCGAATGAAACTTAATTCAAAGCATTACAAACAGATTTATGGAAGTCTGTCAGAGAAGGCAACAACTAGAGTGCGACTAAAATTGGGGTAAACATCAATTTATAGTTGGAAGACGAAAGATAAAAAAATTTACCTAAAATGTATGAATATAAATTATAATAAGTTTTAAGGAGATCCGTGAGCTCCAAAAGAATATGCTCCTCAGACTTATATCGAGTTGAACGCCACCTCAACATCAAATTCAACTTAGGTTTACTTGTTAGAAAACCTAGCTTTTCTTTTAACGTTCTCTGTGTTGTTCAGTGTTCATTTTGAAATTGTAGAGTTATAGAACATTTTTATTCGAAGAAATATATAAAAATTTCAGCGTTTCTATAAATTATGTGAATAAATTGTCTTCAAAATGGGTCAGCTTGACTTTCAGAATAAATTGGACGCATTTCAAAGTACACTCGATTTGCCCAAATGGTATTTAGGCCTATCGGATTACCAGGAGCGAACCATCAAGGAGTTGTGCAACGATCTGCGCGATGACTTCGAGCAAGGCACAAGTTTTCGCGTGGAGAAGAGTCTAATGCGACTCGGCTTGAGTCCACTAATAAGCAAGAAGAAAATTAGGACCATGGTGCAGTTGAGTCGTGGCAATGATCTGGCCTTCATATTCTTCATACTCGAAGGCTACTACATCAGCTGTCGCAAGAATGGTGAATATACCACCAATGAGAAGCTGCTCATGATAGCGATGGCCAAAATTGATTTGCTGCCAACATTGCGGGAATTGGATCGTATTCTGCCACCGCCGCAGCTAAGTGACTTGGATCTCAAGCGTCAACAGCGTCGCAGTGATACAGTGCCCAGCAATTTCAAGCCGCATGAGGAGGCGAAACCATCGAAGGGGAAATCAACGAAATTTCCCTACTTTCAACGTCAGCCGCGTCCCAAGGAAATATTGGTTAAATACACAAGTAAACCGCCAAATTTGGTTGCTACCTTTCCCTTCTGGCCACTGGACCAGCCACCAAATTATGGCCTGGAAACCGATCCACCCTGGTTTGCGGAATACAATTTAAATCCTGTGGGTCGCTTGGTCAAGAGTACTGTGGGCGAGGCAGTCGACAAGTACTTTAATCACTTGAACCTCATGACATATCTGGAGTCTAGAGCCCGGGTAAGTCGCAAGGCAGCGCTGGCCTTGGAAAAGGCTATGGAATCCGATACTGAAGGACCACAAATGTGCGCCTATCATACTTTCGCGGTGGGCGAGGCGCAGCTTGCAAAGGACGAACTGGTTGTCCTGGCACGCGATCGCTGTATAGAACTGATGGACGTGACGCTTCCCTATCGCAAGTTGCGTCAGCGTCGCATCCTCGCTCAGCTGGAGAATGATGTGGACACTTGCATGAAGCGATATAAGCTGAAAATGGAGAGCACAACGGTGCACACGATCTCCAAGGTTGACTGTGTGTTGTGCCAGGAGAAGCGTGTAGAATTGGCCGCGCCAAAGCCACAGGATAGGAAGGGACGTGCCTTAGTCGGTGACTGTCTGAATCTGGCACACACAGAGATAACAGAGAACTGTGTGGGCGAACGTCTTCGTGGCGGAGGACTACGTCGCGAGGACATCGATTTTGATGGCGAGCTACGACAGTGCATTCAAATGAGTGATCTAACCACTGGCTTCTCTGAGCCCGATCCATCCTCGTGCAATGCGCCCAAGGGCAAGAGTCAGCAGCGCATATCCTTTCTCTTAGACGACAGCAAATTGAAGCGGCTGAGGAAGAATCGCAGGGATGAGCAAGTTGAGGTGCGCTACCAGGGCAAACAGACAAAGAAGACGTTCTTCATGGCGCCCAGCGATCACAAGCCGTATCAGTTCAAGTACAAGCGCATCTTCAAGTCCGGGCAGGAGAAGCCGCGTGATATCAAGCGGGTGATTGATAAGGCATTTGTCCACGCACTCGATCAAGGCGATGAAGTACCCGTACCCCCTTGTGAAAAGGAATTAGCCAGCAAATCGGAGGAGGACGTGGATAATCTGGACATTGAGATCAGTGGGGTGAGGTTAACGGACAGTTGTGCCTCCACAGATGATACCAGCGAACACACCACACGCAGTCATGAGGATCGCAAGGCGGACATTGTCGAAGCTGTGGTCCGCTGTGCCAAGGAAGTCTGGATGAAAGGTGTGAATGCCAAGCGTGCCGAAATGGAGCTGGTCGAAGAGGCGGAAAGAAATAGGCCGAGACAATCATCGGTGCTGACATATGACATGGAAACCTTTGATCCGGATAATGCTCAGCTCATGACTCGCATGCTGCAGGATGGTTTAACGCAGCTGCGCAAAAATCAGCGATATGTCCTTGCTTCCCTGCCGGAAGCGCACAAGCTGCCCGTGCTCCAGGAGTGGATAAAGCGACGCTATGGCAAACAGTACACCGAAGAGGACATACAGAAGAGCATCCAAGATTCACTGAAGGTATTCGAATTGATTACCCTGCTGCAGGGTAGTCCGCCGTCTGCCGACTTGATGGGCATGGATCACTTGCCGCCAAGCAAAGAGAATTTCGCCTACTACAAACAGGCAAAGGCTCTAGTGAGTATAATAACTCTACTACTAGTTGGTTTTAGGATTATATAATTTTTCCTTCATCCTCCTACAATTTATACTTCTGCAGGGCGAAAAAGTGAGACTTGAGTACTATAAAAAGCTAAACGATATATACATGAAGCACACAATTGCTTGCTGGTATGCCATGGGCAATTATCTGTGTCGCGCAGGACCTCCGAGGAAGACATTCTACGCCTATATGTCTGCCAACACACGCGACATAATGCGCAATAAAGTTTGGAATGGCGAGTACCGAAACATTCGGCAATTTCGCGATAAATACAGGGAAGCTCACAAGGCTAAATAATAAATCAAGCGTGCAGTTGTTCTACCTTTTTGTTATAATTAATTAAATTAAGTACATATATGTTTAACTGTTTTGCAAGGAAGAATATTCGACTCTTCATTTGTAGTTATTTTTGAAACGTGAGTTCCGCTTGCCCGTAATGCCATTGCTGGCCATATAGTGCAAAATGGAGCGTTTTGTGTGCGTCTTCAGGTTGCGCACATCGAGCTCCAACTCCTTGCCGGGATAGCCAAAGTTCAAGTCCTCCAACTGATGGATCATGTGTATAACGCTGAGCAGCATAGCGCCATCCAGTTGTTGTACTCGTATGTGCAACTCCAAATCTTCTTCGGGTGTCAACGGAAGCTGTTGAACCTCTCGCTTCCATTCCTCCGATATTGGTGGCTGCACTTGACGAACAGGTGGGTTATTGATTCTGGGCGCAATGCGGCTATCCTTGGACTCTGCTGATAAAGTTGTGCTGACAGCAGGCGGATTAGTTTCCTCCACATCAGAAGAGGAGGATTCTGACCAGTTGATACGTGGCGGGCCATTGCCAGCTTGCGGCACCTTGGCGAACATTTCCTCAAAGATCAGCTGCAGCTCCTTGGCCATATCGTAGCACAGATGACCAGGAACAGTGTACAAATATGCATTGTAGAATACTAAACGCACATCGTGCGCGAAATCGACGGCATTTGTATATAAATGCAAATTGAGACGATTTCGGACGGTCGACAGATCCATTGGTTGCTTGACAATCAGATGGTAGTCAAATAGACCGAGTACTACCGCATCGACAGGTTCATAAAATACCCAGGCGATGCTTTGGTAGCGTCGCGATAACAGAGTTCTGATGATTGCCTTGCAGGCCCTGATCTCCGGGGATATCTTGACACGTTTATTAGTGGAATACATGCTGCAAAAGGGAAGTTGGACATTATCATTTGGCTAGTACTCTTACCTATAATTACCTTTAAGTTAATTTTGAAGCTAAGTCGCTCAATTTGATTTATTGCTAATGAATAAGCAAGACATAAGGCTACTTGCAATTGGAATTTGTAACCAGGGTTGCGGAATAAATGTCATTCGAATATCGATTAACACATATTTTTATTTGCATATCAGTATCGATATTTTCGTGCGATATTTCAATCCGGTGAACAGCACTATAAAGACAAAAACCAATTCAAAATTAACAACTTCTCGGTATTATAAAGAAAACTAAATTTCAATTATAATTACAACGATTTTGCTATTTTCGTTCAATAAATAAAACACACACGAGTTGATTTGAGCGTTTGAACTAGTTCCGTTTATAAAAACTTTAAAATAGCATTTGCGGGTTGGTGAAATACAAGTTTAAATGCAATTGCTTAGTACTAAACTAGTCAACAACTCAATGATCCTTCGGCTCCAGCATCGCCCCTCATCCACTCACATCGATGGCGGCACCGTAAATATATTGAATCGGCATATCTTATACACAGAGACGAGCCAACGATTCGTATGGTTAGCCAACTCCACACCCGATATCTGTTCGGCATTCGAATAGTTGCGCTTGAAGCGCATAAAGAGCTCAATGAAGACATAGGGTAGCTGTACTGTGGGATCCTCCAGCTGCAGTCTGAGTTCCGGTTCCACATCAATGAGGGCACTCTTCATTTTGCTCAGTTCCGCATCCGTCTCACCATCACCCACATGACGCAAACCCACAATTACTACATCGATGAGGGCATACTTCAGGCCGAGTATATTGTGAAGATGGACATTAATCGGCACCGCCTGGCGTATGTCCTGCTGGCGAAAGCGCAACAGCTCCACAAAGGACTTGTGTGGAAAGTTAACGGCCTCGTTGGCCATCTGATAGTAAACATTCGAGGTTGAGAAGTGATCGACCTTTGTCAAATCGCGCAAACGCAGAATATCCGTCAGCTTGACGGCCGCCTGTTTGGTTTCCTCCACAAAGACGTGCTCCTTGAAACTGCGATCCCATGTCCATTTGAGCTTCCACATGCGCAACTTGCTCAGATAGTACTTGAGTGGGTTGTACTTGAAGACGAGCTGCGGCACGAGCGCATTGTTAATCACCTTCACCTTGGACGGCTCCGGCCTGGGTGGCATTATGTAATGTCTCTGTTGCTGGCGAAGATGCAGCTGCTCCGACGTGGCAGCTGTCACGTTCCTCGCCACTACGGGCCACTTACGTAACAATTTCGAGCACATTTAATCCGCAATTTTTGTTAACGATTTGTGTTGAGTAACCAAATTTTTAAAATAACAATGCATAAAACTGGCCTACTACTGTTGACTGAACAGCATAACTCCCATAACTTTGTCAAAGCTTATGCGATTTGCAAAACCCATGGCAGTTTTGATCATGGTTTGACCTCTTTATTGATTCTGCATTTAAATCTGAAACACCTTAGATTATTAGATTTTTTTATCAAAATCAAGCCACGATAAAACTCTGAAGTGTCAAAACTTATCAGATACTCGATCCCGAGACAGTTTGGATCATGGATTGACCTGTTTAATAATTCTGCACTTAAGTCTAAAGCATTTTCGAAAAAAGCTAGTCCTCTTTCAAGTTGTAAAACTTACAACTTATGAAGAAAACATTTGTTTAAAAAATTAAGGGAATCTATTATGTATTTTGGATCATATGATCAAAAGCATTAGTTCCCATAAGCTTATACCTAGTCCTTCTTGCGCTCCAGGTGGTTCTTCTCCGGCTCATAGAACTCATCCACAATCGCTTCGACCATGCGCTTCGTTGTAAGTTCCAGCTCATCCCAGCGCTTGTTCTCCGGTTTGCCACACATTTCGGCGTAGTATTTCATTTTGGGCTCTGTGCCGCTGGTCCTTAGCGTGACCACCAGACCGTTCTTGAAGGTGAACGTGATCATCTGAGTGCTCGCACTAACTGGGAGCGTGGCCTTCTTATCGGCCGTGCTGCTATCGTAGCCCGTTGTCAGGTCTCGCACATGCTCGATCTCATAATCGCCATCCATAATGCTGGTCGGATAGGTGTTCTCCTGGCCATCGTCGAAGGTGCGCAGACGCGTGAAGATCTTATCAATCATAGCCTTATCGCGACAGACGACATAGGAGACGATGCTCGTATGATAGCCGTAGTTTTCATATATTTCACGTAGTTTCTCGTGCATAGTCATGCACTTCTTGCATCGCAAATAGCATGCCATGACTGCCACATGAGTGGCTGCACTGATGCCATCCTTATCGATGACATTCGTGGATATCATATACCCGATGGCTTCTTCAAAGGCAAACAGAACCTTCTTGCCCGCATTCTGCTCATCGATGACCTTGTTGCCAATCCACTTGAAACCCGTCAGTGTCTCATGGAATGTGAAACCCTCAACTTCCGCCATAGACCTCAGTATCTTGGAGCTAACCGTGCTGGAGACCATCACACAATTGGACACATCCGGATTGTCGTCGGTCATCTTGTAGTTGTGCAATGCCCACCATCCTAGCAGAGCGCCCAGCTCGTTGCCCGTAAATAGTTTAAATTCGTTATTTTCACCCAGTTCGGCAATGGCCAGCCGATCGGCATCCGGATCGTTGGCCAAAATGATTGTGCTATCCTTGTTGGTTGCCCGCTGAATGGCCAAGTCCAGGGCGCCTTTGCCCTCCTCCGGATTGGGCTTGGGTGTCGTACTGAACTCGGGATCGGCATCAATCTGCTCGCATACAGGAATCACGGGATTGAGATTCACCTTGGCAAAGGCCAATTTCACAAATGGAAAGCCAACGCCATGCATGGCCGTATACGTGAACCTCAAAGGACACTGCCCATTGCCCTCCATCAGCGGACACGAGATCTCCCTTTTCAGTGCATCATAATAGGCCGGTACAACATTGTTGTAGGGATCGGACAACAATTCATTGGCACATAGCATCGTCTCGTCCCAGGAGTCGGGACTCGGCTGCAAATTATTCATGATGGACTCATGGATGCCCTCATCGTGTGGTGGTATTATCTGAGCGCCATTTGTCCAGTAAACCTGCGATCCAGTAAGTCGGAAAATTACTTTAAATTATAAAAATTAAATTATATAATAAAAAAAATTTTAATTTAAAAAAATGTCGACAAATTAATAAAAACTTTAAAAGTTTAAATTAAAATAACTGTTAGATTATACATTCTCTGGGGTTATTTAAATGAAAATAATGTTTCAACATTTATTGGAAGGATTGGGGGAAACCCAAACAAAAACCCAATAAGAACAAAAATTATATAACATGCAGAAAGATTAGTATAAATTTGTAATAACAAACAATGTTTACGCATGCAGTCAAAAAGTTAGTTAAATACATACAAAGAATTGAAATTATTTAAGAAATATGTATACCTTATAGCCATTATCCTGCTTGGGATTATGAGAGGCAGTGACCATCACACCGGCTAGGCATTTCAGCCGCAATACCGAGTAGGGCACAAAGGGCGTGGCAACCATACGCTTGAAAAGAAATACTCGGAAATTTTGACTCAGAAAGACCATGGCTGTTAAGTCCGCAAAGCGTTGACTATTGTAGCGACCATCGTAGCCAACGACGATGCCACGATCCGGCCACATTGTCTCATCCGGATATTGTTCCTTGAGATAAGCGCATAGTCCTTGAGCAGTTCTATAACGAGAAAGTGAAAGACTCTCATATTTTGGCAGTTCGATTTGCGTTTAATCTTACTGGACAACAACCAATTCGTTCATTGAATCAAAGCCAGCTCGCATTACGGCCCGTAGTCCTGCCGTACCAAAAGTGATACGATGGCACAGACGACATCGCAGCCTGTTTTTGGAAATTGTTTTTTATTTATATATATATCTATATATAGCTATTACGTGTCCCAATCTTCCATTCTGACTGCTTCCATGATTTGGGTAAGCGTGTCCTGATTGCGATCCCATTTGATCCACTTCTTTATCTGGCCATCCAGCTCTTTATCGCCGGAGAGCGGCAAATGCTTTAGCTCGCATATCGCTTGTCCCATTGAGTGACACATTGTGTACAGACGAAGAATTTAGAATTTTGTCCGTAAAAAATCCGAATATTTTATCGTAAAATTCATACAAATTTGTATTTGTAATCATTTTGACAATATAATCATCACATGATAAGAAAACAAGTAAGAGTGCTCTAGTCGGGAGTGCCCGACTAGGAGTACCCTGAACCCAGTTCTGACATCCATTCATACTTGCCTAATAGTGTGCATACATACAGACACACCATACTGCAAGCAGTGCAAGCGGTTTAAGCAGTTAGCTTGCTTTTCGCTGAGCCCCATACAATGGAAAGTAAAATCTTAAATAACTTCTGTGTTTACTGTCCGATCTTTCTAAAATTTGTAGGACATAACATTGGCTATAAAATGTGTGACCAAACCAAATTGCAAGGTCATACCTTCAAAAATGAGTTTTTTGAATTTTTGGGAAATTTGGGGGTGGTATCCAAAAAGTGAAAAATTTGTTACATGTGTATGCTATTCGAGATTATACATGCCAAAATAGGGGCCTCTAGCTCTTATAACTTGTAAGTTATAGCCCAAAAACGCTGGTCTGAAATCGAAATTTATCGATAACTTTTGAACGGGAGGAGTTATCGATAAATTTCAATAAACTTGATCTGTCCCGGGATAACGAGAACTTATATTCCAAATATGAAGTCTCTAGCTCTTGTCGTCTCTGATATCCGCGTGTTCATACAGACAGACGGACGGACGGACGGACGGACGGACGGACGGACGGACGGACAGACAGACAGACGGACATGGCTAAATCGACTCGACTGTTGATACTGATCAAGAATATATATACTTTATATGGTCGGAGATGCTTCCTTATGCCTGTTACATACTTTTGCACAAAACCATAATACCCTTTTTACCCATTTTTAATGGGTTCAGGGTATAAACAGTAACAATATTAATATTGCTTGCAGATTATAAAAGTAACACAGAATAAACAACAAATAAAATAAGTGTAGTGTAAACAATAAATAGTTTTTAAAGCAACATGAAATTACCAAAAATTAACATAAAATATTCTTGAAAATTAAAAAAACTATATTCTTTCAAAGATCAAAAGCTTCTTAATAATTATAATGAATAAAATAAATCCTAACACAATAAGTCAGACTGACTTAAGTTTTTCTGAGTGCACTGAGTGCTTTTTAATAAGTAAAATAATAATACAAATATTTGCGTAAAGCCGATATTATTAATTTATATGTAACGAACTTAGACCTCAATTCATCATTCACATATCAACACAAGGACATGCTGACAAGGACATGCTGACAAGGACCGCCGCGGGGCTCCTTCTAAACACACACACATATATATATATATAGATATATATACATATATATATAAGTCCCAAACAATAATTGTGCTCATCTAATCACATATGTATGCATATAACAAACATATTTACCAAATAGTTAATTATTCAAATGAGTAGGCAACAGCAACAAGAAATTATCATAATGAACACAAGCTGGAAAAGCTAATTGTGACTCATAATTAGTAACAATGTTAATTGCCGACCAGAGAAAAAAAACACACACAGAGAGAAGAAAAAACGCCCAAGGCATCTGAAAATGGAGACAGTTGTTATCCAGATGCGCGCAGTTAAAAAAAAAAAAACAGAAAAGAAAAAAAGAAAGTTGCGCAAAAAAGTTTTGCGCTGGTCAGCAAAGGACTCGCCACAGATTGAATTAGTTAAACTAATTTTAGCATAATGTAAACAGGCCAGTTTTCTTTGGGCTAAGTAGTAGTTATGCCGTCGACCCAAATCGAAATGAGAGACAACAAAACGAACTTCTGGTCAGCCCAGTAATGTCAACAAACCAAAGTGAATCAACCAGAACGAAGCTGAACTAACCGAAGGACTCAGCATTCATCCACTCAGTCATCCTTGGCCCAGCGGTTTGCATAAATTTGCTCTTGAGCAAATATTTAATTTGCATATTTTTGTTGCGCTCTGTTTTGTTGCTGGTTTTTCTGTTCCAAAAACACCTCCCGAGGCAGACATTTTCCCAAGATGTCAACAGACAAAAGCAATTCACATATGCATCGTTTTCAATATGTCTAAATGTTGTTATTTAATTTATGCTGGCTTAAAAAACAGAACCCTCGCCTCAAGCAATGCAGTAAATTGTTGGATTGCTTTAACTTTGTTTACTTATGAGATCGGAGCCAGTGTGACCGTTTATATATATATTTTTATACACTTTGTGATTATGTTAATGGGTTATTTTGAAGTAGTGTGAACACACTGGTCCTGAACATACTTCAGTAAGTTTTGAAATTACTGTTTTATGAAAAATAGGTGTTCTAAATCTCATTTAAACGGATAAAACGTAAGCAAAAGGATCATGTTAGAGATAACATGTGAGATATAGCTGTAACATTTCGTATTTAAGTAAACACTTGATGAGCGAGTTCGAAAATTATAAACAATGCTTTATGGTACATATTGTTAAGCAAATTTGTACATTTTTGCTCAAGCAATGCAGTAAATTGTAGGATTACTTTGATTATTATTAGGTCAAAACTTTTAAATTCAGCTGTAAAGTTAACTTTTCGTAACAGAGGCACATTTATTACTTCCCCTACCCATAATGTTAGGCCACAGTCAACAAGTATTGCAGCGCTGTTAAAATATCCCCTAAGCAAGCTGTTAACTTGACGTCCACATGTTAACACAGCGCTGAGCGGCGCTCTGGGCACTTCTCTCTCTCTCACTCTCTCCCTCTCGCTCGCTGTTAACTCAAGTGCCACGCTCTTGCTGTTACTGCCTCTGTTACTGTTAGCTTTTCAGGTGGCCAGCTAACACTTTCTTTTCTGCCTTATCTTGTTGCCAACAGTTTTTTTCAGGCTCAGTTCTGAGCAAGTCTTTGACTAAGTTGGCAGCAAATTGGGACCGAACTGCGACTTGTGAGCCTCACTTGAAATGTTATAAAGACGACTAAGCTGCAATTAGTGACCCAGTTGGGCAAGCTGTGTGCTGCTATTTGGCCGACCTTTAACACGCATTTAAATGCATCGTTAATTAATATGACGACGCGATATGCACAAAGCCGCATTAAATGAACGACTAACATGCGCCTTTGACTTGCAACCATTTCCTTAACCCCCACTCCCTTCCCTTTTCCGCTTCTTCTTCTGTCTTCGCTGCTTGTTAAAAAAGTTTCTTGCTGCATGCTTCGTTTCTTATTGGAAATTATGCATGCACTGGCAAACTGGGAGCCTAACCGACAATTAGAGCTGCCACGCCCCCCATCCCTCCTCGCCCCCATTTTGGAGTCACTGGGAATCAAAGCGCTGCAAGTGCTTTAGTTCAAGTCTTGTCTGCTTTTTGCATTCACAACGAGCTGCAATATTATTTTATATGCCTCTTCGATTTTTGCGTTTTATTTTCTTCTCTCTTTCTTACTTGCTTCACTCGTATCAGCATCTTTTAACATGATATTCCTTTCAATATTGCCGATTCATTGACAACTCTCCTCTTTGGGGGGGCTTGTTGGACAGTCAACCAGTTTTAAGTCTTTGCTTTTAACAAGCTGTCTGCTTTAAACCTTAACTAACTAGTATTTAATTGTATATTATTTGGAATTGATACGCATATTTATTAATTGATATAGATTTACTAATTGGCACACTAAAACTTGACGAAGAAAATTCAAAAATTAAATTAGAATTTGTAATTTTACATAAAATTATTTAAATTGAAAATAAAATTGAGTAAATTATAAACTAAATTTTTCAAAAATGTAATTAGTTTATGAAGCAATTTTTTAAATTTTAAAAATAAAAACTCATTCTTCAGTGGAATTTTTAAGCTTGAGAAAATGTTCCAGATGATTTATAATATAATTATGCAGATTAATTAAATTTAGTTGAAAATTTGCAAACGAAATTTAAGCTTAAATTTATAATGTTTACTTAAAGACTCACTTTTGCACTGTCATTTTTTCTTCTTTAAGCTTAATTGAATGAAATCCTTTGAGCTGCATTTGGCCTTTTAAGTTCAGTTGACACAAGAAACTAACCAGCAGGCAGGTAACAATCTATACTGTGATTCAGAACTCCTGGCTAGCACTCAGCACCTTTTGGCCAGGTAAACAAAAACGTGTGAGGTTCTGTGTCAATATATACATATATATATATATGTGTGTGTGTGTAAAAAATGTAATACTCACGCACAAAAAGCGGCTATATGAAAGCCAAAGCAAAAAGCAGCATCACCCCTGAGCGAGGGTGCACAGTGAGAAAGGGGGGCTGGACAGACAACAGACAGATACACAGACAGCGGGACAGGAGGGAGACAGTCACATGTCAAACATTCTTTTGACACTTTGTCATAGCATCTCGCAGTGACACTTGTCAGCAGTCGGATTTCACATTCGCAATTCGCTCGCTCGCTTACATTTGGGAGCCACTGTTGCTGTTGTTGTTGTTGTTGTTGTTGTTGTTGTTGCTATGTCCTGCCACTCCACTTCGTAGTTGATTTATAGCACATGTAAGCAAGTGTATATGTTTCCACGTTTCCACAATTCACATTTACTTATGCAGCTTTTTGCCAATTCAATTTTCCTAATGATATTTGTTGCTATTTCTTGTTATCACTTTCTGAAGTCTCGGCAAGCTATGGGAATTGTGGCAGACACAATGCAGTTGCAACTTGTGGCACAATACTTGATTAAGGCTTAGATGAAGGATTTTTAGCTTACAGTTAGCAAATCATTTTTTAAAAGAAAGCTAATTGCTGAACTTTAGCTTTTGAAAGATTAATTTAATGAAAAATTTAAGTGCTCTGAAAAGTTTATTCACTTTTCTTTGGGCTTGCAAACAGAATGTGATCCAATAATTATAATAAAGCAAAATGTTTAAAAATACCTTATTAAATTTGAAGTGATGTGAAAATGTTTTGGTTAATTATTATACCTAAGCTTATAAATAAATTATTTTATTTATTTATTTTTAACATTAAGATGCATTATCACTTAAAGAATTCAAACACCTTTAAGAGTGACTCCTTATTTTTACATAATTACTCATAATATACCTTCAAAAACATTCCAATACAAATGCCGTCCATTAAATCCGTATATTTATTTGCCTTATTACAGGATTTAGTGAATTTCCTGCTATTTTATTAATATATATACTTTCAGTTTTATGCCAGGCATAAATTTCAGTTCCAATGTAAGCATTATGAGCTAACCCATAATTAAGCAGCTCAAACCAAGCCAAACAAAAACTCAACGAAAGTTGCAACAGTTTTTCGGATGGGGGGGGGGAGGTTCTAAACACAATTAGCGCATTAAGAGCTGAGCGCTGAGTTTTCTAGTTAACTAGTATGCTGACGGCCATTTATCAGGGCGTCTAATCTAATCCTTTTGCTGGTCAAATAAATTAAAATGAAAAGCCTTTTTCGGCTGGCGCCGCAGCGGCCACTAAATTACACCAAAGATAATTAACCTGTAGACGGTTAACGGTCTACAGCCAGCATGTAGTACATATATAAATATATATATATATATACTCCTATACTATAGTATCTGCACAGCAAGGACTCTTTATTAGGCCTGCGACCCTTGGCAGCGGAAGCGCAAGGCTGTAAACAAGAGCTGGAAAGACGCGCCTTCGAGCTTTCGAGTAGCGATGTGAAATTACAAAATGGCGCAAATTATAGCGCAGCAGGCGAAGGAGGCAGGACGCAGGACGAAGGAGGAAAGGACGAGGACGAGGACGACGCCGCGGCGGCGTTGGCCATTTCCGTTCGAAGGCATTTTTCCAAATGAAGTTTACAAGTAATCATGAAAAAGGTAATTTAATAAAAGCAAAAATCGAGCTACATAAAACTAATTTACGGATCTCAAATTGCCAGTGAAAAGCGAACACACAAGCGCCCAAAAATATAATAATATTGCTGCAACAACAGCAACAACAATACGTTTGAAGTTGCCGCCACAAGAGTTGTTTCAAGAGTTTCGGCCAGCTTTTAAAACTAAAGTTCAAGGTTACACAAACATTTGCCAGCCACTCATAACTCAACGGCATTTTGATTTTAAAGAGCAGCTGGGCAGCTCGATTCAGTCGAGCGTAATAATAGACTTCACATGCTGCTCATAAGTGAGCAACTTAAAGAGCTCAGGCGATTCAATAGAGGCTAACAAAGCAAATGGATAAGCTGATGCCCACTCGTAAACTGGATGTATGTCTGGCTGTATGTGCAGGACGACAGGAGCAGGCAGGACGACAGGAGCAGCCAGCCAGGCAATCTGGTTGAGAATGGGTTAAGTCCACACGGAAGCACAAAACATGTCCAGCCATTTCACGCAGCAACTATAAGCTGCTACAGAAAAATGGAGCAACTTGCTGACACACACGGAGATAGATCCACACACACACACACACACACACACAGACACATCGAAGAATGGTTTTCAAGCATGGCATGCTACTACAGTAAACCCCCCCTTTATTGCCCCTGACCAACCGCACGTATGACAAAACAATTTGGGAAGCTTATTTATTTTAGGTTTTTCTTCTGTCGTGCGTTTTTTTTTTTTGGCCGGCATCCAACAAAAATATGTGCAACAAAATGTTACAAGGCCAAAAACTGCAGCAAATATTGCAAATGCTAAAGGACAACATGTTAAAGTTTAAGCAAATACATGCGGATATCTCTCTCCCTCTCTCTCTTGCTCTCACTCTCTGTCTCTTTCTATGTGTGTGCAGTCCCTGAGCATCCATTTTTTGGCAGGCAGTGACCGACATTGGCTGCAATTTTACGCCAAGCTGATTTTCCAGCTAACTTGCGCCACATGCGACACAGCCAGAGAGAGTATTTAAGCAAACTTTTGCGTGTCCTTTGCACATTTGCTGCCTTACTTTTAAATCATTGAATGCCCCTTTAATGCTATTTTATTTCTCTCTCTGCCCCCCTTTCCACCAACCCCTTCCCATTCAAATTGGCTGTCACAGCTGTAAGCGAAAAAGAACTTTTGCCTAAAGCAGCTGCTAAGTCCGCATTCAAATTGCAATTTTTGTGTTGCAATGCGACATTTTTAAGCGGATTTCGAAAGTTTATTAAACTATTGCTGAGGCATGCTGAGCACACATGTCTGCACATTATATGAATGCCTAATAACATAACGCATACGCAACGTTGGATAAACGGCAAAAACACACATTTGCCTCAATTTGTCAAATATATCTAAAAGCTTTGTTTAAAGTGTGTTATTTAACGCATGGCAAAAGACCAGTCTTAAGTTGTTTTGCACACTTACATGTGTGAAAATATTTGATAATATTACGCATATGCCGCATTGTACAATGCATGTTCTTTAAATATATTTAAAGCAATAATTAAGCTTGAGTGTTTATAGAATATTCATATATTTTATATACAAGAGCTTAAACTGTTTAAAAAAAACTCAATATTTGTTAGCTTAAGATTATTACTCATACGCCACTTTGAACAGGCCCACTTATTAAATTCATAAAATACTTGTAAAATATGCATTAAGTGAAATTTAAATGTAAAACAAAAGACAGAAAGAGAATACAACGAGAATAATACAAATATTTGTATATTTTATGCAAAATTAAGACTTTATAATAAGTGTCTGCGTAAATTACTTAAATATTTAAGACGCTAACCTCTTTAAAATGTCAAGCCTGCTTTAAGCCATATGCATGCTAAGCAAGTGGCATTATAAGTCTGTTAGTAACTCTACATATGCTTGCAACTTCTTCGCATTCATCGTTTTTAATATCACTTTCACTTTGCATATTTTTTCTCTCTTTTACCAGCCATGTAATAAACCCTGTCATAAGTATGTGACTATCTTTAACCACGCCACAACTGGCTGGCTAACTTTATTTTTAACTTTGCCTCAAGTTTTCAAAGTAAACACACACAGTGGCTCCCCCTTTCGGCAGCTGTACCCCCAGGTGGGCTGTAAAAAAACGTCAGGCAACAAAAAAAAAAAAAGATACAAAAAAAAAATTAAAATCCATTTTAATTTCTATTATGCAAATTTTGGCCAAGTGGCTTCGCCCGTTGAGTGCTTGTCGTGCTGGCAACCTGCAAGCATTGGTGACAATGCCGGGACCCCAGCTCCCACACACACACACACACACACACACACGCTTACACACACAAGTGGTCTAGTCGGGAGTATGTGTCCTAGACAGCCTCGCTCTGAATGCATGCATAATAATGTCATTTGGGTAGAGGCTGAACAGGCTGAAAGTCTACAGCTCCTAATATGCCTTCCACATCCGTGAGAGGCACGTCTCCGGCGTAGTGCTGCACTACGTCGCATACGTTTGCGGCTCGCCAGCTGTGACGACCCAATTTCTAGCCTGTTTTAACAACATAATTTGGCCTGCCTGCCGAAAATAAAAAATATATATGTATGTGCATATATTTGGCATGGTTAATTCAATTCGGTTTGCATTATATTTATGAAAAATATATATTGCACAAAGCAGCGGCCAAAGCAGCCCAATTTAAACGCTCGTCGAGTGACAGGCAGCAAAAGTAGAAGCAACAACAACAACAACAACACGCAGAACGCAACAGCAGCAAGCAAAGTGGGTCAAAAGAAGAAACAAATAAGTGAGAGTGCTTTCAGTGCGAGAGTGCACGATTTGCAGATATCCTGTACACAAAAAGTACTTTTTTTTTAATTTGTATACAGAATTTTTGAAGTAATCATTAGAGCATACTCTCGATTGATACAATTTTCAATTATACAAATTTATTTAAATTACTTTTTTTATATTTTAAGTGAAATTGTTGTATTTTATTATATTCTTCATTTGTGTAATATAATTTTGTTTGTATAAGGGATTTTTGTAGCAATCATTAGCTTTTAGCAGTGGGCAGTAATTTTTAATGATAAAACAGTCAAAAGTATACAAAATATTTTAAATATTTGAATTTAAAATAGAAGGTTAAAATTAAGTTGAGTTCTGGTGTTATTAATTAATAAAAATTGGTCCAACATTTGTTTCAAGGTTTGGGAAAAAATCAGAAAAGCCCAAAATATTTGAGTTAATTTAAAACATCAATTTGAAATTAGTACATAATATGAAGAGTATAAATTTTATAATTTAAATACTAATATATATACCATATTTAAATTAAAAAATTGATTTCTTCTGCCTGTTACACATAGTTGCACAAACTCAAGCCATTTGTAATTGAGCAGGGTAGAAAAAGCGGCGCATTTCTCGCGGGTGACAGACACACATAAACATACACATACACATATGTGTGTGTGCGGCACACACACCAGCACACACACACACACAGAGAGAGAGAGAGAGACAGGGCGAAGCCGCTGTGGCATGCGAGCATGTTAAACAGCGCCCTTGCCACGCCCATTCCGTCCATCGCCGCCCACGCTGCCCCAGCACGCTTGCCACAACGGGCCCAGCGGTGTCAGCGGCGGCACTTTGACATTTTTGGAGCAGTGTGCCGCAAGCGAAGCGGCGGAGGCCATGCTCGAGTTGTGAGTTTCAGTTTGAGTTCATGCGGTGGCGCCTCGCGCCTGAAAGGCAAATCATGTGCGGCCTCAACCGACAACAACAATAGCAGCAGCAAGTGCAAAGCGACAGCATGCAAATAGAATAAATGGAGGCCGCTCTGCTCCCAGGGACCCCGGGCGAGAAGTCGCAGGACATCTGAGCAGGAGGCAGGAAGCAGCTGCGACATTGATTTCACATTTGGCATTCGCCAAGGCGCGAATCAGTTTGCGTATGTCGCCATGGCGTTGGGCTATAATAAAATTTTATGATCGACGCGGTGTCAATTTTTATTGTTATTCCACTTGGCTCCTGCGACTCGACTCCTGCACAACAACATAAACTTAAAATCGATTAGCCAAGGAGCCAAAAGCAGGCGACTGTTGCCACGCTAGAGATAGGATACCCAAACTGAAAAGAACAGAGCCTCAAGTGACAAAGTTTTATATATTTTGATTTATGGCCCGGAATCATGGAAACGCCAAGCAACGACCGAAGAAATCAAAGTCATTGTCAGGCACAAAAGATAAACCAGGCCACGAACCAGGGCCGACCAAATAAATCACACAAATTAAACGCAGTCCAATGCAATTTTACTTTTTCGACAAAAGTTACAAAAGTTGCGCACGAGTCCGCAAACGGAATCGTGGAGTAGGCAAACCTGGACAACCTTTGAGCAGATTGTGCACCAAAGTTTGTCCTCTTTTTTGTACCAGCTGGCCGGGAAGCGTAAAAGGCATATTGGATGAGAGTGTGTGTTGCATATATAGCTATCAATATTATATATAAATAATTTATTATTTATTTAATTTTGAAATTTAAGCATGTCGCATTCAAAAATGTAATTTAAAATTATAATCAGGAATTTACCACTTAAAGTAATATTTTATTTTAAAGCTAAAAATTGTTAGCTGACTTTTTACATACTGAAAGTCCATGAAATGTTTTACTAATCAAGCTTTTTATTTTAATTGCGTGGTATTCTTTAGTCGACAACATTTAGCTTTAATTTATTTGTTTTACTGTTAATTTGATGCATTTACCTTAATTGCATTGATAAAAAGTTTCGCCTGCGGCTTATTATCTACGTCTTAAAGTTATATTGTTTGCTATTTTCGACAGCAGCAAATTGCTAAGGTTTCTATTTACGTTTCCGTTGCTGTTGCTGCTTTACTTAACCGACTTGAATGAATCCCCACTCTTCACATGTGAACACCCAGCTCCGTTTGCACGTATATATATCGTTTGTAACATTCTCAAGTTCATAATAATAGGTTGGAATAATTTTAGTTTAGAGTGCTCAACTAGTAAATACCCAGTAGAAAGGCCTTAAGTAGACTTGTACTGATAATTCAAATTGTATACTTAGACTTAGGATTACTGGGACTGCACACTTAAGTACACTTATGATTACACAGTTAATAGAAGAACTGGCACAATAAAAAATTAATATAATTGCTAAGAAAATTTTCTAAAAGAAATTACTGTCTTTAATCGCAACCAGGAAAAGTTTCCTTTTACTTTTAGTTTCAAAATATTGCTGCTATTAAGCGAAAAATTTACCTAAGCCTAGTTTATATATCATTCACAACCGGATTTCTCATATTTAAAAGTTATTTTCATTTCGATTATATAAGTATTTTAGTTTGTATTTTAACAGATTGCTTAAAATGTGAGAAATTGTCTACTCTTAATTTTATGCAATTTTTAAGTTATTATAAAAATGTATTTAATTTATATAAAAATCTTGTCTGACTGTGTATATTTTCTCGAATCGAAAAAAAGTATTCTGCTTTTTCTAGAATACCCTTTTAACGCATTGATAGGCATACAGGGTATAATTATGGACACTTTTAGCATGTGTATGTGAGTGTGTGTGTGTGTGTGCATGGGCTTATGTAAATTGACTTCGCTTCTAGTCGTTTACAACGCCCTCCAGCTACAAATATCGCCCCTGGACATTTGCCGTAAGTGCGCACAATTTTCTTATTGTTGAGGCCAGTTTTTTTTGTTGTTGTTGTTTGCTACTCTGTTCTCTGTTGTCCATAACATGCGCAAATAACATAATTTTTGGCATTAAAATCAATTTTCATCGTTCCCCAGACGCCGTCACTTGTAGCTGTCCTGGAGTCCGGACTTTCCCTTTCCTCTGGCAGCCATTGCCACATTCCATTCTATTTGATATGAATTGGCCGCATTGTCGTGAAAATAATGCAAATAGCAATTTCTGGGATTGCCTGATGTAGTACAGGCAAGCAGGAGTTGCTTTTACTGATTTCATACTGCTCCTGGGCTAATGACAATGACACCATTTCCATTTATTTCTGTGGCAGAAACACACAATATTGCGCATACGACAGAGGGGCGGATGAAGATGAAGATGATGTTGATGTTGATGATGATGATGCATGACATCATTTTGACTTTAATATTAAAGATTGAGCTGGGAGTTGAGAGAGTTGCGAGAGTTGATACATTTTCCTTGAAAATCAATTCCTTTAAGGCTTACCAAAAAGTGTCAAAGCGATGCGAGAGCAGGGACCGAAAAGGGTTCTTGGCATGTAATATACATTACAAAATAATATAAATGGGAAATAAGTATGTAGCCATGCTTGGGGGATTTGCCTTGTGGGCTGTGGGCACTCGGGCTGGGTGGAACGTGTGAAAAATGAAAGGAAATGCCGCGACGCTGAGGCGGAAATGAAAAATGCACGAAAAAGAAAAACGGAAATGCTACCAACAGCGATAAGAATGCTTAACAGCAGCACCAGCAACAGCAACAATAACAACAACAATAACAGCTGCCGCCGCAGCAGCCCAAGTGGATGAAGTACGAGAAGTAAATAAACAATGAACAAACAGCAACAAACAAACAAACAAGCAATACTTCACCAGTGGAAATGCATTAAAAATTGCACAGCTCTTGCCAAAATATTGCAATGGCAAGGACTTTTGTTAATGTTAAGGTTGGCAACTTAAATATTTACATTTAATGGCATTCCCAGCAAGCTGACAAACTGTAACTGTTATATGTAAATTTAATAAAGCCTCATTAAGACATTTTTGTGGGCGTTTGCAGACAAGGGAATTAAATGAACCTTTACGTCTTGAAACTATTTCCATTCTCAGTGACATTTTCTTAATAGTTTATCCCCTAAGTTAACTTTACATTGAAAGTTGATGCACAAACAATATTGTGACTTTCTATGAAGTTCTTTGATAAGAATTGTAACATTTTTCCTAGAAATCTCCTTTGAAGACTTTAGATTCCGAAACTTAACCAATTTTCATTCTCAATGACATTATGACAATGGTTTGTTTTCTTAAAACTTTCTACATTTAAGTTGCACTTTTAAAAATTTCCTGACCTGATTTTCCAGTTTTTTTTCTTGAAAATTGCAGAATAAATTAAAATCAAAAGTCAACCCGAAAATAATTAAAATGTGGACTTGTAAGCTGAATGGACTTATAGAAATGTCCTTTGAAGACTTTAAACTCACATAACTTTGCCAAAACAACACCGATTTTCAATTCCCAGATCTTTTTGTTCAAGTTTTTTTGTCTCTAAATTAAATATACTATAAAAATTCAAGTTCCACATTTTTTTAGAATTTAATATTAAATATTATGACAAAAGTGTTGACATATAAAGCTTCCAGCACATCCTTCCACAGTTTATTTGTTCAACACACGAACCAATTTCAAATAATTGAATTCTAGCTTTTGAGTTTAAAGTGGCATGTCAAGCGTTTAATTGACGACACTAGGAAGCTCGTGATTTGCGCTAATTGCGTAGCTGTGAGGGCCCCACTCAAGGGGTCGAGTGCTGCCCACCCAGGGGGACTAAAAAAAGGAAGAAAGCATATGAAGAAATGGAACGTGTTATATGCGTCGAGCTGTCGCGACTGTTGAGCATGGGCCAGACAATGAAGAATGTGCTGCCAGCGTCCAGACAGCTGAGACACAGGATCCCGACCCCGACACCGACCTCGACCCAGACCCGGACTGAGACTCAGACTCAGAGCCAGACCCGGAGCCACAAGCAACGTTCCCATTCATATTTCATGGGCCGAAAATTGCTGCGTGTTTGTTTGGCTTTTCACACCAACTTTTCAGCTTCCGTCGTCCTGCGCCCTGGAAGTGCTGGCGAGGCTTCAGGGCCAGAGACAAAAGGACTGCCGGAGCAGTCCAATTGTCACGCTGCCGTTCCAGAAATGAGTCATTAAGCAATAAACAAAGCACTTGCTCGCCAAGGGGAGACACTCGGCAAAAACAAAAAAAATACACCAAAGAAAGGCATAAGGAAAAAAAACGAAAGGAAGGAAAAGGAGTCTCAAATTTGCACACGCGCTATCAATTTGTTGGACAACAATGGCACACAAGGACGACACAGCTACTCCTTTTTAGCTGGCGCGTGCCGGCAATCAAAAATAATAAACACCCCTAATTTCAGAGAAGAAAATGCGTACTCGTGTGTGTGTGTGTGTGTGTGTGTGTGAGTGCTGCCTGCTCATTAAAATCAACACCAACTCAACGCAAATGATATGCCCGACAACGGCAGCGTCATTAATATTTGGCGCTTTTGGCAAATGCAGTCGGCTGAACCCCTTTCCAACCCCCTTTCCAACCCCCATTCCATACCCCCTCAAACACTGGCCACCCGCTGCGTTTGCTGCTGTCATGCGCCAATGCAAAACAATGCCAGGATGAAGCATTGTGTTCCATCCTGTAGGGAACAGCGGCGGACGCGCGGCGGGTAAAACAGAGATTTGGATCTTTGCGCCATTGTTTGCAGCATCGAAATAATGCCGTTTCATGCATATGCATTCCCGAATAGTATGTGTGATGCCAGCTATGCCGCCTGCCCGAGAGAGAGAGAGAGAGAGAAAGAGTGGAAGAGAGAGAGAGAGAGGCAGGACAATCAAATGTGATGTCACAGTGTGACTGGGAATAAAACCGCTCGGCTTAATATTGCATATGCATCACGTTGCCATTATTATCTGAGAGCTGTTCACTAATTTATCACTACAGTAGACGCTCGCAAATTTAAGCTAAACAACAAAAACAAATTATCACCATAAATTAGAGCAGCAAATTTATATTATGTTTAGCTTTTGAACCCGCTAAATAACGAAAACAAGAAAATCTAACCTATGAATTATTTTTTTAAATAAAATATATTAATTTGTATTTGTAAATATTTTTTAATTTAAATATTTAAAATATTATTTGTGCCTTGAAAAGTTTTATAATTTAAATTTAATTTTCTGTGCTGACATTTAATAAATAAATAAAATATTGAATCAAAGTTGCTTGCTAAATTATTATTAGTTATATTTCTATGATGATCCTTAAATGTTGCAGATAAAAAAGAGATTCCATAAATAAGGCTTATATACTTTCTGGCTGATAATAAAAATTATTCTGTGTAGGCATTACAAATACTGTTGCATACTTTTGTGCAACATCTAGATGTTAATATTTAAAATGTTATTATATTAAAAATCAACTGCACATCAAAAACTAAATTCTGATCTAATATACAACTAGAGAGACTTTTGAATTTCGGGCTAAGAAAATGTGCAAAGTTTCCACCACAACAAGTGCTTCACTTTATTTTTGGGCCAATATTTTGAACCGGGCACAAAAGCACTTATCTATAACGCCTGTTATTTAACTAGCTATTTGCTGGCAGCTCCGAAGGAGCAACCAGCCAGCTGATGTCCTCTCAACTCATTATACCCTGTACCCATTAAAAATGGGTAAAAAGGGTATTATGGTTTTGTGCAAATGTATGTAACAGGCATAAGGAAGCATCTCCGACCATATAAAGTATATATATTCTTGATCAGTATCAACAGCCGAGTCGATCTAGCCATGTCCGTCTGTCCGTCTGTCTGTATGAACACGCAGATATCAGAGACTATAAGAGCTAGAGACTTCATATTTGGAATATAAGTTCTCCTAGTCCTGGGACAGATCAAGTTTATTTCATTTGTTCGTTAACTCGTCGCGTTCAAAAGTTATCGAAGAATTTCGATTTTAGACTAGCGTTTTTGGGACATAGCTTCAAAGATATATGAGCTAGAGACCCCAAATTTGGCATGCATAATCTCGCATACACATGTAACAAATATTTCACTTTTTGGATACCACCCCCCAATCCCCCCAAAAGTTGACGTACGACCCTGCAATTTGTTTTGGTCACACATATTATTGACAATTGTATGTCCCAAAAATTTCAGTAAGATCGGACAATAAACACAGAAGTTATTTGAGATTTAACTTTCCATTGTGTGGGGCTCAGTGAAAAAGCAAGCTAACTGCTTAAGCCGCATGCACCTCTTGCAGTATATGTGTGTTTGTATGTATGCACACTATTAGGCAAGTATTAATGGAAGTCAGAACTGGGTTCAGGGTATCTCCTAGTCGGGCACTCCCGACTAGAGCACTCATACTTGTTTTACTTGTTCCAGTCGTAATACCCTGTCGAGGTGGCTTCAAGTTTAGCTCCGGTCGCGTCCATTGAAGCATTGCTCTATTGGTTTTCCCCTTCGATGCGTGCTAAAAGTGTTTTTCTTTTCTTTTTTTTGGGGGGCAGTGGGGCTCCGTTGTTGGCAGCAACCTGCAGAAACCTGAGTAAACAGCAGCAACAGCAGCAACAGAAACAACAACAATGACAAGCACTTAAAATTTGGCGCTTTGAACTTGAAGTTGTGTGTTTTTGTTGGCAATGTTATTGCTACGCTGGCAGCCACTTTTGGCTGAGGTTGTTTTGGGGAGGCAGTTTTGAGGTATACACGGCTAGTTTCAAGGTCATGCCCAACGAGCGTGCTGCCACTGCTCAAGTGGCCTTTGAAGTGGTCATCCGGATGCCAGCGACTTTGCCAATATATTGCAAATTGAATTTGCATTTCAATGAAAATATGTGCAAAAGTTCGACAGCAGCAAAGGTTAATATGTATTTATGTTAGTAAATGGCATTATCTAAGTTACATTGGACTAAGAACATTACTTAAACAATAGCTGTAATAAGCTCAAGTGGTTGCTTAACAATTAAATATGCTTATGTTTTGGGCAGAAGGATGTTTAAAATAATCAATAAATCAAAAAAATATATAAATTTCACTTGCTTATATACAAAATAACTGTTAATACTATTATTTATATTTAATATTAATCGTTGAAGTTATCAATAAAGATAGTTGCTTAAATATTTGTATGAGTAGCGTTCAAACAATTTATAAAGATCTTAAAAGAAATTGTTTACTGAAATTCACCCCTAGGTGGAAAATAGGGCAAACTCTTAATGTTTTAATTAATTTAATTGAATATTCTAGTATTTTATATATCAGCAATTTTTATAGAATATAATAGAATATAATTTTATAGCATATTTTAGAATTTAATATTTCAACAATTTATATAGAATGGAATTTAATAGAGTATTCTAGTATTATATCAACTATTTATCAGTAATATATAAATGTCATTATTATTACACTATTACTACTAATATTATCTATGTTTATTAAAAATTTGAAACTATCTATATTTCAAAAAATAGTTTTTACATTCAAAATATATTCATAATGCCATACTCATATTTTAGTTAATACTTCACCTATTAGCTTTATCGATATTTCAACGCAGCAAGAATCGTTTAAATTTCCATTAAATGCACTTGCGCCGCATCCCATCAAGGGGTTATTCACTGTAGCAGCTGTTCAGACAAAATTATGCACTTTGAATTGCCGTACACGAAAAGATTACAACTGCAGCTGTGAGCTGTGAGCTGAGGGCTGGGTGTAAAGAGCTTTTCGTCCAGCTGTTGCCTTCGACAATTTAAGGAGCCCGCTTGTAAAATGCTGCAACTACAACAACAACTACAACAACTAGTATAAAATATTTGCAATTTAATTAAACGAAATTAAACAATCTTGCCAGCATTTGTGCAAACATGTGTGGCAATTGTGCTTGTAATCTAAATTTGTAAGTTTGCCATCTTTCTGCCAAGATGCAGAAGTAGATGCAGAAGTAGAAGTAGAAGAAGAAGAAGTTGCTGCAGCTACCTCTAGAGTCGTGCAACTTGGTTGCAAGTCCGGCCAGATGCAAGTTTTTAGATTCGTTGCAGCTTTTGTGGCAATTGGTGGCAAGTTTCGGTTGTAAATGTCTTTGCCTGGCGGCGCCCAAGCACAAAGGACCCGAAAGACAGAAATTTTGTAGTCCTGCACGTCCTGCGAAATTCAAACAAAACTGTGGAAGGAAGCAATAAATGCAAAGCAAAGTTTCCTTTCGTTTCGTTTCGTTTCTAATGACATTGATAAAGGCACCACTAATAATGGTAGAATGAGCAGACAAGAAATCAAAATAAATTATACCATAAATCGATATTGTATATGTATATACAGGGTATATGTATATGTATTTATGCAAAAATATTCGCATTGCTGCATTACTTGCAAAAAGTTTTTAATGAATTTATTTTCTCCTGGTGCCATTAAAACAAAAACCAACAACAACAACATTTTCTTCTTGCGCTCCCCGGTGCCGTGCTGAATTTACGGCATAAACAGAAGGAAAAACATAAACATAAACATGCAACTGAATGGGGCAGCAAACAAGCTGCAAAATTTACAACAAAAGTTAATGCCAATGCGTCGCCGGGCTCCAGGTGTGGCCATAATTGAAATGAACGCGCTTTTGGCCAAAGCAACTCCTGCCAATATACACACATACACACATACACACACACACACACACACACACACACACACAGGACGACCCAATTGAATTACAATGAACTGAGGACGGAGTGGAAGCCAAGCATTTCATATTCAATTAGAGCTAATTACGCAATTTTCTAATGGCCAAGCAGAAGCGCTAACTGGATTCAATGGAGACCACGAGGCACGCATCGAGAATTTCAGTATTAATGCGTTATTACATAATTTGATCCTTATCTCGTGACCATGCTGCTCCCTGCATATTAATTATCAATCGCAAACTGAATTGTGTGGCAATCAGCCAACTGCAGACTGCAAACTGCCAACTGCTAACTGCAAACTGCATTCAAGCACAGCTGGCCCCAAAACTGTTTCTTAAAACTTAGCCCACAAGCAACTTTGATTGGAAACAAACGCAAATGTTTGGCCACATTGAGCTGCAATCGATTAATGTTAATTCACTTGATGGATAATCATGATAGGATATCAATTATTTGGAGCACAATTACTGAAAGTGTTTGTATAGGAAATATACCACAAGGTATATGCCTATAAATATATTTTCGGAATTTTTCTTTAAATGCCAAATTATTATCGAATAATTACTTCAGCTATTTTAACCAAAACAAGTAAGAGTGCTCGAGTCGAGAGTGCACGACTTGAAAATACCCTATCAGTGTCATACATACAAACATACACATGATTCAAGCAGTGCATGCAGTTTAAGTCCAAAAAAGCTGTTCCGAAATCGAGATTTATCGATAACTTATGAACGGAAGGAGTTATCGATAAAATGAAATAAACTTGAGCTGACCCGGCACTACGAGAACTTATATTCCTAATATGAAGTCTTTAGGTCTTATATTCTCTGATACCTGCGTGCTCATACAGACAGACGGACTTGGCTAAATCGACTCGGCTGTTGATACTGATCAAGAATATATATATATACTTTATATGGTCGGAGATACTTCCTTATGCCTGTTACATACTTTCGTGCAACTTCATTATACTCTTTTTACACATTTTTCATGGGATCAGGGTATATATATATATATACCCATAAGCTTCGCCAATGATACGCAACCTAATTGTAAAAGCAAAAAAATTGCACCATGCCAAAAATTATTTATTTGCCCCTGGGCTGCATTATTGAAATGTGTAAATCCTTTTCACCTTTGATAATTTTTTATAATAACACATATATTTTTGTATTTGCGCATATTAATTGTTTATCCAGATTCAGATAGAGAGCGAGAGCTGAACATTTGTATAAATTGGACTACCTGTCGTTGGGTTTCTGTTTACAAACTGGTAATTTGACACGCAAATAATATTAAAGTGTCATTCACGTGTTGTCGTTCAATTAATTTGTAATAAATAAATAAGTAAAGGCAGCGCTTGTAATACAAATATGCAACATTCATAATTTCTTCTGTCAATGTGCGTTAAAATCATTTACTCACACAAGCACACACACACAGACACAGACACACACACACATACGAACATTTAATTAATTTAATATGCATCTTTCTTTTTTTGTTGCAACAGCATTAATAGCGTTAATTTTATGATTGGGTTACTTTTCAGGGCGAGTGCCACATAAATTTGCAGCATATACATTTATGGCACAGCTGACAAATACATACCCTGTAAACATATATTTATTATTTAAAGAATAACTAATTTGTTGCCAAGTGGAATGTTTAGGCGTTGAATATTATCTGTCGCATTCTTATGGGCAATTATTATTTAATTTCTTCGGACAGACCAAAAGCGTTGCTAACAAATAAATAATAATTAAAATATCTAAATACATTATGATATATATATATATTAACATATATATACCCAGATTAAGAACTGCTCTGCAAGTCTGTTCGCATTAAATCAACTGTAAACAAAACAACCTGTTAATGCACTTTAATTGAAACGCTGGATTAAGTTGTTTACAATTTTGAAAATTTCAATTTAAATGCCCAGCCTCGCAACCATAATCCCTGGCAATAGTTTATGTATATTATATACATATGTTTATATACAAAGTCTTACTAACGCAAAGCTTGAAAACATTTCGATTACTTGGCTAATTGACAGCAGAGCATAAAAAGCGAGCGATAGAAAGAGAACGAGAGATTTGTGGGGGCCAAAAAGCACAACTAATACGCTGTCAGAGTCGGTTGGCTCTGTCCTGTCCTGGTGGCCCTCAAAGGACAGGCCACATCATCTGGCCATGTCATGCCCAGGGCACACAGCGAAACATTTTGTCATCTCCGGTAAACGTCAAATGCCAAGCCAAAGAGTCGCATCGCATACCAAACAAAGCGCAAATCATGAGTGTGTGGAAATATCCCTCTCTCTCTCTCGCTATCTCTCTCTCTCTCTCGTGTGTGTGTGTGTGTGTCCCGTGTCAAGCAATTTACAAGTCAAAGGCAAGTTTCTGACAGGCTGAAAGCAGCAGGATGTCAAGCAAAAGGAGCTGTTGTATGCCTCCATCACATCGTCTTCATTCCTTTCAATTTCAATTCCACGATTTCATCACCATTGGCTTAATTAATACCAAGGCATCAGATGTCAGCACACTTGAAGACAACAAGTTCATGTGTGTGTGTGTGTGTTTAATTTGGATTAGTTTTATCGTACGGAGAATCAAAGCAGGCCCATCTCAATTAGCTGCCACACCCCTTTATACATATTTACTTAAAGCACTAATAAAGTTTGCGGCACGTTGCGTTAACCAATTCTGATTTATGTTGCGCCTATCGAGTGCTGACTGTAGTTGCTCCTCGAACTTTTGCAGTCCTTTCAGCTGCTCCTTCAACTGTTCTTCATCGAATTGGGTGTACGAATCGCCTATTATTCGGAGCAGCAGGTTCTTTATGTCCTTTGCGCTGAATTTATCACTGTAAAACAAAATCAGAAAAAAATGTATTATTTTACTTTCAATAATATACCTGTAAAATATTTTATAAATTTTTGTTTACATTTTTTGTGGTCATTTCAAAATTATAGTTTTTATTTTTTGCTAGTTTTTTTCATTGCTGTTAACTCAAATATAATCCGTTTGGTAGAAATTTGATTATTTTTGGATTAGCGTTAGCCTTTTAGCAAGGCAAAGCACTTTAAAATCAATATTTTTAAAATATCTCAAAAACAGACATTTTTAAAAAATGAAAGAACATAATTTTTGCTTTCGTCTATCTCAAAATATGCTAAAAATCAATACTTTTTCGAATTTATATATTTTATAAGCCAGTGTAACTTACTTGAGTATTTTGGCATTTTGCAGAATGTGCTCAGCGATCTCCAGCAAGATTTTGACGTTGCAAAGCCGCAGTTACGGCTTGAATATAATAACTGTTAATGGTCTTATCGGTTGCTTGCAGTAGATAGTCCAAAAAGTATTGCAGTTGAGTGTAGTTACGACTGCAGCCAAGTTCAGTTGCCCAGGCTCTTTTCCTAGACTCAATACTTGAGTTCTTAAAACGTTGCAGTATTAACTCAAACTGCTCAAAGGTGCCATGTTCTATGCTTGCACAATGCATAATATCCCGAAAATTGATGGGTACTTCTTCATCGTCTTGAGTTAAGTGCATAGACTGGCTAATACAGTCATCCACATTATAGCGACAGGCCTGACTATAAGCCAAACGATATAGGGCTATCAATGGACTCGACTTTGTTCTCAGCTGATCGGAGTTTACTAAAGGGCAGCGTGCATAAAGTGGAGTGACCAGTTTCTTCATAAATGCCTGGTGGAAATATAGAAACAAATATTTAAATAAATGAATATTTGAAAAAAGAAAATTATAGAAAATATATAAGCTAACAACGAGATATTTAGACCTATATTCAAATTTAAAAAAAATGTTTTTCATTATGTAGATTTAGTCAAATATATGAAAAATAAAACAAAATATTAAAAGACTATTTGAATTTAAACTAAACAAACATGATATACTAGAAACTTCACCAAAAAATAAATAAATATTTATTCATTTAAGAAATAATTAAAAAATAAATCATAGAAAAACTCACCGAAAATATTCTCGCCTGATCGCCCCGGAGCAGAGCACCCCGCTTGCTGAGCACCCCCAAGATGGTGCTCCAGGGCATATAGTCCCGCTCCCTTGGCAGATACTCCAGCATGCTTAGCGCCAGCTCGTAGCTCTGCTGATCTGTCCAGGCCAGTGCCATCAGATCGTCCAACAGCTGTGCACGATTCAACTCATGAATATTGCCAAAGTGTTCGCTGGAATTTAGTGTGGCTATAATCAAACGCCAATTGCGTTCATCATAGTTGACACGATAGATGCTAGTCACTTGAGGATTCAATATGATCCACTCGTCGGGCTTGGGTTTCTCAAGCAGCTGTAGGTTTTGGTTAGTTTTGGGACATTCCAGCCAGAATTGCGGTTGTGTTTTTTTAAAGTTTGCCTGCTGTTGTGTCACAAATGTGAGTGGAATCCACCAGCAGCTCTCATTCCGATCCTTTACTCCTTCAGCTAGCGAAAATAGAGTTTGATTGATAGCCACACTGCCTGACTCATAGTTCCTGATAACGCTGACTAGCGGATAGCCGCCTTGCAGTGTCCAGGAATCCATGACAGTGGATAAGCGGATACTTGCAGTAAAAGCATTGCTTGCCTCCGCCGCCTCCTGCATGTCCTGCCACAGATCCGACTGTGCAACACTGCCGTAAGCATGTCGCTTCAAATAGTTGCGTATGGCCAAAAGAAACACCTCATCGCCCAGGAGCTTGTGCAGCATGCGCATCGTCAGCGAACCCTTCTTATACACATACGGTGAAAACTGTTCCAGCACGCTCTTCGAATCCTGCACATCCCGTGAGATAGCTATCGTATTGTTCAGCATATCCTCGTGAAAGAAGTAGGCCAAGTCCTTGGCGATATTACGCTCTCCACTGCCCCATTCAGGCATCAGAGCATCCACGGTCAAGTAGGCAAAGTACGTGGAGGGTCCTTCCTTCAGCCAGAGATCATTCCACCAGCGGATGGCAACCAGATTGCCAAACCACTGATGTCCATACTCGTGTGCCACCGTGTCCAGCTTATCCTCCTTCGTCTGCTGCAGCTCCTCGCTGTCATTGTGCACGAAGCGACTCTGCTTATAGGTGACCAGACCCCAATTCTCCATGGCGCTAAATTTGTGTGTGGGCAACGCCAGCTGATCCACCTTACGCAATGGGAACGTATAGTCCAATAGTTTCTCCAAGTATCCCAATGCTCTTGGTGCAAACTGAACAATCAAATCGCTTTCTGCAACGACCTTCGGTTGCATCCAGCTGACAAAGGTCACGTTCTGAGCTGTGTCACTTGGGGGACTGGGAACGCTGGTTAAATTGTGCACGGAATAGGCCACCAAATATGTGGAGGTGGGTAAAAGTGGCTCATGCTCACACCAAACATAGTTTTCAAGATTTTCACTAACAAGAGAGAGGGAATAAACAATGAAAACAAAATATTTAGAGAAAGGGATTCATAAACTGAGAAGACAACATGCAAAGTCTGGCACTTAAAATGTTTGTATTGTTATACTCTTTTCGAAGAAAATAGTATATTAAGTTTGTGCTGAAGTTTGTAACGCATAGAAGGAAGCGTCGGAGACCACCAAAAGTTACTGCCAGTATGCTTAGAATGACAAAACAAATTGATCTAGCCATGTCCGTCTGTCTGTCTGTCTGTCTGTATGTATGCAAACTAGTCCGTCAGTTTTTGAGCTATCGTGATAAAACTTTGCACAGAGACTTATTATTCAAAGGGACAGCACATTGGTCGGAGCCGGCCAGATCGGACCACTATATCTTATACCTGCCATACAACTGGAAGTCGGTTTTGGCCATAAATCCATTGTTTTCAAAGCTATCGCAATGAAACTTTGACAGGTGCTTATTATTCAAACATACATAACCTTGATCAGAGCCGGCCGGATCGGATGACTATATCTTATAGCTACCATACAACTCGAAGTCGGTTTTGGCCATGTATCCCATGTTTTCAAAGCTATCGCGATGATACTTTGCACAGATACTTATTATTCAAAGGGACAGCACATTGGTCGGAACCGGCCAGATCGGACCACTATATCTTATAGCTGCCATACAACAGGAAGTCGGCTTTGGCCATAAATCCCATGTTTTCAAAGCTATCGCAATGAATCTTTGCACATATACTTATTATTCAAAATGTCAGCACATTCATCTGAGCCGGCCGGATCGGACCAGTATATCTTGTAGCTTCCATACAACTGGAAAAAAATTTAATATTCTTAGAAAAAAGAAATAAATGCCTCGCGATAAAATTAATTATTACAGCATATGAAAGTGCTGCAGTTGGCTGAATGAAATTTGTCTAAAGGTTCGAAAAGAGTATAAAATCTTCGGCACGCCGAAGATAATCCTTTCCCACTTGTTTTTGTATTTGTATTAACTTTTCAATAGAGATACTAAAACATACTATACGGCTTAAGATTTTAAAAATCTTATGTGGATTGCATTACAGCAGTAATCAATCCTCGGAAACTACTTGATAGACAACCTTCTTCTGTTTGTAACCCACTTCAGCATTTGGTTTAAAGCTTCTTCTTTTTCAAAAATTGTGAAAAAACCCAACAATTTAAATAGACATATAGGCTGCAATAACTTACTGCGCTACACATTTGCTCACTGGCGTATTACTTAGTCCTGTGTAGTTCTTGTGGTAGCCCAAAGTGACCTGAAAAGTGGCCCTCAAATGCGGCTCATCGAAGCAGGGAAATGCAAGCCGGGCAAAAGTCGGTGAGAACTGAGTTGCCGCCAAATAACTGAGAAAATAGCAAAACAAATTTAAATAAATATAAATAATATAAAATATTCTCTGCTGCTCACTGTGTCTGCTCTGTCACTGAATCATTGTAGGAACTCGAGTAGTAACCGGTATCATTAGCATTCAATGGTGCTTTAAAGGATAACGTCAGCTCGTAAACTTCCAACTGATCAAGTTGTTCCTTCAGATGCATAATGTAAAATTCGTGCTGCTCATCTAGCTCAATTTGCATTATGTTTTTGTGACTGCCATTTTGTGCTGATAAAGTAATTTGTGTTTCATCTATTATCAAATTTTTGGCATGCAATGTTATGTTATTTGTCTGTTGCAATACTTCGAAGCCAATCTTCACACAACCCTCAAAACGCAGCTGATCGGGTCCATTCAGATGGGTTAATATGCGCAGATCATAGTGTTTTGGTTTGATGGCATTGGGCAGACGAAAGGAGTTATAGGTGGACTGGACACCAATTGTCAGCAGTATGTGGACAAAGAAGTGCAGCAAGGGACCCATTCTGTGGTATAGGATTCCTGCATAGGATTAGAAGAGAACTTTCCAGCAATATGTTTGTCAACCACGTTTTACCTTTGCAAACAATGCTTACAAATGTTGTCATTTACAATCTAAATTTAGATAGCTTACATTCACATTTCGGCCTTTTCTAATACATAAATAATAATAGTGTTTATTTTTAAAATGTTTGCAAAAACACTTCGCGCCTTTGCGGCGCCCCTCTCCCGTCCAATTCCGACAAAATTTTGCTGTTTAATCCGCTGCCCGGTACGCCCCATGTGTCCCACCCAGTATCGCCAACTAAGCCACTTGGTGCAGCGTCCTCAAGGCTTCCAGCAAGCTGTGCTGCAGTGGCTGTGCGATCTGCGTTCGCGTTACGTAATGTGGAAGCTACGCCGTATACTTGGCCCGGAGTTCGATGAGTTTGACTTTCTGGTTGGAGCACGCCAGGCGGCGACGCTGATGATCGAGGCAGTGCGTCAGGCGGACTGGACGCAAATACGCAGCTGCTGCACGGATCAGGGCGCCTGCGCCATCTACGGTGTGACGCAAAGTCAGCGCAAACTGCAGTATGCCCAGCTGGTGCGCTTTGAGAGTCAACACTTGTGCAATGTGGCACCGCTGGCCGTGCAGCGCTACCGTGAGAACGGACGCCACTATGTCTATGTGGATGTCGTGTTTGTGGGACTGCGCGATATGCGCGACTTTAGCAGCAGTGCCGAGCAGCAGGAGATGCTGCAGGAGATGAAGCAGGTGCTGCAGGACACGCAGATACCCGAGCAGATAGCGCCGACTCATCGCCGAATTGTGCTCGGCGAGTTTCTATTGACGCTGCGCAAGGAGCTAAGCGAATCGGAGTTTGAGATCGAGCCGCAGGGCTGGCTGGTCGATTTTTATAAGGTGTATGGATTCAAGCTTGTCAACTACAGTCCCGTGACGTTGCAGTATCGTGTCATTGAGTTTCTGAAACCGGTTTGAATCTGCCTGCACATGTGCTCACCTCAAGATTCAAAATACGTGCTCGTTCAACGTTTCGATCATGGCAAGCATTCAAATTGCCCAACCGATATATATGTGTATATATATATTATCTCTCGCGGCACAACCGATACACAAATAAACACAACACACACGTCCGCTTTGCTGGCGACAGCGAAGTCAACTGAATGCACCATCGAATTGCCAGCTCTGCTTATAGAAGCCATTGCCCCGAGCAGTCAGCGTGTGAAGAACATTATTATCTTTCTTTTGGCTTTTGGAAATACTAGGTTCTTGTAATTGTGCATAATATACTAAATGTTTAAAATATAACTAGAGTGTCTGTTTAATCATTCTTAGTACTCATTTGTCATTTTTATCAAGTTCTATGAAACAAAATCACAGTCAAGTCTTTCTTTACGTTTTTTGCTTTTCAAATATAAGATTCTTGTAATTGTGCATAATATACTAAATGTTTAAAATATACCTAGAGTGTCTGTTTAATCATTCTTAGTACTCATTTGTCATTTTTAACTAGAAATTGCAAGTTCTATGATATACAAATTTATACAAAATCACAGTCAAGATATTCTTTACATTTATAAAATTCTTGTAATTGTACATAATATACTAAATATTAAATATATAACTAGAGTGTCTGTTTAATCAATCTTAATATTCATTTGTTATTTTTATCGAGAAATTGAAAGTTCTATGATATATGAATTGAAACAAAATCACAGCCAAGACTTTCTTTACATATTTTGCTTTTCAAATATAAGATTCTTGTAATTGTGCATAATATACTAAATGTTGAATATATAACTAGAGTGTCTGTTTTATCATTCTTAGTACTCATTTGTCATTATTAACTAGAAATTGCAAGTTTTATGAAGTATGAATTTAAACAAAGTCACTATCAACAGTTTTTTTACATTTCAAATATAAGATTCTTGTAATTGTGCATAATATACTAAATGCTTAAAATATAACTAGAGTGTCTGTTTAATCATTCTTAGTACTCATTTTGTCATCTTTAAATAGAAATTGCCAGTTTTATGAAGTATAAATTTAAACTAAGTCAATATCAAGAGTTTTTTTTACATTTTTTGCATTTTAAATATAAGATTCTAGTAATTGTGCATATATAATTGTGTATATCATCTAAATGTTGAACATATAACTAGAGTCTCTGTTTAATCATTCTTAGTACTCATTTGTTATTTTTATCTAGAAATTACAAGCTCTATAATATAAATATTTATACAAAATCACAGTCAAGATATTCTTTACATTTTATGCTTTTCAAATATAAGGTTCTAGTAACTGTGCATAATAAATCTTTAATATATAAAATGTTTAAAATATAACTAGAGTGTTTGTTTAATCATTCTTAGTGTTCATTTTTTACAAATTGTCAAACTTTCTTTAAATATTTCGCTTTTCAAATATAAGATTCTTGAAATTGTTTGTAATATGCTCTTTCAGCCAAACAAATTTAAATAGTCTCGCAGTCGGGTCTCTTTTCGAATTGATTGTTAGTCGGTTGTTGTTACAGATTAAGCCTATTTAGTAGCCGTCACGTTCTTTCTTCAATTGCACCCCAAGTTTGGCGCTTCATGCCATTTAAGCCTTTTTGCCATGCCCGTCACAGTCTCATTTGGCCTGAGTTAACCGTTGCATTTTCGCCCCTCCTTTTGCACACGCACGCCTCTTTTTTTGCCATTTTACAGTTGGCTCTGGCTGCAAAAGTGCAAAAAAAATAAACTATTCTCACACTTGGCGCACGGAATCACGGCGTGTCGCTTTCGAAAGGCACATAAAAAATGGAGGGCTTAATTAAAAAGCGAAAATGTGCTGCGATTTTCCGCTTTTTTAACGCCAAGTGCAACAACTCGCTGCCAAGGCAGGGCGAAATGGACAACATTTGCAACAAGAAAACACTACTTAGTGGCGACTTTTTATTTGCCGTTGTTCCCTTTTCGCACAGACAGCAGCAGCCTTTTCAAATATGTCTCTCATGTGTCTTCTTCTGCCGCAAGTTTCTCATTTGGCGCCCTTTGCTGCTACTTCTTTCGGTTTTCGGGGTGGGGAGTACAATTTTTTGTTAATTAAAGCCACTGCGCAAAATGAAAAGCTGACAAGAGCTCATTAAAATGAAAATGTCTCCGGTTCGAAAATAAAGACGTTTGTGTGTGGGGAGAATGTGTGTGTGTTATTACTACATTGCCATTGATGTATTACAAATAATAGTAATGTAATGTATAAATATTTTACTTTGTTGTACTAGCTCAAATTTATAATTATATTTCATATATAATTGCCCCAGGCAAAGCCGCGTATTTATATTATATTTTGAATTTATCACAATCAATAAATGTGCCTGCTTGAGCACACGCACACATACACACACACGGACGCACACACGCACACGCACGCACACATACACCCGCACAGCTTCGCCCTTCACCCGCCCGCCGAGCAGATGCAACTGACTACCCACACTGAGCAGTGCAGCTATTTATTTGCAAGCTCTTCTTCTTTCAATCGTGCAGATTTCGAGCACGGCGCTCTCACTTCTGATCTGCTCTCTCAGTGTCGTTTGCTTACCTGCTCGCTTGCTCTGTTCTTTTCTATCGTGCAAGCACACGCACACGCATGCATATTACTCTCTGCATGGCAGCAAACACATACAACCACAAGAGTATAAATACATGGCACTCGCAGCTTAAACTGCTGCAGCATCGCTTGCTCGCTCACATACACGCACAACAAAGGGCATAGTGCGCGCTTTTCTAATCGCTCTATGCTTTCACTATTCTGGATCCTGTTACTTGAAACTTTGTTTGTATGTACATACATATGTATATATGTATGTAGAATTAATTTGTGTTTTATATCTATTACATTTTGTAAAAATATAAAATCCGCTTTTAATATGAAACTGATAGCTCTGTGCCTTTTCTCTGATTTACAAGCATATTTCACTATAAATAAATATTAAAATAATTATACTCTTTTCGAAGAAAATAGTATATTAAGTTTGTGCTGAAGTTTGTAACGCATAGAAGGAAGCGTCTGAGACACCCAATAGTTACTGCCAGTATGCTTAGAATGACAAAAGAAATTGATCTAGAAATGTCCGTCTGTCTGTCTGTCTGTCTGTCTGTCTGTCTGTCTGTCTATCTGTCTGTCTGTCTGTATGTATGCAAACTAGTCCCTCAGTTTTTGAGCTATCGCTATAAAACTTTGCACAAAGACTTATTATTCAAAGGGACAGCACATTGGTCGGAACCGGCCGGATCGGACCACTATATCTTATAGCTGCCATACAACTGGAAGTCGGTTTTGGCCATAAATCCCATGTTTTCAAAGCTATCGCAATAAAACTTTGCACAGATACCTATTATTCAAACATACATCACATTGATCGGAGCCGGCCGGATCGGATCACTATATCTTAAAACTGCCATACAACTGGAAATAAATTTAATATTTCAATTCAAATTGATATCATATGATATAAATTTTTACAGATGAAAGTGCTGCAGTTAGCAGAGTGAAAATTGCCTATAGGTTCGAAAAGAGTATAAAATCCTTCCCCACTTGTTTTGTCACATTTTGTCTGTAATATTAAACTGCTGTATAATTGCGATTGAATTCAAGTTGATGTAAAAGTGAACTCTCTGTGACAATATACAGCATGGGGTTTATTTACTACACTTCACTTCGTGGATAATTGTTATTCATCTGTTTGCACACTAATCTATATGCATCTGAAAGCGTGTACTATATTTATGTGCCCTTATGCTGGCGCGTTAAAACTATACCGGCCAAATGGCGGAGATCCATCACAATTTACAGCGTACAAAGCGGACGCAAAGTTGGCAATAAAATTTAATTTATATCCTGCGGATACGCTGCTGGTTGCGTTGGTTGGTTGCGTTGCTCTGGTTGGGCTTAGTCCTTAGTCCGATGCCAAGGGTATTTGCAAAACATTTAATTCCATTTTCGATTATTGTGGCATGGTCGCAAGCCGAACATGGCACAAGTTGGCATATTAATGCCATGTGGTTGTTGCAAAAATGCAATTGCAAAATGCCACGGCAAATTTGAAATTTGAATTGGCACAAAAACTACCTGACAGACAGACAGACGGACGGACAGACTGTCAGCTCTAGAGGCTCCGCCTAGTGTCATTTGTAAGCGTTGTCCAGCAACCACTCGAACAGAGCATTTGTTTGGGTTACGAAGCGCATTCAGCCCGCAGCTGTTGCAGTTGCAGCATCAGCAGCAGCAGCAGCATCAGTAGCATCAGCAGCAGCAGCAGCATCTGGGTGAATCAGGGCAATTGAAGTGCTTTAAAGTGCTCCATGGCTGGCACATAAATAAATGTTTGCACATTTACTTTACCTTCTCTCACTCGGCAGTGCAATGGACTGCTGCTGGTGTTGCTGCTGCTTGGTTGGGGCTTGTTTGTTGTTGCCTCTGGCTTCGATTCGCTTGCGTTTCCTGTTCCCAGCACGTTCATAACTCAACTCTGGACGGACTTACTGTTCGGGGGTGGCGTTGCTGTTGTTGTTGTTGCCCAGCGCTTTATTTGCTTGTAATTTGAAGCTGACTATGCTGCAATCTCGATACAAATCCTCAGCAGCTCAAAAGGCAGCTTGAACACACTGCACTGCAATGCAGTTAAGGACTCTCTGTGAGTGCCCCCAGAGTCGCATTGCCATAACTTTGTATATTGTAATGGCAATGCAATTGACTGAATCTCTCTGCCAGCTAAGGATGCCCAGCTAGCGCATCTATATATATATATATATATATATATCACTGGGGATTTTGACGACTATCAGTCGATGGTAGTAGCTCTCACTCTGACTAATTTTCAAAATCAAGTCCTTGCCATAGCTCAAACGGATGCTGTATTGCGACAACTTTGCAGTTCAGGCATCAGTTGAGAACGATTAGCGCCACACAAAGCTGCAGTCGGAGCCAATTCAATTCGAGTGGAGTTCACGTTCCCAAAGCGCACATTACCAGTGGTTAACCGTATATGGAGTCCCTGGAGATGCGTCACAAATCACGGTAAAAAAATGTACTTGGGCTAAATACTTAATATGATAACAGCGTATTTATTTCAAATGATTTAATAACATTTTTACTGCGGGCATGGAATATATTTAAGCTATAACTAATAGATAGTTAGAAATTATATTGAGAAATTTTGGGATTTATCACTAAACTTTTGTGATATCGTAGACACATTTGTCAATTATTGTATAATTAGATCATATATCATACATATATGTATGGACTTGTCATACAGAAGAGCAAATACTTTCGTGGCTTCGTAAAAGCTAGTATGATTTCATAGGTTTTCATATTGTAGAATGCTCGCAGTAAATATATCGAAGTTCCAATTAAGCATTCCACTCCAATATTCCAAAATTGCGAGAACATTTCCTAATTCAGCGTTTCTTTCCACTATTTCTAATAACCGTAATATTTTTAGTAATTATTCAGCTTACGTAATGTTTCAGAATAAAGCTTTCCATTCCACTATTTCTAGCACATAAACATATATATCAAATGTTACAGTAAGCCTTTGTGGCACAACTCCAGGCTGATAAGTAGCTCAACAAAGTTTTCATATTTACTTGGGGGCACGTTAGGCATGGTCTTGCGGGGGATGGGGAAGGGTGTTACTTTTAGAGTTGACAATGGCTCTGGCCGCCTTCTCCCTTATGTTGGGGCAGTTAGCAAAATGTCACGTAGCAAATGTGACAGCGTGGTCAACATAATGAATGGTTGCCACCCCGGAAAAGAGCTGCAGGTGCATGTGTGAGTGAGTGAGTATGAGTCTCTCTGTGTGTGTGTGTGTGTGTGTGTGAGTGTTGTGCCACTATAACACATGCACTTTGGGAGTTCATGTCTCTGGCATTGATTGCCTTGGCGGCGATTGCAATAACCCAACTTCATGTGCTCCTGAGTTCAAAGCGCGCCCGAAATGTCACGACATTAGTATGGCGGCGCATCGGTTCTTTCTGGCAACGGCCCCAAAAATGTGTCCATGCACGTGACACTTCAATGCAATTTGCAATTTGATTTTCTACTCTACCTACTTCCACATCCACTTCCTACTTCCACCGTTCTTCCCTTCTTGCTGCCAACAAAGTTCCAGTTGTTCATGGATCCAATTGATTTCAACGTCGTCGTCGTCGGCGTTCTGCTCTCTTTCTTGCTCTCTCCCTCTCCCTCTCTCTCTCTCTCCCTTGTGTGTAGGTGTCAAGCGGGCCAAATCTGTATATATGTGTATGTTTTTATACCCATTAAATATAGTTGGGAAGGGACTTTCTTTAAAGACATAAGAGCTAAATGCACAAAATTTAATATAATTGCTGTCAACAATTAATTGATTTTTAAAAAAAAAGTGATGATAGTAAAAATCACATATCATTATTATTCAAACAAGTAATGAGTAAAGTTTAAGGCGATAGCTGGCCAAAACCGACTTCCAGTTGCATGACAGCTAAAAGATATAGTGGTCCGAACCGGCTGGCTTACACTAATGTGCTGTACATTTGAATAATAAGTGTCTGTGCAAAGTTTCATAGCGATAGCTCAAAAACTGAGGGACTAGTTTGCATACATACAGACAGACAGACGGACAGACAGACGGACATGGCTAGATCAATTTGTTTTATTATTCTAAACATACTGGCAGTAACTTTTGGGGGTCCCCGACGCTTCCTTCTATGTGTTACAAGCTTCAGCACAAACTTAATATTTATTTAATTATTTCTTCGAAAAGAGTATAGTTACAAAATGAAAAGTAATAATATTTTGTAAGGAATTTTTCTAATGGTTGTTAAATTATTTATATATATTTCTAAAAAAATAACAAAAATAAAGTAAAGTAAGTAAAGTAAATTGAGTTAAAAGTAAGTGTATCAATAAGTGTATCATGGCTATAGGGTATCTGAGAGTCGTGCTCACGCTTGACTCGAGCACTTTTACTTGTTCCATGCTGTCTCGCTGTCTCTGCATTGGCGTCTTTACATTGTTACACTTGACCACTCCGAATTGCAATTACACACCTGAGTGTAGATTTGCCCCACTCCTTCCACCTCCCCCCCCCTCCCCCTAACTGACCTCTGACCCCATCCCGCACATGACTTTTGCTGTGCAGTGCAATTGCCGAACAACGATTTGTGTTGGCTTCTCGTTGTTTGCCAATTTTAAGTTGACTGCTGCTGAAATAAGAGCCAAAGAAGCTGTTTAGCCAGTCCGACGAGTCCTTTTCGTTATCTGCGCGCTCTAATAGACTAATGAAAAGTCAGAGTTAGTTTCTTTAGAGCAATGGATAATTACAAGTGGTTGTCAGCCAACGTTTATCCACTGGCATTGAACCGAACTCAACTGAATGTTGCCAATAAAATTGATTGCACTTTGTGGCAAGGTCCTTACGACTGTTTGCACTTAAAAGCCAACCGAAACGCGCTATCCATTTGATTAAAATTGAAGCACTTGTAACCGGACATAGGCCAACAAGTTAACCGACCCCCCCTTGATGTCTGTTTATTTGTGCCTAGTTTGCCTGCTGCTGCTGCACACATACATACATATTTCAGCTGACCTTCAATCGACTGACGAACACGGCTAAGTGCGTTTTCTACTCCACATTCGACGGCTTCCTTCCTTCCTGGCCGTAACCCTCATGCGGTTATCCACGTGCCGCAAATCTCACTGTCAATTTAATGGGATATTTCATTTTGTTAATTAACGCCATTCTGTAGGACTAAAGTGACCTTTGACTGAATGCTTACTTGCTTTGTGTAGAAAATCAGAAATTCCTTAGTGCGTCAGTTTTAAATGCCGAACCAACATAGAGATCAAACCATGATCAAAACTTTCTCGGGATCGAAAATCGGATGAGTTTTGACAAAGTTATGGTAGTTTTAAATCATGGTAGGGCATTTCTAGGAACTTGGTAGCCTAATCTTGGCTTGTTTTTGAAAGAAAATCGAAAATCTTAAAGCGCTTCAGATTTGAATGCAGAATCAATATAGAGATCAAACCATGATCAAAACTTTCTCGGAATCGAAAATCGGATAAGCTTTGACAAAGTTATGGTAGTTTTAAATCATAGTAGGGCATTTCTAGGAACTTGGTAGCCTAATCTTGGTTTGTTTTTGATAGAAAATCGGGAAATTTTAAAGTGCTTCAGATTTAAATGCAGAATCAATATAGAGGACAAACCATGATCAAAACTGTCACGGGATACAAAATCGGATTAGTTTTTACAAAGTTATATGAGTTTTAGGTCAAGGTAGGTCACTTTTAGGGACTTGTCTTATTTTGATTATGGGTTTTGTCAAACACTCAGTTTGTTTTGAATATTCTGACTAGTTTGAATGTTTTAATTGTCTTAAAACGCTGTTTTGTTAACTATTCTATATTGTTTCTATACAGTGCATTTGTGTAGTTTTCTTTCGCGTTCCTTGTTTATATTTGATTGATATACTTGTTAATAATTCGAAATGCCCATCGATTTGTAAGTATTTGAATTTAGATATAGTATTATGAGCTATATATGTATGTATGCTTTTCAGGCTCACAATGGTTGCCAAGCGCGACTTCACCAAGGTCGCCAGTGGTGGCTCCTTTGTGCACTGTCTGCTCAAACCGATGAGCTTTGAGCTGAAGACCGCCCAGGCGCTGATCATTAAGATCCGGCAGCAGCGGATGCGTGAGCTCTACGAGAAGGAAGCTGAATTGGACAGCTTGGAGTTCGAGAAGCGTAATCTGGTCCTAAAGTCCAGCATCTGTACATATCGCTGGACACCGCTGGGCTATGCCAATAATTTCTAAATTTTATGGTGATTAAACAGACAACAGTTTTGGTAGAACTGTCGTCCAAAACTGCTGTCTGTTTAATCAACCAAAATATGTGCATGATTAAAAGTCATTTAAATATTAACTTATGCATGTCTTAAAGGCACTATCTAAACAATATAGTATATATATATTTATTATATGCGGTCTACTGTCTGCTGTGTAATAAATTGATTTTGTCCGTTTTTGTTTGCGGCCATTAATCTATTTTGTTTGTGCGCCCCCTCTCTCTCAAAAGATGCCACGCCTCTATGCCGCATTTTCTGTTTATTGTTTAATGAATGAATGGGAAATTTCAATGGAGGCGTTGCTACTAGTGGCTGCAGCATCCTTTTTTGAGTGTGGCAGCCACACAAAAATTCGCTTTGTGTAGAGAGACAAACTGATTATCACGGCCCGACTGCCTTTGTTGTTTCTTTTTTGCGCTGCGGTTAGTGTGCAATAAAAAACGCCACTTGTAATATTAATTGAAAGCTAAAGATAAACTTTAGGCCCAGCCAGAGCATCCTTTGACAGCCTATTTTTTTTCCAGAGCCACTTCATCATCATTTGTCATTGTCTTAGATTTGGCAGGCTGACGCCTAACGGAGTGTGATTCCTTGCCCCTTTTGGCCATTAGCTTTAGTTCAATAGGTAGATGAGATAAGGCTTAGAAATGAAGGCCTCAAAATGCACTCAGCTGCACTTCCGTTAACTTTTGCAGCCGCTTCTCTCTGCACGCTTCTCTTTTCGCCGTGTGCAGTCAGCGATGTGCTAATCAAATTATAAATTATTCCCATTGGAAGAGAGAGAGAGAGAGTCGTTCAGTGCAGTGTCCACCAAGCTGACATTGTCATCGTCAGCCATTGCCCTCATAACTCTCATTCGACAAAATAGAAAAAAACGATTCTATTTTCTTTTTTGCTTCTCCCTTGCTTCTCTATTTAGGCGCTTTAATGGATGGGCAAAAATGCAACTGGGTCGCGGCTCCATTTGCAATTGCTGCCCTTTGCCAGTTTTTGTGCAAAGTTTGTGCGTGTAATTGAGCGGGCGTCGCCATTGGATCCTGAAAGGGGACCTGTGGGATCGGGGGCAGCTGAAGCTGAATGCAGGTGTTGGACTGTGGCCCACAAGGGGCACATTAAACAACGCATTCCTTTAATTAACAATTTGCATTTGCCATTCGTTTCCTTTCGTCTTTTTTTTTTTTTGTTGCACACGTGTGAGTGCGTTGCCGGCTTTTGTTTCACTGAATTGATATTTACATTGGCACTTTGCCTATACCCTTGCAAAAAAATGGAATGTTCAATTTGTCACTAGGTGTGTCAAGCATAACAGTTAACCTGTTAAGCCATAAATGTAAAAAATGTTAATGAAAAGCATTTAACAGAGCTGAAAGTTCCAATCGTTCAAAACTCAGCTATTTTGTAAGACATTTCGAGTCTTATCTATAAAAGTTCAACATCCTTGGCATAAAACAATTCTCTTTTACTGTTTTCAAAATTACATACATTTCTACAAAAGTCGAAATGCCCAGCCTCAAATGCAAATTGAAAGCACATATTTGCATACATTCATACATACATTGCATTGATAGCACTCAGTGCCTAATTTGCTAATGATACAAAGTCTATCTTCGGTTTACCATTCATAGCTGTTATACAAGCATGCAAAATGGAATTTTTGTAATGCTCTGCTGCACTTGTAATTCATTTCTTAAAAAGTGAAATCCATTAACACAAATCTTTTGGCATTTTCTTGGCTCTTACGAATTCAGTTACTATTTTTTTTTTATCCAGCTATGTAGTCCCTTTTGCTTTTGGCCTGATGGCATTCAGTTTGTGTTCCATTTTGCAAGGGAAAAACTGCAATCACCTTTGTGATTGTACTTTGCTTTGCAGCTTTATCGCAATTCCATTCAACCGTTTTCGCTTTGTGCACTAAAAGTATTAAATTTCTGCAAATAATCCAAGCAGTTCTGTCTGAGCAAAATATTCCAGCAACACTGCAAGCAGATGCGGTCGGCCTTTCAAGAGGGGATTCCCCGTTTTATTTCATTGGTCAGCGATGGCAAGTCAGCTCCCCTTTCCCCTTTCCCCCTTTCTCTTCCCCTCGCCCACTCATCTAAGCCAAGAAGGAATGCTTTTAATGGTCTTGCAGCCATTTCTTATCATTATCAAGGCAAGCGTTTAACTTTAAACGACTTTTGTATTGTGGTTTCTGCTGTATTTATGCTTGTTGTTGTTGTTTTTTTTTGTTGTTGTTGCGCAAATTGTATGCGCTACATTGTCCCAATTGCATCCAGAAACTATTTTTACATCGCTGGAATTTCTGCTTTTGGCGCACTTCCGTCAACTGGCATTCGTTTAGCGAGTGCTTTGCGTGCTTTTATTTAAGATTATTGTTTAAAAATATATATGTTTTTTACATTTTCTGCCTACATTTTTACTTCAGCCAGATGCTTTTCCTAAAGTTCCACGTATCAGCTTTACGGTTTTTGTTTAATGTGAACTTTTACTTGTAGTCAAATTTATACACAGCTGAAATGAATTATCGCTGAAATAATTGCACAAATTTTCAAATATGGAAGGAATACTGTGAAAAACAAATTATTTGTTGATCACCAAATAATGTATACAATTTAAATATGCTAAGGAGGAAAAAAAGTTTATTTTGTTTCTGTTTTTTATAGATATTTTTACTGTTCAACTCAAACTCCTCTCTAATCCTAGGTGCTGCCAACTCGATGGTACGATTTTTATTTAAAAAAGCATACAAATGTACCAAAAAGTTCGCAAATATATGTACAAATATTATTTAAAAGGAATTAATTTTTAGTTAACAATGTGTTTAATTTCAATATTAAATTCCAAAAATCATAAGAGCTGTATACATCAAATTGTGCTCAGTGTTCATTAGGCGAATATAAAAATTCCTCTTAAATAAACGCAAATATATAAATAACGCTTTTTGGTACAATTGTACCATAAGTATTTCCCATAAGTTGGCATATCCATTTTCCAGCTACATAATAGTTTGGATTATTGGCGACTCCATCAGATCTTAAGAAGCAGGCGAACGGATCAGACGACGAATCGGCGAATGAAAACTTTGGCTGCAAGCAATTATAAAATAAACAAATATTGAATTCAAGTGAGTTATTTCTTTTGTTTATAGTATATGTATGTATGTAGGTATGTGGTACATACATACATACAGATGCGCTGACATTGCATAAGATATTGTAAGCTCATGTATATTCGCAGCTAGGAAAGGAAGTTTAGCTAAGAGCAAGAATGCGACTTCATTTTGGCCTCGCATCAATCCTACTACTATCTGGGATGATGTCAGCCAAGCTAACCAGTGGCTCAAACATAATTGCGGACACGGTGGACATAGTGATGCTCATCGATGAGGTGGCCAACGGCTTGATGAATATATGGAAGAACTATGGTGACCTGCCCATAGCGGGCAACATCACTTCACCCAATTTGATGGCCAATCAACGCAAGATAATGGAACGCATGGAACAGATCTTCGATGGCATAAATCAAATGGAGCAGCTACAGTCCGAATACTTCACCATGACAATTGAGACGCTAAAGCGTGAGTTTTACGCTGAGTCGATGCTGGCGCACAAGATGACCTATGTGGGCGACCTAACACGGAGTATAATGCAACGCTATCGTGACATGTGTGACTATCAGAAGTATAGCGACACTATCAGTCCCTACACATTGCGCAGCTTTGCGGAGTGGACAGTTAAGCCAGGTCCCAGCTCCATCGACTATCTACTCCAGATGCTGCACACCTACATGTTTGGTGAGGCCAGCGAAGATAGTTCCAAATCGCTGTTCGCCCAGCTCATATCCAGCTATGAATCGAATGCGGCACAAATGTGCATCTATCAACGTTCGCCGCAACAGTTTGCATACGAACTGTATACGAAGGGGGTGTTGCTCGAGATCAAGGGCTACATCATGCTGGAGTTCTCCTGGATGATACTGCGTGAATATGGCGTGGGCAACGATACCCAGGAGCTAAAACTAGTGCGTCGCAAATATAAGCGACGCATGCTGCACTCGCAGCAGCTGCTACGCGATATCATCCCGCACACGGGTCGCATCTATTGGCGCTGTGATCCGCAACGGCATGTGTTGGGTCAAACCTACGATGAGATCACACGCCTCATGCAGGGCTACGTGGAGAACGAGATCAATCTGAGCAAGGAGCACCACTGCTTTGGCACTTGCGAGCAGTATCAGAATGTGCAAGTGGAGCAGTGCAAGGACGGACAATACTGCATACCACAGCCCAAATGCGCCGGCCGAGTGCACAGCTGTCGCTACATTGATGCCCCAATGGTCATTTGCCAACCATATTTGTTAAACGATACGCGTCGCTACGTTTACATAAAGTACGTAAGCCATAACGAACAGAAAGGTTGCTCCACACAGTTAAATCGTTTGGAGTCCGGATCCAGCTATTTATTCTGGCGTTGTGACTACTGTTTCTGTCTGTGTGATGAGAGAGGTCCGCGGTCCGATCGCTTTTTCAGTTTGCGCGAAACCTTGTCGGATTTCCAGCACAACATGATCGTCACTGGTGTGCGTTTCATCAAGGATCAGCGTGTCTTTCATTTGCAGCTGCAGCAGGGCGAACTTTTGCCGGCTGGCCTGATTAACAATACGTCTCTAAGCTGGATACCGTTGAAGTCGTTCGATGTCACCCATGTTGATGCACGCCCCGGCTACGACTATCACGAGCTCACCTTTGACAGCCGCTCAATGGATTTGGACGAGATAACGACTTCGAATAAGTCGCTTGTGGTAACTGGTGCTCGATTTCGCCTCGTCAACAAACATCTGAACTTGGAGGTGCGTTTCAGTGAGTTTGACCTTGTCACTGGTCGTCTGGTGCGGCCGGAGGTGAACAGCTTTTGGCTGGGCAACAATGCTGTTGAGCCACGCCAGAAGCTGTTGTTGCAGAATCCCAATCAACCCATACATTCCAAGTTGATGTCTGTGCCGCTGTCAAAACATAATCAATTTATGGACTTTATCAGCTCCAGCGTGGACTGGACTGACGCACAGGAGACCGTACCCTTTATCGATGTACAGGAAGTGATCACTAATCCAGCAATGCCGCTCTCCGGCCTGGGCATTTATCACAAGGGTAGCAAGGGCTTTGGTGGCTTTTTTGCGCCGAAAATCATTTCCTTTGATTTGTCGCTGAAGCTATAGTTGCCAGGCATTTAGGCATCCTTTAAATATGTATCATCAAATATTCCGTTAAAATCACTCACTTACATAAATAAATATTTGCACATATATCAATAGATGCCAGCCTCTTTGCTTTTCGTATTCGATTTATTTCAATTGACATTGTGGGTGTGCGCATAAAAAAAACATTATTCGAATTTAACGACCGTTTGGCAATGCTATGCTTTTGACGGCGCGCCAACGCAGTGTTGATTAGCTCGATATTTTGTATACGAAAATATCGATAGCAACGTTTTTGGGTGTTGCAGCTCTAAGTTTATGAACCACTGACGGTAGTTGAAAGTGGCGAACGCAGAAACTTGCAACTTAGCTACTAATAATTATGTTTTTTGTTAAAACTGTGTGAGCTTAATGAAATATAATTATTATTTTAGTAATTTCAAATATTATTCGAAATAAATATCACACGAAAAATATAAAAAGACTGCACAATTTGCAAAGAAAAACTATATGAAATAAAAATAGTGATAATTTTTATAAATAAAGAAAACTTTAATCAGTCACTTGTTAATAGTTTTTCTAGTGACATATTTGAAATAACTCTTTATTACTTAATATTTTAACACTGCTACACAATTCACTTAGAAACAAACACACATTCAGCTCGTGTCATTGCATCGCGTTTATGACTGTGAAGCTTAGGCCGGGTCACATTGAAGTTCCAAGCAGAAGAAGCACATGTTAAAGCCACTGTTGCTGTGCCGAGGTTTGCTGCAACCGCGTCTACCACAATTGTTCTCAATTCCAAACAAATTGAACCAACGCACACTCGCCAACAAAATGACAGATACAATTGCACTGGACTCGGCCAAGAAGTTGGCGGCACGCGCTGCCGTTGACCAATGGATCACTGAGGAGACGAAAATAGTTGGCATTGGCAGCGGCTCGACTGTGGTGTACGCCGTCCAACGCATCGCGGAGCGTGTGTGGAAGGAGGGCGCTCTGGCGGATATGATCTGTGTGCCATCATCGTTTCAGGCACGTTCCCTGATCCTCGATCACAATCTGACATTGGGTGACCTGGATCGCAACAGCAATATCGATGTGTATATTGATGGCGCCGATGAGGTGGACAGCGGCATGGTACTGATTAAGGGCGGCGGCGGCTGCCTCATGCAGGAGAAGATTGTTGCGTCGTGCTCCAAAAAGGTGATTATCATTGCCGACTATACGAAGAAGTCGCTGCGCCTGGGCGAACAGTGGTGCAAGGGCATACCCATTGAGGTCGCACCCATGGCCCATGTGCCGGTCAAGCTGAAGATTGAGGAGCTCTTCGGGGGCGAGGCAGCGCTACGCATTGCCCTGAAGAAGGCGGGTCCCATTGTCACTGACAATGGCAACTTTCTGCTCGACTGGCGATTCGTGGCCAAGCGGGAGTACAACTGGGCCGAGGTGAATTTTGCGATTAGCATGATACCGGGCGTCCTGGAGACAGGTCTGTTTGTGGACATGGCCACCAAGTGCTACTTTGGCATGGCCGATGGCAACGTCAAGGTACAGAACAGATAAATCTCACACATGTCATATCATTTCATGCACTATTTCCAATCTTCATATTAAATACTACAAATAATTTGTTAATGGGTTTGTATTACAAAATAAATAACTAAAGGGTCGCTAAGTGCCTTTACAAGGAACTATTTGCCAATTGATTGCTCTAAAACGATTTCTTGCTGCGTCCCGGCAGCAACGTCTCCTTCATATAGTTGAACAGCGAAAGCAGACCCAGCTTCTTGTTGCGCGAGAAGTAATTGCTGACCACATCCGGATTGCTGCTGCCCAGTCGTCGCTCATTCACGCCAATTGTCGTTGGCAGGACATTGTCATTGGCGCTGAGTGAAACGAATAGCGCAAAGGGCACCATCCACATGCAGATCGTAAAGTAGGCAAGCACCTGCAAGGGATTCACTAACAATAGGCAACCTGGTATGTTATGAAACTCGCCAGACTCACCTGCGTAAAGGGCACGTAGACGCTGGTAAAATACTGAAATGCGAGGACATGATTAATCACCAGCATTGCCAGCGATCCAATAAACGGCACCGACAGCAGCCGTATGAATGGGAAATTCGTCATAATACTAAAGTGGAAAGCCTGCGCTCCCAATCCGCACACCATCATCGTCCACGAGAAGTCCTCGAAGAATATCAGCATAATATACACGAATATTGTGAAGCTAATCATAAACAATATGAAACGCCGTGCTGGCGTTGTGTACTCCTCGGCCAATTCAGCCAGATAGTAAAGTCCAGCAACTGCAAACAATGCGTATATTAGATAGCTAGCTCAATTTCAATATTCAACTATGTAACCTACCTATGGAGAGTGTGATGAAGGTAATCTGTATTGCTAGTGAAATCCAACTCAGTATGTATAGGAAACCCATGATTGCTTAAATAATAATTTAGGTGAGTTGGACGAGGTTCCCAAAACAAAACAATGACGCGACGCAGCGATAATTAATGTATACGATATGCGGCGATTTGTAGCAACAGCGTTGCCAGACTGTTTGACAGTGCGTCTAAAAGTTCCATCACTAATCATGCGACAAATAAATGGTTCGTGTCATGCAAACGAGTATAGTTGTTATTGGTTTTATACAGAAGGAATTTATCCAAAAGCAAGCCGCATACACCAGCAAAGATTAAATTACATTTTATAAGCACAGAGTGGGCTTCAATTAGACTTAACTTGTAGGGAGTGTGAAATTGCATGTACATTTTGATTCGCGTACCGCGATGTGTCCAGCGCTCCTCTCTAGTGCAGACGGTCACACTATATCATTAGCAAAAAAAAAAAAAGAGAAGCGCGTGGTTTAGCGGCACGGAATTTGCATAGTAATCAACACGAAACGTAGTAAATATAAATACAAAACTTTCCACAAAGCTGCAACGTGTGTAATTTGAGTTGTGTGCTAGAATAAGGCGTGTACCGCTTGCCTTGTGGTCCGCTCTGAGAATAGAGAATGTCGAATGCGAATGACAACGGGAATGGGAGTGCTGCGGCGCAGGCGGAAGAAGATGAACTAAATGATGCTACACTAAATAATATCGTGTTTGCGGCGGCCTATCAAAGCGACGATAGCTCATCGGATCCATTGGATCAAGCGGCTTTAGGAGCGGCCGAAGGAGAAGCCGAAGGGGAAGCGGAAGTGGATGTGGAGGTGGAGGCGCAAAGCGACAGCGATTCGGCGGATGCTGCGGCGGAAGTGGAAGCAGAGCTGGAGGCGGAGCGTGCAGGTGATAGCGATAATGATCCAGCCGCCGACAGACGGTCGGCCACCAAAAAAGAGCTCACCCAAATCATTGACAAATGGGAGCAGGAGCAAACAACAAGTGGGTACGATCCAGTGCCCACTCTTCGCAGGTAAGCATGAGCTCTGGAAGTCCTTGAATATATGTATAATAATTATTGTATTGCAGTCTAGCAGAGATATTTGAGCGCGAAAAGGATGCATACATGCGCAAGGATCCGGATCCACTCGATTTGAGGCATCCCTATCGCACGGATCCCAGCTGTCAGTATGGGCTACTGCTAAAGCTGCTCTTTCGCAAGGATCAATTCATGGGCAAGGTAAGAAATTTATAAATAAATTTATTTTATGTTATTAAAGGAGTTGTTGTTTGCTTGGAATTTGGAATCTTTCTATTCCTATAAATGATAGTACTATTTTTTTACGTACTGAAAACTAATATGTATATTTCAGTATTGGTCTTAGAATGGATTGATATTTAATATCTAATTTATTTATAGCTGCTCAACGATTATCTGAGGGAGAACTATTTCACACGGCAGAACGTGAGTCGCAGCTCACTTGAACTGAATATCATTGCCTGTCGCCTCATACTGGTTGTAATGCCCGGCCTGGAGACAACGGCTGTCTTTCAGACCGCCGAAGAGGATGGCATAATCAATCGTCTATACAACTGGGCGGAGGACAGCATTGAGCCGCTGCAAAGCTATGCGACCGGTCTGCTGGCCGCCGCCATGGAGGTCAGCGATATAGCGATCACATGCCGTGATCAGAATATGCGTCTGGTGCCCAAGATGATCAACCGCCTCCACTTGCTGCTGGCCTGCAGTCGCATGAGCAAAAACTCCACCACAGAGCCGTCTGTCTCGCACAATAACTCCGCGGACAGCAACATCTCGCCGGGCATGCTCAGCTGGATGGCATGCGGTGCTGCCTCGGCGCCACAGTCGCCGCAGCATAACGGCGCCAGCGGCAGTGCCTCCAATATGTCCATTCTGTTCGAGAACAGTCGCGATGCGTTCTCGCTGTCGCGCTATTACAAACGCATGTACATACCACTGCATCCGCCGACGGCGGACACCAGCCAGATGCTCATCATGCGCTTCCTCACCAGCCTGGGCGAGTACCAGGAGTTCCTTGGCATGGCATTTGGCAACAATGTCATGATGCTCATATTTGGCCATCTGGAGGAGCTGGACAGACGCGACACTTGCCTCGCCTACGAAGTGCTCAAATATCTCGCCTCGCTGCTTTGCCATAAGAAGTTTGCCCTGGAGTTCATCTCGCGCGGCGGGCTGGAGGTGAGTTCCTTAGCTTTAAGTCTATGTGGTGACAGCTTTCATGTTGTATTTGTATTGCAGCTACTGTTGAATGTGCCGCGTCCCAGTTTGGCCACCACAGGCGTCTCCATAGCCATTTACTATTTGGCTTACTGTGAGGACGCCATGGAGCGCATTTGCAGCATGCCGCGTCCCTTGATATCGAATTTAGTGCGCTATGCTCTGTGGATATTGGGCCGCTGTCACGACTCTTCCAAATGCCATGCGACCATGTTCTTCAGCCTGAGCTTTCAGTTTAAGGTTATACTGGATGAGTTTGACGCGCAAGATGGACTGCGCAAGCTCTACAATGTTGTAAGTTGAACAACAAATTAATAATATCCTTTTATATACTTCAAGTTGTGTTTAGTAACAAATAATGTTCTTAACTCACAGATATCGGTGCTCAAAATACTGGATCCCAGTCACAACGACAGCGACAATGCCTCTGATATTAACGAGGATGTGGAGTGCGCCTCGCGCCAGATGGTCCGGCACGTATGCATCGCCCTGAAACGCTACATGGAGGCGCACTTCTTCTACAAGTACAACAACTTCCTCTGCCAGCACTATGCGACATCGTCCTCCTCGACGCACTACTTCAGCCAGCAGCCGACGGTGGCCGCCAAGCTGACATTCGATCAGCTACACGAACAGATACGCACCCTGCAGGAGCACACATCGGTGCGGGCGCACTGGGAGCCCGTCGATCAGCTGCTCAAACTGGGCGGCATTACGATGCTGCTGCGCATCATTGCATTCAGCTACGATTGGGTGAATAGCGGCCGCTCGGAGACTGTGCGGTCCGCTTTGGATGTGCTCAGCGTGTGTTGTGTGATACCGCGTGTCTATCTGGTGCTCTGCGAGCGTCTCCAGATGCTGGACAAGGGTACAACGTGCGGTTTCTGTGCGGTGCTGGGTGCCGCAGCAGGCGAAATCACCGCCGATGCGGAGGTGCTCAAGTCCGCGCTAGCCGTGCTCTGCCATTGCGTCTGTTCGCCAATCATACGCAAGGATAGTGGCAGCAGCCTCATGAAGTTCACCAACTCATCGCGCAAGAATAAGGCGAATCAGAAGTATGCCGAGGAACTGATCGGCAAGGTGTGGGAGTCGGTGTGCTCCAACAATGGCATTGTCGTGCTGCTCTCGCTGATGCAGACGAAAGGACCCATCACGGACGCGGACTGCATACGGGGCATGGCCTGTCGAGCGCTAGCGGGCCTCGCGCGCTCCGATCGTGTGCGTCAGATTGTCGGCAAGTTGCCGCTCTTTGCCAGCGGACTGCTACAGGCACTCATGCGCGATCCCATATTGCAGGAGAAGCGAGCGGAGCATGTGCTCTTTCAGAAGTACGCGCTGGAGCTGCTCGAGCGCATCTCGGGCAAGACGAAGCCGCTGAAGAATCCACTCGATCCCTCGCTAACCAACATGCACAAGGCGAACGTGATTGCGCAGACGCGCATACAGTACAACGAACAGCAGCTGTATCAGCTGATCTTCGAGCATCTGGAGAGCAAGGGTCTCGGCCAGACAGCACAGATGCTGCAGCGTGAGGTGGGTCTGCCTCTGCAGACGACAACGACTCGCAGTTTTCACCAGTCGCCATTTGATTACAAGGGTTTCTCCGGCGTCAGTTCGATGTCACGCAGTCGACTGCGCAGTCGCATGCATGATGTGAATGCTGCCATTATGTCTGGGGGCGAACACAATCGCAGTCTGCTCACCGATGATCTATCGCCGCACTGCAGCGGGAGCAGTGGCGGTGGCGCCTCCACATCAGCTGCCGCCTCGACTGCAATGGGTGTGCCTAATTTCAACTACCTCAACGCACAAACGCCCATCAAGCTGCGCAAAACCGAACGTGCCTCAGCGGGCTCAGTTAGTCGCTCGTTACAGAAGCAAATCAGTTTGGGCAACGTGGAAGTTGGCACAGCGGGACAAGTGGAAGATTTGGCTGTGTCGCCGGCGCTGCATACGAAGCGTGTGACGCTCAACAGCATTGTTACCGAGTATCTGACGAACCAGCACTCGCTGTGCAACAATCCGGTGACCACGTGCCCGCAGTTCGATCTGTACGAGCCGCACAAGTGCCCGGATCCGCGACCCAGCCGAATGGTCAGCTCCAACTATAATCTGACATCGCGGCACTTTCGCACCCAGGCTGGCTTCAATACCGCCCGCTTTGATCGTCGTCATGTCCACACACATTTTGCACCGTGGCGCACCATGCGCTCCGCCGACTACGATGATCTGGAGTTCACGTGCTGCGATGTCGTTGGCAACTACCTCATCGTGGGCACACATCAGGGCGAGAGCAAGGTGTTCAACATGAACGATGGCGTCGAACAGTTCTCCTCCATTTGTCACACGTACGGCGTGGACGCGATTCAGGCGAATCGTGCCGGGGATCTGGTGCTGACCACCAGTTTGTGGCGCCTACGCACCACCATTCTGTGGTCCATCAGCGACAATGAGTTCCGCTCCAAGCTGCGTCTGCCCGAGGTGGGCTACTGCGAGTTCAGCCAGACGACGCAGGATCGTTTGCTGGGCACCCACACGGATGTAAGTCTGCTGAAGTTTTTTCTATTATGAGTCTTTCCTTATCAATATCTTTTCGATTCGCAGTGTGCAGTGCTGTACGACATAAATACGGGCTCCAAGGTGTCCACTTTTACACCCACCATACCCAATCAGTACACAAAGAATCGTGCCACCCTCTGCCGCACAGATGAGCTGCTTCTCTCCGGTGGGTTTTTAAATCCAATTTAGTGTGTTCAGTTCTCATATTCCTTACTATTGCAGATGGCGTGCTTTGGGACGTGCGCTCTGGCAAAGAGATTCACAAATTCGACAAGTTCAACCAATGTATTTCAGGCGTCTTCCATCCCAACTGTCTGGAGGTGAGCGATTTGTATGCTCCATATCCATTTCAAATGGTTGAAGAGCTCATAATCAAGTTGTTCTTTTACTAACTGCATCTCGTCTGCCACCAGATTATAGCCAATACGGAAGTGTGGGATCTGCGCACGTTCCATCTGCTGCAGACGGTGCCGGTGCTGGATCAGCGCAACTGCACCTTCTCACCGATGCATGTGATATATGGTGCCAGTTTGGGCGCTGACAGGGATCACGACATGGAGACGACCACCTACGATACGAGCTTCAATGTGCTGGATGCGTACGATTATTCGAGCATTGCGACCATCGATGTGAAGCGAAATATCAACGATCTGAGCGTTAGTGCCAATGGCAGCCTGATTGCCGTTGTGGAGGATCACAGCGGCTATGACTCGAAGCAGGAGACATATGTGAAGATATATGCCGTTGGCGTTAAAAAGAGCGAGCGCTCGGAAGAGGTGCGTGCGGTTAAGGATCTGGCCGTCGATGAGGGCGTCGTGAGAAGCGGCGAGGAGCCATCACCGCCCGTCCATGCTGCTGGCGGTGACTCGGCGCTAATTCGCATCGTCGAAGAGGCAGCACGCCCCCATACGCCAGCGCCAAACGTAGCCATACTTTATGCAAACGCTGCGGCAGCGGATGCTGGCGTTGGTGTTGCTGGCGCCGCTGGCGACGCCGATCCGCGCGGCCGTCGTCCCAGCCGGCTGAGGCAGTCGTCACATGCCAATTCCAATCTGGCTCGCCAGCATGCGCCCAACAGCTCAATTGTTGGTGTGCGACGGCGAGCACGTACACTGGGCGGTGCCGGTGGTGCGCCCATCGATCTCAGAACGCTCATGCGGCAGATGGATGATATTGAATTTAATATTATGTCTATGCTTGCAGGAAGATGATGAGGAGGTGCCCGAATCCAATGAGGAGGGCTCCGACACGGGCTCCGATACGGGCTCCGAAAATAGTGAGTATTTAAATATATGAACTCTATCCATATACACTCGAAATTCACTCTCTACTTAACGCAGCATTTGCACTAGGTCCGAATTTCCTTGGTTTCCCGTTACGCAGCCATCGCAATCGCAACTTTATTGATATTGAGTCCTCCAGCGATGATGATGATAACGATAGCGATTTGGAGGATGGAGATGATGATGATGACGATAATCTTTCCAATATCGATGCATTGGACTTTGGCAGCAGTGATGGTAATTGAAATTCCCAAATCCTCTGTACACAGCTGACCAGACCTCTAAAATGTACTTTATCCTTAGAATAATCCCCGCTCAGCCCGATTTGCGCCCGTCTCTTTGTTTTCGCGCACCTATTCTTTATTTTTCAGCCCGTCGAGCCCACTCTCTACACAACATTAGCTATATCATCGACTAGTTTTATAAGCTGTTAACTTAAAGTGTATTTTATGTTCAAGTTTGTACAAATAATTAAAGTGTAAAAAACAATGATGAAAAAACAAAACTGACCTGTTAAGAAGCAATTGTATGCAAAGGCTAAGCGAAAAAAAAAACAAATTGTTTAACAATTTCAAAATGTACAGAGTTTATTAAAATTACACAAATTTTTTCTATTAAAAATAAAAACAAACAGTAGCTCAAGTGCAATTAATGTAAACTTACATATGTATGTGTAACACTTTCTGTTACAGCTGTTGTACATTATGTTAAGTCTTTCATCAAAATATATTTTTTATATATGTTAAACTGATGGAAACTTAAAATTTGGTTGTTGTATTTTCGTCACAATGTTATGACTTCCCAGTTGTTTTATTATTATTATTTTCGTCATTGTTTTAAATGTTTGGAGCCATTTTAACATAGACACCTGTTAGTCGCTATTTTCTTTTTGTTGTGCTTAACTCTTATCTTATCTAGGGTCCCAGTTGGGAAATGACGCGCAGGCCATTGGTTTTCGTTTAATGTTAATCAAATCAGTTATTTGGCTATTTGCTTTCAACGCGTTCACCTTCGTGTGTATTTGTGTGCTTTAGCTTCTCCAATCGAATCTCTCAAGTTTATCCTCCAGCAAATAGATAAATATGGTTATATGGCTACGTTCGGTATTTATCGGGTTTTGCGGTCAAGTTGAATGCTTTTGATTCGAACAAAAACGACAATCACCAAAATCGAATTCGCGAATTTCAGTTACGATTTGTCATCGACGGCGCGCGTATCAACGACGGAAAACTCACTAACAATGTGCATTTTCACACTTAAAGCGCTTGTGGCGTTGGGCGTGCTCCTTCTTTCCTCCACGTGTTGCCTGGCGTTCGAGGAACGCTCGGATTTCTGCATAGAAACACAACCATTGCTGCTCACCAATATTGGACGCTATGTGGCCATCGAAAGTGACAAGCTTAAGTGTCACATAACAGCCACAACGCTCACAGCGAAGGAGAAGGTGAGTTCAATCAAGAAAGTATTTAAATATTTAAAAATGTGCTAAGAGTTGATTTTAATCAAGTATATTTATTGTATTATTTTGTGTTTTATGTGACATTTTCACTAATTCTCTGAGCTGAATTTACTAAACTCAATTAAAAAATATATTTTAAATAAATTCATTTACCAAATTTCGAAACTACTGTGAACAATTTAAGCTTCCTGGCTCTAAATCAAAAACAAACAAATCAGCGCAAATAGTTTTATATATAGAATTTGTTGCCAAGCTGTTTAAAACATTTCTAGTATGATTTTTGAGGTCGTATGCGAATTTATTATGCATTCCAGACTGCATTACAAACACCCTAGTTTATAAACAAAGCAGTGCATATAAACTATACATTATACACTGAAATATATTTGATATGTACATCAATCAATAGGTAATCAACGATTTGATAAAGTTTGTAAAAAATTGCTGCCTTTTTTGGCACTTTTCAATCAATGCCGTGGAGGTTAAGGCGATGTCGTTTGGGCAGGTAATAAAAACCAGTTGGCTTTGCCACCCAATCCTTAAATGACAAACTCAAGGCCCTTGAATCATAGACAATTGTATATATGGGCAATTTAGATAATGACAAGTATGGCAACAAATAAAGTCAAAATCGAGTGGCTCGCGTTCTATATGTATATTCGAAATTCAATTAGGTGAGATAAAGAAAGCGCGGAGTCGCGAAAAGTGTCTTCGACTAGATAATGTGGACAGCGGGGCAGATAAGCAAAATGATTTATACGAGTGTGCCAAATCAAGTACTATTTACCACTTGACTAATCCACAGGAAAGTCTCGTTGACACCATGTGCACGGATCACGGCTCGACGACAATCAAGCGCAGCAATCATCACTTCTTCAAGCTGCACAATGGCGAGCTGAATGGACGTGGTGCCCAGCGTGACATATGCAGCGGAAATGCCAGCACAATGCTCGCCTGGGTGCCCTACAGCACGATGATGGAGAACTATGCCGCCGAACTGAATCCCAAGGAGCGGCTCAGCTACGTAGCCAAGGCAACGAATGTGGAGCGTGAAAAGACCGAACTGTGCCACTTCAGGCACACGGATCTGGTCAACAATGTCCTGGACAATATGTTCACGTGTGTGGTCATGATATTCGAGGATAACTTTGTAAGTCTGCCGAGAGCTACGGGTTTATTTAATTATAATTATGACAACCTTGATTGCCTTAATATCATAAATTCCCTCTATCTTTTAGTATGGCATCGATGACAATATTAATGTGCTCGTGGAACTGCAGCCGCTGATGTACCAGCTGCGCAATGTCACCTATCTGCCCTGGCGCAACGTTACCAACAGCTACAAGATGCGACTGGGAAACGGCCTGCTGAGGAATCCCAGCGGGCAGCGCAAGCCGATCTATGGCAGTCTGAGCTATGAGTTTGTGGAGAAGATACGACTGAACACGACCAGCATTTTTGAGCAGGAGCAGCTGGCGAAGCTTCCACTGCTGTTCGAGCACCGTGGCTCTGTGCTGGAGTTGGATGCGGACGGAGTGGGTGGCCTGGACGTGCAGGAGCAGGCCTATTTCGGACGCACCATGGATGCGCGCAGCGAAGTGAAGGTGCAGGTGATTGGTCAGTGGGTGGATCAGCATCGTGAGTTCGATGCGGATATCTATGAGTACTTTGGACATGGACTGTTGCGCTACAAACAGCCCATAACTGGTGCCCGACTCACATTCGTGCGGATCGATGGCACCGAGCCGGCATTTGAGGCACCCGAATCCGATAATCTGGCGAAGGCGTCGCTCTTTAGGGACATGGGCTCAGCGCCCGCTAGGATGAGCTTAAATGGTTCTCTGGAGTTTAATGAGTGGCCTGCGGAGGAGCAGCAGGGCGGTGAAAGCTCCTCCTTCTATCCCTGGTTCGTCATTAGTTGCCTGCTGTTTGCCATTGTCCTGGTGGTCGTCGTCTATGGCATCGTTCGTGTGTACAACAAAAAGAATAAGGAGCGGCAGAAATACGAGCTGGCCAACACAAACAACACGCATACAAATGCCGCTTAGAAATTCGAATTATTTTCGCTACAGCAATTGTTAATCATTTCGTTTTGTTACTTTTATAAAAATTAAACAAATATTCTCTTTTACTTTTACTTCGCTGCTCGGCAATGCAAAAAAAACCATTTTTAAAAATTTTCAAAAACAACCTATTTAGTAGTATCTGCTAAATTATAGTTCAACCCATTTTTCGCCCTGACAATATGTTTATTATTTTGTTTACGAACAGCTGTTTGAAACCAGCGACAGGCTGCCAAAAGCTACATACTCATGCAAAATGATCGATATATCGATTAAGCTACAACTTCCTAGTATTTGTGACGTCGCACATCTGTGCGCAGCTGCGATGGCGCTCAGTTTTGCGGCACCTTAAGCTTTTCGGCCATGGCATGACAGTCCTTAAAATATTTTAGCCGGGCGCAGCTGTTACGTGGGCGTTGTTGATGCGAATTGTTGTTTGTTGTGTGCTGAAAAGCAATTGCAAATTTAGAAATGCGCCGATCTTTAAAGTGAGCAAAACCGGACGACGAAAAGTCGCTAAAGTGCAAGGCGCAATTGCAATTGTGAAGCTGTGAGTGTGTGTTGAGAGATGTGACGCCGTATTGCCGCGCTGTTCAAAACACATTGAGGTAAGAATATAACTTATATAGAAGACCGACACCCCAATACGCTTTTAGTTTAATTATAATGCTAAAATGCATGCAATATTTAAATTCGCGTTTACAATGCGTTTGTATGTATGTATGTATGTAGGTAGTGTTATTTGTTTGCAATGCCAAATTCTGTATATTTTAATGTGAGCGAGTTGGCAGCACCGGGCCAACGGCCACGCCACATACGCATATCTCACTCACACAAGCAGCAGACGGGGCGAAACAAAAAAGAGAGCTATATATGTGTGACGCGAATGTGTGGGTAATCGTCGTTTCACGTCGTTTCGTTTTCCTCGCGCATTCTGCAGTCGACAGAAGAAGACAGAAGCAGAAACAGCACCACTGCGGTCGCACAAAAATTTCATTCATCGAATTTTTATTAATTTGGCACTGGTCGAAGTCTAGTTATTTCATTTACTTGCCAGAATAACCAACTGGTGCCGCATTTGTTTTTGTTTCGCATCAATTCAAAACAAACTCGCGCTCAGTGCTAAAAATGTGAATTAAATACAGTTTTTTCGCACGGGAATTGTGTGACGCGGCCATATTTAAAAAGAATTTAATTTCGAATGCCATGCAAAGGCAAAGGGAGGCCACAAAAATTACATAAATACAGCTCGGGTAAGTCAGAGGCTGGATTGTGCTATTGTAAATCTTGTTTGAAAGTGCAACGAGTATGAGAAATGAACGAATAATAGCACAAAATGACGCATTTAAAAAAGCAAAATAGATTTGTGTCGTTTGCTGCGAAAGAAGTTAAAAATATGATTTTTCGCTCGCACCAATACCAAGATGCTAAATTGTGTATAACTAGTTGTCGTCGTCGTCGTGTCGTATGCGCACTACAGCCATCCCGCTTGCACCGCCAGCGAGCGAGTTGCCAGAGCAATGACGAACTGCAAGAGCTGCCAGACTGGCAATTTAGGCGCCAATTTCAAATGTGCGTGTTATCATTCCATATCTCATACTCTGTCGCGTTTTGCAAGGTTTAAGTAAATGCAACAGGTATTAACTTCAATCATTTGCTTTTAGAAGGCAATTGCAATTAGAACAACGGAGTCATGATGGACCGCAAGAAGGTGCTCGAATTGGACAAAATTTGCCGCTTATGCATCTCGGAACGCAAGGAAATGCGTCCATTGTTCAGTGAGAAAGTGCCGGAAATGCTGATGGACTGCACCAGCGTGCGCGTCGAGCCCACCGAGGGCTGGCCGGATAAAATCTGCGTTCAGTGCGTCCATGCCGTCAGCCGAAATCATGCATTCAAATCGCTCGTCGAGCGTAGCGACAAGGAACTGCGCGAGTATATTAGGAGTCTCACGGTACGTCTAGTGATGGACGAGACGCTGACGCCACAGGAGCGCAAACAGCAGAAGTTGCTGCAGAAGCAGCTGAGACAGCAGCAGCATCAGATTAAAGCGCAGCAGGAGCTTGAGGAGGAGCAACAGAAACTCGAGCAACAAATATTGCATCAACAGCAGCAGCTACAACAACAGCAGCAGCAACAACAACAGCAGCAGCAGCAACAACAACAACAGCAGCAACAACAACAACAACAGTCGCCTATCTTTGTGCTACAGCAGCCGCAGCAACAACCACAACAGCAGCTGCAGCTGAAGGTATAAATCGTTGCACAAATTTCCTGGATTTTAAACTTAACTTATTATTCTTCTCCCTCAGCTCAAGAACAAATTAAAGCCACTGCTGCGCAAGGGCTCCTCGCGTCAGTCAAAGAAACATCAGGAGGCGGCCCAACTGCTGCCGGAACCTGCGCCACCGCCGCCACAACAACAATTGATAACACATCAGCAGCAGCAACACCAGCAGCAACAACACCAGCAGCAGCAGCTACAACAAATACAGTTGCCCACGCTGCAGCCGGCGCCGGCGCAACTGATGCCCACGACGACGCAACAGCAAATCCTTCTGCCCAATGGGCAGTTTATAACGACACAAATTGTGACGCCGCAGTTGGCACAGATAATCAATCCGCAGACAACAAACCCGAATGCAACGCAGGCGCAATTTCTGCCTCAGCTGTTGCAGGCGCCCAATGGCCAAACGCTGCAGATTGTCCAGCAGCCGAATGGCACACAGACGCTCCAGCTGGTTCAACTGGTGCCGCAGCGGAGCATGGCGCCGGCAGCGACCACAACTACAACGACAGTGGCGGACATGTGCACGACTAGCAGCGGGGGCGCCTCGCTAACGGATGCGGATGTACAGCTGCTGGACGATGGTGAGATGGATGACGAGGAGCTGGACGAGGTGTATGAGCAGATGGATGGCAAGGGACACACGTTCGAGACGATAGTGCTGGACGATGATCAGCAGCAGGACTTCCTCAAGGAGCACCAGCATCATCATCATCAGGTGCTGATCGATGAGGACCTCACGCACAGCGACACACAGGAGCAGGATCAGGATCATGATCATGATCATGACCTGGAGCAAGAGCAGGAGCATGAACAGGATAATGACGAGTACTTTGATGAGCAGCTGCTGCAGCACGAGGATGGCGTCAAGCACGAGGAGGACGACGATGATAATTTCATCATTGAGGAAATTCAACTCGACGAGGATGACATGCTGGACGATGGCGACGCCGAGATGGATGGGGATGAAGATATGACGCCAGTGGATGACTGCGAGTATTTAACCGATGAACAGGATCATGGCCTGGGCGGCGATGTTGACGATGAGCTGCACTATGCGATTATGGAGCCACCCGACGGCGATGTCAGCGCCAGCGATATTGAGCAGGCCTTTATCGATGTGGATGCGCAGCAGCAACAGCTGCAGGAGCAGCAGCAGCAGCAACAGCAATCTGTGGATCTGCACAGTATCTCGCTGGAGAATGCAGTAGTCGAATTTAGCCAGGACACTTTGGTGGCGCCCACCTTACATGTGAGCAGCACGCCCAGTCCCACGCCCAGTGCGGCCAAGCGTGCGCGTCGTGGCAACAACAACCAACAGCAGCAGCAGCAGCAGCAACAACAACAACAGTTGGTGGAGCAGCCGTGCAACCACCATCACAGTCCGCCCACCATCAGCAGCAAACTGGCTGCCGCCAATTCACGTCAGCTGGTGCAGACCGCATCGGTTATAGCCGCCGCTGGGGCTGATGACAATTACGAGATCGATGCGAATCTGGTGACGGAATTCATCAGGCAGCACACATCGCCACTAGGTTCCGGCCGCTACATCTGCCACCTGTGCAGCACAGAGTTCCGGCAGTTCAAAGGCCTGCAGAATCACATGCATTCGCACACCAACTGGATACGGGCCAATTGCAAGAAGCAGCCGCAATGCGAGATCTGTCTGAAGAGCTTCAAGGGGCCGGGTATGCTGCGCATGCACATGAAGACGCACGATGCGGAGACGAGTACGCCCGTGTGCAACATCTGCAATCGCACCTTCAAGTCCAAGGCGATACTATACCGCCATCGGCAGACGCATCAGCAGCGCGCCTATTGCTGCGGAGTGGTCAATTGCCGCAAGAACTTCTCGAATGCGGCCAATCTGCGCTGGCACGTGGAGCGCAAGCATCCGGAATGCGTGGAGCCGCTGTACAAGTGCGGCGAATGCCTGTCGCTCTACGACAACGTCGATAATCTGCAGCAGCATGTGGAGACGACGGATCACAGCAATGTGGCCGGCAGCGGTCAGCTAATTGCCACGGGCACGAATGCGGCATTTAGCGGCGCCGTCAGCATCGTTAGCAATGGCACCGATATGTCCAGCATGATTGCAGCCGCACCGAATGCGCTGGGCGGCGGGGCGGGACCGGGTGATACCCATGCCGTGGTCGTTGGGTCGTCGGGCGAGATGTATTTCGTGACGCAGGCGTAGCCAGGGCAGTTCGCCGATATTGCCGGCAACTCCGAGTGCCTGCTCGGCGTGTAAATCCTAAACAGGCAACTAGGTTTACCGATTTCTACAAGCGCATATAAATAAACACAAACACACACACACACATATAAATATATACATATATATTTTTATACTACCCCGTAGCATACTTATATACGTACGTCTATATACATATACATAGCACACTTATTGCAATCCTAGCTGTCTATCATTGTAGCGTGTTCGTAGTACTCCGAATATCGTACACGGCCACCAAATTTGTATCATAATAAAAACCCTAATCAAATGCCGTTTTAGCCAATAAGTTTTTAGGTCTAAGACATCCGAGAGCAAAATGCTGAACGTACTAGCCGCAATGTTTTAAATATCGAAATATTATGTGGCTATGGAATACTCTTTAGTATGTACTTGTCTAAGGTATGCATTGCGGCTAATATACCCTTCCAGTGGCGGCGTTTTTAGGCTATTCCGACTGGACATTTTTTAGAAACAATTTCTTCGGCTTGGTTTCTCATTGTTGGGCATTGATTATTACTAAATATAAAAACAAAAAAAACAAAAGAAAAACGGGAATTGTTTTTGATTACGAAATAAAATTAAATAACTACATTATAGCTAAACTGTTTATTACCTTAGCATCTAAGTTAAATATACACACACTTAAGAATTTAAGCCGCTTTACTATTTTTGTTTTGGTTCTTTTGTATTTTTGCGTATTACAACATATTCTGCTCAATTGTTATTCAATTGTGTTGTGGTAGAAAAACCTAACAAAACAACAGAAATTGTTATCGGCTGGAAGCACCCAAAGAAGTCAAGGTCCCATCGTTCATCGATTCTCTGTGGAGACACGTGTCGATCCGGTTATTGCCAAAGCTATTATTATTCTCGGGTATTACAATCAGACAATTAGTTCTCGGGGTTTTACAATTGGACAGTTGGATTTTGGTGCTGTCCATTTGGGTCTTATGTGGATTTGCACTAGAAAAGCACTTTCAACTTTCGGACTTTATATCAAAATTAAGCCACGATAAGTGTATTAAGTACCTAGAAATGCCCTACCATGATTTAAAACTACCATAACTTTGTCAAAGCTCATCCGATTTTCGATCCCAAGACGGGTTTGACTTCAATATTATTTCTGCATTTAAATCTAAAAATGTCCGTTTTTGTCGGAATTATTTAAAAACTGTATCCAAAAAATATCGCAGTTCAAATGTTGTAAATTGATAAAAATGCTTAAAAATGATATTAATTGCATAGAAATGTTTCCTTGAAACATTGAAAGTATTTATTTAAATTTAACTATCTCTTTATAACATAAAATCGTATTTCAAGTCTCATATTTTACTGTGGAAATTCTGTTCACTAAAAGTATAATAAGCTATATTTTTCCATGACACTTTGTAACTGATTCATATGCTGAATGTTCACAGTTGTTTCAATGTATGCGCGAACACAAACACACAAACTTATAGATATTTGATATCGGATGTCTCAAGTTCTATTGCTTACTTCAAGTGCCTGGCTGTCCCATTCAATTTGTTGCTCCATCCGAGCGCTAAATCTTTCAAATTAACTGCGGTTGCCCGTTTGCATAATCGACTGTAATGAGATCCATTTGAATGGGGCGTAATTGTTGCTCCACCAGCCAGCTGGGGCAAATGGGCAAAGAAAAGGCGCAGTTTCTGGCATTCCACCCCGAGCAGCTGAACATTTCTGGGAAGGCTAGAGCTAACATTGTTGCTGTTGTTGTCTTTGGCTTATAATTGTTGTTTTTGGGGAATGTAGTCCATTGGGGATACGAGTGCGTCATTAACTGCGCAGCGGTTTACATGGAAAACAAAGTTTAAAGTTTCGCAATTTGAAACAAATCGTGTCATTTGGAGTGAGCTTCTCTTGAATTGAGGCATACAAACTAAATATAGCTTACTTTATTTACTTGCAGGTGCGATTTCAGCGTATAAATCAAAGAGCTGAGTAAGTCAAGCCACACGCTTCTTCATTTTGGGGTCTATAAATAATTATCAGATGATAAACTGAAGTGCACACTCTTGTATAAGCTCTGTCAATATTATTGTCCAATTTGATAATTATTATTAATTAGCGCAAAGTTTTCGCGAATCCATAACTGTAGTCGATTGAAATTTACTGACATCGAAAATCCCATCAATCTACGATTATTTATGACGACATTTGTGCATTCTGACTTGGCGCTACAATTTGATTAGATAAACAATTGACTTTGTGGGTGCCGTGGGCTAAATAATCAGACAATCAGGGCTTCGAGTGCGTGACTCGGAGCTACTACTTGCGATAAGCATGGAATTAAGGACCATTAACCTGCTGTCCGGGAAATACGACCAAGGAAGCATGTATATAATTTATATGTTAAGTGGCGTTAAGGAAAATCAATAATGCAAAAAAAAGGGCAGGAAATTCGCATGACATCATTTACATAGTTAGTTGTCTGAGTCAAGGCATATATAGAGAGAGAGAGAGGGCAGAAACTTAAATTTTATATATATATTTATAGGTTTCTCATCTTGTGGCACATAAATTCCAACTGCTGACAGACCACATCATATGATCTGTTTACACAACCAATTTCCGTGAATGAATCTCTAGAATGGAATTTTTATCGAGCGTCCTTGAACTTTATAGCAGTCCAAAAGACGAGGGGGTCCCAAAATATTATGCGAATGCTAATATAAAATATATATATATTTAAAATACCAAATGCAATTGCATAAATATTGAGATGGGTTGCGATTCAGTTTTCAGTTTTTGCCGCACTTGCCAAATTATATCAAATTTAATTGATTTGACATGCCAGAACAAATCTATATAGTATATGCACATAAAGCATAAAGAGAAATATATTTGGAAAAAAGCAAATACGTAGCTTTAATTAAAATAATTGAATGCTAAATATGTTCATTAAAATTATACGCATATATGCATTTACGTACTTGTATTTATGTATCGAGATTCGTGCCAAATGTGTACGTGCTTTCAGCATGAATAGCGTCATTTGCTTTATATATTAATCATTAAAAATTATATGGAAATTAATTGAATGATATATGAGAGCAACTGTGGCGCTTAAGAGTCGTTGCATTCATTTCATTGGAAAGTTAACGCATTTGTTATGGCATTGCATAATATTATTGCTAAGAATTGTATTTTTTTCTTTTTACAATAGAACTATCTTCTGTAAGTGGCGTATAATTTTTCAAACTTTTTATTCAAAGAATACAATACAATACTTTTGGAGAGGTTCAACTGTAATTTCTTGGCTTCCATAAGTTTCCTCATTGCCATCCATCAATTTCGACCTTTCAAATGCAATTGAAATAAACTTAAAATGCAATCATTAGCAATCATTGCCTGCCTTATAGGCTATTTATTTCTATGTTGCTTTTAAAATTTTGCTAAAAACACAAACAAATAACAAGTTCTCATGGCAGGCTGACTAAGCAGCTTTTTTGTTTATGTCATTAAACCGCCTGAGAAGAGGCAAAAGCGTTTCGCCATTCGCCATTTGCCGGAAGAAACCGAAAGCGAAAGAAACGCGTCGTTGTTTACAGTTCAGTTGAGTTCTGTTCAGTTAGGAATCGTTTTCTGCTACAGATGATCATTCATTTGTTGAGCTATTACGTATAGTGCGTATGCGGACGGAATCTTTTGATGTAGGTTCTGGTTCTGGTTCTCGTTCTCGTTCTGTTTCTCTTTCGGTTTTCGCCCAATCGAGTCCCGCCCCCCTTTTGCAAAGCTCTCTGCCATTGACGTAGGTGAAATGAAAAACAAACAACAACAACAACATCGAAATGTTTATAATGCATTACACAGTCCGACATTAACAATAATTCGAGTACTTAGCTGTGAGCGTTTGTATTTGGCTCTTACGTATTTATATTTTTGTTGTGGACACGTCGTCAAAAATTTCCTTTTGCTTATGTGCAACATCACGAATTTGCAATTCACACTATGATTTGGCTATTCGTGTTGTTTATGCCTCGAAAATAAAGGGGCATATATGTTATCAGGGAGAGAAAAAATATGAGCTAAGAAAAGAAATGGTATTTGATATTTGTAGTTTCTGTTTAATAGAAACAACTTCTTCAATTGATTTATGCCATATTAAACCTGAGATTTGTTTAGCACTTTTTTGCCACTCATTACAATTTCTATGTAAATTATATGTAGCGCATCTCGCAGTCGTGTTGACTTCCCATTTAGCCTTGCCTTCGTTTTCTTGTATTTATTTATTTTTGTTATCGTTGGCATTAAATTAAACTTGATCTACATATGCTTGAGTACATAAGTGTATATACTGTGTACAAACTGTGCACACACACAGAGATTTACAAATGCTTTTCAAATATTTATATAATTCATATAATTATAGTCTGGCTGCAGATTTGGTGGCATTATTTTTAGTATTGTCGCACAGGTTGGCAAAATAAATATATGTATATATATGTATATACCTATGTATTTCTGCGTCGCAATTTCGTTTCCGTTTGCCAAAGAGCTTCTAAAAAGCCAAAAAAAGAGGATTTATATAAAAAAAACAAAATAAAATCTAAATAAATAAAAAAGAAATTACGCTAGATGTGCCATTATGTGGGCCAAACGAATAGGAATACGAATACGAATACGAATACGATTCACTGTCGTTGGCCGCCTGCTATTGACATTGACTCACACACTCGGTCATGCATTTGGGAAATCGGTGCAATTTTGCTCTGCTCTCTGTTCTATTTTCAGGCACAACACATGGCACAAACACGTTTTTTGTCCGCTAGCATTTCCATTTGAAGTTGCAGCTGCTATAGCCTACTTTTTGGGGCTGGAAAACCCCCTCCATAATTGGCTCGGGCAGCTTTATAGATGGGGGCGTGTGAGTATCTCACATAGTACATTCATCATGTGTGCCCTTGTTGGGGGGCGCTTGGCCAAATTGTTGGCCAGGCTCCAACGAAATTTGGTGCTCAGACCGCCCACAGTTTTTAGTTGGCAACAGCTGCTGGCAAAGTTCGTTCGTTTCGTTTGGCATGGTCAGTGCTCTATATATATATATATAGTATATATAGTATATGCAGATTAGCCGAATCAAAATTGCCAATGGTTATTTGATGAAACACATTGCTGCCTCGTGCCCGGCGCTTGGCAAATGCCCGGCGGACTCCTGGTGCACTCCCGGTCTTCTCAAGGCGGAAGCGACTACGCCGGTGGACACGGACTGAGCTCGTGGCCACTGTTCCGGTAAGCAGTGACGTCCACCTGATAGTAGCAGAAGGCGTGAGCTAAATGCAAAAGTAAATTGCTTAGATTTTCGAAAGAGTTGTTCGTCTCGTCTTTTGGTTGCTTGCCACCTTTGTTTCGCAAGGCATTCAATGTCAGGGCCGAATGTCTTTTGTCTTTTGTAGTGAAATGCTTATAAGACACGTTCTCCCATCTATATATACTATATACGTTATGTGCCTGCGATGTCAACGCCTTTCAATTACTACATTTAATCAAATGGTATTTTAATATGATTTCAAATATTTGCTCAGTTGCGCTGCCAAGAAATTTTTTATGATTTGTCAGTGCTCAAAGTTCTTTTGGCGAAAATTGAAAGACTCACCCAGCCATATATAATGTATCTATACATATCTGCAGTTGTTGGTTCATGTTATAGTAGACCAAGCATGTTTGTCATTATTAAAAATTCAAAAGAAACATATGAAAACTATTTATTATAAAGCGTTTGTAGTTAGTCATACTTAAATATTGAGAACATTTTTGTCTTGGCGGTGGCAAGGGAAGGAATTGTTAGACATATACTATACATTTATTAGTTTATAATATATTAGAGCAAGCATGTTTTTTGGTCAAATAAGAATTATACGCTTTGTGCAAAAGAATCGTGTTTTTAGCGAATTTTAGTGTGTGAAAAAAGGCAGAAAATATGAAAGGAACTTGATCAGATATAATACAGGATATTACTTATAAAAAATCTATACAAATACAAAAGGAGCATTTATTAAAGAAAATGCAATATTATACATTTTTAAAATATATAGTCTAGTCTTTAATTTACATTAAACATAAACAAAATGCGAAAGCAACATTTAATAAATATTTATAAAACAAGTGTGAATGACCAACGAAAGTAAACAGAATTGCACATGTTTCTTTGTAGTTATAGCCTTTAGATCGTGTTACAAAATACAAAAAATTATTACTTAGTTTATATATATGTATGTATATTGTAATAGGGTCGCAGTGACCTACTTTGATGCAGTTAAGCTTATCAAACCAACCCACTCGCAGCTGCTTTGATTGATTGAATGATGCACACAGACACACAGACAGACACACACACACACAGACATAGACAGACAGCGACTGGAACTCAATCAAAACATCAGAAATGAAAGCAGCTGATGGCTGTGTTGTTCGCTCAATTTGTCGCCATTGTGAGTCACATTGTTGGCTAAACGAATAGGTAAAACAACATTTGATTGTTATTGCAAATTTCAATTGGCGCACGCGGACTGTTTTCAATTGAACGGGCGACGAGCGCGTGTTTTCAATAAATGCCACTGCCCCCCCCCCTCTGCCTGGTCAAATATTCCCAGACAGACAGGCACGGACTGGAACTGGAACTGGAACTAGTCGTGGAACTGGAACTGGGCTTGAAGCTGCCAGGCAATTCTAGCTCGCATACTAATACGTATACGCCAGCGAGTACAAATTAAAATCATCAGCGAAAGCAAACAAAACAATTGCTCTGCGGCACGCATATGGTTTGGTTTTTTCGTGCAATTGTCATGGGACAATGTCAATGTCGCATATAGCTGCAGGCCTTCAATTTGCTAATGTCAGCTCAATGCCACAGAGAAAAAGATATACATATATGTATGTTTGTATATAGAGAGAGTATCCTGCAGCAGGCCTCGCCTTGCCCAGTCGACATTGAGATGCAGCCGGTAGTAGCTGCTGCTTCTGGGTGCGTTTCCTTTGGCCACTCATCCATCACGTGCTGTCCACATAAAAGCTCGCTCAGTTTCCATTAATCACATCCATTAATATTTATTAGCCCTTTTCTCTGTCTACACACAATCTATTTTACAAATTGCACAAATAAAGTCGTTGCTCGGTTTTTCCTGACAGCCAACTAGCCAAAACACGCCCCCTCAGCCCCCATATATATATATATATATATATATATCTTTTGATTGACAGTTTCCCTTAACTCTTTTCGTCGGCTGTCATCAAAATTGGCCAGATCATGACTAATCAGCGTCCAAGCTCAAAATAAGTGCAAATCAAATAAAAATGCTAATATGAGTGATTATATACATACATATATGTATAGTTTTGACTGACAAAAACAAAACAAAACAAAACAGTTTGCAAATAAACACAAATATTGTATAGCGGCAAATAGGTACAAAAGAAAGAAAAACATTCGCAAACTAATCAGCACAACGTTGTAACAACACAAGTGAGTCACGTGAAAGTCTTGAGATAGTCCGAGTGTACCGAGTGAACTCAGACCCTATAGGCAGTAGAGCTATTAAATTCAGCATGCATGTTTATATGACTTAGACATGTATTAAATTTGTTTAAATTGTGAGAGTAAAGCTTTAAGAATAGATTTATGCAGTCATTATTGTTAAGGAAACTGAGAAAGTATAAAGTTTTGGGATGTGTAAGAATTTAACGTAGTTCAAATGGAGCAGAACCTTAAATTGTAAGTTTTATCATATATAAATTCTAAAATTTTTATTATATTTAAATTCTAACCAAATTCCGATTCTGTTCTGATTAAATATTTTCCCAAATACATTTAAAGGCATATTAAGATTTAAAAGCCATAATTTCAATCAAATTATTATTGATTTCCTGAGTAATCTGCATTGACAGTTTCTTTAATATTCATTTAGATAAATATATAAAATAGCACAAAAGCTCTGTTAAAATATTTCATTTATATCTTCTTATATTCTTGTCTGTTATACATTTTTTAAAAAATATTTCAATATTTATTTTTTACAGAAGAACAAATAAACGTTTGTTTGACTATAAAAAAGGATAAATTTTCACGTATTAGAATCACCTTCGCAAGCGGAACTCTTCCAATTTTTAACGACTCTGTATAAGTAATATCCGAAATAGTTTTGTGAGCAGGTCCTTTAGACACGATTCAGGACCAGGACAAAGGCGCGGATTGTTTGTCAGCACTATGAGCGAGAGTTTGTGTGTGCTCAATTTGCTGGCTCGTGAGCCTTTTGAAAGGGACTTTTATTTAGCAGGCAGCAGGCAGCAGCAGCAGCAGCTTTGGCCTCCATTCAAAGTCAATGTCAGTGTCAAGGATGCAGATTCAGGCAACAATGGAAGCGAGCAGCAATTCAAGCGGCGCCCACTTGGCTGCCTAGTGCCAACTGCCGAGTGCCGAGTGCCAAGGCCCAGGGTCACAAAGAGCAGCAGCGGCGACTGAAATGAATAAATCATGATGCAGTGGGGCGCACACAACTACAGCAGAGCTCCTCCCAACGGCCTTGAGCGGGCGCCGCGCTTAAATGTTAAATGCGAAATGGAAAGTAATGCTGGACAAGCCCACTGCTCATTATACAAACATACATATCAAGTAATCGATGCGAGCATTATCTGTTATTAGGGCTAAAGGTCTGCCCCGCTCTATATACTGTATATAGTATATGTCTGAAAAATGCGTCACATCGGTTCACTTTTTTTATCAGCTGCCCACGCTCCATTGTCTCGGATCTGGTCTCGCTGTCTATTTCTGTGCGTTTGATGTAAAAATATCTGATTGTTGCGTCACTATACTCAATACTGTATTTGCCCCCAAAATGATATTTCTGGAACGTGCCAATATATATATATAGCATACATAGATAGTGTGGGATTGTGGACTGACTGCTCACGCGATTTTGTTGGCGATATCGCCGGGCTGGGTCAACACTCTAGTGGGCCAATCTAGTGCAATTGCAATTGTATCTGCAAGTACGTCATTTGTATCTTTTCGTATGACACATTTGGTCGAAAGCAGTGCCTATAAAAAAATAAACTGGGCGTGTTTTAATGGGTTTTGCTGCTTAAGTGCGATTTTTTACATTTACAAGGCAGCTTAAAACAAGTGGAAAAGGATTATCTTCGGCGTGCCGAAGATTTTATACTCTTTTCGAACCTTCATATGATATCAATTTGAATTGAAATATTAAATTTATTTCCAGTTGTATGGCAGTTTTGAAGATATAGTGATCCGATCCGGCCGGCTCCAAACAATGTGATATATATTTGAATAATATGTATCTGTGCAAAGTTTTATCGCGATAACTTTGAAAACATGGAATTTATGGCCAAAACCGACTTCCAGTTGTATGGCAGCTATAAGATATAGTGATCCGATCCGGACGGCTCCAAACAATGTGATATATATTTGAATAATATGTATCTGTGCAAAGTTTTATCGCGATAACTTTGAAAACATGGGACTTATGGCCAAAACCGACTTCCAGTTGTATGGCAGCTATAAGATATAGTGATCCGATCTGGCCGGCTCCGATTAATGTTATGTATGTTTAAATAATAAGTATCTGTGCAAAGTTTTATCGCGAGAGCTTTGAAAACATGGGACTTATGGCCAAAACCGACTTCCAGTTGTATGGCAGCTATAAGATATAGTGGTCCGATCCAGCCGGTTCCGACCAATGTGCTGTCCCTTTGAATAATAGGTCTCTGTGCAAAGTTTTATAACGATAGCTCAAAAACTGAGGGACTAGTTTGCATACATACAGACAGACAGCCAGACGGACATGGCTAGATCAATTTGTATTGTCATTCTAAGCATACTGGCAGTAACTTTTGGGGGTCTCCGACGCTTCCTTCTATGCGTTACAAACTTCAGCACAAACTTAATATACTATTCTCTTCGAAAAGAGTATAAATAGCAAAGAAAAGGTGAAACTAAAGTGCAAGTGTTGCATTTAAATTAGAACCAGCTTAAAGGTTGGTTATTTTAATATCTAGCCTGTCCTGATCTTAAAATATGCATTACTGTTTTTATTTCCAAGTCACTTGCAAGCTAGCTGATTAATTTGCGAGGCTATATTTAAGTATTAGCTGTCCGTCAAAGTCAAGAGCAGAGTGGAGCAGAGCAGAGCAGCCATGGAATCTGCCCGTAACTGATAGCAACCTTTTTACGAATGAGCCAACTTGTAGACTATGGAAACGTATTGAACGAATTGTTGATAAGATGTGAACGATAAGGGGCGGACTGCTCGGCAAACAGCTGTTTTGTGTTTTCTGTTTTGTGTTTTCTACGCTCTGTCGCCAATTTAATTAGCTGCGGCCCCATTCATAACAAGTCGACGCGGAAGCTTTGCAGGCGTCTGCTGAGAGGGCAAAGGAGGTGGCTGCCTGTTGTCTCCCTCGCTCTATTAGCTTCCGTTGGCAAATGTTTGCTATTCGCTTTTTATTGGCGAGGAAAAAACAATTAGCCAAAGATTTATATGCGTAGGCCGCGTTGGATTTCTACGAATTCAAATTCACATTATGAAGCTGTTGTTGTTATCATAGCGAAATTCTGCCAATTATTTGTTGCAGCAGTTGAAAATATTTACGACTTATGATTAGATTTCAATTTGTTTGATTGCATTACGATTAGACTTGACATAATCTTTAAATGCATTCATTGTTTGCCTTAATTGGCGCATAAATTATGGAAAAGATACAAACTCAGCCAGTCTAAGTCTAAAAATCCTTTAGTCGAGAATTGCAATTGCAATTGCAATTGCACCCTGCATTAACTCGCTCTCTTAACAACTGTGGCAAAGAGCGTTTGCTTTGAAAAAGTATCTGAGCGCTGAGAGCGCGCAGCTGTCACGAAAAGTATCTGAGAGCGCGAACGGAGCGCAACATGTGTTGCTGCTCGCACGCACAGCTGCGATTGAAGCGCACGAACAAGTGTTGTGCTGCCGTATGCTTGTCCCGCTCGCGCTCACACGTTGTGGCATGGGTCGTTGGCACTGGTCGAAGCGACGCGTCGCTGCTCACATTCTGCCTGGCCAAAGCATCTGAAATGTATTTTGCATTCAGTTTAGCCTCTCCATTCGCTCTGATCGGACGTGAACAACGCATCAAACTGGAAAAATAAATTGTGATAAAGTGCAAGTCGCGCAAAATAAGCCTGAAACGCGCGTGTGAGAAAATCAAATTTAATTGAGAAGCTATAATTGTATTTGCACTACATACATATGTATATACAGATGTGCGTACATCAGTGCAAAGCAGAAGCCAAAGTGTAACTGTGCTTGTCTCCCACCCAGTCTCTGTGCCAGAGCAAGCATACATATATATTTTACATATACATATATATACGCGTGAGTGTGTGTGCGTGTGTGTGCTTTGTACAACACAGAAATTTTCACATACCAAATTCAATGTGGAAAACTGAATTAAGAAACTTGTGTGCACATGCAAATTGAATGAAAACTGAATCAAAACATAATTAAATTAATTGAACAACTGCAAAGTGTCTGCGAAAAGGTAAATTACAAATCCAATCCGTTTCACACAAGCCAAAACGTTTAGAAATTTTTTTTTCTGTTGCGTGCCCTTTGCAAATGTATGTGTGCTTGCGTGCTGCACTGGTATTAGTGAACTTTATTTAATTTTTTGATGTGTGCTGTAAAAATAGCCAAAGTAAAGAGCAGGCGGCGTGGAAAAAAAATGGGCAGCTACGGCCACGCAATGCAAGAGCAGCCAAAAGAGTGACAGCTCGAAAGAGTGAGCGTGGGAGATGGAGCGACAGAGAGCTAAAGACAAGAGCGAGAAAGAGAGGGAGCGCAAGCAACTCGAATTCGAGTCCCCGTTCAAGAGGCGTTTTTTTAGTCTTTTTTTCTTATTTGTTTCTTTTATACTTGTGTCGCCGCTGTTGCTGCTGCTTCGCTATTTGTCTTGATCTTTTGTTTTGAATAGGGTTATGACTGTTGTTTTTGTTGTTGCTGTGAGTACGTGTGTTTTATCTGCTGCTCTTCAACTGCTGTTGTTGTCGTCACTGTCATCGTCATCGACATCGACTGCTGTTTTTTCCACGTAAATTTGCTGTGGTCCCACAGCTGCTTTTTGTTTTGATATGAGAAATCTATAATCAAGCGAGCGTGTGTCTGCTTGTCCGACTGTATGTGTGTGTGTGTGTGTGTGTCTGTGTGTGCTGGTTTGCATAAATTATTAACACATTTCCAGACCTCAAACTTGTTTGAGGCCAGCCAAAAAAAAAGACACTTGTAAATTATGCGAATTTCGGCGAAATCCCCGTTTCAAAAGCAAACATTCAAATATATTAAAATTAATTGTGCGGTCATCAGACAAATGTATGTGCCTTTTAGATCCTGCCAGACAGCAATCGCTATAAGTATTCAGCATGACTAATAGCCGTTTCAATTGTATAATTCGCATACTTATTGTGTTTGTTTGTTTCGTTCGCTCTTTTATCGCATTCGCTTCAGTTCCAAGATACGGCTTTCTTTTACTTGTTTTATTTGCGCCGCAAATAGTTTTAAATATGCATATGTATACGCCTAACAGTCTGGGGCACTTTGCCATGCATTATTTATATTTAATTACGTACATACATCTCTTTGCCAGTCTAGATAACGACAGGTTATTACGGTTATTCTGCTTGTTCAAATTTAATTATACATACACATATGATAAGATATGGCAATCCATCAAAACAGCAGTGGGAAAACAAGACAGCTGGGATTTTCTCTAGAAAATTTCCCAAAATGTGCTCGGACAGGTGTGGCTCGCTAATTGCAACTTACAGAAATTATAATTGTCTAGATTTTGTAATTGCATTGTCAATGCATTGAACGCAGTTTAAATTCCTACATCATTATAATATACAACAATCAAACTGTTTTTTTATAGCTGTATATTGTTAACTAGAATATGTAAGCTTTCTACTTATCGAGCGTCTACTGTTTTGCCACAATTATATCTTGACTAATCATCATTGCTTCCTTTTATCTGTCCTTCGAGTCTTTGGAGTATTTTTCCTACCACTTTGTATTTTATTGTTTCCAAGTGCTTTGCAAATTTGCTCATTCACTTTCATCCGTATCTCGCTATTCGCTCTCACTTGTCATATTTTCTTATCAGCAGCTTCACACACACACACACACACACACACACACACTCGCTCGGGATAGGGCAGGCCTTTTTTTTCGCTGCTTTGATTTACTATACATACATACATACATACATATAAACGCGTGTTCCAATTTCAAAATTTTCCTATTTTTGTGCACATGCGACTGCAGCGAAAACCAATTTTGCCTTTATTTACATACATACTCAGCTTCTTATATATGCATGTATATATTTATTTACATGTATGTGTATTTCATTTTCACTTCTGGACATAAGAAACCACAAACATTTTAGATCATTCGCCTTTTTGATGATATCTTAATGCGAGCGAAGGCTTTGGCCTTTGCACTGCATATATTTGGTAAAGTGCTAAATGAATTTGATAAACATTTACTCAACAATTTGCACAAATGTTGTATTGTTGTTGTTGTTGTAGGTGCCAATAGGCCGTCAAATTCAATGGCCCAAGTGCCAGAAAAGACGCTCCAAGTCTACAAATATTTTGAGTTGTATTCATTTTGTGGGAAAATTTTCCGTATTTGTATTATATATAATTATTAAGTATGATAAAAGAACATTCTTTAGCCAAAGTAAGACGTGTCGTTTCTTGAAACTAATTGACTGACACTTAATTAAGCATATAATATATGCAAATGAACAGTACACATTCGAAATTTATTGTAGATACTTTGATTAAATTGCAGCTCGAATTTCCAGTGTAGAAAGTGTTGGGAAAAAGTCTACTTGGTATGGGAACAATGGGAATGAGAACTTTAGTAACTTTGTAAATTTGTGGGCGCAATAGAAAATGTAAACCCCATATATAGATTATTTAAATGCTCTATTGTTCAACAAGATAAAGAACGTTATTAATTAAAAGCAGTTCCAATGAAAAGATAACTCTATTATTAATTTGCACATTTAGTACCAGGTATTTTGTAGTTGAGCAGCTTTTCAGTTGTTTAACAGATGCGAGTATATGCAAATAATATTTGTACAAATACATATAGCTGAATATACATATATATATTTACATATACATATATATATATATAGAGGTATATGTGTTCCGATTGTCGCTTTCGTTGTCTTTGCCCGCATTTTGCGTTCTGCTTTTGTGCTTTGCTTATACTACGCGTTTATTATTATTATTGTTATTATTGTGGATGGATGCAAAGGCTTTGTTTTGATTTTAGCGTTGACTTTGATTTCAATTCCGAGCTCACTTTATTGAATGCTAATTAAATATGATGTCTAGCCTGTTTCCTAGGCTCAGCGTGAAGAGAGCGCAGGCAGGGCTAAAAGGCAGACAGACAGGCAGACAGGCAGCTGTTGTTTCTTTGTCGCTTCTCTCTGCCGATATCTGCTACGTTTTGACCCACTTTTGGGCCATATACTCGTATATAAAACAAATACATACATACAACGCATACAACATATATGTATGTATGTTTGTTTGTTTGTTTGTATGTAGGTACGTGTACACTGGCATGGGAAATTTCGACTCTTGTTTACTTTCATTTTGGGTTGCCATCAAGACCTGTGAATCCAAATTTGTTTGTGGCCCAGTTTTAGCAAGTCTCGAACAAGCGAACGGGCGCTCGGTGGGCTGGATGGTCAGGTCTCGTCTGGTCTGGTCTGGTCTGGCCTGGCCCGGTCTGATAAGGATAGCCCCGTGTGCCTCTGTATACACTCAGGAAAACTATATATGTATATTTGCTGATATAACATTAGTTAGCTCATTTTTTCGAATCTAGCTTGTAGATTTTGCTCAAATTTATTGATTCCAGCTCTAAATGCCAGAGAATTTTATGTATAATTATAGTTTTTTCACATTAGAAACTTAAAATCATTTTCGTTATACATAAAGATGTGTTTTACAAATATAAAGTAGTTTTGATATTTTTAGTATTTACTAGCTAAGACAACATTTTCTTCAAGTGTATAATATCGCATGCTCTGCTCTGACTCAGCTGGTTCCGCTATCTCTCGCTTGCTGCCCTCTCTCTCTCTCGATCTTTCTCACTCTCTCTCTCTCTCTCTCTCTCTGTCTCTCTCTCTTTTCGTCTGCGTCGCAATTGAACGCATTCGCCGTCGATGGCAGTGCAAAGTTTTTCTATAATCACTCGACTCAATTAATGCAATGACAGTGATCAAATGCTTAAATAGACCCCCAAACCGAACACTTCCATCGATTAAAGTCTCGAATGTGTTCCGTGTTCCAACAACTGTTTGTTTTGCCTACCGCATTCGCATTCGCATTCGCTTTGACAATTGACAGTTGACAATTGACGCAGTAGTCGCGCTGTGCGCTATAAATATGGCCAAGTCGGCTACTTTCAGTTAAAAATACATTGCGAAAAATACGACAATGCATAGCACACGAATTTGGCCAGTCGAAAAAAAGAAAATGAGAGAGATAAGCGATGAGCGTCTGAGCAGCGAGAGTTCAACAACAACTTTTGGATCAGTCAACAGATATGCGAAGCGTTGACTGCCCGATCGTTGACTGTTTCAAGTTAATGACACTCTGATTACGTACTCAGCCGACTTATCGAGACGAAGATTCCCCCTCACAACACAACACAACCCAACCCATCGAAACAGAAGCCATTCGTCATATGCCGTTAGCTGTCAAGTGATTCCCCGAGGTCAAAGCGTTTTGCTTTTTCTTTTCTAGATATCCTAATAATAGAGCTCAAGTTTACAGTTACACCCCCAGTTCCAAATATTTGTATTTTGGTACATATATAAATTTAAAATATATACAAACTTATCTGCTCTGTCAAAGCGCAGAGTTAAATCGTAAATAAATGCTGTTTTTATACTCTTTTCGAAGAAAATAGTATATTAAGTTTGTCCTGAAGTTTGTAACGCATAGAAGGAAGCGTCGGAGACCCCCAAAAGTTACTGCCAGTATGCTTAGAATGACAATACAAATTGATCTAGCCATGTCCGTCTGTCTGTCTGTCTGTCTGTCTGTCTGTCTGTCTGTCTGTCTGTCTGTCTGTCTGTCTGTCTGTCTGTCTGTCTGTATGTATGCAAACTAGTCCCTCAGTTTTTGAGCTATCGCGATAAAACTTTGCATAGACACTTATTATTCCAGGGGACAGCACATTGGTCGGAGCTGGCCGGATCGGAATACTATATCTTATAGCTGCCATACAACTCGAAGTCGGTTTTGGCCATATATCCCATGTTCTTGAATCTATCGCGATGAAACTTTGCACCGATACTTATTATTCAAAGAGACATCACATTGGTTGGAGCCGGCTGGATCGGATCACTATATCTTATAGCTGCCATACAACTTGAAGTCGGTTTTGGCCATATATCCCATGTTTTTTAATCTATCGCGATGAAACTTTGCACCGATACTTATTATTCAAAGAGACATCACATTGGTTGGAGCCGGCCGGATCGGATCACTATATCTTATAGCTGCTATACAACTGGCAATGAATTAAATATTCTTAGAACAAAAAAAAATGTTACGCGACAAAACGATTTTGTACAGCTTATGAAATTTCAGTGGTGCAGTTGGCAGAGTGAAAATTGCCTATAGGTTCGAAAAGAGTATAAAATCTTCGGCACGCCGAAGATAATCCTTCCCCACTTGTTTTATTAGCCATTCGTTATAAAAATATTAAGTACTTTCAGATGGCATTTAAATAGCTGCATAAACAAAATAATGCATTTTTAGCTTGGAAAACGAGCAAAGTAATGAAAAATAATAATAATAAGAGATATTTATGTATCTATATATTTATTGTGCTATTTCACGGAACTTATATATTTATAAAACACTTAATGGATATAGAAAGCAATCTGGGTCTTAATTGATCCATTAATAAATTTAAAAAAAATAAAATAAAAACAAATTCAGCAAACTATTGTTTCCAGTAGCTGGCGGCGGCAAACAGATAAAAACAGATTAAACGAGTCGCGCCGTCTGGCCTGGCTTTAAGCTACCGTCTCTAATGCAATTAGCCATGTGCACATATTTGCTAGCCAAAGATACAGATACAAACGCAGCCACAGATACAGATACATTTACAGATAGAGATAGAGATAGTGTAGTTACAGCTGGCAAATATGCATTCGCATTGCTGCTGTCTGCTATCTTATATGTACTTTTTATGACGTCTGCAGTTTTGTGTTAATTCCGTTCATTTACATATGTGGGCGGCGGGGGGCGTGTGAGAAGAAAGGGGCGTGTCTGTGTGTGTGCCCAGACGAGTGCGCAATTTGTAGTTGTCGATTTTCACACAATTTGCCAACAGCAGATAACTCAATTAACATTTGCCACATTGATAACTGAACTGTGCCCAGCTGCAGCCTTATAGCTATATATCAATATCAAAATCACTCTCAGTCGCACAAATCGCTCTCAGTGGGGCACGTGCCACACGCCTGATTGACCACAAAGCCAATCGCAATTCGCAATTGTATTCAATTAACAATACGCTTCATTAAACGCCTCTAATATATACTATATAGTACACACAAGTCGTTGCATGGTTCACAGATCGATTTGATTGTGGAGAGCTGGAGAGCAGAGCAGAACAGAGCAGAACAGAGCAGAACAGAGCAGCTCGTCAGTCGTGTGGATCATCCAAATGGTTGCCAGCCCCACATGCATCATTGACTATTGTGTTACGCTAGCTAACTGATCGCATAAAGTTCATCGACTGATCGCTTTTAGCCAGACAATAAATCTTTTGCGTTGTTTCTATGCGTCTTTATTATTGAGATACAAATGCTTGTTATTAACGCAAAAGCATCGCTCAGGTGAAAAGCTTTTCATTTGCTTATTCAAACGGGGAAATTTTGGGTTTTTTTTCTCTCTTGGATGTTATCTATCGTAAATGTATTGAAACTTTTATGAATGAGGCTTCTTGTGATATGAATTTTAATACAGAAATTGCCTATAATATCGTAAATATATCGTAATGACGAAATACTTTCCTATTGCCCAAAAGAAATATTATTTGATAAGATAAGAATGCTTTTTGCTGCTCAAAGGCTTTTTTATCCCCCCAAATCATCGCAAAAGTGATTCACTTCCTCTCATTGCATTAAAATATTAGCAATTCGGCAAAAAAAACAATTTCAGTGTTGTTATTGAAATTGAATACTCTTTTGATATGCTCACTCAAAATATTGTTGCTTAAAATTTGTGTGTGGTTTGCTTTATTTTGTATTCATCTAGAAATCTGCGCTCTTCTGAAACTGTCTCTTCAGCAATTTCTGTATATCAGTTTCATTCTTCAGCATTCTTGTCACTCCCTATAATGTAAACAGTCATATATGACTTCAAGATCACTGATAAAATATTTTCAATAATCAGCAATTGATGCAATCTTGGTTTAAGCACACAATCAAAACCGGAACACACATGCTTATAGTTAACATTGCGTGTTGCGTTGAGGAAGTGACATTGAACCCGCTTGTGACATTTGCGCAAGTTTCATAATGGAGAACTATATGTGTATATACTATATGAGTAATATTATATTTTGCAATGAGGATAACCGGTTGAGATCGTTTAACGCTGGCTGGCGGCCTTTTCTCACATGCTTAACCCAATTGTAATGCAGTTCTCGTTTGTCGCTTTCCAGATACAACAGCAACGGGAAATAGAACAGCGGCAGCAGCGGCAACAACAACAACAGCTCGTTAAACTGTTTCGCGCGGCAGGGAATGGTATATTTCTTGGGGGATTGGGGCATGGGAGATTCTGACTTGTCGTCATATCAGCAGCATGTTCCAAATATACAACAGCAGCAGCAACAACAGCAGCAGCAGCAGCAGCAACAACAGCAGCAACAACAGCAGCAGCAACAACAACGCATCCATGGACATCAACAACATCAGCAGCAGCAGCAGCAACAACATCAGCTGGTTGCACAAATCTCAACTAGCCTAAGCCTATTGCAATCGCAGCTGCAATTCGCTAGCGGTTCCAGCTTCCTACAGCAACAGCAGCAGCAGCAGCAGCAACAACATGTAGCTGGCCCGAGGAGCAGCAGCAGCGCCACCAGCAGCAGCAGTTTGGTAACCGCCAATCTACAGCAACTATCGGTCAGCAGCAGTGGCAACAACAATAGCGGCTGCAGCACGCCCACCAAATCACAGCAGCAGTTGCAGCAGCAACAGTTGCAGCAACAGATTGTCGACTCTCATCCACCCGCATCTGGTGCCGCTCTCAAGGTGCACTCATCCTGGCTGAGGCAATGCTCCGAGTCGAATAGCGCACAATCAACGGCCGATAGTTGCGGCAGCAAGGCGAAGCCATCGCATCAACAGACACAGACACAGCTCAGCAAGGATCTCCTGGACAATGAGGATGAGGTCGCACTTCATCCGCTTTCCAATCAGGTACGAATCGAAAGCAAAGCTGCCTATATTTAATAGATACAAAAGTCAGATAACTTTATACGAATATTTGTATGCGAGTAACACTCAAAATCTATCAATTTTAAATAGTCGATCGATTTGGGTCCTTTTTACTATAAAAATGCGTTTATCAGATTTGCAACTTGAAAATTTTAATTAAAAATTGTGACTTTTGAACTGCGGCCATAATTGAGACTTTAAAATTGAGAGTTGAAAATGTCTATGTAAAAAACTGAGAATTAGAAACCTTAAAATTTAAAAACTGTGACTATAAATCTGGGATTTGAGGACTCACTTTCGATACGAATCTTTGGGATTAATTTGTGCAAAATTTGTGCTAAATAAATTTTGTAAACAACGAGATAATAATCGATTTATTCGATTATATAGAACAGTTCGGTTTGGCAAACTGTCTACAAATCGGCATAAATTATGTTTGCCCCTTCTTGGCCACCTCCTTCTGCAGTTCCTGCTGCAGCGAATGGAAGAACTCGGCCAGGCCCTCATACGAATGCTTCAGAATGAACGCCTTGACCACCGCCCAGGTGGTCTTCAGGAAGTTGACATTGCCAAAGACGAGGACATCCGTGCTGTTGTCCTGCGCTCGGGCCAAGCAGTAGTGCATGAGTATGTTGAACACATCCGCATAGGGTATGCCCTCGTTAACACTCTCCACATCGATGGCATAGAGGGCACCCGGTGCACTGCACTTGCGCATTGTGTGATGCTCTATGACCTTGGCCGTCTTGGGGCCCACATTCGCCTGCAGGGCAACGATCATGCTGACGGACCGAGCCTGCATGCCATCCTTGTTGGCACACCAAGCGCCCAGGCTGAGCTCCTTGGAGTTGCGCCTCTCGTGGAACTCGCTGAGAAAGGTCGAGCTGCTCGAGAAGAGCATGTTGAAGAGCACATCCACCGGCAGTCGCAGATTGGTCTTCATCAGCAGTCGGCCATCGTGCCGAGCATCGCACTTGATGGGCAGCTCCGAGACCTTGATGGGCTCCTTGATGATCAGATCGGTCTTGCGTGCCTTGAGCTTGCTCTTCTTGCGCTGCCCATCCTGGCTAACCCGAGCGGTCTTCCGCTTGCCACTCGTCTGTGACTGTGTTCTCTGTGTCTGTCGCGGAGCTTGTGGCCCTGTCACCCGCTTCTTGGACGAACGCTTCTTCTTGCCGGTGGTATTTGTGCCGGTGCCTGTGCCGCCGCCTACGGATTTCTTTGCCACATCCTCGTCGAATTCAACGGCTTGCAAGTTGGCCGGTGCACTTGTTGTCCTTGTGCTCGACCCTTCACTGCTCTCTGCTGTCTTTCGAGGCTTCATGCCGCAGTCCAGTTGAGTCCAATCGATAGCATCGAATTGTGTTCAAATGATGCGCTCTGGGCACCCCTGATAGCGAATAAGATAATAGATTATTTGCCCATTTGTAATACTTGAAATTCGCAACAGTTAAATCTTAACTTAATGTCAATGCTGATGTGACTTCATTACGAGAATTTGGAATATATATCGAGTATTGAGTAGATCTATAGTAAAAGTTTTGTGCTATCGTTTATTTCTCTTGCCATACTTTGTCAGCTGTTGTTTACTTAAACTGGCCCTTTCGGTCAGCTGATATCCAATCCGATATGCCTGGAAGTTTTACGATGCTTTCGCTAGTGACAACTCAAAGCTCGTAAAGATTAAAGTCTACAAACTAGGTGTGATTATAAAACAGCAGCTGCTTATCAAATAGTCCCCTCCAATGACGTCGAAACGATAAGATATGGTAGCTATTATGGCCACGCGACAAGCTTAAGTTCGAGGCAAATACCCTTATAATGAAAGAAGAAAAGAATCTTCAATAGAGTATATGTATATATATGGTGACTCTCAGAATCGCAGGATATTTGAAGAGGAAAACTATGGAATAACTATAAATTATGATGAGCCTTCTTATGGCAATTCACATATTATATATATTAGCAACTGTTGTTATAGAAGCAAGAGCATTCACTCTTTGGCAAATCGACTATGTCTCTGTTTATTTCTTTCATTACTACATTACTCATGTCCTTTTTGCAGGTCGGAGGACACACGCGCCTGTTGCTGCTCAACCAGTCGACGGTGATCAAGCCGCTGAACTTGCGCGAATTGGACTTCTATCAGAACATTCCGCAGGACATACAGAAGTTTGTGCCCAAGTACAAAGGTAAGATACCGACTATATTCTCTACTATTAACCATCCACAACTATTATCGTTCCTATCGAAGCGCTTCATCTAACTGCTCGTTCTATCATACATTTACCAAACAAAATATAATAAAATAAATTACAAAACAAAAAACAATAATCAACGCAAAAAAAGAAAAGAAAATATTAATAAAATGATATGATATTATGCCATATACATACATATATACTATGTCTTGAGTTTCGAAATCGCTGATGCTGTATTCAACTTTTGTTTTGTACTAACTCGCATTTGTCCAAACCACAACAAAAATGTGCGCTCTCCTCTGTATTTGTCCTTAGTTAAAAGCCAACAAAAACCAAAAGAAAACTAAAACATCATTTTTATTTTAAGTATTATATACCCATATACATATGTGATAGTGATATTCCTAGTTTGTAAGTTTTTGATATTGAATGAAAACAAATAAAAAAATATAGCACAAAAAAAAAATAAAAAATAAAAAAAACTCAATAAAAAAAAAGTTATGCAAAAAAAGTATTAGACTAAATCTAAAGGTAAATAATAGCTTTAAAGATTTGTAATACGAAAAGCGAAATAAAAATATTATAGCTGCCATTGCCCAATTATTGTCTGACTCGACGCCTGGAAGTAGTCCAAGCGCCTGGCCAAAAGCTCCATTATCACATTAAGAACTTTTTAGTTAGTAACGAAGTGACAACAATGGGTAAGTTGCCAACAAACAAACAAACAATAAAACAACTCTTCTCAAGCAAAAGATTTGTATACGCATATATACTTGTATTTAAGTACGTGTATTATGCAAAGTACAAATCTGGCAAATAAATATACATATAAACCTTTGACAATGCACCAACGTTAGAGGTTGTACAATTTTTGTTTGCCCACAAAAATTGTACAATTTTTATTATGAATAAAAACAAAACAAAACTTATACAAAACTCCACTGCACGCCCTTGCCCCAGTTGGGGGCGTGCCCCTTTTTGCCACTACATATCTACGCTCTATGCTCGTATTATCCAAAGGTTCGAAGTGCCGACTGACAGACCCGTACCTCGTGATCTGCCGCTGAACTGATCAATCAATCAATCAATCACTCACTCACTGAACCAATGCGGAGAGCAGCAACGAAAACTTCTTAACTCGAGAATGACAAAAAGCGTAAACTAAAACAAAACCAAAAAAAAAACCATACAATATTTTTTCTCCAATTTCTCTCGCAACAAAACCAAACCAAACCAAAACAAAAATCGTGTTTTATTTTATGTGTTTGTTCAGAAACGCACATCGTGCTGCCCCCCAACAAATCGTACTAAAACGATCTCGAATACGTTGTTGTTGTGTCCCAGAGTCATATGTGTCATCGTCATCGTCGTCCCTAAGGCCTTGCCGATCTAATCGGATCGAATCGAATCGGATCTGATCCGCTCTGCTCTCTTCTCAGCTCAGCTCAGCTCTCTGCTCTGCTCTGTCTGTCTCTGGAACTGAACGTCTCCGAGACTCTCACAGTACGAAAGCCGATTAGAAATGCAAGCAAGCCAAATATGACCAAAATGGCCTCAACGGGTTTGTATGAATAAAACACATACTATACTATACTATACTATACTATATACTATATATTTTACTACTATACATAAATTATATCATACGTTAATTACGATACTTAATTTCCAAAAAAAAACAAACAACTAGAACTAAGCTATTCAGTTCCTTACATAAGTACATACATATTTTTATCGTTTTAAGCGAGGACACCAAAAAAAACTATCCATACTTTCTCAAGTGTAGCTAACTTTCAGAATTCTGCACAAGTTTCTCTCTCTCTCTTTCTCTCTGTTTCTCTCGGTTAACTAAGTCTCAAATTGCACACAGCTCACAAATTGATAGCTTAGGTCTTATAATCATAAGTCATTACTCTATATACATATGTATTTCATACTGCTTTGTGTTTTTCTGTTCCAAGTCCATCCGAATTTCCATGCATGTGTTTCTTGGGGTGATTCAGTCTATAAGAAACATACATACACAAATGTTAATTACGATCCAAATTCATATAGCTCATCAAAAACGATTTTGACACACAATGTTTATAAGTATATTATTTATCATCAGCAATAAATTTGTGTGTGTCAAATATATTTCTCTTGTTTTTTTTAATGGATCTTTTGTCCGGGGCTTCATTCATAGAAAAATGTTTGTCTGTGTCTAATGTCCTAACAAATTTCGTACAAGTCAGCTCCATTTGCACATTGCGTAACCCTTAACCTCAAGATTGCAGTATCGTTCCGATACAATAAACTAAATACATACAATTATAGTTAACAAGAAAAAAGAAAAGAAAACAAAACAAAACAAAAAGAACGCAAGCACATAGAAATCGAGAGAAAAAAACCTTCGACTTATCGCTCGCCGGTCCCGTTCTATTTCCAGGCGTTATGCAAGCGACCACAATGGGCGGCGTCAAGCTGGACAAGCGCTACTCCCCAAGTTTCCGGGACGATGCCGCCGCGGTGCCCGTTCGCAAGATGAGCGCCTCCAAGCGCAAGCGGGATGAAGTACTCAGGTATGTTGATCTACACACAATCCGCATCTGATGTCCATAGACAGCTTGCACCTTACACCTTACACCTTACACCTCTTGCCTAAACCGACACATTTATATACATATATATATATATAATCTATATGCATATATATCACACATGACTGATGCATTCAGCCAAGCAAATGGAAATGAATTTTATTTTTGTTTTAGATTGTGCAATGCATACAAAAAACAAACACGCACTCGCCCCTGTCAGACATTGTTACGGGTATTTTGGGTATGCAAATTACAAACCATAGTATTTCTTTTGTGGACTATCCTAAGTGGAAATTGTTCCATTGAAAACAGGAAGAGAACGCATCTAGATCTAAAGAAATTTAATTTGTTTAATGCCCTAAATATTGTTTACAATTTCGAATCACTGAATACCCTTAATTTACTTATCGATAACTATTAAGCTCTCGCTGCTCACTTTGCCTACTTGCCGCTAGGTGGCGTCTCTCGTTTTCAATGGAACAAAACTTGTTTAATAACAAAGAAACGAAACAATGAAAAGTTCCAGCTTATTTTTGTTTTAGGTCACTCTCATTTTGTGCCATCTAAATGGGGTTCTCGAAGCATTGTACACTTGTCTCGCTTGATTCCATATTAATCCCACACATCTCGCCTGGATTATTTGCAGAATGAAGGTGCATAAGAACGGAAATGCGGCCGATGTTATCAAGAGCATTTCGCAACTTGACAACTCCAACAAGCAATGTTAGTATCCTGTGCCCTGGCTCGGGACCTGGACAGACAAAGCCCCACCCCATTAATCAATTACCTAAGCTCTCTCTGAAACCACTCGAGATCGGTCCTAATCTCTGCCCGTTTGTTTCGCTTCAGACTTCCTGATGCTGGAGAATATCACGTCGCAGTTTCGCAATCCCTGCATCCTCGACCTGAAGATGGGCACCCGGCAGCATGGAGACGATGCCTCCGCCGAGAAGCGCTCCAAACAGATGGCCAAGTGCGCGGCCAGCACCTCCGGCTCGCTGGGCGTGCGCCTCTGCGGCATGCAGACCTACCAGGCGGATCTGGAGCAGTACGCCAAGCGGGATAAGTACTGGGGCCGCGAGCTCAACGAGGCGGGCTTCAAGACCGCCCTGCATGACTTCTTCTACAATGGGTTTCGCCTGCGCATCCGCGTCATACGCAAGATCCTGCAGCGACTGCTGCAGCTGCGTCGCGTCATCGAGAAGCAGTCCAGCTATAGATTCTATTCCTGGTAAGCTGATATCATCACTGAATTTCAGTTATCTTGTTGCCAGCTTGACTAACTTTGCCTTATCCCGCCCAACAGCTCCTTGCTCATTGTCTACGAAGGCTACGAGGAGAATCCTATGGCCCATCCGCCCTCCATGGACTTGGATGATTGGCTAGAGGCGCCCAAATCGGCCACACTGCAGCCGACAGCAGCCTTCGATTATCATCCAGAGAACAGCATAGACGAAGATGATATCGAGGACGATGAGGCGGGTCACGAGGCGGGCGACGAGCTGGAGCCGCATGACACCGACGAAGATCTACAGCTGGTGGCAGCGGTGGACAGCGGCAACGCTTCGGCCACCAACAGCAGCTGCAACTACGATGCGGATGCCTCCAACGACTCCAACTCGCGTCTCAATCTGGCCACACGCCGTCATCTGCACAAGCGCGGCTTTGCGGAGGCGGCGGCACGTGGCGTCAAGCAGACGGCGACCAGTTCCACCACCACCACCACAGACGAGGAGGAGGAGGAAGAGGAGGAGGAGCACGAGCATGAGGAGGGCATGTCTGTCATGCCGCCGCCGCGCAGCTGCGGTGTGCTGCCCAACAAATCTCTGGCCAGAGAAGGGGGCAAGGGCGGTGCCAATGGCAGCGCCACACCTGCATTCATTCCAATTTCCGAAGAGACAGTATTCCTCGATCCAGAGCCAGCGCTGCCCAGCGTGACAACCTCATCGCCACATTCCGGTGACTCCTGGATGAACTACAGCAGCAACAGCAGCGATGACTTCTCGGGCCTATCGGAGCAGATCAAGGCAGTTGCCAGCGGTCGACAGACATGTAAGTCGGAAGCAGCTGCATCAACGAATTGCACACTCTTTAACCTAGTTTTTAACTCGCCAACAGGCAACAACAGCTCCGATGACGGCAGCTCGGATTACGAGAGCAGCATCATCGGACCCACAGAGGCCATGTTCAAGCGCTACAAGTCACAGCAATCCTTCGATGCATCTGCCGCTACCGGCAGCCTGGACGCCACCTCACCGCCCCACACAGCCGGCCACTCGAACAGCGCCACTATCAAGTCCATTGTGTCGCCAGCCTCGTCCAGCGCCTCATCGTTAAAATCCGTCAAGGGCGCCGTGAAGCGTCTGCGCTGCAAGGATGACGACGAACACTATGCGGCGCACGATGACTCCAGGGAGGCCAAGAAATCCACCATTACATCCACGCCCGTCTCGGCCGTCTCCTCGCCCGCCAAGTCCTCACGCAGCAGCACAGTGTCGGCTGCGGTGCAGCGCAGCTGCGAGAACATCTCCAACTCGCTGCTAGCCGGCATCCTGCTCGATTCTCTGGAGCGACGTGCCAGCGCCGAAGGCGAGAACAACAACAGTGCAGCGGAGTCGAAGTCATCAACAACACAGAACACAGCGCGCAACTCAGCGCTGCTGCACGGCTCCAAGTCGCTGGACATGTCCGCACCGGCCACAGACGACTCGGCCTGCTTTGTGGACGTGCGTCTCATTGATTTTGCCCACACAGCGTTTGTGCCGCGCAATGGCAGCATGCTGCCCACCCCGCCCGCTGCTGCGCCCGTGCACCATGGACCCGACGGTGGCTTTCTCACCGGCCTGGACAGCCTCAATCGCCTGCTCAACGAGATCTTGGCCGAGGAGAGCATATAAAGGAGCATACGTTTAAAAAAATAAAAAAAAAAAACCAAGTACAATTTGATTTCAAAATACCTAAATTGTTGTAGCAACATGTGTTAAATTATGAAACTAATCTTTAGAAATTCGAAATGTGATTCAGCAAAACAAAAAGAAAATACAAAAAATAACTAAAAACAAAACATATTTAACAATTAACCAGATAAACCAACAAAACAAAAATATACATAAAGTATGATGGATATAGTGGCAACATTTTTAAACAACTTTATGATAAGTGCAAGGTATATTAACTTACAGAGCTGACAATTGTTCATATTTGATTTAAAGGCATTTCAAAACAAAACAAAAAATCATTTAAAAAACACCTAAAAAAAGTGACAAATTTTAAAATGTGTTTAAAAAAAGTTTCTTCCAAACGTAGTTGCAAGTTTAATGATTAATTGTTTGATAGATTGTTCAAGCTTCTGCATTTCCAAGCGCTAAAACAAAACAAACAAAAACACAAAGGAAATTAATGACTTTGCGGATTTAAGTTTGTGAGAAATGTTTAATGAATATAAAAACCAACTATATATGTGTATATACACTATATATGTACGTATGTGTATTGTATTTTAAATAATTACTTGGCATGCAAGTCATGCGTTTTTATACTTAGCTATTACAAATACATACAATGCAAATGACAAAGCATCAAAGCGTAAGAACAGTATTTTGTTATGATTATTTTCTTTGCTTTAATTTGTTTCCTTTCTAATTGTAGCAAACAAGCAGGTAATCTGTAAAAGTGTAATGAGCAAGTGTGAAGAGCAAGAAAACGCTATTAACATAAATCCTAACAACATATATATGTATATTACTATTACTTATTGTATAACTAGAAAATTAAATGGAAATACAAAAAAAAAAACAGAAAAATACAAACAAAAACAAAAGTAATTAAATAAACAATGTATATTTTCACTTAAGCACGTTTAAAAATTACAAATGTTCTACTGATTGCAAAATAAATTTAAACTATCAATAAATATGTCAAAAATTTAAAGGAGTGAAGTTTTAGTTAAAATGTGATAGTTGCTTTTTTGAGAAATTATGGTTTTTAGCTTTATTTAGAGTGAGTTTTGTATTTTCCTGAAAATTAATTCATGTTTCAGCTCGAAGGTAAGCAAATTACCAGGCACTTGGCATTTTTTAGTGTATTTGGAACCGATACTATCGACATCATTTAACAGTTTGATAACATTGTGTTACTAAGAATATACGGTCACGCTGTTGGCAACTAGAGTGTGTATTTCAATCATTTTTGCAATTATTTACTATTTTCTTATGGTTTTCACCATATTTTTAAATGATTTAAGCAAATACGTGCATAATAAGTGATAGACATTGTGTTTGCCATCTGTAAACAATTAAAATGGCTTATAAAATGTAAACTCACTTATGTAATGTTGAGGGGCTAGGTTCACATCTGTTCAATTCTGACAATTCACAACTAAACTTTTAATTTTAGAGAAAACGTTGCAAATAATGGGCGGACATCACGGAGAACCCTACACGGTACCACATCCGTCTATCTACAAGGTGGAGAATGTGCCGCAGCTGGTTAAAGTGAAGGAATCGCTCGCACGCCAAGGCTTAAGCGATCCATGGTTGAGGTGAGTTCATGGAGTTGAATAAACGTCGTAAAAACTAGGAGAATATTGCTTGCCGCAGGAATGAGGCCTGGCGCTATGAGAAGAAAGCATTCGGCACACACGGCTCCCGACTGTCCACGTTCATGTTCCGTGGCCTCGGCGTCGGCTTTTGTGCATTTCTGGTTACCATCGGGGCGGAATATGCGCTCGGCATTGGCAAGGGCCAGGGTGGCCACGGACATGGACATGGAGACGATCACGGCCACGGTGAGAAGAAGGATCATTAAATTAAGTGATTGTTAGCTGAATAATAAAATGCAATTGTGAATGCGCTTCGAAATTTAATGATACGATTATACGATAAATGTATGCTTGATATTGTTACTCGCAGAACATGTTGAGACTAAAACTAAAACATGGTTCTGATCAGTTGACGCGCGGCTTCAGCTCGTCGTAACAGGAGCGCAGGAAGATCTGTGGCTTCTTGGCCGGATTGAAGTATTCGTGGCCCTTGGACCAGTCGTAGCCGACGGCATACGCGAATATTTGGCCATTGGCATTGAAGCCGCATTTCGTAATAGATTGATCCATAGCTTCGCTGGACTTCAGCTTGGTACGAGCATCTTTGTCCCAGAAACTGAATGTGCCGTCCGAGCCGACGGTGACCAATGTGCCATGCACGGGGTGGAATGCAATGTCGTTCACCGCGTAGATATCCTGGAAACCCGAGGTACCCGTCGAGCGATGGCACTTGAATGTAAAGTTATCCTTGGGATTCACCGGATTCACATACTGTATGGCCACGCGGCCCTCTATGCTGCCCAGCGCATAGCCCGTAGGCGTCTTCTTTTTGTCCTTGAATATGGATATGGTGCGATGTTGATACTTCAGCGGACTCTCCTGTCGCTTGTACTCGGTGGGACTGTTCTCCAGCGAGTATATTATGAGGCCACGACCCGCCGTGCCCACCACGGCCATGGGATAGTCCACGTCCGCGCAGTAGCAGCGTTCGGGCAGATTAATAGCCATCATGGGGTTCGGAGAGCGCGTGTCCCAAAACTAACAAAATATTTATTATTGGCTTCAAGTATTCACGTAAAAAGTGCATACCTTCAGCGTTTTGTCCCAGGAGCCGGTCATGAGGCACGTGTAGTTGGGTCCTTTCACCATATGACAAGTCTTTACTGGTCCATCGTGGGCCGCCACTTGCATCACCTGATCCGAGGCGAGATCCCACAGCTTGACCTGTTTATCGCAGGAGGCCATAAACACTTTGGTGCCATCTTCCGCCCAGCACACGTCCAGTACTGGGCCACCCATGCTCTTCATCGATTTTGGCACTGTTGCTCCATTTTGTTCTACCTCCCAGCAGCGCACGCTGTTATCCCAGCTACCGGCAATGAGAAAATTCTTTGCTGCCAGTGCCGAGGTGTTTGGGCTGAACTCCAAAGCAGAGACGGAGTCATCGGGCGGCGATGCCACTTCGAAATCGTTCATACGATTCGTTGTGGTTTGTGCGGGCCCAAACATGACTTTATTTTTGAAATGTCGCAAAATGTTTGTATTTTAGCCGTCCTCAGCGTCGAAACGTATCTTGGCACATTACAATTAACAGATCACGTAGCGCAACATGAGCAACGTAACGCATAAAAGAGCCAGTTATCGAACGCATTCCTGTTACGTTAACATACCACCAAATTTCGCTAGTTTCTGCTCCACCACCACGAATTCGAAGTCCACATCAAAAGGTGAGCTTCACAGTTTACATACCTACACATATGTGTGTCCATGCATACATACATACAAACATATGCAAACGCATTCCCAGAGACAGGTGTTAAAATAAAATATCACATAAGTACACCTGCACTTAGCTTTAAAAGACCCGTCAGATTTCAACTCGCAGATATTGTTCTTATCAGTCAATTGATTTGAACGCATACACGTAAAGCATTAAATCATTAATTGTTGTTGCTTTATATGCCTGCACTCGAAAATAAAACCCCCGAAAATTTAAATTCGGGGCTCGAATGCTTGTTTTTGTGACATTTTTTAACACAAATACAAGGGCGTAATTAGTTTAAAAAAAAAACGAAAGTTACGGGCTGTTTAATCAGTAGGCAGCAAGAGATTATACATATGTAGTATCCGGGGTACTTTTATTTACTTTTATTAGCTTGCAGAAAATATAGGTCACGTCCACGACTTGAAATTGTGAGTAAGACATGAATTCTAGGAAAGCTGAAGAGTCAACCTTACTCAGGCTGGGTCACTGCAAATACTTATATTATGTGGTTATTTACCCGCAACGCTCGTTTTTTTTCCTCTTCTTATGATTGGGGGATTTTTGTAACACACAAATCAATATTTCCAACATATAGTAAAAAATACGGCCACGTCTGTTTATAATTGATGTATTTTTAATATTTTGAAACCACAAACATTTCTTTTGTTCATTGTGGATTTTTGACTATTAATACACATATGGTATTTTATAATAAATACATAACTAATATATGAGCTAATTATGTGATGATTAATACTTTTCAATGCCTGGATGACAGTCATGTTTAGCAGTCAGAAAGTTTAGCCAATGCTAATACTATATATATATGTAACAATAGGAACCATTCGTACAGTGCGTAAATCTAACAGGCAAGTTACTAAGCTTATACTTTGGACATGAGATAAATTGGTAGTTAGAGAGCTCAGATGCTCACATTTATCGCATTCTTAATCACAATATTGCCAGCGCCATTGACAATTGTCAGACTGTTGTCAATTTCGATGCCCACTCCCTGGCCACTTTTAGGCTGTTTGGGACTCGGCGGAGCCTTGCTTCGCTTGCCCGACTTGGTGCCCTCAAACTGCATCGATTTGACCACCTTGAGCAGTCCATTGCAGCCGGTATAGTCGACAATCTGCTGCTGCGAATCGCTGCCCAAATAGATGCGTCCATCGTTACCCGTATATTTGATGTGACCGCTATTGTGCTGGATCTTTAGCCGGGTGGCGTTGCCAATGATTTGCAGATTGCCCGTGTTGTTGACAATGCGCAGCCGGTTGCCATTGCCGATGATGCGGAGATCGCGGCTATTGTTCTCAATGCGATACTCCTTGCAGTTGCCCACCAGATCCTTGCTGGCATAGTGGGTACTGCTCTCCTCCGTTGTCGCCCGCTGCTTGGCATTTGTTGTTTTAGTCTTGTGCTTGGAATGGCAAGCCGAGCACTCCTCGTCATCATACGAATCGCTCGCCGAATCTGCTTCAATCACTCGTACGCCCATTGTGTGTATGTTTGTAGCAAAATCTTTCCACTGTTAATCGCACACACCAAAAATCACCGATTGCCAAAATCGTTGTTCGCTTTAGTCGCTATTCCGTATAACTAATTTGATTGCTTGTGGTTGTTATTGCTTGTTGTTGTTGTTGTTGCTTCATCAGTGTGCTTGTGTATCCAAAATTTGTGTATTGTTGCTGCCAAATTGTTAATGAATGACGTATCTTCTTCTATTAGGGGGACACCCGTGGACGCGTGCCTCAGTTGCGGTGGTTTTTTTGTGTTATGTTATGCTTTCAATTCCGCTGAGCTTCGTGCCTTTTCTCGCGTTGCTTTCTCGCCGATTGTTGGCTGCGCTTTGAACGATGTTGCCGTGGGGAGTCGGCTTTTATACCAGCCCGATACGTGTCCGGCCAAGCGGCGGCGGGGCTTTTTTGTATCGTCGTTTCGGGTAGCGGTAGCGATAGCCAAGCGAGCAGCTAATTGGGGTGACAATCCTAATCGCCGCCAGTAGTAGTCAGTCGATTCGCAATCGTGCTTGTTTCTGGGGGAGACCGCTGATAGCGCGGACTCTGTTGTTTTGGCCATGAATAATGCCGTCAGCTGTTCGTGGGCCAGATGAGTTAACCGTATTGAATTAAATATGAGTATCTAAATGCTGCATACTCATTTGAAGACACTTTGCGAATGTTATCAGTGTTGGGTGAATCTAATGGGTATTTTTCTGCAACTCGCTTATCAGCACATTAAGTACACGTTTATGTTTGACTTACGAATTTCGGTATCGGCTATAAATTTTTACCACAGCGATTTGAAGTTTACTATATATATATATACATATATGTTAGAACGCAGTAGAATGAGGGTAATTACCATTCTTGAGCGAGAGAGAGAGAGAGTCTCTGCAGTTTGTCAGTAATGTTATAAAACCATATTGCCTTTCATTTGCGTTGCCAGGCATCATATTTTCACAAACAGCTGCGAATTATTTCCTACTCGAGTAAACCAGTTTGTTTATAAACAACAATATTTGCACATATCATACGCACTTCCCCCATCACATTTATTTTCCATGCGCTCTGGAAGCTTTCAATTTCAGTTACGGTCTCTCTCTGCGATCGGCGGCCCGAAGATCAATTCTCACGTTCATACGTGATAAACTCGTGCGTGGCGCATGTTCTCCAGCCAACAACCAGTTCGTTTGAAAGAGCTTATTTAAACAATGTTTAATGTAAATGGATTTGCACTGTGTTTACTTGCTTTTTGGGGTAAAGCACCGATCGGTCTAACGCTACCATTGTCATGGAACCCCGCTGATGTGTAAACATTGCAAATTTCAAATATATAGTGAATTGATTTATATGAGTGGTTGTGCGTCCTCCATTGGACGGGCCCCAGTTGAGAGTCGCACCTGCTGTTACAGTTCCTGCTGTTGACAAGTCATTATCTTTGCCGCAATATTATTCAATGATTTATTTACTTGTTCATTAATTTACTGCTACTAGGGGCTTTTTTCCGCAGCTGTTATCGACAAAAACTAAACTCCAAAATCAAATTATTGTGCTTATACTACATGCTACAGGCCACTAATTGCACAATTTACTAAACAAGTATTAGCCACAGTTGTATTTTGTGTTGTGCTGTAGTTTTCTAGGCACGTGTTACATACAAACCAGATATGCCAATTCGTTAAATCATCCTCTCTGTAACAACTAACAATTGAATGCAATCACCTTAAATGAAAGAACGATCGAAAAACCCCCTTTTAACGGCTGATGAGGGGCACCTGCAAACCCATCAAATTTCTACCGCCATCTATTACGAGAACAACAACGCTTAAAAACGCTCTCGCCCGCCAATTTGTTAAAAGACACAAAAAACCACCAAAAACCAACTGGTTTCATCAGCCTTCTATCAAGTATTGCCCTCTATCTGCTGCTGCTATGTATATATACATATATTTCAACGCATCGTTCAAAGCTGCCAGAAAACAGTTGTTGCAAAGATAAGCGATAAGGGGCCTGTGAATTTTGCAGTCCACAATAGAAATGGCTCATTATAGCGATGGGGGCGTTACTCGAGGATTTAAACCAATTCATCATTCGATATCGAAACTATTACTTAGTATACAAAGATATATATGAATGCTTGTGCAGATAAATGGCATTTTTTACAGTGGTTTGTTTTAATGAATTAGGCACTAAAACGAGGGTTGTAAAAGTTTAACCCATCAAAGTAGAGAATGTGTGAAAAACTAGATTTTTGATCGGTTTCAAATTTGTTTTTAAATATAAATGTATAAATAGACCTGGCAGGTAAAATTTGTTCCAATAAACGGAAAGTGTATATATTTATTTTCAATTATAAATATAATTTTAAAGCACGCGCACATTACTAATCCAATGCGTGCCGATCTAAGTTCGCACGTAGCTGATAGCTAGTTTATTGTTTATAGATAGCACATATTAAAATGTCCACCAATTTCCATACAACAAGAACATAAATATAGGCTTTTATTTTGTAGAAAAATAGAGATTGCTTTATTGAGTCAACAACTTTTGAACTTTAACAATTATACATTTTAGAATCGACGTCTTTGCTTAGCTTACAAAAATTCTCTATTAATTAGACTTACACATAGTATATGACAAATATGATATGTGACAAGAGTACAAGTTCACAATTAGCACACGCTGGCGAGTCTTTTCGACACATGCATATATTATCTATTAATATACAATGTTTGTACATACATATATTAGTATATAATTGCACTATGGAGTTACATATTGAGTGTTTAGCTTGTCGGCTACTATACTGAGATTCAATGTATATATGTGTATATATAGTATTGTATTATTTAATTGGCACTCACAAGTTCATGTTTATGTTTCGAGTATAATTGCGAAAGTTTTCAACTTGAGGTCTGATATGATATGAGAGATTGCTTGCTTTAAGAAGGCGGGAACTTTGATTCCGCTTTATCACTGGAAACTTTCAAGTTCGGCATTGAACAACTACAAAAAGAAGCGAAAAGAAGCAAATCAAAATGGTAGCAAGGCATAAAAAACTACAATAGAGATAAAAGCGGGCACACTAACATTTGGCATTGTGCTTGCCGACCCGTGCGTCATCTCGTGCAGCTCCTCGTCCGTGTACGTCTGATTGTGTGTCTCAATTTTATAGTTAAAGGTCGCCGAGACTGGCTTATGGTCGGAGAGCGTATATTCCATGTTCGACTGATAGGACAACTGCTGGGCACTTAGCGTAATGGCTGGATAACTGTTTACCTGCACGCGATGCAAGATGCGGTCACACCAGGCTGGACGCCGCTTCAGATCGTACTCGTTGGTGCCCTCAATGAACTTGAATGTGGGCGCAAAGCTAGGCCGTTGCTCCTCAAGCAGGCTGAACGCATTGCCCGATTCCCGCAGCAGTATCAGCTGATCCAGCACCAGCAGCTCCTCGTAGCGGGCATGATCCACTGCATTGCGCACATCCCAGGCGGACATGTCGCCAGACAGACGGAAGTTTAGGTCGCCCAACCAGAACACAAAGTCGTGATCAAAGATGCGACGATAGCCGCTCACATGATACTTGTGATTGTCCACTATCTGATGGTAGTCCTCAATGCGCTCCTTCAGCTTATCATCATGGGCCGCCAAGTGGGAGCAAACGAACACTGTGCCCGTGCCGTACAGGCTCAAGCGTATGCTGACGGCGCCCTTGTTGCCCCAGAGTCCACCGAGGCCGGTGCGCGTCTCCTCCGTCTCGATGTCCTTCATGTGCGGTATGTGCTTGTGCTGGGCGAACATTGTGATAAGTATGCCCTGAAGCTGCTTCGACTCCACCTTCACGTACTCGTGCGCACTCAATGCACTGGCGAACTTCAGCACCCATGGATCGTCCTGGAAGATGTTGAGCACCTGTTTTGTGCTCACCTCCTGCATGCCAATCACATAAATGTCGGGCAGACGGTTTTCCGGACAAGTGGTCGTGCCATTTAGCGCCAACAGCGATGTCAGCGGTAGATCCTTGGGCGAATGGGTGCCCACATTCCAGGTCAGCAGATATATGCACAGATCGGCAATCACCGATGTTGACACAGTCATTTTGCGTTGCCGCGCTCTCGCCAATTATCTGTCAATGAATAATAACACTGGTTAGGCAACTAAATACGTCAGAGTCAGGGTTAGCTTGCTGCTGATGAGTTCACCTAATCCAGCTATAGATTTGTGTGCTAATCCAGTAAAGACAAAGATGTAATTTTTGTTTAATTACAGCGCTTACCAGTGTGCTCCTAATTAGATTAGCGAAATACGATAATTGTAATTATTTTTAGACGCATCCACGATGGCCATTGGCTTCTCAATGCTGCTTCCGTTGCTGTTGTGGTAGCTGCTGTTATTAAATTCACGCATCACCCACACTGACACATCTGGTCAGTTGATGGGCAGCGTTGCCAGACCAATAGTTTGTTTACATTTTGAATTTTGGCTAAATTTTGACGTAGTGGTTTTTATATGGTGTCGCCAAATGTACCTAAAACGAAAATATTCAACTCAATATCAATATGTAATATCAAGTTTATTCTGTTTATTCAACCATGTATTGCCAATTTGCGCAATTCAAAAAATAACAGCTGGCGGCAGTGTGGCCAGAAGCCTGTAGTGGATTTGTATTGCGAAATCGCAACTGCAAATGCGACTGTCTGGCAACTCGATGGATGCACTTTTTTCTGACAGAACATTCAACAAAACAAACTTCAGGGTAAACTCACTTAAATTTAAAAATCCTGAAGATGGCCAGCCCTTTTCTGCCCTTCGCTTTGCCAATTTGGATGCAGAAGCTTCAAAATGGCGCAAGCATGACCGGCAGAACACTTGAACGTTGCTTACACTCTTTTATGTCTGAAGGTATGTACAAAGTTGCTTGTGTTTTCGAAATTCTACCGTGCTTCATGTTTTTCCCCAATTGCTTTACATGTAATCACGTGCATATAGACAAGGCTAGGCAGTCAGTGGACGATGCCGTAAAGATGGGACTGCTGGTGGCTGCCAGGGGCAAACGCAATGCATATTGCTTTTCCCAGAACGCAAGCGAATTGCAAAAAATACACAAAATGCATCCTTTTTGCTTTGACTGTCACCTGTCAGGAGAACAGGTTTTAACGAAGTGCATTTCATGTGTACGCTACTTTCACATCGCTTGCCAGCGCAAAAATCCGTATCGTCCCAACTACTCGGTGCCCTCGGACAAGGGTCAACCATATCAGCTTCCACTCAACGAATCGGATGTGGAAGAGTCGACCGATGAGCGAGTGCTGCACACGGGCACCACTACACCAGCACCAACCATATCAATGGAACCGCCTGCACAGCCCGAGCTTGACTACAACAGCAACATCGCAACAAACACATTCAAACACGATTCTGACAGCGCCGATGACGTTTGCTTTGTCAGTGAGCAACCAGCACGGCAGCGCAAGCGCCGAAATACGCTAATAAAAAGCGAGCAGGATCTGATCACCGAGGCCACCAACGATTTGGAGATGTGCACGCCCTGTCGCCTGCAAAGGCTTCCGGATCTGCTTAGCCCGCCGCACGTCTCAACTGCCGAACTGAACTGCCTGCTAGGCTACGCATGGCAGCAGCATCACAACTGGGTGATTAAGGATGTGCGCAATCATATGTCCAAACAGTGGAGCAAACGTGACGCTGCCCTGATGAAGAGCGCTCTGTTCAACACGGATCTGTTGGGCATCTCAGATGTGACTGATAATATTCAGATGCAAAGATATCAGAATTTGGCAGAGTTCCTAATTGATCTGCTGGACTTGCAGCACAACATCGGCATCTTCTTTGGCACCAAGGGCGAGGAGTATGGCGCAACCAAGTGGCTGCTGCGCGATGCAACGCACGATATACGCGAAATACGTCGCTGCTCCGACTGCTATCGTCATTCCAACGAGACGAATTTCTCTACTCACTGGTTTACCAAGCCATGTACGCAGCGTCACGAGCTGGTCTACGCCAAGGTACAGGGTTCACCGCACTGGCCAGCAAAGGTAACATTGTGCTTTGAAAACTACTTTGTATAAGAACAAACTATATATATATAACTGTTTACAGGTCATACGCGTGATGTCTAGGAATATCAGCATATATGACGTGCGTTTCTTTGGCGGCACCCATTCGCGTGCACTCGTCTCTTCTCGTGATATATTGCCCATAGATGCCGACATTGCCCAGGTCAACGGGAAGTCGAAGAGCAGGCGTGCCTTCACGCAGGCAATGCGTGAGCTCAGATGTCACATGATGCTGCTGCATCAACCTACGGCTGTGTTCAGCTTTTTAGCCCACCCACACGACTCGGAGGATGTGATCAATCGTGCGCTACAGCATTGCATGGAGGCGGGTGAAGTGAACGCTGCGGTCAGACGTCCACGTGCAGCGACGCCAGCTTCCTTGGCCAAGAAGCTCAAAGTAAGCGCAACACCAACTACGCTCAAGCGCGTGCAGCCAATGCGCCGCTGCTCCATGGCTGCAAGACCCGACGCGCTGAAGGAGATTGCGCAATCCTGCCAGATCCAATGCGAGACGTCAGAACCTGCCGCAAGTTATCTGGTCTTGGTGCAGGAAGTCCTCAGCCTGAATGAGCAATTAGCTCGCAGTAAGGCGGAACTGGAACTATTAAAGAACGAGCTGAAGTCTGTTAAACGAAAGAAATGGTGCCAGCACTGCCTAGATGAGGCCAAATTCGATTGCTGCTTCACCGCCTCGTACTGCACTGCGGATTGCAAGCGTCGCGACAAGCGACGACACCAGGCTAAATGTAGAAAATATTCAAAGACATAAAGTATACATATTATTGATCGATATAAACAGCAGAGTCGATCTAACCCTGTCTGTCTACATGAGAACGCTAATCTCAAAAACTGTAAGACCGTTGACCAGCGTCTTTTGAACCCGTCTCCCAATACCCCTTAAAAGAGAAAGGCAGTCATTTATGAAGGTATGACCTTGCAAATTTGGTTTGTCTACACATTTTACTACCAATTCAATGCCAATCGGAAGAATTATTTCTTGTTCAACATAAGCATGTATATATGTATGTATGTACATAATTAGATTGAAATTAAAACAATTTTCCAGATACCTTAAATGAGTTTTCTTATTATTTAAACAGTAATTTTCGCTAAATTTTTATTCTGTCTTCCAAACATTTTTCTGATAGACTTTCAAAATGTTTTTGGCGCACAGAAAATTATTTGCTTTGACTTTAATGTTGACAATTAAAACAAATGGAGATTTCCTTAAAATGTTGCTTAGTAATACTATATTGATTAAATGCATATTCAGTTGAGATTTTTATACGTAATTTTTAAATCATTCCAAAAACAACTAACGTTGCAGCGATGTTTTTATTTTGTATTTATTTAATGGGGAAAATACAAACAGCTGTTCAAGTTTAACGCAAGCTGGCAACTATGCAAACAGGTGGCAACGCCAAATGCTATTGCTGTCTCAGTTGTTATTCAACGGCTGAGCTTTGCGGTTGAGGTTGCTGTTGGGTCCGTATCGCTTCTTTGAATTTGTTTATAATCGCGTGTTATTATTGTGGTGCATGTATGTACGTGTGTATGTCAACTCTGCGTATAATTTGTAAAAAGCATTGACAGTGAAAAAGGTCAATACGCTATAACAACAAACCGTACACATTGATTGGCTTTTGTGAAAAATCAATTGCATCGCACATCGTTGTTGAATAACAACAATTAGAGCACAAATATAAATATGACAGTGGGAACTTTCGATGTGTGGGATGCCCTTGTACTAGCAAGCATTCTCACAATCTCGGCCATGATTGGCATCTACTATCGCTACACGGGCGGCAAGCAGAAGACGACGAAGGAGTATCTAATGGCCGATCAGAGCATGACAACGTTTCCGGTATCCTTCAGCTTGATGGCCAGCTTCATGTCCGCCATTTCACTGATGGGTGTCTCCAATGAGTCGTATCAGTTTGGCACCCTCTTCGGCGTTATTAACATCGCCTATGTTCTGAGCACGCCCATTGCCGCCTACATATTTCTGCCGGTCTTCTATCGGATGCGCACTACGAGCGTCTACGAGTATCTGGAGCGTCGCTTCGGGCATGCGACCCGGCTAGCTGCCTCCATAGCATTCACCATGCAAATGGTGCTCTATATGGGCATTGCTCTGTATGCGCCCGCTTTGGCATTGGAGGCAGTCACCGGCATACATAGAGGAACTGCTATACTCGTGATCGGTCTCGTGTGCACCTTCTACTCCACATTGGGTGGCCTCAAGGCTGTGCTCATCACGGACGTCTTTCAGTCGTTCCTCATGTTTGCGGCCATCTTTGCGGTAATTAGCGTTTCAGCGATTAAAGCTGGCGGTCTGGGCACCATCTGGCAGGTGGCACAGGAGCGTGGTCGTGTGCAGTTCCTGGAATTTTCAACGGATCTAACAGTGCGTCACAGCTGGTGGTCATTGATAATTGGCGGCATGGTTACCTATCTGTCGCTGTATGGCGTCAATCAGACGCAGGTCCAGCGTTTGCTAAGTGTGCACAATCTAAAGAGCGCTCAGTCGGCACTCTGGTGGAATCTGCCCATACTGGGTCTGCTCAGCTTCAGCACCATCTTCAGCGGCTTGGCCATCTTCTATTACTATCGCGACTGTGATCCCATGCTGGATGGTCGCATCAAATCGAGGGACCAGCTAATGCCGGTCTTTGCCTTGGACACCATGGGTGAGTTGACAACATGTTAATAAAATCGTAAATTAAAATAATCTGTCTTTCAGGTCAATATCCTGGCTTGTGTGGCCTGTTCGTTTCGGGCATTTTCTCGGCCAGTCTGTCGACCATATCCTCGGCGGTCACTTCGCTCTCGGCCGTTACACTGGAGGACTACCTCAAGCCGCTGTACAAGCGCATCTTTAAGCGCACGCTTATCGACTCCAAGTCAACGCTGCCCACCAAAATCATTGCCTGCATTTATGGACTGCTCTGCATTGTGCTGGCCTTTGGCGCCGGCTCCATGGGCGGCGTGCTGCAGGCCTCGTTGACCATCTTTGGCGTTGTCGGCGGCCCCCTTCTGGGCATCTTTACGCTGGGCGTTTGCACTGTGCGCGCCAATCAGCGCGGCGTGCTTATGGGCTTTCTGCTGGGACTGTGCTTCTCCTTCTGGATTGGCTTTGGCGGTCCCAAGCCGCCACCAGCGCCGCTGCCCTTCACCACCAGCGGCTGTGTGTTGACAAATGCCACTCAGGTGGTGGCCGCTGCTGCTGCTTCGAGCGGTGCAGAACCCCACTACTTCTGGTTATATCGTTTGTCGTACCTGTGGTTCTGTGTGCTCGGTTTTTTGGTCACCCTGTGCATTGGCTACTGTGCCAGTTTGACGCTGGCGCACTTCAACTGTGCGGACAACACCCAGATCTATTTGGATAAGAATCAGCAACAGTTGGATTATGACTTGTTTGCTCCTGTGCTCTCTCGTCGTTGGCGACGCCAGCAGCTCGAGAAAGAGTCGCAGACGATCCTAGACGAGTCACTAACGAAACTAACGCAGCCAGCTGCGGTCATATAATAAATGTACTCTAACTTATTTATACTGTTAAATGACATAGTGTAGTAGTGTATATTAAGAGTGTTTACTGGCGCAATCTGTGCCCAGCCGCAGCCATGGCCCGGCACAGATGTCGCCCTAACTGTGGGCTTTACTTACCAATTACAAAAATAAGCAGCTGCTTTAGCAGTTGTCGTACCTAAAAAGTGCATAACAATGTGACCTAATATTGTATACCTGTGTATCAACAAAATATCAACTGCTAAAGGCGCCCATCAACGTCTTCCATTTTGCGAGTGCATCAAACTGATAAACTAGATATATATATATACTAATTGTTAACTAGAATATGTTGCAGACAAGCTTATATACCTCGTAGCTGATATTCAATGGGATATTCACTTGAACATAAATGCCACAGATTATAATAGTCATGGCGTAGACAATAATTATCGAATTGCATTAGAGATTGACAGCCAAAGGTCTCTAGTGTGACATATAATGGGATTTTGTTACATACATGACATACATATAAAATGTCTAAAGTTAAATTTATATTAAAACCATTGTTAAAAAGAAGCAGTCGTGCAAAAACTATAAATACTAAAATGCTTACTGTGTGAGATTCGTAACACATTGCTGATAAATTATTTATATACATACAATCATACACAAATTTACTCGATGTGCATGCTGAGACGTAACAGATCAATGAACAATATTTAGTAGTAATTGAAAAATATATGTATTGTATTGTACTTACTATATTCATATATGTAAAGCATCAACTGCTGACCATTAAAAACTGTTGCATTTTAAAAGAAATTCTACTATTGAGAGCAGCCAAGTGTTTAAAACTAATACAAAATCAAATACCCGTGAAATGACAAACCTATATACATATACCCATATATTTATGTACTATATATATGCCACCTATTCATGTGAAATTTGATAAGCTAATTTTACGCAATCATTGAGGTTGCGCGACGGCTTTCCTCCATGAATTGACTAAATAGAATCGATGGGCCAGCGAATTTCATAACTCCGATTCATTTTGTACATATATCACAAGTTCTAACGTCATATCGGGTGCAAAGGTTCCCCTCCAACTGGTGACTGTACAAATTGTGTGAAATCGCATGCTGGCAAAGGCTATCGTGTCAATTGTTTTGACTATAAGCAAATACAAATATTTCCAAATTGGCTTCGACGAGCATTAATTGAGCTCGTCTATTCTATTTATGTGCTCTCCACTTACACAAAAGCATGCATATATATCATACATATATCGTAAAGTGGAAAGTTTCTTTGCGAACGTTAAGTTCAAAGTAACGAAATTCTTTGTTGACATACATATTTATGAAGCGAAAGAAGAAACCAAAAGAACGCGAAGAAGCTAGCGGTCAAAGTCGAAGTTGTATTTACGCTATTTACACGAACATAAAAGGCAAAGAAATATTTCACAGCAAAGTTAGAAAAGAAATAACATTTTTTTGATCGTTATTCAGTTTTAAACGTACATGAGTGTAAATTCAATGATCTGCCGAGAACTTGCGCTCATGTAGGTGTAAAACTGAAATCGATTTAGAAAAAAAATGATTTTCATAAACCTAGTCTGTATCCTGCTTGTTGGCAAACTCCATGAAGATATCTTCAAACGATGTCTGACTGATCGAGTAGTGCTTTATTTGCAAGGCTTTCCGCTGCTGCTCCATATATTTAAATATCATGGACCACTTCAGCTCGTTGTCGGGTATTGTGATAGTCACCATGCCCCGATACGTGTACTTCTCACTGCAGATCAGGCATTAGATGATGCTATATATACATATGTCTACTGTCGATACATACGCGACATAGCTGCCGGGAAAATCCAGTTTGAACTGCCTTTCCACATTTTTGATGAGTGACCAATATTCATAGGCATCGCCGAAACTATAGTTTTCGGAGCCTGTTCTCCCTGATTCTGTGGGTCTTGGCGATACGGAACTACTTTTGGGCGATCGTGACGATATTGTTGTTATTGTTACTCGCGGCATAGTGGTTCTCTGTGGCGTTGTGCTTTGTGATTGGTGTGATGGAGGTGTTTGCGGTATTTGAAGGGATTGAGTTGGCCCAGTTGGCCTTGACATTATTGACGCCGCTGGCGTCGACTCCGCTGGCGTAGGCGCCACTGTGGGCGTCGTTGTGGGCGATGATGGCTTGGACTTCTTTCTTTTGAAGTGGACCTGTGTGCCCTTGGTATCGGTAGTATCTTCATGTGATATAGAATGCGTAACGCTCTGCGGGCGATCAGCTGCTGAAATAGAATTTATCTTTCATAAGGCTTTTCAAAGGGGGGGAAGGATTATATTCGGCGTGCCAAAGATCATATACTCTTTTCGAGTCTATGGATAGATGAATAAATTATTTTCTTCGTCAAGACAATTTTTCAAAAGTGATTTTTAGTACCCTAGAAATGCCCTTTGAAAACTTCAAACTGTCATAACTTTGCCAAAACTGAACCGACTTTAAAGTTCCACGGCAATTTGCTCAAGATTTTTATACCCTGAACCCATTAAAAATGGGTAAAAAGGGTATTATGGTTTTGTGCAAATGTATGTAACAGGCATAAGGAAGCATCTCCGACCATATAAAGTATATATATTATTGATCAGTATCAATAGCCGAGTCGATCTGGCCATGTCCGTCTGTCTGTCCGTCTGTCTGTCTGTATGAACACACAGATATCAGAGACTACAAGAGCTAGAGACTTCATATTTGGAACATAAGTTCTCCTAATCCCGGGACAGATCAAGTTTATTAAAATTTATCGATAGCTCGTCCCGTTCAAAAGCTATCGATAAATTTCGATTTTAGACCAGCGTTTTTTGGATATAACTTACAAGTTATAAGAGCTAGAGGCCCCTAATTTGACATGTATAATCTCGAATAGCATACACATGTAACAAATATTTCACTTTTTGGATACCACCCCCCAAACCCCCCAAAAGTTAAAAAAACCCATTTTTGAAGGTACGACCTTGCAATTTGGTTTGGTAACACATATTATCGACAATTGTTTGCCCCAAAAATTTCAATATGATCGGACAATAAACACAGAAGTTATTTAAGATTTAACTTTCCATTGTGTGGGGCTCAGCGAAAGAGCAAGCTAACTGCTTAAACCGCTGGCACTGCTTGTACTGCTTGTACTGCAGCATGTGTGTGTTTAAAGTAGTACGAATGATTGTAAGGACTGGGTTCAGGGTATCTCCTAGTCGGGCACTCCCGACTAGAGCACTCTTACTTGTTCCTCTTCGTTTATTCAACTTTTAAATTTTATCTATTTTTTTGTACTTTTTCCGAAAAAAGGATTTTCTCCCCCTTACAGTTTTTCGGAAATTTTTTTTTTTTTTCAAAGAATAGAATCGGGAAATTTTATTTTAAATTGATTATGGGTGTCAGAATTAGGTAACTTTTGCACAAAATGAATGAATAATGATAATGATAACTTACCATCTACTTGCGCTCTCTGACTTTTTGCGGCTTCTGCATTAATGTAGATATTTTATTATAATTTGTTTTTTTTTTCAGCTCAAAGACGAGTAGTAGCCACTTACCCTGTTCCTTCGATGCTCTCAAACTCGTTGCGGGTTCTAAATAAATGTAGATGTATAGTTATTTTTCTTTCTGCTAAAATATGAATGGCAGCCACTTACTCTGTTCCTTTACAGTTGATGGTCTCCGACTTGATACGTTGCTTACTTCAGTAGAGTCTCTCAGTGAACTAAAAAGGTAATTTAATTGGGTTGTAATATTATTGTATGACAATCAACATACGTCATTTCGTCCATTTCGTCATTGGTGGCCAATTGAATTTTAATAGAAATGCCCTTATTATACCGATTCTTCAGATCCTGAACGGAACCAATGCAGCAGAGGGTGCCATTGACCATAAAGGCTACGCTGGTGCAGAGGGCCTCGCACTCCTGCATGTTGTGCGAGGTGAGCAGCAGGGATCTGCCCTGTTCGCGCATTTCGCTCAGCACCATCCAGATCTCCTGCTTGGCGCTGATGTCCACACCGGTGGTGGGCTCATCCAGGCAGACGAGGGTGCGAGCCAGCACTGCCATGGCGAGATTCAGCTTCCTTCGCGTGCCGACGCTGTGGTGCTTGATCTGCAGATCGAGATGCTTGGTGAGCACAAAACTCTCGGCCAGATGCGAGATAACGAACGCGATGAACTGCTTCCTAATCCCACTGATGAGGCATGCGAATTTCAGCATTTCTCGGCCGGTCATGTAAGTCCACATCGTGTTGTTTTGCGGACAGAAGCCCATGTGTTGAAAACATTTATTTATATCTTTCTTAACACTGTGGCCCTTCACATAAATGTTGCCCTGGCTGATCATATGATTGCCCACGATCATGTCCATGGTGCTAGTCTTCCCAGCGCCGTTCAGTCCCATCAAACCGAAGCAATCATATCTGCAAGAGAATATAATTAATTAACTTTGACTCTAGCCAAATTGTAAGACCCTAGGAATACTTTAAACTCAATTGTTCATAGTTTTTCCTCTAAATTAATTCAACATCTAAGTTTTAACTATTGAAGATTTTCTTCTTTTTTTATACTCACGGATTTATCTTTAGGGACACACAATTGACGGCCAGCAGGCGACGATACCTCTTTGACGTACGATCACACACTAGACTACAAGCCTCGAGCTGCTCTTTATCCTTGAGAACCTCATCGACTTGTCTTCGAGCTCTATAGACATAAGGATCCTCGTCTTCAATCACACAATAATGTTGGCTGCGCCTGCATAACAATGAAAATATGTTGAATAGTTTCTAACTTGTGGCAGTCGCAACCAAACCAAACTTGAACGCATATCCCAAGAGCAGCACTTTGGAACCCAGCAGCAATATTACGAAAAAAAGAATCCCACTCAAAGCCATATAGATCAGTTCGCGCTCCACGTGGATCGGTTTGGTTTCTGAAAGTCTCAAGATAGCAATATACAGTGCTTATAAGCTGGTGAAGCTGCTTACTAGTCGAACTTACCGCAGCACAGACCTTGCACATCGCAAACAGATCCCATGTCCATAGATTCGCAGGTGCCCGTTTGCTGGGCATGCTTGAACACAGCTAGGATAGCACCGTACAATGCATAGTAAGGCAGGATCATAAATGTATAATGCAAATATTTGTGAAACGCATCCCCTTGGTAGGCTTTCATAAACATAGCCGCAAAAACTAGATATATGCGATATGAAAGAAAGTTAATGTATGATATAAATGTATGATATTTACATGTATTCTATATTAACGAAGAGCTAGACTCATACCATACCCAAAATAATTCAAATTCACTAAGGTGTAATTCTGGCATTTACCTTTTTTCTATTCCTAAAACCATTATGAGATCTTTGTACTTATGTATTTTTAAATTTATGGATTACTCCGAATTTCAAGATTTTCAGAAAGCAGATAGAAAACATTTGTGTTAAACAGTTCGAGTTTATCAAAATTCGAATTTTCAGCTGTCCACTTAACACACTATTTTCTAGGATCAACAATCATTGATTTCTTCAATACTTAATAGCTTATCGTATATTTGAAAGCGTTCTTTTGATTAAGTTTTCGATTTTTCGAACATAAGTGCTCCCTTTAGCTAACAGATCCCATAAGTGTGTAGATAAGTAATTTATGTTATTACCGATTAAGCAGTTAATGACAAGTATATAGGACATGCCGATGCCGGGCTCCTTGAACAGAAAGGATAACAGATACGTGAAAGCCAGTGCGGAGAAGCCAAACACTACGAATAGAAGCGCCAGCCAGAGGAGGACGTGACCAGATTGATTATAGAGCGACAAGAGCATCGAGATCATGATCAGCAAAAATATGACATAGTCAAATAGCAGATGCGACATCCAGTAGGTGAACAAGCTGACGCCGCTAATGAACTGCTGTTGTTTCATCTGCGAGACTCTCTCCTGGACAGGCAGCAGGGCGAATGATGCAATGCAGAAGCACATATACAGCAGGACAAAGGCTGTGCGCTTTCTCGCACTCAGTATATTGTCATTATTAAAAACGGAGGGATCCGAGTCGGTACGCGGCTTATTGATAACTTCAATATCCATGTTCACCAGCACATAAGCAATCGCCTTGTAGATCAGCCCCATGGACAACGGCGCTCCGTGCTCCAAGCGACGATTGAACCAGGCGGTGACAGAACCATCGCGAAACGTAGTTCCGGCCACAACGGTCTGCTCAAAGCCCTCCTTGTCCACATCGACGTTTTCCAACAAGTAGTCTTCTAAGCTGAGCTTTTGTATCGTGCGCACTGTGGCACCAGCTGCCATGGCGACATTTTCATAATCCTCTGAAATCTGTTTGCTGTTATCAAAGAAGATTTCACTTCCCGACTCGTCGCCGGTGACCAGTAACTCCCGTATGACCAATGCGCCCGGATACATAGCCAAGTTATACGGATTTATCTCAAACAGTTCCTTCTTTTGTGTTAACAAATCAAGCAATGTGATCAGCAATATTCCCAGCAATGGCGTTAATATGATCAATGCAAAGAGAAACGGATGATGCCAGGTATAAAGCAGTTTCTTTAGCATCATGCCATACCAATGATTACTGAATTTTTTCAATGGTCTCTGCTCCATGCTGTCGTTGGGCCGGTTCTTCCAAGCTATGGATTAGGAATAAAATAAGCAAAAAGATCTATAGCTCGAATTTCCTATTTGTAAAAATAATAGAGCTGACAATTTGCTTTTTAAATTACACATTACAGTAGCTAATCAGAACTTACCATCAACGAAATCCATGGATTCCAGCGTCCGCTGACGTCCAACTTTCTCCGCGCCAATCTTTATGAACGTCTCGCTCAGTGTGGGTGCACTGACACCAAAACTGACCAGTTTTAATTTGGCCAGTCGACTCTCGAGTGCCTTGAACAGACTCGTGAATTTGTGTACATCCTCAACGGGCAGGCGATATATTATATCCGTAGCCACAACGTTCTCCAGCTCAATGTTCGGGATGCGTTGCTCCAGAAATTCGGTGACAGCATACACATCGCAATCTTTCAGAGCCTCACAGACCTACATACATACATACATATGTATGTGATAAACACACGAGTTGTATTGCAGTTGAAGGAAGAGCTTACCAGACGATAGCCGGGGCCAAGATTATTAATAATAAATTCGGAAGTGCCATAACCATACAGCTGGCCATCACAAATGACAGCAATACGATCGCCCAGGACTTCGGCGGCCTCCATGAAATGCGTATTCATGACTATGCAGCGTCCGGTCTTCTCCATGCGCAACAGATCCCACACCTCACGACGCGCTGAGGGATCCAGGCAAGCGGTGGGCTCATCGCAAAGTACCACCTGTAAATGGAAGTTGCGAATTAAAGTTAAATTTAACGAACTTGCTGAACAATGAACTAAACAACTGAACGAACCAAATTGAACGAACTAAGCAACGAACTACATATATGACTCATTAGTTCTTTCAGCAAAAATTGAGCTACTGAATTTATTCTTTTAATTGAACTAGAATCTCGCTCACTCACCTTGGTGTTGGCGCAGAGGGCACAGCATATGGAGAGTTTTCTTCTCATGCCACCGGATAAATGTGCCACTTTGATTGACGCCTTGTCCATGAGGTTCATTATCTCCAGATAGCGTTGCGCCTCCCGTTCGGCATCGCCGAGCCGCAAACCCTTCAGCCGGCTAAAGAACACAATGTGCCAATAGGCGCTCAGCTCCTCGAATAGCACATTGTACTGCGGACATATGCTGAGCGACTTTCGTGCCTTCTGCGTGGATGTGGCCATGTCGTGGCCATTGATGAACACACGGCCGGACGTGGGTCTGGTCATGCCTGCGAGCATCATAAACGTGGTCGTCTTGCCGGCGGCATTGTGTCCCAGCAGCACAGTGATCTCATCCTCATAGAACTTCAGACTAAAGTCGCGCACTGCCTTAATTTCGCCAAAGACCTTGCACAATTTCTGCGCCTCCACAATCGCGGGCTTGTTGTGCTGCACCTCCTCGAACGCCAAGACGTTGTGATGTGTAAATCGGCCCGTTGCCCGCTCCTCATCATCTATGTAGAAGGCACTCCGACGCGGTGGCTCCCATGGACACCAGAACCGGCGTTTCAATGGAAAATACCATTTCTTGGCTACACCAAATTCACCGGGATTTAGCTGATCGACATACAGACAGACGAACAAACGAAATATATTGGTGGCCATCATCAGGAGCAATATGCTGCCAATGCTCAACGTGTCGTCGGGATGACTGGATCGGAATATGTTCCTCCACTGAGCGCCCACGCCGCGTATCTCAAAGCCAAGCAGCTGCACCAATATCGTGGGCATGGCACTGTTCATAAACATGCAGACGATCAGCGATTTGGTTTTCGTCGGCTCAATGCCGATAATAAGGAAGGGCAGAAAGCTGATAATGTGCATCAGGCTGATCGAGGTCATGGCCATAATGGTGCTGGTGACAAAGGCGCTGATCATGAACGTGAAGCATATCAGTGTGACCGTGTAAATGACGAATATGAACAGCAGCAGGAAGAAATTCGTGGATGGGCAGAGTAAGACTTTAATGAGGATCACAATGACCACCATCGGTATGGCGCACATGATGTAGCCAACGATGAACCAAGACACCCAATTCAATCCAACGGTAAGTCCCATTATTCGCATTATCTCCCTCAAGTGTCTTTGCTTCTCAGCGACAATTTGCTGCAAGTGATAACAAAATAAGGTGATATGCCTTTATATATTAATGTGATTTTTCATATTTTAACAGACTCTGCCAGAAGCAAGGATCGTAAGCATAAACAACGCCGATGAACAACAAAATATAAGGAATGAAGGACAGCGATTAGAACACTTTGTATTTGAATATGCGTGTGTGTGAGCGAGCACGCAGCAGATGAGAGTGTCATGCCAGTTTTACGCATGTGGTTGTATGTCTTTGCTTCCAAGCTGAGTATGATATGCATACGTGTGTGTGTGTGTGTGTGCACCCACTCGCGACAGAAAAGAGCAGGTGAGCGCGCTATCCAACGAGAGTAAGAGCGTGCAGATCAGCAGTGAGAACGCACTGCTGAGTCTCTCACGATTGAAAGAAGAAGAGATGGTGTACTATATAAACAGCAGCGCAACGCATTGTGTAGTCAGTTGAAGCTGCACGGCGGTCTGGTAAAGGTGTGCCGTGTAATATGAACGTTGTTTGTTTATTATTTTGTATGCAGAAATTTTACGACTATGCGCAACTTAAGCAGACCTCTTATGAAAAGTAGCCGAACAGTTCTACTTGCATTTACAAGGTAGGCAGACGTATTCATTATGTATGTTTATTGTAAGATACATAAATATTATTTTAAAATTTAAATACTTTGATGAGCTTCCTGGGTTTGACCGGGAAAAACACAAGTTTCAATTAAATTTTTATAAATTACACTGCATACTTTCGGGCTTATAAGCTTAAATAGCTACCAGGTTTTCGACAAAAACTGGTGTACTCGGGTCAGGGCAACTGGCTATTCAAATGAATGCTCTGTGATTTTTTTCAGAACTGCGTTTCATTCAAGGCACTTACCTGACCAATAATCAACGAGGGACCAATAAAAATGAATGCAAAGCGCATTATGAACGTGTCGAATAAAGGCAGTAAATAGGTATAGTTCGTTTGCTTTCTGTTCGGAAAAGGCTGCATAAGGACTTGCGGAATATGGGCACTATCGTTCCTTGCTCTAATTAAAGCCTCGCTCAGCTTCGCTTGGATAATCAGAAAACCCTCGGTATCGTAAAAGCTTTTGCTGGTCCTCTCAACTAGTGGCCTGTATAAATGATTCGGCCACATGCGCTGTCCCTTCGTCCGCAGATGTAATGGAAACCGCAACGCAATGTTGACCTGCAATGGTATTTCCATAATGGTCCTTAGCTTATCCTCAAACTCAATTCCCACGAATCCGTCTTTGTGCTGCAACGCCAATTCCAGGTCAGAGGCATACAAGTATGACTCGGTGACGTTAGTGCCCAGATAAGAGGCCACATCGCTGATGACACCCTCAAGGACGTTGTTGATCGGTGAATAGAAAATGGAACTAAGGTTGCTCCTTTAAGGATAGCGCGACAGATCTCGATGCAAGCATACATACGTTATATTGGGTATAGTTATATCAATGGGTGGAAATTTGGTTGCGGAAACTTCAACCGGTCTCGGGGTGTTGACGAATTGATCGATTTGTGTGTACAGAAATAGAAGTATTGGAACTAAAATGATAACTGCTGTACCAAGCGGATGCGCCAGCTGCACACTTGCGTTCTTGGAAAGCAATAGCCACAGCTTGCAAAACTCGTTATTTTGTGGAGAAGCCCCAATAAACGTTGTTGATGACATTTTCAATTTTGTTGTTTCTAAACTTTAGTTTTGAATTATAATGCTAGGTAGTGACGTAATGTCAATCTTTGTTATAGTAGTCGCACGACAATCAATTGTTTTTTATGTAAAGTTTCAAGCCAGGTTTAAAAACCACAATACGCGACATTCATTTGCTATATATGTATATTCAATATAATATATGCTGCTTTCTAGTTTACATGCAGTTTTGGCATCCAAAATATACCTCATTTAAAAGTTGTTTTCGTAAATTTAATTTCACACTTGCTTTAACCACTGTACACAAACAATTTGCATCCGTTTTTTTTTTTGTGTATTTTGTATTTGTTGTTTTTGGGTTGATGTTATAGTAGAATCATAAGCAATAACAGCTACAGCCTGAAGACAGGAACAGTTGCAGCAGCTTACTTCTTCTTGGACACACCAACGGTGCGACCACGGCGACCAGTTGTCTTGGTGTGCTGACCACGGACACGCAGGCCCCAGTAGTGACGCAGACCGCGATGGGAGCGGATCTTCTTCAAGCGCTCCAAATCGTCACGCAGCTTGGAATCCAAATTGGATGAGGTCAACTGCGAGTATTTGCCATCAATGATGTCCTTCTGTCTGTTGAGGAACCAGTTGGGTACCTTGTACTGCAGTGGGTTCGAGATGATGGTGACAACCTTGTCAACCTGTCAACAAATTCAGCAAAATGTAAACAATGAATATATGTGACACTATATGCGAAATAGTAAGCATATTTACCTCCTCCTCGGTGCATTCACCGGCACGCTTGGTCAGATCGACATCGGCCTTCTTCAGCACAATGTTGGAATAGCGACGACCAACACCCTTAATGGCGGTCATGGCGATGCCAACTTTGAGCTTGCCATCGATGTTCGTACTCATGATACGAAGAATGTGCTGGAACTTCTCTGGGATGACGAGCGACTGCAATTGTAAAATATTTCGATTAATATGACGTTCATTTTCACAGCATAAACAACAAAAGCCGAAAGTGCATTTCCGCTAAAATTTGCAACTATATTTAGCCATATATATAACATTTAAATGCACCATTTTAATCGCACAGCACACACAAGGTTATGCATTTGGGTTTTTAGCTGCAATCGGCTGCTTTTGTTGTTTGATTAACTGGATATTTAACGATTTATATGCAGACGCACCATTTTTGCCTGTTTGAGCGACAACTATTCAGTCGAAAAAGAAAGCGGATGCGCTGCTTCTTGCCACTTCTGACAGTGACATTTCGAAAAAGAGTGTTGGATAACACCACAATTATTATTATTGCAATTACACAGGGCTGTGTTGGCATGTGGCAGCCCTGAATGAAACGCCGTTATTCCACAACCAAATATGAGTTTAATTGGACATATGAATGGTAAATAGTTGTGCTTTAATTAAATTTTTATTCGTATATTTATACTTTTTGCAGCCCTTAGCTGTGTGGGCGAGGACGACGTTATGTCATTGCGCATCATATGCACACTGGCGCGCAATCATCAGTACAACATCGAAGATCTGGATGAGTACGGGAATACGGCACTGCTCAAAGCCTGCTATCTGGGAAAGTTTGAGTGTGCGCGCACATTACTTGAATTCGGCGCAAACCTTTATGTGATCAACTATTTTGGGCAGAACGCCCTAACGCTGGCGACCTATGCTGGTCATTTTCAGCTGGTGCTTGAGCTGTTGCGTCGCCGAACCTACAATGATTTTAATTTGTCTTCGCTAATACCAGCCGTTTGTGTAGCGTCCATGAGGCAGCACTACGCTTTGGAGGAATATTTTATGCGTCTGGACCCTGTGGGCACACAAGATTTGCAGACTGTGCATGGTAAGGTATATATTTGAAGTATATTATACATAAAAACAAGCACATATTATTGTAGGTCTTGGAATAACTGACATGCGCCAGATGGTAAAGGGAAAATTAAAGAAGAAACAAACACAGCACTTGCAGACTAAATTCATTAATATCCTTAATTAAGTATATGTCCCTATTTATGTATCCTATCTGTAATGTTATTTTATTAAATTTAAACTTCAAGTCTTCTTGTGTACCAGGGCTGCATTTTAAGCACATTCCAATACAAGTTTGCGCAGGGTGGCAACGCCATATGTATATAGCGCCAATTTGACAGCTGTTCGCGCCAAAACGCTAGTTTTACCGCCGCAAGCCTATCATATTGTCATCGCATCAGCACGCAACAGCAACGCGCTTGTGAAATTTCGCAAAAATTGCATTCCAGTAGCACAATAAAAGTAAAACAGAACCATCATGTTTGAGGCACGTCTGGGACAAGCGACCATACTCAAGAAAATCCTGGATGCCATCAAGGATCTGCTAAATGAAGGCACCTTCGATTGCAGCGATTCGGGCATACAGGTATGTAATCCAAATAAACCATGACGCAGACATTTCCAAACTCGTGGCTGATGTTCTGCTGTTGCAGCTCCAAGCCATGGACAACTCCCATGTGTCGCTGGTGTCGCTGACGCTCAGATCTGATGGCTTCGATAAGTTCCGCTGTGATCGTAATCTGTCCATGGGCATGAATCTGGGCAGCATGGCAAAGATTCTAAAGTGCGCCAACAATGAGGATAATGTGACAATGAAAGCACAGGATAATGCGGACACCGTAACTATCATGTTCGAGTCGGCGAACCAGGAAAAGGTCTCGGACTACGAGATGAAACTGATGAATCTCGATCAAGAACATTTGGGCATTCCGGAAACGGACTATTCGTGTGTGGTGCGCATGCCGGCAATGGAATTTGCACGCATCTGCCGTGACTTGGCCCAGTTCAGTGAATCCGTTGTTATTTGCTGTACGAAAGAGGGCGTGAAATTTTCTGCCAGCGGTGATGTGGGCACGGCCAACATCAAGTTGGCACAAACTGGCTCCGTGGACAAAGAGGAGGAGGCTGTCATCATTGACATGCAGGAGCCGGTCACGCTCACATTCGCCTGTCGCTACCTGAACGCCTTCACCAAGGCCACGCCACTGTCCACCCAGGTGCAGCTGTCCATGTGCGCAGATGTGCCGCTGGTGGTTGAATACGCCATCAAGGATCTTGGGCACATACGCTATTACCTGGCGCCAAAGATCGAGGATAACGAGACATAGAAACATGTCTCTTCACATACCCAAATCGTATTCATATTTACTTCTAACGCATAATTCACGCAAATAGTACGACATCCTAATAATTAAGATTTTACAGTGCAGCAGTTTTTTGGCCAATAAATTAATACAGAAAGCAACAACAATATCGTTTTATGGCAAAAACCATTTAATAACATAGTATAACACTGGGTACAGTTAAGATGAATATATATGTAGTTGGCATAGGCTTAAAACTAAAGAAGAAATTCGAGTTCTGTTTTGTCAAACTGATCTGCAAATGAAATTAGTTTCTATAGAACTTTGTAAGCCCTCAAAAAAATGTCCAGACTGATAAATATAATAGGTATATAAGTTACACTTAAGTACTCGTTTATAACAGGCACATATTCGAGACTTTGCATGAGTGCGGAGAGTACATTTTTTTGAGCTTAGTTTACTATATATATATATTATAGAGCTTGTTTACACGCTCTCAATACTTGAACGATTGGCTTGGTTAACGTAGAAGCTGTAGCCAATCTATTATATTTGTATAGCTGCCATTACAAAACATAGTATAAAGCTAAGCTAAATGTGTAGTTATTCGATAATATAAAAGTGTATAAAAAACATTCGAGATGCCAAAAAAAAAGCAAGAATTGTGCCCCATAAACAACATGTCCATGTTGCATATAACAAACAGTGTATAAATATTATATGTATACATAAAGTATATATAAGAATAAGTATGTATGGTTTTTAAGGCGCTGCCGATGCAGCCGAGCACGCACTGGGACTGGAGGTGTCATCGTAAGCGTTGCTATCGTCGTTGTTGTCTGTGGTTACCTGCAGCAATGCCTGCAGCGATTTGATGCACTGCTTCGAGCCATCCATTGCCTCATTAGATAGCTGTCGAAGGATGTCTTAATTAATAGTTTGCAGTGGCATTTGCTAAATGCTGTTACATACCATTGTAAAGTTTAGAAAACCATGTGGCAAGCCCTCAAGTATCTGCAAATTTACTTTGCGTCCCAGTCGCTTCAGCTTCTTGGCAAGCATAACGCAGTCATCTAGGCAAGGATCCATGTTTAGCGTCTACACAATGTAAGACAATTACAAATATCAGCAAATAACAAATAATGCTCCGAGTTCCTTTATCGACTCACAAGTATTTTGGTCTCTGGCAGTTGGGACAACCACTCGTCACTGGCCCAATAGGGGGACAGAAACGGATCCTTGGGCACATCGAAGGCAAACTCCTCACTGGGGCTGCGCGCAATTAGTGCATCCAAGTTGCGCACATCCTGCGGTGCGCTGCTAGGTCCGTGTATCTCATAGGATTGTGTGCACCGATTAATTATATTGTTTACAGCCTCTTGCAAGCGACCCGGCAGCGTATCTACAATTATCTCACGGCCCGTCTCGACCAGAATGTTCTCCTCGGAACCGCTCTTGGCGTGTCCATTTGCCAGTGGCAATGGGAATGGCGCCACTGTCACTGTATTCTCCTCCGTCGCCTCCATGGTGGCCGTGTCAATCAGATATTTGTCCAGAAAACTATCAATATACGCAGCGGATGCCGCATCCTTCGGTATCTCCGCTGAGATCTCAATCGGATAATGTTCGATAGGCTGCGAGTCGTCCTCGAAGGACACACAGGAGCTGTTGTCGCTGTCACCACTGCTTGGCAGATCAGTGCGCTCCACCGTCTGACTGTGATACGAGGCGCTGGCAAACGTATCACTGCTCTCATCCGGTTCGGAACGATTGGACGGCTCCAGCGGCGTCAGTGGACTCCTGGCTGTCGAGGTGCGTCGACTTGAATTCATGCTATGCGTTTGCCGCTCTGTCGCCTGTGCGTTGCGTATCTGCTCCAGCTGATCCACCTGTTGGGCATTCTGCTGCAACATTTCACTGGACGGTGCTGCATAGGCGCGCAGGCAGCGCATCATAAAACCAAACGGCAACAGCGGATCCATCAGGCACAACAGACGCGCCGGACTGGGCACAAAGCTGACCAGCGTGGGGCAATAGGCCAGAAACAAGCCATCCGGCACTCGAACGTTTTGCTCAATGCACTTCAGTGCCAAGCCAATGGAGAGATTCGCACCGGCGGAGTCACCAGCGCAGATGACACGCTCCGCCGTCGTGCCCAGCAGCTGGGCATTGTTCAGTAGCCAGCAGTAGGCGTAGTAGACCTCTTGGAGAGCACGCGGAAATGGTGCCTCTGGGGCCAGACTATAATCCACCGAAAATATGGGCACATCCAAAGCCACGGCCCAGTCGCGCAGATACAGCTCATGCGATTTGGATGACTGCGCCACAAAGCCACCGCCATGGCAGTGAAAAAGTATGGATTTGGATGCTGCCACCGGTCGCCGCCAGCTGCGATATCGACCCTCACCGAGCATGCCAGCGCGTCGCTTGGCGCTGAGCAGACGCACCGAGACTGGCAGCCCAGGGCCTAGATGCGCACTCGGCACGGGTATGTCCACAAACAGCTGCTCACTATCCTTTGGCTGCACACGCGCCGGCAGACGCAGCGGCTCCGCGGGCAGCGCAATCAGGCGATTCACCTTAATCGAACTGCCCACAATGCTGGGCAATTTGTGCATCAGCTCCGATTCAGCGAGAAACCAAAACGATTTACAAAAATCAATTTTTGCATTCTGCGATATATTCACAATGCGCCGGGCGCGTAACTCGGGATTCATGAGGTACTTCCCACTAGACCATAGGCTGCGAGTAGTCTTCAGCAGTGTGCTGCTGCCGTTGTCCGTCTGCGCGTAGTACGTCTCCGAGTAGCTGGCCATGCCGATGCATAGAAAGCGCAGCACGCCGCGTATGGAGTCGCCATACTGAAAGCCCAGGCAGCGTCCGTAGAAACAATACTGATTGATAGTGTCGCCCAGCTCGAAGAGCTGCTCGGCCGTGTGCCGTCCGCTCGCAAGAAGATCGCCCGTATTCAGCGACCACTGGCGCAGTATTAGCAGGTACTGCAGACAGGTGCATAGGGAGCAGAGCAGCTGGGAGCACGCCTCCACTTCCTTCATGTAGAACTTCTTGCGAAAAAAGAGTGTGGCCCGGGTGGCCAGCAGTTGCTGGCAAATGCTGCGTCCATGCGTGATGGACGCGTTGGTCACATAGATGAAGCTGCGATAGCCGTTGCCTGGCGTCACTTCGTCAAAGTCGTATTCGTGGGCGAACGACTCTATCTGCTGGACGAGACGATTGGCCAGCACTATGAAATCGTGCCAGGCAATGCAAGCGGCATGCAAGCGTTGGCCGTACTCCGTGTGATCCTTGGCAAAGTAGGCAGCATGTTCCTGGCAAGCGGCGTACAACTCATGATAGGCGGGCTGCAGTTCGGCGGGTATAGTGGGCGTGGTTGCTTGTGCTGTTCCTGCGGCTGTTGCTGCTTTCCCATTGACCCCATCTGTCGCCTGTGCCAGCTTGAGATTATCCACAAAGTGGGCAGTCGGCTTTTGAGGGCAGCCGTTAAGCTCGGATGCAATCATTGCACTGTAAAAACGGTGTTCAAAAAGGATATCAGTTATGTGAACAATCATTCAAACAATCATTCAAATGCAATGTTTTACAACAATCTTTGAATATTTACAGGTTAATTTTATTGTTTGTAATTGATTGTAACATCTGCACAAAATAATCTGTGAGCCAGCGTATAAAAATATAATCGGCCGGTCAAGTTCCCAATTTCAGTCTGATCGAAATAACAGCGCAACAAGAGTACGGGTTGGCTTCAAAGGTACTCCATTCAGTACCGATCAAAGTTGAGACCCGTGTAACAACTTTCTCTTCCACAACTACGCACTACGCAATGCAAAACATTTGAATCACTGCACTTTCATATCATTCTATTGTTCTATTGCTTGTACAAAGCAGTTTTTAACTTACAGCTGGTATACGCGTTAAAGCTGGCCTATTTCATAATTTATTAATACATATTTTCGCGAAAAGCGTAATTAAACAATTACTTAAACGCAGCCGTCGAAACTATGCACTGTAACAGTGTTGGCTAAGTGGATTTGCCCTTTGAACAAGCTCACTCGTTCAAAGTTTAGTGCTGAATCATTGAGTCAAGTTGCACATTAAACTTTGATTTAAAAGCAGCAATAGCTTTTAGGAAATAAACAGCTTAAGCAAAAGAAGTTAGCACAACAATAACAACAACTGAACATAAACAATAGAAAGGAACCAGTTCCAGCCCAGCTGATCAGTTCAAGTCAATTTGCATTTTGCAGCACTAAAATTTCTATCGATGTATTCGTACATGCTCACATCACTATTAGCAGCGGTATTTCGCAACAGAGACATCGGATCGGGTTGCAGTTGCCAGGAGCAAATCAGTACGCACTGCAGCAAATGTTAAGGTTCTAGTATACGTAAATAAAAATTAGAATGTGTGTGTAAAGTGTGTTAGGAGAATTTAGTGTACGTAGTCAACATGAGTGTCAGCATTGTGCAGTACTTTGGTGAGCAGACTAGCAAATGTGGCTACTGCACGGGCACAGAGTGCAGCAAATCGCACGGTAAGCTGAAAACAATACACATAGAATCAACATCATATGCAATGAGCTCTTGTTTGTGTGTGTGCGTGTGCTATACAGGTATGCATGCATATCGTTTGGCCTGCGAGGACTATCAGGAGCTGATCGATCGGGGCTGGCGGCGGTGCGGCAATTACTGCTATAAGCCGCAAAACGACATCACCTGCTGCCCTTGCTACACGATTAAGTGCGATGCGCTGCAGTTCAAGCCGACCAAGTCCAATAAACGCATTTTGCGACGCATGAATAAATTTTTGCGTGATGGCAAACGTGAGCCGAACGAACAGCAGCAGCAGCAGCAGCGACAGCCCACAAGTGGCGAAGGCGATGACGTCGGCGTCGGTGTCGCTGTCGTTGTTGGGGTTAATGCAAGCGAACCTCAACCCCAGCTGCCTGATAAGAAGCCCGCGGCCATTAATGTGGAGCAAGTGGAGACCTTAGTCCAGACACACGCTAAGCAAGTGAAAACTGCTAGCGCCTTGGAAGCACAGGATGCGACAGGCAAGGGTGATCAATCAGCATCATCGCTGGCATCCCACAAATGTAAACGTGAGCATTGATTTTTCTTGTTAAATCCATTTTCTAATTATTGTTCCATTCAAATCCATAGCTGTGGCGTCCAACTCCAATCTGCCGCGCAAGAAGGCCAAGCAAATGCGCTTGGAGCGCCGGCAAGCCAAATTGGGTGCACCACTGGAGCAGCCGCAGACCAAAGCGTTGATAAAGGAGAAGAGCTTGCGGGATTTTCTGACAGCACCGAGCGAAAATGACAAACATCAGTTAAAGGTGTGTAGGCTATAAGAACATTTGCTTAAACTGCAGCTGCATACCATTAATACGGCTTAAAAGAAATATACAGACAAACAATCTGTACAACCCTTCCTTAATTTGTTCAATTAATTTGTATAACTCGAGCTGTATACCTGCCATATTAATGTTATGTTGTAGTACAACTGTTTTAAGTATATTGCAATCGTTTGCTGCACGAAGCTATTGTGTTACCTTCTATCATGTATATATATGTATATGTAGTTTGTATTGTGTTACCTTTTGCGTGTGTCCTTGACTCCCTCTATGTACACACATCGTATTTGTGCTATTTGTTGCAGATCGTTTTGGTCGCTGCCTCAGATACACAGCGCACTTGTACTGATGCAGTCCTCGCATTGTATCGCAAATATCAATTAGTCATACACAATGATAATCCCGCACGCCTAACACTAGCTAGTATGCAGCGGTTTTTGGTTAAATCACCCCTAAAGGTAATTATCAATGATTTCTCTTCTCTTTTACATTAATCCTTATATAGCTGCGCTTGGTGCACGTCGATAATGAGGAGTTCGATCATACGCTGCCGCAAAGCTATGAGCTGTATAGGAAGTATCAGACTGTCATACACAATGATCCGCCCAAGCATAAGAAAGCCTACAAGGAACATCTGCAACTGTCGCCCATGAAGGTTGCTAATTAAATGACAAGAAATGTTCAATTATACGATAACTTCTTATACAATTTAAGCATACTAATCTAAGTTGTTGTTGCCCGCAGCACCAAGATACCGATGATGGACCGGAGATGGGCTATGGATCTTTTCATCAGCAGTACTGGCTGGACGACAAGTTGATTGCCGTGGGCGTCATCGACATATTACCCGGTTCGGTCAGCTCTGTGTACTTTTTCTATGATCCTGACTACAGTTTTCTGTCGCTGGGCACATACGGTTCTTTGAGGTAAGTGTTGAGTGATATAGAGTATAGTAATTGTATTAATGAATACACTTTGATTTAGGGAAATTGATTTGGTGCAGACGATTGCCGAGCGTGTACCCGCCTTGAAGTATTACTACATGGGCTTCTACATACACTCGTGCCCCAAGATGCGATACAAGGGCAAATTGTCTGCCTCCTATCTACTGTGCCCAGAGACTTATGTTTGGATGCCCCTAACCGATGGTACCAACACATACCTAATAACTTTATACATATTATAATATGTTCGTTTAATTATGTCAGGCATACGCGCCTGTCTTGATGCAGACAAATATCAACGTCTCAATCCGGACGCAACTGCAAGGGATATAAATGAATTTTTGAATCAGCATTTAAATGATGTAATGCTGCTGCTGAACAGCCGAAACTTTACCACATACAAGCAATTCATACAGGTAACTACATTTTGCTTACGGCCTTTAATGGTTTACAATTTATAAAACACTTTTGTTTTTGACAGCTAACTGGCACTGATGGCGATCGCGATGTGATTATCGAGTATAGCAAACTCGTAGGCAAAGTGTGTGCACAGCGCATGCTTTATGTGAACATGTCATGAATATATTGGCATATTGTTGGGCAACTATATAAATTCATAAATGCACCTTTATTCATATGCCACGCGATTAAGTTGAAAGCCTTAGCTAAGTAGTGCAAAATCGTGTCATTCAAATTGTAATTGTTGAGCCTAGCAAATTATGTACGCGTATATTCTTAAATTCAGTTTTTTCCACATAAATAAGACACATAAACTGTTGAGCTAATATACAAAATATAAATAAAAACTCAGCCTGTTTTAATCGATTCAAGTACCTGACGAAAGAAACTAAATGTGTTTCTAACTAGAAACATTTGTGATAACTATGATAGCACGAGCGCCACGCAAATTAGCAACTGTTATCACTAATCATCGCTACTTATCTACAGCAGGCAGCTAAATGCATCAATAAAACTAATTATCTGACAAAACATTCGCACACTCTTAGAGAAGCTGCCCGCTAAGTAGTCACGAGCAATTATTGTGTATATCTATATTATATTCACAACATGATTACATGCTATAGGACAAGGAAGCGAGTACTTGAGGTTTGGGCTAGTAGCACCTGGACTTTGGAATACTTCAGGTAAGCGCGACTGACTATGAGATGCTCTCGAAATTTTATAGAATTTTTGGTTTACGTAGATGCAATTTTGAATAGTTCTGAGGCTATCATTTTAGAAAAGTGTACCAATTATTCGTTGCATTTAAAAGTTCAAAGAGAACTGCTGATAAGATCTGAAAATAAGTAACTACAGCAATTCAAATGTGATGTCAATACAATTTCAATAAAATACAAATACGTATAAAAAAATATAATAAAATCACGCTAATATAGCAATTTAACGCTTGCCTGCCATTTTGCCAACATTTGTCAAGAGCGCTAATTAAACAAAATATTTTTACGTATAAACGGAGCGCTGACTTTTTACACCAGACGTGCTGTTAATTTTGTTTTCATACTCAGTAACTGAAGAATGTGTAAAAAGGGTATTATTAAATTATGCAAATTAATGTAACAGGCTCAGGCGGAGATAAAGGAAATATTTAAGGGACGATCTTGAAGAGCTGGGAATTATAAATGATAATATTCTTTGTAAACTTTTCCACTTGTTACTGGGTATTTGCCAGTCAAGCTTTGCTAGACTCGAACAGTTTATTCGACTCTTTTTATGCGCATGCTAAAAATATGCAATTTCAATAAATATCTGTTTCAATATATAATCCAAACACGTGTGCGCGTGTTATTAGTTTGATTCGTTAAGCAAGGACTGGCAAAAATCGAATATTTTGATGTGGCTTTTCCAATTTATGCTTTTTGTCATTTCGCATGTTTATATCATTGTTTAGCACGAATTTGTCAATTGGTTGCTGCGGCTAAGCAAGGACAAATCAAATTATATAAATTGTCCATTTTAAAATATGCATGACTAAAGCGCAGTTGCTGTTGCGACTTTCGACAGTCTGTGGCTATATTAATATTTATTGGCATAAGGTTTTAGCATGATTGGGTAAAATTAGTTCACATTCACAGAAAATTTCTCGTCGTGAAAAAAATAATCGCTAGAGATTTGTTTTTATAGTGTGGCGCTATCAGAGCTATCAGAGAGACAGCTAGCGAGAGGGAGAACGAGAGAGCGCGAGCGAGAGAGAGAGAGCGTCAATCTCAAAACCGCCAAGAGTCAACAACAATTTAAACAATTTTTAACCGTTTTTTATTTTGCGCTCCGCTGTCGCCGGCCGAGGTTTTTGCTTAAAAAACATCGTCGCCGTCGCCGTCGCCGTCGTCTGAGGGGTACATAAGTAAGTAAGGTAAGCTATATATGCCATTGGCAGTTGGCGATTCAGCTTCATTCGTTCCGCGGCGTTCTCAGCTGTAGTAGCTACTACAGTGCACCCACCCGATCCCGCAACCGCAACTCCCACTCCCCAGAAGCACAGCACACAGTCCGAGTCAGTGGCGCTTCGGGTGCTCAGCGATTGTGAGTGTACAAGTGTTAGTGTGTGTGTACTCAAAAAAGGGAAAATACCCAGTTGGCATAAGGACTCAATAAACGCAGAAAATATAAATATTATATATCGCAGTCTCTGTCGTGGAAAAGTTTCTTGCATATTATTTATTTGTCTGGCAAAGTGTGCCAAGCGTAACGATAAACTTGAATATCATTATGCGCTATATATATTGGATCGTCAGATCGCCAGATCGCCAGATCGTCTGATCGTCTGTGCAGTGCTTAATCAGTTGTGAAAATGGGATAAGTTAACAAAGTTGTCATCCTCTGGCAAATCCAAATCCCTAACACGTGCCCACATTTAATATACTACCACAGATATATCGCATGTTTTGCAGGCTGCGTGTGGCGCTACCAATTTGTTGTTAAATTTGGGTTAAAATATGCATTTCAGTTCATAAATTGCCATTCGAGATGAACAACAACTGGTTTGGTCGTTGGGCGCGCGCTTTTTAATGAGCCGCACAAAATGCACGCCAAATAATCAAAATAAATAATCCAATTTAAATAACATTGTATTCTGGATTTAGTTCGATTGTTCGGGAAGTTTGTATTTTTTTGTGTGTTTGGAATGCTTGTAGTATTATATAAGCGCCATTAGAGACTAATGAACCTCAGTAGCTCGTTTCATTCACACTTTTTTTGTTGATAACTGAATAATTTTAAGACATTTTGTTACCTATTAATGTTTTTTCTTAAATTTTTTTGTTGATTTTTATTTTTAGCATGCAAGTTTTTTGCATTATTCGAGCTGCTAATCATTAGAATTATTTGCACAACTAATTTGAATTATTTGCACTACTTACATCACACATTTTCGTGTGTCATATTTGAGTTCTGTTTAATTGTTGTTGCTTGCAACTTAATTATAACGTGCAAAAATGCGAATCAATGCGAATTGGTGCAAAATGCAAGCGATAAAATTGCATTTCGATTCGGTAACTGAGAATCTAACGAACTACACGTAATATTCTTGAATAAAACAAGAATAACTGCTACTAACTGGTACAGCGCAATACATATTTCAATTTAATGTGCGTTACGGTTCATTGCCATTGAATTAGTTTGCAGAATTCAGGCGGCTTAAAAAAAAAACCAAAACAAAAACAAAACAAAACGAAACGAAATAAACAAAAAACAGTCCGATAGCCATGCAAACGGACAAAAAGCCGAACTGTTTAAACGCTTTTTCCAAAGCCAAAGACAAAAACAATAACAAAAACACACACAGAAAAAAAAACTACCAAACCATGTCAATTGTGTGCTCATGTCTTATGTAAATGCTTTAAGCACGCGTGCTATGGATATATAATATATCTATGTATATGTGTTACATATATAAAACCGTTATGTGCATAGTGATGATAGCAAATAGTTTAATTATGCTATAGCCTAGTTCAGAGTACTGATTTTATCGTATTGTATATATCGCAAAGCACCCCCCCCATAGACTAATAAATCAAATCATTATAGAGTCTATAAACATCGAATATTGCAACAAGAGTCGAGTCCAACAGAAAGTTTCGAATTGGTATTTTTACAGCTAATTGACGATTAAGCTAACTATAATGACTGCCATTTAGCAACTGCCTTTATCAGGCAGACCATTTGCCTGGCCATATAATTTACAATTACGATTTTCTCCTTGCCCTCGCCATATAGTATAGTATAGTATATAGTATCATAAATTTTTGAGTTGATTTTATAAAGGCAGCAAAATGCGGCAATGACGCTGATAAAAGCGCCACACTCCCGATTAGAGACATAGTCGACAAATTAATTAGCAGCACTCTCAAACCGAAAGATACTTACTGCATGGTAAATTCCATGCTATTTTGAATTGGTAAATAACGCTACGATATGGTTGCAAGTGTGGGTTCTACCCATGTCTAATTGCCAAGTTTCTAGAGTTGCTAATGGATTGGCAGGCTAAATGTGTGAAAAACTGATTCGGAACACTATGCAACAGAATGATTGGCCTGATTTACATAAAGCAGTGAATTTCTTTGAATTAAGAAATTTAAATGTGCAATCAGTTAAAGTAGTATAAAGATCTTATATTGCCTTAATATCTTTTCAATAAATCTTAAACGGATATGCGATAAACGTGCAGAAAAATAATTTTCTACTTCGAAGATAAAAGTATTATTAGTTAGATAGCTTCAAATGTGTTTTTTTTTTTTGTTGTTGCAAAGTGTTCTAATTATTCCTCTCACGTAAGCTTTTTGGATATCAACAATGATAATCAGCTCGTAGTACTTAAGTGCGTTAATTAATTATACACATAATCTATATACTATATATGCCATTTAGTAAAATTCAGCTGATGTTCTACACTTGATATCAGACTCAAAGGTTATTTAGCGTTTTGCATTTTTAATCCAATTAAAAACTAACAACCTTTCACGTTTCGAATATCTCAAATGGGATATCTTTAATGGCATATCTTTCATTCGAAATCTATTTTTGGTGCTAGACCTTATTTAAAGTTTTGTTATTTCTTTTTTTGTTTCTTTTTGCAATAAATAACGTGAAATGCTAATGCACGTCACGTCTGGAGTGAGTAAGGAGGAGCTACCTATAAGATATACTTAGATACGCCAGATATATATATATATATACATATATATATACTTAACTACCGGTCGCATTAATACACCTACAAAAAGCACATTGAGCTTTTGCTTGTTTGCTTTTTGTGCGAACTGCAATAAGTTGATAATAGAGCTATATACTTTATACGTCTGGTTGCTATAACTTTCGATTGTTGTTGTTGCACGTTTTATTGTATTTGCCTTTTTGGATTTCTTCCGTTCATTGAGAAGTTTGGCAAAACCTGGAACGATTGCTTATCAACGACTTGTTTATGAGCCTACTTAGTAAGGCAATTTGTGTGTTGTTCTTGGAACCGAAGTCAATATGATAAAGCTAGTATTACCACAAAGCTTTTGGCATGATTTAAAGACCAGCTGCAATCGAATAGTTACTCGAACATTGATCTTGTAAATTTTCTTTTGATCAGCTGAGATCACTGAAAGCTAACGTCACTGAGCAGTTGATATAGTCATCCAAATCACTCAAGCTATAACAAATCTTTCACAAATTACTCACCAAAATAGCCTTGAAAATGATCTGCCAAAATATTGCCAATTTTTGACAGCTGCCAATAACAGTTTTCACTCAATCTGGGCAAAATGATGTAGATATATGTATATATATATATATAATGTTATGTTAGTAACCCTGTCAACTTAGTACACGTAGTTTAGACGAGGCTAACCGACTGCAATAAGTATTGTGAATGGCTTTCAAACAGCTGTCCAAATTGCATCCGATATACGAATTCGACGTGCCAAGGGCGTTATTATATATATATATATATATATAGTATATATATATAAAAAACGTTCGTCAAGTGTTGCATTTTGCGATTGCATTCCCCCGAAAAGCGCTAGACAGTTGTTGAACAAATGCCTTTTGATTTGAACAATTTGAGAATTGGTGTGGCGTGTTGGGGAGCAATTACCTTATCACTGCTGCTGCTGCCTCCAACAATGACAGTCAATGATAGCCGGGTGCAGCATTCAAATCAAAAATCAAGAGTTAAATCAAGGCACTTAAAACCGAGCATCACGACCATAACTCAATTTGGCTTAAATGTCCAAAATGCTAGCTGAGACGTGCTTAAGCAGTTGGTTAAATAATATATCAGCTCATTGTCGCAGATATAGTAAGTGGCACGTGTAAGCCAAATGTGTTGGAATACCAAACAAACCAAACATCTTACACTAAACTTCTAAACTTGAGTTTGATAAGGCATTTCCCATTTAGGGCAATTTTTGGAATGGTTGCAAGCTATGAAATCTGGGTTTTGCAATCAACCCAGAGTTGGAAGCGACAATTGTTCAATCGTGTTGCATTTATTTAAATAGCATTTCCATTTGTATTTCGCAATAGCTGTTATAAATGAAGCTACAACAAGTTTAGTTGAGCATTCGCGTCTGAGAATTCGATTTATCACCTGAAGTAAACCTGGTGTGCATACCCTATTAAACTAATTATATGCTTTAAGCTGTAAAGCAAATTAACAAAATTATTGTATTAAACAAATACTTAAGCATTGCATTGAAATTGCAAAAGTGGGAAATTACAGCAGCACGTGCGGTGGGAAATATAAATATGCTTAAATTCCCAATATTTTCGAACTCATTTGGTTTAAGCATTGATAGCTGCACAATTTCCAGCTAAATAAAAACCTGTATAAGAAATCAGCTGACACAATAAAACGAGCCACAAAAAAAAACATATATAAATATAATAATAATAATACCTCCGCATTCTGATTTAACGATTCGTCGATACACTTAATATAATTCGAGTGCAACTTCCCCCAGGTGTAATGCATACTTAAGTCTTTAACTGTTTCCTGTTATCGTCTTTCAGCTGATATTGACGAGAGGCGCTACAACAACAACAAAAACAACCTGCCAAAATGGCTGTTATGCCATGCTGTAAGTATATATTATTTGTTATTAAAGCCAAAAAAATATATATATATATATCTCGTGATGCTGTTCGTCAGCAGAAATCCCCGAAAAATGAAAAGATTAAATATTGGCAGCTACGCATGCGCTGTTCATTATATATATATAGTACTTATATATAGACAACTGACGGGCCCCGTTTGCCAAATAAAATAGTGAGAGATGAAGTTGACAGATCTGAGATCTGCCGCTAATTGCGCTAACCGCCAAAATGCTGGCACACGAAATAGAAATCTATAAATAAATAAGAGAACAAATAATAATAATAGTTGAATAAATAAAAGCTGGCAATTGTTAATCAATAATCATTATCGCCTTTTGCAGTTTATGTGCCCAAGCGCGTTAATGTGGCCATAATGCTGTTTATGATGTGCCTGATTAACTATATGATGCGCGTCAATCTATCCATCAATATCATAGCTATGGTGCAGGAACGCGATGAGAATGGAACACTTGTCGAACAGGAAGATGTGAGTATACCTACAAATATATATATATATATGATCTAAAATATAGAATTTAGAGTGAGAGAAAGGTTATTACTTGTATATTACTAGATATATATATTTTTTTTTGGAAATTTAGAGATCATATCTGAAAAACAAGACATTTTATTTACATATGTAGATATGAATTACTAAAAAACTGAAATACAATTTCTGAATTTTTCTGCCCACAATAATTGCTGTTAAATATTAATATAATATTTTTAAAAATATAAAAAATAGCCCACATATTTAAATAGACATTTTTTTTTATTATAATTTAGCTTTTATAATTTGAAAGAAATGTACTACATACATTTACATATTATTAGTAATAAAAGCAAAAATGTTTGCTGGTTTTCAGCTCACTTTATAGTTCAGTCTTATTTTCTAAATTGCCACCCAAACTTTTCTGAGTGCAATGAAACAGCTAATAATTTCCCATGGAATTTCCCTTTATAGTTTGGCAATCGCTACGACTGGTCGCAACAGGATCAGGCCCTGCTGCTGGGTGGCTATTTCTATGGCTATATGCTGACTTCGCTGCCCGGCGGTACACTGGCCGAAATGTTGGGCGGACGCAATGTGGCCGGGTACAGTTGTCTTCTGGGCGCCGCATTGACTGCTCTGACGCCTCTGGCTGCTGCCTGGGATAAATATGCCGTGTTTGCTGTACGCTTTCTCATCGGACTCGTCTCCGGCGTTGTCTATCCGTGCTGTCACAATTTGGTATCGAAATGGTCGCCGCCGGATGAGAAGGGCAAGTTTGTCGCCTCACTGATGGGCGGGACATTTGGCACGGTCGTCACCTGGCCACTTTGTGGCGTCATCATTGAGAGCATGGGCTGGGTCTGGGCCTTCTATTTGATTGCCATCTTTGTGGTTATTGTGGTCGGCTTTTGGTTCTATCTGGTGACTGATACGCCGGCGCAGCACACAACCATTAGCATCAAGGAGCGGGAGTACATTGAAAGCAGCCTGGGCGACTCACTGGGCAACAAGTCGGTAAGTGTCTCAGTTGTAGTATTATTTCTAAATGGATATTATAATAAATTATGATTTTCTCCAGAAATGGCCACCTTACAGGCAGCTCATCTTTTCGATGCCATTCTGGGCGCTCACTTTACTGCATTATGGCAGCATGTGGGGTCTCTTCTTCCTGATCACGGCCACGCCCAAGTTCCTCAGCGAAGTCCTCGGCTTCAATTTGTCCTCAGCCGGCTTCCTCTCCAGCTTGCCGCACATTGCCCGTCTGTTGGCTGCCTTTGGCTTTGGCTCCGTGGCGGATTGGATTCGTCGCAAGGGCTGGTGGACCATTACCTTCACACGCAAGTTCTTCTGCGTGCCTTGTAAGTAGATCTTTGGTTCAGTATTTTTTCAGTATTTATTATTTATTTTTCTGGCAAGTTTATAAAAAGAGTCTTTACCTAACAAAAGTCTGCACAAATTGCCTTTGGAGCACTATCTCTCTAAGCACTCAGAAAATGTGCTCTTAAAGTGCTTAAATTGTCTGTTAAGCAATTTTATTAAATTTATTTAATTTAATTTTTGAATTTTACATTTGAAGAACAATTTCAAAATTTAGATCAAAACAATTAGTAAAGAAAAAAAACAATTCACTCGTTTTGAATCTATATACGTAATTTTTCCTCAGTGTAGTCGACCTCTCTAAAGCTTAAGTAACATATTTGATTTTTTAATTTTAATTAAAGCCTTTTTTGTTATTTTTAATGTAGTTTTATTATAATAATATACATATTATAATACTATATTATTATCTATAGCCAAGAGAACGCTCAGAAATTTTATATAAATATTTAGATATTATTACACATGATTTGCAAATTTTATAAATTGTTTCACTTTCTAATTATCAATAATTTGCCTTTACAGCTCACATCTTGCCCGGCATTATGCTCATCGTATTGGCCTATTTTGGACGCGATCCTTATGTGTGCGTCGCTATTATGACCATATCGTTGGGCTTCAATGGTGCTGCCACCTCCACCAACTTGGCCAACTCACAGGATCTGGCGCCCAACTTTGCGGGCACCATGTACGGCATCATCAATTGTCTGGGCACCACGCCCGGCATCTTCTCGCCCCTGATTGTGGCCGCATTTACCAAGGAAAAGGTAAGTCAAATGAACTAAACAAAACCCAATTAATTACTAATTGAGTGTTTATTGTAGAACACCATCGATGAGTGGTTCTGGATATTTGTGATTGGCGCCCTGGCCTACATATTGCCAGCGCTATTCTTCTTCGTCTTCGGCTCGGGCAAGATACAAAAGTGGAATGAGGTGCCGACTAAGGAACCACGCGAGGATGTTGTCAACACTAAGTTGTAGTTGGAGTCGAGCTGTGATGTTGTCGTACTAATGCCATATATACTTAATATATGTATGTCATGTGTACGTGTGTATATATGTTAATGCGAGCCCTGTTTCTTTTTTAAGAGTGATGGGTTCGCATTAATGGCGAGTCCTATTAAAGTTAATGCTGTGTATTTATTGCTGTAAATGATATTGTTTATGTGTAGTATGTGCCTTGTAAATTATTCATTCACACTGATTTTGAATAAATATAAGGGAATCAATTTTGTATTAAGTGAACAAATAATAAGCATTTACATTATATCCCTCAAGAACTCTCAAGTTCAGCTCAGATCTTTGGCTTCCAAAATCTTGTTGGCCACTAAAAACCTGTATTTTTACATAGACATCAAAGACTTAAAAAAATGTTGTCAACGGCCTTAGTTTTTTGGGGGAAGCACTCGCAGCTGGTTGCGGTCTCTGCAGACGTTAATTTTTTTGCGCATTCAAGCAAAAAACCCCAAATTGACACAACAATTAGTTAAATGTTAATCAAAATGCAGAACTGCAAACCTTGTTTTTTTTCGAGTCTTTGTATGTGATTGTTGTTGTTGATAACTGGGTTTTTTGTTTTGCCATAATATATAAACATCACGGCCGGGAGCCTATGAAGCAACCGGACCATAAGAGCTTTCTAAAAAATATTTGAAAAACTGCGTTGTGCAAAAATTGTTTCCAAATATTTAATAAGTACTCGAAACTGAAACCGCAACCATTTACACAAATCATTTTCGTTTGCATAATGTATACAGGTTGTATATATTTTATGTATATTTGCATGTATGTAAACATGTAATTAGCCCGAATATTTTGGAGAAATCTGCTACACAAATTAAATTAATATTTGCTATTGCATTTAATGTTGCCTGTTATAATATAATCCGATATGTTTCCCTTATGTCTCTCGTAAGTCCCCAAATTACTCCTAAGTTTTCATTTTAATAATGGTTTCGCTTTTTTTGGCTATGTTTCCACTGAAAGTAGCAGGCGAACAAAAATCAGCAGATAGACGATGATTCTTTGGTTTTTAATTTAAACTTGACCTTGGGGAGAAGTAAATTTAACTGCGGCATACTTTTAGGGGCGCATCCAGCTTCAGTTGCGCTTTAAAGGTCAGCGGAATGGTGTTGGGACTGATGAAAATCTCGCAGAAGTAGGTGCCTTCAGTATGTTGGCCAAATAGAGCTCCACGACAGACAATGATGAAATGTGCGAATCAGCAAAAAGAAAGAGACAGAATTAAATTAGCAATATTCATTAAAAGACAGCAAAGCTGTATTTAAAAACCCAATTATCGGCGCCCAACAATCGATAACACAGTCAGTGTGGCATGTATTAACTTGTCCTTTTGAGTATAACATTGTTGCGAGGGCACTAACCTCTATGTTAACAGCTGCTTGCAACATTTCAGCAAACTGTTAAGTTCTCGTACGCTATAAACACACGTTTGTATTTTGGTATATTTGATTGGGGTATATTTTTGCTTTCAAGATACGGCCACGCTGTCACTCTGCTTTAGTAAGTAAACTTTATTTATTTATAAGCGCAGTATAAACGCGACAGCGCACATTACTTTACACACTTAGCACAATACACGACGTCGAAATGGCTGAAGTCGAAGCTGTACAAATTATTGCTGAGTCGTTGAAGCAACAGGTAAGCTAAGCAGGGAGTCACTGCCCTCCGTATCTTCCTTTGCGTCTCTTTATGATATGCAGTTTCTGCATGCAAAACGGTGTGCGAAGAAGAATGTTAAGTGCGTACAACTGTAGATTTAACGGAACCAGGGCCGATTTGCTTATCTACCCAACATTTTGTTGTTTTTTTGTTGTACAAAGTTCAAAAAGCACTCAGAAGTGGCCAAGCAATGTTATTGCCTGCTTTTGTGTTGGTGCCATAGGCAATGTTTTTGTTGTTGTTGCTAGCCGGTGGCTCTACATGGCGATATAGATACGAGGAAATCTTGATACGGAGCTATAGCCCCCAATGTTCCAAAGGTTTGTGAAAACATGGTCCAATGTGAATTAAGCAGTAAATCACTCGAGTTTAGCAGTTGATTAAAATCAATAAGCAGATGCACGCAAGGGTCCGAAAGGAATTTTCGTATTTCCTATTGCCCAGTTGAACTTTAAACTGTGACGTGCTGATTAATATATTATAAAAATTGCTACACATAAAGAAAGAAAACTATAAGCTTAAACAGGTTTTGTTGTAAATATTCTGATCGTTGGAAATTATAAGATACATACATTTTAATTGCATACAATTAGCAATTACAATCTGCATTTATTTTATATTGATAATTTTGTATTGCTTCTATCAAAATCAAATAACTTAGAATATAGGATAACATAATCATCATTTTTCATTTTTTGTATAGAAAAAATTGGACTTCCAGACAGATTTATTCGAAAACTAGAATATTTTCTGGAACCGTTTCTAATTTACCAAATATCAGTAATTATACATTTCAAACTCATATTGGTTCTGTGAATAATAGTCTGATATTATAAAACCTGCTACGATTAGCACTGAAATATGTTCTTTGGTTTTGCAGGGCGTGGAGTATGTCTTCGGCATCATTGGCATACCCGTCATTGAGCTGTCGATGGCCTTCCAGGCCGCCGGCTTGAAGTACATTGGCATGAGGAACGAGCAGTCCGCCTGCTATGCCGCTCAAGCCATTGGCTACCTCACGGGGAAGCCTGGCGTCTGTCTGGTTGTTTCCGGACCTGGTTTGCTGCACGTTACGGGTGCGTAGTTGCAGTAACCTTCACTTTACTCTTTATATAATTTGCATGTTCATTTTAGGTGGCATGGCTAATGCTCAGGTCAACTGCTGGCCACTGATTGTTATTGGCGGTGCGACAAATCAGGATCACGAGGGTATTGGCGGCTTCCAGGAGTGCCCGCAGGTGGAGCTCTCGCGTCCGTATTGCAAATATGCAGCACGTCCGCCCACTGCTGCCCTGATTCCGCTGCACGTGGAGAAGGCTGTGCGTTATACCACTTATGGTCGTCCTGGTGTGGCCTATTTGGATTTCCCCGGCAACATTTTGCAATCGAAGGGTATGGAGGAGCGCATCTACAAGGCACTGGCGCATCCCATTGCCCCATTGGCCTATCCGCCGCATGATGATGTCATTCGCGCCGCTCAGTTGCTGCGCCAGGCCAAGCGTCCGCTCGTGATTATTGGCAAGGGCGCTGCCTATGCTCATGCAGAGAATACACTGCGTCACTTCATTGAGAACACAAATCTGCCGTTTTTGCCCACGCCCATGGGCAAGGGTGTCGTCTCCGATACGGCTGCGCAGTGCATCTCGTCGGCACGCACTCTGGCCCTGCAGAAGGCCGATGTGGTGCTGCTGTTGGGCGCGCGTCTCAACTGGATATTGCACTTTGGACGGCCGCCACGTTACGATAAGGATGTCAAGTTCATACAGGTGGACATTTGCCCTGAGGAATTGCACAATTCGGTTGTGTCATCGGTGGCCATACAATCGGACATTCGTCCCTTTGCCGAGCAGTTGTTCGAGCAGATGAACGCTGTGAACTTCCGCTTTGGCTACGAGCAGGATTGGTGGAAACAGCTGGCCGCCAAATGCAAACAGAATCGCGACACTGTACAGCAAATGTCGCTAAATATAGCGACTCCGCTCAACTACTACGCGGTCTTCCATCATTTGCGCGAGCTGCTGCCACGCGATACGATCATTGTTAGTGAGGGCGCCAATACCATGGACATTGGCCGCTCCATGCTGCTCAATGAGCAGCCACGTCATCGCCTCGACGCGGGCACCTTTGGCACGATGGGCGTCGGTCCCGGATTTGCCATTGCCGCTGCTCTCTTCTGTCGCGACTATGCGCCCGGCAAGCGTGTGCTGTGCGTGGAGGGTGACAGCGCCTTTGGCTTCTCGGGCATGGAAATTGAGACAATGGTACGCTACAAGCTGCCCATTACCATTGTGATTGTGAACAACAATGGCATCTATGGCGGTTTCGATAAGGACACCTTTGAGGCCATACGCAGCGAGGGCGATCTAACGCAAATGTAAGAATAAGAATTAAATCTTATCTCTAGCTAAGCTAGTTAGTTAACTTCTTGCTAATCTTATCATATGTTTATTATAGCACGCCACCGTCAGCGTTGGGCGTTCAGGTGCGCTACGAGGAGATGATGAAAATGTTTGGCATGCAGGGCCATTTCTGCAGCGACATCCCGCAGTTGCAGACGGCCATTAAGGCGGCCAATCAGCTCACGGATAGGCCCACCATTATAAACGTGGCCATAGCACCATCGTCAGATCGCAAGCCACAATCGTTCAATTGGCTCACCGAGTCCAAACTGTAAACCGTAAACTGTCAACCGTGGAGTTTGTCTCTGTTTATGTGTGTGTGTTTGGTTTTTTATAAGCAGCATAACGTTTACAATTAGTTTTTAAGCACACAGTTTCACGCATTCCTATAGATTTTCAAATGCATTTGTCACACGATGTTTTCTTTGTATATACACAACATGCAATTTTTTATAAAAGCCAACAAAATTGTAGAATTTCAAACGCAATGTTTAACTTTTAAAGCAGCTCGACTTATATACAAATGTATTTTAAATAGGCCAAGTGTTGTGTTTCAACTGATTGTAATTGCTTGTTTCAGTGGTCGTTTGGGAATTAGAACTTTTAGGCATTCGATTTGTAAGATTACAATTAAAATTGATACTTTTGACAGTTATTTTCTTGACAATTTTAAAGTAGCTAAACTAGAGATTTGTAGAAAATATTAAATTTCAATTATAGTTTATTATAAAACATTGATTTTGCATTTACAAAAATTAGCGATTTATAATTATTTAATTTGTTGAACTGTTTGCTAGCGACCACTGTATTGAAATAGGCAATAAACTGTTAAGTAATTAGTATAATGGTCTATAACAAGCCCAGAAACTATCTAAATGATTTGTAGTTTTTCGACTTGTTGTAGTTGTTTTAAACTAAGAACCAAGCAGTGCTCAATGGTTATCACGCACCAGCTCCTCCTCCAGTCCCAGATAGTGCAGAAACCAATTGAAATCCACGAGGCGACCTTTATGCAGAAATGGCAACTTGGGACACAGCTCGAAGGCAATGTTCAGCGGTGCTATATCCGGCACCTGATCCGCGCTCATGTTGAAGAAACCCAGCACATCGCGCACCTCAATCTCACCCTGCGCATTGCGCTGCAGCACCTGCAGTATGTCCTCCACCAGCTCCAGACTGAAGGGCAGCCGACAGCCACGCAGCGTGGACCTGACTTGAGCCTCTTTAATGAACGGCTTGCATGTGGGATTAATGTGACTCAAGTGCTCGACCAGCTCCTCCAGATTGTTCCACAGTGCACGCTTCAGTTCCAGCTGGGCGGCGGCACGCACATGATTCCTATCGCAACTAGGCGGCGGCATTTGCTCCGCCGAGAAGTAACGACAGACGGTGACAATCTCGTGATGCAGCAGCGCTTCCTTCGAGAGATAGGAGAGCAGCGTGGATTTGAGCGTATCATAGCTAATGGTGGTGCCTTCGCCCAGATCCGCATGCGGCTTGCAGCGCAGCACAAATTGCTTATACTGCGGACGCACTGCATCGCGAATCTTTTGCATAATCGAGTGTATGTTCGCGACGGGAAACTGCAGAGGACAATGATTGAAGAAAATGATTGATGACTTAGGAGTTGGCTAGCTTGAATTATTACCTCAGAGGGATGCTGTTCCATGTAGAGCAGCGTAAACTCATCTGCCGAAATGATGTGAAAGATATGATCCTTCAGATTCAAACGTGAACCTATGTAGAAGTCATTCGCTCGATAATACTCCGGTCGCGCTGAGCTGAACTTCTCCTGGCCAGGCAGCGGAACACGCGCTCTTTTCAGGAACTCGCCGCCCTGGAAGCCCGAGTTCCTTCGTGCCACCTCGTACAGCTGGACCGTATCATCAGCCAGATAGTAGCTGATCACAAAACTGCGCTCGCAGTTCTCCTTGATGATGGACATCAGCTTGGCGCCAAAGCGCAGGATGCAGCCATCGTACTTCATCAGCTTCTTGAAGTCCGCCTGCGGTGCCTTGGGCTCCACTGTAATGCAATTGCCCTCCGAGTCCTCGTAGCTGCCCCAGCCATTGTAGGGCGGCAGTCGACGTGCCTGTCCCTGGTTGTAAGGACGCTCATCGCTGCGTTCCGGCAAGGATTGCGGTGTGAAGTTCTGAATGCCATACTAAAAAGGTAAATGTGTCATTAGAAACAAGTTCGTTCTTTGCATCTTCCCTTTTTTGTGGCTAGAATTTTTACTTGAATACCGACTAAGAAATAGTGTGCCACATTTAAATGTAGTATTAGTATAGAGGTCAAAACATGATGAAAATTACCAAGGGTCCGGAAATCGGATCAGTTTTTGAAAGTTATGAGAGTTTGAAGTCTTGGAAGGGTATTTCTAAGTACTAAGCTTTATCGTAGCTTGTTCTTGGTAGAAAATCGCAAAACTTTAAGTGCTTCAGATTTAAATGTAGATCTAATATAGAGGTCGACACATGATCAAATCTACCTTGGGGTAGAAAATCGGATCAGTTTTGGCAGTTTTAAATGTTTGGAAAGGAATTTCCAGTGATTTGGAAGATATCTCGAGACTTGTTTTTGATAGAAAATAGAAAAATCCGAAGTGCTTCAGATTTAAATGCATATCTTATTTAGAAATCAAAGCATGATCAAAACTGCCTCGGGTTCGAAAATTTCTGTCAAGTTGTCGCAGTTGAAAGATTCGAAGAATAGTTTCTATAGAAAGTCTATAACAATGTTTGTTGACTTCCTCGATCTTCACTCACCTTTTCCCTATAATAGTGCTGCGTGAACTGATCGCAGCTGGTCAAAACCACATCCCGTCCAAAGACGTTCAGCACGGCGCCAATTTGCAAATCCTGATCGCTGTAGAATTGCACCTGCTTCTGTCCCGTATTCAGGGGATCGGCGACAAAGCGCACATCGCGCATATTGGAGCCGAGAACATTGAGCAGCGTTACGGCCGTTTGCTGTCCGGGCAGAGGCAGACCCGTAAACTCCTTGGGCAGCTTGGCGCGCTTTAGGAATGTGCTGGGTCCCTCACGGCCCGAATTGCGTGGAAACTTCTCCTTGATGTCGATGGTATCATCGGCCAGATAGTAGCAGACATCCAGCCTGCGCACATCGCCGTACTCCGAACGATCGTTCCAATAGCCCTGAAACTTGAGCACACGCCTATCGAACTCCAGGAACTGGGCAAACGAGTGTCGCTTGGGCACAGCGCTCGTGTCCGGTCGAGGCGTCTGTTTGATGGCCGAACGCTTGCGCAGCTCCGTGGTGGGATCACTAAAGGAAATAGAGCATTAAGTAGAGTAGAGTTGTGTTTCGAATATAGCTACTTGGGCTCCTGTAGCGCCACGGGCACCGCAATGCCAGCGCGATTGAGAAACTGCCTGGTGAAGATATCACAGCCACTAATGTGATACGTCCGATCAAAGATCTGCACATTCGTGTCCACATTCAGATCGAATATGGATAGAAATTCGCGATCGCTGGGCGCTGCTTTCGGTATACGCTGGCGATGCACCAGACAGCCCTGCGGTATGCCCGAGTTCTCCACTTTGGGCTCCGTTATCTGCATGGTGCCGTCCTCCAGATAGAAATAGATCTTCACCTTGCGCACCTGATACGGCGCATGATAGATCTCCGTCAGCGGCTCCTGGAAGTACGCATTGAAGCAGAGCACCTGCTTGTCGTAGGCCAGCCACGGTGGCAGCTTGGTCGTCATCTTGGGCGCCCAGAGAGCACCCAGCTCGGCCGGCGCTGGCGGGCACTTGGGGTCCACCAGCGGTCCATTGGGCTCCACGAGCTCCGGTTCGCGTCGATCCGATAGCATATGTATGCCCTGGTAGTGCATCAATGTCTGTCGCCTCGGATGGCGTCGTTTGCTATACTGTATAGAAGAGAAAGATGTCACAACTTGGCACACTTAAACCAGTTCTGGGCCACTCACGTCATAGAACTGCGCACCTGGCAGCATCGGCATTCCCGGCAGTCGCAGCATTTTCAATGCTAAATTATATATCTACTTTATTTTACACCTTTAAATTTGGATATTCTGTTTTGCCAAAATGGTTGCAAATTAAAAACGGCTGTCAGTCGCTGCTCAGCTGCTGAACTATTTCGACATTTTTTCACTGTTCGATAAATGGAACAAACAGCTCTATGGCAATGCCCGAGGTTCGTCATGGCAGCAACTGGTAGCAGCAGCGGTGGTAGTCAAGGTGTTCCAGAAGTCGTCCCCCTTTCAGCTTAAATAGTGGTCTCTACTTAGGCGAGAGGAACGTTTTGGTATTGAAACGATAGTTTTCTCTTTTTTGAGTGTCTATCGGTGGCTTAAAGAATATTGAAAGCTCTGCAAGTCTTTTAAAAGTTGCACAGCTTACAATAAGTTTTTAAACAAGTTATCTCTGCCGACACTTAAGATTCATAGTTTATTCTTATTTAAAAGTTTGTTGCAATGTCAAGCTATAAAAAAAGGTTATATGTTTTATTTTTTAGATGTATTTCGGTCACTATTGTGATTTTTGTTTTTAAGGTAGCTACAAACATACATATATATAAATTGTATTTAAGATTTAAAATAAACAACGATTGGTATTAATCTTATTAATTATTATTTTTTGTATGTGTACTAAATACATTTGTATTTGTTAGCTCAATTCTCAGTATTTGTTTTTCTGTTACTCATTTTAAATAACTTAATCAAATGCTGATTAATTTAGCTCCCATCTGATATTATTGTATTATTGTTATAATATACTTTTCAAGTAGAATATATCATAAATACATTTAAATTCGAATATTAGCTGATTTACAACATCAATAATTTTAAAGGCTTTAATGAATTATTTTCGCTCTATCCAGATTAATTAACAATTATTTTAAAAATTATCTACTCTATTTCAGTTATATTCTTTCCTAATCCCAAATCTTTTTATCATACACTTAATAAATACAAAATTAAATTGAGCGTATCGAAAAGCTGAAGTTGAGCTTGAAACAAACATTTGCGTTGAACCCAGACAAAGTCAAACAAACAAACCTGGTACAGACGTGCTAATTACAACAACATGTAAACTTGGGCAGCCTGTTAAAGCACGTGAACTTATCTCACACCTCTGACTCGGGATTGTCATTAGAACAGGTCTTCAAATGCGAATGCAATCGAAAGCAATCAACTTGCCTGGGAAGACAGCATAAACAGTCAACTGCTCGAGCGGACAACACATGAAGCGGCTGAAATGAACTTAATGTGCGTAATAACATTATCATAACTGAACAGTACATATATATTATATTGGATATATCCCTCCAGTGCCTTGATCACATTGCTGCTGCTGGCGCTGGAAGCTGTGCATGCATTGGAAGCTAATTTAACTGCTTGGCGACAACATCGCCGACAGAAGCGTTTTCTCATCTATCAAGATGGTGGCGTTATTAAGGTGAGTCTATATATGAAAATATTGAAAGCTGATTGACTGACTTAGAGGTGACTAACAGTTCAAACCAAGGTCTTTTAGGGATACTGGCGAAAGTTCCACAAATTAAAGTGAAAAAAGATTGAAAAACCTTTTTGAAATTCTGATTGGCAAACAAACTTTTTTTGATTCTATATATTCGCCTAATATTTCACTTTAAAATCAAGAATATAACGTTTGTAATGCAGAAAGTTTATTTTTGGTATGATCTGTATTCAAAAATTGTTTGAAATGTGTTTAAACTCTTATGAAAAAAGATATTTAATATTTATCTAACAAATTATACAAATATATACAACATTTTTCAAAATTTACTTAAACTTGTGGATAAAATTTGGAAATCTAAGATTGAATAATCGAAAACAAATTTAAAAATTAAATATGCATTTTAGTTATCAAATAAATGTTTAAAATTCGAATTGAAAATGAAATGTAATGAATTTTGCTTAATCTTACCTAAAAATCAATTTTTCTTACACAAATTTTCTATTTTCGATATATTTAAAAAATAATAATAAAAATATGGCACGCATGAAATTGTCTAATAAATAATTTGCTATACTCATTAACTTTCACATTCCCAGATGGTAGCAGGCACCGCATTTCCCGTGGACTTTGAGGAGAAGAATGCTTGGCGCCAGCTGGTCTGGCTAATGAACTATCACTATCAATTCGCGGAGCCAACGAAGCCCATCTACTGGTGGAATCTCTGGAATGGTCGTGATCTCAAAGGACCACTGCGCTTAACCAAAGAGCAGCAGCAGCAGCAACAGCAGCTGCAGCAGAGGCACCAAAGACGCACCAAGGACGAGGCGCCGCCAGTGGATGAGCCGCAGCAGCTGCTCTACGAACTGGCCGAGGAGTATATGAATCAAAGTGGCCAGAATGGCAGCGAGTGCCTGCAGCGTCTGATCTGTGAGAATGGACAGGTGCACGAGCACAATGGACTCTATGCGCAGCTGCTGCATCGATTGCTCAGGTGAGTTGAGTGCAACTAAATATCATAAATAATATACTAACTAAAATAATGTCTACTTTTAGACCTCATAGCTCGCTGGATTCGCGCTATTTGGATGCCTATAGAATGGGCAATCATGGCGTCAATTGCCGGCGAGCTTATCCTGCAGCTGTTCGCTGTGTCCTGGACAAATATGTGCACGTCCATGAACGTGGTCTAACACAGAGCTATATGTGAAGCTGAGATTGGACGCTATTTGGAGTGTATTCCTTGGGCGCCGGATGCCGTTAGTTATTGGGACACTTTTAATGAGCGCTTCAAAATAAGCTTAAGCATTTAAATAACATTTATAAAACTAGCGCCTAATTAAAAAACAATGCTAATTTTTTGTACAAACATTTACATAGACTTAACGTTCTACGTTCTAATCATTATCATCAACAGCAACAGCCTTAGCATCATCATCATCATCATCATTATCGTCATCATCGGAAACTTTCCAGTTGAGCTGATAGTATTTTTTCGCATTGCTCGTTAGCCATTGCAAAGCGCAGTTGTGTGTGCAAAAGTTGCAAGTGAAAAGCTGCTTGGATGCACTGCCTCGTCTGCAAAGAGTAGGAAAGGAAAACTGGGTTAAACAAACACCTGAACGCATCAGCGGTTGATAAGTGGTAAGTAAATTGCAATGGTGTTGTACTAATAAGCATTGGGAAAAAGTTCTTTTTGATTGGAATCAGTTCGAAGCGAAATGGAGTATAGAAATATCACACGATTTGTTTATCCTAAGCAAAACAGATCTCTTAAGTTATGTAAAAAGGATTTGAATGGGAAATATTATTGTAATATTTATATTCTAATATTTTCTATGGGTAAAACTTATAAATGGTGTTATACTAACAATCAGTATACAAAAGTTCTTTAAGTTTCTGATTGAAATCAGTTTGAACGCGAAATGGAATATAGAAATTTTATAGATTTGCTTATACTATAAAAAAAAGTCTTAAGTGGTGTAAAAACGATTTGGATGGGAAATTATATTGTGATATTCATAACATCTCATATTTTTTCTATAAGTGTTAAATTTTGAAAATGGTATTGGAATGGTAAAGCTATTATTTCTATCTATGTCCTTATAAGAAATTTTTTATGAGGGATCTTAAGAGATTTTAAGTAATATTATCATTATATATTATATGTTGACCATATCAACAACAGGAATATAAATGGTATTTAAATATCTATAATTTGATCAGCTGATAAAAATAATAACTATGTTTCCAAGATTCACAAAACCACAACTCAATTGAAAGTACATCTTAGCCAGCTTTCACTGTAGTTCTTCAATTTCTATTGGATCGCAGTCGCGACATCTCTAAAGGCCAAACCGGTTGTCAAAAAAAAGAATAATGGCTGCCCCATCCGAGAACTCACCGCTTGACGACCATAAAGTAGTAGGTTGTATAGAGGCAACTGGAGCAGTTGGTAGTCGTGCAGCGAGCAATGGGTCCATTGTTGATGTGTGCACTCATATAGTGTTCGGGCAGCAGGCGATGCAGTGCAGCATTCTCATAGACGGGCACCTGCCGATTCATATTTTGTATGACATGCAAACAGTCATCGTACAGTGTGACCTGATTCTCCGGCGAGGGTACGGCGAATACTTTACGTGTGCCCACCGGGAGCAATAGGCGCTGCTGTGTCTCCAGCTCACGCACCCAAAATAGACCCTTCTTGGAAATGGAGCTGTGTGTGGAAAGGCAGAGAGAAAAGTGAGAGAAGTTCAAATATTGGGCAGAAACTGTAAGTAAGTAATGCGTGCTTATTTACAGAATGAAGTCAATTCAGCTTTAAATTCGTTTTTAGATTGGACTAGTCGGGTTCTTGTATGAAAAACGTTTTTTCTTAAAGACATCTTTGCACAAACTATCAATTACTTATATTTATTAGGCTTGAGGGGATCCAAACTAACGACTTTGTCTTTGTCTTTATCCTAGACACAAAGCTTTATGAAAAGATTGTTTGTTCTTAAGGACTTCTTGACCACATTTATAACAAATTGAACAAACAAATTATGAATAGCAATCTACTATCATAAATCTGCCCCAAGAACACTCGATCAATGATTAAATCGTACATCGTACATCAAAAAATGTCTGCCAGGGCATTTAATGTACGACACTCAACGTATACTTGATATTTTCATTTCTCTACTCACATTGGCTTAAATTGTTGCCTATTATCGTAGAAATTCTGATAGAAGCGCTCATAGACCATGGGTATATAGTTGACCGAGGTGTTGTGAAAGATGCGCACATGGTTCATGAACTTGGAGAGTGCAGCCGGCAGATAAACAAGAGCACAACCTGCCAGAGAACAAAACAAACATCATCTGCCACTCTCTCGTTCGCTCTTGGGTCTACTCACGATCAGCTAGGAGTGACTGCAGCATGGGCAGATTTGAGATGCGCTCGGGTAGATGCAGCAGTGCCTCATTATCGCTCACATTGAGCTCATTGAGACGCACGCATTCGCTGAGCTGCAGGGGCAGGCGTCGAAATTGGTTTTTGGCAATGTTCAGATGCTCCAAATTGCGCAAAGTGTTCAGCTCTGAGGAAGAGTAAGTATATATAAGGATAAATGGGTTAAATATCAGTTTGGCTTGTATTGAACTCGTTTAACACTTACCCACAGGCAGTTCGCTCAGCTGATTGCCACTCACGTTCAGCTGTTGCAGACTGAGCAGCAGACCCAGTGTTTTGGGCAGCTCAGTGAGCTCATTGTTGGACACGTCCAGAAACTCGAGATTCTCCAGCAAATAGATATCCGCTGGCAGTTCGGTGAGATTATTGCCAGCCAGATGGATGAACTTCAGTGTGGTAATGTTGAGCAGCCATTTGGGTATGACGGATATGTAGTTCTCCTTCAGATAGACCTCCTCGAGATCCTCGTACAGGAACAGATCCATGGGCACATCCTTAAAGTTTAAGTAGCTCCAGTGCAGTATGGTTTTATTCATTTCGCTGCGCTCGAGTTACACAATTTTTCATTTAATTGATACAGACGTATTTTGATAGTTTCTTTGTTGTTGTTTTTTGTTGTTTGGCCTGCGTCGCATTTATATATGTGGATATATATGTATATATATAGACAGCGTATTTCTTTTTTACGCGGTCATGATCAACATTTGGCATGCGGCGCCTTCACTGTCACCCACAAAACTGGCCCCTCAAACAAAAACCAACAGCAACAGTTTGCTCAGCTTCTTTGCAGCGCTAAAATGGTCTCCGTGGATTTCGAAATGCTCGCGAGCACATTAAGCCAATTTCTCTGACCGTTATTTATATATATATATATGTTTTTAGTTGTAATTTATTTGCATGTGCTTATTGTGTGTATTTATTTTGTTGCATTTACTCGCGTATACGGGCGTATACGTAATGTGCTGCCTGAAAGTATGCGGCTGATTCCCAAAAAAGCTCTATTGACACTGACATTGAATTCTGCGTGGCGATGCACTGCAAGCTGACTGCATTGATTCGCCGCTTGTTGTTGTTGTTGTTGCAGTTGTTGTTGCTGTTGCAGCCGCCTCTTCAAGGTCGTTGCGTTAAAAATAGGCGTGTACACACGAAAGCTGCGTGAGCTTTGCGAGCTTAATGTCTCAAAGCTCACGACTTGGCAATCGCATTTAGTAACTGCTGTTGTACTAAAGACAGTTGAAAGCTATGAGTGTAAAAAGCTTGGCCTAAAAAATAGTTCAGACAAGTTTCGCAGCTGAAAGCTTTTAAATAAAGTTACTTAGCGTGAATTGGTAAGGAGTATGTTTATATAAGTATAGAGTATATATGATTAATATATGAGTGATTTGCAAATGAAATAACATACGAGAAGTCATATAGTATATTATATTTATTATATTATATATTTATATTATACAGTGTGTTTAGCACGCCGTTATCTTCTATACAGCATTGTTTCTATGTTGTAACATATAAACATAACAAAACAATGATTATTTTCTTTACCGGTTGATTTGTTTATTGTGCTACACAATGCACATCTTCAGCGTACCCTCAGCTCGTCTCAAAACAATTTCGCACAAAAATAAACAACTGTCTCGTGCAGTGTAAATAAATAAAACGCAATTAATGGCTATGCTTAAAATAAATTAGAGCAAATTTTGTCGAATATTTATTATGACTAGTTTGACACTTTTCACCCATATCAAGCGATTCAATAATAGATTTCGGGCGAGTCATCGTAGTATTCGCTGCTGTAGGGCGAATAATGATGGTAGCTGCTGTAGGGCGAATAATGATGGTAGCTGCTGTACGGCGACGAGTAGTAATGATGATGCTGATGATGATGATAGTAGGGCGATGATGAATAGTACGAGGATCCATAGTACGGCGTCGAAACAGATATTGGTAAGGGTAGTCCCACGCTGACGTAATGCGGCGCCGGCTTAGCTTCCAGAATGCCCAGAACACCCAAAAGCGCCAAAACAGCTAACAAAACTTTCATCTCGAGATATGTGAACAAACTGAACAGCTCACAGAGGTAAGAACTCTCTTTTATATACTTTGGGCAGAACTAGATCGATGACAAATCAAAATATGTGCAAAAAATTTCACCAAAAATTAGCGGCCAATTTAAAGAATGTTTTTCCCCGCACGCAAAAAGAAGAAATACCTAATAATTGTTTCAATAAATATTTGCTTTTTATATATATCAACAACTAATAAAGCTCTACACCGTTTATCACAAGTCGCAGTTGTTTTTTTCCTTCTTTCGCATATAAAGTGGGCGTGGCCTCACGCTCCCGCCTTTACATTAATCGTCAGCTGCTTGAAATCGCGATCGCTGAGCAAGTTCCATTTATAGCCCAATATCTGCGAGATTTCCCGCTCAACAGCCTCGTAGGAGCGTGAGTTGCGCTTCAGCCACAGATAGAGCTCATCGCTCCACTCCGGATGACGTGGCCAGTCGCATCTCAAGATGACAGCGAAGCGTCTCACGTGCAACTGCTGCAGATTCTTTGCAGTGCGCGCCAGCAGCAACAATGTTGAAGTGGACACCTTTTCACGTATGATCTGGATATCAAAATAGAGATGGAATAGAGTGATGAGAAGAACGATTTGGTACTTAAAGTGTCACTAAAAGACAAACATTTTAGCTTGTAAAATATATTTTTGGCCCTTTGAAAACTTCAAACTATCATAACTTTGCCAAAACTGAAGTTCCGGGGCAATTTGCTCATGGTTTCTCCTCAACTTTCTACATTTAATGTTATTTAATTTTGAAAATCTAATTTTTGTTTGCTACTTTATTCCGTATACACCTGTGTATACAAAATATCTTATGACGTAAATCTTCCCTATTTATGACTCAATCGTTTTGCAATTTTGAACATTGACGAGTTATAAGGATGGTTAATTGTACAAGGAAATTGAAGCTGATAGCTTTGAAAACATCGGATTCAAGGTTAAAACCGACTTTGAACTGTATGGCAGCTATAAGATATAGTGGCCCGATCCGACTGGTTCCGACCAATGTGCTGTCCTTTTGAATAATAAGTCGCCGTGCAAAGTTTCATCGCGATAGCTCAAAAACTGAGGCACTAGATACCATACATACAGACAGACAGACAGACAAATGCCCAATGAAGACTTTAAGCTCACATATTTTTGCCAAAACTATCCAGCTAAGACCTATGTAGCTTACCAGCGTATCCAGATTGAAGCACTGGCGGCACATCAGCATCAGCAGACTATCGATGCGACTGTGAAAGGGCTTGGGACTGCTGAAGCGAGGCAACAGCTCGTGGCCATAGACAGCCAATGTGTTCTTGTAGTGATCCAGTTGGCGGAGCAGCAGATCGGTGCGAATGCGCGCCTGTGGTGCCCAATAGGTGATGCTGTGCACTGGCGCCTCCGGCTGCAGCACCACATCGCCATCGGCCATGTTCTCCACACGCAGATGGACGCGGAGACGCGGATTGGTGACCTTGAGACTGCGCCAGGCTTTGACGCCGCAGGCGCTGATGCTGAGATGATTGGGCGTGTAGCAGTTTTGCAGCAAATGCAAATGGCGCAGCTTGGTATCCGCCAGCAAGGACAGCACATCGTCATCAATGTTCTGCGGTGATATAGTGAGCACCTAACGAGCGTATCATTAGCGTGGAGTTGCAGTCGAGAGCGTCGATAACTCACCTGCAGATTGAGAAACAGTCCCACATGCATTATGGGGCAATGCACTGTGGTCACATTCACCAGATTCAGGACACGCATTTTGGTGCAGCAGCTGCAAACGACTTCATCCAGCAAATGATTCGCCTCAAAGCGCTCCAGCACGAAGTCAACCAGTTTCAGTGTGTGCAAATCGGTCAGGCGCAGCATTAGCTCCTTGAGTCCTTTGAGCAGTTGGCCCCCGGTGCCAAAGAGCTTGATGCCCTCGGGATCGTTGGGCTGCGACATGTTGCAGGGAAAGTGATAGACCAGCGATCGGATGCGACGACCCATGCCGATCAATTCGCGTTGCGGATTCTCTTCCAGTCCCTGTGGAGAATTAATATTGAATATAAATCAATAATATGAATCAATTTTGTTTGGAATTCCTATTAATGAATACTTTTGAAGGGCGACAAGCTGTCTTTAGACGATAAAAGAGAAAAGGCATTAAGTATATCTTATGTCTTATATCTTACAAAAATGTATAATAATATACGTTTTAATACGATTTCTCTTGATTATACATATTTATTTTGAAGAATTGCAAATTATATAAATAAATTCTGGTTGTAATTCTTTTTTTAATGATTACTTTAAAGTGGCAAAATGCTGGGTAAAGAAGATAAAAGAGAATAGGCATAGATTATATCTTACAAATCTTACAAAAATATAACACAGTGTAATAATATATATTTAATACGATTTCTCTTCATTGTATATTTATTTAATTTTAATATTTTCAAAACTCATTTCCTACAACAAAGCCATCAATCATTTTGAGTGTAATTTATATACTATAATATTTAAGACATTTTGGTGACAATTTGCCCCATGTCTTTTTAAATAGTTTCTGTTTGAAATTTTATTTAAAGATATGTAGTTTTGGTCGCATTATAGTAAGCAAAATGATGAACTTTCAAAATTAAAGCATAAAGCTTGAGCCAATCTGATCTATATATTTTATAATACTAAAAAGCCCAGAGAATAGTATTTGCAAATCCCAACAAATTTCTAACCGTATTAACAAAATCTGTTCTGAAAAGAAACCCATTTAAAAGTGGAATTAAAAGATTTGTAAAAGCAAAGCGTAAATATTCCCCAGATATATGTTTTTGATAACTTTCTTCTAAAATATTCATAAATACATGCTGCAACTTCTAGCTAGTTTTTCTATTCCAATAAAATATGCAGCACAGATAAGAATTGTAGTAAGATATCAATGCAATATTTATATATATACATTTTTTTTTGCTTACCTTATCCATGCTCCACGAGAGCATCGTCATAAACTGATAGATGTTATTGAAGCTATGCCAGGGTCGAAACTCGATGCCTCTCAGGTGTCGGCCAATGCGAGCCAGGCAGTTCTGTGTACGCATATGATCCAGACAGTATTGCCAACCCGAGTAATAATTATACTTGGGACGCGTCAGAGTGCGATCATCGACGACAAAGTTATTCCAAACGGTGGGCAAATAAAACGCACTATACCATTGCCGGCAGACCTAAAGAGAGACGGAGAGAGAGAGAGAGAGAGGGATTGGACTTATGCGCCCAGTGATTTATAGAGCTTACTTACCAGACTGGCATAGTAGCGTTCCTTGGGTGTTAGATATGTAAAGATGTCCTCCAGCACCAGATTGGGCAACTCCGACCAACGGGAGTAAGCACGCTGCGATTCATCCAGTTTGTCATTGGGATCGTCATCATCGTCTATGTCTATATAGCAGGCTGAGAGTGTGTGTAAGAGAGAGAGAGTGTGTCAGTGAGAGCGGTAGCTAGTTTTGTTGACATTCTATTTACCCTTCTCATTCTCATCGATCTTCCAGCCAGCTTTTTGCATCACCTCCAATTGGGCGCTGCCTTTGCGGCCAGCGCTGATTGTGGACATTATGTTGATATTCTATGTATATTTCTTCTATATTTTGCATAAAAATGTGTCTCTTTTATTTACAAGACACATTTACACACACACATCACGATATACCACTCTAATTTTGAAATTTTTGGCACCGCTTGCTTGTTGAATTTCTTATTTTGCTTTTTTTTTCCTAGATGCGATTTATTTTTATATAGTTTGAATCGTTCGGTTCGCTCGGCTCGCGTCGCATCGCGACTGACAGTCTTCTCAAACTAATGCCTTCCGATATGCAAATGCTATTTTCGAAAATTAGAACGAAGCAACGACTTAACTTTTCGATAAGTTTCGATATTGTTACTTCGTTGAATTTGTTGTTATTTATTTTGTTTAAAATCTGTCCGAAAAGGGAAACGATTTCGATACATTTTGTGTGTTTATTTACACACTGTTGTGCTTTGTGTTGCTGTTGTTGTTGTTAAAATTAGATGCAAGGTCTAAGGGCACAGTGTGGCACGAAACTGGGGCAACTTGTTGATGTTGCCGCTGCTGCCGCTGCTGCTGCTGGGCTGATGTGTTAATTATAAATAAACGTTGCCTTCTCTAGGCAACGTTTGCCATACGATCGGCAACTTATTGCTGAACTAGCTATTCAGCTACTCAGTCTCAAGTAGAAACCATAATCAAACCACAACAATTTTCAGTCGTTTGATAAGCTGGATAAGTCATGATATGCCTAATGTTTATGGGGTCTGATTCCAGTTCCTAATTTTAGAATTGTGTATAATAAACAGGTGTAGACTGGCAAAGGATATATTTACGGAATAAAATAGAGTAGTAATATTTTTCTGAATTTGTAAGAAATAAATATTTAAAAAAATTATTTTTTATATTATTATATTATTACATATTATTATATTTATATTATATTTTAAATCAATTAATACTTTAAAAAACAAACTTAAAAAAAAACGTTAGAAAGTTCTGCGCCTGCAATATTATTTTAATTATTTTATAAATTGAAAAATTGTGGTAATATGTTTTTTTAAGTTTTTAAGTTTGTGCTGAAGCTTGTAACACATAGAAGGAATCGTCTGAGACCCTCAAAAGTTACTGCCAGTATGCTTAGAAAAACAAAACAAATTGATCTAGCCATGTTCGTCTGTCTGTCTGTCTATCTGTCTGTCTGTCTGTATGTATGCAAACTAGTCCCTCAGTTTTTGAGCTATCGCGACAAAACTTTGCCAAGACACTTATTATTCAACGGGACAGCACATTGGTCGGAACCGGCCGGATCGGACCACTATATCTTATAGCTGCCATACAACTCGAAGTCGGTTTTGTCCATATATCCCATGTTTTTAAAGCTATCGCTATGAAACTTGGCACATATACTTATTATTCAAAGAGGCATTGCATTGGTCGGAGCCGGCTGTATCGGATCACTGTATCTTATAGCTAACATACAACTGGCAATGAGAATCCTTCCCCACTTGTTTTGGTTATTTTAGTAAAATTATAAAAATTATAGTAAAATAAAAAAATCAATGTTCTAATCCTATATTCTCTCTCTTGCAGCTCACAGCAGGACGCCATCAATGCTGACAATAACTCCAGGAATTATGTTATTTACTGTAGTAAGTATAGCTGAGCTATATTTTACCGTAGTTTGCTTAATTATTTCTTTCTCTTTCAGCTCAATGTTCGCAACTTTAGCTAAGCGCACATTTATTTCTTGTCTATTGTGGAGTCCACTTATTTTGCAAAATCTTTATCAGCCCAAAACCATTCTGCTGAACGTTAAGTAAGTACTATAAAATCTATATATACCTATATATTTAGTTAATTTTTGTTTTCCAACATCAGAACAGACAAAAACAACAAGAAACACAAAAACATCATCATTCTCATCATCATCATCATCATCATCATCATCATCATCATCATCATCATCATCATCATCATCATCATCATCATCATCATCATCATCATCATCATCATCATCATCGTCATCATCATCTTCATCATCATCAACAACAACAACAACAACCACAAACACAACAACAAACACAACAACAAACACAACAAACACAAAACAACAATCAACTGACAAGAAAGCAGCAACATCTTAGCTTAATAAGTAAACTTAAAACATTGCTTTTTATATAAATATTGTAATATTAAATGTGTTCTTAGGATTATACAAAATATACTATATTTATAGTTAAGAAATATATAAATATTTATACACTTTTGTTGAATAAAAGAAGAAAGCAAACGACTTATCAAAATTCAACGTTTTTTATTTGAATGTATTAGTTTAGGGCTGAGAGCCATGCTCAGAAGTTCTACTCAGGGTTATTTGCTCTTTTCCCTCAAGGTCATGCAAAAATGAAAAACGAAAAATTCGTCGTCTATCTGCTGATTTCTGTGCGCCTGGTATTTCGACCAGAGAAACATACGAAATTTGACTTTGCTCGAGACAAAAACGAACACTGACAACTGCACGCAGCTCCGCTCTGTGCTCTGGGATATTCTCTGAGAAAGGGAAATTCTCCCTCAAGGTCATGCAAAAATTAAAAACGAAAAATTCGTCGTCTATCTGCTGATTTCTGTGCGCCTAGTACTTCGACCTGAGAAACATATGAAATTTGCCTTAGCTCGAGACAAAAACGAACACTGACAACTGCACACAGAAAATCGAAGCAAGCCCAGCTCTGAGTGTAGGGAAATTATCTCTCAAAGGGAAATTCTCCCTCAAGGTCATGCTAAAATCAAAAACAGAAAAATCATCGTTCATCTGCTGAATTATGTGCGCCTGGTACTTTCTGACGAAAAACAGCATTTGGCAAAGCAGATCTGCTGCTTCAGACACCCGAAATATACAAAAACAAAGTTTCTTGGATTGTATTTTCATTTATTTAAAATGCACTATATAAGGTATATTTGTACAAAAAACAGAATTTATCAACAAATAATAGTAATTATAAATGAAATGTAATATATTATTTTTAAATACATTCAAATACAGAATTTATCAACAAATAATAATAATTATAAATGAAATGTAATATATTATTTTTAAATACATTCTTATAATAAATTTTAATAAACCGAAATAATACAAATACTTTTAAACCAACTGAGTTAATTATTTATTTGCTTGATGACATTAAAAATGGCGACTTTGTTGCGTCTGAGGAACTTCAAATTTTCCAGTATTTTTTGGTGAGTTTTTTTTTGGTGGTTGTCCATATAACATCATCTTGGTAGCCAGGCAATGGATCCGTTTCTAGAGATGTCCTTGAAGATCAAAATGTATACCTGCAAAGAAAAATGGCAATTATTAAATAATTTAAAATTTAGTCTCATATTATTATAACTAATTATGGTCTTCCGAGGATTTTTTTTTAATTTAAGTGCCAACATATTTGTTTTTATTAGAAACACAGAAAACGTACAAAAATATTGTAAAACACATGTGTACATACATTTTAAAACACAAATATTATTAAATATTACCACAACAACATTTTCGCAGAGCCCAACTTATATATTTTGTTTAAAGTAAAAAATGTTATAAGGCTTGTACTTGGCAATTCAGCTTGGCTGTCTGCTTTTGACACTTGACACCACTTTGTAGAGCGCCAGTGCAGTGGAGTAAAAATGCCAATGTCCTTACACTCAACAGCGCCATTGTTGTTGTAGTTGTTGTTGCTGTTGCTGTTGTTGTTACTGTTTTTTCCGTTGTCTTGATTATGCCAAGCGAACTGCTGTCCAAGTTGTCCACTGTCCACTGTCCGGTGTCTGCATGCCATCGCCATCGCCATCGCCATCACCATCAAGGCGCTGCGAAAGGAAGCCACTACACACAGGCCATTGTCATTTCCGGCAGGTACACTTAGCGGAAACAGCTGTTTATGTTGCTATTTGGCGGCAGCGGTGCGGCGGTGGGGCAAGGGCATTTTTGTTTGCAATTTTCTTTTGGTATTTGTGCAAAGTGACCAAAAGCGACTGCGACACCATTTCGTATTGTGCATAGTATATATATTGTGCTTTTATTATTATTCTTTTGCTGTCGGACAATATCCGTTGCATACTTTTAGGATCAGTGCATTTTTCGCGCCCGAGCACTTAAAAATATGCTGAATATTTGATAAGGCGAGCGTTGAGCTGCAACAATATGCAATTGCGCCGTAATTAAAACAAATTTAAAAGCAGTTAACACACAGGCACATGTGTGTATATATGTGTGTGTGTGTGTGAGCACTTCCGCATTCGTTTGGAACACATCAAATATGACAGCAGCCGTTTCGGCGCTGCCACAAAATTTGACTATGCAAATTTGAATGTCAACAAAAACTTGCCGTTTAACCCAAAAACCTTATTTTGTGGCATCGTTTGCCATTTTGCCGGCTCCTGGCAACCATTTTCGTAACGTTTACCAAAATGCTTTACAGTTCCGAGTTTGGCAGCACGAAGCGCATTGCGCAAAATTTATGCAACCTACGTGTAAGTCTGTGTGTGTGTGTGTGTGTGTGTGTGTGTGTGTGTGTGTGTGTGTGCGTGTATGTGTGTGCATACTTATTAGAGATGTGTGCGTGACTTCATAAGCAAGATGTCAATATTGAAGTAAGGATTGCAGACTTTTTAGGAATTTTATATGCAACATATTGTATATAATTTGAATACTATATTTAAGTACATTTTAAGCTGACTTAGGTCAGCACATTCATTTGAAAGATCAGTCAGCTTAAGCTTTAATTCCATACTAAGAAAATATCACTTAAATATTTGATTTAGAACATAAATATATTTATAACAAATGAATAAAAATCTTAGAAAAGTTTTAAAGTTACAAATATTTTGTATTACTAAAAAAACTAAATACATAAAATCATATAGATTATTCTTAAGAAATTCTTTCAGTATTATATCATTTAAATAACAGAACTTATTTATTAAGAATATGTTGTATGTTTTATATTATTAAAAAAAGAGTATATTTTTAGAATATATAAATTACTTTCAACAAAATTCTTTTAGTATTATATCGCTTATATAACTAAATACCAGAAGTTAAAGTTTTAAAAATTATTTTGTATGTTTTCTATTACTAAATAAAACCAAAATACAAATCATATAAATTATTGTCAACAAAATTCTTTTAGTATTAAATTATTTAAGTAAATAAATACCAGAAGTATAAATGCTAAACATTATTTAGTATGTTTTATATAAATTTTATATTTTATAAATTACGCTCAACAAAATTCTTTCAGTATTAGGTCACTTAAGTAGTATATTCAATTCTAGAAAACTTTTACGTATTTTGTAGTGATATTAGAAGTATAGTTTATTAATTTTGTATGGCCAGAAATGATTGTTTCCTGCCAATTGTAACGATACTCACTCAAAAGGTGCATCTCTGACATGCTTATGCATAAACATGCATGTGCGGACATATGAGTGTGCGTGTGTGTGTTAGTGTGTGTGTGTGTGTGTGTGTGTTAGTGTGTGTACCGGCAGCTTAAAACTGTAAAACAGGAAGTTGCTCGTTGGCTTGGTTAGCCAAGCCCGGCCAAGCACTCGACGCTGTCTTCCTGGTTGCCAATTGTTGTTGTTGTTGCTGTTGCTGTTGCTGCTGTTGTTGTTGTTGCTGCTGTTGTTGTTGTTGTTGTTTCTATTGCCGTTGGCCTTGCTCAGGTGCAGCTAGCTAGCTGGCAGCTGTTTGGGCCCATTGTTTGGCTGTCGGATGTTGCCAAGTTTGGCCATTTAATGTATAATTTTGCAGCATTTTAATTACTTGCACTCGACTACCCCTACTCGGCAGCACGTCACCCCCACCTGCGTCACTTAACTGTATATATGCCATGTGGTTATGCAAATTGACGGCTTATGGCAATGGGCTAAAAGCGTCGCATGACTTTGATTTTTGTTCATATGCAAACTGCAATTGTGTTAACATTTTAATTGCAAATCATTTTGCAAGTCATTGCAGTTTGCTGTTGCTACACAATATGTAGCATAACTTTGGGCGTCTTTTGAGTGTGTGGGTGGGTGAATTACACAGAGGTACTTATGATGAACATTTATGTTTAGTTTGAGTAGAAAATTGCCTTGGAAAAGTTGAAAGTTGTTTAGATTTGATTCTAAGCCATTTAAAATTTAAGAATTTTATTTGATTTTATTTTAAAAATGTTTAAATTGTATGCGGATAAATATATTGTTGCTCTTGAGTCAGCAAATGATTTGGATTCGATTTGCCAGCTGCTTATCTAGTTTTTAATAAAACTATAAAATTAAATTTATTTAAATTTGAAATGGACAATAAAGCTGATATATTTTAATTAATTTTTTTTCTTAAATGTAATAAATGTTTAGAGTGTATTTGGGAAAATATATTTTTGCTCTTGAGTCAGCAGCTAAATTGGATTCGATTTCTTAATAAAACTATTAACTTAATATTATTAACATTTGATATTGACAGCAAAGTTTATTATTTAATTTATTTTTACTTCTTCAATTTAATAAATGCTTAAAGTGTATTTGGAAAAATATGTTCTTGCTCTTGAGCAATTGATTTGGATAAGATTTGCCAACTGCTCATTTGGTATTCAATAAAACTATTAAATAAAATTTATTAGCATTTGAAATTGAAAGCAAAGTTTATTTATTTATTAAATGTTTTAGTTTTGTGCTTCTGAAATTTTACAAATGCTTTAAGTGTATTTGGAAAAAATACATTTTTGCTTTTAAGTCACAAACTGGATTTGATTTGCCAACCGCTCATTTGGTATTCAATAAAAGTATGAAATCAAATTTATTGCAATTTAAACCAAATACATTTTAGCTCTTGAGTCAGCAACTAAATTGGATTTCATTTGCCAGCTGCTCATCTGCTATTCAATACAAATCTATATCAATATTCAATTGGCAGCAAAGCTTATATATTTTTATTTTTAAAGTTAAATTGCTAAGCTGCTGAGCTTATATTGTTATTATAAAATGCACAAAATCAAATGGCATTTAATTGACACAAAAATATATTTATAAATTATATAGCAAAGAAGTAGTACTGTAAGCTGCTGATTTGCCAGCTGGCACTGCTGTCTATATATTATATAGCCCCCCAAGCATGAGTGTATACTATATTGTGTCTTTATATCCCCAACTCGCTGCGTGGCTTACCAGAGAAACTTTCCTGACAGTTGCAACTGCCGCCTGGCTATGAATTTTGGATGCGCAGCTGTTGCTTATGCAAAGTTCTGCTGCTGAGTGGATAACTTAAAGCTCCCCGAAGTTTTGCGTAAACTTACATATAGGGCTCAATCTCAATCACAGCTGAAAAAGAAGAAGCACCCAAAGCACCCCCACAATGCAGCAGCCCCCAGTCAATTTCAATTGTTCTGGCGTTGTCACTTCAGTTCCTTCCTGCTCCTTTCTTCCCTCCCCCAAAGCCAATTGGGTCGTCGCCACCCTTAGTAATTTGGCTTGACAATAGTCATGCATTTTAATTGAGCAGCAGCTGCGGTTCATCTAGAGCCCCACACACACACACACACACACACACCCCATCCCCTCTTTAAACGCCCACTAAACGCAGCAAATTGTGGCCATTAAAAAAAATGCCATATAAAATAGAAACTTTTTACCAGTTTTTTTCAGTTGTGTTTTTTGTTGTTGTTGGAAATGACAGCAATTATTTGTAAAATATTTATATTACAATTGAATTGAAAAAGTTTCTGTGTGTGGCAGTTGCTATCAGAGGGGCGAAAAAAAGCTAAATAAAAAAAAACCCACACACAAACAAAAGGAGCAACTTTGTCGCACTAATAAAATGAATGGAAATTAAAGCACTGCGAATATTTGTTGGCGTGTGCAAAACAATTAAGCTAAAATTGTTATTGCAATTCGAAAACAATTGTCAAATTATGCAAATGCGCGACTGATTGCCAAGTATTTTTCAACCAAGCCCCTCCTCTCAAGACACGCTCAAAAAGCTAACAAGGTAAACAACTCTATAGTGTATAACAACCACCCGCACTCGAAGTAGAGCAACCTGCGAGTGCTGCTCAAAGATTTATGGCCAACGCCTCAGGCTGGTCGCCAGCATTCCCCACTTGTACCTCTCTCTTTCGCTGAAAGATGCCGCAAAAAGTTGAAAGTGGCACGTTGTCAGCTGCAAGGCGATTGCAATTTGCATAAAAATTCATTGGTTATGCGGCAAGTTGAGAAAACTCAGCAGCCAACAGGCGGCTGCCACACGAATCTCAACTTAGTCAACACTTGAATTACCTGCTACCCAAAAAAAATCGAAAAAAAAAACAAAAATGATGCATACACAAGTATGCTCATAGAGCATTTTCTCAAATCGAATTGATATGCAAGTAAATTATTATATTAGGCATATTTGTCTGTGTCTGGCAAATCGTTGAGAAGCTTTCAAGTTGTTCAACTAAAAGAGTTTCACATTATCTATGCAGATTTATATTATATTATAAATTATACGTTTATCAAATATATATCTTTTAATTTATTTTAAATCATAATTTTGTGAGTGTGCTCAAACAAAAATGAATAAAAGCAATATTTGAAACTGGTTTTTGACATTTTTACATAGGAGGCTGAGTAAATTGCCTGCAATATAAAAAAAATTTAAATTTGAACAATATAATAGTAATAAATTTGATAGAGGCTTAAAACCACAGGCTTAATATGGCTAACTTTCAAAAGAGTTAATAAGTTTATTTAGCTGCTTTTAGCTTTTCAAAAAACATAGCATACTTTTTGTAACAAAAACAAATATTTAATATAATTATTATATTATATTATATTCTGATTACTATAATATATATACACTTGATGCATGCAAATTTTATTAAATTTTAATCCTAATCCCAAACAATTTGCAACTTGTAACTGCATTTGCGCTTTTCATAACCAACTGGCCCCAAATAATTTAATCTCAATATCAGCTTTCAATTATGTAATCACAAAAACGAGCATTGAACACCGTTTTTGTTGCGTCAGGTGTTGCGGTTAGTGAGGCGAACAACAGAAAAAAATATAACGTCAACTCTCAATAAAAGAAGGCGCTGACCACAATCACAGCGTGCGCCACATCCGTTGATTGCCACACACACACACACACACACACACACACACACACACACACACATGCGCACAGTCTCGAATGCTGCTGTTACATTTCCGTTACATTAACAAAGCGCCATTGAGCGGCACGAACAACACAACACAACAAACAAAAGCAACAGCAACAACAAAAATGGGGAAAAAGAAAAAATGGCGCACACGCTGCGCTTTACAAGCAAAAACTAGTTTTGGGGTTTTCCGTAGCAGCAAGAGGACAACAAGAAGCAGGACAACGCACATTATGCTACAGAGAGTCACACACACACACACACACACACACACACACACCCACACACACACACACCCTCACCCTCACATTGCGTGTGTGTATGTTTTTTTCGGTCAGCTTTTGTAATTGAATCACGTTTTGTATTAAATAAACTTTTCAAATTATCGAAAAATTGACTTGCACTACAAACGCCGCCTAGTTTCATTTACTGCTGTGTGTGCGTGTCCTGCATGTGTGTTAGTGTGTGTGTTAGTGTGTTTGCGTGCGCCTCGTCCATTACCATAAAAAAAAACGCGAACGCCCCTTACAAAAACCAAAAAAAAAACGAAAGCAGTTCTGTTGCTTTTTTATGCAAAACACTTGACAGCCTCATTAGTATTGAAACGGTCGAAAGTTGTGCGCACCCCTACCCGGCTGGCGCACCCTACTCACATTATGCACTAGCGCGCACAAGTATGCAACACGTTTTTGGCTTTGGGTAAAATCGCTTTTATTTTCCAGCCGTATTTGAATGCATTTTTGTTTGCGGCAATAATTGAAGTCAAATGAGTTAACAAACAAACAAATGGATGCCCATTTTTGTGATCACGTGCGAGGCGCGGCTCCTTTGGTCATTTTTATTGGGCACGGCTGCCAGCCAGTCAGCCAGCACGTGTACACTGTGCACACAACTACAACAACAACAAAAGTACACACACACACACACACACTCACACACATACATTCTGCATTCTTTTCATAACATATTTTGCATGCAATGCTGCGTGTCTGGCAAGCTTGGCGCCGTCATTTTCACCCGGGCCCAAACTGGCTGGCAACCAGTTGTATAAGCTGCCAGTGGCTGCCCAATGTTGGCCACACACACACACACTCACATACACACACACACATGCAGACAACTTGTTTTCGCGCCATTTGCACGCGTCATGAATTTTGCAGAAACATTTAAAGGGATTTCATTACATATATTTATATATATATATTTATATGCATATACATATACAAGAGACAATAGCATTCAGGCTTGCATATTTAAATCCTTTTGTTGTAATCGTACATATTTTGTTTGGGTGCGCTCTAAAGCTGCATAAAATGATAGCAACGAATGGGAATTTGTCTAAATACAAAATAAAAAAATATTATTTAAATAATAAAAAAGATTATGAACTAGAGAAAAATATATAAATATAAACATGAGCATAAAATAATATATAAAAATATATATGATATTATATATTAGTACATTTATATAAATAATATACAAAATCAAACATATTAAAAAAAATATATATACATATGCTTAAGGAATAAGTTGAAAATATAGAATATAATATAGTATAAATACATATATGGTTAACATAAACATAACATTTGCTTTCTTTATTTGCAGCTCTTTTTATTTGTTTTAATATTAAAATATATAAAAAATATATATTGGATTAAAAATAAAAAAAAAATACTTACAAGACAAATTCAGCCAAAAAAATGAATTCTTCTCGAAATTAAAACTCAAAAATTGCCAAAATTATTTATTATATGTTATTTATCCACACATTAATAAACAGGGTATCGCCGCGTCGCATACTCACTCAATTGCACTATTTGCACTCGATTTTCATGCATATGTGAGCCGAAGAGCATGTAAATTAAAAATTAAATTCTGTTCACAACATGCACTTTTGGCAGCTGCTCTGCGTTTACTTACAAGAGACAATTATGCTGCCGAGAGTGGGGGTGGTGGTGGTGCTGGTGGGGGTGGTGGTGGGGCGATGGTTACAGTGGGATGTGATCAGCGTAGCCGAACGGAACTCAGACAAGTTAAACCGACAGGACCTTCAATAAGCTCATTTTAAAGCCATTAAGTAATTAAGGTTGAACAATTTGGCCGCTTGTAAACATTCTTTGTAAATGTGTGCATGAAATTGCAATTGTAGGTCGATGCCATTGATTTTTATTTAAAATGCATATTTATATTATGCTTGATGCAGTTGCATTTAATGAATGCCCGTCAGCAAACAATATGCAGTTGATTATGGCAAAATATATTTACAGAATATCAAGCTTGATTTATAGGTTTTTACTACAAATAACTAACTGAAGTTTATTTTAAATTGATGTGGTTCAATTTAATAGTTTGGGTTTGGATTTTTGGAATATATCTATGTTATAATAATTTTTTAAAAATATATTACAACCAAAAAATGGAATTTTTAATTGAAAATAAAGCAAATATCGAACATTATTTTGTATATATATAATGAGTTTATTTTATTTATTAATATTAAAATATAAAACATCTGAGTTCTAACGTTTAATTAATTTCATTTAGCAAACATAATGGAATGTATTTAACAAAAATATTTATCTGGTACAGAAAATCATTTTGGATTTATAGCTTTTTAATTAAAATAAGAAGCTAAAGTTTATTTTAAATTGATGTGCCTGTATTTATTTATATATTTTTGTAAGCAGAAATTGACAGAAATTCGTGTCTGTTTCGCAAGTAATTAAAAGTAATTAAAATTGGCAGCAACATGCTCTCTGCGTTAAGATAAACTGTAACACATAGTCATAATAGTAAATTATGTAATTTGATAGCCTGGAATAAGCTACACAAATTTCCGCTTGCGGCCATAAAACTTCAATTACATTTTGATGAGCCAAATCTTTTTATCAGCCACAAAACAGGCCAACAACAACAAGAGCAGTGAGTCATCTTTTTGGTGGTTAATTACAGCCACGCAAAATATTTAACTGCTTTTTTGTGGGCAACTGAAATGCAAATAAGTTTTCTAAACGACTGTCACTTGAGCCGTTCGCATTGACGCCAATTTGCAGTTACGCGTTAAGAATAATACCAGCCAACCAAAAACTCGAAGACCAACTAGCGGAAACTACCACAAAATGTGCTGTATATGCAAAATGCCACCCACTGGCAGTGAATTAAACGAAATTAGTGCGAGTTGAGCCAGAGAGTGAGATAGATAGAGATGCAGATAGAGAGACAGAGTAGAAACATTAAACGGGTTTTAGCAAATACGCACATCAAATTACGAGCACACCACAGCAGCAGCCCCACTCACAGGCCCCCCGCCCCCCACTCGACTGACATTATTCATATTTTATAACCCCAACGGCAGCTGAGTGCAACACAAAACGACCCCAGTCGGAACAAAAATGAGCCAAAGTCGAGTTGGCAAGTACAACAATTATGGTTTCACTTTATTTGCTGTGCGTAGGTGGTGTGCGTGTGTGTGCGTGTGTGTGTTGAGCATGTCAGACAGCCTCCTGCTGACATTATAATACCCTTACCAAAGGAGCAGCGTAGAGAATTAGAATGCAATTTCTATGAACTTTTTGTTTTCATATTGTTCAAGGTAGAAAATATGAACATAAAAGCATTACAAGTTGTATTTAGAATACTTACTAATGAACTAGGCCAAACGTTTAAGAATAAGAATATTTTCTAAAAGACTTGCAAACCTTGTTAGAAGGTACATATATTTATATTATAATTATACTAAACAAATTGTTTACAAGTCATTAAGATTTCTTTCAGTTTCTTACAACTCATTATTGCTTGTGATGCATAGAAAAGAGCTGTTTAAAGGGAAATAATATGTTATTTGACAAGTTAAAAATGCAAACTATTTTATTTAAAAAAAAAGACTGAAAAAGACGCAAAAAATGCAACATTACAAACAATTTTCTAATTTTGGAAAATATTTTTTCTATAGAAAAAATTTTTTAAAATGGAAAATATTTTAAAAAAATTATTTTTCTAAACGTTCAACATTTTTTGTATATTTTGAAACTATCCTGAAAAAGCTTTCTCTGGGCGTTTTCTAAAAATTTTCTGATTTTATGTTGGTAAAATAGGAGACATACAAATATTTAAAAATATATGTAATCGAATTTATATTTTAAAATTTATCTGAAAAAGCCTTTCACATGGGATTTTTTTTTAAAACTTTTTGTTTGATTGTTGATAAAATAGGAAAAAAATAAATATTTTAAAAATATGTATAACCGAATTGGCGCAAGCAAAACTGATTGCCTTAGTCTATAGGGTACAGGTATATTACAGTCAATAACTTTTGTTGGGAAAGAGAGAGCCACATAATGCGAGAGATAGAGAGCACGCTAAATGTTAGACCTTTGCTCAAAGTTGAGCTGACATGCACATTCTTGCATATTTATGCAGTTTTAATTGTGTGTTTGTTTGCACGCGTTTGTGTGCTAATTATTGTCAGTTAGCTGGCGCATATGGGTTTTAATTAGCGCTCAGATCATTCGGTTGGAATGGCGGCGAGGATGAGTAGAGATAATAGCTGCATTTGTATTTTTAAAGATTGTTCATTAGTGCGTTCATATGGAGTATGTATGAATTATTAATTATACGCTATGCAAATATCTTCAAATAAATAGTGGAAGGGAAACTTTGTAAGAATATTCGATGGGGATATGACAGCAAAATTATGTTATTATTACAAATTATAAAAAAATACCAATTTGATTATTAATGAATATTTAAATTGTATATATTTTTAAAATGCACTTATCACAGAACTTTAAAAAACTAATATAATTATGCCTTGTGAATCAAATTTAGAGTTCAACCAACCTCAAGACTATTCATCTATTTATCTGGACATTTGTCTATCCTTACTCAACGTTGTCTGCCTTTGCTTTGAGTTCATCATCAACATATCAGCATTGGAAGCTACTTGTAAGCATCGTTTGCCTTTGTACAAACTGTAAGTGCAGCTGATGGCGCCCTGTCCACTTCGAATTTGACTTCATGCAGCTGCATTGTTGCCTTTGGTATTTCCAATTTACGAACGCATATCAAAAACGCATATTGAAATGCAATACACAAAATGTAACTCTGAAAATGTTTTGAAAGATAGCCAAAAAACGAAGAAAAAAACACAGCTCACATACACATACGCACAAAGGGATTGCTGAAGTGCAGTAAAAAGGGGGGTTTGGGGTTAGGGTCGGTAGAGGAAACGCCAAACGTTTATTTCATCGTCTAAATGGAGTCCGCATAGAAAGAGAGAGAGAGAGGGAGAGAGAGAGGTTGAGGCAGGGGAGCTGAGCTGCTCTCGATGCCATTTGTTAAGTGCAAGTTCAATAGCATTAAGAGTGCAACACAAATAACCATAAATTCGGGTAAAAGCTGCAAATTTTGCATATTTTTGGGGCAGTCAGTCGTTTGCTCGCTCGATTGTCGAAATGAAGTGGGTGGGCAGGCTATAGTCTACCCCTCTGCCTCTCCCTCTCTCTCTCGCTCGCTCTCGCTCTTACTGTGATTGAAAAATAATACGAAAAAAGTATTCTACGCCATATATAAAGTGCATATTTTGCATGCTGTTAGCTATTGTGCAGTTATATTTGCCAAAAAATGCCGATTTTTAAATAGATTACGTATACGCTCTGTTGCTCGCTTTGTGTGTGTGTGCGAGTGTGATTTATTGCGGCGCCTCAATGTCCACGTGGCTAGTCGCAAGGTCCGGCCAAAGTATTTGCCAGTTCTTTAAGTTATTTTAATATTTACGCTCGTATAACATATGGCCAGAATGGGCGGGGCACCCTGGAGGGCGGAGGAACCTTGCCTTACAATAAATTGCCCGGCCAACCACAATGATTTACTGCAGCAGCAGCAGTAGCAGCAACAGCAGCCAGCAGCTAGCCACATTACGTATACGCACCTTGTGTGTGTGTATTTTCGACATGTATTGCTATAATTCTATTTTCTACTCAAAACCACATTTATATTTATTACTTTAGCATAAATCTTGTCGCATTTTCGCATTTGTGTCGAATTTGTCGAGTTTACTAGTCAGCAACCAACCACTCTACTTCGTCTCCCACCAGCAACCATTTGCACGTCTACAGCTTTAGGTAAACAATAAACTGACCCCAGTCCAATATAAGAACTACACAGACGAGCTACAGCAGCTCAGTCCTTACCTGAGGGTGCGAAATATATGGCGTTCTTTTTTTCCTTCTCGTATCCTGCATGAAATGAAGTGTACATAATTTGCCATCGCACATCGAGCTGCATAAATTGGGTGTGTGTGTGTGAGTGTGTGTTTGCTGCCCAATAAAAGCATCGTAGTTGTCAAATACATGAGGAAAAAGAAAGCAATTTGCCCAGACCAGGTGCAGGTCAAATAGCTAGTAGGTAGCTAGGTCAAACAGTGCTCAGTAAATAAGGTAACAAGTAGCCGGAAGTCGTAGTTTACCAAGGCTCACTGTATTTTTTGGTATATAGACGAGCAGCTATTGAGCATTGATTGGAGTACTTGACACAGTTTTTGAGCTTTCGACGAGATATGAGTTGGGTTTGATAGTTTATAACAACATATATGCTGTAATATCTAATTTATGTTTATTTAGCTTATTTCAAATATTTATTTTTACTGTCGATTCACACAGAAAATCAAATTCAAAGTTAATTATTGATAAAGTAAATATAATATATAATAATTTTATAAGAAACAAGTAAGAGTGCTCTAGTCGGGAGTGCCCGACTAGGAGATACCCTGAACCCAGTCCTTACAATCATTCGTACTACTTTAAACACACACATGCTGCAGTACAAGCAGTACAAGCAGTGCCAGCGGTTTAAGCAGTTAGCTTGCTCTTTCGCTGAGCCCCACACAATGGAAAGTTAAATCTTAAATAACTTCTGTGTTTATTGTCCGATCATATTGAAATTTTTGGGGCAATAATTGTCGATAATATGTGTTACCAAACCAAATTGCAAGGTCGTACCTTCAAAAATGGGTTTTTTTAACTTTTGGGGGGTTTGGGGGTGGTATCCAAAAAGTGAAATATTTGTTACATGTGTATGCTATTCGAGATTATACATGTCAAATTAGGGGCCTCTAGCTCTTATAACTTGTAAGTTATATCCAAAAAACGCTGGTCTAAAATCGAAATTTATCGATAACTTTTGAACGGGACGAGCTATCGATAAATTTTAATAAACTTGATCTGTCCCGGGATTAGGAGAACTTATGTTCCAAATATGAAGTCTCTAGCTCTTGTAGTCTCTGATATCTGTGTGTTCATACAGACAGACAGACGGACAGACGGACAGACGGACATACGGTCAGACGGACAGACGGACAGACGGACAGACAGACGGACATGGCTAAATCGACTCGGCTGTTGATACTGATCAAGAATATATATACTTTATATGGTCGGAGATGCTTCCTTATGCCTGTTACATACTTTTGCACAAAACCATAATACCCTTTTTACCCATTTTTAATGGGTTCAGGGTATAAATAGATAAAATACAAATGTGAAAGCCTACAAAAATCGCCGGCCGTAAACTATTTGTAAGACCACACGGTCACAGTTTGAACAAATATTTAACTATGTTTAAGCCAAAAACTGGCTGTGCAAATGTCAAAATGTTGTGGAAAAAACTTGTAGGTTAAATGTCACAATAAGCAAAAACTATGCAGCAAATATTTTTGTAACCTGATGGGCGCCTGTCAAATATGCAAATTGTGCACATAAAAAGAAACTTTTTCAAGGTTCAGCAATAAATTGGAGTTACTTGACACGAACAATATTTGTTGTTAGCTGCTTGCTGTTAGCTGGAGCTGGTGCTGAATGTTTATGACAGTGACATGCCACAGAATGTGCAACAATTAGTGCCTGTTAGCCTAACAAGACTCCACATATATAAATATTAGTTAAATTATGTGGTATATCTCAGTGAAATCAATTAAGTTTACGTCAGAGTCACCAATATGGGTTGGGAGTAGTAAAAAGTTAAGGCAAAGTTGGAGCGTTTAAGCATATTGCATAATGCGACAGAGACTGGGGGAGAGTGGTAGGAAGATTCTCATGCGGTTCGTTGGCTCTGCTCAAAAATAACAAACTTATTGTTTTGATTTTGTCAATGACAGTATTGCCAGAGTCGTTTTGCTGTGCAGCCAAGTAAAAAATCCAGCACAGGCAAATTTCTAGCAACTGGCAACTGGCAAATGTGGCTAAAATGTGCAAGCAAACAACAACAACAACAACAACAACTATAACAATGGCCAACAACTTGTGTGTGTGTGTGTCTAGAAAAGAAGCACACTCTGTGGCCACAAAAGCAAACACTTCAAATATCAAGCATTGCGAATTTATTTTAAATCTTTTGCAGAGCTTTTTATTTAACTGAGAATTTAAATCAGAAAAGTGCAATCTTTTAGGCATATAAGTGGAAATTGATATGTCTTGACTTTATACGCTCACAATTTGGTCAAAAGTAAATATTTTCATTGTTCGAAGTGTAGATTGAGTTTGCAGAGAGCAGTAGGAGAGAGAGAGTGCAGTATGGGAGAGCAGTAAGACAGAGAGAGAGAGAGCAGTCGAGAGAGAGAAAGCAGGAGAGAGTGAAAGAGAGAGAGAGAGAGGGAGAGCAGTATGAGAGAGAGGGACAGGCAGAGCAGTAAGAGAGAGAGAGAGAGGGGGAGCAGTAAGAGAGAGAGAGAGAGAGAGAGAGAGAGAGAGAGGGAGAGCAGTAAGAGAGAGAGAGATATATACCTAGAGAGATAATGAGAGTAAGAGAGAGAGTGAGAGAGAGATAGAGCAATATATAACGAGAGTTAGAAGTCATTAAGGGAAGGAGAGAGAGAGAGGAAGAGTAAATAAGATAAAGAGAGTGATCGACCATGAAGATAGAGAGTGAGCCAGAAATTAAGAATGAGAACGGGAGAGTAAAAGTAAGTTACCTTTAGAGATATAAGCTTTTCTTATTCTTGTAAAAATAAAATTTTAAATCCTGTATCAAAATTGAAGTATGAAACTAACAATGGCAAGGATAACAGTAATCCCTTATGTTGCTATATATATTATCGATTTGCAGCTAGTATCGAGAGTAAACACTGTAATGCTGCGCTATAAAGTAAGCTGTTTGCCGTTGGAATAAGTGCACTTGAGCATGTGTGCCGAATCCATAGTAAACAATTTAAGACAGCATAAAGAACATCGCTCAATGCTCAACACTCCAGCGCACACAAACTAATTTCATCAAAATCAATTTATGTGTGCGTCCTGGAGGCGAATGACTTCAGCGACTGGCAGACGGACAGAGGGACAGATAGACTGACTGACTGACTGACTGACTGACTGACTGACTGACTGACGACTGCCTGATGACTGTCATCCAGTTGGGAAATGCTTGTGACTCTGTCGTACCTTTTGGCATTTGAAAGCTGTTTGAAATCGCGACAGCTGCTGTCGCATATTCTGTCACTTTGTTATTAACTGCAGTGTCCTTATTGATACACTAACAGTTGGGTATTAGCAATATGTCTTGAAATGTGAGAGATTTTAGAAATTATAAAAAAAATATATATGCTAGATCAGCTTATTATTTATTATATTTTCTTAGAATTATTAATGATGTTTACTTTTGCTGATGTAATTACTTATATTATTGCTAGAAGTTATTTCAGATTTTCATATAATATATAAAGGTGTGTCAAAAACTATCCAAACTACTTTTTGTTTCTATATAAAACTTTAAATTATATTTTTTTAAATTTAAACAATTTATATATTATTTTTATTTCTTTCTCATATCATATCAACAGAGAATCCGATTAGAAATAATCAAGTTTTTCTGTAGATATGCTAATTAAATTATTTTATAATACTTTGGGAAATCTTAATCAACCTTACTGTAGAGAATTCAAGTTTCGTCTATGACCAAAATATACTTAAAATTTTTCTTTTAACCGCTGCAGGGCAAGCGCAAATATAATTCAGTTTCAGTTTGGGGTAAAAATCTGTCACTTGCACAACAGATGCGAAATAGCTCCCCATCTGTCTGTCTGTCTGTCTGTTTGTCTGTTTGTGAGTCTCCCCAACCAGCCATCTGTTCCTCTATCTAATTTGAAGTTGATGCCACCTGACAGACAGAGACAGAGAGCGCGATAGAGAGAGAGAGATGAGAGAGCGAGGCAACTGCACCTTTTGGAGCGTCGACAAACAAACTAATCTAATACCAATTTGCATTTGATTGCGATTTTGATTTGATTTGCAAAAACGTTGGGGGCGTTACGCGTCGCAACTTTTAACAGCACGACAAAAGCACAAAAAAAAGACAAGTGAATAAAAATATGCCAAAAAGCATTGCAACTTCGAATTTGTATAACTTTCTGCGGTCTTTTGGCGCTAGTCTGTTTTATTGTGGCAGCCAGAGAAGAGACTTCAACTTCTCTCTCCAAAAGTTCTTGCCACAAAGTGCGGTTACGCAGCAGTGCCAATGGCAGATAACTAAATCAAGCAGCAGTTGCAGCTGCTACTGCTGATGCTGATGCTACTGCTACTGCTGCTGCAGCTGCATTGACTCCACATCCGCTCGCTCACTCGCATAATGGCACACTTTCCGTTTCCGTTTGCCCGACAAAATGGCGCTGGCAACTTTCGTACGACCACTCGATCAATAGGCCACCGAGAGTACAATCCCCCTAACACCCTCTTCCTCTTTCGAAGCCTGAAAAATACAATAATTTTAATTGCAAAAACAACAAACAATAGCAAACAAATTGCCAGAGTGAGACAGCAAGAGAGGGGGAGAGCGAGAGAGAAAGCAACGTCGGCATCGTTGCCCACAATATCCGCTGGCAGTTGGATTTCGGTTTTTCTGGCCATTGGCTTGTTTTAATTGCACTGGGAACTAGGCAGTAACTTTTGCAGCCCACTGTACGCTGTACGCTTTGCGGCTTGAGTTATCGCTTTAGCATTGATTTCTATTTAAGATGTGCTTAAATTTGCTAAATAATGATTTTTGTATGGCTAAAATCACTTATAGCCTATGTTTTGAAAATACTAAAATTATATTTGCTAAAAGAATTGGCAAAAAACCGGAAAAGACAAAAGTTTAAAATCGTTTTACTGACTCTATATTTGATTGCAATTATCTTTATACTTTTTTGACAGCATTAAATATCGCTGATTTGCTTCTAAGCTTAAACTATTTGATCAACAATTTATAACAAATTTTTTAAAACTGATAATGGTTTCTGATTCGGAATTTATTTAATACATGTTTAAAAAAGAAGATACATTTACATTTTTTGAACAACTTAGTTTAGTTCGCCAAGATGACAATCTATAAAAGCATACTAAATTTATAAAAATAATAATATATCGATAAATATAACTTTTCAAAACTTATTCTGATTTTTGATTAGAATTTATTTAATTCTTGTTCAAAATAATGGGCTAAGTATCTTAAAAGAATAAATTGCATATAACATATATTATTTAAAAACATTTATGCATATTACAAAAGAACTTAGTTTAGTCAGCCAAAATAGCCATCGATAAAAGCATAGTAAATTAAATCGATAGATATAACTTTAAAAAACTGATAATGATTTTCGATTTAAAATTTATTTAGGTCATGGTCAGAATAATGGGCTACATATTATGAAATATACAATTGCATATAAGATGTAAATATATTGAAAATATTTTTGTATATTGCAAAAGAACTGAGTTTAGTCAGCAAAGATAACAATCGATAAAAAGCATAGTAAATTAAATCGATAACTATAGTATATTGAATGCTTAACTTAACGGTATATGCGGAACATATTCAATCGACAGTCCCGCTGCGCTTTGTACTTTATGAGCCCGGTCATCAACACTAAACATTTACAGCATGACATTATTTTTTTGGTTTTTTTGCTGTTGTTGTTATTTATTTATTTTTGTTGTTGGTGCCAGTCTTGTTGTGAGGCTGCTGGCCGGCAAATTTGCGGCATTGCTTTCTTGTGTCAATTATTTGGTTCTTTTTTTGCTGCTGATTTTAATTGAATCTCATATACAAAGTAGAGAAGCAAGAGCGAGTAGGGCAAACAACATACTGGCACTCTTGGCCGTATTTGTATTGTGCTCCCAAGCACACAGCAGCAGCATTAACTTGGCCCGTTGCATTGTTGGCTGATGCGGCTGCTGCTGCAGTTGCTGCTGCTGCTGCTGCTGTTTGCCGTTTGCTATCAGGCACTTTTATCGCCGGCCACATCTGCACCAAATAAAATAATTGAACGTTTTGCGATAAGCATCGGCAGTGCACAGCGTCTAAAGATGCTGCCGGCTGCTCTTAGCTGCTGCTGCTGCTCTTAGCTGCTGCTGCTGCCTGTTGACTGTGGCCTAAACGAGTCGTCGACTCTCAGCCAACATACTAGCTGGGCTCCATCTGGTGCTCGTGTACAGCAAATGTCATGTTTACAGACCGCACTCAGTCGATTTGTGTCAAAGTTGAGTTTAGTATCTATAAAATTATATAATACACTTCCTGATTTCATTCTTCGTTTTTTCTCTCGTTTCGTTTCGTTTCGTTTGCTGTGCAAAATCTAGTTCACAATGCTACCATTGGCCCCCAAGGCAGGTCCAGGCATTTGTCTTAACATGCCGCGGCATTGTTTATCCCGGCCCTATGTTGCATCTTAAGGTTTCGGTCGCGCTCTTGGCCAGCCCATTGTGCTGTAGTCTTCTTTTTGTAACCCAACTTAAAAGGCCAACAAATGCTGGCGGAAGGACGCGAAAATTGATAGGGTGCTCGGCTGTGGGGGTTTGTTTGGTCAGCTATCAAGTTGAGAACCTCAAAGGTGAATTATTAATAATATTAATAGGCGCAAACTTTTTAAAGACAATTTTTGTAAATGTTAATACAAATATTTTTTATATAGTTTAAAATATATATACAAATTTTTAAAATATATTTTAAAAACAAGAGATTTTTTTAATATATTTTAAAATATACTTCAAAATTTGATAATATAATTTTCATAACTTTTTTTCGAGTATTATAAACAGTCAAATAAGCATTGAAATAATTATTAAAATATATATAAATAATTATTGATTTTACCTAATGCCTATGATCATAAAAGACCATAATAATAATACGAAACAATTTAGATTTATCATTTATCATATATACATATTGAGTATTAAAACAGTGAAATAACTTCTAAAATAATTTCTTTAAGACAATACTAGTTATTGATTGAAAATAAGTTTGCCTATGATCATAAAGAGTATAATATTAATATAAAATATTTTAGTTTTTGTATTATACATTTTTTTATATCATAAAAATATATTTGTATGCGAAACTGAATTTAATTTTCTAAAATTATTTTTTATTTCAAATATTTTGTAAAAATATATTTTTTATGACAAATTAGTGACTGATATGCATGCTAAATATATACAATTTATATTCAATATATATTATATATTAGTATTTATATAGTATTTATAACACTCAAATTGAACCAGCAATATTCTCCGCCTGGTCAACCTAGCTGCAATGTAGCGCATTCTTTTTTTTATAGGGCGATCAACTTAAAACTGCGCTACTGCGCACTCTTTAACTTTTAAGGGAGACTAAAAAGCAGCAGCAGGAGCAGCATCAGCATCAAGTCTTAAGCCGTAAGCGATATGCCGATAATATGATTTTCAGTTAATAAATAACTGCCTAAAGAGGCGATAGCTTCATGGCGAGCTGATGCCTGATGATGCGATGGGCTTAAGTACGCGTACTTCAATACTTCAATCGGTTTACGCTTTGATTAACTGTTGTCAAGAGCAACAGTTTTTTGTTTTTTTTTTTGGGCACGAGCTGTTTGCTCTTCTTCATCCTCTTCTGATGGCTTTCTTCGATTGCCGCTGCTGCAAATTACTTATGCATTATTATAACTTTGATTTCGCTGGCCGAACCCCAATAAGAAATACACCGAAAAAACGACAACAACAATAACAACAACTAAAGCAGGGCGCACGTTCATTTATCTTGATGCATTGTTGTTGTTATTGTTGTTGTTGTCGAGGATTCCTTTTGCTGCGATTTTTCAACTGCGGCGCGTTCTGCTGTCTTCATTGTGGCGTTATCTCCCGTTTGCTGTTCTTGCTTTATTTTAACGTTTTTTGTTGTTGTAGTTGTTGTAGTTCGTTTTCTTTTTGTTCGCTTTGGACTGCATACGTCAGTCGCTGATAAGGGAAACGGCTGCGAGCTGCTACCATTTTTGCATCGACCGCTAAAATATTTCTCATGTAAAGGGCCCCGACGCTGATTTAGCGCTCGTACCTCTGACTCTGACTCTGACTCTGTGATGGCACAGGTTCCGTTGGCTGCATTTAAAATTGTAAAGAGAAGTAAATAAAAAAAAACATATACATATATGTATATATGCGGTGATCCCACTGGGCAGATTTGCACAGCTGATAACATTACGTATACGCCAAGCTGTCGTCGTATTTACCTTTTGAGGCGGCTTGTGAATTATTTTTTGACAACTCTCTGGTCATCGATTAAGCAGCTCAAGGCTTATCGGCTATCCGGCTGTCTGCCCAAATAACACACAACCGCAACAACAACAACAACATATGTATAAGGGGAGCCAATAAGTTGATGGCAAGAAATTGGGGTGATTGACCCTAAACAGCAGCTCTTAAGTAGCTCCGAAAAAAATCCAAAAAGGGGTATCCAAGATAGAGTCACTTAAAATCAACAATAAATAATCATAAATAAGTAAAATATGGGTGGATTTTGATATGTTTCTGTATAAATTGTGCTCGTTTCAATTTCCAACGAAATTCACCGAAATTATAATATATGGGATCGTCAATTTTCAAAAGAGGGGAAGGATAAAAACTACCTTGGGATCGAAAATGAGATCAGCTTTCGCAAAGTTATGGGAGTTTTACGTTTTTGATGGTTATTTCTAAGGACTTAATAGTCTAATCTTAACTTGTTTTCGATAGAAAATCAGATTTAAGTGCAGATTGATTATAGACTTAAAAAAATGATTAAAAATGCCTTGGAACCGAAAATAGGATCAGTTTTGACCAAGTTAAGGCATTTTGAAGTCTGGGAAGGGAAATTCTAGTGATTTAGAAGTAATCTCGTGGATTCTTTTTGATAGAAAATCGAAGAATCCAAAGTGATTCAAATTTAAATGCAGATCTAATAGAGAGGTCAAAACATGATCAAAACGGCCTCGGGATCGAAAATTGGATTAGTTTTCACAAACTTATGGAAGTTTTTAATGATGGAAGGGCAGTATATTATTCTAATGTTAAATACTCTTTAGATCTGTATCTAAATCAGCACAATTTTCCTTTTTTGAATGCATAACTAAAGCTTAGCATTCCAACAAATCAAACGTAGAATTTCTAATGGTTTTTTATCACGATTTTGTCAAGCGACAAACTAAAACGAAAGAACATTGCCAACTGGCTTATAGAACGCTCGCATACCAAGAGTCTCAGTTTGGTTTGCTTATTTTCTCAGTTGTCAATTGTATCTGTTCTAGATCACTATCAATTAGCAGAAGCTGCTGGCTTATTTCTTCAATTCAAATGCCAAGTCTTTGGCTCATATGCTCCCCCAGCGAGTTGGCTAACAAAAAAAGAAGAAGAAGCAGAGAAGCAGCTAATCTAAGCTGCAGTATACTATTTATTAATGCTAAAGGCTAACTGGCTGGCGGGTCTTTGGCATTCGTCTATCACGGCTGCTGCTGTTTGGCTTCGATGCTGTGCTGCTGCTGCTTTTTTTCAAATTTAATTGAAATGAATTCATTAAGGCTTTGATTTGCCTTGCAAATGGACGGACCATGATGCTCTGACTTTACCTTTGACGTCCCCAGCTGAGCTCAGAGCAAGTCAGAGCAAGTCTGACTGCAAGTCAGACTGTAAGTCAACTCCGAGCCCGGCTAATGGAGTGCACATCAAAGCGCGGCCAGTTGGAGGCAGCATTGGGCTCGACATGGCAGTCGCTTTACAATAATTTAGCTTGAATTAAATATATACGAAAATTAACTGCAACAGTCGAACAGTTGCTTGCTGCCTTGCTGCTTGCTCCAATTGCAATTCGAGTTCGAATTTCGTTGCAACTGTTGCACGTTTTGCATGTCAAGAAAATTGCTTCATTTACGTCCGCGCCGAATGTCAACCACGAACATGATAAGCCGAGACCCAAAGCGGACATAATGAGTGACTTATAGTACTATCTTTCCCTCTCTTTCCCCCCTCTCTCTCTCTCTCTCCCTCTCTCAAGCGTGTGTACGAGCATTTTTAGGCAGCTTGGCAAATCTGCCAGCAACAAAAAACAGAAGCATTTTGCCATATTTTAATTATTTCCTACGAAATGTTTTTCAAAGTTGAACAATTTGCATGCTATTTGTTACCCTATAAAACAAAGTATGCATGAAATATTTAAAATATTATCTATACTTAGAAGAGGTGTAAAATTTAAATTTTATTTTCTGTGTCGACTGTAAATAACTAATAAAATATAAAAAAATAAATATATGCATTAGTCTTTTATATATTACTTTTTATAATTTTGTATATAAACAGATGTTTGGAAATTATTTTATGAATTGACAGAAAATTATTTTAATAAATTTAAATAAATAATTCAATAGCATTGTCTACAGATATTTGAGATTTATTGAATGCACAGCAAATGGCTTTAATATATTTAAGTCCTGTTAATATTATAAAATTTTTAAGTAATTAAATTTAAATGAAAACAATTCGAAGTATAAATAATATTTAAAATATTTAAATTAAATATATAAAATTAAAATAATGTTAATAATGTGAACTACGAACATTGTGACTCGTATTATAAAAACTATTAAAATATATATTCAATATAGCAAATTTTCTGTTTTATTATTTGCTAAAATATATTAGTCTACTTTTTCTAGTCCAGAAATATATTCAAAAACTTAAAAACAAATTCAGAGTCCTTTTTTTAATAAAGTATATAATGCATTTTAGTTGGCTTACATTCATTTGCTATAATTGAAAATAGGTAAATTGTATATTTCATTAAATTATAAATTCCAAATATTAAATCCATTTTCATTTTGGCAACTGTCAAAAGACAAATTAAAAAAATAAATAAATTATCAGACAACAACTTCGCTTTAAACTGGCTACATATGTTTCCAAAGCCGCACTTTGAGCGTGTTAAACAACCCTTTTAAGCCAAAAAGTGTTCTAGGCACTTGGCCACATAAAGTTTTCAATTTTCTTGCAACAACAAAGCGGGTCAACTGTGGAGCTATGGCTACGTGACTGGGCCAACAAAAAAAACATAAAGAAGCAAAAGTTTTGGGACAAGTCCCGCTCGAGCGGCAAATTAAAATTGTTCAAAGTGCTGCTATGACCCAGTCCAATGTTTGCCCGGCTCTTAGGAGCATTATGAGCTAATGGCACGTGCTTATCGAGCATATCAGCAGCAGCTCAAGCATTTTGTCACCATTGAGTGCGTTTCGTCTCCGATGGGGCGACGATAAGTGTGCTACGAAAAAAATGAGTAGAGCAAAGAATTATTAAATAATTGAATTTTAGCGCAGGCAAAGAGAATGAGTTTTATGTATATATTTGCTGTGGGCTAAATGCTTGGGTCAATACATTCAAATTCGTTAGCCGCATAGCAATTATGCAATTGTTTGTGCTGGCAAATAAAATGAAGCCAAGTGTATCCGTTTGGATGCAAATACTTTCAGCAAGCAGGAAGACGGGGCCAACAACAACAAAAAACCAAAGGCACCACCAGTCGAAAAACTCCAAATCGATATGCAAATAAAATGGAATGAGGCGTACACACAAATCGAGCAAAACGAGCTGCAGCCTGCTAACAAAAAAACAAAAACAACAAAACCAAAACGGTGAGATGCCACGCCCCCTCAAAGCCCTGCACAGCAAGCAGTGGCAATCGAAAAGCCGTTTTGACCAAATTCGTCGCTGGATCTGGTGGTACCTGAGAAGACGGCTATTACACCACAGCCACAAGAGTGGTAGCATTTTGCTTTGGTGGTCCCCAACTCCTGGCCATGGCTTTTGCTGGCTTTTTGCTATTGCTATACCAATTGTGCATGCAATTTATTTTTAAAGAAATAATTGCTCTGCCGTTTGCTCTACCAGCGATTATGCAAATATTAGTATTTGTTGTTGTTGTTGTTGCTCTTGCCGTTTGTCGTACTCCATTGCTAACCAAATAACTTGGCATAATAATACTACTCGTAAAGAACGGCAAGTGAAAGAGTTTGAGTTTGCATAACCATCCAATTTGAATATGCCACACACAAAGCCAAATCCTTTTGCACAAATTTCACATAAATCAATAAAATCGCATACTACATATTAATACCAATTACATATCTCTCAATTCGAGAATTCATTTTGCCGACTGCCTGAAAGTATGTGGCGATTAATTATTAAGCAGACAGCAAAAGGTGTTTAGGCAATAAATTGAAATATTGTTTAGCAGTCTAGACTTTACTATTAATAGAATAGCTAAAAAGGTGATTGTTTTGCTTTGGGTTCTTTTATTCTTCTTTGTGCGACATTCTTAAACGTTTTGCTGGCTTTGCTTCAGAATGCCTTATTCTAGGAGACTCTGAGATATAAATGATTGCAAATGAAAATAGCAAAACTTGCTTCATAAGTTGTACTTCTTGTTTCTGCTTTATGCGATATCCTTCAACGTTTTACTGGCTATAGTTTAATATTGGAATGAGCTCTACTGGTAGTTGAATGTGGAAAACAGGTACAGACCTAAAAATATGTTTTTCTTACAAAGATAGAGTTATTATTAAAAAATAATTTAAATTCATATTTACTTATTAATTTATTTACGAACTTTCTTGCAGACAATTCGTTTTTTAATGCAAACTAAGTTGTCAGAAATGTTTATAACTTATAATAAAAAATAATTGCTCTAGGAAAGCAATATCCAAGGTGTGAAATTATAATATAAGCGCTACTAAAATATAATTTTAATTGAAAGCTTAATTACATTAAGTTCCGTTTATAATCCTTTACAGTTAGTTAATTAATTTTTACAAATTCAGCTGCCTTTTGCCAATTGCATGCTTCAACTAACAACACACACACACACACAACTTACAACACGTCAAATTCCAAGCCCTGAGTTCAACTCGTAACTTTCTGAGGGCAGATAAAAAAAGCTCCTTTTTTTGGCTCCTTTTTGGTTAATGAAAGTGGCAGTAAATGAAATTGGCATCACGTTATTATTCTTTTGCTGCTTTGTTGCTGGTGTTTTTTCTTTTTGGTTTTTTTTTGACAGACATGTGGGCCTCGCCAAAGTTTATCTTATAAAACAACAACAAGCACTTAAGTGTTATATGCCACCGTATTACAACTGAGAACTGAGAGCCCGAGAACCTGAGAGTCGCGGTCAGAACGTACCCGAAATGCAACGTAGCATAAATGAAGAAAGCTGATAAGAAAAAAGGTAACAAAAAAACACAAAAAAAGAAGAAGATTGCTGCCCGCATAAAAGACGTTCGCTTGAAGGAAGAAGAACAGCAGAAAGTAATAATAAAATAAAACCGAAATTGAATGTTGCGATTCGGTTTTGGGTCCAGGTGACAAGCAATTCCATACAGGTGCCACAGGGCCAGGTTAACGGTATGTGTGTGTGTGTGTGTGTTAGCCAACATATTAGCAATTGCCCTTAGCGCTATAAAACACAAGCCCAAACATTTTGACATGGGTTATAGTGGTCGTGTCTCTCAGAGAGGTGAAAATGTACAATCCCAACGGATAACCCTTTCTGTGCCTGGGTGTTGCACCCATGTCAATGCACTGACAACTGGCGTTAACCAAGCTGGAAAGAAAGTCGAGGCAACAGTCAGAAATCATAACGTATCATATCATATCGGAGCCGGCTGGCTACATACCAACATTTTAATGAGTTGCATTTGCCCAATATTGTATTTCCGTTCATTATTTTTGCGCTTGGCTTTCTTATCGCGTTGCATGAAGGGGTTGGCATAACTTATCAAAAGTTTGCCTCACTGTCTGTCAGAGTGTTTATGATATGTTTGCCCTCAACTTTGAAAGTGCCAAAAGATATGAAATGCTGTCGCTCTCGCCTCTTTCGCGCTGCCAATTAGCAGCTGCAGCAGGCCATTGGCATGCAAATATTTATAAGGCTTGAGCCGGCGACTTGAGCGACTTCAAGTGGATATGCAGCTACTTCCGTCACACAATAAATTTATAACTCTAGCTGGGCAGCTCTAGTTGACAGAGAGAGAGAGAAAGAGTCTGCATGACTAGCAGATGCCCTGTGCTTGTAAGTAAGACTATTAAAGAATACTTATTATTATACAGTGCAAAGGGAATTTCCAATTTCTTGGGTGGGCATTTTCACTTCGACCATATTTTTCTACTATTAACAACACAATTTTTCGTGCCGTGGACTAAGCCAACTTTTGCCTGGAGGTTAACAACATTTTTATTATTAATTGTAAAAAGAACCTCTCTTAGCCGGACGCGAATCTCGTAAATTGTGTCTTGTATCAATTTCTATGAGGTTCGTGTCCCGGCTAAAAGAGGGATGTTTTCAAAATTCATCAAAAAATAAGTTCCCGGACAACACTTTTTACTTTATTCAGTATACACATAAAAGCTTTTTACGTATTCAAACGTTTTGTTCATTTACAGAGTAGATCTCACTAACATGACTATTCATTAGTCTTAAATAAATAAAAATAAACAATAAATCAGGCAACCTCTAATAAGCGGACACCCCTCGACTGTTGTTGTCCGCCCAAGAGAGTTTTCACTTTACAATTGACAGCAACTATATTACTTATCATATCTCAGAAGAAGTCACTCGTTTCAAACATAAACTTAACATGGTTTACCTACCCTTTAGCCATTACTAACAGGGTATACCAAATCATACACACTCTGGTATCTGGTGTAGCGCGTGTTTGTGTGTCAGGGCGACATGCGACATTATAATGCCACATTATGTTGCCAGTGCGTGAAAGAACCGTACATCAGCGCATCGCATCCATAAATCAAAAATCCACAAAAACACATGCGACGTTGTCTATGCGCTGCTGCTGCTGCTGCGTGTGTGCAGCTTGTTTGTATCTGCAGCGAGTATTCGCAAAATTATTACACTTGACATGATTGAATATACCGCGGAGTACGAGACAACACACACACACACTTGTGTGTGTGTGCACATACCAGTTGGGACATGTGCTGGACATCGTCTCGCTGCTGAACATCGTTCTTTATTTTTCTGCTCTTTTTTTGTTTCTTTGCTCTGTCCCAGTGGGCAAATCCCGTTTCTCTGGCTTGTGGTGCAGAGTCAGTTGACATGGCGCATAAATGTAAGTGGCCACAATGTTGTTTAGTACACGGTTTGTAATTTTTCAATTAAAATGCTATAGGAATCAGTTCTGTTTTCCTTTTTTTTTTGTGGTTATGAGTTGTTGCTGGTAGAAAGAACGATGCTCGCATTGGGAATGGTCATCGATAACTCATTAGAACTTGTTGAAACTACTGAGTTCGTTTGGTTAGCAAAGGTACTAGGCCTAAAGGCAAGTCAGTTCTTAATTACAGCTAGGAAAAGGGATATCTAGTATAGACTATACATTTTGCTAGCCTGACTTGCAATTCATTCAACATTCAACATATATCGATTTTGATTGCCTGAACAAAGAATCGATAACGCATGGTTAACATTTTCATTATATTGCCTACCATTTGATATATTTAGTAATATTATACATACACTTTAGTTGCATGAATCAAGCTGCTGTTTACTTTAGATACTTTGCGATCAGTTAAGATAATGGCATTACCTTGCTTACAATCGATAGCTCATCTCTGAAATACTCGATACTTTTACGAACTGTTTCGATACTTTGCTAGCCAGTCACCAGTATGGCAGTTTAGGATCCATAGCTTTTCACTGAAATACTCCAGTTTGTTCGAAAAAACAATCGAACTTCTTTAACTCGAAGTTCTCCATAAAAGTAGTTCGACACTAAATGTATAACTTTGTAAAGTATGTCAAAATGTGCTTATAGATATTCATCAACACACAACACAACACCACACAGCACACCTGTACACACTGCAATATTCCCACCAAATTGGTCAAAATTGTGCAGTACTTTGGTGAGCTCCTGAATAAATACGACTTTTAAATGCATATATTAATGTGTGTACTCTTAGCCGTTAGCCATGTGTCTGGAGACCACCTCGACCAACAGCAAGCAGCTGGCGCTGATCAACCAAGGCTACAAGGTCCTGGCCGAATACCACATGATCGAGCAGATGCAACTGAAGGGCATCTATGCGATACCCAGCTATTCCAGTGGCTTGCTTTGGTTCGGTGTGATCTTCATACACAGCGGCCTGTATGCAGAGAGCGTGTTCCGCTTTTCCATCTTGCTGCCGGATCTGTTTCCCAACGAGTCTATCCTGCCCACGGTCATCTTTCAGAAGGACATCTTCCATCCGCACATCTGCCCCATCTCGCACAGTCTGGACCTGACGCCGCTGTTCAAGGAGTGGGACAAGGAACAGCATCACATCTGGCATCTGCTCAAGTACATTCAGGCCGTCTTTGCCGATCCGGAGGGCAGTGTCTGCAATGCCCAGAATGGCGATCCGATTCCACTAGCTGATGTCAACAACATGGAGGCTATGCGTCTGCTTGCAAATAGTCGCGTGGACTATGCACAGCGGGCCAGAGTCAATATTTTGTGGAGCTGCAAGCATATGTTTGATAAACCGCCCATTAAGGATCCCCACTACATTGTCTTTGAGCGCTATTGTCCCGAGAAGCATCAGGAAATGATGAAGGGACTCAAGAGTCGCAGCTGGTATGAGCTGGCGGCTCAGAAATCACCGCGATCTGTGTGTGTTGCCCGTATTGAGTCCGACCGACAGTTGCGCGAGGACGAAGCGTCCAATTTTGCCGGGCAGCAGCCTGAATTAGCGGAGCAAACTCTCGACTAGCACAAATTTGTATATATATATATATATATTGAAATAATGAAATGTAATGACATGCAAACAGGGTATGCTCTAGTCGAGACAAGCACGCTGGCCGCAGTTTAGTACATGCATGTTTTATTGTTGTGTAATGTACCAAAATTCACATTCTGATTTAAATTGCGAGTTGTCAATAAGAATATTTGAAAAAAACCAACTGACGATTTCCTATTAGCAAGTTATCGATACACATTGAATGTTATCGCAGGTTAGCAGAGCGCATAACAGAACAGGACCCAATTAGCGTAACATTTAACAGGACGCACTTGTTGAATGCAACTTTGCCACTGTTAGAACTAGTTTCGCGCGTTTTTCGGTGTGTTACGCATGCAATTGCAAAAAAGTGGCTAATTAGCGGCCAATTAACTAATCAAAGTCTAATTAGTGTATATTTTTTGTGTGTGCAGTTAACGGTACTCGATTATATGTACGTGTGTGCAACTCTCGCAATAATCGGTAAGTTATAAGCATTTGAATTTATCTATGAATTTATTTATATACTTGCATACGCATTTACGCAATTTGTTGGTTTAACAGTTGCTTTTGGCATATTGATAAATACTTATATTACATTTTCATATGTTTTGGCGTTGTTTTATTAATTGCATTGCATTCAACACGTGTTTGTTGTTGCTTTGTCCAAAGGAGAGAGCCGCTAGTGGAAAGTTTTAGAATACATACATACATACATTCATGCATGCATGTTTGTATGTATGTGCGAGGCATTTCTGTGTTTGCATGCATGCATGTATGTGTGTGTGTGCGAAGGATTTTTACTGTTGCTGAAATAACTGTTGTTTCAGATTGCTCTTTAGCCCAGCCGTTTCGCAATTACAAATATACATGCATGTGTTTGAATGTATGTGTGTATGTAGTATGATGCTAATAAGACAACAATTTGAAGATTCTTGTATGCAAATCACCTTTGAAGACTTTAAACTCACATAACTTGGCCAAAACTAAACCGATTTTAAAGGTGATTGACATTTTGTTCATGGATTTTCCTCTTAATTTATGCTACATTTAAGCTTTACAGCATTTTAAACATTTTTACTTTTTACAGATTATTGCAATTATTTTTCCAAATTTTGTATAGAGAAATTTTATTTTCTAGCGAAAACCGATCTATCGATCTAAAAGCATGACACCAAAAGTGATTATAGTAATTGTAAAGTGCTTTTTGAGACTTGAAATTCCATTTGAAGACATTCTTTAGTAAAACTGAATAGATTTTCTAACCAAATATAATTTTGCTCATGTGCTCTACTCTACATTTATTCTGCATTTAAATTTTGTATACATTTTTGATCATTTGAATGTTGTTGATTTGTTATTCGAAGAAAACCATTAGCAGTTTGCTTGACTGCTGCCAGTGCATTAATGTTGTTAATAATACCATCATTCACGTGCAGTAATCAAAATAATAATTATTATGGAAGCCTCACACATTCACCGTTACAGCCTGTTGCAGCTTGTAGCCGTAGTAGTAGTAAAAGCCTGCCTCTGGGCAGCAGCAGCAGCAGCAGCAGCAGAGGCAGAATCTGTCGTCAGTTGGCGCAAAATATACAAAAGTGACAATTTGATTTATCACTGCACTTTGTGCTGCTGCTGCTGCTGCTGCAGACTCCAAAGGGGGGCACTTGCGGATTACGAGGGGGGGTGGAAAGGGGTCCTCTGTGCATTTTCTGCAGCTCGTTAGGCCGCATAGCCCCACAAAATCGTTCATGAAATTATGAATGCGAGTGCAATGTGCCATATTTTAGGCCATTTATGAGGCACGCTTTTAATTTGGCCGACAACGTCACAGTTGTGGAACTAATTGCATCGCAAACGCAACGCAATGCAATTCACAGAGCCTAAACATCCTTAACGTGGCCAAAACCATTTTTTGGTGGTCTACATTTCAATGGCCTCGACTCAATTTCACTCTCCATCGTCTGTTGGCCTGTTTGGTTAACGCTTCCTGCTGCTTGCCCAACGCCTTTTGCGTGGGCGTTTGGCAAAAGCGTTTGGCAGCAAATGCAATGCGATTATATATAACTAAAGCAAATCAATAGAAATCAACGAAGTTTTGATGCTCTGGCAAAGTTATTACCAAAGATAGTTTTATGTCGACTGTTGCTTAAACTAAATCTAATTTTGAAATGCTCAATTTAGTAAATTCTCTTAATAAGAACTCTATGTGAAATATGCACAATCTGACTACTTAGAAACTTTTATAGTAGAAAACCATAAAGACTTAAAATAAAACTAGTATTTTTTACTGTGTAGCTGCCCTAGAAACCATACGCCAAAAATGTAGTTCTTAGATGTAGCACTTGTCTACCAATTCTTTCTTATGCACTTAATATTTTAGCAATATTTTTTATAAATCAAATTAGTATAATATAAAAATTCTTTTAAATTGAGTTGACATTAAAATAATAATTTTGTTATATGTATATTATATTTACTACTAGTTCTTACATGTATAACTTGCTTATCCATTCTTTCTTATGCACCTAATATGTTGGCAATATTTTTTACAAATACTATAAATTTTATACATTAGTACTACTTTAAAATTATTTTAAATTGAGCTTTCATTAAAATAATAATTTCCAATAATTTTATATTTACTACTGGTTAATACTACTGTAATAACAAATAGTACATATTATAGCTTATTATCTCGTAGCAAGAGGTCAGTCAAAAATGTTAAATAGAAGGTTTTTAATATAAAATTTGCTGTTGAATTTACCAATAAACTCCTTAATTACATCGTTCACATGCAAGGGCATTTCTACTGCTTAAACATTTCACTAGACTCCATTTGTTTGCTATCTACTAGATCATCTAGAACTCGCAGCGCATCCGGTCAGCCCAAAATGGCATTGGGTTTGTTTCCACTTCATTTGCTGGGCGTTGCGCCAAAATGAAGACATATCGTATACAATAGTATGGCAGGCGTTAAGCAAAGAACACAAACCTAGAAACCACTAAAAACAACAACATTAACAATTAAGTTGTAATAAATTTAAGCGCTGCGTGGGTTGAACTTGGAATTGGAGCTGAATGCTCAATGCGAATTGTTTTTTCGTTGTTTCTTTTTGTTGGTCAATTAAAATGCCATAAAAATGGTTTCAAGCTGCGCCGGCGTAACACGTGACAAAGTATATAAGCACCATTGTTATATTTATTGATTATACTCTTTTCGAAGAAAATAGTATATTAAGTTTGTCCTGAAGTTTGTAACGCATAGAAGGAAGCGTCGGAGACCCCAAAAGTTACTGCCAGTATGCTAAGAATGACAATACAAATTGATCTAGCCATGTCCGTCTGTCTGTTTGTCTGTCTGTATGTATGCAAACTAGTCCCTCAGTTTTTGAGCTATCGTTATAAAACTTTGCACAGACACTTATTATTCAAGGGGACAGCACATTGGTCGGAATCGGCCGGATCGGATCACTATATCTTATAGCTGCCATACAACTCGAAGTCGGTTTTGGCCATATATTCCATGTTTTTTGATGAAACTTTGCACTGATACCTATTATTCAAAGAGACATCACATTGGTTGGAGCCGGCTGGATCGGATCACTATATCTTATAGCTGCCATACAACTCGAAGTCGGTTTTGGCTATATATATATTTTTAATCTATCGCGATGAAACTTTGCACTGATACCTATTATTCAAAGAGACATCACATTGGTTGGAGCCGGCCGGATCGGATCACTATATCTTATAGCTGCTATACAACAGGCAATGAATTAAATATTCTTAGATAAAAAAAAACAAAATGTTACTCGACAAAACGATTTTGTACAGCTTATGAAATTTCAGTGGTGCAGTTGGCAGAGTGAAAATTTCCTATAGGTTCGAAAAGAGTATAAAATCTTCGGCACGCCGAAGATAATCCTTCCACACTTGTTTTTTTCTGGTTTTTGGGGTGCCTGGTGAAATTGTGATATGCCGATATATATATATATATGTGATATATATATACATAAGATATCCCGCTGCTGCAGTTATCAACGGGCATCAAAACAATTGCCACCATCGGAGTGGGAGCGGCATTCGTATCGTTACGTTTCGTTTCACTGACAAGTTGGCTTAAGTTGGGCTTAACTAAACCGAAAAAGCAGCCAAAGACTCGACAGAGTCGTATTCAAGTTCAATTGCAGCAGGCAACAGGTAAAACGGCCTGTGGGCAGAGTGTCAGAGAGAGAGAGAGAGAGAGAGAGAGAGAGAGAGAGAGAGAGAGAGAGACAGAGAGAGATCTCTGAGATGTTTGTGAAGCTGCAGTTTCGGCTTTGGCTTTGGCTTTGGCTGTGGCTTCGATTTCCTTGGAAAACCGCTAGAGACTTGGATGGCTTGGGCTTGGACTGCTTAGCATTTGGTTGGGGCTTTTTGCAACGTCGTCGTCGTCGTCGGGGACACAGATTGGTATTTATATGCAAGTTCATGGCATCGCCGAAGCGCGCACACACATCATCATCGATTATAATCGAAATGGGATTGTAAATCAAATCGCATTTCAATGGTAGTGACTTTAAAATGGGCTTCATTATCGCCGACGTCGCTGCCAGCCAGCCAGCCAACCAGCCAGTCAGCCAATCCAGACTCGGTGCCCATTGTCGGTGGCAGTCATCGCAGTCGCAGTTAGAGTCGCAGTTGCAGTTGCAGTTGCAGTCGCAGTTGCCGTTTGCCGCCGACGTCGTCCAAGTGACATTCAATGCCATAATTTATGAGTTTATCTTTTTCGCGCCGCCAAATCGTACGCTAAATGCTGTCTGGCCGCAGACCAGGACAGCACAACTGAACACCAAACCAGACCAGACCAAACACCAGCACACACACTACACAGAGAGAAAAACAATAACAGTTTTGACATAGAACATTACATATTTCATTCATGCTATCATTCAAATGGTCTACAGCTGAAACCTAGAGTATGGAGCTTTAGTTTGCCAAAATATGTTTGTTTGATAATGAGCAATCTTTATCTTAATCTTGTTTGTATATATAGTGCACGCTCGACTAAAACCAAGACAGTTCACGTTAGCAAAAGGGCTCACCTGTTCGATTGCAAGAAATGTATAAAGTGAATACATATTAACACATTTAAATTCACTCATTTAGATTAGTCAATGTAACAAAAAACTTGTTTGCCTTATCACATTTGTTATATAATGAACAATATAAGCTATAGTTTGTTGTATTTTTATTTATTTTATATGCTTTCATAATTTAATAGAGAATTTAGTTATGCACAAGAGTTTTAGATATTTATTTAAAATGTGTAAAATAGTCAAGGTGACTTCTGCTGTAAGCAATTTATAAGCTAGGTTTCTAATACAAAAGCAATAGAAACAAGACGGTTTATGCTCACTTTGTATAAAACTTCATTATCCTTATTATTATTATTACAAAATAATTTTTCACAATATTATTTTCGACCTAGAGCATAACGAAAGTGGCAAAAACGAATAAGAAATAAATATTAAATTTAAGCTTAAATTCTGAAATCAAGAACGCTGAGCTTTATTTAATAATATATATATTTTTATATATTTATTATATATTTTTTAAAATTAATTGCTTTTAAGAATCAGACCACATTTGGTTATTAAAAATATTCCATTACATAAAGAAAAATTCTTTTATCAAAATACCCAATGTTGATTCAACTACAAAGTGATTTCTCTCAGTGCACAGCAAAGAACAGAGCAAAGCATATGCCTCGGATTCATACGTTCTGGGTTCCTTTCTGGATTTCGCATATGCAAACAACAAACGGCTAACAAAACCAAAACGTGCGCATATTTTATGGCGCTGCGAATCCCATTTGTATTGGGGCATTTTGGTATTGGTAATGGTAATGGTATTGCTATTGCTATTGCTATTGCTATTGCCAGAGCTTAAACTCTATAGCTGTAGGTTGTGTCTGTATTTGTATCTGTATCTGTAGCTGTCGCAGTCGCAGTTTGCTATTCTCGATTTCTGGCTCGATTTTCTGACTTTGCCGACGTCGATCGTTTAATGTCGGGCAATTAAAATTGGACTTCTCTCTGGTATGTGTGTGTGCTGCCTCTATTTTTTTCCTTATGAGTTATGGGCCGCACTGACAGTGCCCTGCATCTTGTCGTGTGAGGCTGGTGGGTGGGTGGTTGGTGGTTGGGTGGGTGAGGTGGTGCTTGGTGTTAGTTAAAAGCGCCTCAGCTGCAGTCAATTGTTGTCAGTGCAATTGCTGGCGAGGCGTGTGAAAGATATCAAATGAAATGTGAATACAACAGGGTAAGGGCTTTGAGAATGACTCAAAACACCAAGTTTTGAATGGGTTTTTCAATAATTGACAGGCAAATCATAAAATGTTTACATAAATTGGACTTTTTACTTATTAAGCTTATGTCAACTAAAAACAGTCGAAACTGAAAATGAAAAAAAAATGAAAATGAAAATGAAATTTAATAGTTTAATTGTTATTTGCATGTAAGAATACTTATAAACTATATAATTATCTACGTATACTAATTAAAGTAAACGAGCTACTCAGGTTTATTTAATAATTAGTTCATCAAATTATATCTTCTAGTTTAACAATTTTTTAAAGAAAAGTTTGCTGACTTGCAAATTAGATACTTGTATACAAATTTGCAAATATTTCTAGTTTGTACAGATTTTTTTTACTGAAAAAAGAATTAATTACAATTAAATTCCGCCAGGGCCCTTAAAATTTAAAGATGTTCTTAGAAAAAAGACTTAAACTAAAAAAACCTAGCATAATTGCTGGAAAATTCTGCCAGGAAGCTAAAAAGCTACAAGAATTATTGCTTTCAATTTGAAAAAAAGGAATTCCTGAGCAGTTGTTATATCTGAAAGTCATCCAGCTTATTACTTTTTCGTGTTAATTCGCCAAACATTCATTTACAAGACTATTAAGCTGCTTGTTCACATTTGTGCTTACCAAATTAACATTCAGCTGAAAGGCAACAAAATTGATTTATGTATTTCGCACATTGTAAACAGATCATATTCAACATATTTACATGCACGAAATTCTCATGAATTCCGCAGACAAATGCAAAACTTCTGTCCCTCTCTCGCGCAAAGTTTTAAGTCAATTGTGCAACAGTTTTATAGTCGATGCTCATACTTGCGTCGCATTCCAGCAGCTTCAGCTTCAGCTGCTTCAGCTGCCTCAGCTGCTTGCTGCATGCTCTGATTTAAGTTAAAAGGCGCACATTTTGCCGCAACAGCTTGCCACATTCCACACGTTCGGGGCACAAAGTGCCGACCAGTTGCTGTTGTATCATGGAGCAGAGCAGAAAGAGCCAGCCTGCGCACAAGTTGCTCACTTCTTTTCAATTTCAACGCACTTGGCCATGTAATCACAGGCCGCCTAATTCTAAACCGTTTTTCATGGCCGAAATGCGAACCGGTTGGCCAACTTTAACTAATACATCATTATGCTGGCATGTTGTATGTTGCTGTTGCTGTTGCTGTTGTTGTTGTTGCAGTTGCTATTGCAGTTGTTGCTCGTAATAATCAATTACGCGTCAGGCACGATCTTGACGCGATCCTCGCATGCCGAGGCTGCCATGGCTGGCAAAAGAGCAACACAGCACAGCTATGTATTTTTTTTGTGCCTTCTCAACTCGGTTCCAGAACTCATGCGCCAATAATAAATTACAAAACAAAACTCAAAGAACAGGTTCAATTACATTTAACAAGAGCTGCAAAACAGCTGATTTGTAGTTGCAGCAAGGGGCCAAAGGGGATGGGGGAGGGGAAAGGGGGGCGCTGTAGTGGGGTGTATTGAAATGGAGCCCAATGGCAAATTAAATAGATTTACGCTGGTAAAGTGTTGCTGATTGGGATAATCAACGCGTTTGCCGAGTTGTTCTTGTTGCTGTTTGCTGCCTGTCAAGGCATTATTACCGCCTTGCCGGGCTTATGTTGTTGTTGTAGTTGTTGTTATTGTTGTTGTTGTTGTTGTTGTTGTTGTTCTACAACTAGCTCAGATTGCGGCTGGTCCAGGCTGTTGAGTTGCGCCCGTCGTTAAATCCCAAATTCGCATTGAAATTTGCATGGCCGTTGACGTCCAGCAGCAGCAGCAACAACAACTACAAGAATGCTTGACACACTTACTCAATATATACACAGAAAAAAGAGATACAAATTTATATGTAAAACCAAAATTGTCCAAATTGTCCGAATCCCAGCTGTTTATAGTTTAAAATGAGCTCCAGTACGTTTAACATTTAACTTAATGTCATTTAATATTCAAAAGCTGCAGCTGAACTTCTCTAATTCTCTATAAGAACTTCCAGTTATTTATTTATTTATTTATTTATTTATTTACTATCGACTATTGACAGTCGACACAAAAGAATTTATATAAAATTATAAAACATTTAAATGCATATACAAAATTTACATAAAATTTAAAATATTAAATACATTAAATTAAAGATATAAAGTTGAAGTTACGTTAAGTTCGGGGGTATCAATAGCAAAATTAAATCATTGGTCCAACATTTGTTGCAAGGATTGGGGAAAACCCAGAAAAACCCAATCAAACCAAAAATCAATAAAAATTTGTTTAGTAGTTTGTTAATATTTAAAAGGAAAAAAGTATTTATTTATAGATAGTTGGACTTATCGAATACCCATAAGTAATATAAGCATATATACAAATATTCCTTCGAAAAATTGAATGAATGTGGGAACACCTTTTTTTGTTTTTAAAATATTATAATACTGTTGATAGTGAAACTTGAAAGTCGAAAATTATATTAATGTTGTAAAACAATTTTTGTTTTATAAAATATATTAATATTGTTGATAGTGAAACTTAAAAGACTGAACTAACAATCACGTTATATATAATATATAATATACATATATTATATCAAATTGAGCTATATAACATTTCAAACTATATTCACTGCCATTTGTCAGTTAAAAACTCGATTTTTGGATAGTCACAAAGTTTTATACGAACTATAAAGACAACAAGTTTTATTTATTAACTCAAACTTTTATAGAGTTTTTACTCTAAACGTTAAAGATACAATTTAAAACCAGTTACAACAATTTCGGACGTATAAAAGTTGCACTAAGAGAACTTAAACTATATTTCTTAAGAAATGATAAATTGAAACCCTAAACGTTTTGAATCACTTTTAATATCAAAATAGTATTTCTTACTGTGTATATTATACAGATATAAACATGTGTGTGTGCGTTGTTGTGCTCTTGCATAGCTGCATTTCCGGTGTTGCTGCGCTACGCATCCGGTTTTAATAAAATTGCTGCCACCGCCGCCGCTGCTCAAGTGTTGCTGCTGCTGCTGCTGCTGCAACAACAGCAACAAAAGCAGCAACAGCAACATGTTGCAGCTAACGTTAAAGCTTGCTACGTTCCGTTGTAGTCGTAGTAGTAGTAGTAGCTGGCTGCCATGTTAGCCATGTTGATATCACCCGCAGCGTAAATCTTGTGGATTAATCCAATTTAACACTTTATGCTGCACTGCGCTTTGCTCATGTTGCGGGCGGGCAGTCGCAACCAGCAGCAACTAGCCATAGCAATATGGCCGTAATGCTTGGCCAGCTACACTCGCTGGCTGGCTGCTACACTGCAAAAAGTTAATCCAGCTTAAGCAATTTGTTGACTTTTATTGAAATCAGACAGCAATTTGGTTTTATATTTATGGCAAATGTGCCAAATATGCATTAAAAGTGAAAAGATGCACAAAATCAGTTTTATTTATGGAGAAATTGTATAAAAAAATGTCCTTGGTAAAAGCAGAAAACATAAAATAAATAAAACACAATTTGCATTCGTTTTAATATAAAGATGAATAATATTTGCAGATTGTTTAATTTTTTGAAAATATATTTAAGACTTATTCTCAGCTTTTATTACTTAACTCAAATATTGATAATCCACTTTATATATTTTTGTCATTCACTATTATTTTTAATATTTTCAAGAAACCCAACACTTGATAATCGTTTAATTTATAACAATTTTGTTTGGCTTGTCATTCGTTAAAATAAATTCAAATAGTATTAAGTCCTTTTTCAGCTGTTGTTGTTAGTTTTTCTTACTTCTTTGCTCCAAAAACTTGTGCCACATCATAAATTGTAGTTTTATTCATATTGCTTCTTACTTCCACTATAAACTTAAAATGTTCTTTAAATATATCAAGTATTACCAAGCGTAATATCAATCTCTTTTTCCTTTTCTCTCTCAATTATTTCTTCCCCTGCAGCTTTTGCAGTTTTCGCTAGCAGCTATCTGCTCGACATTCAATAACGCATTGCGTATACGCCGCATATTCCCACAACGCTCATCGGATTTTCGTTTCTCGGAGTCTCAGTTTCGTTCTCGCTTTGGGCCCTTGGCACATTTCGCTCAGTGCAAACTGGCGGGCGACCTTTTCAGTCACAGTCACTTTGCGACTCTGTTAGTTGGCTACCTTTGGCCGACACAAATCCCGGGTTAGCTGTCCCCTCCCCCATCGCCCATCCTCCTGCTGACTCCCTGTCGCTCTCTCATTTTTAAGCCAGCCCACTTAGCCAGCCAAGTTTTTCCACCTCTAAAGTTTTTTCGCTTTTCGCTTTTCATTTTCGTTGTTCTTTTTACGTTTTGGAGTGCGCAGAAAATTTAATACGCTTGTGGTCACATGTGTTGCGCGCTTTTTACATATTTTTAAAAATAGCAAAGACAGCAGCAGCAACAGCAACGTTTTTCCCCCTCTAGAACCCCCTCGGACTAACTGGTGTCTGTTTCTATCTCATACTGTCGCTCTTTGTTGCGCTTTTCTCTTGTGTTTTGCGCTGGGTTCCGGCCAAAAGCGCGAATTTAATTAAAATATGCAAATCGCTTTGTGGCATTTTGATCAAGTGTTGAGAGTCCGCTTTGCAGTCACTGGCAAGTTCACGTGGTCTCTGCGCTCTCTAGCTCTAGGTTAAACCACACACACAGAGTACTCCAGTACTTGCTTGTTACTGACACTACTTTGTTCTTTTTTATGCTCCTTCTACATTTTCTTTTTTTTTGATACCCTGAAGTTTTGAGTGGGGAACTGAAACATGGCGCCCGAGCAGTGACTGAATTGCAACCTAAGGATAGATACTTATTTATTATTAATATTACCCTTTGCTATCTAATTCTTGGCATAGGGTATGTCGCTGTCGTTTCTATCTTATTTGCACTACTTCGTTTTCCAATTTTTTTTTAGTTTTTGTCTTTTTGGCAACTTTTGGCGATAAAAAGGGAGCGATAAAAACGTAACCAGTTGAGTTTTGCCCCCTTTGCCTGTATTTTGCGTTCGTTCTACTTATTGAGCATGGGGTTGCTTGAAACAAAAAAAGAAAAAACCAAATCGCAGCTGGATCCGCCGCGAAAAAGCCAAAAACTCATTCATACCCTTCAGAAGGTGTGATTTTTATTTGGCTCGCGAAACGCCGTGCAAATTAAATTTATTGCACATTTTATTTCCTTTGATGTTCGTTTGTTAACAAAATTGTTGGGGGATTAAGGTAACGGGCGCGGATTAGCCATGGCATTAACCAACAACAGGCAACATCGTGATATGGCGTAACTCTTGCACTTCATCACTTTGCTTCGACTTGGAGTCGGAGTCGGTGTCGGAGTTGGAGTTGGAAGTTGTAGTTGGGAGTTCTTAATGTTCTTAATGTTGGTTGCTTGGCGCGCTGCTTCAATGTTTCATTTGCATTTTTATGGCAAATGTCTGGGGCGAGTGCAACAAAGTCGCGCAAATGCGATTAAGTCATTCGGTTGTCTTCCTTCTAGCTATTTTATTTAGTTCTTCTTTTTTGTCTGCCTTTTTTTTGGTGGGTGCTTGTTGGAGAGCGCTCATTGTCATTGCCGTTGCTGTTGCTTTGTACACTTTTAATTTGGTCTAATTAAGATAGGAGTATGCAAGCGCTGAATAAAACTAAAAATTGCTCACATTTAAATTAAGCGACTAAAAAAGATATACATTTACATACTTTAATGGAATGAAACTTGGCTGCGAGTTGATATTAGACTCTGTGGCATAGAAGCAATGGGGTTGCAAGACTTTTGAGGATGCCCTTACTGTATTATTTTGATAGGTATTTATTATGAATTAATTGGTATTTGGAATGGAACAGAATTTAAGATTTGTAGAGCTGCAAAATATGACAAAAAGCTGTAAGCTTTAGTTAAAATGTGGAAAGTTGTAGTTTTTAAACTTAAAAGTCTTCCTTGGTCCTCTTGGTTATGTATATTTCCTTGTTTAAGTATATTTGGAACAGTGGAATGAAACACACAGTTTAAGTTTCTAGGACGATTACATTTAGTTTAGAATAAAAACTGGATCACACATCTAAAGATGTACCTATTTGATTGTATTGCTTGGTAGGAACATTGGGATGAAACATTCATTGTTAGCTTATTATGAGGATGATTATGATGATAACATTAAGCTTTGAATAGAAACTGGAGCATACAGCTAAATCTATACCCTTTTTTATTTTTCTGCTCGGTGGGAACGTTGAAATTAAACACAAATTGTTAACTGAGGATGATTACAACTTTAAGTACTCAATTTTTCTGCTAGGTAGGAACGTTGGAATGGAACATGAATTGTTAGCTTTGTTAGCTGATACAAACAAATTGGCAGCTCTCTCAAAGCTTTAATTTGAATATATAATGCGGTATAGTTCTGTATTTATGCTTGTTTTCTGCTTCCCTCTTGCACCTATTATCTAAAAATCTTTCCCAACTTTTTGCTACAACTAACAGAACCACAAAAAACATATGCCCCACATTGTGTGTGTTTCTCTTATTGCCCTAACACATATCATATGCTTAAAGGAGTACCCTTGTTTCTGCTCATATCATCCCCGGCTTAGCTTTTACCTGCGCTTCTACCTGCTTCTTTTTCTGTGTGCAGCGTGTGGCGCTGAGCCTTTTGCAATCCACTTCATCATACTCAAAGCCGCCATTTCACCTGTGTGCAACTGTGGCAATGACTTGGCCAACTGCTTACTCTGTGACAATGTGAGCCAAGTTTGGAGAGAGAAAAAAACGTAAAATAGACTACATTTGCTGTTGCCAAACCAGCAGCTAGCAGCTGTTGTCTGCCTAAATGGAAGACGTACCAAAATGGCAGCAAATTTTCCTTTACAGCGCTGTTTAAATTTTCATTTTCATTTGGGGGTTTTTTTCGTTTCGTTTCTGTTTGTTATTTGCACACGGTAAATGCTACCAGGATATTTTGCATTGGTAATTTGGCGTCATTCTCAGATAGTTGGCACTACGTGTTGTGCTCTGGTACTGCTACCTGCCTAGGGGCTGGGGGCTAGGGGCTTGGTTAAAATACACACAGTAAAAGAAACAGGAGTCTAGTTGACCCAGTTAGTGTGTGTTGTGCGCTGAGTCGATATTGAGCAACAAAGCTGCGGTACAAACAACACACACATACATACATAGAAAACTTGCCATACAAACAGAAATATCCTTGCAAACTTAAGCCAGAGCCTGTCCGCAGCACGTTTACACAGCACACACACACACACAGGACATGTTGTCGACAGCCGGCGTTCCCGCATATCCTTGAGAGCATCAAAATCGACTCGACTTGTTTTGGCTCGACTTAACCAACGACATTTCCACAGAGCCCCCAGCTCCAAACCTCCTTTTTGGACTTTGTTGTAAAGCCAGCCTTCCAGCTACTGTCAGCTGCCAATAGCTGAGTCTGAGTCTGAGTCTAAAACTTGCCACCAATCAACCACCTCCCCAAAACTCTGTACTCCCTACCTCACCCAATTCAATGTTGCTAAGGCTTCTAATCAATTTTTGAACTGGTAAATTTCTTGCGTCCATTTTTTTGCTCTCATTGCTGTCGACTTTATTGTGGTTTTTACCCATTTTTGTTTTCTCTATTGTTTTGTTTTTTTCAATTTGAAAATACCTGCACTTATAGACTTTCTGCTGGCCTTTCTTTTCTACTTTGGCAGTTGTCATGTCCAAAAACGTTTAACATGACTACGTTTATTTGCCCACAGTTCAGTTCAATTCAATTCAGTTCAGTTCAGCTTCTGACAAAACGCACTTTGTAAAATCGAAAATCCTTTTAATTGAAACGCAACTCAGTTTTTGTTGAGGACGAGGACGAGGACGAACACATGTTTAAATATTTGTACACATTTTTGCTTCAATTTAAATTCCCTGTTTACGAGTGCTGCCAAAAACGTAATGGGAATGGATAATGGGTGTGTGCTTGTGTGTGTGTGTGTGTGTGTGTGTTGTGTGTGTGGTCAGTGACGTAAGTGCTGTGTGGTGCACCTCAAAAGTTTTTGGAGCCGTCTGTTTAGCTAAGGGCCCCCAATTTTGGTTTGATTGAGTGTCACGAATTTGGGGGGCTTGGCTTGGGCCTTTTATTTCCTTTTTTCGTTTTTTGCCAATTGCACGAAATGTGCCTCTCTATGCAATTCTCAAAAAGATGAAGCGATAAGTGGAATTTAATTAAGGTTTATTTTGAGAGAAATTGCATTTGCCTTACTGTTGAATGAGTCAAACGAAGGAAATAACTAGTTACATGTTAAATTGGAATATTTTATGCAAGTTTATGTTATTTAAAAAATCATTTAAATATAAAACAGACATATCTGTTAGTTACACAAATGCCAAATAACAGATCCTATATCTAAAAGTGCTTTTAAAATAAAAACATTTAGTCTTTAAGTGCATGCTCAATCGAAGCAATTGAATTAGCTCGGAAAAAAGCATGTAACATAATAAAATCTGACATTTTGGTGACAATTTGGAATATTTGATTTTATTATGTGATATCCATAGTATGCAATTTGTACTCTCAAAATTAACTTCACAAAATTCGTATTTTTTTTTGGGCCATAAATTGTTTTGTGCAATTATTTGTGCACACGCAAAATCGAAAAATGCTTGTGCAAATATTATAAATTACCAACATCAACAATTTATAATGAATAATTCAGCATTTGTGGCCAGGGCATGAATGTTGATTGCATGTGGCTGCAATTTCTGCCGAAAAATGCCAGATAGATAGAGAGAGAGACAGAGAAAGAGAAAGAGAGGGAGAAAGTGAGACAGAGCAGCTCTGTGGGCCAGGTTTTGGGGTTAAAAATCAATTAAAGTTTTAGATGCAAACAAAAACGCAAAAACCACAAACGCACAAAACGCACAGCATGCCCGGCTGCTGGCAAGTATTTGTGAAAAGTAATAAAAATGTTCTGATTTAATTTTACCGAATTTGATAACAGTAGGCCAAGTTTGACCCAGTTTGCAAAGTAGAAACCGCCAGCAGGCGGCCTCAAATCAATTTAACCATAAAAGTAAATAGGCAAACGCATAACTGCAAGTACTTCACAACAAATTCTGTATATATATTGGCCAGATTTTTGCTGATAAACCACAATACACAGTAATTAATTAAGGTAAAATTTAGCAAATCAAATCAAAGTGCAACTGCTAGATGCTAGATGTTGGGGGGTCGATTTATGCACTCTTGTACATACATATTTCTTTTTGTTAATTACAGTAAAATGTTGTCAGTGGATGAGAATAGAAAAGACAGGATTTAGAGAGACAGTCGGGCAGTTGGAGAGCTTTATATATACACTTGCTAAGGGTATTAAGATTTTGTTGTGCATTCAGAAATACATTTTTGAATTGATACAAAAAATATAGAAAATTTCATTGATCTTAATACAGTGTTTTGAAAAGTTTCTTGACTAAATTCATCAACTAAAGCTTTTTCTTATGCTCTAATAAATTTTTGTAATTTAGTTATACAAACAAAATTTATATTAAGTATTTTATTGTGCATATTTTTTTTTGAGAACAAATAATCTTAAGAATTTTCAGCAGGCGAGTTGATATAGAAAATTCATTATTTTTAAAGATTTGTTGACTTAATTTATCAGCTATACGTTTTATTATGCTCTTATCCAATTTTGTACGTTAGTTATGCATACATTATTTATAATGAATATATTAAAATTTATATTTTCGAGAGCAAATAATTTTAAGAACTTTCAACAGTCGAGTTGATAGAAAACAGTGCGTTTAAAAACTGACATATGTATAAAAAAACATTCGTATTTTTTAAGATATCTTGACTAAATTGATCATCTATAAGCCTTATTATGCTCTTACCAAATTTTAAGCGTTACATACTTAACAATAAGTATTTAAATAAATATTTTTTTAAATAAAGTAAATATTGCATAAAGCAAACGATTTGAGTCATTAGAGTATTTTATATGTATCCAACACCCGCAAGGGTATTTAATCTTCTCCACATCGTCAATAACTGTTCTTTCTAGAATGTAGTTTTTTTTTCTTCTATTTCTCATTGAGCTAAAAATCAATTTGCTGTTACATAAACATGCATCAATGTCGCCGCAGTGCGCTGACAGCCAAGCAGGAATGCTCAATGCTCTTTGCTCAATGTCCAATGCTCATTTCTGGTAAGATAAGAACGCTGTAGATTTGAAGCACAGATTTTTGTTGTCTTTGCCAACAAGCTACAACAACAGCTACAAGCGCCAATTAGAAGTCGCCGGCTCCATCCACCACAGCCAGCCAAACAAAAATATATTTCACTCATTTTCGTTTTGTTGGGAAGGCTCTGTTCGGATGTTGTTGTTGTTGTTGTTGGCCAGAGTTGCCTGTGTTCCCGGTTCTCGGTTCTCTGTGCTCGGTTCTCTGTTCTCTGATTACAGTCAGCGACATTGAGAATATCAGACTGAGACAACTCGAAGAGGGGAAGCGCTGAATTCGTTGCCTGACACGCTGTTGCCTTACAAGATCATAGATAATAATATTAAATTGGTTAAATGCCGTCTTGGATTACCCAAAGCGCAGACAGCTAAACGCTGTCTCCAATTCTCCAATAATTTAACGACCACCCTGAGTGCATTTATATTTTTTTTTTGGTTTTTTGTTTCCTCTTAAACGCTTATCTAACATTATTGATATTATATTTTTCTGTTTTTTTTTCGAATTTTTTTGTAATTAATACAGATAAGGTTCAAGCACAATTTCCAGCGATTAAATAATTGATTTCGTTGCTCGGTTTTGACATTATTGAATTACCTGAAGACATTTGATTAATTTGCATACGACAACAAATTCGTGATCTAAATTATTTCGTTCTCTGTCTGTTTGTTTGTGGTTCTGCAGCTCTGAAGTTCTGAAGTTCTCTTTCAGGCCTTTTATGGCCAATTGTTAAATGTTTGTTCACTGTTCTTGGCCGTGATTGAAGTAAAAGGGCCCTAATGAGCCGCTATAATTCAATGCCAGGCCAAATTTGAATGCCGTCGCCGCCGCTGCAAATAGAAAATTGTGAAAATTTTCGTTTGAGCTAGAAGAAAATTTCACCCAGCAAATCGGTAAACAATGGGGTCTGTGATTTTTTTTTATTATTATTATTTTTGTTTTATTGGTTTTGTTTTTGTGTTTTTTTTGTCGAAGATCATGAACTCGGCCTGCACTCGCCTATTTTTTTGGCTTTTGTTATTGTTGTTGTTTGCTGATAATTTTGGTAGCACAAATCAATAAAGCAAAAAGGAATATTTTAATGTGGCCAAGAGAAAATTTTTATTGCAATACTTGTAACACAGAAACGTTTTGGTAGCCACAGCTTGTTGTTCATATTGTAACGGTTTTTGGAAGGTTTTCTTATGTAGCGGCATTGTTGGCTTATATTTCTACTTTGGGGGCGGGGGGTTTTTGGGAGGTAGTGCTGTGGGCGTTATGGATCTCGGGCAAAAGTGCAGTGTGGGAAATTTGGCATAGTGAATATATATATTTAGTATGTATTTAAGTATAGAATAAGATTAAATGAGGAACGAGAGAAAAGAAAGAAATGAAAAAAGGAAACTAAGAGTTTGCTCTAATTTTGATGGAATGAATATAAATACTTAAAATTTGTATCTTGTTCTGATAAATAAAAAGTTCGAATAAAAAAAATAAAATAGAATACGCTTTTGTTTATATATATTTTATCCTGCAACGTTTCTTATAAAGTTAAAATCCTTAGATTAATGTTGAATCTCAACGTTTTCATTCAGATTTGCTTTACATTTTTATACATTTTACCATAGAACTTATGAAACTATATTCAGTAAACATCAAATTGATTACATTTTTAATAAATTTATTTAAATTTTTTTATAAGATTCAACAAGTTTCAACTTAAAATTCTTTCATTACTTCTTCTAATGTATTTAAAATATTTTGCCTGCCAATTCATATTTAAATCTCATTTGCTTTTCAAGTGCATTTGCTGCTTTTCTTAAAGTGTATTGCCTTAATTCAACTTTAACTTCAAAGGTAGCCATGGCAAATATCACAGCAACAAAAAGACTATAGCTATTTTTCGTTGTTATTGTTGTTGTTGCTGTTGTTGTTGTTAGCTGTGTTACCTTTTGTGCTTTGTTTTCAAACGGGGTGCACAGTCAGCCAAAAGCTGCCAGCCAGAGTCAGAGTCGAGAGCCAGAGTCGAGAGCCAGAGCCAATACCTAATTTCATGTCATTAGTTTGTGTGATAACTGTTACCATTGAAAACGAGCCAACAGAGCAGAGCTGGCTTCTCGTAGTCAACGTTGTTGTCGTTGTCGTCATTGTTGCTGTTGTTGTTGGCCACGTTGTCTGCCACTGGGAGCCAGGAGATGCAGCAACAGCAGCAGCAGCAGCAAACGAGCCGCCTCCACCGGCGGAGAGTAGAGCTATTGAAATCATTTAAACCATTTAGACCATTTAAGCTATTTACAATTTGCCATCATCACGACATTTTCGGCTGCCGCTGGCGGCGTTGGCTTTAACGGCGCTGCCAGCGGGCCCAAAATGCAGCTAAGCAAAGCAATAGTTGCTGCAGTTGCTGCTGGTGCTGGTTGCTGCATTTGCTGCAGTTGCAACTTGGCCAAAATCAGAGCAATTCAATTGAAAACATTTGTAAAATGTCTCGCTGACTCTTTGGACTGTGTGTCCTATATGAGAAGTGCCAGGCACGACGACAAAGTTAAGAAGTCAGCAGAGAGTGAGAGCGAGAGCGATAGAGAGAGAGAGAGACGAGACGCGGCGAGTCATATGTCAAAAGGTCAATGCTGATGTTTTTGTTGTGATTTAACGTTACGGGCACAATTTGTTAGCAGGCAAAACGTTTGCAATTGCTTAAATGTCAGCTTTCCGTTTGGCCTGACATTTCTTTCAGCCAACTCCCAACGCGCAAAAAAAAGCCAGCTAATTGAGCACATTTGCATTTGCTTTTATTTCACTTCTTTGTCATATTAATTAAAATAATGACACACACAAATAAAGACTCGACCGCCATGAATCATGCAACTTGGGTTTCTGCTTTTTCTCTGTTTCTTTTCGGTTTTGTTAATTTTGATTGCATTTTGATGCATTTGCGGCAATTTGCATGCGAACCAAGTCAGCATCGATGCTGCTTTTTTTTTTTGTGGCTTGCACGCTTTTAGCTCTCGGCATTGATTGAAAGATCGATTGCTTAGACAAAACAGCCAAATGAATTTCTACCCAGTCACAGTTGTCTGCCAGCCAAGTTGCCAAGTTGCCAAGTTGCCAGCTTTGATATCAGAGTCACAGTCGCATCATTGTCTTGCCAGTTTGGCCCAAAGAGCAGCCAGCCCAAGGAGTCCAGGCCAAAGCGTACGTAGCTTGTCAAGATTCTCAATATGCAAATGTGACCAGTGGCATTGCCAACTGACTTGTCTTCCCAAACGATCCTTGCCCCACTTCTCCTCTCTCTCCCCCTCTCTCTCGCTCCTTCTCTCTCTTTATCTGTTTTGTCCTGCCTTTCTTTCTTGCGCCGTCTGTCATTTGGTTTTGATTAAATTGGCTCAAAATGTTGGCTCAAGTCAGTTGAAAGATCAGGGCTGGCAAAATATATATATTATTGTCGTTGATTTTGTAGACATTTAAAGCAATTTTATTTAATAAATATTACAACATTATTTTAAAAATATTTAAAATTAGAAAATTTCTATAAAAAGATCATGGGGTATAAATAAATTAGTTTTATATATATACAACATTTTAAATGCATAAATATTTTGATTTTGTAGACATTAAAAGTGTTCAATATTTATTGCCATTTTATGTATTAATTTGTAAATATTAGAACATTTAAAGAGACTAAATATACTACATTTCTATCAAATGATAATGTTATAGATATATATATATTTCTAAAAGTAAAGCAACATTTTAAATGCATACAAATTTGGAGTTTGCTGACATTAAAAGTGTAAAAAATATTTAGCAATTTTATTTATTATGCTTGTAAATATTATCACATTAATTTAAAGATATTAAATATACAAAAATTTGAAGTAAATGATCACATATTTATGTAAAATGATCATGAATTATATACATATATTTCTATAAGTGTTACAACATCTTAAATGCATACAAGTTTTCATATTCTGCAAACTTTCTACATAATGATTTTTAATCCAAATAATTAATTGTAATTTTCAACTCAGATAAATATCCAAAGCAAAATCATAAATCCATTTACATTTCTTTCTTTTTTATTTAGTTTAATTTCCCATTAAAAGTTTATAACTTCAGCCCTGGTCAGCTATCGTTTTGGCCTTAACTTTGATCAAATCCGAATGCAAATTATGATGAGCTCTGCTAAATTGCTGAATAATTAGTGGGGGGTGGCCCCAAATGTTGTCTTCAATATATATATGTATATATGTATATATATATTCGTATAGTAGGCCAACTAACTGTACGGCAATGTTGCAATCAGTTCTGTCTGAACTTTCAGCAGCAATTTCAACTATGCTGCTGCACTTGGCCAGGCCAACTACCAACTTCCAACTACCAAAAACATTTTTGCCAAGTCAGCTTTGGCGAGTGCGTGAAGTTTTTGGAAGTTTTACTCCGGTGCAGGTTCGGACACATACGGGCATGCCAAAAAATTATATGCAAATCTAATTAGTAAATTATTTGAAGCGTGAAATTGAAAAGCATATTTTTTCTTTTGTCACTTATTTTGGCCCTTTTTGTGTCGTTTTGTGTCGTTTTGTGCGTTTATGCAGATTGTCCAAATGCGCTCAGCTGTAAGTGGCCAGATACAGATACGAACAGATATATATATATATATACCGTATCGGATACGTTTTAAATACAATGGGTGAAAAGAAAATGCTGCGAATGGTCAACGGTTTCAACGGTTTCCGTTAATTTTCACCCAAACTAACGCATTAAATTTAAATAAAAATGCCAACTGTTATTTTTACGCTTCGAAAGCAATGTGCAAATTTTTGCCCTGCTGCAATTTCAGTTAAATTGTTTTTACACGCCAACACAAAAAGGCTATTATGACATTTGGCTATCGTTTTCAATGAGTGCAAGACTGAACATTTTCAAACTTGTATAAACTTGTATAATGTTAAGGATAGTCTTTTTTGTTCTTTTCAATTCAATCGAAGACAAAATCTCAAGAGCTTCTGTAAGACGTCTGAATAAATTTGATGCAGAGAATTTGATCTGCAATGAATATTTTCTTATAATAAATTATCATATGTAGAATTCTAGTTTTAAGTTTCTCGCATTTTATTAAAATATTAAATTTTATATATGCCAATATTTTATATAATTTAATATAATCGTAACTTGTCAAATTATGCCCAATACACCTTATGCTCTCAATTCTAGGGTATCACTAGTTCATAACAATTAAAAGCAGCGCAGTTCATGTTTTGTTCGCTGCAGCAGCAGCTGTTCAATTTTTTATTGGATTTGCCAAACAAAAAAAAAGAGGAAAGTAAAAACAATTTTAAAAAAATGTTTTCTTCCGGCTTTTCTGTGTGTGTGTGTGTTTGTGCGTGGGGCGCCATATTGAAAATGGAAATTGAAAGAGCGTCAAAAATGCTGCTTGCCAGTTGACTTTGTTGGAAAAATGTTAATTGGGCCTGTGCAGCTACTTTTGGCGAAGGTGACGAAAGCTACCGCGAAATTAAAGCAATTTTCAAATTGAATTGCATTTATGAATAACAATTGGCAAGAGGCAGTAACTGCAATTGCAGCACTGATGATCAACTGCAACTGCAGCAGCATTTTGAGTAGGCGCTGATGCTGATGCTGCTGCTGCTGCAGTTGCAGACAGTAGCCGAGTTGCACAGTTGCCAGCAAATTGGTCCATTTTGCCAAATGCGGTGGCTTCCTAGTGTGCCCGATGTGTGTGTGCTTGTGTGTGTGTGTGTGTCTGCATGTGGGTAGTGAATGCAACAGCCTAAATGGCGTTGTTGTACGCGCATCCAGCAAACAAACAACAACAATAACAACAACAGAAGCGACATCATCATCATCATCAGCATTGTCATTATCATTGTCGCCGTTGTCGCCATCGTATATCATGCGCAATTGTAGCGCGCATGTTTGCCCCAGCAGCAGCAACAACAACAACAAGGACAACAACAACAACAACAACAACAATTGCGGAGGAGATGACAACATAAACAATCCTAAATGTAATCCAACAGTATCATCAAGTCGAGCGTCGCAGCGTCGGAGCGTCAGGCCATAGACCAGACTCTTGGCACCCAAAAATATGATTGCATACAAATCAGGCGACAACGTCGTTGGCGGCGACAACAGCCCTGCACAGTGGCGCAAAAACGCTTAGAAAATTAGCTGGCAATTGGGCTGCTTAAATAGTGTAATAACACTTATATTTATAAAAATTATTTTTAAATACTTTTCAATATGAAGTTTTTACCCTCAAGACTTTTGATAAATACTTAAATTTATTTTAGAGAATTCTTAACTGCTTTTGGCCAAGCAAAATAGCTTTGGGTATTATTTATCATATCTTTGTGGTGTCTATTTGGTTGATAAGATTTGTATGAACTAGGGGTGTTTTTTAAAGTTTATTAATATATTTAAGTCAATCTTTGCCTTCTTCAAATTTGAGACTTCTCTTGCATTTTATTGATTGTTTCCGTTTTGAAACCTTGACTAACAAAATATTTAAATATATTTTAAATATGTAAAAATTAACTTTCACACTTGCGTCCCACTGTGCGTTCACCGCTTGCCAATTTCAATTCATTTCAGTTTTTACAGTTCATTTTTCTATTTTTTTTTCAATAAAATTGCCTAAAATATATAAATGCAATTTTGCCATTTTGCTTGCATTGCCCCACTGTGCGCCGGCCACTTGGCAGGCAGGCGTGCATTATGCGAAATTCAAATGCCTGACGGCATATTTCACAGCTGTCGCCCCGGCGAGCAAAACTTTTCACAGCCGCCGGCGTCATCCGCGTTGTTGCCCAATATTCCCAACGACTCAGCGCCGTCCAACACTCCAACAGCATCCTCGCAGCTCCATTCGCCATTCTCCATTTGCCGTTCTCTATTCTGGCTGCACTCCATCCTAGGCTGTTGCTGTTGCTGTTGCTGTGGCGTTGACACTCCCTTTTGGCGCTTTTGCTGCAATGAAGCATATGCAACTCAACTCGCAGCATTAGCGGCAACTGCGGCAACATTTCTCGCTTGAAAAATGCGTGCAAATCGTAAGGGTATTGCTTTTACTCATGATTCAGCTGCTGCTGCTGCTGCTGCAACTGCTGCTTCTGCTGCTGCTGCTGCTGTTGGCTTGTTGCCGTTAGCATTGATGCTGCTGCTGCTGCTGCTGTGGATGTTGTTGTTGTTGTTGTACTGCGTACAATTGGCCGCCCTGCCACGGGGCATAGGGGTATTCATTTGAGTTGTTGCGGTTTTTTGAGCTTTGCCCATAGGCAGCATTTGGCCTTTAGGGGTACATTTTGTATATTAAATTGTGTTTCTTTTAAAGTTTCATTTTGATATTTAAAGTATTTATTGAAAATATAATAAATTCATCAATAGTTGGCAAGTAATTTTTTTATATTTGTAGTCTTATTGTAAAATTTCTTATTCCAAATATAAGCAAATGATTTTTCATATTTGAAGTATTATTGTGAGGATAATCTATAGATCTTAATAACTTTTTTTATAGTTGGCAATTCATTTTTCAATCACTGTTTGATTTTATTTTTCTGCTCCCTTTTAAAGAGTTTTCTTTTTTTCTTTGTTTTTTAGTCCAAAAATAAACTGTTAACTAATTTAAAAGTGTTGCGCTAGAATAAAAGTGAATAAATAAATAAACAAATAAATACAAATAAAAAGGGAGAAGCTTAACTTTATTTTCTATATACAAATAAAGCAACAACTTATTTTTATTTTAAATTTGTTTCGTTTTGTGAGAAATAAAATATTTATATAATAATTCTATAACAATTATATTTCATTACTTTTTTCATCAAGCTTCAATGCTGAATAAAATCCAATTAAAGTTCTACGCCCCTCAAATTTAAACCAAATTGTTGTCAAATATCATTCACTAATTTTCTATAATTATTAGTGAGTGCCCCTAATGTTATCCTCTATATTTGCATACTCTCGTTCGTATATGCCACACGCAAATTGTACGCCAATTTCATAAGCATTGCCTCACGCATTTGTTGTTGTTGTTGTTGTTGTTGTTGTTACTGTTGTTGTCGTTGAATTTTGATTTAGTTACGCATGAATTTGGAATCCTACAATACAGCATGCCTATATGAGGTATGAGAGATACACTCGTGAATTTACATATACTATACACAGCTGGATGACTGAGAGGCTGACTGACTGGATGGATGCATTAATTGAAAACTGGCTGGCTGTGTCGGTAGTCAAGCGTTTATGAGCGCTATATATGTGATGTGTGATGGATCTGGAACTGGAGGCACCCGCTCATTACGTGTGCACCCTGACATGATATGCATATGATACGAGCATTTGTCGGCTCAGTGCACCAGAGACTCTGTTGCGACTTCCTCCCCTCTCCATGAGAGAAAGAGAGAGGGAGGGCGGGAGAGAGAGACAGAGGGCGTCAACACTTCATTTCAATTGTCAGGGCAGGCGACCAGCAACTGGCAACCGGCAACTTGCAGCCGGCAACTGGCAACTGGCAACTGGCAACCCACACACTGCCGGATATACGCTTGCCAATGTCATATTTAATTATACTAACTCAATTTGCTGTAACCGTGCCGCGGTTGCGTAAAGTTTAAGTGCAATTGCCTGTGTCAATGTGTGTGTGCACTCGAAAAACTGGAAGAGATTCTCAATGCACCAACTTTGTATGTGATGAGAAGAACGCTCTCGGTGTCGGTGTCGGTTCGGTGTCAGTTCGGGTCTGGGTGGCCCGCTATACGCCCATCTCCAAAGCCAAACGGCAAATTGCCGACGTGGCATTGCTTAAAAATAAGTAAAACAAGAAAATTATGCACCACACAATGAGAGCTTAACACACACCGAATGCACATTACACTTGTGTGCTGAGCATACTATTTGTTTTATAGTTTTTAATGAGCAAGAGAGGATTGGCAACTCTTCAATGTGCCTATAACTCATTTGTATACCCAACTTCTATATCTTAGCGCTACGAGAATTTCTTAATATGCCTTAGTCACAAAAACAGAAAATAACAAGACTACATTTACAATTAACCTGTTAAATTCGAGATAAATCTTTTTTAATATTATTATTAATTTTTTATATTTTAATATAGTTTTTCTTGTTATTATTGTAGCTAGTGTTGGTTTTATTGTAATATGCAAACTAAAACTTAATTAAAACTATGAAGCTATTTTATAAGGCCAAAAAATATAAAAACCTTTTATATTTCATTATTTAAAGTAGACTAAAAAAGTCAACACAGGAAAAAAAATATTTTAAAATAATTTTTAAAATTTTAAAAAATTAAATTTAAAGTTTATATTAATCTTAAAATTGTTATCAGAAATGAAATGAAAATGAAATATATTATGTTCAAACAACCAAAAATGCTGCCATTATAATAAGGCGCACAAACTGTTTTTCAAACTGTGTGCTAAATTCCAATCCAGATGCTTTATATGATGATTATGTGTACCACCTTTTTAAAAGATGCCGCAGTTGCTAAGTTCATGGGTTAGTACTTATGCCCACAGCAGGCGTTGAAAAGTGTCCGTGTGTAAAATAAATGAGGAAAAGGCATTAAAGAAAGTCATTAATATGCAGCAGCAGACTGTCAGGCGGTAACGGACACTCTTCCACAGACAAACCGACAGCTGGCTGTAACCGACTCACTAGACTGACTGACTGACTGACTGTCTGACTGACTGTCTGACTGACTGACGGACTGACTGGACAGCTAGAGCAAGTCGATGGGATGCGATGCGGCAGAGTATCAATTACTTGAGAAAAATTACTTGTCCAACTGCTCCGGGTTTTCTCTCTCTCCTGCATTGAGCACATTGAGAATATCCGTCCGTGTGTGTGGCGTTGCTTCTGGCCGGCTGCGATCAAACGCTTTTGTGGCCCACAACAAACACACACTCACACACACTCACACACACACACCACACACATTGAAGACGACGAATTTCGAGTGTGTGCTGGGATTCTATTCGAAATGTGATGGGGGCAAGTCTTAATTTCCTTCTATGCTAACTTGGCCATTTGTCGTTGCGACTAAATGCTCCATTCATAGCCACGTTGTTTTTTCCGTTTTTATGGCAGAAGGGGGCACTATTTTGTTGTTTTTTCCGTTGCTAGCCTTTAAGCCGCGTGTTTTGTGTTATATATTTTGCACTTCTAAGACATAAATTCAGCTGCGACTGCAGGCACATAAATATGCAGCGAGTAAAGCGATTTTTAACCCAAGCAGTGCCAGGCGATTTTTTCTCTCTCTCTTTTTTTCTGTTTGCCTTCGACTCCCAGCGAAGTGCAGTTTGATACTCTATGGCGAGTTAATACTAAATGGGGACTATGGCATATTTGCTCAGCTCTTAAGTGTGTAAAGAAAGTTTCTGATATGATTTAGATTAATTTTTGGTTTCATTTTTGGGTAACAATTGATAAATAAAACTACAGCTGTGATGTTTGGAAGGTTTTTTACCATGCTACATTAGCAGCTTATTATTATGTTTAAATATATATTTATTTGCATTTTTTAGCTATTTCAAACTTAAATTTTAATTTAATATAACAAAAGAAAAATAATATTTGATTTTTTCAAAAAATTAGTGTTATTTTAATAAAATTGATTGATAATAATTGCAAGTTTTTTTGTAAGTTGAATGGAAAGGAATCTTTTCATTGTGATCATGGCAGTCGTAAATATATAATAAATTTAAATGTAGGCAATTTTAAAGCATATGAGCTATAAATAACTTACTCGACAATAGTTTAAAGAAAGAATATTAAGTTAATTGTATTAAATAGTATATTAAAGTATTTATTTAATTATTTATAAGTGTAAAAGTAACAAAATTTTTGGAGCACTAGTCTCCTGGGCTATTGGCTAATATTAAAGTGTATTTTGTGCCAATTTATTCTATTTCAAACATATGAACTCTATAAGAAATATGTTGTTGCAATATACACAACACTTAATCGATTAAGGATTTAGGCATCTCAAAACTGGAGCTAGTTTTATATTATAATTATATTATATTAAATACCCTAGCATTGCAAAACATTCGATAAGTCATTACACATTGTGCAGGATATTCTCCAATCGTAACCATATCCAACTGATTCTCTCAGCAAACCTAAAAAAGTCTTTTCGTCGTTTATTTGTACAGTTTTGTTTCTTTTTTTGTCTTTGACGACGTTAACTCAATGTCGCAGTCGATGCCACACCCCTTCCTCTAGCTCTGCCGCCCCCGCCCCCATAGTCGCACTCCTACTCCATGTGGCAGAACTCTGTCGTCTGTGGCTGCGGCTCAATGGAATTGTCATCCAGCTGTGTTCCAGTTAGTTGGCCATGCAGCTTTTGGCACCGTGCGATGCAAGATTCGAGATGCGAAGCGATTGGATGTATCTTTTGGCTGCTTGCTGCTTGCTGCTGCTGCTGCTGCTGCTGCCCCGCTGCTTGTTCAATATTGAAACGGTTTATGGTTTTTAGTAAGGCGCTCGTTGGGGCGGCTGCCCAAACCCCACCCCTCACATTCCCTTTCCCACTCCAAATTCTCTGACTAGGCTAAACTTGATTTGATTTTTGTGGCGACTCTTGCGATTTTTGTTCCCTTGTGCACTTGTGCGGTGCGTGGCGCACTCTCGTATCTCCAACTGCGAATCTTGAACGTGCCACACACACACACACTCATGCATACACACGCACAACTAGCCGAGACGCACATGCTCCACAAAGATTAAGCCAAAATCGTACATCAGGCGCGGCGGCGGCTGGCATTTTGTGCATATGGCCAAAACTGTGATTTGTTTGGCCCGAGCGTGTCTTTGCAGGGGCCAAAACCGGCTCCAAGTCGTACATAAGCATAAACCCTGCCAATAGCCCCCTTGCATATTGGGTGGCATGGCAAACATTAATAATGTCCAAATTGAGACACTCGAAATGAATTCGGTGTCATTTGTAATTAAAGAGCAACGCCTGCGGTTATAAATTTCTAACATGCAGACTTTCTTTCTTTTCTGCCTCTCCATAAACATATCTATTTATTTATATACACATACGTATCCGCATCGTCGGATTGAATTGTCCATTGAACAAACAGGCAACTTACAAATGTTCATTTGTATGTGGATAGCTTTGTATGTTGTATGTTTTTTTCTTTTTCTAAAGTCCACATTTGTCAAAAGGCGAATTTTCCACACTTGACGGCACACGTCCGCTTGAGTTTTTCTTTATTTGTCTGGTGTTCGTATTTGTTTTCTTCTCCCTCCACTTCATTTTCTTTGTGTGGGTCACACGTGTCAAAGGTGCGCATTTAACTTGGGCCCCTGTCTGACTAATCGAGCATTCAATTTTTTAATGAAAGCGTATTAATACTTGACGCTAAGTAAAGTCTCGAGTGTTTTGGGCATCTGTTGCCTTTTCTGTTTGATTAGTTCGGCTTCAACGACGATTTGTTGTCGTCTATTTATAAAAAGCATTTTGTTTCTGTTGTTGTTTGACAAGTGAAACATTATGTTGTGGAATATTCTTTGGACTTTCGACTAGTGAGCAAGTGAAAGTGCAGCCGCAGGTTTTTTTTCTGACAAGTTTTCATTTTTTAGAAGTTTTTAAAATATTTTTTAGCTTCAAACTAAAACTAGAGAATTTTGGGTTGACAAATCTGGTTTTTAGCTATATTTTGGAAGTTAAGAGTCTGAAGAGCCTGTTTCTGAGAAAGGACATTTTTGTGATGAAATTTGATAGAATATTCATAAAGGTCATAGGCTGATTTAGTTTGGCAAAGTTGGAATTTTAGTCGATTTTTTTGGAAATTGGAAATATAAATTTATATCTAATCTGACTGAGTTTTGGCAAATTTGAAAGTTTTAAAATGGAATTTTTCGAGATATTTTTTAAAAATAGCTTACTGGAAATATAAATTTATATTTAAGCATGAAAACAAGCTCAAAATATCTTTAATCAAACTAAAACCATGACTAAAAGCTTGAAGCTAAATAAATTTAATTTCTACAAAATTATTTGAATTAAAAGTAAAAGCATTTTGAATATGTTTAATTGTGGGCAACTGCAATTAATTAGTTATTTGTGTTGTGACGCATAAGCAGCTGAATTAGTCGTAAGTGACACAAGTGTATGCAAATAGTATACACACACACACATATGTATATCGGATCTGTGTCTGTGCAAATGCCCAGCGGTGTATTGGAATAGTGGAAACCAATGCAAACATGCAAGTAAATATCATAGGAATTGGCCACAAGTGGGCAGCCAGCATTTCGAAAAGCTAACATTGCTCTCGGCCAGGCTTTAATGCCAACGATTTGCGGCCTGATTAGGCCAAAATGATGCATCACACACAAACACACACACACATACACTCGAAAAAAAAACGGGGGGAGAATAAAGACACACGCAGCGCGAGTTAAATATGCGCACCGTGGGCCCAGTGTAAGCGCAGATGTTAGATAAGCGAAGTTGGGGCCACAAGAATGGAGAAAGATGCTCATAGTTAGTTTTTCTCTGCTGTTTTTGTTTGTGGTTTGGCCAATTTCAAGGAAACGCCTGCCTGCATAAGGGCCCAAAACAACAACAACTGCGTAAGAAATGTGGCAAGCGGCACTCTACTTATGCTGAGCAAATACGTAGCAATAGCTGTTCTTGTTCTTGTTACTTGTTTCTTGCTCTTCATCACAACTATGAATAATCCAAAATTTGCAAACACAAGCGAGGCAGTTGCATTTGCAACAGCAGCAACAGCAGCATCAGCATCAGCTTTTGAATGTTGCAAATCTCTGCCACTTTATCTCAGTGGTTTCTCATTTTTCTTCTATCCAAAACTATATAGCCCCTTTTGGAGCTACCCCCTGGCCCAGCATATTTGCGGAATGGCTCAGCAGTTGGAGCATCCTCACAGTTGAGTGAGTAGTTTGGTTAGCAGCAAACCACAGCAGCAACTACAGCAGCAACTGCAGCAGCAGCCGCTTTTGTTCATCCAGATTTCAGTGATAAGCATTTAAATGAGGCTCTGCTGCAGTTTGGACTCGACTCTCGACTCGACTCGACTCGACTCAAGAGTGCCCAAGACCCGGACTTGGACTCGTGACTATTGCCTCAGTCTGGTTCTTGTTGTTGTCGTAATCTTGTTGCATGTACAAATATGTGTGCGTATTATACAAATATTGCACTAGTTTTGTTATGGATTTGTGTAACTGGGATGTAACCTTGGCAGCATATAAAATTCAGTTGCTCTATGAGACATGCAAAAAGCGGCACAGTGGGTTGAAACTTGTTGATTTATAGTAAAAATTAGTCGAGTCTGTTTGAACTTAATGCAGAAAAAACCATTTTGGTAATTGGTGTATTTACTTATAAAAAACTTTAAGTTATTGAAGATCAAGTTAAAAAGTTAGACTGTTTTTAAATAATAAGATTGAATCTATTCTGTTCTTCGGTAATAGATTTTGGATAATCTGGAAATTAAACTAAAAGACTATTAATTCTTTATTGCTTAAGATTTTCTGAATTTAATTCTTAAAAACATACTTTTCATATTCTTCTTGTTTATATTACTCTCTTTTATGTATAAAATACACTTCTTAGCATTCAAAATACCGAATATGTTGCTTAATAACCTTAAAATTGTAGATGTATGTTAAAAGTTCTCAGTATTCTATAGGAATTAGTTTAGTTCGGTAATTATCAACATATGCTCTTTAAAATAGGTTTTCAATAAACCTCACCATTAATTTTATACTAAAATATTCGGCACGCCGAAGATAATCCTTTGCCATATGTTTTTCTTAAGACCACATTATAATCACAGTTTGTCCCACTGTTTGCTGTCAAATTCCGTGGAAGCAGCTAGTATATATATATATATATAAGAGACAGACAGACATCCATTGCCCGCTTCTAAGTAAAGAAATCGAAACTGGGCAACAATAAAATATAAAGGAAAAATCAGTGCAGCGATGGAAAACAACTAAAAGACGCTTACGGCCATATAAGATGTTGTTGCAAGGGGAGAAACACAAGGGCGTAGAGGGGAGGGGGCTATAGAGGGGGGCAGTTTGAGGTAACTGGGCAGTACAATAAGCCAATTCCTTGGTATTTAGTGCAGCAGGCAGCAAAACTGTGGCTGCGGCAGCAACAAATGTACTTACGACTGATATTATGATTATTATTATAGACCAGAAAGGTGACGGGTGGGTAGAGGGGGTATATGAAGGTAGAAGGACGAGAATGTGCAGCGACTAAAAAACAAAGACAATAAATCTGCAGCAGCTTCTTTTCAGCGGCAAATGAAAATGTTTTGAAAGCGAATGCAAGCAGCAAGCAGCAAGCAGCAGCAGCAGCAGGAGTTAAAGATGGAGGAGAGAATCGCTTGAGGTGCACAGATGCATACCAGCTGATAAGGAATATCTCATATTTTTGTTTCGCCTTGGCTGCTTACTGCTTGCTGGCTGCCTGCTTACTGCTGCTGCTGCCTGCTGCTGCTGCCTTCGTTCGCCCTTAAAAGTAGTGCAGGTTGCTGCAGCAGGAGCCTACTTCAGATGGCCTGTCGTCCATCTACAGGTTGCTTGCCGGACTTGCTGGCAAGTAGTCGTGGCGTTTTTCTTGCAAGCGCGTTATCGCTGCACAGCCGCATAAATAATGCGGCTTAAAGAGCAGGTTGACGCCTACAAAAACAGCAACAACAACAACAAAAATGGTAGCAAACAGCAACACAAAAGCCTGGCTCAAGTCCTAAGTAGTTGTTACTCTCTGGCTGTTGTTTTTGTTTTGGTTTTTTTGGCATTTGTTGAAGTTCCGGGCGGTGATTAAGTTGGCCAACGTATTGGCAGCCTGTTCAATAACTTGGCCAAAACGTTGCACCCAAAAAAATAATTGCAGCTGGAAAATATTTTCGCTACGTTATTTATAACTCTCACAAGCCGTCTGTGATTTCAATTAAAATGCGCATAAAAAGCGAACAAATTGCCAGGCTCAGAAGCGGCAGCAGCAGCAGCAGCTGAAACAGTATATAATACACTATGGATACACTACCTTGCCTTGATGCACACTTTAACTGCAGAATATTACATTAAGTAAGTGAGAATTTGCTTGCAGTCAGTACGACTGGGGCATACCTTGTAAAAGTTCGTTTTGTGGCATAACTTTTGTTTTAATATATGGTTTGTTCGGAAATTTTCAGAATAAGTAGTCATTAAACTAATATAAACGTTTGGAAAATATGAAGATGGTAGCTTTCAAATTGTGGCTTAAAAATATATACATAAAAAATATGTAATTTGGGAAAAAAAAGGGAAGTATGAATTGCATTTAGTCTAAGAATGTTATATAATGTTAGATTATAAGTGAGATATCAAATTTGATGCCTCAGCTAAGCCATTTGCTGAGTTCCATGAGGTCAGACAGAATAAACTCTCTTTTCCTACATATTTTTATGACGAACAGTGTATAAAAAGCGTCCGAAAGCATAAGAAGAAGATCAACAGCAGAAGAACTATGCAGTTATGTTGTTTTTTTTATGACAATTTCTTCATTTTAACGTCGTAGGCCCTCGTTGAAAGAGGCTGCGGTCCAAGTTGGCGCTTCCGTTGCCGTTGCCGTTGTTATTGCCCCAAAACGTAGCACAGTCCTAGCAATTATACCAGCGGCAAAAGCAACAGCCACGGCAACAACAACAACAACAACAAATATTTTACGAGGCAGCATTTCGAACTCCATTAGCTGCAGAGTTATGAAAGTTTTTATTGCATTCAACGTGCTTTTTGCCTCCCTGTCTCCTGTTTCCTGTCCCCCCCCTCTTCGCCTCCTCCTCCCACGTAGCCCGCTAGAAGTCATTGGCATTGCCTAGAACACAACTACACATTGGATATGGATATATCTATATATGAATATGGCCTCAAACATGGACAGGGACATGTGTATTGGGTAGCCTGCTGCCTAATGACTTGTCGTTAAGCTTTCACATGAAGTGTTGTTTTTGTTTAATGTGTGTGAGACTCTAGTTGCCTCTATGTGTGTGTGTGTGTGTGTGTGTCTGTCTGGCGACTATTACTTTTTTATACATTTTATGATATGCACTCACTGTGCTTTGCCTTCTAACCACCTCAGCGCATAATCAATTTATAATTTTAGCACTTATTCCATATATTCATCATGTGCATTATGCGATAGAATCCACAAACTCCGCATGCTTGTAAAATTCAGATTGTTGACTCAGAAGGTATTTATTTGAGACGAACTGAAAGATTTCTGTTATAAGTTTATAAATTTTCACATATAAATAACATTTATTTTGTTTGTTTCTTTTCAGATTTAATATAAGGGTGTAATATGTGAAATATGTGTTAAAAGTGAATAATATATAAATGTATACATAATTTAATACATTTAATATAGCTCTTGTGTAAATTTTGCTTTCCGGGAAGCAATCATATTTTTTTTGTAATTTTTTTCTTGTGCATTGCTTGTCTCAAAAAAATCAAAGTGATAAGGTAACGGTTTAATATCGGGATCGTGTGTGATTTTTACCTCCGGGAAGCCATCATATTTTTTTTAACAGTTTTTTCATGTGCATATTTTTTATCAATTAATATTAATATGCTGAGAATACCTGAGAAATGTATGGGTAAGTAAAGAAACCTTTATATGCAACATTCTAAACATTCCGCTCTGTCTTAAATTATACATATTCTACTAGAATTTGCATTTGATATCCCATAAAATATAGTTAATAAACGTATATTATCCATAAAATTAAAGTGGTATTTTAAAAGCTCTTTTTCTGGCTGGCTTAGTTTTTAAGTTACCAAAATGACGAAACGTGGGAGTTAATTTTATATAAATATAACATAGTTTCCATAAAATTTGAAGTAGCTTTTCAGCAGCTATTATCTAGTCGACCAGTCTTATGGTTTGTTGTTTGTCCATCCTAATCATATAAATATATAGACTAGACTAGACTTCATAAAGTAAATACTTTTCTATATGTTCTCATTCTGTTCCACTTGTATGACTGTTTAATTTGCATATTCCTTATTGGGCGGGCGCATTCCGCACTCATTTGATTTACAATCTGAACTACACGATCAATTACAACACCAGCTCGAAACTAAAACTGAGGCTTGGCCCTGACAGGCGTCATGCGTCAGAGGGCGTGGCAGCAACACTGCGGCGAAGAGGCTCATATTTTTGCACACAATGACGATGATGATGAGGATGATGATGACTATCGTTGCTGATAATGATGTTGCTCAAGCTGGTTGTGCGTGGCACTGATCGCAATCAAGAGACGCCGCCAACTACAACAACAGCATCAGCGGTGTCGCCGCCAAGTGATTATTGTAATGATAATGAGACAAGTCGCATAAACCTATGCACACCAGTCAGGAGACGCAGAGACTGGAGACTGGCGACCAGAGAGCAGAGAGTCTTCCGCTCTGCCTCCAAGGTCTCTGCTCTAAACACGCAGAGAAAAAGTAGGCGCTTTATAGAACAAATTTCCATATATGACAGCCTTTCGACGCTAATAACTAGTTTCTTTATATTTTTCTAAATTTTTTAAGCAAAGTTCTTAAAAAATTTCATTAAGTGCCTGCGATGCTGATTTTAAAACAAATTGTATTTACAAATAGTAAATATTTCTAAAATATAGAAAGAAATTAAAATAAATATTATTACTTAAGTGCAAGCATTTTTTCATATTTTTTTTCTTCGTAGATTTGAAAACTGTTTCAAAAAAGCCAAACAAATATTTTTAAATTATTTTATTATAATTTTTTTCCCAGTGTATTACTAGTTTGGCATCTTTGGCGAGTGTGCTTGCAACATGTGTCGCGTGCATAATTACTAGGCCCAATCTCGGACCGTATAGGTGTTGTTGAGCCAGGTTATCTGGCAGTCAGTGAAGGCCCCCCTGTACCGTTATGGTTCACGCTGATTTGGACAGCACAAGCAGAACCTAACAACCTGTGTTGTTGTTATGTTGCGCTGTTGCGTTGTTGCTGTGTTGTTGTTACTAATTAAGTCATAAAACAGAGGCCGCCGCCAAACAAACAAATAACTTTGCTACACCGCTTCCTTTGGGCACCCCGCTAGCCCCCACCCGCCCCGCTGATGGCCCCACCCTTATTATCAACAGCTCGTAACTAAGTATGTTGCGTTCAGTGGGCAGAGAGGGGAGTGGGGCATGTTTATGACTGCTTTGTGACTTTTAATTGCCGGCACATAACCGCATGTTGAACTAAAGCCCGCAGATTGCCATTAACAGCAACAACAACAACAGCAACAAAAACTCCCTTTTGCGTATCCGCAGACAATGCTCCAATTTCGCATGCTCTTATATATATGTATATATATCTTTTGTTGTTGTCTTCAGTCTTTTGAACTTTCGTCTGGCAGTTACAAAATTTTTTGAGCACACTTGTCGCTGATTTTTACTTTAGTTTTTCTTGACTCTGCCTTTTTTTTGGAAACCTGTTGCATTTGCTGTCTTGGAATGTTAAGTAATTCAGTTAAATGTCATGTGTTGACAGGCTGGAATTTAGTGAGGTTTTGCTGGATTTATTTGAAGGCACTGTTAACAGTTAGTCTTCAATTGTAATAGAAAGTAATTATCGAATAATAATAATAATTTTTTTATATAATTTGCGACATTGTAGCAACTTTGTTTTTGAAAGGGAACTGTTAACAGAAAGCCTTAAATTTTAATAGTAATATGTTAACAGAAATGCTAACAGATATGTTAACAGAAACGTTAACAGATATATTAACGGAAATGTTAACAGAAATGTTAACAGATATGTTAACAATATGTTAACAGAAATGTTAACATAAATGTTAACAGATATGGTAACAGAAATGTTAACAGATATGTTAACAGAAAGTTAGATATGTAAACAGAAAGATATGTCAATCCTATATTTGATTCATATTGCAAAATAATAGTATTTTTTTATTGTAATTCTCAAATCACCTGCCAAATTATATTACTAAACTGCTTACCAACTCCCGCTTAACTAAGACTTCATCTCAAATTAATGCCGGATCTATCTACGCCTTAAACTCAACTATCAACTATTTTTTTTATTTTTATTTGGCAAGCTACATAGGGTGTTTACCCTATTTCCAGGCCGATATAACTTTGAACTTTAAAAACCCATCTCAGTGGGGAGATGACGCTGTTATCAGCACGGGTATGCAACTATAATAACAATCACATTTGTTAGCATTTTAACCAAATTTGGCTAATATGCTAAAAAAGTTCAAACTTTATTACAAGTTATTATTATCTTTCGTTATTTCTTTTTTGGCAACAAACAAAGCTCAGGCCACATTAAGACATTGGGACACACCCATATATAACAATCGGTTGCTATTTGATTTCGGCTACCAGCAGCCAAAAACATAATTTTTAATAAAGGCTTTGATTTTAACCGACAAGCTGCAAAAAAAAAGAGAAGCAAATCTAAAATGAAACTTTCTAATGTCTAGTTAGAAATGAAAGGTTACAAGATTTAAGGGTTTTTTTCTTGCGAGAGAGACAGCAGGGGAAAACTAGAGTTAAAACTGTACAAACTAAACACTTGTCGTCAGCTGGGAAAATTAGAAAACTTGTAACAAGTTTTTCGTTTCGTTGCCAGGAAGTTGTTGGCGCTGTTTTTCCTCTTGTTGTTGTTGTTGTTGTTGTTGTTTGTCTGTGTAGCTCTTTTCTTTTATGATATTTTTGTGAGCAGCTTAAAGCCAAATTTTAATTAAACTATTCATGCGTCTGCTTTTTGGGGGCGTACTTGCTGCAGTTGCTTGCAGTTGGCCAGGAGCCGAAGCCTGGTAGCTGCCTCTTTGTGCCAACAGCAGCAGCAGCAGCATCAGCATCAGTTGCCAGACATAAACACAGACACTTTTCAAGTGCGTACTTTCTAATTTTCACTTGCAACACGCAGCTCAGCAAACAAACAACAAAATGCCTTTCTTGCGGCTACAGACAATAACTAAGATGAACAAAAAAAAACAACACAACACAACAACCAAAAACAATAACAATGACTGACTTTTGCCAGTCTGTTGCACTGTCTTCCTGTCTGTCTGTCCATTTGTCCTTCTGTCTTCCTGTCTGCTGTCTGCTTGAGTGGTGGGTGTCTTGACTACGGCGGTTGTGTGTCTGAGCTGCTTAACGCTCGTAAATGTCGACAAACGTTGTTGTTGCTGTTGTCATTCTTGTTGTCTGCTGATTTTAATGCTGAGCTTAGTTTCAGTCTGCCTGAAGAGAAGGTTGTTGTGAGGCACTTACTCCGATATGAATTACATATGCCTAAGAGTGAATACTTTGGAGTATAGTATGATAAGTTTGTTTGCCGCATAGAGTGCTACTTCTGAAGTCGTTTTGGGCTTGGATCGGTTTTCGTTTTCAAATATAGCACAGATCAGTCCCTGGAAAGGCCCTTACAACCTTTAAGACTCCCTTAACTTTGCCAAAACTTATCCGATTTTCGACCCCTATAATAAATCTGCATTTAAATATGAAACACTTTGGATTTTATCGATTTTCTATAAAAAACAAGCCAAGATCAGGCTACCAAGTCCCTCGAAAGGCCCTTCCAAGACTTAAAACTCCCTACAAAATACTAAAAGCCAAAATTTCTATAAGTAAAAACTATTTAGAAAGTACTTTGAATTCAATGAGACATAATAACATTTAATCTAATGACATCATTATTAGCTTCAACCACAATAACCGACATTAACAACAAAAACCAAAGTTTTTTCATCTGTATGTAATCGAATAAAAAAAGAGTTTTCATCATTAGGCATCAAGCTTGTAAAACCGCAGAAATTATTAGGCGCGGTGTTAAAAAATTTGACCACAATAAAAAGCGAAACGATTTAAAACTATAAATCAATGAACAAGAAAATAAAAGCCAAAAATAATCATTGCTACTGCTTATGACATTAACAAATGGCAAATTGTAATAAAAAGCAAGACACTAGAAAAAATCTTTGCCTTAAAATTCAATTTTCTCCGCCTACCAAACATAAAATATATATATATATATATAATGTAGCACAAGTCTCTAAAGAGTTGTTGTCGGGGCCCAAAAAGAAACAAAAATGTTTATGGGCAATGTGTTTTCCACCGACTACAACTACAACGAAATGATGATGTTTTTCTTTTGCTTTTACGAGAGATAAGAAAATTTTTATTGAGTAGCTGCTTTTTCCCGTTGGGTTTTGCTTGCGCAAGACTCGAGTTCAAAATGTCAAGTTTTTTTTCGAGGCGCTGATGCTGTAATTACTGCAACGCAGTGGCAAGTGTTGCAGCAACACAAAAATATGAATAAAAACATACACAAAAAATATATATATAAATTTACAAAAATGTACGAAATCGAAATCGAGCTAAAGTGCTGATAACGATTTCCGTTCATTTCGTTTCTTATACTTCCCTCCCCAACCTCTTAATGACTTCATCTCGACCAAGAAAAATCGTTTTGTTCGGCACTTAGCGGCATTTGCATTGCTGGAGTTTTGTATATATATTTTTTTGTATTTCTTTTTTGGTTGACGATAAGCGTTGACACCATTAAAAATTAAAAAAAATATATATATATATATAGCTGTATTCGGCTGCTGCTCCAATTATAATTTTCAACAGCCCTGGCGCATCATTCATTTGCATTTCGTTCACAAAAGGGTTACAGATGCTCAAAAGTTGAGAAGGGATTGAGGGGAGGCTGGGAGGCATCTCGATCGGACACTCGCTTTGTTTTACAGCGCCTGCTATCAGCACACAAGTGACAAACTCAAAATTTATGATTTGAAAGTGTGCCGTTGCCGAAAGACCCCGATGCCCCATTGCCATTCCCTCGAGTGTCAATGCAATAAACACTTGGAACTACAAATGAGTGAGACAGAGGCAGAAAGAGATAGAGAGAGAGAGAGAGAGAGAGAGAGAGAGAGAGAGAGTGACACGTTGCATGTGTCATCATCAGCAGGCGATGCCTCTTCTTTTGTCGTGCCTTGAGCACTTAGATAAGCTCCAAGTTGGTCAGCTATCCTAAGTCTGGACAGCTAGAGTCGTAGTAGCCTGTTAGCATTGGTTCCACAAATTGTCAACTGAATATACTACACACCACTTGTAAGCGCCTTACAATGTTGCCAGCCATATAAATTTTTAGTTGGCTTCGTTAATGGCCCGAACCAGCGAATGTCTTTATGAGCCAACACAGGCGAGGGATGGGTGATTATTGGAAATTTGTGTTATTGTAGGGATGCTGACTTAGCTATTCTCTATGCCAACTTGTTTTTAAAATTTTCAAAAATATTTAAAAACAAGTGGAGAAGGATTATCTTCGGCGTGCCGAAGATTAAATACTCTTTTCGAACCTTAAAGCAATTTTTACTATTTTTCCGTGACTGCTTATTTAATTCGCAGATATTAATGTCGCATACATATACCCCTACATATAAAATAAAATATATAAAGGTATTCATGTAAACAGGGACGTTTCACTATCCGCAGCTCGTGGAGCGTCCCTTAGCATTCATAAGTGCTACCGAATTGAACAATATACAAGTTTCAGTTTTTCCAAAAAGTCAAAACTACATTACATATGTATACTACAATATACATACCAAATTTTGTGCCTGTTGCTCTTATACCTTTCAAGGCCGCTGTCGGAAATTGAATTGTCATAAAACTTAATCTGAACATACGAGAGCTTATATTCAGAATTTGAGATCCATATTTTTTTTCGCGTGTCATTGGTTTTGCCAATGAATTTAAATTTTTCTTTTGAATTATTCTATTAAAGCTACTTTATGTATGAAAAAAAAATTAGAAACAATTTAGGAAATTGAAAATAAATGAATTTGACTACAGCTATTATATATTTGAAAAGAAGAATAAGAAAAATGAAAATAAATGACCAGTCGCCGCTGGTTTCGAACCCGGGTCCTCTCGCTCACCAGTTCGCAACTTTACCCACTACGCCACAAGCCGTTTTGATGATCGCTGACAAAATCCCTTGAAGAGCAGACTGTCAAAAGCTTTCTTGTTTTGCTTTGTACTGCTTACACCAAGCAGTTTTAAGAATCGCTAACAAACTCGATTTATACTGAGCTTTTGTTTTTTCGCGTGGCATTGTTTTTGTTCTAAGCCATTGAAAGCAAAATGAATTTGATTACAGTTATTATATATTTGAAAAGAAGAATAAGAAAAATGAAAATAAATGACCAGTCGCCGCTGGTTTCGAACCCGGGTCCTCTCGCTCACCAGTTCGCACACCCACTACGCCACAAGCCGTTTCGATGATCGCTGACAAAATTGCTTGAAGAGCCGACTGTTACAAATTTCCTTCTTTGGTTTTCCTGCAACCTGCAACTCGCGTTTGTCAGCATTTGTTTTTTCGCGTGGCATTGTTTTTGTTCTAAGCTATTGGAAGCAAATTAATTTGATTACAGTTATATATTTGGAAGGAAGAAAAAGAAAAAGTATTAAATTAACAATCAGTCGCCGCCGAGGCTCGAACTTGAACTTGCGAAACATGCGTTCGTTAGCGCGGCTCTTTACGCCATACGCCACAAACCGTTTTGATGATCGGTGGCAAAATACCTTGAAGAGCAGACTATCAAAAGCTTTCTTGCGCTTGACTTTGTTTGCTCAGACTATCAAAAGCTTTCTTGCGCTTGACTTTGTTTGCTCATATGCACCTGTTTTTTCAAAATATTTAATGACGCATATCTTCGCTGTTTATGACTCAATCGATTTGCGATTTTACCCATCGATGAGTTATATGGATGTTCAAGTGTACAAGGAAATTTAAGGCAATTCTTTGAAAACATCGGATTTATGGCCAAAACCGACTTTGAGGTGTATGGCAGCTATAAGATATAGTGGTCCGATCCGGCCGGCTCCGACCAATGTGCTGTCCCCTTGAATAATAAGTGTCTGTGCAAAGTTGCATCGCGATAGCTCAAAAACTGAGGGACTAGTTTGCATACATACAGACAGACAGACAGACAGACAGACAGACAGACAGACAGACGGACATGGCTAGATCAATTTGTTTTTTTTTATAAGCATATTGGCAGTAACTTTTGGGGGTCTCAGACGCTTCCTTCTATGCGTTACAAACTTCAGGACAAACTTAATATACTATTTTCTTCGAAAAGAGTATAATTAAAAAAATATTTTCTTGGATAAGAAAATTTTAATAAAATCTATTAAACTAAATTTTAGTGCATAAGTGTAACCTATTCTGCTGAAATAAAAAATATATAATTTACCAAATCATTGCGGCAAATAATGTAAGGGTAAAAGATATATTTTATATATTTTGAAGCTAATTTCGCTTTGAAAATCTAAGTTTTTATATATATTTTGATAATAAACCAATATTTATTTTCTATATGACAATAAATAGTAAAGAAGCGATTACATTTCAAAAACTTTAAAACACAGCGCTGAAAAGCAAAAGTCGGGGAATGAAAAAAAAACATCTATAACCACTTTTTTTTATTTTGAATTTCATTTTATTTTATAATTATTTTTTTTAAAAGTTTTTTTTTAGTTTTTTGGTTCATAATATGGCTTGATTTGAAAGTAATGTTTTTCTTATTAACAGTTAACTCACATTGTAAATATTATAAGTAGGGTTAGATTCCTTTAGAATTTCTGGTATTTTTATAAAAAATTTGGAGCCAAGAAAATAATTAAAATGATGAATAATGAAATATTTATTGTAAATGAAAAATGAATTTATCAATTAAATTTATTTAAATTTAAAACGAATATTATCTAGGAGATTGTGTCCATGCATAAACATTCAGCATCATTATTATTATTTTGCATTTGTTCACAATACTTTTCCTATTTAAAGTCAATTTTCACGTGCAATATAAAACTGTTTAGTTTGTTCTGGTCTTACATTATTTCTGCGATTCAGCTCATATTTTCTAAATTAAGATTCAGCATCATTATTATTAACATTCATAAGAATAACAAGTGCCTCAACATTGCTTAACTGCAACTGGTTGCACTCAACAGCAGCTCAAGCGCTAAGAAGTGTGCGTTAAGTAGCACTCATACCAGGTTTTATTTAAGCGCAAGCAAAAGAAGACGAGGAGAATAACACAATAACGGTGATCATTGAGATTGCGATTGCGAAAGAGCTGAAGATTCGATGCAACCCTAAGTCCTGGTCTGAAGCAGGCCGCACACAAAGTGCAGTTTAAGTAGCCGCCTCGCAGCGCAGTTGACAACTGCAAAATGTTGATGATGACTTAATCTTGGCAGGCAGCACAGCAGCAGCAGCAGCAACTAGCAGCAACAGCAACTAGCAGCAGCAGCAGCCGCAGCAACTAGCATCAAGTAGCAGCAGCAGCAGCTGCTGCTGTGCATCTCCAGTTGCAGTTGTTAGGGTCTCTCTCTCTCTCTGTCTCTGTCTCTCTCACTCGGCTCGTTTGGCTGCTTAACGAGCGTCCTCCTTCATCTTGTTGCCTCTCTTTCTGCTCCTCCTGCTGCTCAACAGTCAACAGTTAATCTGCAATTTTATTATAATTTGATTTTTTTAATGCTCAGCGAGTGCAAGTTTCTTGGCTCGTTATTCGATGCTGTCTCGGGCTAGTCTTGGCGTCAGGAGAGTTATGCTTTCTTTTAGCCATCCATGGCCAAGTTTTACGATGTCTGTTTTTTTTTAGCTGCTCCTCTCGTTTCTCGGCGTATAACAATGTTGCTTGCTGCCCATTGCTGGCCACTAAATAATGCACATTTTAATATTCGGCGGCGAGGCAAACTAATTTATTTATTTTTTTTTGCTTACGGTATGCCACAAATGGCATATGAAATGTTTCCGCCTCGACGGCGCTCATGTTTTAATAAAAACATAAACAATGTTAACACACACACACACACAGCTGGCCACATGCAACAGCAACCAGAAAACAACAGCGTACTTGCGGCTCTGTGAATTTATGCAAAAATACTTTTTTGCAACTTTTCCCACAACAATCAATCAAAAATCAAGTGACATTCTAAAACGGCTCACCAAAAATCAACAACAGCAACAACAAGAACAAAAGGCCGCTGGTGTTCGTTTTAGTTGCTATTGTTGTTGTTGTTGTTATTGTTGGTGTTTGCCTGGTTCGTTGGTCACCAGTTTTTGGTCGCTCATGTGCAAGTTGCTGCTGCTGCTGCTGCAGCCATGGGCTCTACTGCACATTGCTCAAAGGGAGCTGCAGCAGCAGCAATCCATGGTTCTGGCATTAACATATGCATATATTGAAATTGATCACTGACCAGACCCTGGGGCAGCGTGGGTTAATCGACAAATATGGCAATGTTTTGCAGTTATGCGAAGAGAAATATCTATATTCTTTGATTATTTCAGCTGCACACATATTTTTGAATTTTGTTAGATTTTATTCGTGCATATTTTTTGATGTGCTAAGATTTAGCAAAATATTCAAACTAATAATACTAATAAAACAATATATAAATAACTCCTTTATATTTTAAAAATTTAGCTACATGTTCAAACCAATAATAGTGCTAATAATATTAATGATAATTCGTTTACAGTAAAAAATCTTAATTAGAAAACATTTTAAAAAACATAGGCAAAAAATATAAAAAAATTCTTTTGCCTACTTTATTTTGCACTTTAACAAAAAATCTAAATATTTTCAATTAAATGATTTATGTATAAATATTTAAGCCATACCTATTTTATTGCATAATTATTTTCCAATTTGAAAGGCTTTCTCAGAGAGTAGATTCGAGTTCTGTTATTGATTGCATATCTTTTATTATACACCATTTAAAATTATATTATATTTTGTATTTAATTTTATAGATATCTGCACTTTATATATTTTTGTGGCATATTATCTTTCCCCTTCAAGTTGCAACTTGGCCTGCTTTTATAATTTTGCCCAGTCCACTTCTAGCCAATTTCGCTGTTTCAAGATATTCGAGCCAATCTTCAGTTCTATCGTCAAAATGTTATTTTTGTTTGTTATATGCATATAAAACTTTTAGCCGTTAACAATTTGGCTTGGCCTGGGAAAATGGCGGCCGTTGTTTAAAACAAAATCGAGAAAAAAGCCCAATTCTGAAATGCAATTTGATGTTTTTCGCTTTTTATACCCTGAACCCATTAAAAATGGGTAAAAAGTGTATATGGTTTTGTGCAAAAGTATGTAACAGGCATAAGGAAGCATCTCCGACCATATAAAGTATATATATTCTTGATCAGTATCAACAGTCGAGTCGATTTAGCCATGTCCGTCTGTCTGTCTGTCCGTCCGTCCGTCCGTCCGTCCGTCCGTCCGTCCGTCCGTCCGTCCGTCCGTCTGTCTGTATGAACACGCGGATATCAGAGACTACAAGAGCTAGAGACTTCATATTTGGAATATAAGTTCTCGTAATGCCGGGACAGATCAAGTTTATTAAAATTTATCGATAACTCGTCCCGTTCAAAAGTTATCGATAAATTTCGATTTCAGACCAGCGTTTTTGGGCTATAACTTACAAGTTATAAGAGCTAGAGGCCCCTAATTTGGCATGTATAATCTCGAATAGCATACACATGTAACAAATTTTTCACTTTTTGGATACCACCCCCAATCCCCCCAAAAATTCAAAAAACTCATTTTTGAAGGTATGACCTTGCAATTTGGTTTGGTCACACATTTTATAGCCAATGTTATGTCTTACAAATTTCAAAAAGATCGGACAATAAACACAGAAGTTATTTAAGATTTAACTTTCCATTGTGTGGGGCTCAGTGAAAAAGCAAGATAACTGCTTAAACCGTTTTCACAGCTTGCAGTAATGTGTGGTGTGTTTATTTGTATACACACTATTAGGCAAGTATGAATGGATGTCAGAACTGGGTTCAGGGTATCTCCTAGTCGGGCAGTCCCGACTAGAGCACTCTTACTTGTTATTGTGTTGCTTTTGGCGCTCGCGTGCGCATATTTCCCACAGCACTGTTGTTGCTGTTGTTGTTCTGTTGGCTGCCTCTTTTGTTGTTTAACAAATTCAATTGTATTATGCAACATCTGCTGACGCCGCCGCCGCGAGTCGCGTATCTAAAACTTAAATTTATACAAATATGCAATCCATGTTCCACTGAGCTAAGTTCATTTGCTGCAGCCCCCCTCGGCAAACGCTACTGGCAGCATTTATTGTTGCCATCAATAAAGTTATGTAAACACACACACACACACACACACACACACACACACACACACACACACAGCTACACACTGTGCCACACACACACACATATGGAGTGAGTGCTGCCAATCCATTTTACATATGCAACATTTTAGGTTTTTCATATCAACGACCCCAGAGTTTTTTTTTCCTTTTTGCAGATTCAGATTCAGTCAGCCGGCGAGTGAAATTTACATGAAGTACATCATTGTTCAGCTTTGTCAAGCGCGCAAAATTTGTACGAATATGAATGAATGCAGCAGCAACAACAACAGAGCTTGCCGCCTGATTTTATACTCTATCAAAATGTTAAGTATCTGCCAGTTTTCGTTACGAAATGCCCATTAAATATGCAGTATTGCATTTGCAACAATTTTGCTTGCCATTTTTCGATCAGATATGGTTTTTAGGTCACATAATTATGAGATTTCCGATGGCTGTTGACTGAAAAGAGACTTTGACTGAGATACAAATCAATCGATTAATTGAAAAAGGATGGGTGTATGAGAATGTGCATACCAATTAGCTGTATAAACAATTAAGTTGATTATGGCGAGATAACAAAATGCATAATTAAATGGTTTTTGCCTAAGGTTATGTATATAGATACGCATTAATATTTGAGGGCTAAGAACAAAGAACGAATATGCACAAAGGAAACTCAAGTGAATATGGAGAATATTGTCAAAATAGCATGTGTAATACGAAGGTCATAAGAAAATTAGTCAAAGCTTTGTTTTAATTAATAAATATTTAGTTTTTTACTAAGAGTTTTGAATAAATATAGAAAAAATAGATATGTGCATTTGGAATATTCAACAAATAATATGTTTTAAAATATTAAACCTCTCTAATAGTAACAGCTCTAAAAAAGAAAAGAATGCCTTAATATAATATGCAAGAGATTAGCAAGAAATATTTCTGAAAATATTATTAAATTGAGTTATTTAAATTTTTAAAAATATGTTGTTAGTATTATGCATATTTATTAGCTAAAATGAGTGTACATATTATTTACTAAGAAAGAAATATTTGACATAATGGCAATATATTAGGCAGATTAGGTTTTAAGCCTCATTTATCAAGTCGCACTAAATCTTAAAAAATTAGTCATATATATTAGACTTAGATTTATTTATTTATTTATTGTGAACAGAAAAAGTAAATTTTAATTATAAAAAAGTTCAGAGTATAAATAATATTTGAAATATTTAAATTAAAAATATAAAAACTATAAGCAACTTCAACAGCAAATTGTAGTAGCCCAAATAGTAAAGAGCATCTATATATGTATACACATAAGTATAAATCGCTACCTCTGTTACCTCTTTCTGAACAAACGTGTGGCTATTGTTGCACGTTGAGAACGAAAGCAGCGCACAACAAAAGACCCAACTGGACCGGACTGTGGCCCTGGACCCCTCAGCCATATATATATATATATATATATATATATGTATGCACAGATGTATATATATAGTGGCAGTGGCGCGTCCAGTGAGCTTCCAGCATTTGCATATGTTTCCTGTGACTTTTGACGATTATATGATTTTTCTGCTCTTTACACGAAGTTGGCTTCAGTTTTTATTTAGCTCGCCTGCGTTTTTTTGTTTTTTGCCTCTTGTTTTTTTGTTTTTTGCTTTTGCCGCTTGCCACTTGCGCAATGCTGCTGAACGGGGCAACTGCAGACGCGTTGCATAAAAATAAATCTCCACACACAGAATAGAAATGCTGAACAACGACAACGACGACTACGATGGCGATGGCGATGACGACAACGTGCCACATGTCCCTGACTGGGCCCGGGGGCTCTGAGTGCCACTGCCACTGCCTCTAGTATCCCAAAGCCCTGGAGATTTACGTGCAATTCAACAGTTTTATGACTTTACCATCTTTATACAACGTTCGCTATATACATACATACAAATATGCATATATATATATAAATATATATACATACATATATATTTTTGTTTTGGATTTTGGTTTCTCTGCTTGTCGCTGGCAGCTAAAACAAAAGCAACAATATCCGAAAAAAATACATATATATATATTTGCCTTTGGGAATTCTTGTTAGTTGTTGTTAGCAACATATTGGCAACTTATGTAAATTTGTGGCTTGCGTAAAACTTATGCTGGATTACCAAAAAATAATTGCTCAAACTTTAGTTGATGTAAAAGATTTAAAGCAAAATTTGTGCAGGCATGGGAAAAATATTCAAATTTTAAGAAATGCAGACAAATACATTTAGCTATACAATACAAATAAGACAATTTTTTAAAATGTATACCATATAGTTGTAGGTTTAAAAAAGCAAAATTGTATAAATAATCGTTAAAAATAAATTTTAAAAAATTTACAGGCATAAGCAAAATATTTAAATTTTAAAAAATGTGTACTAATTAGTCTTAGCTTTAAAAAAAGGTTCGTTTTATAAATAATAGTTTTGTTATTAAGCCTCGAGCTCATTATAATTTATAAGCGCGATTCAAAATCACATAAAACAAAACTTATTTGCCAGTTTTGTCAACACAAAAAAAATCGTATAATGATTGCTGAATCGCTACTTATTAATGTTTGTATATCTCCAAAAGGCATTCACAACATGGCTAGTGAAAACACTCAGTATGAACTCTACACATCATTCAGATACCTGTTTCGCAAAGTTGAAGTGACAACCAATTAAAAAACAATTTTTTTTTCTTCTCTCAAAGGCGTAAAGCACATCAATAATTAAAAAGAAGAAGATGAAACAGCAAGTTGATATTTAGTTTGGGGATATTTGGATGGGCATTGTCATGGAAATTGAGTGCGGCTGCTGTGCAGTTAATAATGATATATGCCCAAAATCAGATAAGTTATTAAGACGAAGGCATCGCCCTTTTGTCGGATTCTTAATTATAAGCCAAGAAAACCAGTTACAAAACGTTCGAATAAAGCATTTGCATAAGAATCGGAAGTTTCAATGTATTAACGTGTTTTATGTTTGTCATTATTGGCGATTTTACAGACATGTTTCTACGCTACCGTGTACCACAGACGACTCTCCTTAAGAGCCCCAGACACCAGATGTAGATAGTAGTAGTTGTTGCTGTTGTTGCTGTTGTTGTTGTTGTTGCTGTTGGCGTCAAGTTGAAGTTGAAGAGCAGCCGCGACTCATTAACACACAGCCAGCTGGGCAGCTCATAAAACTATGTACGCAATTTTTGTTAGTGTTCGTGTTGTTGCTGTTGCTGGGTCCTACTAATGAATGTTTATGGGCATCTTAAACATAAATTATTTCGCATACTTCATATATCGAAAAATGAGCAAAATTTATAGTTCATTTGATTGATTTTATGTGGCGGCTTGCCGCAAGACAAAAGTTACAATAAGGACAGCCAGTCTAGAGTCAAGAGACATGCCATATAATAACTATAGTGCTATAGTGATCTTGGACAGCCACACAATGTTGTCCCCCCTCCCCCACCGCATTCAATTTGTTTCTACATTGATTAATGGATGGAGACTCGATTGGTGTACAAACACCTACGAGGCAGTGTGATTTCTAACGCGCTAAAGATGCGCAATCATTAGGCAGCTGCGATCCTTTCAACATGACAGCGCAGGATCAAAAGGGCTAACCCACACATGCGAACACATGATAATAAAAAAAACTCCCCTCTCTAACGATTACAAAACAAATTCGATATTGATTATGGTGCGGCATAAACAAAAGTACACAATCAAAACGCCTCAAAACGTTGAGATCATACCAAGATCATTAGATTGATTGATGTTCAAGGATGCGCCTTGTGTGAACTACAAAAAGAAAGAAAGCGAGTGTGGCAAGGGGAAGAGAAAAGAGAGAAAACGAGCAACAGTGTTGAACAAGTAGCTAAAATGTAATTTGGCTTTACTGAAAATGTATAAAGTTGATGTAGTTTGGGGTAGGAATATGTTAGTATATATAATTTGCAATATCTTTAAGCTGAGAAGAAACATATTAATTTTTTAAAATTATTTTTTGAGTCTTGCTGATTAAAGAATAAAATTGTATTTTTGTAAAATAATTAAAATCATATAATTATAAAATACGTTTTTATACTCTTTTCGAAGAAAATAGTATATTAAGTTTGTCCTGAAGTTTGTAACGCATAGAAGGAAGCGTCGGAGACCCCCAAAAGTTACTGCCAGTATGCTTAGAATGACAATACAAATTGATCTAGCCATGTCCGTCTGTCTGTCTGTCTGTCTGTCTGTCTGTCTGTCTGTCTGTCTGTCTGTCTGTCTGTATGTATGCAAACTAGTCCCTCAGTTTTTGAGCTATCGTGATAAAACTTTGCACAGACACTTATTATTCCAGGGGACAGAACATTGGTCGGAGCCGGCCAGATCGGACCACTATATCTTATAGCTGCCATACAACTCGAAGTCGGTTTTGGCCATATATCCCATGTTTTTTAATCTATCGCGATGAAACTTTGCACAGATACTTATTATTTAAAGAGACATCACATAAATTGGAGCTGGCCGGATCAGATCACTATATCTTATAGCTGCCATACAACTCGAAGTCGGTTTTGGCCATATATCCCATGTTTTTATACCCTGAACCCATTAAAAATGGGTAAAAAGGGTATAATGAAGTTGTGCAAAAGTATGTAACAGGCATAAGGAAGCATCTCCGACCATATAAAGTATATATATTATTGATCAGTATCAACAGCCGAGTCGATCTAGCCATGTCCGTCTGTCTGTCCGTCTGTCCGTCTGTCCGTCTGTCCGTCTGTCCGTCTGACCGTCTGTCCGTCTGTCCGTCTGTCCGTCTGTCTGTCTGTATGAACACACAGATATCAGAGACTACAAGAGCTAGAGACTTCATATTTGGAACATAAGTTCTCCTAATCCCGGGACAGATCAAGTTTATTAAAATTTATCGATAGCTCGTCCCGTTCAAAAGTTATCGATAAATTTCGATTTCAGACCAGCGTTTTTTGGATATAACTTACAAGTTATAAGAGCTAGAGGCCCCTAATTTGACATGTATAATCTCGAATAGCATACACATGAACAAATTTTTCACTTTTTGGATACCACCCCCAAACCCCCCAAAAGTTAAAAAACGCATTTTTGAAGGTACGACCTTGCAATTTGGTTTGGTCACACATATTATCGACAATTGTTTGCCCCAAAAATTTCAATAAGATCGGACGATAAACACAGAAGTTATTTAAGATTTAACTTTCCATTATGTGGGGCTCAGCGAAAAGCAAGCTAACTGCTTAGACCGCTTGCACTGCTTGTACTGCTTGTACTGCAGCATGTGTGTGTTTAGATTAATATGAATGATTGTAAGGACTGGGTTCAGGGTATCTCGTAGTCGGGCACTCCCGACTAGAGCACTCTTACTTGTTTAATCTATCGCGATGAAACTTTGCACTGAAACTTATTATTCAAAGAGACATCACATTGGTTGGAGCCGGCTGGATCGGATCACTATATCTTATAGCTGTTATACAACTGGCAATGAATTAAATATTTTTAGAACAAAAAAAAAAATGTTACGCGACAAAACGATGTTTTACAGCTTATGAAATTTCACTGGTGCAGTTGGCAGAGTGAAAACTGCCTATAGGTTCGAAAAGAGTATAAAATCTTCGGCACGCCGAAGATAATCCTTCCACACTTGTTTTTATAATTTTTATGTACAGATTTTAAAAGATTGGAGCCTTTTATGTAGTTTGTACTTATTTATTAATTTCACGTATTTAAAGTATTAAAAGCAGTCAGACTCTGAAAAAACTGTATAATTCTAGAGTAATATTATATATTTATAAAAATATTAAATAATATAAAATCAATATTATACAAATATTTAAGTTAAATAGACTGTACTCGGATTGTGTTAGTCTGTGATCTATATTTTCAAAGAGCTCCTTACCAAATATGAAAATTTATATATCTTTTAGAGTTTTTGCTTTACTAAAATCATTTGAGATATTTAATTTTACTAAAATCCTTTTTTTTTAAAGAAGTTTCCCTGCTTGTAATTAACTTGTCGAAGCAATGGCTAACGTTTTAGCTATTTTTTTATAGCCACTTCTTGGCTATTTCGAATGGATTTAACGAGCTGTTTGCTCAGCGCTGGCAAATATTGATGAGAGCATAATCGAAATTGGAAATTCCTGTATGCCACAGCCTTCAATATTATTGCTATGTAAATCAAATGCATTTGCGGACGCCCTGCAGCTTTCTAACTAATTAACACTTAATTTTATATCAACTGGCGGCTGGAAACGAAGAGGCTGGAAAAACAGCAGCTGCCTTTGCAGCATACAAATGTATGCAGATATGTATGTATGCATATGTATGTAACAACATGGATGTCATGTTATAAATTTTGTGGTAATGTCTTCGAAATTGTTGTAGTTGTAGTTGTTGTTGCTGTTGTTGTTAATCGCATGTTTGTCGAGCGTGTAATGCGCCCATGCAGCGGCTGCAATTACTTTGCACGGCCATTATAAAGCCCCCCAGACATGGATACATTTATGGAGGTTGGAGCAAAACCCAAATGCATTCGTACTTTGTATCTATGTGTATCTTTGTCTCTGTGTGTGTATCTTTGTGTACTGCCTTGCTACACATGTATGCATAATTAAACAAGCAGTAAAATGTTTTGGCTTAATGATTCACAAAATTGTCCAAAATTTACGGCTACAAATGCAGTTGACCAAAGCCAAAGGCCAAAACTGTACTAGTTGTAGCTAACTCCCACTCTCTCTCTCTCTCTCTGTCTGTCTATTGCTATCTCGCTCTCATGGTTAAGTTAATGCATTTACCACATATGGCTTTCATATTAGCACACAAAACGAACTAATTGTTATTTTCTACGCAAATTGGATTTTCATATGGCTTATTGCAGCACAGCATTTTCCGACCACTCATGTTGATCTACAGATGCTATATGTATATAAATAGTATATGTGCTGACTGCATATTATAATATTGCCATTATAGTTTCACTGCATGGGCTCTTTAAGTGCCTCTCATTGTTGTTATTTAGCCATATTAGTTAAGCCATTGTCGCTTTCACAAAGTTTAGCTGAAATGTTATTACATTTAATGTGTGTCTCTCTCTCTCTCTCTCCATTATAAAATGCATAAATACATAATGTGAGCACATAATGAAACTGTTTGTTTATCCAAGTCTAATAGCTATTAATGTACCAAGTAATTGGGCAATTTTAAAATACATAAATATTTATTGTCTAAGGCAGTTAGTTTGTCATTTTTATTGCTAAGTTGATAAATGTTTAGTATTATTATTTGTATTGTCTATTTAAAGCCTTGAAATCTTACTATTTTACTATTTACACTCAATGAAATATTCTAACACATTTTTCTAAATATTTTACACAAATTTCTGAAATTTCTCTGTATTGATTTGATACGTTCAACATTTATGCTAACCAATTTGTGTTTAATTTTTATGGGCCAACACTTGCAAAAAAAGTGTATATCGTTTTCGAATTAGCTTTTATTAAAAGCTTTTATTTTGTGTCTATTACAATATTTTGACTGCAAATTTGCATAAAATTTCCATTTGTAGCAAAAAAAAAGAAAAAACCGAACAAGTCAATTAATTTTATATTTGTGCAAACAAAATATGTATATTTTTTTTATCCATCAATTCACATGCATAAAACACTAACAAAAACAAAGGCATGTTGCTAAATGAAATACACATGTTGTAAAGGGGGGAAAGTTGGGGCTAGTACTATATGTATTTATATTCATATTCATATTCATATTCATATTCAAATTCACACACTCATATGCATGGAGCATAATGTGCCATTGCCGTGAGTGTGCACTCTATATATATATATATATAAATATATGGAAGTTTAATTTCAAAAGGTGGCCCATAGAAAGGATGACGGAGAAGAAGAGGCAGCAGATGCAAGCAAACCATATCAACTTGTTAGCAACGGCAGCTAAAACACTTTTTGCCAGCAACAAAAGAAGTGGCAGGCGCCGAGAGGCGCCACATGCTGCCAGAGAGAGAGAGAGAGAGAGGAGGGAGAGAGAGAGAGAGGGGAGAGAGAGAGAGAGACGCCGGCGCCTGTTTACAGCAGGTGGGGCTAGGGGGGCCAAGGGGGGCATCGGGGTACATGATGTTTTGTGCAAGGGCGTTCGACTTCGACTCCCGACGCGCACATAGACGCCAATTAGCGTTCAACATTTTATGACAATTCGAGCGTGGCATGTGTGTGTGTGTGTGTGTCAGTGTGTGCAGCGCTTAGGGGTGCAACAAGAACATGGCAAAAACAGAAGCAAAAGCAAAGCCAAAGCGTTGCAAGCGACCAACAAAACTCAACGCGCTGCAACACTTCATTATAATTATGGCAGCTTGCAGCTTGCAGCCTGCAACAAAAACTCAGTTAGCGACTAACTAACACACTAACACACACACACACACACACATTTACGTATAGATTTAGCCATATCTTCAGTTTATAAACGCAGTCAAGCAGCGCGTGAGAGCTTTTTGACATTGACGCGACATTGACACCGAAAATGTTGCTTAATAAATTTCAACTTGAGCAGCAGCTTTCAGTTTTCAGTGACCTTTGAACTTGCACTGACAGCCAGACACAATTCTATATGGCAAATGTGGAAAAATGTCTATTTTTAGTGAAAAGAGACGAGTTTGTTAAGCGAATAGATAATGCTGCATGGCAGAAGGATTAGTGAGAAGGATTCGTTTTGATCTTAAATAGAAAACGTGAAATATTTTTGAAAATTTTAATTTTAGCTTCTGCTAAAATAAAGCTAATTATACTCTTTTCGAAGACCTCCAAAAGTTACCTACAGTATTCTTAGCATGACAAAACAAATTGATCTAGCCATGTCCGTCTGTCTGTCTGTCTGTCTGTATGCAAACTAGTCCCTCAGTTTTTGAGCTATCGCGATGGATCTTTGCACAGAAACTAATTATTTAAATGTACAGCACATTGGTCTTAATCAGCCACATCGGACCACTTTATCTTAAAGCTGCCATTCAACTCGATATGAATTTAATATTTCAAAAGAAAAAATTTATTTATATATTTATATTTAAAAAAATATGATACCAATTCTCAGAACAAAAAAATAGATGTCACGCTATAAAATTATTTTTCCCAGCATCTGAAATTTCAGTGGTGCACGCCGAAGATAATCCTTTCCCACTTGTTTTTTATTGATTTATTGCCTGACTATCCTGTTGTTATGAAAGTTAAAGTTTGTTTCGCTTAAAACTTGTTTTTTCAATAATATAGTAAGATTTATTAAAATTATACTTTATTAGATATTTTTAGAAACTTAACTGTATAGCTGATTTCTTTTATTTTAAACATTATAGAAGCTGGGTCCATAGCCTCTTTCACAAATCATTTTTCTCGGATTTTGCTCACCGACTCATATGTTATAAATGTTTAGTTGATATATTCGATTTTTCCATTTATTATTTATATTTGTTAATTGTTAAATTTGAGCTTACATACTATTTTATCTTTGAAATCATTTACCCATCAGTTGACTCTTTTCGAAAGCCTTTTTTCTGAAAATGATTCTGTTCTTTATCATCATTTTATTTTATTATCATACCCATATTGATATTCAATTATTATTTCATATTGTACGGACGAATCATCATCTGCACAAATTTAAGGGATTGGCTGCGACCAAGCCAATGGTGCCAATAAATGCATCCAGTGTCCTCCAATATATTTGAGTCCCACACTAGGCAATCGAATCGTTTGCCATTTGGATTGCTAAGGAATATTTTCCTTATATTGTTGGACGCTACGAAAATGATTGATTCACTTACCTATCAGCGCAATAAAAATACCACCAAGCACCAATAAGTCTTCTGGCGCAGTTGCCTTTATCATAATGATTGTTGTTCCTATCCCGGGTTGACCATGCCCATCCCACATGCTGTTTCAGCGAATTGCCAGCACTTCCGGTATAGGAACCAACTGAAATTAACTTGTATCTCTGAGCTTCACTGCCAACTATGAATTTATCATATCTGGCGTTTCGAGCTTCCTTTTTGCGATCAACTAGTTTGAAGTACAGTTCGTATCTTTGATAATTTGTCAAGCGATGCAACCGCTCCAGACCAATCCAATATTCGCCATCAGCGTTGCCAAAACCATTCTTATACTCATCCCAGCCCCTATAGAAGTCCACTTTGCCGTTGATGCGTCGCTGTATTATGGTCCACCCTGATCCGGCCGTCCGCGAATCGCATGTGACATTAAATGGACTCAATCCATCAATTTCTAATGTGTGAAGTCCCGTGTAGTTATACATGTTATGACAATATTTGAAGTATGATTTGTTGTTCTCCAGTTCAAATTCAAGTTCAGCTATCAGAGCGTCTTTTTCAGCTATTTCATTTTCCAGATTCTTAATTTGATCCGATTGCTCAGCTATCTTCTGATCATGCTGTTGAAGTTCCTTGTCTTTTTGAGCCAACTGCTTATGATGTTTCATGATTTCATCATCTTTATCATCCAACTGTTGCTGTATATGTTCAATTTCCTTCTCTTTGCTGGCAAGTGACGCTTCGCACTCGGAACAATCATTCCCAGTTGATGGTTTTTCGTTCTCAGTTGACGGTTTTTCAGGAAATGTTGGTGGAATTTTGCAATTTTCCTCAAGACGAGCCAATTTATATATACAATCTAGATACTTCTCTGCAAGATTAATCGCATTTCGGCCGTCTACATTTCTTATAATCAAACTTTTTTCAACTTTGTTTTCAATCTGACGACTATTCCTTTTTGTCGATTTGCTCCATTCAAACGTTTTTACCAATATATTATAGCTATAGGTGCCACACGTTTTGTCCATCCCAGCCTTATGAAAATACGATCATATTTATTAAGTTGTCCATCTTTTGAGTTATGGTACTCACCTCTTTGCCAGTTACATGCAAAAATGTACATAAAATTGTACAGGCTATAAAATAAATTAACATTTTCGCAAGACATCAACTGATCTTCTGCAGATGTGAAACATAACTGAATCTGTGATTCGCCCCGTTAAATGGGCGTCTATATCAATTTTACAAGGGTTCTGTGGAACTAATTTGACCGTAACTGCTGTAAAAGTAAAACTATCCAATCCGTTTTGATCGCAGCAAATAATTAGGCGACACCTTACAGAAGCAACGGCAGCTAAAGAGACGGGAGGAATTTTCACCGTTTTTCACCGTTAGTATTAAGCTAATTTTCTTATTAATGCAATTTATATTGTAATTGATAGTTTTAAAGCTCCTTTCAATAATTGTGATTTATATAGAATACGTGATTGAATTTACAGTCGAACTCCTCCAACTCAAAATTCTATAACTCGAAGATCATTATAACTCGAATTCACAATAGTTTTTGGGTGTTCTCTAAACCCATAGCTCTCTATAACTCGATCTTTTTTTGTACCAGATAGAAGTTCAACTTTAAAAAGTTCGCCTATATTAAAATTTGATACATATTTTATAGTAAGACGTGTTCATTGTTGCACCAGAGTCGTCATTAAATTGTTCATCTGTTGATTGATGATTAATCTGATCTTGCGAACGTGTTCTACATTATTCTTTCACAACTAATTCCCATGCTTAAAATATTAACTAAATTTCACAGCTGTTCTTTATGGATTTCGCTTTAAACTTAAAAAGCAAGCAAAGAAAGAAACTTATCAGCAGCGGCTGCTGTCAGACTTTGTTTTGTGACTGAGCTGCACATTTGATATATGGCCACACCTTTAATCACTCCGCCACCGCAAAAAGGCACATGTTGCGGTACTTTGATGTGCCGAAATTGAAATGGACTGTGAGAGACACAGATAATACAACAGGCACACACAAAGGTAAAGTAAAGTAAAGTAAAGGCTGAAAAGCGGAGATCGGCTTTCGACTTTAAGCAGTTGATTTGTGCTGTGAGTTATTCGCCGAATCCGGCAAACGGCAAACGGCAGTGAAATTATAATTTATTTTAGAACAGCTCAAAAGAGCTTCTGCTTCTGCATTTCGTGATGTGATTGGCCTGCCCGATTCTCCGATTGTCCGATCTGTCCGTTTGTCCGTTTGTCCGACAGCCTGCCACTCGAAAAGATACAAATTCATTTCGTTTGAATTTTGGACTTAAAAGCGTGAGTAAGTTGCCAGATTTTCGAGCGTCTTTTTGCATTCCAGAACCAGCCAGCCAAACGGTCTGTCGGCCAAGGCAATTAAGCAAACGAAACCAAAACAAGTAAGAGTGCTCTAGTCGGGACTGCCCGAATAGGAGATACCCTGAACCCAGTTCTGACATCCATTCATACTTGCCTAATAGTGTGCATACATACAAACACACCACACATTACTGCAAGCTGTGAAAACGGTTTAAGCAGTTATCTTGCTTTTTCACTGAGCCCCACACAATGGAAAGTAAAATCTTAAATAACTTCTGTGTTTAGTGTCCGATCTTTTTAAAATTTTTAAGACATAACATTGGCTATAAAATGTGTGACCAAACCAAATTGCAAGGTCGTACCTTCAAAAATGAGTTTTTTGAATTTTTGGGGGGATTGGGGGGTGGTATCCAAAAAGTGAAAAATGTGTTACATGTGTATGCTATTCGAGATTATACATGCCAAATTAGGGGCCTCTAGCTCTTATAACTTGTAAGTTATAGCCCAAAAACGCTGGTCTGAAATCGAAATTTATCGATAACTTTTGAACGGGACGAGTTATCGATAAATTTTAATAAACTTGATCTGTCCCGGGATTACGAGAACTTATATTCCAAATATGAAGTCTCTAGCTCTTGTAGTCTCTGATATCCGCGTGTTCATACAGACAGACGGACGGACGGACGGACGGACGGACGGACGGACGGACGGACGGACGGACGGACAGACAGACAGACGGACATGGCTAAATCGACTCGACTGTTGATACTGATCAAGAATATATATACTTTATATGGTCGGAGATGCTTCCTTATGCCTGTTACATACTTTTGCACAAAACCATAATACCCTTTTTACCCATTTTTAATGGGTTCAGGGTATAAAAACGATCCAAACAAAACCTAAGCTCAAGCCCCAAAAGTTGTTGTTATTATTAGCCATTTATTCCATCTAATAATAAATCGCTGAGCATGGCCAATGGGATCAGCCAGCAGGCTGTTTTTAACAAATTGCATTGGGCTATAAACAATTTAAAATTATATATTTATTGTGCCATATGCACAAAGCGCAAAACAAATTTCAACGCAAGAAAAATATACCAAAACAAAAAACATTTTTATAACAAGCTTACGTTAAGCTTAATGAGTTTATACTTCATTTATATGCCCGGACTGGACTGCATATTTTCGCTGATAGGCCCCGCTATATATAAATATATGTAAGGTCTATACGTAATTTGTTTGGGATTATTTGTGAAATTGTGAAAAATATATAAAAGGTCGGTGAATACAATAGAATATTTTAATTATTCATTTGTTTTGCGTCCTTTTTTCTCTGATAAATGTGGGAATAAATGCATAAGTATGTTAAGGTTGTTAGTGACTGACTAAGTGTATGCCCTGTATTGAAATATATACATTTATTGATTAACATATTCTTAGGAATACTACTCTTAACCCTTTACTAGTCTGGTCGTAAGATTTAGTCTATATTTTTTAAAAAAATTTGCATATTTAAGGAATTATCTCAAGATGTTTGAAGCCTTATGCCATTTGTATTTATTTTTGTAGATACTTTTGAGATTTACTTCATATATACATATTTATAAAAGTATTAATATTGATAGTATATATAATATTTCTATATTCCTCTTCATTTATTTGAAATAATATCTACTTTCTTATAGGTTTAGGTTTCGATTCAACATTTCGCGTTTTGCCTTACTCCAACTTATTCACTTAAATTATTTAAATTGATGCAATCGAATAACTCTTAAAATGCAAATGCTCTATATTCTCTATATGATATATCTCTATACTTATACACAATCGGAACGGAGCGCAGCTGTTGGTGTTATTTTAAGCGTTGTCCTCTGTTAATTTAAAGCATCCTTTGGCCAGCCGCTGGCTTACTGCTGGTACAAAAAAATGAAGTTGATAATGCATAAAATATATAATTTGCAAAATTAATTAATTTTTACAACACATTAATTTCACCCTGACACACACACACACACACAGATGCACACACACACACACACAGATGCACACTGGCAGCCGCACTCAGTCAGCCGTGCCACATGCACCGTTGCCCCAGTGGCCACATAGCCCCGATTTGCCCACGTTTGCCCCGTGTTGCAGATACTCCCTGCTTACCGCTACTTCATTCCACTCTCCACTCCCTTCCACCCTACTCCCTGGGCATATATAGAAGGCAGTGGCAGGGTCCCAGTTGCTATCCCGACCACCGTTGCGGCCGCTTGGCTATTGAGGTAAAAGTAACTGCAAAAGCGCTTGCAGCGCTCATTATGCTGCACCACTTGTATAATTTTTATTTAATTTATTTAAAGGTAGCTAAAATGAAGCACAGCACACACACACACACACACACACGCATAGCCAGGGCTGCAAAAAAAGAAGATATATATATATATATATATTAAATACACATCAGGTTTACTAATAGCTCTTATCCTGTCTACTTAAATATTTCCTTTGTCTGTGAGCTTTTGCCATGCTTAAATATGGAAATGAACGAGTGTCCTGTCAATGGTGAATGAAGCAATTAATTATGTATCCCAAAGTAATGGGGATATTTAAAATGAAGAATTTAATGGAGTTTTTCTTAAATATTTCATTTGTTTTCTTAAACTTTATAAGTACTAAAGTTATATTAGAGCATGTTAGAGCTGGGAACATCAAATTATGCGTAAATTATGTTAACAATTTAATAACAGCATGCAGAATGTTAAGAATGTTAAAATGCTGCTCTTCTATGCGATTCTCAAGAATTCAAGTAAGGTCTGCAGATTCTTGTGGTTTCTGATCTGAGTGGGTGAGTGATGTGTGTTGCTGTTTTGTGATGCTCACCTACTTTATTCAGTTAACTTTGTCTAGATCTCTTTTTCTACTCGCTCTCTTTATATATCTCTGTCTGACTACTTATTTTGTTAGTCTTGAGCTCTTTCTACTCGCTCTCTTTCGCAACTTTCTCGCTCTCTCTCTTCCACAAATATCTCTTCCTCTTTCTCTTCCTCTCTTGCACTTAGCTCTCCCTCGCTCTCTCTCTCTCTCTTTTAACAACGAACTTATTCCCTCTCTCTCTTTCTCTTACAACTAGCTCTCTCTCCCTCTCTCTTTCTCTTCCATCTAACCCTACCTTTCTTTCTTTCTCTCCAACTAGCTTTCCCTCTCTTTCAACTTTCTGTCTCTCCAACTAGCTTTGCCTCTCTTTCAACTTTCTCTCTCCAACTAGCTTTCCCTCTCTTTCAACTTTCTCTCTCCAACTAGCTTTCCCTCTCTCCAACTAGCTTTCCCTCTCTTTCAACTTTCTCTCTCTCCCTCTCTCATTCTCTTCCGACTCTCTCTCTTTCTCTTGCAACTCTTTCTCTCTCTCTCTCTCTTGCAACTCTTTCTCTCTCTCTCTCTCTTGCAACTCTTTCTCTCTCTCTCTCTCTTGCAACTCTTCTCTCTCTCTCTCTCTCTCTTACAACTATATCTCTCTCTGTCTTTCTCTCTCTCTCTCTCTCTCTCTCTAATTATCTCTCTCTGTCACTCTCTTGCTCTCTCTCTCTTTCTTTGTCTTCCAACTCAGTCTCTTTAACAACTATCTCTTGAAATCTTTAAAAATATTCTTCTACTAAAGTTTCCTATCTTAATTCCCACCACTACTAGCTACCACTATGTCTTTCAACAGTATTCCCGTAGCCCTATACTTTGTATATTCCATTTAAGTGCAGAACACGCGTTATTATTCCGAAATGGTCAGTCAGTCGGTCGTTTAGTTGAGTCCTTGGCGCGAGGTGTTCAACATTCAAGTTCATGTAGCACTTTGCCGGCATATGTAGATTTTGCTTATAAGTTTATGAGTGCTTCGATCAAATTGAGCTGCCCGCTACATATGAGGCAGCCTATCTGACCAACCGACCGACCGTCCGACCGGTCGTCGTGTTGCAAATTATGTATGTCTTTTGACACGCAGGCCCAACGCCCCTAGGGTACAAAACAAAAACAAAAAAGAAGAGTAAAGTATTCGCCAAGGGTAGTCAAGAGGCACACTTTATTGGTGGTGCCCCCATCATACACCATATGCAGAAAAGAAGTCTAAAAGGCTCTTGTGCGAAATTAAAATGTGCTACATTCGCATGTTTAATTAATGAAATGTTTGACAATGTCGGCAGCTTCAGACTGTTCTGTTCTGTTCGGTTCTGTTCTGTCTGCCCTTTTGTACCCCTGCCTGCCTGTTGTCTCTTGTCTGTTTGTCTGTTTTTCTGCCAGATCCTGTGCCCTGTGCCTGTGCCTGCCCAACTACGACAACTCCGCCTCCTCTTGTCCCTGGCGTTTGTGGTCGAAGCGCTTTGATGGAATGCTCGCTCAAAATGCCAACGCTAGCACGCACATCTGTATTGACGGTTTCTCTCTGTGTACCCGTGTGTGTGTTTGTGTGTTGTAATGGGCCCCTTGCATTATTGAAATCGACACAATTTTACTTTTAAGCAGCGACGGCGTCAATGCAACATGTGCAGACCGCATCCAAGAATCGCCCCTGAGTGACAGTGGGTTTTCAGCAAGACCAAGCAATGCACACTGGTACCAAAATGTAAGATGTTATTATAAGAAATACATTAAAATATTGAAGAGTTGATTTTAGAAGCAAAGACGGCGGGAATTATGTTAAAAAATATAAATAGAACAAACGATAGAGAGTAATATTTATTAGATATGACATAAAAACCAATAATTTTGGTTTATTTCTATATTTCAAGCTTCAATTTATAGAAGAAACGTTTTAAAAATGATTTGTTACTCATAATTGAGAAAAATATTACAATGCATCTATATAATATTATAAAGGTATTAAAGAGTTTATATACCGACTTTTAAATATGTTAACAAACAATATATAAAAAAAATTATAATAATTCCTGCACATTTTTACTTTTGAAGATTCAATTTATAAAAGTAAATTTTTCTTTTAAATTCACATTCAAATTTGTATGTCAAAATAAACTTAAGTTGATAGTTATTATTAGATTAAATATGGATAAACTTGCATTTCAACTGATTTCTAATTTGTTCCACTTCTAGTAGTCAAGTTTAAACTGATAACTAATATATATTTTCATATATTTTCAAAATTATCTCTAGAATTCCTATGTTGTAATAAGTAGCTGCACATATATATTAGATCTAAACCACTGTGCATTGTCAACAACATGTTGCGTGAGGTGTTGCTGTTGTTGTTTATGTATTTGTTGTTGCTGGTGGTAATGCGACGCAGACTGCCAACTGCAAAACAGGTCTGGTCTGGGTGAATTTCGTTTTAGTATTTTTTATGTGTTTTGTGTTTTGCACAGGCCGCCATCAAGTTCAAAGTCGAAATGCTTGTAATATGCAAAAATGTTTTAATTAATCACTTTGATGCACACCGGCAGGCGCAGGCGCGTGACATATTGAGAAGATGTTCCAAGGGCCGTCATCGAGGTGCCGACTGACTGTCGCTATTGGTGTCGGTGTCGGTGTACATTTATCCCTGCTATAGCCCCCGCCCTCTAAAGAAATATTTATGTCTTAATAAGTTTGTCATTAAAGAAGCAGGAGTTGAATTCATATGCTCATGTTTTTTTCTGCATTTTTAAAGTGGAAAGCTAATGTGAAACTGTAGGAATAAATTAATTACATATTTCTTTATTTATTGTTGACTTTTAGCAGTCGACACAGAAAATTCAAATTAAAATTTAAACTAATATAACAATTACCAAGGAATATTTGAAATATTTAAATTAAATGTGAGTGTATAAAATATAGAGTTAAAGAGCGTATGACAGATAGAGTAAAGAACAAGTAAGAGTGCTCTAGTCGGGACTGCCCGACTAGGAGATACCCTGAACCCAGTTCTGACATCCATTCATACTTGCCTAATAGTGTGCATACATACAAACACACACATACTGCAAGCAGTGCATGCGGTTTAAGCAGTTAGCTTGCTTTTTCGCTGAGCCCCACACAATGGAAAGTAAAATCTTAAATAACTTCTGTGTTTACTGTGTTTACTGTCCGATCTTTTTAAAATTTGTAGGACATAACATTGGCTATAAAATGTGTGACCAAACCAAATTGCAAGGTCATACCTTCAAAAATGAGTTTTTTGAATGTTTGGGCGAATTGGGGGGTGGTATCCAAAAAGTGAAAAATTCGTTACATGTGTATGCTATTCGAGATTATACATGCCAAAATAGGGGCCTCTAGCTCTCATAACTTGTAAGTTATAGCCCAAAAACGATGGTCTGAAATCGAAATTTATCGATAACTTTTGAATGGGAGGAGTTATCGATAAATTTTAATAAACTTGATCTGTCCCGGGATTACGAGAACTTGTATTCCAAATATGAAGTCTCTAGCTCTTGTAGTCTCTGATATCCGCGTGTTCATACAGACAGACGGACGGACGGACGGACGGACAGACAGACAGACGGACATGGCTAAATCGACTCGACTGTTGATACTGATCAAGAATATATATACTTTATATGGTCGGAGATGCTTCCTTATGCCTGTTACATACTTTTGCACAAAACCATAATACCCTTTTTACCCATTTTTAATGGGTTCAGGGTATAAAAAGTTGTAGATTGTATGAATTTTGATACTAGGCGTCATTCAATTATGAAATATGTATATTATTTTAGCTTATACAACTTAATGAAATTTAATAAAATATGACTTAGAACTAGCTAACGGGCAAATAACATAAAACTGCTAAAGCCAATGGGTTTTTTTTTTTAAATATAAAAATAGTATTACATATTTCAGGGTTGCTTTGTAATATTTTGTGTTTTTATTTGTGCCCAAATGAATATTTGATGCCCCTGGCTAGCACACACACACACACACACACACACAATAGTGTTTGATGTTGTTTTTTTGTATGTGTATTTAGAGTGTACAGTTTTAGGGGTTTATGTCCAATTTTTGATTAAAAATGTGACTTTGCTTGGGCTTCCAATTCTTTTTTTGTGTGGCGCTTGTAAAATTACATTTGTTTGGCATTTTATCCCCCCAGCACACACAATAGAAAATTGCTAAAACGGCAAAGCAGCCGCAATGGTAAACAATATTTTCGCTTTTCACTGGCTTTTTGGCCTGGCTCTGTGTTCAATATTTTATACTTTTCTATGCGACGGCGTTGCCATTGAAACCTTCACCTGGGTTTAGTCTGACAGTTTCTTTTTTTACTGTTGTTGTTACCATTTTCTGTGTGCATTTTTCTGTTGGCAGTTTTAATTTTCCGCCAGCGCCGTTAAGCTTGTCATTAACCCAGTTTGAACTGCGACCAGGCCATGCGACACAGTGTGGCATTATGGAGGCGGACTGCAGTTATGCAGTTATACCTATACCAATATATATATATATATATATATATATACTACGTATATATATATTTGTATTTTTTATGGTGCGCACCGAGATTTAAATGAAATTAAAAACGGAGCTTGACTTGCGGCCGCACCTGAATATTTAACTTTATGCGAAATGGCAATGGAAATGGGCCTCGACTATCGTTTTTCATTGTATTCTGGGGAATTTTAATAAAAATTGGCATACATTTAATCGCTGGACAATCCCATTGGGGTAGGTGTAAAAAAGAACTACCGGTTATATATGTTACCCAAGTGTGTGGGTGATGAAACTTTATCTTATATGAAATTAAATGGCATGCTTTATTTATTTATCACTTTTTTATTTGCAGCAAAATTTTGCCTAACTACGATTATTACAATATATATTTGGTGCAATCCTCTCTTAGTCTAGCTTATGTCAGCTTATAGTTTACAAAATTGGAAAACCGACCACAACTGCTTGACAAATTTATCATTTGCTGGCTGTTGTGGAATTTTAAGCAAGTCGAAGAATTCGCACAGTAAGAATATAAATTCCATAAATATATTCTCGTGTCTGGTTTTGCGGCAAGTTCGTTTGTTCCTATGTCTTTGCGTTATTTCTTAATATATATATAGTAGTTGTTGTTTTTTTTTACATATATATATAATTTAAGAATGCCACACAACGTGGCAGGAGGCAGCAGCAGCAGCAAGAAAAAAAGGTCGCCACAGACAAAAATGAAATTGAGCGCTAGCCGAGCAGTAAAAAAGCTTCAAAAGGCAACAAGCCAAATGCCAATAAATGAACAGACAAAAATACACACACACAAAAAAGAGCATATTTAAGCGGCATATTTTGCTTTTATAAAATCCAAGCCAAAGAACAAAAAAAAAAAGGAGGGGAAAAAAATAGAGTTTTGCTGCCGCCATCAAGCGTAGAAATAAAAGCACTTAAAGTTTGTCAGCAACGCGATCAAAACATGTTCAAAATCGAACTGAAATTACGGCACTTAAGTTCTCTTGAGTTCTCGAGGTCTAGTCCCAAGAAATTTATGACTTGAGTGATAATGCGAGGCGCCGCAAGGTGCTTTTCATAGCTTCAGTCTTGGAGTCGTCACCCTCATCTGCATCATAATGATGACGATGATGGTATTGCTAAAGGTATCAGTATTGGTATTGGTTTATTATATATGCCATCAAAGGCATGCTGGCAACTTCCGATTTATCTCAATTGTTGGAAATTGAAACGCCAGCGCATTTAGCACCAATTTGGAACACGAAAACCTGAAAACCGATACAGACATTCAGAAAAAATCAACCAAAACGAATACGAAAACGAACCCAAACAATATGGAATGTCTTCATTTCACGCCGCAATAACAATGCGGCATATTTATATATATTTATTTTTTCTTCTCTGGTCACTGATTTGCGTATCAATTTGACTCTGCTCTGAGCTGTTAACTCTTTGAAATTTGAGTAGCTGCCCATAAAGTAACAGTATGCTTAACGAGGGTAGCTTTATGAGTATGCTTAAGTGGGCAACGTTGAACAAGTCTTTTAACACGCATAACTTTGTCAAAGCTGTAGAGATTTTCAAGCGGAAATACATTTTAGGTTTGATTTCAGTGATAGAAAGATTCTGCATTTAAAATAATTTTTTTTAGAATTTTCTGTTGCATATTTTAGTAATTTTGACTGATTAGGTCTCTAGAAATGGTCTTGAAAAACAGTAAACTACATTAACTTTGCCAAACCAAAACTGCTTTACAATGCCGATGTGATTTTGTATATTTTTGGTTATATAAGTTAAGTCTACGTTCAATATTAAGGAATTTACAGATTTCGGATTTTTAAAGAAACTAATTTGTTATTAATTTGAACATTATAAATTTTAAATTAATTTGGCTTTTCATTTTTTTTTCTAAATTTTGTTATCAACTCCATAGCTTTAAGAACTTACATTAAAATAATTTATACAACTATCAGAACTTATTTAAAATCATTAGAGCACATGGATTTGCCTTTTAAATTGACTTAACATTTAATTTTAATTGCTTTTTCCTGAGATCTTGTATTCCGTCTACTTTTGTATCCACTCGTGCATTTGACACTCTATTCGTCTCCCCTCTGCTGTTAACTTTCTGCTGGCAGCTGTTGCCGCGGAAGTAGACGCCCTGCAATAAAAATCTTTGCACGCCCCCACTTGAAAATAAAAAAAAATTAAATAAATAAAGGGCTCATATCAAATTATTTGCCAAAAAAAAAAGAAGATGAAAAAGGTAAAAATCTGTCCAAACACTTCAAAATACTTTGACATCAGCTCAGTTTATTCCCACAAAATCTGTGCCTCTGATATGACTCTCTCTCTCTCTCTCACTCTCTATCTCGCTGTCGCCTCAATAGATTGTCAAACTAATTTGTGCTCAGGTAGTGCTCCAGCGCCCAAGGGATCGCTCAGCCATTATAAAGATGTTGAATAAAAAGTATCACATGACACAGTACGAAAAAGGTTGACAAACTTCTTAAATTACCGATTCTGTCTGAGTCGCAGTTGGAGTCGGAGTTGGGAAGGTTTTCAGAGTTTGAGAGTCTGGGCCAGTTTCAATTTGTGGCTAGCGAAATTTATGAAGCGTATAATTTTCAGATGCAACACCTGCTGCTGCTGCTGCAGTTGTGTTTGCGATGTCTTTATGGACCCTGCACTGCCTATATATAAATAAAAACTTTATAATTGCCGACCGAGCGACCGACTGTGTGATACTTTGCATTATTATGTCTGGAGTGTGTACTGCAAATGGGTTGCTTATAAATTAAGTCGAGATCTCCCACGGCCGTTTTGCAGTGCCTGCTGGGCTGCTGCTTGTGCCGTACATTAAGGACACTTGATAGCTTAATTTATTGCAAAAGGCAAAAAGATGCACAGGACACAACGGCTGCAGAAAAAGCCAATGCTCTGAGATAATTGCATGCAGAACAAGGACGACAACCAGTCCTGGCTGCATTTGCTCTTGCTGTTCCCAACTCTCGAGGTCCTGCGGCTCGTCCTTGTTGTTGTTCTTATGCCGCGCTGCGCTTCGCTGCCTGCACTCATATGTATATATAAAGTATATATGCAGCTAACATCTGACTGTGGGTGTTCCAGGATATGCTGTGTGTGTGTGTGTGTGTGCTCAGCTCGCGCTGCTGCATAAAACATTTTAAATTGAGCGTTAAAATTAAACGATGCATCGCAAAACTAACAAACGTGGCTAGAGCGAAAAGGGCAACAAAATGCATTCACTCGCAATTTGTGGGTCGAACGGATGGTACTCGGCACTTGTTTATAAGGTCGTTAATCGTATGTGTATACTACATATACATATAAATATACATATAAGCAGCATATAAAATGTGCACACAATATAAATTCAAAAGTCAACTGCACTCTTGTTGTTGAGATTTGTACTTGTGGGTTAAATGTTTAGAAGAGCAGCAGCGCAGCTTTTGCGATTTATATGATATTTAATTTGATTATAACTTGAGTCGTTTTATGCGTTGACAGCGCTGAAGTAATGTCTTAATGTGGCTACAGAAATGCTGACATTTAAGTGTCTATTCCTTATATATGCGTTTTATTATTTGAAGTATTTCAATCAATTTATCACTTAAAATATTACTGCACTTTTATTATATTTTTTGTTCAAATCGAAAAAAATAAGCATCAATTCTTGCTAAGCATAAATAAATTTGTTTTTATTTTCAATAATATATGTTTTTAAAGTTTACATATTTTTCTAAATTTTTTAAATTAGTTCAAATAATGTCTTGGTTTTTTTTTTAAAAATATATTTCTAACAAATTTTTGCTGAGCATAAATAACTTAGCTTTATCTCACATAATATATGTTTTAAAGCTTACATATTTTACTACATTTTTTTCGAATATTGTTTATGTTTATTTTCTTATTTTCTTAAAATATTTCTAACATATTTATTATCTTCTCTTTCATGTTAACACTATTGCATATGATTGTCATCATAGGTAAGTCTGATTTATATTTTAAATATTTCACATAATAATCAAAAAGCATACAGCAAATGAAAATGAATGATTGTCATGTCTCTAGCCCCCATTTTAGCAAAAACTGAATTTGACAGCCCCATTTTCATTGAGCACATCAAACTAATCGAGTGTACAGAGCATTTTCATACATTTTCCATTGCTTAAAAGGCAGGCAGACAGGAAACGTGAGAGTCACATGAAAGTCGGTCAGTCATTAACAGATACAACAAACGATTTTCGATGTTGTTGTTGTTATTGTTATTGTCCTGGCAGTCTCTCTTCACTTTTCACTCACCACTCAAGTTAGTCAGTCAGTCAGTCGAGTTTGCTTGAGCAGAGTAAACAAACTGATAGATGTGTCTATGTCTAAACAAAAGGCTCTACATAGATTCGGGTTTCGAAGCCTAAAATAACAATATAGTGAAATGAAAATGTTTGGCCCAATCAAAAAGAAGTCAAGCGAACGCAAAACTAGCGAGAGACTCTTGGTCAGGTTGCAATGCAGTTACTATATTGTATACCCTGTAAAGTCAAGAAGTAGGTTAAACAAGGGTGTGATAATCAATTGAAAACGGTAAACCTTTTTTTTATTTATTGAAGTAAATCAGGTTTCTTTCACATATCATAGTATTTTTTATGACTTTAGGAGTCGCTAACTCTAACAAATCTAGCTTTTAGGTGGATAAATCAAGCATATAAGTATCTTAACATACTTTTTTACTATTCTGAAAATTTTATGAGAATTGTATAATAAATATGGAAGTTATAGCATTAATCTTTCATACCTTTTGTTGAGTTATAGCTTTAACCTTTCATCCCTTCTTATAGGGTATCAGCTAGTTGAGCATTGCCATCCCACAAGCTTGGCTTGTTTTTTGGGCTTGGGTTTTTGGCCTGCGCTTGCAAATTGACAATTTAGCCTTTCACCTGTCTAAACGAATCTATCGCACATCAAAATAAATATTAAAAACTAACCAACAATGGCAAGGCACCGACTGAGGCAAGGCTAAACAAGGTTGTTGTTGTTGTTGCTGCTGTTGTTGTTGTTGTTGTTGTTGTTGTCAGTCAGACAGTCAGCGCAAGTAGCGCAACGTCACTCAAATGCTCGCTCCGGCACAGGCTTCGACATCAGGTTGGGGTCTTGGTCTGGCTCTGGGTCTGGGTCTGGTTATGGGTATGGGTATGGGTATGGGTTTTTCGGTTTGCGAGTAGTTTTGAGTGTAGTATTTTTGAAATTTGAGGCCACCGCTGCTGCTCGGCACTCGAGAGTCAAGGCGAAGCCGTGTGGCCATACTTTTATTGACATTTCGGCGCGTTATCGCAGTCGGCCAACAAAAGGAGTCAACGTTGAAGAGCGCCAGTCAGCGAGTTCAGTCAGCGATTCAAAAACAAAAGCAAAAAAAAGACCAGTCGAGTCGAGTTGGTTGGTCGGACAGGCCCCTAATCAACTCAACTGACTGACTGACTGGCTGCCATGGTATGCAACTATCTATGTACGTAGTTGGACAACAAAGCAAAATCAAGTTAGATGTGAGCGAAAAAAATGACTAAACGAATGTAGAATGCTCTATAGTAGATAATGGATATATATATGGATATGTATAATATATATATATATATATATATAATATAAATAAAATACATTTATTTTGAATTTATTAATGTCAAAAGCAAGAAACCAGAATGGATAAGTGCAAAAATAAATATAATTACAATACATTTATTTATTACAGCAAAGAGCAAGTAAAACACAAAATAATACATTAAAAATCCAACTCGGAGATAAGATCAAATAAGATTTAATATAATATATATAAAATATATATTATGATATTTTGGCAACTGATAGATCTTATTATAAAAATATCTGGAACATATGAAAATAAATATTTAATAATTGATTTACGTATGCAGAGATATATAATATTTATATATTTTACTTATTATTTAAGTGATAGCTTAAAAAACTTTTTTTCAGAGTTTCTGCCAAGTCTGAAAAAAATTAGTTTTTAATAAAATTTTCAGAAATAATATGAGATCATTAAATGGCGCTCGTAAGCTTTCTAAATGATTGCAAAATTTATAAATAAAAAATATATATACAAATCTCTGAAGGAGAACTGTTTATTATACGTATTAGCATTTCCTATCGTTTTTTCGATCGATATCAGAAAAGTATTTATAGACATTAGAAAATAGAATGTTCGGTCGTTTAGACCAAGTTCTATAACGATTAGAGTCTTTATTATAGAACATACATTATATTGCGTGCAAATAATATTTTTAAAATTTGTTTCCAATAGTTTTTATAAATTTAACTCTAAAATGTGTGCTCAGCGCTGTAAAAATCTTAAAAATTGTACAGATTACAATTGAATAGCTAATAATTTGATAAGAACTGATAGGTATAATATTATTATATTATATTATTTATTTTATTATATAGTTGGTATGGCGTTTTCTGATATAATAATATAAATTAGTATTAATTTATGGTAATATTATTTATGGCAAAAAGAAGCATGTAACAAACTCCTATCCAAAACTAATAGACCCGCTTGTCTAGTTTCAAAAGTGGTACAACTGATAAACAACAGCAAATTTTTGGCGCGCTGTCTGACAGACAGCGACTGCATCAACTGAACTGAACTGAACAGAACTGAAGCGATGGCAGCGCAACTGCAATGCACATTATAATTTCCATTAGAAGTCAGCAAACGGATCAACAACAGCAACACAGCAACAACTACAGTAAAGGGGAGTGGCAAAAGAAGGGGGCTGGGCAGGAATTGGTATGGCGGCAACAAGTCCAAGTCCAAGTGGACCCCGTCGCAATGATGGCGTAAACAGAGAACTGTCATTATGACAGTTGATTCTTTGCGGCTGCTGCTGCTGCTGCAGTTGCTGCTGCTGCTGTTGCAGTTGCTGCCCATTTAAAATTATGGCCAGCGAGCTGCAGTTGCAACTGGCAAACTGGCAACTGGGCTGCTGCCGCAGATATATAATTTTATACTTTCGCATAATGTTTTGCATTAAAATTATAATAAGTTTCAACTTTTTTTGCATTGCATTGCAATTGTGGCACAGCTCATTTCAGTGTTGCCTGCCACTCTTCAGATTTCAGCTTTCAGTTTTCAGTACGCTTGAGTTGAGTTCTTTGGGTCAATATCATTGCGTTATCTCTCTGTCTCTCTCTCTCTCAGCGGAAAGTGGAGCAAGTCAGTCAGCCTGTCATTTATTTAATGTCTGAAATGCTTGAAATATATTCATTGCATTGCATTTTAAATAGCTCACCCTTTTTGCTCTTGCTCTCTGCCCCCACCCACATTTTAATGGCACTTACAATAGCTAAAAGGGTCGTTGTGGGAGCGACTACTAAGTAATTTTGTAGGCGGTGCCATCAAGTAAGTAAGTAAGTAACTAAGTAAAAGGCGCCTATTAAAAAAAACCGAAGGAGCGAGAGTTTTTCAACTTTTCAAATGGATTCGCTGAGCGTTTAATCTTTGATAATGTGACAGTTATTTTAAGGCGACTCCTTGATGGACTTTCTTTTCAGTTGGTTTTTCGGGGAGTGTTAAAGTGAAAGTTGCAAAATGTTATGATCTGTATTAGTGCTTAATGGTTTTGGAGTATATATTGCTATATTTAAAAATTAATGGTAATAAATGATAATATAATGCTATATTTGATAATTATGGCCACATTTTTCTGATGCATATCAACGAAATAGTGAAATAATTTTGATATATTTCCTAATGCCATAATTCTAATTTCATCTGATGCTATACCAAAACCATTTTTCTGGCTTTTTAAGGTTAAATGTTGAATAAAATAATAGAGAAACATATAAAAGTAAATAAGAAAATATTCCTGGATTCTTTAGTACAAATTTTGAGTAAAATTAGAGCAAAATAAATTTTTATATTAATTTTGTTTTTTGGTTTATTACGTATTGTATTTTAAAAATTTATTTGATTTTCTTAGTTTAGTTACTTTTTATTTATTATTATAGATATGCCTTCATTGGGTTTTTTAAAGCAAGTCATGGCTTAATATCTCTCAAATGGTGAATAAATATTTTAAAAAATTCATCAAAAAGTTCGAACTTGAAATAAATTTTAAAAAATACTTTTGTCCTACACATTAGCTCTGCTGCATATAGTGTTATCAGTTTCTGTTTGATTCGCATACAACGCTCCTATTTAGCTTTACTGCTACTCCTTGATCACTTTCAAAGTTGCCACATCAATTTACTTTTGAACTCATATAGCCGAGCCCCTGAGCGTACTCCCTCTGCTCTCCATCCTGATGACTTCCTTTTTGTACACCCTCCCCCAGGTGTCTTGACACTGATTAACACAAAATCTACCTGCCCCCTCGTTCTTAGTAGCTGTCAATATGCAACGGCAGCTGGAAGAAGAACAAGAAAACGTGGCAAGTTTGCGAGCCGGGGAAGCTGGAAAGTTTTGTATTCTATACAAATAGGTGTGCAACAAGCGGCAGCTATACAAAATGCCCAAAACATCAATTTATTCTCATTAAAAGATATGAAGGTGTTTGGCTGTCGTCTTGGCAGCAGCAACAACAACAAGATGTTAAGAAGAAAAACTTTCTGCGGAAAATCTGAACAAAAGCATGCAATTTACAAACTGTTGCCGGTTGCATAGAATGCTGCCAGTTGGTAAGTAGTATCTGGTATGGATGGAATGGGGGGTCTCTAAAGTTGGTGGGTGCTAGTTGGTTCGTTGGCTAGTTGGTAACAAGCTGTGGAACTTGGGGCAGGCAAGCAAACTGCGGCAAGCAGCTGCTTTAGAATTAATGCAACAAATGGGCCACAAATCCCATGGCGGTTCAAGTTTTGTGAAAGCTCTGAGGTTAAGCAAGTGCAACCAAAAGGTAATAAAGTTTAATTGAATTTTCATTATACGCAATTTTTCTAGCCGCCGCCAGTTGTTGTTGTTGTTTGTTGTTGTTGTGGTTGGCTGTTGTTGATATTGTTTTTGTCGTTGTTGTTGTTGTTGCTGCTGGGCCCTTTTGGCCCTGCGACGCGCTAATGAAAAATGCATTTCAATATTCAATTACGGTACGGCAAACAAATCTGCAAGAGCTATGCGACGTGTGCTTGAAAAGTTTGCAGTTATTGTATATGAAGCTAATGTATAAGCAAGACAGATATCTGACTATAAATCTTAAGGCATATCTGTCAATAGCAAACAAAACTGTGAGAGATATGCGAGCTGCGCTTGAAAAGCTTAAGGATATTGTATATAAAGCTAATAAGCAAGAATGATATTTGACTATAAAAACCATATCTGCCAATATGTTTATTTTACTTTTATCATAAGATTGGCGAAAATATCTTCAAATATATATATATATATGTTAACAAAAATAATGAGTACTTTTCATATATTTTCCTTTACTTATTTTAAAATGTGTACATGTAGTTTTCTGTATTATTGATTTCACTCGCAAATTTTTTAATAAAATTACATTTCCACTTATTTTTGATTATATACATATATTTGAATATATTTTTGTATATTTTAATATGAAATATTATTTAGAAAAGCGTTTTCATTCCAGAAAAACTTTACAATACTTATAAAACAAAATATAACTGGTATGCATTTATTATCTTAGAAACAATGAAAATTCTTGTGAATATAGAACGTTCTATTCTTTTTAAATATATAATGAAAATATATAGAATATATATAATGTTGACTTCCTCGTCTATTATACTCAAAGGGCGATTAGCTTTCTGCTAACTGATATGTTACTTTGTCAAGCACTTAAGATACTAGTTTTCTTTTAATTCAATTCTGTCTTTAAGTTACTTGCGTAACTTTTCGTGCACACCTCGCTCGTTGGAGCCAGCCTAGAACTTTTTGAGAAGCTGCAGCTGGTGCTGCTGCCGCTGCTGCTGCTGCGTTTCAAGCTGCACAAAGAGCAGCGCGCAATTTGTGTTGCCTTTGTGATGCAAATTCAAGTGGGAGTCAAGTCGCGTTGCTGAGTGCTTGCCACGCCCACTCGCTGCCACGACAGAGACTCGCATTGCTAGAGACATTTGCCACTTGCGAAGCCCCCAACAACAACAACAACAACAACAGAGAACTGTGAACAGGCATTGCATTGGCATTCATCAGCGGCAGCGAAACACACGTTGCCGTGCCGCATGTTGCATATAAATGTTGCCGCTGCCACATGTGGATGCAAGTATAAGCAAATCAAATCACTGCCGCCTGCCTGCTCATCATCAGCATCGCTTAATAATGATGATGATCATCATCGTGATGATGTTGCTGATGAGTAACTTGCCCCACTGCTTCTCTCTCTTCTCTTCTCTCTCTCTGTCAAGTGCAGCATCTAATAAATCATTTTGTTGTCGGTGGTTTGTTTGCATTTTTACACCAGCTACTACCTCATCTTCTTTTCTTATTTGAGTTGCCCCCCAAATTGGTCTCATTAATGGCCTCGCGCTGTTTTCACCTAAACTATTTTAGTTTTAGTTTTCTTTTGTTTGTCGAACCTCAGCCAAGCACTCATTAATCACATTTTTTTGATGCTCGAAAACGATATCTATCAAATTTATAAGCAGTTCGATTTATGTTAAGCATCATCAAAAGTCACACTGTAGCTAAACATTTGGCATGCGTCGGTGATTTACATACATTATACATATTATTATACTACCAAATCCCCCACTCCTCAGTTTTAGTTAGATTGATTGCGCCGTTTAAAACGCCCCAAGTCCCAAATGGCAGGCGCCTTTAGATAAAAAGCAAAATACAAAAGCGTGTTTTTTGGGTTTTTATGCGTTTTGTTTTTATCAAGCATGCAAAGTTTGAAACAAGTTGGCAGCACTTGAAAATGAATAACAAATGAATATTGTTAAATGTAATTTGAGATCAAGTGAGTAAGTGTAGCTAATGACTGGGGAAAGGCTAAGCCATATATAAAGACTTAAAACTACCAAAACTTTGCCAAAACTCATCTGATTTTCGATTTCCGTGGCAGTTTTTATTATGTTTTGACTTCTATATTAGATCTGCATTTAAATCTGAAAAACTTTGGATTTTTTGATTTTCTATAAAAATAAAAGTCTATATTTGACTAAGACCTTAGAAATACCCTTCCAATACTTAAATTCCCATAACTTGGCCATAACTGATCCGATTATCGATCCCTTGGCAGTTTTGATCATGTTTTGACCCCTATATTAGATTTGGATTTAAATCTGAAGCACTTTGAATTTTTCGATTTTTTATCAAAGTTAAGCTATATTTTATTTTTTTTTTAATTTTTATTTTTTTATTTATTTTTTTTTTTACAGTTAGTTTGTTTAAATATTCAATAACTAAACAAAGAGATTGTCCTTTAACTTACTCCCTCCTTTTGGGTCTCATTTTTCACACATTTCCAACCTAATTACTTAAGCTATTTATCTTCATATAGTATCTATGCGATACATTTCGGTGAACGATTGCTATGCATTCTCATGTGTGTTTGTTGTGTCCCTTGTGAAGTTTGGGAAGCAGCGTTCGAATGGCCGTTAATGTGGCGTCTTGTAGTCTAAACGTTTCCTGCCAAATCGTAAACCCTGCGCGGTAAAAGTCCCTTGTGCCATGACACTTACAAAACGACCGCAGCACATTAAAGTCAACGCCGCACTCGAAAGGTGCTTTTTACCTCTCGCTCTCTCTCTTGCTTGCTTTGCTTGGTTTTTTATTTGGTTCGGTGATATAAAGCCAAAAGCCGCAACACTATTTTCCCATTGACAATAAAAAATCTTTATTTAAAACATTTCACGGCTGGCAACAATAAAACACCGAAAACACCCATGTTGCTGTTGTTGTTGCTGTTGTTCGTTTGGCCAAAACCGCAACATGTTTGAAGCATTTACACGTGCGGCAAAGCTAAACTCGAAAACGGAATAGAACCGACAGCGATCAATGCAAGGTGGGGGCAGGGCTGAGGGGGGCTAGAGGTGCTGAGGGGGGAGTGTTGCAGCAGGTCAGCAGACAGGAAACGTGTGAGTTGCAACGCCAACGGCATTGGCAACGTTGTTGCCTCCACGGCAGAGTCATTTCAGTTTGAAACTGTCTCAACTATAAAAGAAATCAATTACTTTCGCTACGTACTGTCCAAAAAGGAGCGGGACTAAAGGAGTTGGGAGTTGGGGGCCAAGACAGGCCAAGGCAAGTAATGCGCTCACACTTCCGCCCTGGCGTTTCAGTATTGAACTATTGATAGGGTGAAGGAGTGCAAAGGGGGGACTGGGGCTTAGTTTCGGGCTGCCCTGCAGAGTCACGTGCCACAAAGAACGCGCTACAAATTTGTTACAACTAATGCGTGGGTGCAATTCGAAATGCGCTTCTTACATATGCAGCGAGAGTTGCCACAAACAAATATCAATTGGCCACGAGGGTAGCTCATGAAAATTAGATGCTGTTGGATATGTGTCAAATATAGATTCTAATATCAATAGTTTGGTATTTAGTTTTTCTGAATGTAGCTCTCGAATTTATTGTTGCTTACTACATCATAACTAAAGCTTATTTTATATCGACTAAAAACAGTCTGACTCAGAATTTTACTGAGAAAATTAAGAGAAATTTATTTGTAGAATTACTTGGATGAATTTTAGAAAGTAATAGTTGAAAATTTGGTTGATATTTACAGATTTACTATTTGAGTTTCGCTTTTTTTATTCAGACAATAACTTTAACTTAAATCAATCTTTGTTTAGTTTTGGAGTCCTTAAAATTAAATGCTTCTTCACTCTTCTGCATATCATTTTGTTAGAGTTACTAAAAAATACCGTCTTCATCTTCTTATATGAATATTTATGGATTAAAGACATTGTATAGTACTGGTTACCTTAATCTCTTAAAATATATTCTACAAACTTCTTTAAATGCAAATATTTTAAAGAGTGCTTAGCTACTAATCTAAAAGTTTCTCACACATATTTACGTAACTGGATTTTTTTTAAATTTAACCTCGTTTATTTTTCTGTTTATTTCTAAGCTTTTAGTATTTACAGATTTATACTATCAGTACCTTTTAGCATTATGCCATCATACCTTTTTAAATATTTTATTTTATTCGATTGAATGATTCCCTTACTTATACTTTTTCAATAATCAAATTTAAACAAAAGAATACCCTTAGCAGTACTCACAAGCTTTCATTTCCTCATTTCTCATCTGAACTAATACTTCAAGTGCCGCCCTCGCATTGAACTTTGCACGAACTGGACCCGAGAGCAAGACATGTGAATGTGCGGCTTCAATGGCACTTTGAATATTGTTACGCTCCATTTGGGTTCGTTGACTTGGCTCAGGGGCGTGCCATACGAGGGGCGATGGGGGGCAAAGGGGCGTGGCATGGTAACACTAGTATGGGAGCAACGGTTCGCTTTGAAGTTGCGCAGTTGAGTTTATCAAAGTTATTTTGGGCCTGGGCTTGCAAGTAGCCAAAAGGTAGCGATAAGATGCGTTAAGTAATTATAAATGTTTGGCACAGCATCTCGTATCTGGCATCTTAATGCAAATATTTGACGCGCATTGGCGCTGCGGCCTTCAATAACTTCCACCCAGGCACTTGTTCTAATCTAATCAATGCAACGGCGCTGCAGAAATCGAAGCTGAAACGCAATGCACTTGCCACTAGCCACTTGCAACTTGCCACAGTGATCAGTGACCAGTGGCCGCTGCCACATTAAAAGCGGCCCAAAGGTGTCGGTGGCAAGAGCCCAACAGCAACAACAAATAACAACAAGCTGCCCCCAAGGGACGCGGCAACGTCAACGACGTCCATTATCAACGAGGCGCAACTAAAATATTTTAATTAACGCAATATTTGCACAAAATAACCAACATTACAAGTTCAAGGCGCTAGATAAGAATTACGTATACAAAGCGTTGGGCGGCAAAAAAAAGGGGCAGAGAGAGAGAAGGCAAAATAAACGACATTGTACAGTGGTAACCCAGTAAACAATGTTGTGGGGCTAAAAGACTTAAGATTTTGGGGGAATTTTTCAAAGCTTGTGCTAGGGAACTAAAATATGTTTGAAGTTCTGATATTTAAGATTTTGGGGGAATTTTTCAATGTTTGCGCTAGAGAATTAAAATAATTTTCAAGTTTTCAAAGTAATTGTGTTAATTTTTGGGGCCTAGAAAAAGAAAGGTGATATGGAGCAATTTTCTAAAGTTTCTCTAGTTTTTTAGCACAATTTGACTTTCAATTAATATAGAAATTGTTAATCTTTGGAAATTGGAATATATACCTGTACTTTGTGTATTGTATTGAAAAATAAGAAGTATTATTATTTTATTTCTTAATATTTAAAATATGTAGGTTCTCTTTATGAAATGATATGGTCTGCTCAAAGTAAGAGTAATCAGTTATGCAAAAGTGTTCCCTTATACAAGCTTCTGAAATGAATTATCAATGAATTGTATGATATGAAGATTGTAATGGTTTTTTATTTTAAAAGAAAGTATTGTTAAATGTAAAAAAACAGCTAATGATATATTTCGTATATAGATAATGGGCATAGAGATATAAATAAAGTACGTATTTATTATTTGATTAGATTTTCGTATTGGGAAGCTGATATGTTGCTTAATCAATCAAAACTTTTATATAATTTTGATAAACAAGATTAGTCAGTACGAAACTTTACGGAATAGCAAGAAAATTACCTTTTTAAATTTTAAATAATTATATCTGAAAACAATTACAAAGGAATGATACAATTAACATATTTCTAAACGTTGAATTACAAATATTTCTTTTGGATCATCTTTTTAAAGATTTTAAATGCTAAAATGGTTAAATTTTTTAGCTTAAAAAGCTTAATGCTACTTGTAGTGCATATATGTAATTGAAAACAATGTCTGACAAAGTATTCCCCCTTTTGGCTTTTGCCGTTTTGTTTACTGGGTTCTTGCGTCCACTTTGCCATTTGGGGTGTCTGTGTGTGTGACACTTGCAGAGCTGCCGCTGCTGCTGCTGCTGCTGCACTTGACTTGCCACAACACGCAATGGGCCGGCAAAAGGAGGCTTGGCACTGCAGATAGCCGCCTGCCACTGCCACTGCCACTGCAACTGCAACTGCCACGCAGGCGTACACCACTCAACGCCTTTCCTCTCTCTCACTGTGAGTGTGTGTGTGTGTGTTTGTATGCGTGAGCATCTAAGATAGACATGCAGATATCATTGTGGCAAGTACTTGCTGGACACTAGCAGAGTGAATATATATATATCTGTATATATATAAGTATGTCTTGTGGCAGCAGGCAGCGACTATCGCATTGCAATCAGCGCATGCGTTTACAACGGACGATCGTCCCTTTCACAGTAGCCGGTTGCTGAGCGGGTCTCTTGATTGGGTTTCGGGCACTGCAAAACTGGCAAACGGGTACCCCGATGAGCCCTCCATACCAACTCAACTCCATAGCCATAGTCGTTGCCATCCTCATCGCTCGCTCGCACGCTTATCGCATTTTAGTAGTGCAGCGATTTATCAAAGTTAACATAGACTTTTAGCTTGCGAGCCGCGATAGTCCAGTGAAACCAGTACCAGAACGAGACCGACCAGCAGGCAGGCATATAGCAGGCAGGCAGGCAACCTTCTCAATGTCCATTTGGCCAAGTTTGCCTCGAGGGCCCCGAACGTTGGCGCTTTTGGCGGCGTCTGGCAACCTCAACGCATTGCGTTATAAATCATTTTTATTTGTTTTGCACAGTCTGTTGCTCCATCTCCCTCTCTCTCTTTCTCTCTCTAATGTTTTGGCTCTTTGCAGATTCTCATGCGTGTGTTATCCGAGCGCAAAATCTAAAGCAACAAATGCACACATTAATGATGCATTTAAAAGACTAGGCTAGTTAAGCTACAAACCACAAAAATTGTTGGCTAATGTAAACGCTGGATTTTAGACTGAGTCTATTTGAAATTATACTTAATTACTTTTCTTCAAATTGAATTCTTGCGTGTGCTTTTGATGGACAACACATATTTATTTTGCTTTAATTTGTTTTCAGCAGTTTTCAATTAGAATTCTATCGTGACTAAAGAAAATGTCACTTAAGTCACATTTTATTATAAATGTTACTTAAGTGCTTTTGTTTGGGCATTTATGTAATTATTTCTATTAGAGAAATATGCTTAAAATTTGTTATTTATTTAATAATCATACTTTTAATGATTAAAATGTGCTAATTATTATTTTCAAATTACTTATCAAATAAAATTGGCATTAACATGTTTACATATTTCATTTAAAATATTTATCTAAATGGTTTTAGAATTGTATACAGAATATTGTCAATTTAAATACAATTTTTAAATATTTGTTCTGTTATAATTACTAATTAATTTGCTAAAATTACCTTTCTCATAGAAAATGTTATTCAAATATTTAAAGAAAGCTATTTTTCTGTTTTAAATATTGTCTTGTGTTTAAATGTCTTGAGATCTTTTGAATTTAGCTAACAAAGTTTTCTCTAACATAAAACGAAGATGTTCCCAGCACAAATACTAATTATTGTGCCTCTCGCTTATGATTCCCAAACTGTTAAGGCCAAATAGTAAACGCACTTCATATTCGCTAACAGCAGTTCATAAATAAAGAACTTTATATATATACCATACTAAATGAAATGCTGTAACACTTTCAACCAACTTTCGCATAACACTATGTTCTTTTTTTTACCACACACGACGCGACCTTGAGCCAGATGAAGTTTTACGTATATTTTTTTTGGTTTGTTTGTTTGTTTGTTAGTGTTGCAAGTTTGGCGCTGTCAAAAAAAGTTGTTCGAAAAGGGGCAGCTAAAACTGATGCTGCAAAGCAACAAAAGCAACAACGCGTAGTTCGTAGTACAACTTAATTACAGTGGCTGCCAAAAGGAGGCGCACTTCATTGACGCCAGCCGAGGACTGATGCGCTGATGCTGTGTACACTGTACAGGTTGTCCTGCAAAGCTGTCTACCAGTCTGCCTGGCTGCCTGGGTGCCGAAAATATCACTTAATTAACATTTTTCAAGCCAGCCATCGTCGTACGAACGTCGGCCGTAATTAACGCGTCCACTTAATGCAAACGCCATTGAATAAACGAGTAATTGGACGACATGTTGGCCAAAAACGCAAAAAAGGGAGCACAAAGTGGCCAGAGCTGAAACACACACACAGAGCGACCGTAGCAGGCCAAAAACTCAGCCTGTGGGCCAGTTGGCTATGCAAATGATTTGCCACAGCCGGTTGCCTGGTTGCCTGGGTTGCACGCTCGTCGGCCGTAGCACGTTGCACGTTGCACGTTACCTTGGCCACTTGCTGGGTGGCCGTGCGACAAAAATTAAAACCAAACAACGATTTCCAATCAAAGCAACAACTTGGCTGCTATGCTTCTCCCACTCAGCTTACCTCTGCCTGATTCACTTCACTTCACTCTTCTCTCTGCAACTTCTCGACTCTCGGCTCGCAATTATGCGACAAAATGCGTGAGGCGCAAAGCGAGAGCGAGAGAGGCGCAAAACTTTATAACGTAATTTAATTAATTTATGCACTCGCATTATTCAATGAAGTGCGCCGCCTGCATGCGTAATTATTTGCACCTGGACAGGATCAGTTATCATCATCGCTGGCGTCACTTCGACTGTTCGCCCGGGCTCCTTTTTGCATGCCCAATGAGGGGAGGCTAATGCCAAAAAAAAGAAACTATAATAACGCAAGTCTGAATGCACGAGTGGGGAGTGCTCGACTAGGCCATACCCTGAAATCATATTACATATTTGTATAAACACATACATACATTTGAAATGGGTAAGCTATTTGATACATTTTCTGCCTCTAGCTCTTATAAGTTTCAGGTTATGGTCCAAAAACGCTTGTCTGAAAATTTAAATTTATCGATAACTTTTGATCGGAATGAGTTATCGATAACATGAAACAAACTTGAACTGTCGCGAGACTACGAGATCTTTTATGCCAAATATGAGGTCTCTAGCTCTTATAGTCTCGGATATCCACTAGTGCATACTGATCAAGAATATATATATATACATATATATAATTTATGTTGTCAGAGATTCTTCCTCTTGCCTGTTACATACATTTGCACAACCTCATTATACCCTTTTTTTTACCCAGACATGCCTTACACTGGTTATGCGCGAAAGATTATATTCGCTCTCGGACACTTTATTGTTGGGGTTGGCCGTTTTTATTTTTATTATTTAGAAATTACTTAAAAGGTTTTTTCTTAAGTGTCTGCGGCTAATAAAACGCATGGCTATTATAAAAGTATGCCCCGAAAGGCTTCAACAGCCTTGGCATGCAATCTGATAATCTTGCCATAAATGTTGCTTTTAATATGTATGCGAAATCAAAGAGTTGGATATGAATATATATATATATATATTTTATTTTATATGCATTTTTTGTTACTCAACATAAATGTTTCTACTTAATTTGAGTCCACTTTATTGAATTTAATCACTTTTTAATTTGAATTGTTTTTGGATAAGAAATGGTTTTTAAATATTGAAAAATCATCGATTTAAATTAATGAAATACATTATTTAAAATCGACAAACTTACATATTAAACAATTGTCTATGTAAATTAATGATATATATGTATATATCTATATTATTTTTTTTAATTCACAATATTTCTTAATTATATTTAATTATTCTAATTTGTTTACGTTTTGAATAAATTTATTTTATTTTTAGTTTTCTGATTTAGGTATCTTATGGTTATATACATAATATATGTTATTTATACTAATCTAATAATATTAATTATTTAATTGGATGAGCAGAAATTCTGTTCATATGATAAACAGTAGAAAATAATTTCAATTCATTTCATTTGAAAATGTAAAATTTATATATATATATCAGATTTAAAACTGCCTTTTTATTAGACTAATACATTTCATTATGGCATAGACACCATAACTCTGTCTTAAGCCTCAACTCTCCCAGGTCACTTAAGCATTTCAAATCACAATGCAAGTACACAATCCCGTAAGTCCACATAATCGCTGTTACATTTAATAACCATTAATTTCCATTGAGAAATTCGGCGAGATATATATGTATATGTAACAATAAATTGCGTTAAATCATTCGAAAATCGGGTCATTCTAAAGCAGCGTACATATGTATGTATGTATGTATTTATAGCTAGATCGAAACAATGGGCTACATTTCAGTTATGAGGGGGGGGGCTAACAGAAGGGGGGCTGAAGTGGGGGTCGCTGCTCTGACCCATGGGGCGTAAGACATGTGCGCGCAATTAGACACGCCTCAGCGTAGTGTGCGTGCGTAACTGTGTGTATGTGTGTGTGTGTGTATTGTAAGTTGTGCTGTGTGTAAGCCTAAGTATCTGTAAGATACGCGCACACACATAATCATAATCCGCCACAAGCCGTTTGTACAATTGAACGCACTGTCGCTGGGCCCAAGTTGTAAAGTTGATTGAATAGCTTATGCCTCTGTGTGTGTGTTTGTGTGTATCTGTGTGTGTGTGTGTAACTGTGTGTGTATCTGGATTTGACAGCTGGACAGTTGCTTGTTGGGCTTTGCTTTTGTTTAGTTGAAGTATCTGCAGTTGACGTTGTTGTTGCTGCTGTTGTTGTCGCGTGTGACATGACACAAAGTGGACAGTTTTGATTACTGTTGAAATTGAAAGGGAAATTGTTGAGACGCAGTCAAAGCTCTCTGGGTGTGTGTGTGTGTCTGTGGGTCAAACAACCAATGCAATGGGCAACGAGTCGATTACCTCTCCTCCACTTCCATGTGCTTACAGTTCTGACCCAAATTGGTTTAGATTTAAAGGCGTGTTTTGTACACCGTCCAAAGCTTAAGCCTAAGCTTCTACCAGGCAGCTGTCACAATTGCTAGCTGCAGGTTGACCAAAGCCAGTTACAAGATTTGTTGCAGCAACAACGTTCAGGTTCAGGTCCAGCAAATGGGGCAGCACTTTAACAAAATTGCTACAAGGATGTATTGGGCTGTAAATATGTCTGTAGTTGGACAAATGAACGAGAGATGTAATTAAGTTGTATTCAAGTTTAAGTATTGAGACAAAAGTAGTTACTAGAATACTTTTCAGGTCTTTAAACACCCAGTACTTTGCCAAAACTGAATCAAATTTTAAGATTGAATCCAATTTGATATCCGTTTTCAGATTGGTTCATGTTTTGGTGCCAAATGAAGACACATATAACTATAATTTTCGCTTGTAATGCTCTATTTAGAACCTAGTTATGCCATTTAAAGAGTTAAAACAGACATAACTTTGCCAAAACTGAAACAAATTTCAAGCTCGAGTCCAATTTGCGCAAAGTTTTTCCTCTAAATTTAATTTTACCTAAAGGCGAAAATTTACTTTTTTTTTGACTAAATTAATTTTCAACTCCGACTTAATTTTAAACCGTAAGCTAATGCCAAATCTACTGCTGATAAACTTAGATTCCATCATATTTCATTAAACATTTTGATTTGTCTAGTTCCCCTAAAATTACCTTCTCAAACTTACAAGTCTCAGAGTTATGTCGAATAGAGTTGCTGTCCTAAACACAGCACAACTAAGCATCTAAAGCCCAAGCAACTATGATATACAAATTGAAATGCATTGTTTCCTTGATGATCTACTGTCTGAAATGGTGATTAAGCTGCAACTGCTGCCAAACAATTGCGTGCCACTCACTCGCTGGAGGCAAGAGACGACTCTCTGTTGCAGATTGCATACGCTTTTGGAATATGAAAGCTGGCTCGGCAGCACATTATCAGAAACTATGTCATAACCTCAATGCATCAATTACATTGCAAAGCTAGCAAATTATATGGCAGACGACTACGACGATGTTACCCACACAAATACAAATACAAATGCAAAACATAATAAATGAGCATCTATAGGAATTTAGCGCATAATCAAAAGAAGGGGATTGGGGCTGGAGTTGAATGAAAATGCAACTAGGAGTAGTCTGGGCTGACTGGGTTTGGCGCAATTGCTAGATAAGCGGCTAAAACAAATGTCATACTCGCTACAATGGCGCTCAGCAACACACAGCACACAACAGCAACAGCAACATAACACGGTAGCAACATGTGTAGCGGCAGCAGCAACAACAACTGCAGCAGCAGCAGCAACTGCAGCAGCAGCAACTTGAACTGAACTGCTGCAGCAGCTGCTACTGCATTGGCTTGTCCGACAAATATGATACGAGCTGTGCCTTGCTCCTTGGCGTCCTTCTTTAGCCTCCTCATAATTGATATTTTTGTTTCGTGTTTGCTGGCCGAGAGGGGGGTGACAACAACAACAACAACAACAACAACAACAACGTAGAAACAACGGCAACATGTTGCCAGTTTCCCAACTTTTGCGCAAGATAACAACAAGCAACTCGTGTTGGACTCTTGGTGGTGCATTTGCTTTTTTGCTTCGGTGGCTTTTGCTGTTTGCTGCTTGCAACCCACATGCGCCTTCTCAATGAATTCCTTTTGCGTGGTTGTGTGATTTGAATTTATAACTTGGCCAACAGAAAAGTTTTTTCTTTTTTGCCCAAGAGACGTTTGCGACTGAGCTCCTCCTCAAGAGAGCGTATCTATGACTGTTTCGGTTTTGCGTTTGTTATTGCATTATCATTGATTTAAAACCAATTCATCAAGTCTCTATAGCGACTTGACTTGACGATGACTATGTTCCGACTGCGAGAGAGAGAGAGAGAGAAAGACTTGCATTGGGTGGGTTGCACTAATTGATTTTCGTTATGAGTAATGATCCCGGATCGCACACTCCATTCAAAATGGATGACTTGACTTCGCTGGCTTGGTGGCGGCGTCTGTTATGGTAATATTCATAAATCAGGATCTGTATTAAAGACAAAAGCGTTTTGGGCAGTGGGCGCACACACACAGCGAGGGCACAACTTGCTCCACAACAGATAATCGCATCCAGGTGGAGCAGCTATTGAAATAGAAATAGTAATAGTATTCAAGTATGCTTGAGGTTTATGATGATATTTAAGGAGCAGTTGATAGTTGATTCGAATTCGAGAATGCATGCGGAAGCAGAAGTTGAGTAATGTTAGACATAATCTAAGGTATGAGAAGTGGAAATTCTAAGAAAATAAATAGATTAAATCGTAGGGAGAAATCTTTAGATATATTTATAAGGTGTTATATTTGATTTATAAGATCTCACTAAATTTAAATAATTGTTGAGTATTATAACTGACAGCTAGTTTAGAAAATTCTAAAAATAGACAAGATTTATTTCATAATCTCAGAGTTGAAATTGATATTAATTTATATATTTCTTAAAAAATTCATCAATGTGTTTTAATATCCAAAGTTAATTTCAAAAACTAAATTCTAGTAAAACAATTTCGATTCAGTTTCAAAATATACTGAAAGTATAATTAAAGTAATAATATTTATAAAAATAGAACAAGCTAAAAAGTAAAAACATGATTTAAAAAACTAGAAAATATATATTAAAAAAAAACATCGTAAATTAAAATAAGAAAAATTAAAAAGCTATGATAAAAAAATATTTAAGTGAATACTAAAATAATCATTGAAAAACTGCAAAAACTACATCATTTCCTCAAGTGAGTAAGTTCCTTAAGAATTTCCTCATAGATTAGAGCAGCCTCGTAAAAACTCTACTTAGCTTGTTAGTGTGACACGTTATAGCTGCGATATGATAAGCTGCAAAACTTTAATTTAGCACTTTAGCAACTTACATTTGAACTGTAAACTTGCGCCATAAACTTTTGCACATCCCGTTCAATGCATATTTGTACTCAAAACAGCACTTTGAGTTTTTCTTTTCTTTTTTATTGATTTTTGCTCACTGACTCGCAAATAAAAAGTTGGAAAAAAAGAAACTATAATTGCTTATGCATATTTGCGAATTTGATGTTCAATTTTTGTTTTTATGACATTTTCAATAGATTAAATGTGAGTTTTATATGCGTACAGAGTGCCCCGTCTGAGAATGTTCGCTACCAATTTGGTAGATTGAAGCCAACATCGGCAGCAGCAGCAACCTTTTGTGGCGTCATAAAAATCAAAACAGACAAATCTTTATCAGCAAATGCATCTTCGGGCACTACAAGAAGAAGAAGCAGAAGATGAAAAAAACTTGGAAATATTTGTAGTAGTATTAGAAGCCCAGGTAGAGAGCGATAGAGAGAACAGTAGGTACGGGAACGGAGTCAGCTACTGTTATCTAGTTTTTTTTTCATCCTATTTCTTTTGGAGAATTTTTTAATATGCATAAATAGCTCGTAAATATGCAAGATTCGCCTCAGACTGAGCAACGCTTCAAGTCTGTTGTAATATGAATAGCAACGAATTTGCTTTTCATATGGTGAAGAAACAAATTTTCATTGAAATGCAGACGGATTTTTCAATTTATTTAATGTCGTTTGGCTGTCAATGGCGATGCGACCGAGAGATAAGAAGACTTCATCTGATCGCAGCCGTATCTATCTGTTTCCATAATATATTCTAATTTTTTAATTAATTGCTAATGGTTAGCCACAGAGCTAATGGCTGGCTTTGTCTGGCTGTTAACGGTCTTCTTATCGCACTACCCCTTCCAATCTCTCACTCCACTCACATCTTGCTGCATTCTGTCTGGCTTTAATTAGTGCTGCATTCGATTTTTATGGCAAACGATTTAAACGGCAAATCGCGGCGCGCAAATCAGCTGCCGGTTTCCATAAGTCATAAAGCATAACCATTCAATTTGTTTCGGGTTACCTGCCAAAAATGCCTCCAAGTTGCACAGTGGCTAAAAAAACAAGCACTCAACATTTTTAAATTGAATGCAGAAGATGGCAAAATGTTGCAAAGGTTTTTTTTTTAACTCTAAGTCAATTGAATAAAATAACTTTTAAAACCTGAAAAGTACTCTACAACATTTTTTATTAATTATTTATTTTAGAATTGTTTTTGGTATGAAAAATAACGAAAATACGCATTTTTTAATATTTAAGAATCTTTTTTTATCTCATGGCTAATTTAATATTTTTTAAATAATATTCTTTAATATTTTCAAAATAATTAATGATGTTTTCAAAAAATTTGTAAAGAATTTTAATTTTTGTACAATAAAAAAAAACGAAAAGCTTTAAATAAAATATTTAATATTTAAAATAATAGGTTTAAGCTTTATTGGTACTCTAGAATTGCTATCCAGTAAGTTCTAAAAAATCTTCAAAATTCTTAAAAATAATTACATATATTTTGTGTATGCTTTTTGCAGCTGCTGAACCACTGTGCGTGTGCAATTCCCTTGGGGTTTATCGTTTACCACAGATCAGACAAAAATATGCCGTTGCTGGCTTGCTGGCTTTGCACTTTCTTTTCGGTCTGCATTTAAAGAACAGCATGTAAATCGCTCAGATATCGAACTTGTTAACAAGTACTTAAGGGCTCTTTATAATTATGGGCTCACCATATATATATATATATATATACATATGAAATATATATAGGTATATGTGTGTGGGGTTCCAGTTTGCAGCGACGGCAACTTTTGGCCAAAAGGTGTATGCCATAATGAGATTGTGATTTCTTTTTCGTGTGGCACGTTGAAGGCAACAACAAAAGCGCCTCAGCGCTACCAACAAATTATGTAGTATGTGGCATGCTAAGAATTTCGCGGCGTAATTTCATAAGCTGCCAGCCCCCTTCGCTCCCCCCTATCCCATAGGATCTGGGTCTGGACTGTGTGTTCTCGATCTTGTTTTGTGCCTTATGGCTCTGTAATTTATGAGCGTGGGGCGCGCGAGGCTGCATATCGGTAGCTGTCATCATTATGCTTTTCATACTCGTACTTTTGAGGTCAAAATTGGCGTCAGCTCAACTTAAACGCTGCAGCGTGAATTGGCTCTGAATCAGCGAACAAAAAAACCAGCATGCAAGACAGACATGCGATTTATAAAAGATATTTCCACTAAAGATAATATGCATATGGCCAAGTCAATTTTCTTATAGAGAACACTATGCACATTAGTCATCCCCCAAATTTTGCGATAACCCAAAATTTCAACGCTTGTTTAAAGTGTCCCCCACCTGAAGATAAATCTGCGTAGATTTGTGCTTAGATTTTCGCATTAGACGCTGCATTTTCCAGCTATTGCTTTCTGTGCTAAAGGTCAACATATTCACACACACACACACATAGACACACACACCCAAGGCTTACGCTACGCATTTAGAAAGCAGCGACAGCAACAACAACAGCAACAACTACCACCAAAAACTCATCCCAGATGCATCGCATGCCAGCGCCCAAAGTCTCCAAAAACTCCGTCTCAGGTCTCTCAGCGCACAGGCTTTAGGTCTCAACTCTGGACGATGACAATATTGGTGGCGTTGTCGTCGTTGTTGTTGTTGTTAATGCTGTTGTTGTTGTTGTTCCCAGCACCAAGCCCATATTTTCATAATTCGCATGGCCAAAAAACCAAACAATCTGCAAAAGGAAACCAACGGAGATGAAGGTGCTGTGTGAATACTCTTATCTATAAATTATAAAGAAGAGGATTTTTTGGTAGTACTATAAAATAGTCTTTGATAATAGTAGTCTGAAAGTAGAAAATTAGGAAATATACTTTGAAATATATATTTATTTAAGCACTGGGAAAAAATAAACTTTTTTTTACCAAGAAAAATATGTTCTTAAAAATATATAAGAAAAGAAAATTCCACACAATTTTATTGTTTTTATTTTTTTGTTATGTGGTAGGGTATACATATAAGATTTCTAAATATCGACTCTCTTAGACTTCCAAACTTTTCCTAAATATTTATTAGAAGATTGATGTTACAACCGACATTATTAATATTTAGATATTAACCAAGATTGATATTACTACTGATATTATTAATATTTAGATATTACCTCAATATTAATAATATCGATAGTAGTATTAATCTTCTTAGGCTACGCTTCAAAACAGATTGGGATATATGATATGATTAAATGGACTAAAATTGCACTAGACTAGAACAAACTAAAAAAAAATAATAATAATAAAATAAAATTATTTCTGAATTTCATATCAGATGTATATTAATTATAATTATTATTTATTATTATGGCAATACTGGCTAATATTGATCTCGAGAGCTTCGGGCTGCCATTTTGCGAACTGCTTAGCAAAACTCATATACCCCATTGCGAAACGTGAAAGAAAAAACCAAAGCAGCGTCCAATGGAAACCGAACTCATCGAACAACGCCAACATGGAGCTTTGCAACCGCTGGTGGAACGGACGCTGAGAGACGAGTGTTGCATCGTCGTCGTCGTCGTCTGCCTCTCAATTAATGACGATCATTGTCAAGGCTTTGGCGTAGCTAAATAGAGGCTGGCTCGCAATCTGGCGTTGCTCCAATGTCGCTAGAGAGGATGGTGCGTAGGAGTCGAGTTCGCTGCTTGCCGCCCGCGACTCGACTCGACTCCACTCCATTCGAGTCGACTCGACTGGGCTGCTTCTCAGTTGCCTCTCGGCTGCCCCATGTGCCGTTAGTGTGTGTGGCGCATATTTAGGCATGTTGCAACATGCCATTTACAAGTGCGCGCCACAGCGTTGCAATATCGAGTTGTTGGTTTTTTTTTTGGTTTTTTGTCTCTGGATTGGAGACTCCAGAGTCGTTGGTATCGTTGTCGTTGTTGTTGTTGTTGTTGGCATTGCCATTGCCGGCGGCGTGGCCGATTATGTTGTCGGTTTTGGAGGGTGCGTCAATTTATGAGTTCATTGTGCGTTCTCCTCCGCGTTCTCTACAGGAAATGTAGGCAATGTTTTAGATGCTTTAATGGGTAATTATTACGCTTTTTGAGCTGGGCTTTAAAAGGGCATCAGCAAAGTGATCTATTAGCTTAAATATATTACACTTTTTCTTATCAATTTAATTTAAGCAGATTTTTGGCTTGCTGATCTAAAAAAATTAATAAAATATTTCAGATTTGAGTAAATAAAAATTGCAATTTTCTTGTGAACATAGTTAAAAAAATATTGCGTTATTTCTGCTAGAACATGAATTAATTTTTAATTTTAAATATGTATTTTTAGAGAAATGGGAAAAGTTAATTCTATGCTATTTAATATAATTTTAAATATTATTTTTATTTTATCATTTCAAAATATTATTTTAAAAATGTTTGTAAATTGCGAAAATTGGGATACATTTTCAAAGTCAACTTTCCAATTATCCTTCTATTTTGGTACCCTTATGAAAACTGCATCAGCTTAAGATTTAATTTTGCAGCAACTCTGCTTTTGTTTAACTTTGCTCCATTACAATATTCCCGACTTTATTTTGTTGCACTTGAAGTGTCTTTTAATTGAAATTAATATAGCGCATTTTCCAACCTAGTTTTAGCCACCCTGGAACTTTACTTTACTTGTTGCATCGTCTTAGCTTACAACTTATTGCTAGATGCAAGCTGTAAATTTGAAACTTTTCCAACTAAACCCCAAAAAAGTTTTCAACACAAACAGCAAAAAGCAAAACAAAAAATGTAAAAGAAAAAAAAAATAATGTAAGAAATTCAACTGAAATTTTACAAGTTCATTTGGCAGCTGAGCTGAGCTAAGCCGCAGTTTGAACTCTGTGTGGAGTTGCTGCCACTGGACTTGTGGAGTTCTTGACTTTGTGGCATTAGTGGTTGTAGAAGTGGGGGTAAGCCGTATTCGCCATCTATCATCATTTGTACTTTGGGGTAGCTGCAAACCTCGGCTCGTTGAGTCTATTAAACATTTGATAATTTCATTCGTTTCCTTGTTTTCGCACTCTCTTTTTGCTAAACTTGTTCTATTTGGGTTGCAACAGCTGCATTGAGTGGGTGGCTGGCTGGGGATGCTGTGTAACTATGTATTTTGTCTGCTGTTTGACTTACGACTTTTGCGGTTGGCGAAAATGCGTTGCACGGTGTTATGATTTTAGCGAATTTCCAAGTTTATTATGACCCTTCCGCCCCCCTACTCGATTTGAACTTTCCATTGTGGTTAAAGCGTAAATAGGTAAGCCATCTAGCCAGCAGAGGCCAAATGCCACATTGTTGTTGCAAGCTGGCTGCGGCGTTGAGAACTTGACAAAACATTTCAACAACGTTGTAACGACGCCAGCGCCCGCATGCCAATGCCGTTGATGTTGCTGCTGATGTTGTTGAGCCTGAAGTTTTAGGCACAGACAACGCCTCGAACTAAACAACAACAGCAACGGGAACAACAACAACAGCAACAACAACAACAATGCGATGCCGCCATGAGGCGAAGACTGTGCAACGATTAATGATGCAAATATTTTTTGAAAGCGCGAAAAATTGTGCATAAATTTACCATGACCATGGACAACAGCAACGACAACAGTAACAACAACAACAACAGCAGCAACAACAACAACTACATTTTGCTTGTTTACGAGCTGCACTTTGTTGTTATACACTTGGTGACAAGTGTCTTTCAAATTTGTCATTTACTTTGGCAAGGACGAAACTGAAGATTCTTATGCCAATCTCAATTTGCTGACTGTATTACTACTTATTAGTATTAGAGTTAAGATTTTGCAGTTATCTAGAAATTAGTTACTCACATTTAAAGTTTTTTCAAAGTAGGACTTTTAGAAAAGTTTTGAAAAACTAAAACACACATTTTTAGAATTTTTGTAGCTTAAGAAACATTTTTTATTTCCCTAGTAGATTGCTTTATAAGTTAACATTCTTATAATTTTTACTAAAGCTAATTTAAAAATTAGAAACGCTTTTTTAGAATTTATCTTTGCTGTATATTGCATTACTTAAAGTTAACTTAGCTTAGAAAAGAGAAAAAGTAAACTAAAAAAATTTTAAGCTATTTCTTATTTCATCTTAATATAAACTTAATCTTAGTTTGATCAGTGTGAGGAATCATATACCTTTAAACTATGTTGAATTCAAATAATAAAAAAATGAACAAATATTGTCCATTGTAAAAAAATGTAGGTAAAATATTTTTCAAATTATCAAAAAATCTAAATTTTAAAAAATACATTCTGGTTAAATATTTAAAATATAAAAATTAAAATTAATTAGATTATTGTGAAAAATTCTTAACGTCGACTATTATAACTACTCGTTGAAAGTCTCACAACAGATATTTAGGAGGCACTGTGTGTGACGAGCGATCTTTTGAGCCACAACTAGAAGCTTCTCAAAGTTATGCATGAACACGAAGTCAGAACAACTTTAGTAACTTTGACATTATAAAAAACCTTGTAAATATATGTTATACATTTTTTAAAATTTTTATTAATTGATAATTTAGTTAGGTAGAGAATCAGAATCAAGCAAATTGATTTTCAAAGATAGTAATTACAGAGTATTGTCACTTCGGCGTGCGAAGTCCAAATGCTATTCCAGTTGTTTGTTGTGGTTGTTCTTGAGTTGTTTTCTTGCCCATATGCCGGCGCGATGACACTTAACAAATGATCGCATAAGTGCACACAAAACGCACATTGCAGTTCAGGCTGAGAATGGGACTGCAGATGCTTAAGGAGCGGGTTGGAGGAGTGTACTCTTACTGGGGGCCATTGATTGGGTTGTTCCTGTTGCTGTGCTGCCTTTTGTGTGGGCAAATTCTTGAGTGGTATCACTGCTCACTGCTCAGGCCGGCATATTTTGTATCACAACAAATCGTGAGGGTATGCCTAAGTACCCGAGTACATGTGAAATGTTTACAAAATAAATGCGGCACTTGAATTAGGCAACATTTGTTCAGGTCGCACGGGCCGTACCCCTGTGGCAGGTTGGCTTTCTTTCTTTTCGCCATAAACCTTATTAAACTCAATCTGTTTAATCAAATTAGTAGAAATCAGCACTAGAGAGCGCAATATAGGCAACACAACTAGTGGAGGAGTGGAGACTCACGAGCAACCAATGTGAGTGTCAGTGCGTTGGCGTTGGCGTTGTACCCAATCCCGATCCCATTCCCGATCCCGAACCCAAGCCCAAGCCCGATCCTTGGCTGGCAATGGCATTTCAGTGCCGCTACACCCACTTTTTGGCCAAGGGAAACTCTTTTGTGTGCAGACACAGCCACAGACTCAAACTCAGCGTCAAAGTCGAACTTGAAGTCACAGTCGCAGTTGAAGTTGAAGTTAAAGTTAAACCGAGTCTCTCTCTCCTCAGTCTTTTAGTCTTCTCAGTTGGCATTTGAACTTATTGCCACAGTTGGGCACGCTGTCATAAAAGCAGTCGGGGCAAAAATCTCTATAGGTTGGCACCAAAACCAAAACCAAAAAAAAGAACTACAGTTTGGCATATGGGTAACATTTTGTTTAGCTAACAGTACCGTTGCTTAATTGTCTCACAACGGGGGATGCACTGCAATTAAAACTTGGTGAGTTAATATGTAGCCGTGATGATCTTAATGGAGATTCACATTTAGTTTTTAAATACAAACTTCAGATAGAAATCTTGCAAAAAAATAAAATGACAGTACACTTGAGAATAATTTATTAAATTACTAAGTATCAGTAATAGTATTAATGAAATTTGCATTACATTTTTCTCGTTATTTATTATTTTAAAAAAATATTCAACAGGTGAATTTTATAAATTTGGGCACTAGTCTGCATATTAAATGCATAATACAAATCAACTTATAGCGCTGGAATTGAAAATATATACTGTTTTCAGCATTTATATATCTATAAAAAAAACATTGACATTACTTATGATCACAAATTATGGTTACCTTGGAAATCTTCGAAAAGTACTCAAGCGTTTTCTTTAAAAAAAATAGTAACAATAATATTTAATAAATAAATTTCAAAACTAAGTTTTGCTTAAAATTTGTATTTATTTGCCTATATTAAAATTATCATTAATTTTCTTTGCACTCTCATAACTTGTTTATCTTAAATGTAGTACAAAGTTTTGAAATGCACAAACACTGATCAGTCTTCTTTTCAAATATTTCCAACTCAACGATCTCAACTTGTTTGCTAGCAAACCCCTTCTCAAACTGTTTTGGTGTACTCCACTGGCTGCTTATATGTTTATGGCTTGGAACAAAAGCCACAAAAAACCAAATCGCACTCAATGCCTTGTGCCCTTTGGCACTTTTTTTTTGCTTTTTGCTTCGGCTGCATTGCCACGTCGTTGTTGATGATGGCTTTGGAGCCCATGTCCCCAGTATCCCCCACTCCCCTTGTAGTGCACCCATCCACTCCCACTCCCCGGAGCAAGCGTGACTGCATTGGCTGCTTTGTGGGAGTGGGTGAAGCTGGAGCTGTTGAAAATCCTTTAGAGCGTTACTAATTAAAATATCAACATTTTAAGAGGCGAAGTGAATGTGTTAAATTGACTTTTCTCCCGGGGTGGTTTTGACAATATCTTGGCCCACATCAATGCGCTCTATTCGTGAATGGATGGATCATTGTTGTTGCTGCAGGTCGACGCTGGCATTTGATGAGGTCGCAGTTGAGCTTTAAGTTGCCAGATGCAAGTTGCAAGTTGCAAGTTGCCAGTTACAGTTTGTCGCTGTCTTTGTCGTTGTCTTTGTCGTTGTCGTTTCGGTTGCATTCCGTGAGAAGCGCTACGTTAAAGCATTAACTAATTAAGTTGCAATTAAATGTTTTTAATAGCCAACTCTGACTCCATTGCCCCACTGTTTGTTCCCCTTCCCCCTTCGCCCTCTCGATAAAGCCGCCTGCCAGGTATAAAACTACAAAATGCGTGGCGTCCAAATGAGGAGCGCGCCTCATTAAAGCGCGCACGGTCTGTGGGGCTATTACCAAAAGACGTGCAGGCTCAACGCTCAACGCAAACGCAATTGCAACAAAAAAATACAACAAAAATACAACGAAAAACAAAAACGAAAAAAAACAACACATTTTTAAAATTTAAAAACATGGCAGGCCAGCTGATAAGGGACAAGCCGAAGATTTAAATGCCCTTTGGGAGCCTTTAATTTGTTAACAAGCAACGATCGTTTAGTATGATATCCTTTTTGGACACCCATCACTTATTTTTTCTATACAGCTGAGATTTTTCGAATTTTCCATCAGTAGTTTGTATATTTCTTTATATATTTTCTTCAATCATTTATTGTGTGTATTTTTTTAAAGATTTTTTGAGATAGATATGGAGATAGATATGAATATTTTATATTTATGTGATGTAAGAAAAAATATGTATTTTAAAATACATTTTATAAAAATATCTCTTTCTTATTGAATATGAAAAAAGAGGTAGCATAATAGACAGACTGAATAAAGGAGAGTCATATATCAAACCTGAATTGGTTTTTTAAAATAACTAGATTAGTCGCATTGATAATTTTTAGTTCTTCACATTGCTGCTGTGGACAGCATATCTAAACTTAAGAACGATTGCTAGCAGTTAATCTAAAAATTATTAATATAAAATGGTGGACAAGAAAAAACAAAAAATGAAAGAGTTAAACATCAGATCCGAGACTTTTATAAAAAGTATCTTGAACAGTCCTTTTAAAATGGGTCCTTTAAACTTAACTTTTGTTTGTAAACTTTGGTTCAATTGCTTGAAGCTTGATCGTAATAAATTCCAAACACATTTAACCTAAAAGAAAACTAACATGGTTTTTCTGAACTTTAAATGTGGCCTTAAGACATTTGATTTATTTAATTTTTGATAATTGCTGCAATGAAAAACTGGCTTAGCTTTTTACATAAATGATATAGAGCTTTGGTTCATAAGCTATATTTAATATAAAGGAACAACTGAATGAGCATATAGAAGCTGCTTAAATTGGTTAAATAATTTATTTTTTTTAATGCCGACTAACATATGTCAAAATTTAAACTATAAGATGTTTTTTTAAAATTTTAGAAAAATAATTTAACAATTTTAATTTTAAATTTAAATAGCTTATTTTTAGTTGTAGATTATATGTGCAGATACAAAAGCTGAAATGTGGTTATAGTCCTTGCTTTTGGCAAACTGGATGAGACAGTGAATGTAATCGCTTTGGTTTTTGGCATACAACTGGCAACTGCAACGTCCTTCTGGGCCTCGTCTGCGTCTGCTTCTTCTTCTTCTTCGTCGTCAGAGGGCTGCGCGCATGCGCAAAACACATGCCGTGGGCAGTTGTTGTTGTTGTTGTTGTTGTTGGTGTTGCTGCTTTTGTTGCTGCCTTTGCCACTGCTGCAATAAACGTCAAAATGCGGCCCATTGCTGTCCATTTCATCAACGTGTGAAATAAATCACTCAAAGTGCTGCAGATCCATTAAGGGCACCAGGCAATGAGCAGAGCAGCGAGAGAGAGAGAAAGAGAGTGAAAGAGAGAGGAGAGACAGCGCATCGTCGCAGTCGCTGCTGATGCGCACCCGTCGCTTTCATCGTCGTCGTCGTCGTCGTCGTCGCTTTTGTGGTAAATACATTTTTAGCATTTTGTCTGCTGATACCTTTGGGTGTTGTACAAGACGGCAACTGCTGGCAACAATAAAGACGCAAGCACACTGGCTGCATGCCACTGGCCACGCTCAGCTTTTGCTTTTGCTTTTGCTGTTGCTGTTGCTCTTCCCATTTTGCTGTTGTTGCTGGTTGCTGGTTGTTGGCCATGTCCGCATCCATTGGCCCATTGCATGTTGTTCACCTTTTGCAATTTCGTTTCAACTGCAACTGCAACTGCAACTGCTCTTGTGTCTGCTTTTATGATGATTTCTGGCGTGCTACGCGACTTGGCCACATGCAAAATTCCAAATTACATTTCATTGCTTAAATTCAATTAACGGTAAGGCCAGCAATGCGAAATGCTGCCAAAAAAATAAAAAAATAAATAACGAGTGCCCGCTGCGCTTTCGTTCTCAACGGACACACAGCTGAGTTAAGGCTAAGGCGCATTAACTCAACTCAGGCCGCATCAACTCAACTCGACTCAACTCAAAACTCAAACTCAAGGCAAGCAATCAGCAAACAAGTAGCCGCCTGGCGAGTAGGTAAACAGAAAGTTGATTGAAAGTTTCAGCAAAGTGCAGCTGGGAAATGAAACCAACTAAGTGAGATGCAACAAAACGAGAGTGTCAGATGTGTGTGTGTGTGTGTGTAGGAGCCAAGGCTGGCAGGTAACTCGAGCAAATAAACTAACAGATTAAATGTAAAACAAGTTATCAAAGTGTCATAACTTGTGCCTCTATTAAGCCACATTTGACTGACTGGCACTAATTTATAAAATTTATTATGCCTTGAGCAGAAGAAAAACAATTAGAAACTATTAGAAAATCTAGCTATTTAATTAATATAAAATTTGGCTTATGAAATATTTTCTAAAGGATTATTAAGAATTATAAAACTAAAAAAGATTAAATTTTAAAAATTAATTTAGTAAAACAAGCAAATTGGATAAAAAAAAACAAGAAATAAGAAAATTTGAAAAAAATGTGTGCTCAATTTAAAATTTATATTCAAAGGGTTTTAAATGTTAAATTAATAGTTCATTTAAATAAAATTGCTGACAATTTGATTTGACTATATTTATTTGTCTGTCGCAATTAATCATTTCCAAAATAATTTTACGCCCCAAAAATTATGCTATCTTAATTTTTGGAATTTAAATTTGCATACGATTTGTGTAACACATTTAAGCAAGGCTGTTAAATCAAAATTGCTTTTGTTTTTCTATTGATTGCATCACACTTTATCGCACGCATTTGCATTTCTTGCTAATATTATGCAATTAAGAGCAGAAATCAAGAAATTTCGCATAATCAAACAGCCTCGATTTGCACTCATTAGGCTTGCAAATCCCTGGAGGGATATTTTTGAGCTATTGTTGCGCAATTTGGCGACATTTTGTAAATGTTTGTCATTAAGTGTAACTAATTGCCATAATTTGCACAAAACAAACGCAATTATAATGCAGTTATCGAAGCAGATAAATCTTATAGGAATTTTCTTTCTACATAATTAGTTTTAATGTGCCACGCACAAACAAAAGGGCATAACTAACAATTAAGCTCGCATTGCTCATACGCCAGTTAACCCCAAAATGCACATATGTATGATATACATTTATGTATGTATGTATATATATTCTGGCATTTATTTGTAAGCAAGTATGCCGCATAAATCTTAATTACGCTTCGTCGAGCGTAAATCATCATCAGCGAAATTGATTCATGCACAGCAATTTCGCCAGCAAACTCTTCCAGGGCATCTTCTTCGTCTCTGCCAAAGAAACTTTGACAATTTGGCGGCATTTTATGATTATTCTTTACTTCTTTTTATACATTTTGCTAAGCTTTGCATATTGTTTTTATGACCCAGACTATGGGACGACTTTGAGGGGTATTTAACCCATTCAAGTGGCGAAGAATGCTTTTCAGCACTGCCATTGCAAAATATGCCTCGTGATATCAGCTTTTTATGGCTGATAATTGTTGACAGTAAATCAAATGCGAAAACTGGAAATGCACACGGAAAGAACTAATAAGGAAGGCAAATGAGCTGAGAGCTAAGAGAAATGGCGATTTATGGCTGCAAGAGGAAAACAAGATAGATAGCAAAGAAAACAGATAGAGTGGAGTTGAGTTGAGTTGAGGAAATGCTAGTAAATATAATTGCTGCTGTTTTAAGATTTAGCTTCATTAGCTTATTGCTTATTTATTTATATGTATTTTATATTTAAATATATTTAATATTTCTTTTAAATATATTTATTGCTATATGGTGAATAGACGCTTTATTTTTATACTCTGATACCGAAGGTACTCATAGTATATTGGTTTTGTCGAATGTCCGGTCCGTCAGGCCGTCCGTCTGTCCGTCTGTCCGTCTGTCCGTCTGTCCGTCTGTCCGTCTGTCCGTCTGTCCGTCTGTCCGTCTGTCCGTCTGTCTGTCTGGATGAACGCGCGTATTTCCGAAACGATATTAGATAGACTCTTGAAATCTTTTTGCGTTATGATTATAGCTATCTGCTTCAGATCAAGTTTATTCCAAATTTATGCCACGCCCACTGGGAGGCTGGCAAATCGATAACATGTCGATACACCTACAAATCACAAATCGATTAAACGTGAATAACTCCCACAATTTTGAAGCTAGAAGTAATCAAATTTGGTAGGTATATTGCTGGTGACCTCCCGAAAAAATTGGATCCTAGGTTAATCGGCCACGCCCATTATTACGCCCACCAGCCCCCCTCCAAAATTAATTTGAAATGCTTATATCTCCCGCAGTTTTAGAGCTAAAGTCACCATATTTGGAATATATATTACTGGTGACGTCCTCTACAGATTACAGAAACAAAATTTCGACCACGCCCACTCCGCCCCCGTAATCGCGAAAATCGATATACATGAATGCACAATTCGATAACACGTGTATATTTCTATTTCCCGCAATTTTGAAGCTAGAGTCCCCAAATTTGGAATTTAGACTAGGGCTGACCAGCCCAAAAGATTGCGTCCTGGATTTTCCGGCCACGCCCACTAGAACGCCCCCCAGCCACCCCGCCCCCACGAAACACGGAAGCCTATATCTCGCACAGTTTAAGAGCTAGGGCCACCAAAATTGGAGGATAGACTTATTGTCAGCCCCCCTAAAGATCGGCAAAAAATTTTGGGGCCCCGCCCCTCCCGCCCCCAAAAATCGCGAAAATGTATATCTTCCACAGTTTTAGAGCTAGAGTCACCAAAATTGGAGGATAGACTTATTGTCAGCCCCCCTAAAGATCGGCAAAAAATTTTGGGGCCCCGCCCCCTCCCGCCCCCAAAAATCGCGAAAATTTATATCTTCCACAGTTTCAGAGCTAGAGTCATTAAACTTGGAAGATAAATTCTGGTCAGCCCCTCTAAATATCGGTAAAAAAAAATTTGGGGCCACGCCCCCTCCGCCCCCAAAAATCGCGAAAATGTATATCTTCCACAGTTTTAGAGCTAGAGTCACCAAAATTGGAGGATAGACTTATTGTCAGCCCCTCAACTAAAGATCGCAAAAATTTTGGGGCCCCGCTCCCTCCCGCCCCAAAAATAGCGAAAATTTATATCTTCCACAGTTTCAGAGCTAGAGTCATTAAACTTGGAAGATAGAATTCTGGTCAGCCCCTCTAAATATCGGTAAAAAAAAATTTGGGGCCACGCCCCTCCCGCCCCAAAAATCGCGAAAATGTATATCTTCCACAGTTTTAGAGCTAGAGTCACCAAAATTGGAGGATAGACTTCTGGTCACCCCTCTTAAGATCGACCATGCCCCTCCCGTTCCCAAAAACTTGGAATGCCGATTTCGGGTCACCCAAACACCAGCAAAAATTTTCTGTTCACTTGCTTTCAGCTGTTCTTAAAATGGTATCAGAGTATTACGCAGTCGGCTCCGCCCGACTGCAACGTTCTCACTTGTTATTATATGTTTTTAACATATTTAATTTTTTGTTTGTCAATTTATATATTTTATTTAATTTGATGATAGCCCTTACGATTTGTATGAATATGAGTAACTTTAAGTATTTTAAGGAGATATTTTGGACTTTTGCAAGGATTTTTAACCATTGCCAAATCATTTTGCAAACATTTATTTTATGTATATATATTTATAATACATATATATATATTAATATTTTACTGGTGAATTTAGGCACATATCGAGTCAAAGCTCCATAAATGATATGCATTAAGTTTGTAATTGTATAGGACAAAATTACACTCAAATAGCTAAAAAGTAAAAAGATATACTTTTTATATTTCAAAATATAATTTATATAATATTTAAAATATATATTTTGTATGTTTAAAAATTCTAATAAATTCCTAGCTGACTGCGATTAACTTTTTAACATAATAGCTGACATCTAAAAGCCAAATAGCCAAACTGGCAATGACTTCTAATGGGTTAAGTCATCAGCTTTGGTTTTAGCTGGTCCAATTGGCAGTCATTTCAAGTCCAAAAGTTCAGTGTAGTTGGGTTTATTGTTGTATATCTATGCACTCTTTTCTATGTTTTTGTTGTTTTTGTCATGACGCTGACAATTTGCAATCAGCTTCGTATGCGCAAAAAATTTTTACAAGTTGTAAAGATTAAAAGTCCATTAGGCGTGCCGCGGCAGCAGACGCACGTAGAACTTGTTTAGATGCAGCGACAAAGACAGGGAGGGATCGAGGATTGGGGAGGGGTTGGGGCAAGAAGTATGGCAGGGGCAGCCACAAAATCTCACTGGCAGCGATTTAAATGCGCGCAATGCAATCACTCAAATTGGCCAGAGCCCAAAGAGCCAGAACGTGCAGATGGCAACCGCACGAATGGCGGCCTGAATTACATGAAATATTTTAATCCAAAAGATGCAGTTAAGTGCATCCATCAGCGTGTATTTAGTATTTAATAAATACGGAAGCGAGAACACGACTCGAACACGACGCCCCAACGCTCTCTCTCTCTCTCTCTTCCAACACACACACAGACAGTGCTGGGCAATAGTATATGCACACACACCAAGTCTGCTACTTGCAGCGGAGGTATTTTAATTTATTTAAATTTCTAGCCGCTCATATTACCAACTGCAATTTACAGACAACTCGCTGGCACTCGGCACTCGGGACAGACATCCTTTTGGCCAAGGCGCAAACACGACTTTCAGCTGCTGCTGCTGCTGCTGCTGCTTTGGCTGCTGCATCTCAGCCCGGTTTGCGCTGACTTTGGCCAAGAAAAGTGAACATCCATTAGTTGTGCTAATGATGCGCAGCCCACTTTGCCGCGTTCCACACCAGCCAGCACCTTCACTTGAGTGTCCTGTCCTCTTCTCTATACCATCCCATCCCATCCCATCCCATCCTGTCCTGTCCTGTTCGGGGCGTGTGGATTTAGTTTGCTATTTTGAAACGCATTTGGCTCGCTGGTTAGTTAGTTTTTAGCCACATTGCTTTGAGTGTGTGTGTGTTTGGCTAATGCAAAGCCAAAGTGGCTAAAACGAGCCACGCACTGTGCAGTGCATTAACACCAAAGAGTTACACTGTAAGAAATATATGCTCAAGAGACTAACACGCTTATCAGCCTGTATCATTTACATTTTGTTGAAGTTTTAAGCCACATTTTTATTTTTAATAATTTTAGGTTGGATTTTTGAATGCCTTCTTTCAAATTTTCCAATTACAAACTTGACCTTGGCATAAAAATTACATATATGCAAAAATATTATAATAAGTAAATTTTGATACATTATTTAATGAGCTTTATAAACTGAAAATTTTTTATTAATAAATTTATATATTTTTATGCAGCACTTATATTTTTATTAATTTTAAACTTGATCGGTAGCTTTGTTTTCTGAGTAACATTTTTTTATCTTTTAAAATTTTCCAATTACATTTTTGACCTGCTAAAACTTAAAATTCTGAAATATAGCTATATTTGTATATATAATTCAATGAACTTCATAAACTGCAAATTTCTTAAAGATAAACCTGTAAAAGTGGGAAAATTTATAAACAGCTGAATGATTGAAAGCATTTCGATTGCAAAAACTCACCATCAGCTGATTCAAATATAATTCATAGGGTATATGCCCACTGATGGGATCTATGGCCACTGGCCACATTTCATCCATTTCCTCCTGGGTAAACGGTTCGCCCTCCTCCATCATCAGTTTGCCGAAGCTCTCCTTGGTCAAATAGCCCTTGTTCTCAAAGTCCAATATCTTAAAAGCTTCCAGAATTTTCTCAGGCGGTGCTGGTTCCATTCTGGCAACACAATTGCCTTATAATATCCGCTAGTTGAGTACCAAATTAAAACTTACTTGCGTTCCATGAGCAGCTGCGAGACATGTGGCAGAAATTTGGTCAAATGCACCACGCCGCTTGTCTCCTCCGTTTCGGTGGCTGAAATCACCTCATTGACTTCCTGTTCGGTGGGTACACAGCCCAGCAGTCTCAAGACTGTGCCCACTTCACGCACATCAATCAATTTGTCGCCATGATGATCGAATACACAAAATGCATCCGAAATGCGTTTCTCCAAATCGTTGTTGACTGTGTATAAAATTTTGTTATATATTTTTGGTGATTGTTTAATAATATATATATATACACTGTTAGAACTTACAATCTAAATCCATTGTTTACTAATCGCGAACTGTAACTTGGAATAATTTTTGAGCAGCGCTTTCAATTGCCGCTTGTTAGATCAATAATTGTTGTGAGAATAACAAAAAATGTTTTCAGTGTTGCTTGGTGACAGTATCGAGAGTGTGAGAGAGAAAAAGAGAGAGCGAGAGAGACAAAAAAGTCAAGGAGACTAAGATTTTTGAAATAGCAAAATCTTTAAAAACTTAAGAACCTCTTTCTTATTTTGAAAAGTGTATTTTTACATATTGTTTTTGTATTATGCAACTAGTTTAAAAATTTATTTTATCTAAAACTTTTGATAGAAGTATTAATTTAAAGTTTCTTTGTATTTAGCTGTAAATTCAACTATTTAATTAATTCCTAAAAATTCTCAAATGGTTCAAGCATTTTAAATATTGAATAATTAAATAGTTTCAAAAAATAGGAACTCATTTTAAATGTGCCAAAACTTAGTCTTTCCAAAAGTATTTAAAATAGAAATTATTATTGACTTTAAGCCTGCTAAAAAGCCTTAAAAATATTACAAAAATTCCAAATCGTGCTTTACTTATAAGTCGCAAGAAAAAACTCTATATCTTGTTCATCATACAGCAACTTAACTTCTGCATAAACTCTCTGCAAGCGTTCTTTACCGTTCTCGAGATGAGTTTTGTATGGCATATGCGGAAATACGGTATAGAAACCCTAACCAGACCATAATAATGGTCAACTAGAAGACGGCAGCAAGTGCATTTTGGACGACTGCTCACTTTAATGGAAATTACAGCTGATGTTTAGAGATGCACAGCTCAAAGAGCGTATGCCACGCATTGGATTCGATTAAAAAAGAGGAGGAGAAGAAAAAAGCGAAGCTGGCAAACTGAAATAGCAACAACTACTTCATTCACGCTAATGCGTGTCGTGTACAACACGCTTTGAGCCACTTGAGCTGTGCGCACTTGCCTCCAAGTTGTGGCATCACACACACACACACACACACACAGCACACACGCACACATACAGAGTGCGAGAGAGATACTTTTGCGTATCTAGCATCTCCCGTGCTGTTGCTGGCTGTTTTTAGCCTTCTAGCCTGGCTTTGGCCATGGCTACTGCCATAAACACTAAAAGTGTTCGTCATTTGCTGTTCCAGATCCAATTAACCATTTTGATGCATTTGCCTCCATTAAGTTTTTCTCTCTCCCTCTCTCATCGGTCTGTCTCTGTCGCTCTCTCTCCTTCTGGGCCCTTTTGCTTAGGCCTTGGCCGTAGCTGCCTTTTGCAATTTCGCTGCCAGACTTACAACGTGATCGGAAGTTTGTCTTAGCCAACGTCGACGACGTGTCCGTGACTCCAGACTCCCTGAATGTGTGTTGTTGCAGTTGTTGTTGTTGTTGGTTAGTGCTGTTGCATTGGCAAAGTACTTTGTAAATGTTGGCATGATTTAAGCCAGGCTCTTAGTCTCTTTATTCTGACATTTGCTCTAAGTTTGTCTATTAGGCATGCGATTAAAATTTAAATTGAAGTCGAGCCACAGTCGAGTCGCCTGAATTGCTTTTCTATATATACATACCTATTTATATATATACATACTATATACAACTTCCGCTTGGCCATTAGCATCTAGTGTTCATCTGTCAATTTCGACACCTGCCAACAGACAGGACGACACTTCCTGTGGGCTTGCCACTTTTATAATGGACAGAAATATCATTATTCTTTCCTTGCCTTGATATTAATTTCATAATTAATTTAAATGGTTTCATTAAAGTTGCAAAGTGCATATCGTTTTGCAATATCTCCATACTTAAATTCGTGGCAAATTGAATCGGACTTGAAATCTGCTTTTGCTACCATAATGACTTAGTATTTATCTTTGCGTTTAATTAAAATCTTTTAAGTGATTTCCAAACGAATCAAGGCGTGAGGCATTTTGAACGTGTACGTATTTTACTGAATATTATAATGGTCTACTACTGATTTCAAATTGCTTAGATTTACAGTGAATAGTTAATTGAGTCGCTTTGCGATCAAATAAAGCCGAATTCAATGTGAAACGGGCCTAAATTATTATTATGCTCTATCGATATTTATGTGGCTTACATTTGAAAGCAATTTGAATGGCCATTCATTCATATCATAGCTTGATTAAAAGATAATCTAAATCCTTGACCACCACATAATCGAAAAACACATTTGCAATTTACACACAAAAAGCAACAATAGCAAAGCATTCTAAAAAAAACCGCTTAAATTAGACCATTTTCCATTGAAAACTGTATTTTTTACCAAAAGGCAATAGGCAATCATAATAAAAACTACTTATTTGCATACGCGCATATTTATACATATATGAAAGACCAGTTCCATTGAAATTGTTTGCCCTTTTGCAATGGCAACAACTACACAAATATTTTTCCATTAATATACAATTAATAATATTTTTTTTCTTTCCATTTTTTTATTCGATTTGCGTTACAATTCGCTTTGTGTGTGTAGTTGTGTGTGTGTGTTTGTGTGTAGATTGTGGTAATTAAATGGAATTTAATAAACATAAACATGCAAATAATGAGCGCTACCTTTCACAGCAGCCGAAACGGAAAAACTGTTTCAAAGAGTTGGCCCAGAAACTTTTGTTGAATTAATTAGAGTAAAATAGGGGGCAGTTAGACAGATAAACAGCAGCCGCAGATTGTTTTGTATTTAGTTTTTTCTTTTACGATTTTTTGTAAACGTCTTGGTAAAAAACAGAATTCAATTCAAAAGCAAATGATATGAAAGAATTGATTAATAATCATAGCGAAAACCACAAAAGAGCTGCTGCCCCATGAATGGACGCTCAAAACGGAGGCTCACTTTGTGCCACAGACTCCAACTGAAGCTGAGGCACAGACTGAAGCTGAGACTGAGACTGAGATTGGTGGCTACTGGCCGAAAAAGCGCTGACGCCATGCTCGCTCCAACTTCAGCTTCAGTTTCAGCCAAGGCCAATTGCATGCACTGAAAGAAAAATGCTGAACTTATATGTAATAACTCTGGGAAATAAGAAGAGTGAACTAAACTAGATTTTTTCAATTTATTATTTTGTTCTTTAAATTAAGTTAGAATGTTAATATTTCCACTCTACATAACATATTAAAATTTTTTTTTTTGTCATATTTAATTTAAATTATTCAATGGCGTGGACTGTTTTTAGTTGACACTAAAAAGTCAAGAAACACAAGTGGGAAAGGATTATCTTCGGCGTGCCGAATATTTTATGCTCTTTTCGAGTCTATGGATAGATTTTACTAGCTTATATATGTTTTGCATACTGAAGATACATTTTGGGAATTTTTGACGCTTACGCTTCCTTCTATGAACTACGCACTTCAGCACAAAATGAATATAATATTTGTTTTTTGACAAGGATATATTTAAAACAATTTTGGCTTCTAAAGATATTTCTGGTACCCAAGTAATGCCCTTTGAAAACTTTAAACTATCATAGCTTTGCCAAAACTAAACCGATTTTTAAGTTCCAGGGCAATGTGTTCATGGTTTTTTCTTTTATTCTACATTTAAGTTTAATTTTTAAAATTTTCTTTTCGTATACACCTGTTTATTCAAAGTATTAAATGATTCATATATTCGCTGTTTATGACTCAATCATTTTTGCAATTTTAAGCATTTATGAGTTAAAAGGATGTTCGAGTATGCAAGATTATTCAAAAAATTAACTAATGAATAAAAAAACTAGATAATTAAATTGCCAGAAAAAAACATACATGAAATAATTTTTATTAATATATAAATTATATATCAAATTCTTAATAGATATATATATATTGTTGAAAATTATTATATGCGTTGACCGCTTAAAAAAGCCTGGTATGTGTAAATAAAATTGCTAAAGACTAAGTTTCAATACATAGATTTTTAAAAAATATATTTGTACATTAAAATTATTAAATATAATAATTTAAGAAAAAAGGTAAATATGGACATTATGTTCAAAATTTATAGCAGTGTAGCTTTGGTCGTTGCGCGCAATTGTAAGCCTGGGCGCAGCACAACTACACATGCTACACTAGTCTTGTTGTTGTTGTTGTTGTTGTTGTAACTGCTGTTGCTGTTGTTGTTGTTGCTGCTGTGCTCCACATTCTCTGACGACTCTGGAGTCCAGTCATGTTTTGTTTGGCACTGGGCAGTGGCACCGAGCTGAGCCGAGCGACTCGACTCGACTCGACTTGACTTTGATTCAATTTCCATATGAAAACATCGATTTGCGTTTCGTTCTGCGCCCGCGTCGTCGTAATCAAAGTGTTGTTTATGGAACACGTCCGGCGTGTTTTTGTTGTTGTTGTTGTTGTTGGCTCGTTGGCTTGGCTTAAAATTGCTCACGGCAACAATTGCGCGCAACGTCTGAAAAATATGTGGCCAGCGATTACATTTGCCTATTGCATGGACACACAGCGAGCGAAAGAGACAGAGAGAGAGAGAGAGAGCGACGAAGAAAGAGATAGAGAGAGAGAGAGAGGGAGGCTAACGCAGGCAGCAAGTTATGATTGAGTTCTAATGAGTTGAGAAAAATGTATCAAGGAAAACCAGTTCGCAGAATCGCAATTAGATAAGTGGGTTTCATGCCTCAAACCGTGAACTGCTGAACAAGAAAGCGCAACAACAACTGCAACAACTACAACAACAACAACAACAACTGCAACAAGCGTAACCAACAATTGTGTCCCAAGTCGCTGTCAGGAAATGGAAATTGTTTTCCATTGAACGGACAACGGGACAGCTAATAGCAAAAAAAATAGCCAGCAATATCGTTGCGGCACAAATGTGTAGCACATTTTCCATAATAAGGCGTTAAAAATATTTTCCAATTTAATTTATTTCTTCTTCGCTTTTCGGTGGGTAGCACTTGGAAAATTACCATATGTACGTATAGCTCCATAACCAGCTGGGGCAAAATGGGAACCCGTTTAACTGGTCGGCACTTCGAGTGAAAATTGGCTTATAACTACTAACGTTGGAAAGTCAGGTGTAGAATTTGTTAGCAAATTTGAGCACATTATGAAATTGACGCTTTTCGCTTAGACAATATTGCAATTTTGCGATGTGTGAATGGCCAGCGAGTGCCTTTGAAAGATTGCTGACATGTTGCATGCACATTATTTTGGTTTATTATATTAATTATAAGTTTTTGCAAATAGGCTAATTTTTGTTTATATTTCTTATTTGAATGATTTAATATTTTATGATTTGATATTATTTGCCAGTTTAAAAAATATTTGAATGACCAAGCAAGCTTATATTTTATATTTATAATAAATGTTTGCGCCTGCTTTCTTTGATTTTTTATATTATTTGCCAGTTTCCTAAATATTTCATTTCTTCTGTCTCAATCAGAAGTAAGCTCCACAGTTTTTTCTCTCTTTCTCTCCTTCTCTCTATCTATCCCTCGCTTAGTCTCCCTCCGTTTTTCTCATTCTTGCGCTCTGTTATTCAGTTTTTCGCCTCTTACAACGATTTTCACTTAAAGTAATACATAAACTTTTTTACATATTATTTCTGATTTTTTTATCATATTAAAAAGGATTTTACAACAATATATAAATATTCTAGTTATGCATTTATACCCCTTTTTTTCTCTTTCTATCCCTTCTTTTATTTTTTATTTTTTTTTTTCAAAACTAATAATTTCTATAAAATATATTCTTAACAGTTCTTTGAGACTGACACTTAAAATCAAGACTAAGTTTTTTAGATCATTTTTTTTTGCTTTCAAGTAGTTGAGTTACACGCTACTCTAAATATTCATCTGTGCTGCCCCATTTAGCTGACCAATTCCGTTTTAGTCATTATCTGGCCATAAAAATGCCTCTAAGCTTTTTTCTGCACTAGTTTACGTTCGATTAATAGGCGTGAAATATTAATGCGCTGAACACGCCTGGTAGCCACAAACAAAAAACCCCAAAAAAATAACAGAAAAGGGAAAGGTCTCTCCAGACTCAGCTGCTCTTTCAGTTAATTGCTTGGCCCCACGTTTTGCTCCCTCTCTCTCCCTCTCGGTCTATCTCTCTCTTTCTCTCTATGCCTTACTTTCTAGCTATCAAAAAGCCTACGCCCTAATGTGCGTGCCTTTCCAATTACAAAGTCGAAGTCGAAGTTGAAGTTGTGCTTTGAGCACAGCCCATCATTAGCTAGCTACCTTTACTAATGATATTTTTCTTGAGGTGCTTGGGGAGAACATTTCGCATGCATATGATAATGAATGAATTTGGCGGTGCTTTGATTTTGTCCAGATTTTTTCTTTGGGACAGCAAACAAGACAATAAATCAATAATTATTGCCAAATAATGCAGGAAAAAAAAAGAACACGGAGATAAATTACAATGGCGCGTTGCAGGCGTATGACTTAATTTGCCAATTTGAACGCCAAAGGCTAAAAGCGTAGTTGCTGGCAAACAAAAAAAAAAAATATGCCAGCCAGCTGCGCTTTAAACGTCAATTTCCGTGCCAATAACAAAAGCAACAACAGCAACAAGCAAAAGCGACCGTTGTCTTATTAAGGCCCAAACGCGTGCCCCCAACTCCAGTCTGAAGTATCCAGTCTCCAGTGTCCAACAACAACAACAACAACAATGAGGAGAACAATTCGCAATCCGTGCAGCAGCTCAATAAGAATTCTATTATATTCATGCCACACAATGTGATTGTTGACCCTGTCCAGTGTCCAAAACAACAATACACACGTAAATCTAGAACGGATTTGGAACGTTCCAAAATATATATATGTATATATATAAGAGCAGAAACGAACAACAACCGACTGCACTCAAAGGCAAACCGCATGCACTTCCGTGCGCTGCGGTTAAAATATATTTTTTATGCAAACACAACTGAAAATTGGCATTCGTTAGGCGTTGCTAATAATTGAAAAGCGCCCCAAAAAAAAACAAAAAACAAAAAGCAGAAACGAAGGAACTGGAATGCAACAGCTGAACTCAAACTGGGCACCTGCATGTGCCCCAAAGTGGTGGCGACTCTGGCTTCGATTTTGGGCTTAGCGGTGCCAGTGGCACAGTGGTGCAAGTAATCTTTGGAAGTCATTTCCCTTTCTCTTACGTGTTGAATGTAGTTATAGTTATCAATATCAATATTACAAATATTTGTATATATATATTCTTAGATCTGAGCCTTTAAATATAATTAGAACTATTTAGCTTCAACTTGAAACTAGAAAATCTTTATTTTTCGCATACTTAATCTGACTAAGAATATAATATTTTATGTTGCCAATTTAGTCAAACAATATATTTGAAATTAATCAGTTAACTATCGATATCAAATTAGTGTTTATGTTGAAATATATTTAAATATTTGCCAAGACTTTAATAAACAATTTAAATATATTCTGCTTTTGTTCAATTCACAAGCTATAGAGTTCAGCTTTTCAAAATAAAAATCTCACAAATTTAACAATTAATTGTGATTTGTTAGGAAACAATTTTGTAATTTTCACACTTATTTAATAGACAATAAAACTAAGAATATTTCAAATGCATAGCTTATATCGTAACTAATATATAGCAATTATTGCATAATTTTATAGATTCACGTAATATTTCTTAGTATTATAAATATTCTGCCATTTTTACATTTTCAAATAGAAATTGCATTCAAAAATATGTAAAACTTTCATATAGTTTTGCAACCACTGTGCACGCTGCCTGAACATGTTAATTTTCACTGTCAGCTTTCGCTGCTGATTTGCTAGCAATTTATAGAAAATTTACTTGACATTGCAATTGGCCAAAATGAAATGAAATTTGTATTTTTCGACTCGCAAACCAAAAAAAAACAAAAAACCCAAACAAAAATAGATATAAAATTGCTGGAAAATTGATTTTGCTTTAGCATGACAATCACTCTGATGTTGGTTGGTGTGTGTGTGTGTGTGTGTGTGTGTGTGTGTGTATGCTGGAAGGCACACGCCCACCAAAATGCATAGTTAGAGCCGCTTTAACCGTTACTCGCAACAGTTGCTAGGCCGCAACTGATTCATGACTTAATCACCGGCAATCGGTAGCAGCAGCGTCTTGGCCAAGTTTGACTGGCTGCACCCAAAAAAGAAACAACAACAACAACAACAAGAACAAGAAGAAGGCAACAACTTTATCAGCTTGGGTCGAGTGAGTGGCTTTTTGGCCCGGCGGCAAAATGCACCACTTGGTGGCTTGCTTTAGCCAATTGATTGTTTGCTCTATAACTGCAGGACTGTTTTTGGTTTTTTGGCATTGCACAAACAATTTTCGCTTTTGCCTAACAATATATGTATATATGTTGTGTTTTCACTTTTTTGTTTTGTCGGTTTTGCCATTCGTCAGTCATAAACCACTGTTAGAGATCAACGATATACCATAGATATATGTATGTATATGTGTGTGTTGTGTGAGTGAAGATCGGCTGATCTGGCCAAGAGTTATAAAAGTGTAAATAAGGTAATTAGTGCTTCCGGGCATAATCATAGCAGACATGACGTTGACGTTGTTGCCGCGCTCCACACACACACACACACAAACACACACATATGTTGTTGTTGTTGCTTGTTGTTGTTCGTTGTTGTTTGTTGTTCGTTGTTCGCTGAGCAGCTAACGAACTGACGCATCGCGCGTTGCTGCTACAACAACATTGTTAGGCCTCGGCAACAGAGGAAGCCACTAGGCAATTGCTGATAAGCCATAAAAACAAATGGCAAAAGCATTGCCCACATCCAAAGCCAAAGCCAATGCCAATGCCAAAGTCAGCATTGGCCCCACTCTGGCAGCTAATAAAAAAAAAACAACTTCTAACACACACAAACACACATAAGTATATAAAATGTGATTCGTATCGCGTTGGCTTGTTCTCAACTTGACGGCTTTCAAAAAGATTCGTTTTTCTCTTCTTAGCTAATTTTGATGGCCTTTAATTGGTTAGCTGACTACAATGTCTTGAATTATACTTAACTCGTTATAGTATTATCATTTGGCACACGAAGCACACGAATTCTCCATTTGGTGTCTGTCTCAGTTTATGACATTATTATGTATTATAGCTCATTTGCTTATCTGCCCTATGAACTTGCATTATGATATTTTTTTTATTTTGGCCTAATAGCATATTTTACTGATTATGCAGCTAAAGCTCAAAGATCAGACTACATACAGTGTTTTTTGTTGTTATACACATGGCATTTTAGTAGTACAGTGCACGCTCGATAACGTGAATGCTCTAAAGTCGATCAAATGTTAATGAGAAACCTAAGGGAGTAATATACAAAAAACAAGAAAACGTGAATTTAAATGTGTTCAATATGTATTCACTTTATACGTTTCTGGCAATCGAAAACGTGAACACCCTTTCACTATATTTATATGTTATATATAAATATACAATTTATATGTGTTTTTTTAAAAATCAATTGTAGAAAATGAAATTTATTCTTCAAAACTATTAATTTTCTTTTAAATAATAAATATAAAATTTTATGGAAATGATCATTATATCAAATACATAACTAAAAGCTCTTTTAGACATGATTAGCTCCATTTAATCTAAGGGAATTGTAATTAGCTGTAAGCAAGCAGAGATCTTTATATACCATAAATACGGCACTTATTAATCGACAGTTTCTGGTTTTTGTTTTGCATTCGTGTTTGTGGCTGACAATTTAATTTAATTATAGTCGCTTGTTTAGCGGGGTTTAACTAGTTAGTTGTTGTTGTGGCTGTTGTTGTTTTGAGCATAATAACATGATTTGTAGTGTTTAAAATTTAAATTTTCCCCTCCGTTCTTTTTTCGACTTTTATGTTTATGTTTTTTTCCCCAATTAATTAACTGCAAAACTACTGTTAACTGGTCATTGTATTCGTGTGGACACTGAAAACGTGCTGTTTTGATGGATTTGTTTGCTGTTGTTGCTGTTGTTGTTGTTGTTGTTGGTGGCAGTGGCAAAACATTTACCACCAGCTCTTTTGCCTTTGGGTGCCGCCTTGTTGTTACCTATCTGTATACACATAAACAAAAAACAACATCACTTGATGACTTAATTAGCATCAAATTGAAAATACGCAGCTTATGTTTTGTTTTTGTTTTCTATTTTTTCTATTTTTTATTTCGTTTGTCTGCATAGAAAATGTTGTTGTGGCAAGTGCAGAATCTGTGCCACGCGGTTTTTGTTTATGCGGCAAATCAAAAGGCGCCAATTAGCACAGCAAATTTGTGTGTTGGACATGTCGTGTGTGTGTTTATACACACACCATTTGAGTGTGAAATTCAATCAGTGTGCGACCAGACCAGAGACTAGACTCTTTAACATTCAATTTCAATCGAAAATTGTTTATTAATTTTGGATGGCAAAATTTATTTGCCTAATTAGCATTTTCCCATAATTTGGTTGCAGCAATTTGTTTTTTTTTTCTTTGTTTCTTACTTACGCAGTGCCAAAAGCAAGAATAGATTTGTATATTAATATTTACGCGACAGCGAACACATTTTTATGTCAATTTCATTAATTTGCATTGCTTAATTTATGTTCAACTCGTACCGCATACTCTACGCCCTCATGCTGCTTTTATAGGGTATACAGGAAATATGCAAAGTTAAGATGGGAAACTTAAAAAAAAAATGCATTCACAGAAATACACAAAAAATAGAAGTGAAAGAAATTTAACTATAACTAGATTTTCATAAAAATAAAAAAATATATATATTTTTTTTTTTTAATTTAAAATATAAAAAAATATACTTTGTTGAAGTTTTCTACATTTTTTAATATTTATACTATATAATGATTGCATAAGGTCGTCGAATTAAAAATAAATAAAAACATTTAGGTTATCTAATTTTATAAAGAATTAGTAGGGAAAAATTCAATTTGAAACGAAATTGCAAAAATTATTATTCTAAGAAAATCAAATATTATATGAAAATATAAACATAAAATCGACTTGAAATAAAAACAAGTGGGGAAGGATTATCTTCGGCGTGCCGAAGATTTTTATACTCTTTTCGAACCTATAGGCAATTTTCACTCTGCCAACTGCACCACTGAAATTTCATAAGCTGTACAAAATCGTTTTGTCGCGTAACATTTTTTTTTTTGTTCTAAGAATATTTAATTCATTGCCAGTTGTATAGCAGCTATAAGATATAGTGATCCGATCCGGCCGGCTCCAATGTGATGTCTCTTTGAATAATAAGTATCGGTGCAAAGTTTCATCGCGATAGATTAAAAAACATGGGATATATGGCCAAAACCGACTTCGAGTTGTATGGCAGCTATAAGATATAGTATTCCGATCCGGCCAGCTCCGACCAATGTGCTGTCCCCTGGAATAATAAGTGTCTATGCAAAGTTTTATCGCGATAGCTCAAAAACTGAGGGACTAGTTTGCATACATACAGACAGACAGACAGACAGACAGACAGACAGACAGACAGACAGACGGACATGGCTAGATCAATTTGTATTGTCATTCTAAGCATACTGGCAGTAACTTTTGGGGGTCTCCGACGCTTCCTTCTATGCGTTACAAACTTCAAGACAAACTTAATATACTATTTTCTTCGAAAAGAGTATAATTAGCAGCAACTTATGTTGCAACAAAATCAAATATATAAACTTAATATTTTACTTTTCACTTCAACGATTTTTAGCTCATATAGAGCATTCATATTTCGTGTGATTAAAATAAAAATCAAATTGTCTAGCTGATTTAATTGTGTGTTGACTTTGCCATTTTGTGTGTCGCTTTGACCATTCAAAGTCCCATAAATAAGCAGCTTTATCTGTGGCCCGAGATCTTCGTCAACCTGAGCATTTGTGTTGATTCTCATAATATGCTAATTACATCATTTTGGTGTGTGTGTGTGTGTGTGTGTTTGAGTGTGTGTGTGATGAGCGCCGCTTTGGCTGCTCAATTAAACAATATCGACATCTAGTTTTGTACAAATTAGCATAACATTTGTGCCTTGGCTGGGCGATGAGGTAACAAATTGCGTACAAGCATTTATCATGTTATTGCCACAAAATAAATAAATATTTGAAAACGATATTTATTCAAATATTAGAGATAACAGTTTGTGTCGGTACAGTGCATACTCGTAAATTCACTCATTGCCAAAAGTAGTCGGACAGTTTCTAATGTCAAACAACACTTGGCGCTTGTCTTTTGTCTTATCTGAATGCTCATTGAGTCAAATATTTATTGGACACTTCTCATCGAGCCGAATTTTGCATAGTTACCTTATCGCCTTGACGTGTCTTGCAAATTGCATGTATATATTTATACATATATATATATATTAATGTCGGACTATTTCATTTGAATGTTAAATACGTAGTTTAATTAAATTGATTTATTGTGGGTGCCCCAGCTGCCAATGATAAATGACCACATTTACATATTGCATGTGCCGTTGAGTTCAAACGAAAGTTCAATATGCAATTAGAAGTCGATTAAATGCGTTTTTATTAACGACTAATCTAACTCACTTTGCCTAGATATATATATTGTGACAGCATTTTAACGCTAAATATGTAATTTATTAGTTTAAAGACACAGCAGCAAAATAGAGCAAAGTTTTGATACAACTGTAAGACAATTTATTTTAATTTTAGGAAAAACATACAAATTTGGAATCATTAGAATTAGTTGATGACTTTCACGGGATGAGCTCAATTATTCGATCATTCAGTTTTGGGCTTTTATATTTTAATTTTGCAATCCATAGGGTCGAATCATTATCTGATAGTTTCCGTAGTTCAACATTTTAGCGTGGCTAAGGAAAAAGGAAACATTAAATACTTTATATTATATAAGCTACGCATAAGTGATTCTTTACCCATCCTTATTTTCATCGTACCACCAACCACCTAAAAGTATCCTCAAAATGTTAGTAAATATATTCCTATCGTTATCGATGGTTACAAATTGGTATCCTACATCGCCACTCATATCATCACTAGTATTACCGCTGTATTTACCAACTGAAATCAGTCTGTATTTATCCTGCTCACTTCCGATTTTAAAATTATCATATCTGGAATACACAGTTCGTTTGTCATTAAGTACAAATTTGATGTAAAGCTCGCATCTTTGACTTGTGTGTTATTCTGTACAATCGCTCGAGACCCATCCAATATTCTCGTTGAATGTCTCCGAACCCTAGTTTAAAGTCATTCCATGATCGATAGTAATTCAATTTAGAATGTCCGACCTGTTTCATTAGAGTCCATCCTTGGCCTGCAATTTTCGAATCGCATAATACGGCAAACGGTTCCATTTCTGCCACTTTTATTATCTGAGCTCCTGAATAGTTACCATAGCCCAAACAAGTGCTTGGAAAAGCAAAAGACTTTGGCTGATATTCGGTTAATTTATTGCGAAGGTTTTTAAGTTCAATATCCTTATCAACGACGTTCTTTTGGCATTTCTCAGATCTATAACTTAATTCAGTTAGTTGTTGTGACTTTTCATTTAGTTCAGCTAACTTCTTTTGATTTTGTCTATTTATTTTAGCGATTTTGCTGTCTCTATTAGCTATTCCCACTTCGAATGATGCAATTTTGGTTTGATGATCGGTTAATTTATAGCGAAGGCTTCTAAGTTCAATATTATTATCAGTGACATTATTTTGGCACTTGTCATAGCTATGATTTAATTCAATTATTTGTTGTTTCTTTTCATTTAGCTGTTCAACATTCTCTTGAAATTGCCTGTTTATTTTAGAGATTTTTCTATCTCTATCAGCTATTATACCTTTGAGTGATAAAATTTCGATCTTGTCAACATTGTTTTGAAAGACTTGCTCATAGCATAGCATTAATTCGGACTGTTTCTGGTTGATTTTTTTTTTTTGTTGGATCATATCATCATTGTGTATTCTCCTTAAATTTTCCACACTCATATCGCATTTCTCAGACCTATCATTTAATTGAGTTATTTGTTGTTTCTTTTCATTCAGCTCTGCAACATTCTCTTTACTTTTGTGATTTATTTCAGCGATTTTGCTCTCTTTATCAGCTATTTTCAATTTGAATGATTTAATATCAGACTCTAGTTTTTCGTTTGCCATCTCTATGACAGATATTTTGCTATTGAATGTTTCTACTTTTTTCCCAATTTCGATATTCTTAACATTTATAGTATTTTCGTACGCTATTAGATTTAATTTCAAATCATCGATTTTTGCGTCCTTTATTGATATTTGGGATCTTAAGTTGGCTAACATCAATATCATCTTTCAAGGACTTATCATTTAATTTAGCTATTTGCTGTTTGTTCTCATTTATTTGCACTGAACTAATCTCAATTATTTTTTGTAAATCAGCTATTTTGTCGTCTTTTATTATGATTTCATTGTTAATCATACCAAAGTATTCAATCATTGGCTTTGTTACCATGTGGGCGTACATGCCACATTGTGTCTCCATTTCGCGAGACATTTGAAACTGAGAGCACTAATAAAAGTTGTATGTGTTACTTAAACAACTCACTTGTAGTACATTTGCTCTACTTACAGATTCATCATTGGTTGCCAATGCAAATTTGAAAATTGCTAAGCAAATTGCAAACGCGTTAAAATTTATAAACATTTTGCTTGAGCTTTAGGTTTTAGAAGTTCTTTGCTCGTGACACAAAACGAAAACTGGCAACAGTGGCATTATCAGAGTCTTTATATAGGCGGCTTTAATTCTAAGAAACTAAGCGTGTCTGTTATCACGTATGCCATAGAGCATCAGCTTTATATATATAGAATTTTTGTATTATACTAAGGGTCAAAGGCTAAGCGCATTAAATAATTTGGCAATCTTTGCAGTGCCAAAACAAAACAAGTAAGAGTGCTCTAGTCGGGAGTGCCCGACTACGAGATACCCTGAACCCAGTCCTTACAATCATTCATATTAATCTAAACACACACATGCTGCAGTACAAGCAGTACAAGCAGTGCAAGCGGTTCTAAGCAGTTAGCTTGCTTTTCGCTGAGCCCCACACAATGGAAAGTTAAATCTTAAATAACTTCTGTGTTTATCGTCCGATCTTATTGAAATTTTTGGGGCAAACAATTGTCAATAATATGTGTGACCAAACCAAATTGCAAGGTCGTACCTTCAAAAATGCGTTTTTTTAACTTTTGGGGGGTTTGGGGGTGGTATCCAAAAAGTGAAAAATTTGTTCATGTGTATGCTATTCGAGATTATACATGTCAAATTAGGGGCCTCTAGCTCTTATAACTTGTAAGTTATATCCAAAAAACGCTGGTCTAAAATCGAAATTTATCGATAACTTTTGAACGGGACGAGCTATCGATAAATTTTAATAAACTTGATCTGTCCCGGGATTAGGAGAACTTATGTTCCAAATATGAAGTCTCTAGCTCTTGTAGTCTCTGATATCTGTGTGTTCATACAGACAGACAGACGGACAGACGGACAGACGGACAGACGGACAGACGGACAGACGGACAGACGGACAGACAGACGGACATGGCCAGATCGACTCGGCTATTGATACTGATCAATAATATATATACTTTATATGGTCGGAGATGCTTCCTTATGCCTGTTACATACATTTGCACAAACCCATAATACCCTTTTTACCCATTTTTAATGGGTTCAGGGTATAAAAATTACAGCCAAGAAATAAAGATATTATTATAGAAGTATAACTTTAGCTATACAAATATATGTGAAAACATTTTTAAATTATAAAATAGACACGATTTCCTTCATAGATTGATTTTGCATTTAAAGCATGGCTAATTTTTTAAATAGTTTTTTTCTTTTTTTTTTTGTAAATTTAGTTAGAAAAATTTGTTTTGTATCATTTTGAATTTTAAATGCATATTTTTGTAAATTATTTGTAAAGCATAACAACTTTTGTAAATTGCCCAACTATGTAGCAGACCAGTGAATAACCCAAAAAAGTGCTTTTAATTTATTTAAATTGCCCATAATTACAGTGAGTCAAGACGACAATAAAAAGCGAGCAATTTGTAGTTTACGAGCGTCCGAGTCGAACCTTTTTTTTTACAGTGCCATGTGCAAGTGGCAGTTTAATAAATGTATAAGAAATATGCGCGATCGTCTTAAAATGATATGCAAGCAGAGAGAAGCGAGCAGAGAAGCGAGAAGCGAACAGATGCTGTGCATACGAAATTCAAAACGCAAAAATAACAACCTACAAATTTATAACTGTGCCTGATCATAGCAATTAGTGGGAATTTGATTTTTTGTTTCCATGCCAAGAACTGAAACTGAAAGTGTTCTCAATGTGGTGCGTAGCTAAAAGCTGTCGACTGCATTTGGCAGCAAACAGCTGCAAGAGTTCCACTTGTGTGTTGTTATTGCTGTTGTTGTTGTTGTTTGTTTGTTTGTTGCCACGGGCTGCCCTCAAGCCTGAACTGAAGCTGCGGTTGGGGCACTTAATTGAGGGGGGGAACTGGGGGCTGGGGTCTGTCTTGTGGTCACACGCAACAGTCGGCGGCAGCGATATTCATAAGAAAAGCTGAGGAATGAGTAAATTAAGAATTATGGCTTTGGCATGCAAATTCCAAATTTCCGATACACAATAAATTACTTAAGAGCGGCCAACCGAGAAAAGAAAACAAAATAACAAATCGCTTGAACCCAGAAAGCAGAAGTCTTAGCTTCAAGCTATATAGAGTTATATATGTATGCGAAATGAAACCGTCTGGAAACCTTGAACTGATTTAACCATGCAAGTTTTGCTTTTTTTGGGGAAAAAAGGTCAGGCATTTGCATTCATGTGGGTGGCCCCCATGTGGGGCAGTTCTCTCACAGCCAGGAGGAGCTGAAGCGCTTCCTCAGAAGTTGTGTTTATGCTGAATATGAAATATGCTTTTAGTTATTTCCTGGTATACCCTGTAAACATTCAAGATGTGCAAATTTTAAGCTGAAATATAACTTTGAAGAACTTTAACTACACATTTTTGTACAAGCTGAATACAGGGCATCTACTAGTCGGGCATGCTCAACTAGCACGCTCTTACTGCTTGTGTAGCTTCATGTCGATTTCCTGAAAACCTTTGCGCAAACAAAAACTAGATTATGATGACTTCCGCATCAATTGAGTTCAGGCAAATAATCCAGGCAAATAAATGAATTATAGAGAATATAAATAAATACATTTAAATGCGAAAAATTTGTTTGTTAAAGTATGTACATTTTTTTCAAATAGATAATATTTCTTACAAAAATAAACATAAATAATTTGTAAAAATTGTTTAATTAGTAAATCGACTAAAAAAAGGTCAAACATTAGCAAAAAGAAAATCGCAAAGTATTTCCTTAATGATAAAATATATACACTCTCATTTCGCATAGTAGATAATATTATCGCATTACTGAAACGACTTGCAAAGCAATTGGCTCGATTTCACTGGCAAATTAATATGCCAAATTAAATGCAAACTTCAGCTTGTGGCAGCAAACTGTTAAAAATCGTTAGAGCTAATATCCAGCAGTCGTTTTTTTGTCTGTCTGTCTTTCTCTCTGCTACCATTTACATATGACACATGTGTGTGTGTGTGTGTGTGTGTGTGTGTGTGTGTGTGTGTGTGCGTATACGTATCTCGGAATGGCCGCATCTATTTGCCACACAATAAAATGATAAATGAATTTCAAACTGTGCGCGTTACTCAAACGTAGTTGTCCATCAGCTAGCTATGTTTGCAGGGGGCTGCTGTGGTTTGGGGGCATGCAACAAATCGGCGGCACACACACTGCTGTTGTTGCTGTTGCTGTTGTTGCCAGAAAGTCTTAGTCTCCAGCCTGGCCGACAATTTCAAGTAGTTTTACCAGCCGCAGCGCGCAAACTGCAGCTAATATTTTGAACTTTTTTTTGCCCTGGCGATGATTTTTTCGAAAGTCTCTACACTTTGGTAGTCAGTCAGAAACGACTATGTAAAAGAAATAGCCATGAGCATAGTCTTAGCTATTTTATTCATTATTTTATTGAAATATATACATACATATAATATATTTTTAACGTCTTCTAGAAATTCAGTTAGCATTCAGATATAGAGCAGATGTGCTCATTGCCTTAGTTACATTTTGTTTGCCTTATGTAGATGCTAGCTGAATTGTGAAAAATATTTACGTATCTACATATATATATATATACCTACCGAGTTTACTCTAACAACTCTAAATGCATAAATCTATTTTGTCCTAATATTGTAAAGAAAACCAAATTTTGAAACTATTTGGCATTTATTTTAAAGCTCTAATTTTATATATTTAGTTTTTTGCCACTTCTAAAAATAAATTAAATAAAAAAGAATACAAATAGACAACACAGGTTTTTTTATATTTAGTTATAAATTACACAAATATTATATTTAGATAAAAATAAAATGCTCAATGTTAACTTTAATAATGCACAATATTTAAAAAAGTAATTAAGCTCTTCAACTATTTTAATAGATTTTTTTGGAAGTATTGAAAATCCCATATAGATTCGCTTTCTATATAAAGCATCTAAACAAATGCCTAATATATTTATATATTTTTTGTTTTTGATAGTGTGTTAATTATTCGTTGTCTTTGACTTTGCTTGCAATATTTCTCTCTATTTTTTTCTGTTTTTTTTTTGGTGCTTTGCTTTTCTTTGAGTGGCTTTGGCTCTGGTGCTATTACCATTTCTATTATTGCAGCCATTATCTGGGAAAGCTTTCCACGTCGTTGTTATTTTTTGTTGTTGTATTTTTTTAATTACTTTTGAGCGTTGCCTGTTTTGCAGGCAGGCGTTTGTATCATGCGTGTTCATCATGCAACCGAAGCTAGGCAGCCAAATGCGACCTGGCTGGCCTGCTAACTAAATCACGATCCTTTCGACTTTCAATTGCTGCTGCAGTAACTGCTGCTGCTGCTGCTGCTGCTGATGTGCTAAACGTGCGGCAGTCATTTTGCGCGAAACGATTGTCGATCATGCGGCACTTAAGCCGGCAGTTAGCAGTTGTGCCACAAAACTTCGTTGCAATTAAAGTGCAGCGTAAGTAGTTGCATCCATAAATTTAAGCATTTTGCATGTGCTGCTGACAGCAAACAGCCGCAAGTGTCAAAAGTGCCTATCAAAAAGCCACCCACAGCACACAGTTTAGATCAGCTGTCGTCGATTTATGAAGTTTGTGTTTTTTTTGGGGCCAGTCGGTAATCGACAGCCATAATAAGCAGCTGTCGGTGAGACACTTGAAATATGTGTGTAGATACTAAAAAGAAGGCCGCACTGCATTGCATGTCTGCTGATTGCCGATTGAATCTGTTGCGTGTCTCAAATATACATATACATATATGTATATATAAATCAGTTGCACTTTTCAATTAAATCTGAACAAGCTGGCAAAGTTTGCTTGCCAGGTGTCAAGCTTCTTAACTGGGTCATTGCTGCGCCACACTGAACTTCTAAATTGCATTAATCACTCAGCAGCAAACTCAAACTGTTCTCCCTTTAGCTGCTTTCTCAATGAAAGTCACTCGGCGCATTACTCACAACCAGATGCTGCTGCTGCTGCTGCTGGCCAAAATAGCCAACAAAAGCACTGTGAACTTTAATGCCACAATTGACTGACAGCCGTTTGTCGCACTTGTCAGCTATTCAGCTGGCTATTTGCTGCACAATGCAAATCTATCTCATGAGTTGTGACTCATGAGTTTATCGAATACCAAAAATAGCAGCAGGAAATCCAATTTTAGAGCTCATGGTATGGCTCGTAATATTTTCTTACATTTTTGTTAAACATATTTTTAGCTAAGTAATCAATTGATCAATCAATTAATCAATTATTCGTTGTTCTAAATAGACTTTGGGCATAAAATCAACTAAATGCGTATATGACTTATTTTAGAAGTGACAAAATCAGTAGTTTCCCATAAATAAAAACTTTTAAATAAAAGCTAATATGAAAACAAAAATGTTCAAAAATATTTAAAAATTATGCTTGCAGCTAATAACTTAATGAAAAACTATCAAAATAAGTAAGAAAATATTACATGAAAAATCAAATCCAATTTACAAAAAAAATATACTGGCAGCATAAGGAATTTAAAATAAATAAATAAAATAGTAATCATTTTGTTATATTTATTAGACTTTCTTTTTTTTTGTAAGCTTTTTAATAGTAAATAAACAACAAATAAATAATACAGCTAAGCAAATATGTTCTCGAAATCAAAAGTAAATCTAAAATGGAACAAAAACAGATAGTAAATAAATCAAATTTAACTACAACTAAGTAATAAAGCTAAACAAATATGTTCTCCAAATAAAAAGTATATCTAAAATGGACCAAAAACAGAATCAAAACAAGCTGCAGCTTAAATCACAAAATGGCATATTGACCTTTAGTGCCGCTATCACTTTCGCCTTCGCAAACAGACTCGTTTTAGGTGCTTTAAACGCTTAAGTGTGTTAGCTAAATTCCACTTAAAATTAGCCAAAGGGCATGCTAACCTTCGCTAGTCGAAGAAGCATTTTACACTTTTACACAGCAAATGAAATTTGCACGGCTTTCGCCCGCTGTTCGCTCCGCCGTACACCTAGTCGTATGAGTCATCTGCAACCGGAATTTGGCTGACAGGCAGCGTGGCGGCAACGTTGGCCACATGTCAAACTCGAGCACTGTGCAAAAAGAAAACTTTTCTAGCTCTTCGCGGTGGGGAAGAGGAAGAGGGAGCGGGAGAGCTTGACGATTTAGCTGGGGCATTAATTAGGTCATGCAACCCGTGGGGCAGCCACACAAACAACAAGGCAAGCAGGCAAGCAGCCAGCAGCTGTTGACAGTTTGGCAAGGTGTGCGATAACTTTGACATTTTGCAGCTGGGTCCCACGCAAACAACAACAGCAACAGCAACAACAACAAGTTTGAGATGAGCGTGCTGACAACGGTGCGTATGATTTATATTTCAAGTCAACTGCCAAATGTCGCAATTATGCGCAAGTGCGCCAAAAAAAAAGCAAAAGCGATAATGAAAATTGCATTGCATAAGTCGAAGCCATGCTTCGCATTGTTTTGCAGTCGAGAGTGACATTTTAATTGCGACTGCCCGCATGATATATGAGCAGCGCTTTTTGGACACTAAGACGTTCCCACATCAGTTGGCCATATGTTGTAGTTGTTGTTGTTGTTGTTGTTGCTGCTGCTGCCAATTAGACAACGCCGTTGCGCTGCTGCCACGTAAATTAATTTAATTATGTCAATGCGAGTTACCTTGGAGCCAACAGCAACAGCAAACTGCAACAGCGACTTCGACGTTGACTTAGTTGGCTTAGTTTATTTGTCAAGCGGTGTAAAATGGCGTAAATAACATGACTCGCATGCCAGGCAGCAGCAACAGCAACAGCAACAGCAACAGCAGCAGCAGCTGCTGCAAAAGGAGCTTGTAGCATGCAACGTGCCAGGGCTGTAAGATGACTCGCACAGTCATTTTTGCACTTACATGTGCCAATAAAATCACAACAACTAAATAATAGCTAAAAGTCGTTATTTAATACATGAAAAGAGCTCAGAATGGATTTTTATTGGTTGTTACATTGTTTTAATGTTATTTTATCATACAACATTTTTTTAATTTTTTATATTTTGTCAGCTTGTTGTCTTTGTTTGTCTTACATTAGAAAAAAAATAAAAAAAATATTTAATATAAATGAAACAATTTAATATGCATTTTTATATAGTATATTCCATAATATTTATTACTTAAGTTCGAATAAATGTATCTGGCAAGATTCAATACTTAAAAAAAATTATATACATATAACTTGTCACATTTTGTACCTTAAAATATAAATGTTTTGGTTTTAAAAAAATATATGTTAAATTGGACAAAAACTAATGTAGTGACACAAGCCTTTTAGAACACTCTTAAACTGTGATTTAGCCCAGAAAAAAGCTAATAAATAAATCCAACTAAGAGTAAAAATAATTGCTAATTGTATAAAGTAAAAAAAATAGTTAATGACAATTAAAGTTTTCTAAAAATATATCTATAATATTTTAATTTCAATAAAACGTTCATTAGTTGCTCTTTAAACCTATTTATTTATCGTATAAATTCACAATTTAACCGACAGCTCTCGTTCGCTATAAAGTCCAAAAGCATAGCTTCTGCAAATCAAACTTTATTTATATAAATTAAATTTCTTTAAAATGTTCATCAGTTGCTCAATAGACCAAGTAAATGCACAACTTTAGTGACCGCCCTCGCGGTTCGCTGTCCGCTTTTGTTGCAGTTTTGTTGCTGTGCGGCGCTTTTGTAATTAATCAAACCCAAGCGCATTGACAGCGTGTAGACAGAGCGGCGAACATGCAGCTTAAAGCCGAATCCGCATCCACATCCACATCCACATCAACATCCACATCAGATCCACATCCACAGCTACAATATGGCCAAGTCGGAGCCGGCGAATGTCCAATATGTCCAGGCGACTGAACTTTCAACTTTTCGGGCGCGCTTTAAAGTGCGGCTGGCCACAATGTTAACGGGTTCGGGGACACAATATCAATGCCAATGCCACATGGCCATAAATTCAGGGGTGGTGGGGCGGAGAGGGGCGTGGCGGGGAGGGGCAGTCAAGCAATCCACGCCTGAAGGCAGCAAATAAATGGATGGTTTGCCATTATCGCACTTGGCATCGCAAAATATAAATTTCCACCTGTGCAATTGCAAATTGCAGCAGTGATACCTTCGACTGTATGTGTTGTTGTCTTTTCACTCAACTCAACGCGACTCAACTCGACGCGAAAAGCCCAAACAACTACTGACATACAATTCGAGTTTCCTTTTTGCCACGGCAATTATATAGCAATTTCCACACGTATCGAACATTGATCTCATTGGGAGCACGGAGACCACCTCAAGTGCCGGCCCCCCCCCCCCTGCACCTGTCCCTGTCTCTGTTCCCTCCACCTGCCCCAACCCGATGTGACCCTGAACTGTGAACAGTGAAATTAACTAAAAAAAGAAAAATATATTAAATCTGCGACTGTTGTTGCTGCAATAACTAACTAGTTTGCTTATAGACTAGAGATGGACGCGTGACACGAATTGATACGATTGTAAAATTATAGAAATGGTATAAGTATATACATATATAAATATTGTATGTATGAGTAACATGCGATTATAAAGCACTGAAAGTGGTCAGTTTTCGGTTGCAGTTTCTTTTCAGCTTAAGTTTTTTTTATTGATCACTGATTTATAAAAAAATATATATTTAAATAATTATATGCATATATAAAAGTTGTATATTTTTAATTTATTTTAGTTTATATATAAATATTTATTTTTGTAAATATGGAGAAGCTATTATATATCAATGATAGATATCAGTTTCCCATTTCTAAGCTATATTTTAAATGTTTATTGATAACCGATTTATTTATAAATTAATATAATATATATAATTTTTAAATTTTTTGGCTATAAAATAATAAATGTTTTATATCTGAACATTTAATTTTATGTAAATTTAAGTCGTCAGTTTCCCTTTACAGCTTCCTTAAAGTCTTAACTTTTTTTATATTTTTATTGATCACCGATTTATCTAAAAATATGAATAGAATATGCATTTAAAAATTTTATATTTTTCATATCTTTGTTACAAATATTTAATTATGTATTAAATAAAGTTTTCAGCTTACCTTTACAGCTACTTTTAAGTCTAAGCTCTTTTCTAATATATATATTTTTTTAATTACTAATTTGTTTATTAATATATAATATAGATATATTAAATTACTGATTTATTTAGAAATATATATAATATATAGATATAATATACATGTATATATATAGAAAAGCTGTAAATCTTATTCACATTTTTGATCTGCACCCTCGCAATAATATCTGAAAACGCAGTACGTGCAATTATGCGCCACGTTGCGCGTTATTAGAAGTGCGTCCCTGAGTTGCTGATGTCCAGCCAGTCATTTGATTGCCATAGTTGCGTACATGTCGGCGATTAACGGCTGATTACGACAGACAGAGTGCAGAGATTGAGATACGGATACGGCAGAGAGAGACCGAGCGAGCGAGATTGAAATGTATCTGTGCGCATGTGTATCTATTGCATAGCTGCAAATGACTCGAAAGATGCCAAAGAATTCGTGATTCTAATAAAAACGTGCGTTTTATATAAAAAAAACCGCTCGCCATCAATTAGATAAGAGCTGAACAAATTAATACGCTGTAGATCTGGCAGTGTATTAATTTTATACAATTTTAATTGCTATGAGAAACTTGGGGCCTCCAAAAAACATTTTGAGCCAAAGCAGGAAATTGTCTAATTGACTGAGAGTATCTCAAGTGCATAAAGAACTTTATTTATTGCATTGCCTAGCATAATACCATCTATCAATGAACCAATTGCAGCCAGAACCAAATCCGATTGCCTGCACTTAAAATTCAAAATGTACGTGATACAAAGCAAATAATTCGCATAAATCACCCAAAAAAAGAATTGGAATAGATATCAAAATTTGGGTCACCGGGCAAATGGGGGGAAAGCCGCTAGTTAAATGGAAAAACATACTTGAAAAACCGTTTGCCATGTGGGGAAGGGCGTGTGGCCAAATAAAATTGCCTCCGTTTTCCACATCAATGGGAAATAATGGAAACCACACACAGCAGCAACAGTAGCTAAAACATCTAAACAAAGAGGGGCAAAAAAAACCTTGCACAATTATCAAAAAAAATAAGATAAACACACATGAAAGACAAACGTAAAAAAAGGGCAACAATTACAAATTCAATTGAAATCAAAATCAAAACCAAATCGAAATGTAATTGTACATTTTTTGTTGTATCTGTGAGATACGAACACAAATGCCACAGTGTCTGCAGCGTTCGCTGGAAGCGCTAATGAAAAATTTCACTTTTACCCCAAAACATCAAACAGGGCAAATTGTTGTTGCTGCTGTTGCTGCTCTTGCCACTTGAGCTACTTTTAACGGCAGGCAGGCAAAACAAGACCAGCCGACACATACAATAATTATTACGATCAATTTAGATGCAGATTGCATTGCTGCCGTAATTGAGGTGGGGCAGCCCCAACGCCCACCACACACACACACACACACATACACACTTCATTCGGAATGTATCTCGCAGATACATTCGTATCGAGTGCCTCGGACTTGTGTGTGTATTATTATCGCTGTTGTTGTTTCGTGCATTTCAATTTCCATTTCGATCGGCTGCTTGGTCTCTATACCAACTGCAGCAGCAGCCAAAAGCATTGTCATTATAATTATTACAACAAAAAAGTGGTAGCCTCTAGCGAAACGCCTTCGCATTGACTCTGCTCAGCAATTAGGCAGCCGCTGCCAAACAAAACATAGAAGGCAAACAACAACAATGAGACAACTGCAGCGTACAATGATCTCAGCATTTGTTTGAGATATGGCAAACAGTAGCCAAGATCAACATAATGTTGGGATTGTTTTTTCGCTTCTAACTGCAAAAAGTTAATAAGCACTTAGGTATTTCGATTTTCTAGCAAAAATAAGATATGTAAAGGTTTCCAAGTATTCAGAAATAACTTTCCAATACCTATAACAACCATACATTTCTGAGAACTTATCCGATTTATTTTCCCGAGGCAGTTTTGACCATATTTTGACCCCTCTAGTAGATCTGCACTTAAATCTGAAGCACTTTGGATTTTTCGATTTGTATCAATAATAAGTCACTAGATGTCTTCCAAATCTTTTGAAATACTTTTCCAACACTTTAAACTGCCATAACTTGATCAGAACTGATCCGATTTTTGATCCTGAGGCAGTTTTGATCCTGTTTTGTCCTATACATATATAAAATATGCATTAAAATCTGAAGAACTGTGGGTTTTTCGACTTTTTATCAAAATGTAGACTAGATTAGGATATCAATTCCTTATAAATACTCTTCCCAGATTTCAAATTTCCATAACTTGTCCAAAACGGATCCGATTTTCGATCTCTTAGCAGTTTTGATAATGTTGTGACCGCTATAACAGATATGCATTTAAATCTGAAGCACTTTGGTTTTTTTGATCGTTAGAAATCCTCTTAATATCTTAATTAGACAAATTTCTCTGCATTAGTTCTGCATTTAAATCTGAAGCACTTTGGATTTTTCGATTTTCCATCAAAAACAATCCACAATAATTTTAAAAAATTTAGCATAAAATATTTCTTTTCAATTTTCAAGCCAAATTTAGTTTAGGAAATTTCCTTCTTAATCATATATCTCTCATGACTGTACGTGCTTTATATATACTTTTAGTATCTACATTGATATCAAGTCAAGTTAGCTGCATAACTTCACTTTGCCCTACATCAAGTACCATATATCTGTTAGCTACCACACACACACACAATCATACACACTAACACCAACACAACCAGTAGCTGCAGCAACTTCCAATCGTCAGGCGTAGCGAAAACTCATTAGAAGATGTCGAAAGAAATGCTTGAAATGAAATGTGAAATGTAAACAAGTGCACTTGATTAGTAATGTAAGGCAAAAGACGGCTGCAATTGCTGATAAGACATGGCTAATTAGCAGCTACAATGCGCATTGATAAGCAAACGTAGCTCGAAAGATAAACATTTGCCATTTGTGGGGCATCTTAAAGGTGCGGGACTCCAGCATTTGATAGTTTAAATCAGCTTCTTTACTTATAGTACTTATTTTCTTTTCTTTTTTGGCAATCAGCCGCCATGCCGTCTGTTGCATAAACAATTAAAACCCATTGAGTGCATCCGGAGTGTGTGCCGGCCCTGAAAAATGTATAAATGTATAATGCACATTGAGAATGAAAATGAAAATGAAAACGTGAAATCTCTGCGATGGCCCGCCCGCATGGCTGCTGTTAATTGTAAACAGAAAATTGTGGAAAATCTTAACGAAATTAATTTTAAAGTGAACATTCTTAAGACCTGCTGCGGTCCGTCGGCCATTTATGGAAATTAATGTCAAGTCCGCTGCGATTCGATTCGTTTCGTTTCGTTTTACGTGCGAGACAAAAGCCGCAGAAACCCCAAAAAATGACAACCGGAAGTGAGCTGTACTCGAAGCTCTCCGCTTCTTTGGGTTTTTATATATACATACATATACACACATACATATATTGTATTTCTCTCAGCTGGCTCTGGGCGGAAACTGCAGCTTTGCCCAGCCACAAGCTGACCCAATACAGCTCATACATTTTTAATTTTTCATTTTCTTTCAAACGGATTTCAAATCGATGCCTTTTCGAAACACGCAGACGCACACACACACACACACACACGCACACACACACACACTTGCCAGCGGTTGCGACCGCAGCACGTAGAAGTACGCTATGTGACACTGACCGAAAATTTGGATACATTTATGGATTAGAAAGAACTTTCCTTGATTATTTTCTAAAAAAAAAAAAACTTTTTTTAAAAGAAATTAAAAAAAAAATGGTAATAAAATAAATAAAATGAAAATTGTTAGTCAAACCATTTTTAAAATATGTTTTTCAAATAAAACATTAGTTTCTGTTTTTAAAAAATATTTTCTAATTCAATTCAAAGATTTTCCAAATTTATGAGAAATATTCGTTTGGTAGCATTTAGCTTTTATATATCTTAGCAAAAAGTTTACTTTATGCTCTTTTTTGCTCTATTCTATCATTAAACTAAAAATTATGCATTGTAAGTTTTTTCCTAATAAAATTCAACGTTTTCCCAAATTGATAAGAAATATTCTTTTAGTAGCATATAACTTTTATTGATCTTAACAAAAAGTCCCCGTTTAGCTCTTATATTTTTGTTAAATTCTTTCATAAAACTAAAAATTAGTATTATGCTGTGCAAGATTTTAGCAAATTATTTTTGAAATGCAAAAAAGTAGTTTGTCTTTTATTTTAGTTGAGACTTCAACTGTCTTTTTATTAAAACTACATCTTGAATTCTTAATTTATATATCTCCCTCCCAATTCTAACACCCATGCCTTAACTATGCACTGTTTTCGCTCAGTGCATTTGCATTATCGTCACAGCAGGTGGCGCTTTAAGGTACGCTCATACAAAAATTGAGCTATTAAATAATTTCTGTCACACAAATTTGCTTTTATTGTTTATTTCCGTTTGTCAGCCTAGCCCCCACCCCCTTTTGAAAGCTCCCCTCACTCACCTGTTAACAGTTAACAATGCTTGAGGCGTCTTCCCAGCTAATTAGCGTCATTATGCACAATTTCAGATATTTACTTATGATGGGGCCCACATTTCCCATTCAGCTCTCTTGCATTTTCCACCTAAGCGTTGACTTTTTGTCACTTTGTATTTGTTTGTCTGTCTGTTTGTTTGTGTGTTTGTTATGTTTGTGATTCATTCGCGACTTTGATCTTTGTTGTCTTTGCAATTCCCAGCGCACTTTGAAGTGGTGTCTCTTTGTGGAACAATAAAAATTCAGCATTCAGCCGCAACATTTGCGTCTTTCCGATTTTTCTTCTCTTCCGCAATTTGCGGTGGCGTCTTCCAGCGAAAAACCATTAAAAACACAACAAAACAAAACGCAAATGATTGCAACAAGTGTCAACTTTGGTTAGATGTGTGTGTGTTTGTGAGTTACTTGCATGTCGGCATTTCTACCTTTAACTTTGCCTCTATTATACGATGACAATAAACACAACAAAAACGAAAAGTCGGAAACTCGGTTCAGGCCAACTGTCTGTCTATATAATTGACAAGTCGCGTCCATCCGAACCGTCTGTTTGTTTGTACGACTTTTTTCTCACCCTAGTTTGATGGCACACACACACACTGTGTGTGTGCCACGCACCAGCCCAGCCCAATCTCGTTATCAGTGCCAACAAAACACTCAAAAGAAATGAAAAATAAAAATATGGAAAAAATACTGTCACAATTTTTAAATATTTATGCATGTTTTAATGCATTGCAATTCGCTGTGCGATATTTGAGTTTATATAGAATGCATATACATATATATATACTTTGTTTTTTAAAAGCGTATTCCTTGTTCCTTATGCCCCGTGTGCAAATAGTAACGCGCCCCATTCTGACATATTGACCCATCCAACAGGGTCACGCCCCCACCGCCCCCCACGTTCACCTTCACATTTGGCATCAATATCAGCTGCAACTGATTTTTCATATATATATACTATATATGTGTGTGCTTTTTTTAATCTCTTGGGCTGCATTTCGCCTGTGCGTCAATAATTGCAACGGTAAACATGGCCATGTGCAATATGCAATATGCATGGACAGGCGAAATATGGAGCATTAAACACAAATATGTTAATATATTTAAAAGATTGCCATTCCGGCCATCTTAAATACAAACGCGTATAGTCAACTTTCTGATTGTTTTTCTTTGAATGCAGCATTTATTGAGAATTCCGCTGAGGCAAAGACGACTCTCATTTTGCTACTTAAATTTAATTGGGTCACTGGTACAGTAAACACATATTTATGTGAGAAAAAAAACCACTGTTTACCTCTTACTTTTTATCAAGAATCAATCGAAAAGCTTTACAAGGCTTTCCATAATTCAGTTAACTGATTCGCATTTTCTTTGGAAAAATACTTACATTTTTTTATTCAACTTTTTAAAGTGCGTAAATTGTTAATAAATCCGAGCTGTATAAAAAATCTATTGTTAAGTCTTATATGTTATTTTATACGCTTTTCAAAAACATAATAGTCTTTAAAATCAACAATCTTTATTCGGAAATATCAAGAATTTTCTAAGGCTAAGTTTTTCCAAAATCTTTTACCTTTTTAAAAAACCATTTTGTTGACTTATAGATAGAATTTCTAACTTCTGTGCTGTATACATCTTGTACCTTTAAATTGTTGCATTGTGTAATCAATATACTCTGCTTTCTGCATTGATTTTGAGACACTGAAGTGCTGATCGATATTATTTCTTTAAAAACGAGGTTAATTCAATATTTTCGCTATCTTCAGCCGCACTCGTTTCGTCGCAGTATTAATTTTGGTTTAAATGCATTTCCGCTGGTGTATCTGCAACAGCAGCAACAACAACAGCAACAACAACTCGAACCAATCTGATGTATAAATAAACAGCAGTGAACCGAACTTAAACAAACCATTTGTCGTCACTCACCCAATCGCCAATGTTCGATGTTCGATGTGACGACGCATTGATTACAGACTACTGACTTACAAACTACAGACTTCAGACTCGTTGTCGTCTGCCTCAGTTACTCAGCTACTCAGCTACTTGCCCCATGCCAGCAGACAGTGGACTTCGTAGTAGACTTTGATGGTTAAATACCATAACAACAACAAAATATAACTGAATTTCCTGCATTGCATTGGATAAGATCGCGTACATAACTCATTACAGCGTAAGCGATATGATAAAAAGACGCAGAGACTCAGTCTCGGGAGTGCAAGCTATACGAAATCGAAAATCAGTTCAATAATGTGGTACAATTTCAAATGCAGCCCACATTTTGATATACACTTACCTAGAAATGGGCATAATATATAAATATGTAGTACATAAGTAACAAGGCTAAGTAGAAAGCGTTTGCTGGTAGGAAACATATTTTCTAAAAATATAAATAATATAAAACAAATAAAATTGATATAATAATATTTTATAGCACATGATGTAAGAAATACTATAGGTTTTCTTAACTTCTTGATAATTCGTAAAGCAATTTAACAGAACATCAGAGAACTTATCCAAATATATAAAAATATTGAAATAAAAAAAGCAGCCTAAGCAACAGTATCTGAAAATATTAAATGCAAAGTCGCTGAAAATACAATTTATATATAGTTTTTTGAGATTTAGTTACAAAATCTATAAAAATAATTGAAGATTTATTGGTAATTCGAAATAATCTTAAACAAATTGTTATTAGATGAAAAATTGCTAGTAAATATACTTTTTTTTGCTATTTAGTTACAAAAGTCTCTAAAAAGAATTCGAGAATTATTAATTATCTTAAAATATATTCTCAAATGTATACACAAATACTTATTAAATGAAAATATTATATAATTTTTTGAGCATTAGTTTCCACAGTCTCTAAAAGGAATTAAAGAGTTATTTCTAAGTCGAAATATGCTTAAAATGTGTGGACAATTATTTATTAACTGAAAAACAGCTACAAAATATAGTAATCGTATTCATTTTTTGCTATTTGGCTTCAAAAATCTATAAAAAGAATTTAATGATTATTTAGTATTCGTCAAATACGTAAATAAATACTTATTAACTGAAAAATAAATAAGTATACTAATTATACTCTTTTCGAAGAAAATAGTATATTAAGTTTGTCCTGAAGTTTGTAACGCATAGAAGGAAGCGTCGCAGACCCCCAAAAGTTACTGCCAGTATGCTTAGAATGACAATACAAATTGATCTAGCCATGTCCGTCTGTCTGTCTGTCTGTCTGTCTGTCTGTCTGTCTGTCTATCTGTCTGTCTGTCTGTCTGTCTGTCTGTATGTATGCAAACTAGTCCCTCAGTTTTTGAGCTATCGCGATAAAACTTTGCATAGGCACTTATTATTCCAGGGGACAGCACATTGGTCGGAGCTGGCCGGATCGGAATACTATATCTTATAGCTGCCATACAACTCGAAGTCGGTGTTTTGGCCATATATCCCATGTTTTTGAAATTATCGCGATGAAACTTTGCACCGATACTTATTATTTAAAGAGACATCACATTGGTTGGAGCCGGCTGGATCGGATCACTATATCTTATAGCTGCCATACAACTCGAAGTCGGTTTTGGCCATATATCCCATGTTTTTTAATCTATCGCGATGAAACTTTGCACCGATACTTTTTATTCAAAGAGACATCACATTGGTTGGAGCCGGCCGGATCGGATCACTATATCTTATAGCTGCTATACAACTGGCAATGAATTAAATATTCTTAGAACAAAAAAAAAAATGTTACGCGACAAAACGATTTTGTACAGCTTATGAAATTTCAGTGGTGCAGTTGGCAGAGTGAAAATTGCCTATAGGTTCGAAAAGAGTATAAAATCTTCGGCACGCCGAAGATAATCCTTCCCCACTTGTTATATTATAGTTTTGATATTTGGTTTCACAATTATATTCATTATGAAAAGTATTCTATAAATTTATGAAATTACTTACTCTTCTAAAAGTGTATTTCATATTCGTTAAGGTACAACCTATTTTGCTCTTTGTTGTCAGATGCATTGGGGATTTGTTGTTGCTGTTATTGGCGTTGTTGTTGCTGTCGTTGTTGCTGTTGTTATTGGCGCTGTTGTTGTTGTTGCTGTTGCTGCCTCTCTGGCAGCTGATAATATGATTCGTGTCCAATGCGATATGAGGCGTCCCATTGACATCACACTGCAATCTGCGGCGTTGCAACGCGCGCTTCGATTCCACACGCTGCTGTTGCTGCAGTTGCCGTTGTTGTTGTTGTTTTATATATATTTTTTCATTGCATTTGTTTGTGTTGTCACATAGATACAGACAAATACAAATACAAATACAAGCACAAGCACAAATACACAAATATATACACATGTATATAGAGAAACGCACGCGTTAAGCACACAATTATGCAGACAGTCAGGCATTCGGAATTTGCTGGTTTGTCGGGCTCTCAGTTTTGGGCACTGCCAGCAACAACAATAACAACAACAACAACAACAACAGCTCCATTTTACACCGAAATTAGATAAACAAATAGAGAGGCGGGCCAAATTCAATAAACAAACACAATACTTTGATTGCACTGCACATACTCGTAGTTTACTGCACAGGCCCGATCAAATCTTATGTGAAGATACTGACAAGAACTTGTCCACGGCATTAGATAGAGTATGGGAAGGTTTAGCCGGAGATATGTAACGCCACACAATTTTTTATATATTTTATTCTGGCTGTATTGATAAAATGCGATATATATTACATAATAAAGAATATTAATTTTAAAAGAAATTTATATAAATTTGTATATGTTATTCTAATTATTTATATTAGATTTTTATGCATAAATACATATATATAATTCATCTTTGATATATATTATATTACTTAATATTAATATGTTATTTAAAAAGCTTTTTCGGCCTTAAAAAGTCTTGGAAATTCAGATATTTATTATGTTATTATATAATATATATTATAATAAAAAAACAAAATTCATATAAAATGTATTACATATTAAATGCATTTTGTTTATGAAAATAAATTCTTTAAAATTCATATTAATATAAAACCTGTCTTAAAATTGTCTTCTAGCTAATATCAGACAAGAAGAGTATTCTTAATTCGTTATTTCCACATTTGTGCTGACTGTACGCATTTCTATGACTCAATTTCACTCGCCTGAGAAAATGTGTTGGTGAAAATTTAGTGACTGCCTGCTAATATGCAAAATCAATAGCAATAGCAATAGCACTAACAGAGACAGAGGCAGCTATATAATAAATAGTATGTATAATGTGCTACCGTTTCTGAATCTCTCATGTGAGGTGTTATTGGAAGCTCTTCGCTGTGCACTCGAATTTCATTTGGCGAACACTTGAATGCATAATTGACAGCGTTCCATTATCGTATTGCAAAAAGCAATTAGCTAGCTAAATAAATCAATAATTTAGAGTGTGAGCTGTGAGCTGTGAGCGTTTGTTGGGATAAGAATGCTAAGAATTGTCGACAGTAAATGCAATAAATTCATAAATGACTAGATTTATGTATAATGCATTTAAATAAATGTACGATATTAAATTATGATATTAAATAAAGTACGTATACTTAACTTTAGTATTTTTCAAATGATTTCTAATTTAATTATTTACTTAATATATATAATACAAATGGGTGGTAAATAACTTGTAATTCTAGTTAAATGCTTTATCAATATAAGTATGTCGACCCATATTATGTTTTATTACCAGATTATCAAGCATATTTATTTTGCTATCAGTTTTTCCTTCCCACTTATCAGAGGCGAACGTGCCGCAGATCCTATTGATAATAAATATATATATAAGTGCGCTCAAAAACACATTATAAATAAAATCTTTAGAAGATCTGAGAGTGCTGAGAGTGAGTGCTCAACTAGCTGATACCCTAGGGGCATTTGAATGAAAAAAGCTGCTCAAATTCGAGTTATAAATAAATAAAATTTGCAATAAACTTTAATAGCAATTCGAATATACATTTTCTCAGTCTCTAACAAATTTATGTGCACTTTTAATGACAATGGGGCATTAAAAGCGCTATACTCTAAAATATCGTTGCATTTTTGACAGTCGACTGAAATTGTCGCATTATACTCAATAATAATGCAAAGCAATTACCAAACCCGAAACGAGCTGCTGCAGTCTTTGATATGCAAAAAAAAAAGTGTAACAATTGCCAAAACGCATTCGATAGTCTTTTGCAATCATAATAAAAACAAGGCAGCTGCATGCCAAATCAATGGCTTAAATATGTATCTATGAAATTGCCATTTTCGAATCGATTGCTAGTTGATGGCTAAGGCGCCGTGGGTGGTCAAAATGAGTGGGTGGGTGGCTAGGGCGGCAACTGTTTTTGAACTGAACTCAAGTCAAAAATCTTAAACGATAAATATTTAAAGAGTGCCCAGCAACTGAAAGAGCCCCGTGGGCGTTACACTCAAATCTCAAGGAGTCTGAATGTCTGTCTGTCTGTCTGTGTGTCTCTGTGTGTGTGCAATTTAGATAAGTATTATGACATATTTGACACTCTCTTTCACATGGCCGAACGATTTTGTGTTTATTTGAAAACTGTAAACGGAAGCTGAAAACTGAAACTGCAACATTTGTGCAGGACGTACAAGCAAATGGACAGTTTGTGCAGCTTTAGCTGGGAAAAATCAATGAAATGCACTACTGTAAATGCATTGCTAGACAGCTAAGAGCAGAGTGGGGGCAATGGAGTTTTCTGGCTCTTTGCCTCGTTTATGATGCAATGCATATAAGTACATTATAATAACAATTGCTGTTATTGTTATTGATAAAAAGGGCTCGAGTGTGTGTGCGGCTGCAGAGATATATAAATATATGTATATGTGTGTGTGTCTCTCTGTTGTTTTCTAAGCCATAAGCATAACTGATAAGCTGCAATTACCTGCATTGATAATTTAGAATGTATTTCCATACACACGCACAGCTCTAATCGTAATACTGTGCCACAAAAGCCAAATGACATCTGTCGTTTCCGTCGCTCCTGCTGGGTGTAGCCCCCTCACTCTAACCTCAAACTCCCTAAAGCCCTTCGTATGTGTTTTGTGCCTTGGGCGCACCCATAATTGAATAGCTGCGTATGTGTGTGTAATGTGTGTGTGTGTGTGTGTGTGAGATTGCGGGTGTTTGCTTTGGTTTTCATTTTGACTGGGTTTGGTTTTTGGTTTTGGGTCGTCTCTCCTTCTCTCTCTGCCTGCCTGCCCTGCCCTGCCTGTCTGTCTGCCTATCTGTCTGTCTGTCTGTCTGCCTGTCTGATTGTCTTGCCCCTAAAACGCCTTTGCTGTGTCGCCAGTGTTGCATGTTGCATGTTGCAGCGACTCATGACACCCAACGTTAAGCGTTGAGCACCAGCGCTCGCTCACGTGTCTTTCTAATTTGTAAGAGTTTAATTTGATTATCCTCTTAATGACAGACTGAGGCAGCGACTTTACATACAGACATATGTATACATACATATATTCAATACAAACTGCAGGCAAGTGTAATGCAGAATATTGGCAGAGTTCATTCAACTTATTGTGGCAAGAAGTTAAGGCAAATATGAGGCACAAAACGGGTAAAATTAAAGTTTTTTAAGCATTGATTGTTTTCATGTTTGATGAGAATTTCTAAACTTTTCTTAGATTTTTAAAAATACTGATTTTCTATACAAACATATTTAAAATACAGATACAAAAATCTAGAAAAATATATAAAAAAGGGTTTCAGATGTTCTATTCAAAATAAAGACATGTTAAGGCTCCCAAGTCCTGAAAAAGGCTTTTCAAACTCTTAAAACTCACATAACTTTGTCAGAAATGATCCGATTTTCGATCCCTTAGCAGTTTTTAACTTGTTTTCTTCTAAACTAAACTAGATCTGTGTTAAAATTTGAAGACCTTTAAATTTTTGGATTTTCTATCAAAAACAAGTCACGAGATGACTTCCAAATCACTAGAATTTACCTTCCCAGACTTCAAACTGCCATAGCTTGATCAAAACTGATCCGATTTTCGTTCCCGAGGTAGTTTTGATCATGTTTTGACCCCTTCACTTTGGATTTTTGGTATTTCTATCAAAAACAATATGAATAATTAAAAATTGGTTTCCATCAAACACGAACAACATAATTGATCTTCAATCCTGATATCTGTACCTCTCTCGTGTCTTATATATTTTATATTCCAACCCAAAAGAACCATAATTTCACTTTCTCAGCACAAAAGATACACTTCCTATCAAATGCTCAGTTTTTTTCTCAATTTTCTTCCAACTTGTACTTTGTATTTGTTCATATCTCAAAATGGTTACATTTTTGGGTTGTGCCTGCTGCTGCTGCTGCTGCTGATCATAGATAATTTTTCCAATGAAAATTAAAACAATAACTAAGCCCCCGAAAAAACAAGAAAAGAAAACAAATGAAATGTTGAGCAGCTCTCGTGCATTTTTGAGTAGCAGCAACAATCTTATCAGGCAGGAAAAAATAACAGAAAGAAAGAAACTTCAACTACAACTGACTTCGAGTGTTATGAATTATTAATAATAAATTACAAATTATTGTGCGAGTGTGTGTGTGTGTGTGAGGGCAGAAAAGAGGGAGATAGCTAGCTAGAGAAGTCAGTGAATGCACAACGCTAATGAAATTTCAATTAGCTTGTCTCAGATCTAGCTGAGGAAGTGACTGCAGTCGATGCAACATTTATCTGTGATTGGCAGCATATTCGAATCGTTTTGGAAATCTTAGCCCATTTTATATTGACAAGTGTAATTATGCGCACGACACAATTGCCATGTCAAATATTATCAAATAATTGTTAAGCCAAATGCAAAGTTGTGCGTTATGCAACGAACACACACACACACAAGAAGAAGCAGACACCCACGTGCAGCAACTGCAGTCACGTTGCACTTTTGTCATCCTTTTCTATGAAGCATGCCACAAGCAGTGGCAGCAACACAGGGGAGGCGGGGTCCATTCCTAATGACATAAAGACGTGTTTTGTGCTGTGTGGTCCTTTTTATACAATTAGTGCCTGGAGACTCCGAAAAACACTCACTGTGCATTGAGGCACCTGTAGTAACAAGCTTGTACATTGTACATTGCATAATTTATGTCATATTTCAGTTATGTACAATTGGGTAACATGATTCTGCTATGAGCTGTGCAACAATGTGTCCCAGGCTGGAGAGACCAAGGATAATAATTAAGTTTTGCTTGATAAGAAATGAAAGAGCAGACTGGAAGTAAATTGCAAAGAAGCTGTTGTTAAATTTTAAAAATTATAATAATATGCTAACACAATTTTAATAATTACAAGTTTGCTTATTAATAAGTTAATAAAGTGTAATAATAAATTTAAAATTGTAAAATTTATGTTATACATCTAAAGGAAATACAAATAAAAGTTAACACGGAGAATATTTACCTTGATGAAAATTACACATTTGTTTCACAGTATAATACAATTGATAAGGTTCTCAATTGACTAATAAATGTGTAATTGTAGAAATTTAGGATAAAGAAAAGTAAAATAACTACTAAAGAGATAAAAAACACTCAGGGAAGGTAAACAAAAAAAAAAATGTTTTAATGACTAAGTATATAAATTGAAAAATTTTAAAATATTGATGTTTTTGATATCCTTTCAATTTAAATACTCCCAAATAATTTACATAACTAATTTACATTTTTAAATATTACATTACACCTTATAATTTGAATTTTTTCTGTCATAAATCATTAAACTTTTTTAAAAAAAATAATGGAAAACATGAAAATTTTAAAATTTTAAATTATTTATATAAATGATTGTAAAAACGTTAAAAACACATATTATTAATATTTTCTTAATTTATATACGCCCAGATTACTTGCATACTTAATTTAAATTTTTCTAATTTTACATTACATTTTAGTTTTTAGTTTTAATTTCTGAAATAAATCAATTAAAGTAACTGACTGTTTTCTAAGTCGGCAATCAGTAAAGGAATTATTTAATTAATAAATTTTTAAATAAACTAACTAAAAAGAGCATCAATTAGTCGATTATGCCCAGAACATTATTATTTGCCCTTTTACATATTTGATTTTGTCATTTGCGACACTGCTTACAAATTTTAGTCATTGATTGCCCAAAGTGCACGGATGGGTTCGTTAGTAAATTTTTGATTGGGCGTTGGGCAAATGGGTTTGGGGGCGGGGAAGGGGGCGGGGTTTTATAGAAGCAAACATACACAAAAAATTATTTATGACTGGGCGCACTATTTGTAAATGCAAACACACGCACACACACTTAAGAATTGATTCTCTACTTGTTATTTCTTTTTTGCCTAATTGGAATTCATGCAATCGACATTTGCATATTGCTTTGTTGGCCCAGGCCACTTGGCCAAGCTGCTGCTGCTGCTGCCGGCTACCTTCTCAAAGCTGCCTGGCTGCCTTCTCAATGCTGACTGCCTTGGGTTTCGTAACTGTATTTTTCGTTTTGGAGTGCCTAGAAAGGTTCTGCTTAATTGTGGCCACAACTCAACTTAATCATAAAACAGGCAGTCTCAGCCCTCTCTATACGGCAAACGCACACATTATAATAGAGGTGCTTGGCTCGAGGGTAGCGAGGGTAGTGTGTAGCGGGTAGCGGGGGGCTACTGTACCCAATCAAGCATGCGCGTGAGTCGTACCATCTTTTTGCGTTCGAACTGGCGGCTAACTGAATTCAATTACCAAAGTGCCTACTATATGCAAATAAGCCACAAGTGCACTTGACAAAACGCAAACACACACACACACAAAGACACACACACTTGTACACTCGTTTGCCCAGTGGCCACAGTTACAGATACAAATGCAGATTCATAGATACAGATACACAGCGCCAGTTGCTGGCTACAAATAAGTGAAGTTGTTGCACTCGAGCTACTGGCACTTGCCTCTAGCTGCCCCCACCCCCACTTCCCTACCCCAACCTTCCCCTTTCATGCCCATACTATGACCATGTGAAAAGTCAGCGGCGTGCAGATAAAAACCTTAATATAAGCATAATTAAGTTGATGATTTGTACAAAAAAGGAGACGAGAGAAATGATAAACACAAGTGGCTGCTGCTCAGCATTGTCTCTCTCTCTATGTGTGTGTACGTGTGTGTGTGTGTGTGTGTGTGTGTGTGTGTTGTTGCACTGTTGCCATATAGCAGCATGTCTAGTACAGTGAATACTCTGTCAATTGGGTTTTGTCATTGTTTAAAAAGGAGTTTCGAGGAAACACTTGACATTTTAAGCACTTGAGCAGCTGCTGAATACAATTTGTTATCTTAACTTATTTAAAATAGTTCAATTAACATTCATTAGTTAAGCAATTGAAGTCTGCCAAAGTGAACTTCAAGTGTTTCGCATGATTTAAGTAATATCTACAGATAGCAAACGTTTTGAATATCTTCTAATACTATCTCAAAAATACTATTACATTATCAGTTGTCTGTTAATGAATACTACAAATATAAGCATTTATAACATTTTCAAAAGTCTAAGTTCTCATAATACTTAAAATCTAAAAAATTATTAGTTTCTATGACTTATTGCAAACTAAAGACAGCAAAATTGTCGAAATTCTTTGACTACTAACTCAAAAGTAAAATTAGATTGTCTGTTTTCTGAAGTGTCTAAAATTATTTTATTACTAATAAAAAAATAAAAAAATTGAAATATAAAATTTATGAAAGTCAAACACAGCTGAAAAAAATTCTGAAAATATTTAAAATCTAAAATACTATTAAAATTACAAAACTATAATACACACAAAAGAAAATCTCATTCAAAATAACTCCATACATAATATAAAGATGTTACTGTTTATTTCTTCAAATATTCCAAGTAATTAAAAGTTCCATGTTACTATTCTAAACTTATTTTAGATTTTTTTTTAAATTTTTTTATTTTCCAAAATCCACTTTTTTAATATTGGTTTACTATTCTAAAATTTACTTAAATTTTTATTTTTCCTAACTTGTTTTTTACTTAAAATTTTATTTAATTTTGTAGTATTTTTTACTAATTTTAAATTTATTTTAATTTTTAATATTTTCACCTTTTTTTGTGGGGGCTTCTCAACAGCTTTTTCTTCTGCAGTCTTCTCACTCTGCGTTTTTACTGTACTCTTTTGCACTTGAAGTTTCAGTCACATCATGAGTTTCTTTTCGATTCTCAAGTTCTACGCAGTTATGATGGGTTTCTATTTGCTGCTGATGGCTTCTCAGGCTGCCTGCCAAAAAATCAAGTTCAATGGACTATTGTTGTTGTTAGTGTTGTTGGTATTTCCGTTGGTCACAAAACACTGCCATTGCATAACAATTAGCTGAGAAATTGCTGCTGTTGTTCAACCGAAAAGAGCCACAAATAATAATTCACCGAAAATTTCAAATTCGATGGCTTCATTAGGCATTTTGTCAGCCATATGTGGAGTTACAACTGGAACTATGTTGTGTGTGTGTGTGTGTATGTGTGTGTGTGATGACACATTTTGGCTTCCATTTTCGGATAGTCGCCCAGCATTGTAAGTGTCTATATCGATGGCAAAATTGACGCTTAATGAGCGTAACGCTCAGTTTGATAACTCATTATGTGTCGAGATAGAGAGAACTGTAAATGAGGCTAAATTTGTTCCACATGATGTTCTCATTTTATGTGCGATGTGGAAATACAACAAGAGTTTGTCTTCTATCTGTGATTTGTCTATAAATAACTAAAGCCAGTTTGCTAGCTGACTTTTTGCACAGAAATTCCAGCCAAAAAAAAAACAGATTGAAATACAAAATAAAATTAAGAAATTCACTGGCACACACTTTGGAGTTTAGCATTGTAATGCAAATGAAGGAAGTGCGCATCGTTTCAACCTCTGTGCGCCCTCTCCCTCTCCCTCACTCTCTCTCTCTCTGTCTCTTTCTGTCTCTGTTCCTCTGCATAAAACAAGGTGAGGCTGCTGCAGCAACAATTTTGATGCCGTGGGAAATGCTTTGGCGCATGTGTTGCGAAAAACGGCATACGAATCTTTTCTTGGAGGCAGACGGCAGATGAAGCAACTCTCATTCTGTCAGTCAGTCAGTCAGTCACACACACACACACACACTCACACACGCACACACAACAAAAAACAAAAAAGTTATGAATATGAATAAATCATTTCACGCAGATTGCCAAAGCTAAGATAAAAATTCGCGCACTTTCGCACACATTGTACAGATACATATTCATATATATATATATATATATATATATTTGCTCATCCAACTGCTTCCCTTTGACAATCAGCATCAAAGTGACGCAGCTTATTTTCTACAGCAAGGAGGCGGAGGCGGCGCGGAGGGGGGCGTGGCTGCTGCCAATTCGAGCGCGAGAATATTTTGGCATAAACTTTTATAAGTTTATTGCGGAAAGTGACACAAATAATTTGGTTAAATTCAAGTGATTTTGCTTGGGTGGCTTCCATAAGCACATTTGTCTTGCTTTTGCTTTTGCTGCAGGCTTGTGCATTTATTTTGTTGTATTTTCAATAGGTGCTGAAAGGCTTATTAAGATAGTAATAGCAAAAGTTAGCTAGATGTTAAATGACATGTGAAGTTGCTAGAAATCTACTTGGAACATCTTTAAGTTTGATAAAACTCAAGCACATTTTGCTTTTTAGATTCATTTTACATGTAATTTGAAGACTTACTATTATTAAAATTATTTTTTATTTAACAAAAATCATCAAATTAAAAAATGACTAAAATTAGCTTTTTAAATCGATTTTTAATACCGATGCTTTTCTGATTATGGATTAATATACATATCATTTATATTCTTATTTATAATAAAACGTTTCTTAAGTTTAGATTAGAAGCAGATATACATTTTTTTTAGGGATTTAAAGTAAGCTTTTAATTTATATAAATTGTCTGATCCGAAAAATAATTTCTCCAACTGTTCATTTTTTTAGAATTTTTGATTTTTGTGTAAATTTAAATTTTGTAAAATTTCTAGGTGTGGAACTGCCAAAAATTCATTTTTACCAGCAAGAAAATAGCTGGAATATTTCTGGAATTTCCTTCCAAACTAAGTTATTCACTCTTCGTTCGAGTTTAGTTTTTGCCAACTATTAAGTGTTCGACTTTATGGAAAAAAAGGCGCTTGCAACTATTTTTTGCAGGTCGAAAAATTAGCAGTTAAAAAATGCAAGTGGGCAGCAACTTGGGCAAGGCTTAAAGCTGACCAAAAGCAGAACAAAACCCAAACAGCAACCGAAACGAAACGAACCGAACGCAACTTGTTTTGCAGTTGTCTATTTATGCGCTTAGTGTAACCCCCACGCCCACCCCCACCCTCAGCCTTTACTGGCCCCCTACCCCACATCGTATGCAAATAGTGAGCTGCACAGTGTCCGTTTGCTGGCTGCCACAGTGAACCAGTTTTCGCTTATCGACCCGCTCGAATCCAACCCCTTGTTTGCATTTTTTATTAACAAACAGCCCAAAAAGAAAAGGGTATGCAAAATATTTGCTATAAATGAACACAGCAAAAAACAAAATAAGACCCTTTTTTCTCTCGGTGGTGGGCGGGGGGCGTGGTCGCTTACAAGCGTAAAACACAAGCGATAAGCCAAAAAGTGGGGGTTGTTCTAAGCCCCCCGCACAAATACACAACAATTTAAATGCCGAGTTATATGTTGTTATGAGTTGTTGTTGCTGTTGCTGTTGTTATTGTTTGTGTATAGCATGTATAATCGTTGTTGTTTTAGTGTATTAATTTTGGTTTTTAATAAAGCATAAATATTTGTGTTTGCGTTTTAGATTCCCGAAGCGACGCTTTTATGCAAGCTGACCAAATCAAGAATCGTTGCCCCGATCCCCCCTTAAACGTAATTCTACCCGGGGGCAAAGTCATGTAAAATGTGTTATTAGCTTTTATAGCCATAGCGAGAGTTTGCATTTAATATCGACGGTTCTATAAGCTATAAGCAGCCCCCGGGTCTAATTATTCTGCTCGATGCCAGTTAAGCTATGCGAGCTATGCGTTTATCTAGCGCTGTCAAGCGTCATTAATTGCAAATACCTGTATGACACACACACACATGAGTGTGTGTACTATGTGTGTGTGTTGTGTGTGTGTGTATACCCCCACTTCCATTTGGAGCCACTCCAGTTGAACTGACTACTACGCCTTTTATGGCGTACTCGCAATTTGCCGTACATATGCAGTTTGCATGTTTTAATTATTAAACAAATCAATTTGCTGGAGCGTTGAGGCTTAATGGCATTTAGCCATTTTGTCAGAAGCGCGCTTTTGTTTTACTTTACAGTGTCTGTGTGTTTGGTAAGCCCCCAAGTCAATTAAATTTACATAAATGCATTTCTAAGTAGCCGCAGTTTTTTTTTCTTCTTTCTTGTGTAATGTCACCTAGTTAAGGTTCGATTAAGGAGTTTACTTTGCTGCGAGTTGTTGTCTAGAGCGAATACGATATATTGTCAATATTCCCTGGAACTTGTCTATACTTATACTTAAGTTATCTATCAAATTAAGTTTTATTGCAGTTATATAGTTTTTCTATATATTTGTATTATAACATTTCATAAATAGTTAGCTTACAATTAAACTTGTATTGCAAACGCATCTTTAGAAATTTTCTATATATATTGAAAATATTATTAAAATAATTTATAAATACTATTATTAGAATTTTCAATGTTTTTCAAATTTTATTGCACAAGTTGTTTTGAAGTTAAATATATTCAATCTTAAGAATTTTTCAGTATATATTTTATTATAAGAATTCATAAATAGTATTTTAGTTAAATAGTTAAATAGATTTCAATTAAAGTTTAACAGCAAAAGCATTTTCATAATTTTTCTATATATTTATATTATTATAATTCATAAATAGTACTCAAGTTAAATATATATAAAATATATTTAAATTAAAGTTTTATTGCAAAAGCATCTTTAGGAATGTGTATGTTTATTTGTATTATGAGAAATCATAAATAGTGTTGAAATTAAATACTTTTTAGCTATTGTAATAAATCTGGAAAATTTATATTTTGTTTTGACATTCAAGGTCAAGATCGAAACGTAATAAATTAAATTTAAATCATGCATTTCCGAGTTGCTTAGCTCAAATTATTTGAAATTATTATAATTATTACTCCAGTTTAATAGCTTATATTTCACACTCAAACATATTAAACTATTTTTGAAGCTGAACTTTTCTTCTTTTGTTTTTTTGGATGATTCAAGGTCAAGCTCAAGCCTTAATAGTTTTTCTTCCAATCTGTGATTCGCTTTTAAATTTAATTACAAGCAGCTGGAAGCCGCATGTTTAAGGTAGTATTTAAGTCTCTTAAGTTTTCGGTCTTTTACGGATTTCACAGAATTTGTTTGGATTTATCTCGCGCCGCTTTTGCAGAGGTCAAGATACGCAAAAGCTTCTCATATGCCAATGACCTATTGTAACGCCTGTTAAACAGACCGACTATCGCAGCTGTTTTGCACACTCGCTATTTTTTTTTTGCTATTAAATTGACGCTGTTGTTTATTTTTGTTTTTGTTTATTTTTGTGTTTTTGTTTTGCCGGCTACTTATTGATTTTCAATTAGTTTGTTTCGTTTTCCGCTGGCAAAGTTGGTTGGCTTTGGTTCTGTTTCTGTTTCTGTTGCTGGCTTTTACGGTTGCAATTTTTGGTTCGTTTGTGTTTGTGTTTGACTTTTTTCTTTCGCATTTTCCACTGCAAATTGACATACTTAATTTGCTATCGATGCCACTGCACTGAGTGTGTGTGTGTGTGTGTGTGTGTGTGCGAGTGTATTTCAAGTGAATTACATGGGAAAAAGTTTTGCTACTCATAAAATATGCAATTTGCTGTTTGTTTTGGCAAAGCGCATCGCAGCGATTTGGCCAGCGATTGCGATTACTTCTGCTGCTTCTGCTGCTCGACTTTGGCAAGAGCTCTTGGCCCAGCCACATGCCAAAAAAGTGTCAGGGTTAGACCAGAAATAGACACATGCCAATATGCTGGGTCCATAAACAAGCCAAAAGTCAGACGGAATTCCGCTAAAGGGGGCGTGGCGAGGAGGTGGGCGTTGGGCCGGACTTTTGGGTTCGGCTGTCTGTCTGTCTGTCGATTTTGGTGGCCAGCATTGAAATGCGCTTGAAACTTTTAAATTACACTTGACGCAGCTGGCGAGGGTTGATCTGGAATTACATCAAGACTTAAACGAGAAAATCAAGAGCAAAGTTGAAGAAATATACTGCATATTATCTAATTTACAAGAATTTTTTAAAACTAAATTACAAAATGCTGTTGGTTATCGCAAAAATTAATCTCTCAGAATAAACGTTTTTAATAGAATGAAAAATATATAAAATTGAGAAATTGTTGAAGAAATATATGGCATATAATACATCATATCATGTGGGAGATTATCTAATTTATAGCCCAACTTTCTCAAAAATTATAAAAAATGTTTTTGGGTTTCGAAAAATCAATTAATTTCTCTCTTCTTTTCTATAGTTTAAAAAATATATAAAATTGAGAAATTGTTAGAGAATATTTGTGAACTGAACGAGTAGCTTATATTACTCAATTCTTATAAATTATTGCAATAAAATATTACTAAAAATCTTAGTAGTTTCTATTCCTTTCTTTTATATTATGAATTATAAAATTATTTGATTAAAATATAATGTTCTCAATATTAAGATATAAATATAAGAAAAAAATACTTGCACAGTCAAATTTAGCCAGTAAATTGTTTAGGAATGTCGCACAAATCAGAGCTTTTAAACTTTATACTCAGTACTCGAAATTATGAAAATATATTGCAATTATTTGGCCTCATTTAGTTTGAACTTAGCGCACTTCCAAGTATGCTTCATATTATGTGAATTTGTGCTTTTGTAAAACGCAGCTAATTACATTGAAAAGTTTTTTCGCTGCAACATTTGGAACAATTGGCTGGGGCAATGCTGGTAATTAATTTATAAAATTACTCATGCGGCTAAATAATGGATTTAGTTTTTAGTTTGTTTCTATTGGGAAGCGCTTTTTGCATGGTTAGTCACCGAGGCTTTTTCAATGCTGCGGTTTGGTCATTGCAGAAAAATACAATTTATGCTAGAGAGAACTTAAATAAGCGCCCAATAATGCATTCTATGTTGTTTTTGTGCCACATTTTAATTTCATTTTCCCAAATATTAACTATAATGCGTTCGAACGGTTTTTTGTTTGTTCGAGTGCATTTTCCATTAATTTATTTATAAATAATTATTTACAAGCAATTAACTTTGTGCGAACTTTTCATATTCATTTCGTTATTTAGTTAGTTATGCATTTTAGGTTTTTAGTTTTGCAAATTGCTCACGCGGTATTTGAGGTTTATGCGTAATGCGCAAAGTGCCAATTAATTTGAATAACAAAGTGTAATTTTAAATTGCTTCCAAAGTTGTTAAACAACATTTTTGATAGGCATGTGGCAAATTTTGATAAAATGTGGTGTGGCATATAATAGTATTTATATTTGTGTATAATATGTACTCACAAAAACTTTTACCATTTACTATGAGAATAAGCTTTTATATTGAAATAAATATAATAATATGACAAAAATGCTTAACTGTGTTTTATTATTAGTTTTTCAATTCCATTTTCAAATAACTCTAACTCAATTGTTATATATTACCTTATATATCTGACCAACTGTTGGATTTCAGTCTTCTTTTTGTCATCATCTAAAAATTCCTGTAAGATCTCTGAAACATTGCAGTTGAAGAAAAAAGATTTGTTTGGTTTTTGTTTTTTAATTTTTGTATATATTTTATAATTGTTTTTTTTTTGTGTTGTTTTTGTTTTATATTTTTCTCATATATAGATTTTTCTTGCGTTTTTGTAATTGTAATAATTAATTTAATAATACATTTCTTTTAGTTAGTTTAATTAATTTAGTTGCGTTTTTTTCACATTATTATCATCATAATACATAAATACATTAAGTGTGCTAAATAATTTCATGTATGGATCATCCTGCTATATACACATTTATATATATATTTTTTATTTATTTATTTAGTTATTAAGATTGATGAAAATCTTGATACGAATGTTTTTTGCTTCCTTTCTTTCTTTACTATTATATATGTATATATATAAACTGCTATATAAACTAATGTGTGGATTCTAGATGTTTGTGTGTGTTGTGGATTTTTGCCAGGCTAGAAACTAATGGCTACAATTACAGTTGTTGTTTTTGCATTAGTCATACATTAAATATATATATAATATATATATTATATTTTTAATTAATATATCACATTGAATTTGAAAGTGTTTTTTGCAACATTTCTAGTAATTGTTATGGTTTATAAATTTTAATAATAAGCCTATGAATAATATAATGGGTGTGTGTATATGTATATATGCGTGTGTGTGTGTGTGTGTGTGTGCGTGTGTGTGTGTGTTGGTTGTGTTATATAACTACAAAACAACAACAACAACAACAACAACAGCGACACTTGTACACTTGAACACCGAAGGCGCATGCGAAAAAGAAATGCCTACGAAAAAGTCTTTTTATTTTGCCAATACATATATGTATTGTGTGTGTGTGTGTGTGTGTGTGCGCAAGCGTGCGAGCAGCTTCAAGATGGCCGCCCTTGCGCAGGAACCGTTTTTTTGCATTTTGCTTCTGCTTCTTCTGCTGCTGCTGTTGAGCGAGTGAGTGAGAGCGAGGGAGAGAGAGCGCTAGCGCTTAAAGCAGCTGGCCGCCAGTTTGTGTGTGTGTGTGCGAGCGAGCGAGAGAGCTTAAACCAAAAAAGCTTGGTTCTTATTGGCGCTGCTTGCATCTGCCGCCTGCAATTGTTGCTGCTGCTGCTGCTGTTGTTGTTGTTGTTGTGCTGCCGCAGCGGAAGTGGAAGCCTGCGCTGTGGACTGTGTGCTGGTGCTGGCCTGACTCAAGCCGCTGCCGCTGCGCAAGTGCACAGGAGCTGTAGCTGCTGCAGATGCAGAAGCTGCCGCTGCTGCTGCTGATGTTGTTGCTGCTGCTGCGGCTAGGGATGCGTTTGTGGGCTGTGCGCGATACTGCGGCTGCAGCAGACGCTGCTGCTGCTGCTGACGCGCCAGCTGCTGCAGCTGATGGGCCTGCAGCTGCTGGTGGTGCTGCTGCTGCATCATGGACAGCGCCTCGTGCTGATCGTAGGCGCTGTACTCCGACTCGATGCTGTGATAGATGTGCTCGGAGGGCGGGCGCATGGCCAGCGACTCGACCACTGGGCGCATGGGCCGGGGCGAGGGCGTGGCTGTGGTGGCCGAGGAGTAGTTGGCCTCCATGTCCTCGGTGCAGTAGTAGGCGGGCGGCGGTGGCGCCTGCCTGAAGATCAGGCCCGGCGAGACGGGCTGCTTGAAGCGCTCATGATGGTCCAGCGTGTAGTTGTTGCCCCGCGGCGACAGCTCAATGGGTATGGCATAGCGCAGCTTCTCCCAGAAGTAGCGATCGCAGGTGAGCAGACGATTCGACGGCACCGACTTGAGATAGGGCGACAGCTCGGCCACATCCTCGGCCTCAGCCGAAACGCTCGTCTCCTCGATGATGACCAGCTTCTGGGCCAGGCCGCGCAGCGCCTCATGGAACGCGTTGCGGAACTCGACGCGCTGCCACTCGGTGGCCAGCAGATGACGCGTCAGCACCAGGATGATCTTGCGTGAGGCACGTGCCCCCTCCACCAGCTGCAGATGACTGGCCTGCGGTGGCAGGTCGCGCTGCTGTATGCACAGCCGGAACGGCGGACGACCGTGCTCCAGCTCGGCGGCAATGTTGCGGCACACGAACTCGTAGTCCTTCTCCGAGTGCAGAATGATGGCGTCGTACAGCTTGCCGGCATCCTCGAAGCGGGGCTCGCAGACGCGGACACCGTAGTGGGCAAAGAGCCACATGCGCACGCTCTCCCGGAAGACGAACACAATGATGAGCACGACGACCAGGAAGATGAGCACCAAGATGGCAGCCAGCAACGGCAGCCGATAGCCATTGGCCAGATCCTGGGCGGAGCTAATGTTACTCGCGCTGGCATCCAGCAGCTCGGAGCAAGCGCTGCCGGGCAGCTTCTGCTGCTGACCGAGCGTCATCAGCTCCAACTCCCGCTTAATGCCCGCCTCCAGGCAGTAGATGTCCTGCGTGTCGCGCACAATCAGCGCATTGTCGCTCACGAACTGAACTAGTTCGCGCAGCTGCTGGCAGCGACAGCTCCACGTGTTCCGGCCCAGCGTGAGTCCCTGCAGATTGTTGCGATACTGCAGATTGGCCAGCTGATGGAAGGGCAGCGCGGTCAGACGATTGTTGTCCAGGCGGAGCAGCTGCAGCGAGACCAGCGGCTCGAACGTGTTGTTGCCAATCTGGGCCAGCTGATTGCCCTGCAGATGCAGTTCGCGCAGCAGCGTCAGCGACTGAAAGGCATTGGCGTCCAGGGAGCTCAGCTTGTTGTGCTCCAGGTGCAGAATGCGCAGATTCTGCAGCTGGGCGAGACTGCCATTGCCGATGGCCATGAGATTGGAGCCATTCAAGTACAGTGTATGCAGATTGCGCTGTCCAGCCAGATGCGAGTCCTGCAGCACTGGCAGATTGTTGCCATCCAGGTACAGCACATTGATGTCCTGCGGCAGTCTGGCGGGCAAGCTGAGCAAATCCTGTTTGCCGCAATCGACCACGTTGCTCGACCAATTGGCATCGTGGAAGCAACTGCAGTTATTGGGGCAGATCAGCTCGCACTCGCAGCTCTCGTACTCGCAGCAGTGGCAAGTGGCCGGACAGTGGGAGTCGTACTTGCAGAGGAAGTCCGCCGCAGTCAGGCTGGACAGGGGACGCAGTGGCGCCTGGCGACTGTGCGGCATCAGGCACTCAATGTTCGCCAGATCCACCACCTTGGGATGCTGCCGTGTGGTCAGATTGTTAATCCGCTGCAGCCACTCCATGGAGCAGTCGCACTCGAACGGATTGCCGCCCAGATAGAACTCCGGCTGGGGCTTGTCCTGTGCCACTGGCGCCACACGCAGCGAGTTCAGTGGCAGCTTGCTCAGCACATTGGCATAGAGATCGACGCGGGCCAGGCGGGTCTTGTCCACAAAGCTGTTCGCTTGGATCTGGCTGATGATGTTGTTGTTGATGAACAGCAGCTCAATGGAGTTGGGCACCGAGTTGGGTGAGATTTCCGTAATGCGATTGTGACTGGCGTCCAGGGTGCTCACTCGCAGCTCCTCCTGCAGCTTGTAGTAGTTGCCCAGCGCCTCAATGTAGTTGCCATGTATGTCCAACCACTTGAGATTCGAGGGTATAAACGCATAGTCGAACCACACCAAATGATTCTCGGACAGATTGAGCCAGAGCAGCGAGGCCAGCGTGGCAAAGATGCCATTGATATCCGTGAGGAAGTTCTTATCCAGCCGGATGGCCTCGATTTCCGTATTCTTATCAAACGAGCCGCGCTCAATGTTCTGGATGCGATTCTTGGCCAGATTGAGCACACTCAAGCGGGGCAGCTGCTGGAACATGCTGACTGTGATGTTGCCAATGCGATTGTCAATCAGGCGCAGTCCAGTCAGCTGATTCAGATTGTTGAACGTGCCGTTCTTGAAGTCGGAGATTTGATTCTCGCCCAGATCCAGAGTCTTGAGCATGCTCAAGTCCTGCACTGCCTCCGGCACCTCCAGCAGCTGATTGGAGCTCAGATCCAGCTCCTTGAGATCCGAGCAATTGCGAAACGCCTGCGACTCGACAATGCTAATCAGATTGTTGTTGAGCGTCAGCTTGGTCAGCACATAGAGTCCATTGAAGATGCGATTGTCCAGCGTGTGCAGACGATTCTCGGCCAGATTGAGCGTATGCAGATTGTAGAGCGGCAGAAAGGCGCCCTCCTCGATGTGGCCAATGGAATTGTTGCGCATGTCCAGTATCTGCAGAAAGTACAGCTCCTTGAAGGTCTTGGCGCCAATGCGAGTCAACGCATTGTTGGACAGATTCAGCACAATCAGCCTGATCAGGCCGGCGAAGGTGTTGTTATCCACATGATGGCTGGTCAGCTGATTGGCGCTCAGGTCGAGCACCAGCAGCTGCTCCAGGCGATGCAGCAGACCCTTGGGCAGATCATACAGATCATTGTGATGCAGATGCAACTCCCGCAGCTCCTTATTCCCGGCAAATGCCTCCGAGGGCAGCGACTCCAGATGATTGTGCGACAGATTCAGCACTCGCAGAGAACTCAGACCCGCCAGCGAGTTGGGCGACAGTGAGCTAATGTTGTTGTGCTGCAAGCTCAGCGTTTGCAGGCGCCGCAGCCGGGAGGCGCCCCACGCGTCCGGCAGAGCGCGCAGCTCGTTGTGCGACAGGTCGAGCTGCTGCAGCTCGGAGCCGCCGCTCAGCTGATTCAGCGTCGGCGTGCCCAGGCACAGCTTCTCCGAGAAGCCCAAGTACTCCGCCGCGCGTATGCGATTCTGGGTGAGATTGAGCAGCTGCAGCCCGGGCATAGTGCACCACACGCCCTCCGGCAGCTGGCGCAAATTGTTATCGCCCAGATGCAGTTCGCGCAGCTCGCGCAGACCCTGAAACGCCTGCGAGTGCAGCTCCAAGGTGCGTCCGGGCCCCCACAGCGCATTGTGCGTCTCCAGCTGGAGCCGCTTCAGCGACAGCAGACCCTCGAACGCGTTCGCCGGCACCCGCTGCAGCTTGCAGGCGTCCACGCGCAGCTCCGCCAGCTTCTGCAGCTTGCGGAAGAGCCCGTTGGCCAGCTCGCTGGCGTGCAGCAGATCCTCGCTGCACTGCAGCTCGAAGCGATTGGCCGTCTCCGCCACCTGCAGATCCAGGGCCAGGCCCTGGTCCAGGGCGCGCACATTGCACTTGATGTCCATGGTGGTGCGCACGAACTCCCAGGCGCACTGTTGCGCATGCGTCGCAGCAAGCAGTGCAGTAAGCAGCACAAGCAACAGGCTACTAGACATGTTGTATGCGATTTGTGTGCGTGTGTCAAAATTCCCAGCTTTTCTGGAGCGAGCGCACGTTTTGTTTTTTGGTTTGGTGGGTTTTGGGTTTTGGTTTTGTGTTTGAACAAAATGTATTTCACTTTCTGGTTTTCATATTTTCTGTTTTTTTTTGTTGTTGTTTGCCGTTTATACGCGTAACCGTAATCCTTCTGTGTGTGTGTGTGTTCTGTGTGTGTGTGCGTGTTTTTATTTATATTTATATTTTATTTTGTTGTTATTAAAAACTTGTTAGCACTTGTAATTTGTTACATTTATAATAATTGCATTCAACTTGTAACGAGTCGTTGGCACTTGGTAGCAAAAATAACGTATGTTTGATTGCTATTTTGGTTGTTGTTGTTGTTGGGCTGTTGTGTGTGTGTTTTCTCACGCTTGGGCCGGGAGCTCGTTTTCTTAAAACATGTTAACCGCCTCGCGTTTCAACTCAAACTGATTGCTGAAGTTGCACGCAGGCGACTCCGTTGGCTCGTTGAAAATGTTTTTACGAGCGACGACGGCAACGATGAACGCACACACACACAGACAAAAACACAGACACACGGGCACACACACACAGCGCAAACAGCAAAAGGCAGACAGACAAAAATGCTCTGCGCGCGTGCATGTGTGTGTGTGTCTGCCTGTTCGTGCTGCTGCTGCTGCTCTGCTGCTCTGCTCTGCTGACGCTGACGTCGCTGCACTCACATGCACATGCACACACGCACACAATTCGTATACGGTAACTCGCTCTCACATACGCTGCTGCTCTCTTTGCGCTCAATGCGAGTGCATTTCCTACATATGCACTTCAGCAACATGTGCATGTGTTTGCGCTCTCTCTCGCTCTCGCTCTTGCGCGCGCTCGCGCTCGCTCTTACACTTGCACACACTCAAGCGGCGCTCTCGCTCTCACCAAATGTAGGGGAAATGTTGCTGCACACACATATGCTCAACTCTTTGTGTGTGTGTGTTTGTCTATTAAATACTGAGTGTGAAAAAAAGAATCGGTGAATTTTTCTTGCGATCGTCGTGAGCACAAATTTAACATTGTTTTTGTGTTCGATCGACACTAATTAGTTGTGCCATAAAAAAAAGCAGATGCTTATAAAGCTGAGATTAGCACAAGTTAAAGCTTATCAGCAATTGTTGGGCTTCCTTATTAATATACATATACATATATATATATTCATGTATATATATTTACATTTTTTTATTGAGCCGCTAATCAGTAAATGATTTGTTAATGGGGCGTCAGAAATGTCAAATTATTTGTTATTTTTAATGGCTTATTATGCAAAATGTATTTAAATCGCCGTCGCTATAAAATTGTTTATTGCACACAGATTAAATAAGCTTTGATGGGTAAAAAATGTATTTAAATGGGTTAGCGCCAATAAAAGAAAACATATTTAAATGTGTGTTTTATACAAAATAGTAGAATATATTTTTTATATTTTATTGAGCGTTAATTAGCAGAAATACTAGGGAATTTTTAAACAGTGATAATATATATATACATTATATGTCTATCTTATGTATATAAATATTGTTTATTTTATAGAAACTTCAAAACAATATCTTAATATTAAATTTTAACAATTTTCTTGTATATTTGCATATTTAAATTTCAATATGTAGATAGGACTAGCTTTGAAATTCCAAAAATTATATTTATTTATATTTATTTAATATAGCTAATATTATAGTTTTTAATAGAGCATTTGACACTATAATAATATTGCTTAAATTAAATCAACACACACTGAAATAAAGTACTTGTATATTAATTTCTTTTAGAATTTTATCTGCAGTAAAATATAATTTAATCTAACATATCAAAGTTATGTCTAAGAATTGAATATATTTTTGTAAATCACTGTATTTAGTTCATAGTTTCATAGTTGTTTCTAGTATATAATACCACCTCACTGCTTGCCCCAGCGTTGCACAGTGGGTTAAACATTTGAGCGGCAGTCAACAGGCTATCTTGCAACATTTTGTTGCATGTGTTGTCGGCTGTCTGCCTCCTCGCTCCTCCATGCCTTTCGTCCTTTTGGGCGTCGTGCTGCAATACGAGTGCCCACTTTGAGTATGTTGCCAGTGCCGTGTTGCATGCCACATGGCCTCTTGCCAAACTCGACTCGAGTTGGAGCCGTAAAATGCATTTCCTATTGCCGTATGTCGCATAGATTTTCTTGTATATTTTTGTAAGATTTTCTAAAATATTTCTGTTGACTTCTTTGAGGGCAATTTGACAAATTGAGAAGCTTTTTGGCGCTCAGTAATTGAAAGGCAGGTATTTTTTGTAAAGCAAACGAAATGGTTTTTTGTATAAAAGAGTTGATCAAATTAATGTGAATTGGCAATTTGATAAGGAAAATTGTAAATGGGTTTGTGTATGGAAATTTAATAGAATATATTTGAAATAATGCTTAAGATAGATATAGTTCTTAAATCAAGTGAATAGCTAATTTTCTAAATTATTTTGTAAATATTTTGTAACTTTTTTTTTGGATTTTTATTATACTCTTTTCGAGGAAAATAGTATAATAAGTTTGTGCTGAAGTTTGTAACGCTTAGAAGGAAGCGTCGGAGACCCTCAAAAGTTACTGCCAGTATGCTTAGGATGACAAAACAAATTGATCTAGCCATGTCCGTCTGTCTGTCTGTCTGTCTGTCTGTATGTATGCAAACTAGTCCCTCAGTTTTTGAGCTATCGCGATAAAACTTTGCACAGACACTTATTATTCAAGGGGACAGCACATTGGTCGGAATCGGCCGGATCGGATCACTTTATCTTATAGCTGCCATACAACTGGAAGTCGGCTTTGGCCATAAATCCCATGTTTTCAAAGCTATCGCGATAAAACTTTGCACAGATACCTATTATTTAAGCATACATAACATTGATTGGAGCCGGCCGGATCGCATCACTATATCTTAAAATCTTCTTGCTATAAATGAATTTCAAAAAATTCTTTATTGACATGGTTTTTAGTGCTAACAAATCGCTTCCGAATTCTTTGCCAACTCTCATTTTAAGCCGCAACTTTAGAATGTTTTGCATGTCTGCTTAGCTTCTCATCAGTGTGTGTGGGTACCATATGTATATACCAGATTTGAGTCCATAATATTCAGGTATTTGGGCATTATGGCAATGCACCATCATTTTGCAGCTTAGCTGCCAGCGAGAATTATAGAAATGTTGTCTGTGCTTGTTGTGTTTGTTCACTGTGGCTGCTAGTCAGCAAATTTACGAGTTGCTACCGTCTCCATTTCTGTCATACTAACAACAATCTTTGCAGCTACACTCCCCTTTCCCTCTCTCTCTCTAACTCTCTCTCTCTCTCTCTCTCTCTCTCACTCAAAGCTTAAAATATTGCATATGAATGTTGCATGCGACGCCAGCAACAAACATTAATGTGCAGCAGCAACATCGCTTGGCAACATTACAGTTTGAATGCTACTATTATTATGCCATTTTTAATGCCTTTTGCATTTGCTTTGCGCGCAACAAGCGGCTGACGTCGACTGCGACGTCGACTGCGACGCCAACTGCGCTGCCAGCGTCGCGACGCGTCGCTGCTTTTTTGTGGCACGTTTTTTTTATGCTCTGCTTCGCTTAGCAAATGTTTTTTAAATGCCCTGCAGTCTAGCTCACCAAAGGGCGTATATGACTAAGCCGATGTAATTAGCTTATGAGTATAAAAGTTAGTTGCAAATGAAAGATATAAGAGTGCAGCTCAGATAGTTTTTAGTTGCATAAATGTTTTAAAAAATATATATATATTTATTTTAGGTTTAAGCTTTTTCTAAATAATTTGCTATAAAGGTAAATAAGTTCTTGGTAAATACCTGCAAGTTCTTGAAAAACACTTGTTTTTGTAGTATGATGTAGATGTTGTATTTAGTTATGCTAAAAAGATCTTTAAACACTTTCTAGATTCACTTTAAATATATTATTATATTTTAATATGTTTTTTAGTATATAGTTTTTCTATTAATAAACTTCTTGCTAAGTTTATCTACTCTACTGTTTTCATTTACTTCTTACACTATCAATTAATTTTTAAATTTCATAATTTAATATATTTTAATTCCATTTTGTAACTATTTTTATAGGTCATCTCCTAGTCGCATACTCTCTACTTCACATTTATTTTTTTCGCCGTTTCTTTCATAACAAATTTACTTACTGGCTATTTAATGTCATTTTTATACCCTGAACCCATTAAAAATGGGTAAAAAGGGTATTATGGTTTTGTGCAAAAGTATGTAACAGGCATAGGAAGCATCTCCGACCATATAAAGTATATATATTCTTGATCAGTATCAACAGCCGAGTCGATTTAGCCATGTCCGTCTGTCTGTCCGTCTGTCCGTCTGTCCGTCTGTCCGTCTGACCGTCTGTCCGTCTGTCCGTCTGTCCGTCTGTCCGTCTGTCTGTCTGTATGAACACACAGATATCAGAGACTACAAGAGCTAGAGACTTCATATTTGGAACATAAGTTCTCCTAATCCCGGGACAGATCAAGTTTATTTTCATTTTATCGATAACTCGTCCCGTTCAAAAGTTATCGATAAATTTCGATTTCAGACTTGCGTTTTTGGGATATAACTTCAAAGTTATAAAAGATAGAGGCTCCAAACTTGGCATGTATAATCTCGAATAGCATACACATGTAACAAATATTTCACTTTTTGGATACCACCCCCCAAACCCCCCAAAAGTTCAAAAAATGCATTTTTGAAGGTACGACCTTGCAATTTGGTTTGATAACACATATTATGGACAATTGCTTGCCCCAAAAATTTCAATGAGATCGGACAATAAACATAGAAGTTATTTAAGATTTAACTTTCCATTGTGTGGGGCTCAGCGAAAAAGCAAGCTAACTGCTTAAACCGCTTGCACTGCTTATACTGCTTATACTGCAGCATGTGTGTGCTTAGATTAGTATGAATGATTGTAAGGACTGGGTTCAGGGTATCTCGTAGTCGGGCACTCCCGACTACAGCACTCTTACTTGTTTTTACTTACTTTAGCTGCACTAATTTTTTCTCTTTTAAGCTGCGCTCAAAAAATATACTACAAAAAAAAATAATACCAAACGGTAACTTAATTTGGCATAATGCAAGCAGCTCTGTGTTTTTTTTGTTGTTGTTATTGTTGTTGTTGCCTGTTGTGCATGTAAATGTCACGCCCAGCACGCCCACCTGTCATATATGCATAGAGTGTGTGTGTGTGTGTGGTGTGTGTATGTGTGTGTTTGGTTGTGTGTGTACTTATGTTTTTGGCTGTCGACTTATGCCACTTAAAATTACATTAAAAAACTTCTGTCGTCTGCCAAGCTGGGCAACAGTACAAAACACAACAACAACAGCAACACAACACGCCCACCGCCCACCGCCCACCGCCCACTCATCTAACATTCCAACACACACACACAAACATTCATTCAAGCTCTATCCCCCTCTCACTCTCTCGCTCTCTCTATCTCTCACTCACTCCTTTTGCTAGTGCAAACTTTGCACAGCTTTTGGGAGTTTGCATTTCTGCCTTTTGCTGTTGCTGCTGCTTCTTCTTCTTTAGTTATTGTTATACCCTTGCATAGGGTATTTTGAATATTGCGACTACTTATCACATAAAGCCAAAGGTCAATATTTATTAAGACCATTATTATAACATTTAATTGCCAACAATTTCAAATGTATTATATTTAAAACTTTGAAATTTTTTATAAACTCTTAGTAAAAGTCTTAAAATATTTAACTTAAATTTGTAAAAAAAATACGAATAATAATATAAATAAACATTGCCTTATGTGCTAACTTATTATATTACATTAGCTAAAAAATAAATAGTTACAGTCCAAATATGTTTTCAAAAGTATGAAAATATTGTTTTTCAGAACCCAAGAAAGTGTATTATTTTTATTAATTTTTCAAAAAGCAATTAAATGCTTTCAAATATAAAAACAACCATATTAAATATGTTCAATATTGATTTTTTTTATATTATTTTTATAATTTTATATCGCCCTTCTATATGTGTGCAAGCGTATTTAAAATTCGTTATATATTTATTCACACTTTTTTTAGTCATTTTGTTTTGCGGCGCTGCAAATATGAAACTTTTGTTACTTAATTATTTTGTTTGTTGTTTTTGTTAATGTTTGCTGCTGTGTTGCTGCTATATTGTTATTAATTAATTGAGTTACACTTGCACTGCAATTGCTGTTGTTGTTGTTGTTGCTGCTCGTGTTGTTTGTTTAGTGGTGCGAATATTTTATGAATTTTTAAATTTCATTATCGTGGCATGTGCCGACAACGTTGTTGTCATCGTGCCAGTTGTTGTTGTTGTTCTTGTTGTTTTTACTGTCACATGTCGTCGACCCCCTGCTGTCACACCTATTAGGCACACCACACACACACACACAACAGTATGTAAACTCGCTCTAAGAAGTAAATCAAATATTCTCAACTTTTGGACTGGAGCACAGCAATGCGCAACTTTTGAATATAACTTAGAGCTAGTGTAAAAATATGGAGCATGGGTCAACTGAATACTTTAAGCTCTATATGAATACTACCACAAACTGTATTTGTAGTCCAAAAAAATAATATATTTTTAAAATTTTATTAGCTATCAAATAAGTTAGTTTCTTTGACTTTACAAATTAGGCTTCATATATCTTTTAAAATAATAAAAAGTTGATTGATTTTATTATTATATATTAATATAGACTCCATTAAATAACTTAACATATATTATACAATAAATAAAAAAGCCTGCCATAATAAATATTATTATTATTCGCTTAACTTATCTCCTTGCTTCTTTCCTTAGCTTCTCGCTTCTCTTAGCCGCTATCAAGCAGTAAATAATCTATAAATCCGCATATTAAATATTATCTGTGCGCATTTAGCCAGACACTGTGCTGCATATACACGCACATATACCCTATATTTTATGGTTATCTCTGGCAAAGCCCTGAAAATGCTCAAGTAGCTTTTCACACACACTCGCACACCATTCAAGTAGAATCCAATGCGGAATCCAAGTTGGCAGTTGTCGCCCCATTGCAGCCAGACGGCAAACGAGAAAAAAACACAGACAAACAAATAAGAAACGAGGCAAAGCTTAAATATTATTCATACGCCGCGTTTGCCACGGACTGGCAACAACAACAACAACAATGCCCAGTTGCAGTTGGGAGTTGCACAGCTTTCATTTCGCTGCGCATAACTATGTCAAATTAGTGTCTCGACTCGAATGCAACGGATGCACTCTCCAAGCTTGCCCCCATTGGTTGCACTGTGGTGCTGCTGCTGCTGGTGGTGCACACTGTGCCGTCTTTCCCAGTGGTGCATTTAGGCAAACTTTCCCGGCTATACAGCTCCTTGGGAAATTGTATTCAAATGCGCAAGCGAAACACATTTTTGCTGTTCATTTTTTCAGCTTTTTTCAGTTTTTAATTGAATTAGAAAATGGCAATGGGTCAGCAGCACGTTTGTAATGCATAATTTATTTGTTTTGGATTGTTTCTCGTCGTTGTCGTCTTCTTGCTTTTTGGCTTTCGTCGAGTTCAAGTTTTTTCGTCTGCAAACTGAAACTGATTCCCTCCCCCCCCCCAAACATTTTTCCAGGCCAAAATTTTCATAATCTTTTGGCAAAACTAGAGAGAATTGTGCAGCGTGCACAAATTATGAATATCATTGCATGGTTTTTAATGAATGAGGCCTCCAGTGAAAATCCCCAATAGCAACAAACAACAAACAACAAACAACATTAGCAAACAACTTCGATTTGCTTTATTGTATAAATATGGCACATGAGCGTGGATCTAACCAAATGCATATGAAATGTGCTCCGTCTTCTGCTTCTTCTTGTTGAAAGAAGAAGAGGAATAAGAAGTAGAAGTGCGTGCGACAGGAGCAAAATCCTTGGCAAATCCCTGGCTGCCTTCAAGCGCACTTGCATTACATTACGATTACACTGCGCAACATAATTGCGCTTCAAATATAATTAATAAATAATGAGCGTTATATAAACAAATTTACAAATGCAACTAGATGTTTATTAATCAATTTTAATAATATATATTTAAAATTCATAAAAAGCATCAGCGAAATTGCTTTTTAAATTTTAGAATACTTTTTATACTCTTTTCGAAGAAAATAGTATATTAAGTTTGTCCTGAAGTTTGTAACGCATAGAAGGAAGCGTCTGAGACCCCCAAAAGTTACTGCCAATATGCTTATAAAAAAAACAAATTGATCTAGCCATGTCCGTCTGTCTGTCTGTCTGTCTGTCTGTCTGTCTGTCTGTCTGTCTGTCTGTATGTATGCAAACTAGTCCCTCAGTTTTGAGCTATCGCGATGCAACTTTGCACAGACACTTATTATTCAAGGGGACAGCACATTGGTCGGAGCCGGCCGGATCGGACCACTATATCTTATAGCTGCCATACACCTCAAAGTCGGTTTTGGCCATAAATCCGATGTTTTCAAAGCAATTGCCTTAAATTTCCTTGTACACTTGAACATCCATATAACTCATCGATGGGTAAAATCGCAAATCGATTGAGTCATAAACAGCGAATATGCGTCATTAAATATTTTGAAAAAACAGGTGCATATGAGCAAACAAAGTCAAGCGCAAGAAAGCTTTTGATAGTCTGAGCAAACAAAGTCAAGCGCAAGAAAGCTTTTGATAGTCTGCTCTTCAAGGTATTTTGCCACCGATCATCAAAACGGTTTGTGGCGTATGGCGTAAAGAGCCGCGCTAACGAACGCATGTTTCGCAAGTTCAAGTTCGAGCCTCGGCGGCGACTGATTGTTAATTTAATACTTTTTTCTTTTTCTTCCTTCCAAATATATAACTGTAATCAAATTAATTTGCTTCCAATAGCTTAGAACAAAAACAATGCCACGCGAAAAAACAAATGCTGACAAACGCGAGTTGCAGGTTGCAGGAAAACAAAAGAAGGAAATTTGTAACAGTCGGCTCTTCAAGCAATTTTGTCAGCGATCATCGAAACGGCTTGTGGCGTAGTGGGTAAAGTTGCGAACTGGTGAGCAGAGGACCGGGTTCGAAACCAGCGGCGACTGGTCATTTATTTTCATTTTTCTTATTCTTCTTTTCAAATATATAATAACTGTAATCAAATTCATTTGCTTTCAATGGCTTAGAACAAAAACAATGCCACGCGAAAAAACAAAAGCTCAGTATAAATCGAGTTTGTTAGCGATTCTTAAAACTGCTTGGTGTAAGCAGTACAAAAGCAAAACAAGAAAGCTTTTGACAGTCTGCTCTTCAAGGGATTTTGTCAGCGATCATCAAAACGGCTTGTGGCGTAGTGGGTAAAGTTGCGAACTGGTGAGCGAGAGGACTCCGGGTTCGAAACCAGCGGCGACTGGTCATTTATTTTCATTTTTTCTTATTCTTCTTTTCAAATATATAATAGCTGTAGTCAAATTCATTTATTTTCAATTTCCTAAATTGTTTCTAATTTTTTTTCATACATAAAGTAGCTTTAATAGAATAATTCAAAGAAAAATTTAAATTCATTGGCAAAACCAATGACACGCGAAAAAATATGGATCTCAAATTCTGAATATAAGCTCTCGTATGTTCAGATTAAGTTTTATGACAATTCAATTTCCGACAGCGGCCTTGAAAGGTATAAGAGCAACAGGCACAAAATTTGGTATGTATATTGTAGTATACATATGTAATGTAGTTTTTGACTTTTTTGGAAAAACTGAAACTTGTATATTGTTCAATTCGGTAGCACTTATGAATGCTAAGGGACGCGTCCACGAGCTGCGGATAGTGAAACGTCCCTGTTTACATGAATACCTTTATATATTTTATTTTATATGTAGGGGTATATGTATGCGACATTAATATCTGCGAATTAAATAAGCAGTCACGGAAAAATAGTAAAAATTGCTTTAAGGTTCGAAAAGAGTATTTAATCTTCGGCACGCCGAAGATAATCCTTCTCCACTTGTTTTTATTAATGTTAAATTTGTAAGCATACGTATTTAGTTTTAATATTTTTCTTATATACACAAGAGCTTTTTGAAGATATTTTATCTATTTTTCAAATAGTATATATTCTATTGTATTAATTTATTTAATTTAAATAATTTTTATTATCATGTTTAAAAAATAGATAATTATTGTTTGTTTATTGATATTTATTCGTATTTATTAATATTTTTTTAATAATTTTTGTAAGCATCTTAAAGTAATTTTTAAAAAACTTTTATTATTTGAAATAGTTGAAATTTATACTTATTTATTTTTGATATTATTTAAAAAAAAATTTTCAGTTTTGTTTTGTTTTTACTAGTATAAATTTATTTATTTAAATTTTTTTGAAGCGAACATAATTTATTAAATGTAAATATATATGCTCTTTAAAGATAAGTATTTTAATTTTTTTTAGCGGTGGAAACTTATTGGAATTTTTTTTTTCATAAATTTAATATTTTAGACATGATGCTTTCTTTTTTTTAATTTCAATACTTTTTTACTAATTCATATTTATTCGTACTTTTTTATTTATTTTTTAAAGATATGTTTATTTTTTTCAAATTTTCCTAGTCAAATACTCTGACAATTAATTTGATATAAAATATAATATTCGGACTTTAAAGCCAACTCGATTTCAGTTTGAATTCCATCAAAATGGCAATTGCATATTTAATTTTGTATTCACAACAATATTCCTGCGTGTCCTTATAATGCAAATTCCTGTTGTTGCATAGTGTTATTTGATATTGAGCTGCATTGTTGTTGTTGTTGTTGTTGCTGTTGTTATTGATGTTGTTCTCATTGTTGTTGTTGCTGTTGTTGTTTGTAGAAGGCTCATTTGATATGCGGGCTCAGCAATGCGCCCACACGATGCCGCTGAAACAATGCGAGGCATTTTTATATATTATATATATATATATATATTTATTTTTCAGTCGTCTGCTATAGCTATATATATATATATATATGAGATATATGTGTAGTAAAACATGCATATTGAGTGAGTAACGAGCGCTCTGGCATCGACCGCTCAAGTGCATCTTAAAGATACTTTGGCAGTGTCGCGCTTAGCTGCAAGTTGAGTTTCGAGTGGAGTGTGTAGTGTTGTTTGTGGAGTGGCTCAAAAGTGCTTGTTGCCTATTGTGTGCTGCGCTCCCTTGCTTTTATAGGGGTTGATATATGAGCTTTAATGTGCATTAACTCTTCTGGCATATACATACATATATATATATATATTTTCAGTTGACGCCTGCACCACAAAATGAGGTTAATTACGCGTTTATGCTTCGCTATATATATGTATATATATATTTATTGGCTTGCTGTTGATTTATGTGTCTCAGTTTGGCCAGCATTCCCCAAAGCTAAAGCTAAAGCTAAAGCCTACCTGCTGTGACTAAAGAGCGGAACATGCACTGAGATTAGTTTAGGACTGTGACTAACCAATATCGGAGTGGAAAGCTTAAGAGTTACTTTCTTTCAAACTTACTATCTACTATCTATCACATTTGCTGAGTGTGGTAGCAATCACTGCTTAATGATCTGAAATATTTAAGTAGCCTATAAAGAGATAGTTCAAATTTGTAATTTTACTCATAGTTAAAACATAAATAAAAAATTACAAAAATTAATTTCCGTTTTAGCTTTGATTGGTAAAATAACTTTACACACAAATTTAAAAAATCTCTCACTGCTTTGCATATCTTTTGCCTATTTGCTAATGCTTGCAAATAAATATGTTTGCACACCATACAATTTATTTATTTATTGCTGCTTGTATACTATTTCTTTTGTGTAACTTGTTTAGTTCGATCTAAACTAGAATGTTTGCTCAGAAGTCTTTTGTTGCACAGCGGGCAGTAATTTCCAATAAAATTGTAGCACTTTCTGAATTTTTTTAAAATTTTATCCACAATTTGCAGCTTCCTCCAGTAAATTTCGATTTGCATGCCCAAAAAAAGAACTCGTTGAATATAATAATACACTTCCTATAATTTAAATATTTTTATAAATGCCGCAATATTTTGTGGAAAAATCAGCAAAAAGCCGAAAGACATATGTTAAGAGGAGAGAAGTTAAAAGTGGGCATAACCCATAATCATGGCTAAGCACAAAAAGCCAAGCAGACAATTCTAATTGTCAGCCGATTTCATTTTCGATTTTTTGTATACATTTTTTTGGCTTGGCTTGGCTTTTTTTGGCAATTTTTCAGCATTTTGCTAATACCCACTTTGAGATGCTTTATTGGAACCCTTCATTAAACACACGAAACGCAGACTGACAACTCATGTTTATAAATTGGTCTATAATTTATGTTTTTACAGCTTACAACTTGCTCTCAGGTATTTTGTTATTTTTTCTGTTAAAGGCCACACAAATTTTGATATATTTATTTATATAGAGTTTTCAATATTTTTGCAGGCCTTCCAGCTAATTGCCAAAAATGAGTGAAAAGTTACTTAGAAGAGGAAAACATAATATTTTCTTCGCCCGCGTCTGGTGTTATTTCAGTAAACAGTTTAACGCCGACAGAACTAAGCCTCTGTCTAAGCCCAACAACAACACAAAAATGATGTGGAAAGAGCTCGTTTTGAGCTACAGATACAGATACATTTTTGCAGGTAGTCAGCGCTCGTTTTGCTCGCGCTCTCTCGCGCTATCTCTCTCTCTTGCTCTCTCGGAGGGGAAATGTGTTACTAATACAGCTGCATTGCCTGCGCTCTCTCACGCATACACTGACAGCCGATCTGGCGCGCTCTCGCTCTCTGCTCTCTCAGTCTCTTGCTGGCTCTCTCTGTCTGCCTGTTTGCGCATCTTGTCTTTCGCTCGCACATTTTACGCTGCGATCGCTGTTTTTGTGTGTATTGGTGTCGCTCTCACGCACACACTCACAATGCGCGCGCTCTCTCTCGCTCTCTGACTACCTGCTCTCTCTTTGGCGCGCTCTCTCTCTCTCTTTGCCGCTGTCATTGACACGCTCAGCGGCAGGTTTGCTGGCAGGCAATTATGTATCTTGTATCTGTAACTCGCTTGCTTGCTGCATGTATCTGTATCTCTAGCCATGCCTGTATCTCCTGTATCTGTATCTGCTGCTGCTGCCGCCGCCGCTTCAAATGCCTCACATTTTGCTCTATCACTTGCAATTCTTGGCGTCTTTGCACATTCTGTTTTCACAGTCGCGCCTGCGCATTCACTGAATATCCAAATACAGCCCAAAAAAGTATATTTAAGCACACAAAATGTAGAAAAAACGAATCTGCCCTTTGTGGTGTGAATTTCTTGTGCATAAAAATCCCGTAACTGATTGAGACAGTATCGTAAAAAAATGGAAATTCGATCGCTGGCTTGCAACACCCTCCTCCGATCGGATCCGTTCCTATATGTATATATATATATATATATATGTATGTATATAGTCATAGCAAATTTGTGTTGCCTTTTGTCGCTGTCGTTTTATTGCCTGTCGCTCGTTCTGCTTAACTTGTTTTACCACACACACAAAATGCTCTCATTTGGCCAACACTTGGCTGATTTTTTGTTGTTCGTTCAATGTACTTTTTGCTGTTGTTGTTCGCTTGGCTTAAATGAAACTAAATGAGCCAGTAATCAAGTTGTGTTCCAAGCGTCGCTGTCCGTTATAGCCGGCACCTCTTTGCGGTATTTTCGTTTCTGTTGCTCTTTTCTTCAAGACTTCAAGACTCAGCGTTTTTTTGTATTTTTTCTGCTTGTGGTTTACAGCAAATTTCACACTTGCCTGGCGTGAGGAAGTCTGAAGGAAGTCTGCAAAAGCGTAAACGCCACAAAAAAAAAAAAAGCAACTTTTTCTTATACTTCTTTTCAACGCTGATTGATTTTTTAATGTGTAGCAAAAAAGTGTGGGGCTGGTGGGGCAAGTGGGGCAAGTGGGGGTAGACTGGGCTGCTTCATATGTGGGCTGCAAAGACAAAGCAAATTAGCTCATGTAATGAAAATTGCCTGATTGGATTTTTTCGGTTTTATGCGAAAACGCCCGCCAGAAGAAGTACAGGGTATGCTTTGAAAATAAGGCAGCTTGTGGGCTTTTCTTAATTAACATATCTGCATTTTACTGTTTAATGAATTCTATTTAGCGTTTACTCTGATATGTGAACATAATGTCTATAATTATAGACAAATAACTTGTTTATAGCTTATTTTATATTGTTTTCAAAAAGTTAAAGGTCTTTACAAGTCTTTACAAGCAACACACTAAATTTGGAGATATTGACAATTTTCTGAGTTGGCCTTTTACAAAAATTCAAAATCTATCTTTTTTCGTTTAGCTTTTTCAGTGACTGGTTTTACACAGGAAATTAACATCCTATGTTTGGCATGACCTTTTTTTAATAATTGTTTTACAATGTAGTTTATATTATACTCAAAGAGCAACAATCTATACTTAATATTTATATACAAATATTATGATATTTGAGCGTTGTGTTTCTTTACTTTTTTCCAGGAAAAATACATTTTTTCTACAACTTTTCGTAAAATACATAATTAAATATTATATTAATTTCATTTTCATTTTTTATACATTTTAAAATTACATTTATTTTGAATAATATTTTAAAATTTATTCTTGATTAAGTTTGACACAAAATTTTATTATGTTCTGCACTCTGAAAATATATATGTAAATTTGAAATATTTAAACTACATATCAATGCTAAAAATATTTTTAATATATTTTTGCAATATTCTCATAAAATGCATTTCAAATATTAAAATGTGCATTTTGGCTTAAATTACAAATATCAATATTCAAAATTATTTTCATTTCTTTTTGCAATATTGCTTTCGTAATATGAATTTCAAATATTAAAATGTGCCTTTGTTGAAATACAAATATCAATATTTGAAATATTTTTAATTAATCAGACTTTTGAGGCATATTTACTTACTATATGGATTGTCAGCTACTGCGCTGCACAGTGGGTCAACCCACACAAACACACACATACAGACATTGGCAGGGCTTTCACTCAAGTTGTTCACGCACTTGACAAATTCATTTCAATATTTTCGTTACACTCGAGGGCAGCAGCATAGCATCGCATCGCATCATCAGCTACCATCCTGAGCACTTCACATGCACACATTCGTATATAGATTGTATAATAAATATTGTTCCTCAGCGTATTTATATTTGTTTGTCGAGGGGTTTTTGTTTTTTTCGTTAACTGGCCAATGGAGCCACTGTAGCCACTTGAAGCCCACTCTACAAATTCAGCGGACCAGGCCATGACTTAATTAAGAGTCGCACGTTTATTGTGCTTACCTGCGTAGTATTTTTTTGTTGCTCCCTCTGTTTTTGTTGTTTTTACAACTTTTTTAGCTTTTGTTTTTGTTGAACTTACACTTTTTTTGTATTGTTTGCTGCTGCTGCTGTTGCTGCTTGGCTTTTGTTTTTGTTTTTGTTGAAACGTCATCATAAATTGCAATTAATTTCAACAGTTGCCGGACAAAGTCTATAATAATCATTTTTTATACATTTTTTTTTTTGGCCTTTTTAACCAAGTAGTTGTTTTGTAGGTGTTTTATTAAAGTTAGCCTTGAGTTTTAGCAGAGCGTCTTTCTCGTATATATTAAATTATTTTCACACCTCAAAATGCCGAACCACTTAAAATAATGCCAATCACGAGCTCTGTTTGCCATTGTTTTCTTTTGTTTTGTTTTCGCTTCGTTTTTATTCAAGTGTACTTGATAGGCGAAGGCAACAATATTTTTTTTTAGTTTTGTTGCCGCATCATGGCGCTAAAAATGATATAGTACTCAGTCGCAGAGTTACTATTTATAGCAGCCGAAATTGTGATAACAAATTTACATATTCGTCGTTTGTTTTACTGCCTAATTTGTGGAGGCAAAAGAGCGATAAGTAAAGCAACCAGATCAAAAGTGCCGAAAAGTGTTCGGCGTTTTTTATCAATTTTGGAGCTCTCTGCCCCATTGGAAAGCCATAAAAATGTGGAAGGCGTGCGTTAATTTTTGCCTTTTACGATCCGAAAAACCAACAAATGTCAATTGATATGGAAGTTTCTCTCTCTCGAGAGAGTTTTACAGCTGCACAAGTCGCGTGTGAGTTTTTAGCCAATGCAGCTGAGGCCAAAATGCAATTGGCCATTGTCATAAAAAACACTTTGTGAAAGAGTTTTGTGTGGTTTGTATTTGTTGTTGCTGTTGTTGGCCCTTTTTTATGCATCGCCGAGCAGAAAGTGTAGCAGTTATCTGTTACACGAACCGGCTAGGATACGCAGGAGACAATCGCGCGCGGCACTGAGAGAAAATTATAGGTTGAAACTTTGTAAAGAGTTGGGGTAGGTTGTTTATTAGGGTCAAGTTATGCTTTTAACTTTGTAATTTCTATGTTGCAATTGTCATTGTAATGGCAGCCTTTGAGTTTACTTACAATTTGCTTTAACAAGCTAATGACTTAATAAATAATAATATATCTTAATTGGCATGCTTTTAATTAACCATTAAACATTATATAAATACTATATTTAAATTTATAAAATTTTAAAGTTATAGGAAGTACAAATAAAGAAATAATAAAATACAATTAATTTTTTTAGCAGCTTAAAGTGTGGTGAAATTTCCATTAAAATAAATATTAATAAATAAATTAAGTCGTTTTTAAATTAATATAAATACTGTTTAATTAAGCATAGCTTCCTCAAATGTAATAAAATTTCAATTGGAATTATAATATAAAATTCAGTACCTTTTTTCCTTTTTAAAAAGTATTTAACTGAACAATTTTAAATATATTTGATTCATTTTTAAAGTTTTTTTCTATTTATTTTTTATATTTTTCTACTATTATACGATTTATTCTCTATAATTTCTAATTATTATTATAAACTTGTACAACTAATTACCTATTATTATAAGTTTCTTTCTCAACAACAGTACATTTTTTAAAGCAGCTACTCATTATTATAAATTTATTTTTCTAAGCAAAATCCTATTATTCTATACTTATAGTTTACTATATATTTTTCTAAATTAACAACACTGTAACAATTAGTAGAAATATATGCAAAAGAGTATCTCAAGAGCTCCACTCATTAGTTGCCACATTCCATTAAAAAAAAGAACAGAACAGAACCGAACCGAACAGAAACAAACTTCCCAAGAAGCACTTTTCTCGCATAATTTGCATATCTGAATTAGTTAGCTGCATTTCTACGTAGTAAGCCGTATCTATTGCCCAAGTTTCTCGTGCAGTGTAGCCGTGGCCATTACAATAACCACAACATAAAAATAAAAAAATAAAGGATATGCCTCTTGGCTACTGGGCTGCCTTAAAAACTTTGTAGTTCCTCTATTCCACGCCCCGTTTTTATTATCGCCAGCTAAGTCGCCGCTCAACTTAAGGGAAGGCACATAAAAAGCAGCAACAACAACAGCAACAGCAACAGCAACAGGAATAGGAATTGTCAGAGCCTAGGCCAGGCCATTAGAAGGGAGGCGACGGTAAGTGCAGTCGCCTATCTTGGCATGCCAAGGATAACAGCGCAGAGGAGCAGACTAAACGAATATAGAGTATAGGAGTATAGCAGAGCAGACAAAGGTGCTACCACACTAAAAGTTGACCCAAATTTTATCATCAATGTGACAGAAAGTAGCGATTAGATGATGCCTTTTATGTGGCTGTTGGCTGTTGGCTCCTGGGAAATTGTACTTCGTTTGAGCTGCTTCGTCTTTTTATTATTCAGTTGTTGCTCTTTCATTTTTGTGCGGCTTAGCCGACAAAAGGTGCCCTACTACGACTACCGAATGGGTTTCCTATGAGCGTTAAGCGTCGCCTGATATCTTAATTTGCCGCATCTACTATCGTCGTAGTGCCACCGCTTGAGTGGTGCCAAGTCCGACTCCAGACGCCACTCAACTTCGGCTTGCAGCTGCACTTGTTTGAATTTCCATGCTGCACACACACAAACACACACTCACACACACTCATACACACACACATCATACACGTATCCGGCCTGTCGCTGTTTGAAGCGGTCGTGAGCAGGCGCCGTCAGGGCAAATACACGCGCATCCTGTTAGGCACTTGAGATTTGTATACCCTGTACAGCGGATGAAGAGGGTGTACGCTACTTTGGCAAGTACGAATGTGCTATATGCCTCGCCTGTCAGCCGAAAGCATTGCATTTTTTATAGATATTGTAGCATCATCCAGTGTTATTCAAATGCAGTTAACAGTTTTTGTTGATTATAAAAGTAAAAGTTGTAAAATAAATGTATTCTTATATATAATAAAATTATATAAAAATAGCTGAAGGTTCTACTGCTATTATAAGCTAAAAATCATATTAAATTTATATTTTAAATATGTTGTATTTCTTAAATCGTTGTAAATCGATTTTACAAAAATTAGTGTTGAAAATCGTACAAAATATGAAATTATGGATTGATTTCGTTATTTTTCTAGTTTCACAAATAGTATTTTCTCATTTTCTTTAAGTTAAAAATCATAAAAAACTTACATTTTTGAATTTTTTGTATTTTTTAAAATTTTTAAGGCTATTTTACAAACATCAGTGTTGGAAATCGTACTTATTAAAGAAATTAATGACTGATTTCGTTATTTTTTCTAGTTTCACAAACAATATTTTGTTGATTTTGCATAAATAAATAATCATATTAAATTTACAATTTTATTTTTAGGTATTTCTTCAACTTTTGTAAAGTGATTATACAAAATTCAGTGTTGGAAATAGTACAAAAATAAGAAAATATTAATAGACTTCGCTATGTCTCTAGTTCTTAAGCACTTCTACATTCTATTTCGTCTATTGTCATAGTGAATGCCAATATAAGCCTTAAACCACATTACAGGATATCTACCTAGTCGACTAACACACTCCCACTGCATTCATGTTTTAGTAAATGATGCAGAAAATCGCAGCATCGCAGCAGCTGAGGCATTTGATTTCTGTTTGTTATGCCATGTAGGTCGCTTCAACTATGCATGAAATGTCCAGAAGCCTATCGGAAGTTGATAAGCATTTCGGTTAAGGTTTCGGCCCTTTGGGTAACTCTAGACGTTGCTTCCTTTGATCTCGCTGGCCCGGTGGGCTCGCTGATAAAATGTTGATAATCCAATTTAACCAAATGCAAATCTCAGCTGTCCACAAAAGAAAGAAAAAGCCGCCACATATATATAGAGAAAAGGCGACTTTCTCATTAATATTGATGGCGTCTAAAAGGTTCTATGGCCTTGCAAAATACATATAACTTTTTTAAATAAAAGCCATGTGAATGGGGGCTCTGCTGTGAAATTATGAGACCACAGAAAGTGCTTAGAATTTATATCAATAATGCCGTTAGTCACATTGTGCTGATGCCTGCCTGCCTGCCGGCTGCTTGTTTATTTATTTAGCCAAGTTAACAAGCCGTCGCCATATTTTAATCTTTCAACAAGTCTTTGCCATGCCTCAGATTTAGCCTGTGTCCAATATTTGTTGCCGGGCCCTGAACGCATTTGACACGCAACTTGAACCGCTCGTGCACTTTGTGGGCCGCCTTCTAAAATCAACTGCTAACATGGCATAACTTATGGCTTAAGCATGCAAATTTGCTTTCTTTGGCTCCGTTATGGTTCGCCAACAGGTGATGAGAGGGGGCTAGAAGAGAGAGACAGAAAGAGAGTGTTAGGGGGTTAGCGGGGTTGCCCCTTGAAGTTTAAGGCAAAAGTTATTGGCACTTTGTCAAAGTAGGCAAATATATATATATATATATATGGATACAAGAGGCGGCTTACACGTGCAGCTTAATGTTGTTTAATCGGACCAAGCGGACTTTGTTTGTGTTGTTTGGATATGTGTTATTAAAATAAAGCGATTTATCACAAGTGCTTAGAAACGACTTTCCAACACTGAAAACTCCCATAACTTGGCAAAAACTGATCCGATTTTCGATGCCCTTGCAGTTTTGATAATGTTTTAACCTCTATATTAGATCTGCATTTAAATCTAAAGCACTTTGGATTTGAATCACAACAATGCTATCAAGTAACCATAAATACTTTTTCAACACTAAAAACTTCCATAACTTGCTCAAAACCTATCCGATTTTCGATCCGAAGGCTGTTTTGATCATGTTTTGAGCTCTATCTTAGATCTGCATTTAAATCCCAATCTTTTTAATTTTCAATTAAAAATGATTGCTTATGGTTACTAAACATATTCTAAAAACGACTTAATATTAAAGAAAAAATATTTATATTTTTTCAGATCTACATTTCTGCAATATTCAAATGTGCTGTGACAACTTTTCATAAATATTCCAAATAATGGTAAGTGAAGCTTATATTATCTATTTATTTTGCAATATTCCTTAGACTTTTTGACTATTTCTATTAAATTGCTCATCACCAAATAATATTAGTATTATTTACCATATCAAATTGGTATACTTCATGGCATAAACAACAGGAACTCAAGGCTCCTTCACTATTTGCGTGTAAGGAATGCATATTGTACTCAGTGTTACCCATTGCTCCATATACGCTAGAACAACTGCCTTATATCTGGGGGCATGTGTACAACATTTTTTGGCCAGGACGATAATTGAGCTGGCTAATTTACCTATTTAACTAGATTTGCTGCTCAGGCGGAACCTGAACATGCAAATCCAGCGCAAACAAGAGCCAACTCTGTTTACTTGGCCAAATAGTTGAGCTCAATTTTCGTGGAAAACACTTTCACAGAAAAACAAAAACAAAAACAAAACAAAAACTCTGAGTTTCAGATTAAATAACATTTTTGTTTTGACATCAGTGCAAAGTGCAGCTAAACACGGAACGTAATTAATTTTGGTATGCGTTGCACAACTGAAAGCTTCCCAACTCCCCACAGAAAAACTAATCTCGAAAAAACCTTGTCAATATTTGTCAAATTGTGCAACTGTAGCTGTATTGTTGTTTGTCTGTCTGAAGTCAAAACCACTGAGACAAGATGTTATCTAATCTGTGTGCCACTTAGGGCTACCACAAAAAAGAAAACATAGATGTAATTTCGTTGGGTGGCATCTCTACCAAATCCGTAGCATATGCAACTGAAATGCAAATGTTAATTGCATTAATAAATGAACACGTCTGCTTTGACTTCTATATATTTTTGTAGCTGACTGTCGCGTCATTCAATTAGAAATGAAAACACAAAAACAAAAAAAAGGGGTCTGTTGTGAAAATTGTTTTAGAAAAAAAGTAGATATTTAGAAAGTAAAGAAAGAAGCAATAAGAACAACAATAGGACGACACATGTACCAAAGGTAATTGTCAAGTAGAGCAGACAGACGCAGACGTGGCACGAACTGCAGTGGGGCAACATGAACCACCACCACCACCACAGAGTAACAGCAAACCACCAAAAACCAAACAGCCAAGAACAACAATCCGAGTTAGTTTTGGAATCGGAGTTGGAGTTGGCGTTGGGAGTCTGAGGCAAAGAGTTCGGGTAGTCTCCGGCTACTGCGCACACACATTAACCCATTGCAGCCCCCACCTACAAGTGACACACAAAAATTGTAGCACAAACAACGAGAAGTAGCTTCAAGAGAATATACGAATTCGAGATGCTCTTTATACCCTGAACCCATTAAAAAGGGGTAAAAGATAATAATGAAATTGGTTTCTTATAATAAAGACCTAGGACAATATCAGCTTGAGATAACATAATAAAAACCTTTTATGAAGTGGTGCATAATACGAATCATTAATTCCATTATTTTATAATATTAAATTTGAAAAATTATTATTTAATAATTTCCAAGGAATTCCTTGTTTAAGTAGCCAGATTGCGATTTGACTGCTGATAAATTGAATATAAATAATCATTTTGTGATAAGTTTTGAATAATTTGTAGCAAAAGTTACAATTCCATTCAAAGTTATATAAAATTCCATTCAAACTATAAATGTAGAGCTTGATTTAATATTATTATTTTAATATAGTTATTTGGTGATAACACTGCATTAGAAATGAAGAGCTCCATTATATATTTATATGTATTGATTTAATATTATTGTTTTAGTTTAGTTATTTGTTGATAACACTGCATGAGAAAAAATATAAAATTCCATTAAAACTATCAGTTTATAGCTCCATTAAAAATGCATATTTATTTACTTATTTAATGTCGCATATTCAATGATGAGCTTCTAAATGTATTCACTCACTAATCACCAATTAAAATAAATATATTAAAATAAAAATATGATGGTTGTCTGTATATATATTAAAATTATGGTGACTATGTTGCAATAATTTAAAATAAATACCATGAGGAAAATGCACTGATATGTTTTTAAAAAATTCAAAATATATTCATTCTAAGAAACTAAACATTCAAAAATAGTCAAAACAAAATGGATAACTTTTCTAATTTCTTGAAGATTCTAATTTATTTAAGGCATACCACTAGAAAAATTAGGAAAATTAACAGATATGTTTTTAAAAATTTAATAATATACCTCCTAGGGAACTATACATTCTAAAAACCGAATGTACAACTCTTCTAATTTCTTGACAATTCTAATTTGTGTTATAAGCTCTATGCCCTTTAGAAGCAGTGTAGAACAAGCAACAGTAGTTGTCACTTATATGTAGGCTTGTTTGTCTGCCTGTGTTTCTTCTGGTCTGGCATAGCTGCAAAACACTTTTGTGTAACATTCTTGTGGTTTTTGGGCTGCTCAATAGACCCCGAAAATATGCTGAGAAGAGAAGAGAAGGGAAGAGAAGGGAAGGGAATGGTGGAGAAGACATATGCGTGACAATTAATATAAGACTCGTCGTCGTTGGTTTGCGGTCTGCTGTTGCTGCTGCTGTTGCTGTTGTGGGTGTAGTTGGGTGTAGTTGGGGGTACCGGGTCGCTGACATAGGTACACAAAACGGAACTGCAGACATACAACAACAACTACTACTACTATTTGGGTGCCTGCAGTAGTTGCTGCAGCTCGTGTTTTGCTGTTGTCTTTTGGGAAGCCTAGACAAGCGACTTTTGTCTCCGGTCGTGTCTTTAGTGGCATATGCGAACAAGCATGTGGCGTCTAAGTGACAGCGCGGGTGTGTGTACCAATGTGTGTGTGTGTGTGTGTGTGGAGAGTGCTCCAGAGGAGCTGGACACGGAGAGGCACCTGCCGGAGAGCTGGCAGCCAATTTGCGGGGCATAAAACAAACGGTGGCAGCAACCTGTGCCTGCTCCTTCCTCTACTACTTCAACTTCTACTTCTTCCTCTTCTCCTTCTGGACTAGCTGTTATTACGTGTGTGTGCCGTGTGGCACGGACTGTGCCTCCGATGCGGTCGCGTGTCGCTTATCAGCCTGCTTTATCAGCGTCCACTCCAGCGCAAAACTAATACAAAAATACGAAAAAGAACTTAAGTAAAAACTTCGTTAGCGTTTTGTGGCGTCTTGAGCTATTTGCTACTTGTTTTGTTGCACGGAGCCCTTGCGTTGCACATTATTATTGTTTCAACTCTCTTCTTTTTTTGCTTCTAGCCAGTTGCATATTTTAAGTCTGCATTGTTGTTGTTTTCCCTATATATACACATTTATATGTTCAAAGGTAAGCAAAGTTTTGTATGCATGTGCGGATATTGTGAAAATGCATTTCCACTTAGATCCTAACTGATTGCGCCCCCCCTATTGACAGGGCGTGGCATTGTGTGGACTTAAAATGCCATTTTATATTTATACATATACATATATATGTATATGTGGGAACTTGAAAGGAATTGTTTCGCATAGTGCGGGGGGAATGGATAAATACCAGAATGCGATATACGAATTTTTCGTAACGGTAGGGCTTACAATGATACCCATTAGAGTTGAGCTGGGGGTTGTTTACATTACAACTTGCTGGCGTATATATACTATATATATATTTCAAAGTAGAGTGTTGAGAATTTCAAGCTAACAGGTAAAACACACACGATAATGATATTCATTTATTTGTAGAAATAAAATGCATTTTTTGGAATTTGCAATTCCATTTTATAGTCAAGTCATTTAAATATTTAAAAGGTAGGGTGTATTACATAGTTAAATGTTAACTTAGATCTGCTTAATACTCGATGAAATATCATCAGATATTTACTATATATATAGAATATTCTGGGAAGCTACAATAACTCAATTAAAATAAATTTATTTATTTAAAAACTATAGCTTTATTTTCTAAAACGTAATCTTTAATTTCTGTAAATATAAAATGTATACAAATTTTTATTATCACTTATAAACAAGATCGAATGTGATCATTTTGTTCTTATGCCATATGGAATTAAATTCAAATAAAATTATCCATAAGAGATTTGAGTACTACATTTATTCTGATTCTAATCAGTGACAAAAAAATGTTAGTTTTAATTTGGTTAGGTTTTGGAAGAATGAAGTCATTGAAGTATTCTCCAGTTACCAATTAGTCACCTTTTCAACGGATACTTACTTAATGACTCCCTTAGGAAAGTGAGTCAGCTATTAACTGAAGTACTAAAGAATCGCCTTAAAGGTATTATTTACTATCTATATTCTTCTCAACCGCGCTGCTCAAATAATAAACATATAAGGACATATGGATACTTTTCCTTCTCGGTATATATGGATCCTTTGGCTTCTCACCGTTTAGCTGCTTCCTGAAGCAATTTAAGAGTTGCCATTTCGCTATTGAGCTCTTTCAGGCTCCAGTGAAATTGCTCTCCAAGGAACAACTTAAGATCAAAGTACTTTTCTCCCGGCTGAATCAGGCGGAAACAGTTATCGGGGCAGCGGAAATAATTCTCAACTCGTGCAGCTTCAAGTGGGACTTAAACACTTGATCTTTGGCAAATGCGTGAAATAGATACTTAAATGCCATTGCCAGGACAGCTGCAGGATATTGTGTAGAATACGAATTGCATTCTCGTTGGATGCGCTCACTCTCCATCAAATAACTCAATTTGTTGCAAACAAATTGACAGAAATATGAGCCACAACACAAGAGAGGCTCGAGAGTCTTGCTCTCGAGAGCCCTAAAAACTCATTGCAAGTCATAAATTTGTCATCGATTGAAGCATGTGAAATTCGAGTCCGCAGACTGCGCCAAGGCACTGTCAGCTGCAGCCTCGCTGATCTCTGTGAGAGACTGGGACAGAGAAGTGCCCCCGCAAGGCTCCTTTTTTCGCTCTGTGTATATCTGTTTGTTATCCTTAAGGGCCAGTTTATTGCTTTATTATGTCGCTGGGCGTCTTCATTGTGTCACTGTCTGTCTCTTTTTTATTATTCCCGTATTGTATTTGTTGTTACTGTTTTTTTTTACGACTTCTACGTAATCTGCGTGATTTCTGCTGCTGCAATTTATGCAGGCAGCTATAGAACAAAAAAAAAGTATATATATCTGTTTATATATTGAAATTTTTGCAGCGTTCTTAAACGTTGCTTCCAGAGTTAACGCTCTCGCTACCTATATTAAATTACATTTTTTGCCAGCCTAAGCATATAATTCTCTTCTTTTTTTAACTGCACCAAGTGCACCTAAAAAACATAAGGCAAACAGTAGCTGTGGCAAGAGTTATGAACTGATTCATACTCTCGTGTGCTTAATAAATAAGATAATTGAATTTTGCGACATTTAAAGAATTCTTTTGCAATTTTAGATATATATACATAATTTATAGTATTTATTGAAAAGGTCATCCCAGATCAAAAAGCTTATTAATTATGGCACTAATCACTAAAAGTTCTGTTTTCAATGTAGTTTTTTCTAAATTCTAAGAGTACATGTTTTTTTTGAGATTTTTATTTATTTTATTTTATTTTAATATTTGTTATTTATATTTTATTTTATCTTACGAATTATTATTGTTGCTAATATTAATTATTTTATATTTTATGTATTACATATAAATATAAATATTATTATTGGGACTATATTTTAAGTTTTGGGCTTATAGAACCTTTTCATTATTTTCTAAATGTTTCGTGGGAAAAGAATTCTTCATTTTCATTACCCAAAAGCCACATAAACTATCTTCAGCTCTAATAACTCACTGATTTAAAATTCAAAATATTTATATACATTTTTATTTGCTTACAGATGTTCTGCTTTAAACTATAACTTACTGCTTTGCTTTAGCCCTTTACTTCAACACATTTTTATGTGGTATATACAAATATAGCTCAAGATAAAATGTGGCTGGTCAAAGTGAAGCTAAAAGAGATAGAGAGAAGGGATACAAGGCTATTGGGGTAAAGAGTTGCGCCTTTGGTTTGTTGCTCACTTAACTGGAATAATTGACATGAACGATTCCTTGGGCCCAACTCTTTTGTGGTTTCATATTTTACCAGACGCCTCTGCAGGCTGCAAGGCACACACACAAGTGACTAAGCTAAGTTTCCCTTGCCCAGCTTTAGCTGCTTTAGTCCTTGGATTGTCAACGCCTGCTCCTTGCTGCTGCTCCATGCTGTTCCATGCTCGGCTGAGTAGCTCCGCTCAAGCTGCAACAGTTTATATTGCATTATTCTGCTTGAATGGCATTTGCACTTGGAAGGAAAATAAAAAAAATATACATATATATATATATATGCAGAAAAAAATGGCAATGCCCAAAGTAAACAAAGCGAATTTCATTATGCGTTGGCTGGCAAGGGTCTCGTCCTTATCAACACACCCCCAACCCCAGCTCCCCGCAGGATACGCTCAATTTGAATTATGAAAATCACGGGCTGTTGCAAAGGACGGGTGGGCGTGGCCATGGCGTTGACTTTTGAACGAATCTCACTCAATTCAATTTGCCATTGAAGCGTAAAATGCTTCGCAGCTGTTGTCAGTTGCACGGCGTTTTGCTTCTCTCTCTCTCTCCTCCCCTCTCTCATATCATTTGTGCCGCATATTTGATGAGGCGCCGCCATCAGGTGCTGCCCCCACCTCCTCATATGGCCTGCCGTCTTGTAATGTGGTGTGGCAATATTAAAATGAAAGCCACACAAGCGAGTGAGCTGACCGTGAGAGACTTGGAAGTGAGTGGCGTGTAATTTGCGAAATCTGCAAGTTCACAGGACTTCTTTCTGGTGGCAGCTTGCGGCAGGACTTTGCCAGAAGAGCAGAGAGGCTGTGTGGGATGTTTAAGCAAGGCATATTGAGAATATCGCATGTGGAAGTATTTATTCAAATACCTTTCTTTTCTTTTTTTAGTTCTGATATTTTTTTTAATTTTTATTTTTTTTATATATTTTTTATTTTTTACTTACTGTAGAAGGAAATCAAGAAAATGCGTATTTCTTTTATATATTTTTATCATATTACAAATAAAATTAGCTTATTTGATTTATATTTGTTTATTTCTATTTAAATCTTTATTTTATACATGCTTTTAAGTTCTCATTATAAGCTGTTTTATTTTGATGTATTATATTTTATCCGGTGTTTTAAAAATTATTCATTGATTTTATGTTTTTTATTATAAAAATTTATTTTTAATCATAACAACTTTTAATTTTGTATTCTTATGTTTCATTTTTGAATTATTAGATATTTATAAAAAATTCAGTATCTACAATAAAAATATTTGCTTAAACTTAGACCTAGCGAAAGATTCGTATAAATTTCGTAACATTTTCTCCACATAATTCAACGTGCAAATTCCTCTTAACTGCACAACTTAAGTTCGTATTTAATATATTAAAGCTGGAGAAAAGCTGTGCACAGATCAATCTGTGACTTTTTCAACTCGCAGTTGCCTTTGATCTCATTTGAAAGATCTGTGTGCCAGTTGCCCCACACACAAGCCACAGAGTCCCAGGACCAGGTCCACGTTCAAGTACAAGTCCAAGTCGGAGTCAGAGTCAGAGTCAGAGGCAACAAAACTAAAGCAAGACAACAGAATTTGTCAAGGCTTGATCATGATTGTGGTTCAGAAACAGAGAGAGACAGAGAGAGACTGAGGAGTACTACCTCTGGCAATGGAGCACAACTGACTCCAAATTCTCAGCCCCTGTTGTTGGCCCGTGCGTGCTAATGGCCCACAATGTAACCCACATGCCTGCCAAAATAACAAACAGACAAAACGAGCAGAAAGAAACAGCCAAACAAAAGTGTGGCAACACTTTTGTCACACGTAGGTGTCCGCAAACCAAGTCATACACAATATATAACAGACAAACGGTCAGACAGATGGACAGAGAGACAGACAGATGCGACAGACAGACAGACAGACAACGGAGCCGCTTTCTTTACCCAGAACGATGCCATCTCAAAACGCAACGGAACCGGCCTGGGTCCATTCTCTGGATCTGGGGTCCAGCAGGCATAATACCTCTTTTTTTCCAGACGGACAGACGGACAGACTGCTTATTTTTCACTTTGGAGTATGGCAAACAGTTTATGCAAAAACGTAACAAGCTAACCAAGCAGAGAATTTCTACGTTTTTTTGTTGTTGTTGTCTGCTTTTATATACACTGTTTTGAAATTGTTATATATGGTATGTGTGGTTTGATTTTGTTAAAGTATGTGTTTATTTACATTCATTTTCATCCACGCAAGTATTAATATTTATATTGCCAAGCTCCAGGAAATAAACCATTTAAATATGTATAGCACACATTATTAAAAGCAATAGTCAATAAGTTATACTAAGATTTAAATTGAACTATTTGAGTATAAGTCAAAATATTTATGCACATTTAATGCAAAAATTATACATTTTTTAATGTAAATTTTTAAAAACAAAAGCTTTTTACAAATATGTTCAGTTGAATATGAAATCTACTAATAATTTTTATTTTAAATTTACATAAATTTAGTTGCTTTAATAATTATTATTATTATTACTATTTTTTATTTGGAATTTATCTGAAAATATTAAGTGCAATTTGCTTATCAATTTTCAATATTTTTCTGTTTCGACTGTTTTGAGTCGTCGTTAAATAAATGTAGTAAATAAATATACCCAGCCACGCCCCACATGATTAATCAGTGTATATACTTTCGCCATGCGCTGCGAACAGAGTATCGTTGCACTCGAAAACCGTTTCCCACTTGTGTTATTTATTGTGATCTAATCGTTTGTCTCTTTGCTGCCTGCAGTTGGGACTTGAATGTTGGAAGTTGAATGTTGGATGTTGAATGTTGGTTAGTTGCAGTCGTCAAGCGTTGCCCACGCTCATGTATTTTTATTATTATTGGTTTTCAGCATTTACGCGATATTTCTGCCTGCCATTTGCATTTCTTATTACCGTGAATTGTCATTGTCAGACAGACGCTGTACTCAACGAAAAGTCGCAGACTGACTCTCAGTTAAAGCCTGTTTCGATAATGTGTGAAGATCGGGCCACAGCCTCCCACTTTCCAAGGCGTATAAAATGAATTGCTTTGCTGATTGGCGCTAGACAAAGGAACAGGACGAGGAGGGGGGAGCAACAAACAAATTTGTACGTGATTTGCTGGCTGGCTGGCGAATTTATGTGGCCCCAGGTTCAAGTCGTGTGCACCAGGCGGTCAGTCTGACCTTGCTTACAGCTTAATAGGAAGTTGATGCCGCCCCTCCCACCCCACTCAAGTGAGCCAACATCTAACCCAGTCCCTACTCAATCAACTGTTGCGACAGAGTAAGAAATTCTGCTTTCATTTGTTAAACACCAAAGTCTAAAAATAATATAAATTTTAACTAAAATTGGAATTGATTAATAATTATAATAATTATTCGTAAGTGGCTGTTATCAAGTATGCCATGGATTATCAGTTTAGTATACTAAGGGTCAAAGGCTAGGTGCATTGAATAATTTGGCAATCTTTGCACTGCCAAAACAAAACATTTTTAATGAGTTCTGGGTATAATAATATTGGAATTAAATTGAATTTATTTAAAACGCGTTTTTTAGTATAAATGTACCTCAAGTTTGTGACGGTGCATATGGATATGACGGTGCTGGCTTTGTGATCCGTCAGCTTGGATTAGTCAACGACTTTTGACTAGCGCGCTTCCTTTTAGAAGTCTACTAAAGCTCAAGCTCGTCGCTTATAATTAACTCGAGTAGAGCCGCCCCAAGTCCATGGGAAACTGGCAAGCTGGCTTGTCACGCGTGCCTCACACATAAGGCAGACAGATAGAGAGAGAGAGAGAGAGAGAGAGCGGGAGAGAGAGAGAGCTGAGATAGCAACTCTCGACTTCATTGCCGCTGCGCCTGTCTATGGCCTTTTGATAAACGAGCACATCAGAAATGTGACTTGTCATAAATTTGCCTGCGTGGCCATTACTCATGTGTCATGTGGAGCGACGGGGCGAATGCAGCCGCTTGCAGCAGCAGCAGCAGCAGCAGCAGCAGCAGAAGCGTCCTGCATAAATACCTGCCCCACAATGCAAGCCACATGCCCCCCATACCCCCTTGCCCCCACAATACCTGTGCCATCGCAGCTTCGACAATATGCCAAGCATATGAAGTAATCGCCGTTATCAACTTTTGTGACATGATCAGCCAGTGCTCCACATACGCTAGCCCAGGCTGAGAAGCCAACCAGCAACATTGTAAACAGTTGTTGTTGTTGTTGTTGTTGCCGTTGTTGTCGTTGTTATAGACTTGTTTGGCTTATTATAGGCCCTCATCGATCTGAGTCGCTTCTTGGCATCTGTTGCGTCCATTAACTTGTTGCAAAGCGCCGCAGTCAGCGGACAAGCAAAGCAAATAACTATGCGAATGATCCGAGCTTACAGTAGCTTATGAGAGGTATTAATTAATTGTTTTATGATTGTCGCAGATATAATACAGATGTGTTTGCTTTGCAACTATAATGTCGTGTCTATTATTATTATTATTATTTTATTATCAAATTAAATAACTAATTTATAAGAGTTGTAGAAGTTTATTTTCTAATATAAGAGACATTGATAATGAAAAATCGTGTTTTATATATTTTCATTTTCTGTGCATTTTAGCTTAAATTCTACATCGTTTTTGATCGATTTTTATTGGAGAGTTTTTCAAATACATTGCTATTTCTTGTGTATCCCCATTTTTGTCTGGGTTGCTTAAATTTATTAGATTTTTCTGGCTGGTTTTTCAAAAACTAAAAAAAATATACTTTTTAAATTTTCTAGAATTTTTCTGATAAGCTTTTAAAAACCTGAAAAAATATTTTTTTTAAATTTGCTGGCTAGTTTTTGCTTCAGGCATTGATATTATGTATTTAAAAAACTATTTTTTAGTATATATTAAATGTTTTTAGAATATATTCCACTTAGATTTTGATTTAATGCTTCAATTTCAATTTATTCCGATGTTAAAATATTTTAAAAACAATATTATTTTGAGACTTTCTACAACTAAATTGAATTGAGTTAGTGCGAGCACAATGCGGCCACTTTATAAATTATTTCTCTCATTTCAGCAGCATCTTTCAGCTGCAAAGTTCAAAAGTTAATTCAAGTTTTTTTTTTCATCGGACTTTACTCAAATCAATCTCGGAACTCAAGGAAACTAAGCTGCAGTTGCTGACTTTTCTCGGATTCCTTTTGGCCTTTAAGCCCATTGCTTCTGGGCCCTGTCAGCTGCAACAGTTGGGGGCAAGCTTTGCTCATTAAGCCCAGCGATCTGGTTCTGTGGCTCTGTGCCACAAAATGAAGTCATTAAACAATCGGATGCAACGCTGCATGTTCTGCGGCTGCGGCGGTATTATTCTTATTGCTGCTTGGCGGTGCCACCTGTACAAATTTCTCAATAAATTGTTCACACTTAATTTTTCACGAAAACAATGCAAAGCCCCAGAGAAGAAAAATGAACCACTGACAACTCGTGCTGTGGCGGCTCACCAAGAACCACGAAGAACCACCGGAGAATGTGGCCCAGTGGAAGTTTTGCTGCCTCTGCCCCCTCTCTAGTGCCTGCTCCCTCCTTCTGTGCCCCCATGCGGTGCGCTGCATAATAAACATAAGAGGCAACACCATTTTTCCACACCTCTGCAGCACAGCCTGCAGCGCATACATTAAAAATTTATTAATTGGTTTTTAAAAGCACTCACACCCGTCGGGCCATTCATAATTTTGTACTTTTCACTCTCTCGACTCGTCGTAGTTCGGCTCTTCCTATTGCCAGCTTCAATTTCCGCCCAATTTCATGCACTTTGATGCGGCTTTTGTGTGAATTACGCAGCAAAAATATGGAGACCAGAGCGGAAAAAGACCACAAAACAGCAAATAGTCTACGCTTTATAAATGAGCATGTTACTTTTTCTCTAATTTGACAGAAGTTATGTAGAGCGGTGAATAGAAAGGCAAAACCCGCCTTTCAAATCTCTGCCAATTTGTCTAACACACTTCACATGCGCCACATTTCACAGATACTTTGGGAAGCTGCAGATACATTTGCTAGATTTTTCGAATTTTTTAAATTGTGAAATACAACAAACAGCCATAATGAGTAGACACTTCTTTTCATATTTTTAAGAGTTTTAAACTTATTTATTTAATATGTTTTTAAGGTATTCTAAATTATCCACAGTCACATTGTAACTATAAAAATTGTTTTACAATTTATGCACATCAAAAAATGTTTGTTTTTAAATATTAAAATGCAGAATCAATGTTAAGGACAACAATAAGAATTGCTGCCATTTCAAAAAGGAAGAATTGTGGAAGTGAGAAAGCAAACGGAAGTCAGAAGAAATCACTTAACTTATTTCAATTGATTTCTATTTCATAATTGAGACAGTATACAATTTTCCATTTGCTGGTATCAATTGCAATGCCATTTTTAGAGCTCTTTCACTTTGTGGTTACATTTTGGTACACTTTGTCCACCTCCTGGCCGCTGGCTAAAGTTCGGTCAAATAGTTCAGCATTGGCAAGAAATTTAATTAATGATTCTGCATTGTTCGTTTGGATTGCCACCACCGCTCAAAATTCTTTTGTGGCCACACAATAGCTGAACAAAAAAAAATAAAATAAAAATATTTCTTATACGTTTGTAATTGTTTGTAGTTGTTGTTGTTGATGTTGTTATTGTTGTCGGTCAATGCAGGCAGTCGAAATTCGTAACGCCATCATCATTAGGGGGCACCGGACCAAAATCTCGGATCGCTTCGATTGCTGCCAGTCTATCGAAATTAATTTGACTATTCTCTCGCTCTCTATGTTTTTTTGTGCTGCTTGTGGTGCCTAATAAGCCATAGGCAATTAAGCAAAACACTTACTCATGCCGCCTTGGACGGACTTGTGGACTTGGACTTGAACGTGGAATTGGACACGCGAATCTTGTGGACCACAGCCACAGCTACAGCCACAGAAACAGAAACTACTTCATCAGCCGCAGCTGCTCAGCGGGCGATCGAACAAAGCCCAAACCAAAGCAAAGCAAAAGCTAAGAAAAAGCCACTATACTAGATCGTACTTGACTATACAAACTACTATATAAAAAAGCAATTCATTATGCCATATGAATATATACATATAGTTATGGGCTTTGCATATGCTGTAGTTGCTCACAAGATGGGGTATAATGTTCAATGAGAAAGCATAAGTAAACCATATTTTAATATAATTTTATATATATATATATATATATATATTTAATATAAGTAGTATATACAGCATAGATATAAGAAGTTGGAGCATGTGAAAACTATCAGACTTATTGATAAAATATATTCTAAAATATTATTATGGTATTTGCTCAGTAAGTATACAAAATGAGGGTAAATAAACATGTTCTGCAGTCTTAAAACTATATAATAATTAGCATTATTATTATTTTGTATGTAGAAAGCATATTCATGAATATATTATCAGTTGTATTATTTTTAAAATATATAAAATATATTTCTTATTGTTTCTTTAAATCTGTATAATGTTTTTTTTATCAGCATATCATTATTTTTCGATAAGCAGAAAGTATGTTTATTAATATTATTATTTGTATTATTTTTCAAAATATTTTAAACAAATTTTATAATTTCTTTAGAATTCTGTATTATGTTTTTTCTGTTATCATATTATTATTGTTTTGTATGTAGAAATTTAATTTTGAAAAATGTTTTAAGATATTTGTTATTCTTGGTATACATTTGTATTATTTTTGCATATTACAAACATTAAATTTTTTTATAAATTACACAAGACTACCATTTTGAAATATTTATTTTTAATAATATTTTTTATTTATATTTTAAATACTCAACAATTATTTTATTATATTTTAAATTTCACCTTTTTACATATTTTGGTCATAATATTTCTGCTTTATGCCACACTTTATAGTTTTTATAGGATATACCCCAAGCTCATCAGACTGCCCATTTTGCTTGTTATTTATGTTCAAAACATTGTAAGCGGTGTTTTTCTAGCTGTTTTTGGAACACATCCATTGGAACAGTTGATGCTGCGGGTTCTGTTGAGGTAGCTGCCCGGAGCTGTGAAATGTGTGCCAAAGTTTCAATCAGTTAATGCTAATTAATTGTTCTAATAACGCGCAACGCATAGCGCTGCCTATTAATCAGTTAAGAGTAATATATATATATATATATATAGCTTTTTTACGAAAACTCATAACTAACTGGGCAAAAAAAAGTTGTGGTGCATTGAACCTGGGCACAGGAAGTCTTGTTTAAACTTTAAGCCATCTTTTAGGTGTTAACTATAAACAATACCCGTGTCGGCTTATTTACGACTTCCACACACACACACAACACACACACAGGCACACACACTCACACACAACACACACACTGCACAGTCTGTGGCGTAATTGCGCATGCGCTGCCAGCCCGTGGAGCATTTTTGTAAAATATATTCGAGTTTGCATCATTTTTCAAGGTGGGAAGGGGGGCAGGGGCAGGTGGGACTGGCAGCAGCAACAACAAGAACAACAACAACAACAACAACAACTCCATACAATTAACCGTGTAGAGCAACAACTATCTTGTTACCTGACGCGTTTTTATGATTTCTGCATAAAATTAAAACGTTTTGCGCGAAAGCAGCAAAGTGCTGCACTCTGCGCCTATCTTTATCCATATGTCTATATAGTTCTATCCCGGTCTGTGTGTATACTCTGTGTGTGTGTGTGTGTAGACGCAACAGGTTGATAACTAAGCAGAACTAGTTTGCGCGTTCTTTAGCTGCTGCTGTTTTGCAGTCTTCTCAAGTCAACTGCTGCTTTAATAATTTTTACTTTGCTTTAATTATAGTTTTGCGCTTAATAAATTTCACAGCCTGCCAAGCCAAACGTACACCGCTCTCTTTCTCTCTCACTCTGTAGATCTTCTCTCTCTCTCTCTCGCTACTCTATTTGCAGTTGTCTGCTTGCAAATTTGCTGCTATTCCGCTGAACGCATAAGGAATTACAAACTGCGTGAAAATTATTTTAAAATTTATAACTTTCAAGTGCTTTGGCTTAACGTGAACTTGCGTTGCTTAAGCTTGATGTAATAGTTAATAATATACATAGTTAATTGCGCTCTCCAGCTAAACAAAACAAAAAGTGCTTAAAGACTGGAGTGTGAGCCTATTTACATATATATAACTAATTGCAGAGGCATAAAATACAAATACAATGCGAAAATTTATGTAGATTGCTTAACTGTTTTAGGTGTTGCACTCGTAAATTTGTTGGCTGTCTTAATTAGATTTTTACGATTTGTTCGTGTGGTGGGTGTTGTATTTTTATTTAAAGGAACGACTTACAAATGTTTCAGCTATTATTAAATGTAATAAAAAGCCAATAAACTTAATTGGTTTAAATATATTTAAAGCATGCACATATTTTAGGGCTCTCGTTTCGCATAACTGCAGTTTGATGTACATTCAATATAAATATGAATATATGTATATGTATATAAATATCAAAGAATCGGACAACGTGATGAATTGGAATCCATTTGAAAGTTAACAGCATTTGCACGTGCAGTAATTGAATTCCCTTTGTAATCTCTGAGTAAAAATTAAAATTGCTACCCAATTGAACTGCATAAATTAATTAGTATGCGCTCATTTTCACTTGCCGCTTTTTATATTGTTATTTTATTTATTTATTCTTTTTTGTATTTTTGTTTTTGGTGGAAAACACATCACATATGTTGGCTGCATTTATTTGTCTTGTTGTGTTTTTAAACCGCAGTGTTGTTTTTTTCTCTTTTTTGCCTTTTATTATTCATTGCACATTTTATGCTTCATTCACTTTTTCAATTAATTAATAATCATCATGCTAATAAGTCTGTTGCTGTTGTTGTTGTTGCTGCTGCTGCTGAAATGTTTGTTGCCACCTTTTGCAACAACAAATGTGAATTGCACAATTTAATTTAATTTAATAGCGTGTCAATAGCATTTCTTTCAATACGTTTTTTTCCTTTCGTTTTTTTTTTACTATCTGCATATATTAAATATATATGCAAATATTTGCATTTGTACTGTTGAATTATTTTTAAATTTTAACTGATAGCTTAATTGCTGAGTCAAAAGGAATTTGTAAAATATTAGTACAAATGCAATAACATTGAAATACAATTTGAGCATATATATAGGTATAGAATACAAAGTATGTTAGTTAGGTAGCTGCGTTGTTTCCAATTTACAAATGGTTGTTGTTGTTCAGGTCAAAGTGCATTAGCCTTAGATCGGCCGACTGTTTGTACAGCATGTTTAGCTGCCTGTTTTTATGGCCCGAGCTAGTTGTAACACTCAAATGCCAGACATGGCAAATAAAAAGCATTTAAATAGAGCATAAACTGCAACAACAACAACAAGAACAACTGAAAGATCCAGATCTAGACGCAGAACCATGGACGTGACCAACTTGCTGCACGTTCTGCAACTCCAAAAAAAACTAGAAAAATGAGAAACGAAAGAAAAACAACAAAAAATCGACACACTACACGAAATTTCTCATTGGAGTGCGAAAAGACGGTGCTTTAGAAGTAAGCGCCGGACGGAAGTCGCCTAGAAAACAGAGCCTAGAACATCCCCCTCTCTCTCTGCCCCTGCTCTCTGCCTGTCTTGCTTGCACTCACTAATTAACAGCAGGCACAATGCACATGTGCTGCTATTGTATTTGTGATACACTGCCACGCCCCCCAATTACAATTCATGAACTTTTACGCACATTTGTCAAGCACATCATCATCACCATCACAGGCTGATGCTGAGAAGGCTGTCTAATTGCAGTTATGCTAACGAGCAGCTATGGTGCCCAGAAAGGGGTTGCAAGGGGTTGTGGGGGCTAAGGGTTGAGGGTTGAGGCCAGCTGCACTGACACGGCTGCATTCTCGAGTGCCTTACGCATGTGTACTATATTAAAAATTGGAGGCAAATATCAGCTAAATTTTACTTGCTGAACGTCAAATGCACTTGCAGACGAGTGGAATATAGAAAAAACATAGTATAATATATGCTAATTCTTTTTATTTATTTCTAATAAATAACATTTGATTTTTCTGTTTTATTCAACAATATTTTTGATTTGTATACATCATATATTTAATATAAATTAAAAAGCTTTTAGAATTATGTGTTAAATGCACTTGCAGGCTTTTGGAATATAAGAGAGACAGTAACATAATACTAATTCTTTTTTATATATTTATAATACAAGTTTTAAAAGATATGTTTGAGATTCTTGAAAAATTAAGCACAAATCAAAATTATTTTAGATATTTAAATGTCTTTTATTTATTGTAAATTAAAAAACTATAAGAATAATGTTTGATTTTTATATAAAATCAAACTCAACTCAAAATTGTTTTAGATTTTTATAGATTTATTGAATCAAATATATAAATTTATTGTGAAATGAGTTCATTATTTTTATTCAGCAAACTTATTTTATACATAACATAAATGTTTCAGAAAGAAATCTAAAAATAGTTCAATAAAGTTTAAACTATATATGAAATTTATTTATTTAAGTTTATTAAGCAACTAAGTACTAAGTTATTGATTTCTCTTCAATTTGAATATTATTCAATGCATTTTCTTATTTATTTGCATATATATTATTACTTATTTAAGATTACAAGGGAACTAAGAATTCTGTTTTCTTTAATTGTAGTTATAGATTTATTTTCAATTACAAGTTTTTTCTAAGCAATTTAAGGCTTTTATGATTCCCAAAGTTGCTCAGAAAATGTGTTACATATGGCTTGCGCAATCAATAATACCCACTTCTGCTAGGGTATAAACATTTTTCTTGCTTAATTATTGCATTGATTTACATTGCAGCTAAAGGATGCAAAGGACCACTCGAGTGTCCCATTGGGCATGTCCTGCTCGTACCCCCATACCCCATCCCCCATACCCTGTTTCTCTACCCTGTGTGCAACTGCAGTGCAGCTGTGAAGTGCATTCGGTTGACATTTCGCCAGCTTTTGGGATGCAATCGACAAATTTGGTGCTGTTGCATTCATTGTGCGTGCACGAGCTGTAGTTTGTGGTGGGCTTTGGGCTGTCGACTGTTGACTGTGGACTGTGGCAGCCACTCGAAGTTGCTGCGGCCCGAAAGCCACTTCACTCGCTACGCATTGACAATGGCAGAAGAAGCAAACGCTGCCAGCTGGGCACGTTTGGTGGTTGAGTGGTGCAACTCAAACTGCTTGCCACGCCCCCACACCACCACTTCGGCTGGCAATTTGCCGCAATATTTATGATTAAAGGCGAACGTTTTGACTAAATTCCAAAGATTAACACATTTTCAGCGATGACACGCCATCGTTTTGGCCACCCGGTCAGAGAACTCTTAATGTGACCAGAGCACGTCAACAAAATCGATAAATAATACAAAAGCACCCTGCACAATTTAGAATGATGTACTTTGATTACACTCGTTTTTGAGAGCGAGATGTGATTTGAGATAACTTATACTATGAAATGTATTCTAGATATCAAATAAGATATTTATATGAATATATATGTATACAAACTATTTTGTTTATTTTACCGTATTTGAAATAAAAGTAAAGCCTTAATTTCTTCCAACTCCTTTCAATTCATAGAAGATCAGCAGAAAGTTCTTTTATATTTAGTCACATCATCATTTAAATGTTATCATTGAATCTGTTGAACAAACATCCTGGATTAGCTTATATTATTTATTTATTTACTGTCGACTAGTAACAGTGGATACAGCAAATTAAATTTAAATTATAAAAACAATTACAAAATAAAAATAATATTTCAAATATTTAAACTCAAATTATAAATTTATTTTCTTATATTTATAAAATTTATATTTCACATTTATTTTAATAATTTTATAATATTTTTAGCAAGTTTTTAAATTTAGAAATTAAAAAATATTAATTGTAATTTTACTAATAAGCTTCACAGACTACATTATAAAGTTCATATGACCTGCTGAATATCCTTTTAAAAATGCCAAGCGATTATAATCGCTGTTGCTTTTCATTTGGGGAGGCAATTAAAAATAGCATTGAACGTTGCATGTAGGATTGTTCGTTGGCTGCTCTAATGTGAAAACTATAGAGTAATAATATGCCAGACATGAACCTGGTTCAAAGAACCGTCCTTTAAAGTTGTTGTTGGTGTTGTTGCCTGGATTTATTTGAGAGCTGGTCAAAATACCAAACATAATTCACAACATGCCAAACGACAAGCGACAACAACAACGACAACATGTTGCATTGTTAGCAGCTCATTGTGCCAATTGTTGTTGCTACTGCTGCTGTTGTTGTTGTTGTTGCTGCTACTGCTGTTGCCATGGTATTTATGCAAATTTGTAGTGGGCCACAAAGTGCAAACACAATGCGAGTGTTTTATTTAAGCTCCGTCGGCGCCTCAAAACAACAAATATGTTTTCGATGGTTTTTTTTCGGGGGTTTTCATCCAATAAACATATACATATATTTATATATATATTTATATATATATATATATATAGTGCAGTGTGTGTGACTAGAAACAACAACAATTATCAGTTGTTTCAATTTTAAATCCGGGTTCAGTTTGTGGCCCCCAAACACTTGTCAACTTGTTGGATGCTCTGAATTGGATTTGAATGGGTTTTTTGCATAGTTGTGCTTAAATCTAAATAAACAACAATATGCAAAGTAAATATAATTACAAATGGAGTTGCAAATGTGAAAATATAAACAGCACAATATTTAATAAAACTATTATGCCTGAGGAGAATTTACAAAATTTTTGAATGCATAAAATAAAAGCGCTGGTAAGTGTAATTACAAAGCAAACATAATGCAAAATTTAGCTGCTTGCGATTTAAAATTTAAAATGAATCCTACAAATATCAAATATTTAACTGTAAATTATTAAATATATTTTATAAAATTTTTATAATGTTTGCCAAGTTCCGAATCGAAGCTTTTCGCTTTATATACAGGCAAAATAAAATTTGAATTACTATTTATATGCACAAAGACCTACCTGAAGTCATAAACATATAGTTAAAGGTAGTTCGCATTTAATAAATAGCAAAACGCTAGAAAATTATTAACAATTAAATATAATTTGATGCTCCTGCCTAAACGAAATTATTATTTAAACGTCTATAATTCCGTGTGGAAATTGTTATGCAGAAAGTAAATTTATACTCTTATATGTAGATCAGACATATGTGTGTGGGCATGATTATTCACTTGGTTGCATTGTTGTGTGGCCTAAGCCCCCACTTCCCCCATCTTTTGCCTGAGGCAAATGCCACTTTTGCTGTCTTCGCTTTCGTTTCGCTACAAAAAAAACACGCCCCCTCCGCCTCCGCCCAGTTTGCAACTACAACTACAACTTCAACTCCAACGCTTTTGTCTTGCATAAACTTTTGCAGCCGCCGAAAGCTGACGGAAGTGCAACAGCAACAGCAACAAACAACAAACAACTACAACAACAAACAATAACAACAATGTAAAAGGCTTTGACGCATGCGCCAAATGGCCAATTTTGGCTGTCTTAGGTGTTTCTTTTTTGGGCGCTGATTATCGGCATTACTTTTGTCTACCTGAAAAAAAAAACGGAGAGAAACAAAAATTAAGTGGAAAAATCAATCACTTTCACTAATTTTAAAACGATTTAGCCGAGAAAATTGGGTCTGCCCCCAGCTTGTTATCAAGTGTGGAAACAAACGCCGAAAGACAAAAACTAAAAAAAACTAAGACACGCCTAATGCGAAGACATTTATAAAGGGCCCACAAATTAAAGAGGTTTTTTATAACTAAGACAAATTTCATTTAAATGAATTAAAGAATAAAATTATATATATTTTTCTTATCAAAGCTAAAGTGCAAATTGATTAATTACGTTGGTTTTTTAATTTGATACTTGCTTAATTTCGGTTAGGCGATAAATCTTTGTAACGGTCTTTTTCATTCTTGTGGCATTTGGCGTTTCGAATTTCGCGGCAATATCGTTTTGGCCAAATCGTAAACGGAAGCTGCGCATGCGTCATGCAGTCTCATGCTGTCTCGCTCTAGGTCAATCTCTAGCCCTCTCCCCATCTCTCTCTTTTGCTGTCTTTGGTCAGCTTTTGGCTTGGTGCGTGCTGGGCCCAAAACGGCTTTCGTGTCTGGCTGGGATTTCAGCGTCTGAAAATTTCTTATTTATTCTCATGTTAATTTTCCACTGCGGCGGCCCCAAAACACTTGCGTGACTTGATCGTTTTGGCCAGATATTATTTTGTTACATTAAAAAATAATTACCGCGTTTGCCTTTGCGTTTTTTCTCTCTCTCTCGCTTATCCCCACTTCTCTCTCTCTTTTCACTCATTTTGTGTCTTGCGGCCAAGTTTCGTCTGTTGATTTGTAAATAGCTTTGTGAAAATTAGTTCATTTTTGTTTAAACATTTGAAAATTGCTGTGAGTTCAATTTGGGAATGTGCAAAGTAAAGTGGTAACTGCTTATTTATTTTGATTGTTTTAATAATTTCTTATTTACCTTTTGGAGAGCATAATGACATATTTATATTTGGCTTTAAATAGTTTATATTCAATCTATTGATTTATTTTAATGATACAAATAAAAATATTTAAATGGAAAATAATTGTATAAATATACCTATTATTCAAACTTCTAATTTATTTTTATTTCTTTATAAGTTACAAATAAGAATATTTAAGTGTACAAACATTATTTTGTTTCCACAGGTCTAAACAATTTCTTATTACATTTTTAAATTTGATTTGATAATAATTATGTTTGTCTTATTATTATTTCTTTAATTTTAAAATATTTTCGATTTAATCTATTAATTTATTAAATTTATCTAGATGATGTAAATAATCATAATCCCACTTAAATCATATTATTAGCACCCTTAAGCATTGAAACAAACTGCAAAAGTAAATGCTTAAATGCATTTGATGCTTAACCGCATTAAAATTGTCTGTAACTTGATTTTCAATTAAATCGTACTTCGATTAATTGCAATTCTTTGATTTGTTGTTGCGTTTTCCCATGCGGTTGGGGTGTTGCAAAACTTTTGTATGTGGCCGCATACTTGGCGCACTCAGTGTAAGCCAATAAAAAGTTCTCGGCACGATTTCTTAATTAAAACTTGGCATTGCCCTATGAAATGGAAAGCGCTTTCCCACTTTCCCCATGTGGGTGGCCTGCCCCTGTTACTGTCGCCTCGAGTCTTGAGTCTTGGGTCTTGAGTCTAGACTGTGCCCTCTCCCCCAAAAAAATAACTATCGATGTTGCCGAGAACTTTATAATATTTATTTTTACAACCGGACATGCTGCAAACTTTTTACAGTTACGTGCGAAAGTGAAACGCTTAAAAAGGCATCGAATGTCTTTATTATGGCGGCAAAAGCCAATCAGCAGAATCGAAACTGCAGACGTTTAGAATGAGAGGCAGAAGGCGAAGGAGTAGAAGTGGCAGAGAGAGTGAGAAGCTATTGCTGGCATATAGCTGCGAGTGGAGTTTGCAGCAAACGACGCTTGTCATCAAATTTTATTGTTATTTAAATGACGAGACGGGGGCCTGGCGACTTCCAAAGCGTAAGAAAATGTCATGCAAAGTGTGAGCAGGCGACGATGCCAGAATCGCAAAATACCCTGTATAAAGGTGTGCAGAAGGGTGGTTCATTGTGGGTGTCAAGTGTGTTGTAGCTGGAAAGTTAATATATCAAAATATTGAATAATTTGTTAGAGAATTAAAGAGAAAATATTAGTAGGCAGCTCTATAGTACAAATTATTTAATATCTATATAATATTGATACTTAAGCATATTTTTTTAATAAAGGTAAAATAGCTACAATTATTTAATATCAATATTTAATACACGCTTGAGTATATTTATAAAATATTTATTTAAAATAGAAATTACATTATTTGAACTACAAATATACTCAAGTTTTTATACTGGCCAAAATTATTTATCATCTGTATCAAATTTTTAAAATATTTAAAATTATTTAATTTCTAAATACTTTAGTATATTTATATAATATTTATTAAAAATAATTTAATTTATATATTAAATAAGTACTTGAGTATGTTTATTTAATATTGGTAAAATTTCTACACTTATTTAATTTCAATATTAATTAAATGCCTGAGTATATTACTTTATTATTTATTTAATATAGAAATTGAATAATTTGATTAAAAATATACTCAAATATTTACAATGGCTAAAACTATTAAATTTGCATATTAAATAAATTAAATAATAGAGTATATTTATACAGATATTTTTTCAACATACAAATAAAAGTTTTAAGCTGTAACTAGACACAAATATAAAAATAATTGTATAATAATTGTAGCTAATATACTATCAGCATTATTTCGCAGGTCCGCTTTAACATCATGCTCTTTTAGTATGGTAGATTAAATAAAAGCCACTATATTTTCTAGTTATAATAAATGTAAATATGCTAGCATTAAAACTGCAGCTCTATATATCACTGGGTATCTTTGAAGTGGATCAAGCTGCCACAAAAGCGACTCGCTTGTTTGGTTTGTTTGTTCCTTTTTGCTGCATTGTTGCCAATATGCAGCGCATGCCTTGCCCGTATAAAGCCTGCCAAAGACCAGAGCCGGAGACGGCTACCAAAGCCACTGGCACTTTGTATATAGCCCCCGTTTCAGGTACTTCCCCCAATACCCCTCTTTACCCACTGCACCATAATATATATATATATACATATATATTTATTGCGCCTCGTTTCAGTCAATGGTGACACTTGCTGCATTTTAAATGGGCGCGCGCCTCAACATTGCCGTTGTCACTGCACCAGAGATAGACAGAGAGAGAGAGAGAGAGAGAGAGGGGGGCTACAGTATGGGGTGCTGTGAAGCCAAAAGAGAGAAGAATGCAGAATGCAAAAGGTGCTTGGCAACACATTCCGCTAACTGCACACAGTTTTCTGTCTTCTGTCTTCTGTTGCCGTTGTTGCACCCAACACGTTTTGTGGCCATCATTTTGTGCACTTTTCTCCATTAAAATCATCAAAATGTATAGCGCTCTGTTTATGTTTATGAAAAATTTGTCTCGCCAGTTGGCAGTTGCCTCTTCCCATATTTCTACTGCGGCTGCTGCTGCTGCTGCTGCTGCTGTTGCAGGTGTTGCAAGCAAAATGTGCCACAGTTGGAAGCTGCAAAAGCTATTAAGTCAGCTTTGGGCAGCAGTTTATAGTTCCTTGGAAACTTATTGCTAGGTATAATTGTAATAAATATGTTGTCTCAGGCATATGTAACTAATATTCATATTATATTATGTTTCAGAATTATTTAAACTAAAGTAAAATAAATAATAAAGTGAATATTATGTGGGCAAATTTAAATTTTAAATTCTATTTTGAGATTTCTAAACATTTAAGATTCTGGGGGAATTTAAAATGTACATTAGGTTAATATTTGATGCATATGCAAGTCAAAATCTCATAAAGGCTTTGAGCTATAATACTTATTCTACAATACAGAATCAAAATTGAAAAGAAATAGAAAAAACAATAAATTGCAATGTATTTATGATTTTAGTTTCCGATCAATTGCAAATACACAATTTTATTGTAAGAAAATCTTATACTTTTTATATAATCATGACACACAGTTTAATAGTAACCGTATTATTAATTATTAATTTTTAAATGCATATTTAAGTAATATTTTTTAAATTGTATCAACTATGATTTTTATATTTTGTTATAATATGCATTTATATTCATAATACATAGTATTAATCTTCTGCACAATATTTTATTTATTAATTTTTCAATAGATACTTAAATAATATTTTAAAAATTGCATTAGCTATGATTTATATATTTTGTGATGCTATTATATTATATTTCTTATATTTTATTATAATATATAGTAAAAAACATTCTTTAATGTGCTAAAATAATATAATTATAATATATTTTTTAAATTTTACATGAAATATGTAGCAAGAACACTGTGAAAAAGCTCATTAATTTTCCAAATTATATTTCTGTAGCTTCCTCACTTACACAGCCTTCAGCACTATTGAGCTTTGCTTAATTGCAAGCTAAGCTTGTCTTTATAAATTCATCAACGACTGGCTAAATTCTGCACTTGGGTGGCCGTTTGCACTCAAAGAAGTTCTTAAAGAAGACTTTTTCACTTAGCTGTTAGAACGGGTCAGTTGCAACTGACTAAAGTAAATCCCTTCCAAGCATTTCAGAGAACTTTACGAGCGGCAGTCTGGATGTGGTTTTTTTCCCTCTATTTTTTCGGCCGGGCCAACAATAAACTGAAATGTCGAATTGTGTTCTAGGGGGTACTAGGGGAAGGGTGCGAGAGTGTTGTAGTTTTTGGTCAATGTGTGAGGATGCAAACAAGTTTTGCTTCATTTTTTTTGGTTGTTCATCTAACGCTATCTCTATCTCTATCTAGCTCTCTGTCTTTGTCTGCTGCTGCTGCTGCTTCTTCTAGTCGATGCTGTCACTGCAGTTGCCGACGCTTTGTTTGAAATGTTGCTGACAAACCACTTGAAAGTGTTGTAGTTGTGTGTGTATGTGTGTGAGTGTGTGAGTGTGTGTGTGTGTGTGTGTGTGTGTGTGTGTGTGCTGACGTACATATTTCATAAGAAAAGCAAGTGACAAGTTTCGTACCCCTGGCCCCACTCCCAAAACGCACTGCCCGCTGCTTTATACAGTTGCCGAAATTATGCCGCCTAACAAAAATACAAAAAAAAAGCAGATGAAAAAGGTTAAAGTGTAAGTGGGGAAAACAAATTGTTGTTGCTGTTGCTGTTGTTGTTGGTTTGAACCAGACTGACTGGCTAGCTGGCCGACTTGGGTACGGTTCGTCTCTAGCTGTCTGACAGTCAGCCTCTCGCTGCCCTCTCAGCAAAGTGTCGAAAACTGGCCTACTCGCAGCCGGCCTTCGGATAGACAGAGAGAACTTCTGCGTGCTTGGAGAAAAGTCGCTTGGCGTTCACCATTTGAAAAACACTTTTCCACGAAAAATGATTTCGAGTGCTTGACAGCTGCGCTGTTCGGCCTCTGTCGCTTTTAATATACCATTTCATTTCAAGTTGCTTTTTTTTTTGTTGCTGTTATATTTTCCGCCACTTCAATAGCAATTTGTTGGCTGCGGTGTCTTGGTAAAATTCTTATGAAAATATGCACATTTCATACGCGGCATTTCGCTTTTGTGGCTGCTTTCCAGCGAAAGTGTATCCATCAGATATATGCTACGAAAAATCTTCAGCTACGCACTCCACTTTCTAATCAATTATTTTGCACTTATGTATATGCAAATTTGGTGCGCAAACAAATATAAATCAATTGAATTGGAGACGCCACAGCCCCCAGCCCCCAGCCCCCTTGTGGCGCCTCTGGCAACCCGTATTGGCCACAATGAACCAATTTGGCCAGCACCTTTCGCCTGTGAAATTGCGTTGTCAGCATTGGCGCCGACGGTGTGAAGCCAGTGAAGTCTATTTTTTTTCCTCTCATACTTTTTTTCTTTTTGGGGTTTCTGCCTAGTTAACAGCTTTTATTCCTCTGCTTCTGCTGCTGCCTCTCAGCCCCGTCGAATTCGCGCTGACAAAAAGCACGCGAATGTGCTTCAAAAGCGCAAAATTTCGTGAATATCGAATTTCAAAAGTGGGCAAATCAGCAAACGGAAGTGGGCAGCAACGACTGTCAAATACGCTGCGCTGCGGCCGCTCCCCAAATGTCAGTTATTAAACGCCCTTTGTCATAGTCAAATGATTTAGAGAGCTCTTAGAAGTGAAGGCGTTAACATTATAAAACACTGAGAACTTCTCTTAAAATTACTGGAAATTTTAAAAAAATATTTTTTTTGCAAGAGAATATATCAAAAATATTTTAAATATATATTAATAATGTTTATTAGATACAACAAATTTCAAGTATCTTTCAACCTTTCTAAAGCTTCAAGCTTCAATAAGTCACTTTTTTTTTTTATCATCATATTTATTTATTTAACAAAAATATATTAATGCAATTTCCAAAAATGTGTAACTAAATTTTGTATTTGAATTTTATTTTGAATTGAAATTGATCTAATTATAGTAAATATAAAAGAAATATTTTTTAAAATAGTTTTTTTCATTATTTTATTTAATTATCTTTTATTTACACTTAAAATTCATTTTAAAGAATTCAATAAATATGTTTTTATTACCATCTACCACTTAAAATGATTTTTGTCTCCAGTTCAAAATTTTCATAAATTTAGATATTCATCAATATAGAAAATGTCTGAGTATCTGAATGAGTCAGCCGCATGTGGCAGCTGCATTAGCCGCAGCTATAAGCCTTGGCTAATATGCATACACTTACTACGTAGCAGCAGGCAAACAAAAACAGAAATATGCCAATTCATTCAATTTCAATTAAATGACAAAAATACACAAAATGTTTTGACGCCAAATCAACAAATATTCGGCAATTTCATTTCGTGCTCTTTTGCTACGGTTTCATATTCACAATTTAGTCTAAATTTCGTTGCTTTTGATTTTTCGCATGCTCAACAATTGTACAAAACAACAACAGCTTAAAAAAATCTGTAATCATATTCACATTTCATTCATTGACAGAGGAAGATTGTTTTGCTCTCGTCTGGGTTGCCAAAAGAAAAAAAGTAAAAGATTTGTCGCGTGTTTATCGAGCTGCAAAAAATTTGCCAATGCTGTGTTTTTTTTCGGTTTTTTGTTATTGTAATAAGAGGTACAACTCATGTTGAACAATTTGAATGAGTACATATAATGATTATATACATTTTGTTTTCTGGTTTTTTGCGCTCTTGACATCCAGACAGACACGTCTGTGCACAACAATTTGATCTCTTGCGTTTTGGCACGAACTGTAATTGAAAATATTTCATATCCAAAAAACAAAAACAAGAAACAGAAAAAACCGACAAACAAACAACGCGCTTGACACTTGAAACACTTGGTTCGTGGCTTTGGGCTTTTGGATATAAATATATATACACTTCTTTTTTTTTTTGGTATTCGGGGGGTTTTTCACGGATATAGCTGGCAGCTTTCTTGTCCGGTTATGTTACGTTACGTGAAATTTCAAATGTCATAATTTTGACAGTTTGATAGTCAGACAAACATACAGATACACAAACATAGTTTCTCTCTCGTTTGTGGTGGTGGGAAGCTGCAAGGCATTTGGAGCGCTGTTTGCTGTGAAGTGTATTGCCCAAGATTGTTACCAAAAAGTAGCCGACAGCAAACGAAGTGACAACTTTGGCATATTACAAGTACGCGCACACGCACAGTGGTTGAGAAATATTGAAAAATTAAACTGTAATAGCTAGTAACGAGCTGTATTGTAATTGTAATACCTTTTTATGTCACTTGTCTGCGTAGTGCGTGTAAAAAGTCTAAGCTTGGCATAGATTTGATATATTTATAGTCTTGAGTTACTACAGACTAGAGACAAATTCCATAGAAATCGCTTTCCAACACTTAAAATTCCCATAAGCTGGTCAAAACTGATACGATTTTCGATACCTTGGCAATTTTGATTATGTTTTGACCTCTATATTAGAAGCATGTTGGTTTTTTCGATTTTTTATCAAAAACAAGACAAGATTTGGATATCAATTCCATATCTCCATAGGATATCTTCCCAGACTTTAAATTCCCATAACTTTGCTAAAACCAATCCGATCTTCAATCCCTTGGCAGTTTTGATCATTTGCTGACCTGTGCATTAGACCTAGATTTAAATCTGAAGCACTTTGGATATTACGATTCTTTATCAAAAACATCCCACAATAATGATCCCAAGCCTTTAGAAATCCCTTTGTTTCTAAACTAGCAAAATTTCTAGTCTTACTCCGAGTCAAACGTGACTCAATCCTAGGAATGGTTCATATCTAATGGTTCATATCTAAGACCACACATAGAGCTGAGCTTTAATATTTCATGTAAAGTTGCACAACATGTAAAATATTCAGTTCATGTTTTACAACCCAAAAGCGACTGTAATCAGTTCTTAGCTATTTTCCCAGAAGCTGGCCCCAACACGAGCTGCCAAATTAGAGACATTGTCAGGTTTAGGTCCATACGATTATTTCTTAGCCGCTTAGCGCTTTGTGTTATATGTGTATATCAAGTAACAAAAAACATACAAGTCTTTTACAGAACTTGCTGTACCCAACTGGTTAGGAGAAAAGGGCCGCTGCGGCCAAGTTTGGGCCTCGTCAGCTTTGACATTGACGAAGTGGTTCTTCGAATGAAATTGTCATAATTTTGTTCGGGTTTTCTACATGTCTTTTGATGCACACAAAGCGTTAATGTTGCCCACTTTGTCATACTTTGCGTTCCCCCAACAACAATTGAACAATTGATAAGAAACGAAAAGCCGAACGAACTAACGGTGCATTTCAGCTATTGCCTCACAAACATCTGTATCCAAAACAATTGAACTGAAAGTGTGACTCAGTTGTAAGAGCTGCAGTGCAATTGCATTGGAAGGTATTGGGTGTGGTTTAACCCGTTTTCCAACTCATTTTGTAGCTTAAGATTCCTTAGCTCAAAACCTTATTGTAAGCATATGTTTAGCATTTAAGGATTTCCATTTATATATAGGGTAAAGGGCACACATTTATAACATTTTGTTTTGACTCCTGGTTGTGTTTATAAATTTCACAGTTTTGAGTGTTATAATCAATTAGTAACGCTTGTTTGTTATACCAATTAGCTGTAGGCGCCGTTGTGCAGTTGACTGGCGAGAAACTCTAGAAACTGGACAGATTTGATGGAGAAAGAAATATTTTTTATTTATTTTATATTTAATATTGGGAAAATATAAATTATAAACAATTAGTTTGCATTATAAAATAATCACCTAGAAAATAGTTCAAGTCTAATACTATTAGATGCTTTAGTAGTTGGTTAAAACTCAGATAAAGGAAAAAATTAAAAGAAATCGATCGAATGTAATATTCTGGTAGAAATATTTTCATATTGCATATTAAATATAAAATAAAAGAAATAATATATAAAATATTGTGACTATACGAATTCTTTCCAAATAATAAATTAAACGCTCACGTCTATTGCTGTGCTAAAAAAATATATAAAAAATCTAAAAACATATTTGAAATAATAACAAGTTTGTTTGAAATATTTCAAGCAATTGTTTCTCTTTCAAATAGTTCGATTAGTTGCACTTGATTGCTTTTTGCCATGCCTGAAACGAATTTTGAAACGTTTTCATCATTCAAGCATTAGCAATTTTTTGGTTGAGTTTTGATTTAATCCCATGCCGCACGTCACATAAATTCCAATATTTATTTCAGCTGCAAAAGGCGGCCCACAACTATCTATAAATTAGTCCATAAATATGGGCCCCCGTCGCCGACTAAGCTGCAGCATTATTACAGCTCCGGGGCCCCAACAAAAGCCGCAATGAACGATTCCATAAGCAATTATTATATCGATTTATGACGGGCCAAGCAAAGTTTGTCTTGGGCGAGATTATGTCAGATGAGGCCAGTGGGTTGAGCAGGCTGGCAAGGGGGATTTGTGCCAAGGCGGTAATGGCTCAAGTTCCCAAACGCCCAAGACTAACTTTGCGCATGAAACATAAAACGCCAGTTAATAAATACAAATTCTAAAAAAAAAAGACGAGAAATAAAACAATAACAAATCTTACATTTCCGCCTGGTTAAAAAGCAAATCGAGCCAACAGGTAAACGGCGGCAGCCTAAAAATGGTGTAAAGTAAATGCAGGTAAGACCAGATAATGCTTATATATACCCCGTTCGGCTTGGGTTATAAAAACTGTCATGATTTACAGTTCGCACTTTTTACGATGCCGCTAAGACTGAGTTTGAGTCGGAGTTTGAGTTTGAGTCGGAGTTTCGGAGTCGGCGTCTGTTCTATCGGCCAAAAGAATTATATGGAATTTAAGTAAGCGAGAATATTTAAACATAGTTTTTATTTGTCGGACTTTTGTTTTCGCTTCCTCTACTCGTTTATATGTTGGCTGTGTTGCTTTTTGTGCCACTGCAATTCCATAACAAATGGCCTTTCAAAAAAAGCGGCGGCCTCTTCGTATTATGTCTGTTTTGTAATTAAAATCATTTATTTAAGCTCGATTTTTGCGCCGCTCACTCACGTATAGCACATAAAAAGTAAGTCTGGAAACCTAGCCTTAAACTAGCACATAAAACATTCTCACATCATGTAACGTTTTTTCTTTGGTTTTTTCACTTAAAATTCACACTTGATACACGAACAACGCGAACATTTATCATTTCGCTTAGATCTAGCTCTCTTACTGTCTCTCTCTCTCTCTCTCTCTCCTCTATCTTGCTATCTCTTGCAGTCTCTGTCTCTGTCTGTCGAGCCTTTTAGGCCTAAAAGTGTCGCCCGTTGTTTTTCGCATCTTTTGATTTATTCTCAAGTGCTTTGGTGTTGTCAGCGTCGTCTTTGTTTTATTTCTTTGGCAATCTAAATATTGAGATAGTCATCTGCGGTCGGTCAGCGGCTCAGTTCACTTCAGTTTAGTTATAGTTCAGTTTTATTCCCTTGGCCTACCTCTGCCCAAGACGCTTCATTAGAAGTGTCGTAAAAACGTTGCCAGCCGAGTTTTCAAAGTAGTCGGGAAAAAAACCTCTGCGATCTAAGCTTAATTGTAACTATGTGGGCTTGGGCTGAAAATTGCACTGAGCAGTTTATTCGAATACGTGCCTGGCATAAATAATTATTAGTTAATATCTACTATCTGGCTTGTAGTTAGGTTTTAGAGAGGTGAGCTAAGTATATGGTAAGCACTTACAAAACTGCTTGAAGCCGACTAATTTTTATAAGCAGCTTTATTCTACATGAGAATGTAAAGAGTAGCTTTTAAAAAATAAATCATAATAAAAAGTACATGGAAATTGTGTACAATTTATATGAATCAACTCTTAAGTAAAACGATTTACTAAACAGAAATCTAGCTAATCTTTTTTAATATATATATTAAATATGGTAAAAAATAGTTATATAATTTTTTAATTATTGTACATTAGAATTAAATCATAGTCAAATGTATATGGAAATGGGATATAAATTATATTGATGAATTCTTAAAAAAAAAGAATAAGTTGACCAGAAAATACTAAACATTTTTCTATAAATTTATATAAAAATGCTTTAAATTGTTTAAATTATTTTAAAAGCATGCGAACTATTTTTCATCTAGCAAAGATGTTTTAAATATGAATAGATTAAGACTTATTAAGTAAAACCTATACAGTAAACTATTAAACCATTTTTCTTAAAATTAATTAACACTTTTTTTAGCCTAGCAAAGATTTTGTAACTATTTTTTGATTGAATGTATAAGACACTCTACTTAAACTTCAAGTCAACTGCTATCTTAATAGCTTTTTAATATGCAAACAAATTCAAAATGGTTTTTCATTTCGAATTTTGTAGTCTCTGCCATTCACTTGAATTTGCATCGGATTTCCAGTGTTGTACAAACGTTGAAACACAATATTAATTACCGACCATTAGCAGCATCACTCAATTTTAAACAGATGCAAGCTGCAGTGACTGCAGCAGCGACTCCAGAGCGACGTAAACACCAAATAAAAAGTGGGAAACTATCTGGTAGAGTCATACATCAATGCCGCTAAATCCACTTGTCAGGGCAACAAACGTGAGAATCGTTCGAGAGAAAAAGAAAAACAGAAACCGAAACAGAAACATATACATAACAAGAAGAAAAACTAAACAAAAGCAAACAGATCGAGCAGCGAGAAAATATTGTGAGGGCAACACTTTAACCTGAAGTCCCTGCAATGTGCCGCTGCCGCTGCCTGTGCCTGTGCCTGGCTAGTTGCCCCACCTTGTGGCAGCTTTAGCATTGACTATATAGAAGATTTGTTAGAGACACCTGTGCACCATTTGGAGGGCAGCAGTGAAAGACTTTTTTTTATGCTAAATACCGCCGCAGTTTATTGATGACGACAACAGCATCGAAAACAATGTGATATATCTTGGTCCACACTCGCACACACACTCGCACACACACACACAGACAACAACAACAAGATGAAATGAGTGACAAAACACCACAAGGAATTTTAATCCCAAAATGATTGATAATCATTTGCAACGGCAAGAAGAAAAAGCTTTATCACGTTCCGTTTGCTAGGTGTAAAGTCTATGTGGTATTATCAGCAACGTTCCGCATCATCTTCATCATCATCATCAGCATCGTTTTCATCATCATGATGAGCATCTAAAACTGGGCTGGGTTCGGGGGCCAACTCGGAGCATTGTGTGCTGCTAATGTTTGCACTTAATTCAACAGACAATAGACAGGAAAGCTGTGCCTGGGCGCATTTTCTTTTCAGCTTTTACCTCAAGTGGCCATTGAGTTGCGAGTGCGAGTGGGAAAGCGAGTGTGGAAGCGAGTGAGGGCGAGAGGCATGCATTTCCAGCCAAGGCGATGAAAAACATCTAAATTATGTCGTTGCCTGGCAACGCATAGAAAAATGCAGCGTTTTGTTAGCTTAAACAGCAACGATGCTCTTTTTATGCATAAAAATGGCGGAGCAACACTGAGAGAAATTTACAGAAGTGTAAGTGAATATATTGTGCAGAGAGTTTTAATAAAGGTATATTAAGGCACACTAATCCTGTGTTTGACAGAAGCTTACAAATTCTGGTACATTAAGCTAGTAAAAATAGTTATTATCTAAAATTACATATTAATTTATATTTAATTATTTGACTTCAGTGCTTTATTTATTAAATATTAAACTTAGGCTTGGGTTGAATATGAATGTTCGCTTTATTTTAGTTTATTTTCCTTGTAATTACTATTGTGTTATATAAAACTAATTAAATGAAAATAAAGTCACTTTTTCATTTAAATGAGATCCTGCTAAATTTTAGCTGAAATAATATTTAAATATATTATAAAGTGTTTATATATTATGACAGACTTAAATATATAATTTTCTTTTATTTATTTCATTTGTGTTTAGTATATTATGATATATTTTTAAATTTTTATTTGTATATGTATTGATTTGTTATGCTCTCAGCACTTTTGTGCCGTGTATCTTATCTGGGCATGAGGCACCCACCCACAGTTAAACATTTGCCATATCATGTTGCACATTTGACTGCCAACAAACTGTTGTCTACCCCACCTCCTGCCCCCACATCCCCCACAGCCCCTCCCCCTCTCCCACTGCAGCCCCTTTCATTTCACTTGTATCTCATTCAACATTTAGTTAAGCGCTTTTGCATCTCAAATTTTCCATTTGCATAGCCTGCGGCAACAGCAGCAGCAACAACATCATTATTTTTATCCATTTAGTCTTTTGTTTGTGTTGGTGACACCTTTTCTAACACACACACACACACTCGCACATACACACACGTACAACTATTTAACCTGCGTGTCACCTGCGCTGCATTTGTCGTTGTGAGTTTTGATGATGAGTTGAAAATTGAACAAAAGCTGATTTAAGTCATAATTTATCATGATGTTGCGATGCGGATTAGTTGCGCTCAATTTAACAACTGTTTATTTTTAACACGTCCGCATTGCGCATACGCCGCATGTGACGCCCCAGCTAATGTTTTAATTTATTGACTATCAAATGGTGCGAGGCTTTTGTGCTTTTGTGCTTTTCGGCTGCCTACTTGCCTACTGCATTGATTTGTGCCACTAAACTGCAACAAAGTAAATCTCTGCACCCGTCTCCCTTGCCTTCTGCAAGCTGTCTTGGGGCCCGCTTTCGTGCTGCGGCCAGCCACGCCCACAAAAACTCGTTCTTTCACTTTTGACTGCCTGCAAGCGCGAACTTTATGGTTACACCCAAAAATCTGACGAGGATCGCGCCGCACAAGCTCTAGCGGTAAATAAAGAATTGGCCAAAGACAGCGACCACGATGGCGATGGCGACTTCGCCGCGCCCACCCAGCGGCCAGGAAGAGGACCACCAGAATGATAAGTTGCCGCTTTTTCCTCTTCCTTCTCGTGGCATTTTTATTTTCGGAAATTTCTTTTGGGTGCAGTTTTGGATTAAGAAATTACACGAAACGCGCCCCCACGCATCATAATAAAAAAGAATATTAATTCTGCCGCATGCACAAAATTAAATTCAATTTTCATGTTGCCAGCAACGAAAGTTGACCTACTGCTGTGGTGCAAAAATTTAAGAAAAACGTATCTGTCGCCTAAATCGCCGCGGGCTTGAATTAAGACATAATAAAGCCGTCCCAGCATCCAGTATCCAGTATCCAGCGGTTTTCTCCCTCAGTCATCCGTCAAACGTTTTTCGGGGCGTCAGTTCGAACCGACACCTTTTTGGCCGGAACTGACGAACTACGTAACTTGGCAAGAGCTTCTTGAATGGAGGGGTCTGAACGTTGATTTTGATACCCTTGCATAAGGTATAAAGGACATTGAGTATGTTCATCATTGAAGGAGCTTTCAAACTAAATATATTCGTAAATATCATTGAAAGAGCTTTTAAACTATGTAAATATATTCTTATATATCATTCAAAGATTTCTTATATATTATAACTATATAAAAATCTTCTTAAGTAGTAGTTCTATTAATGGCAGATGCTTCTATTAATATTTAACGCAATTTTCGATCTTAAGGAAATTCTGTAAGAGTAAAAGGTAGTTTCATGAAACTAGGTATATATGATGTATACTTATTAGATCATAGCATCATCAAATTAGCTATCATAAGGCCATAAACCTTCTGTCCACACTTTAATTATTGCTGAAGAAATAAACTCTTACGAAATTATACAGACAAAGCTCAACTATTATATAAAGTAAAAGTATTAAACATTTTTATTTTATATAAAACAAATTTTCTTTAGAATCTAACTTGATGAATCTCAGAACTTATTAGTTTTATTAAACTTCTAGTATGCAATCTATAATTCATCAAAATATAAATAACGTTAGTATCATTGGATTTACTTTAATATCTATCCGCTTTCTGCAAGGGTATCAAAAGAAGCTGTATTATTTTTGGGGGTCATTTTGCACACACACATTTTGTTTGTGTCTGTGGCAAGTTCTGCAGTTAACTTTGTACTCGCGGCTCATTGTCTTGGCTCTCATGTGTGTGTGTTGTTTGACAAACGAGTGTCATTTATCAAAATGTGACACTATTTGCGCCAAGTCATGTGTTAACTGCACTTTATTTTATTGTTATATGTTGCCCGTGCCCAAAGGAATATCACGCCGCCACACAAAGCCATCCAAACTGCTGAAGCTAAAGCTGCTCCTTCAGCTTGCCTTCTCAACTCAACTCAAATGAACTGAACTGAACTGAATTGAACGGAGCTGTCTGCCATTGGTTTTTAAAGTGCTCTCATAAAATATATATCATAATTGAGGGTTATGTTCTTTGTTTTTATTTTCTTGGCCCAAAACTTTTTCAACGCAAAACTTTAGCCAAGCAATTGACCCAGACACACAGAGCATGGCTCATGCCTCAAGATTGAGATATGGTTAGTGTGTGCCCCAGACTTGCTCTTTTTTTTAGCAGATTGCCCTTTGGGCACTCTTGAAGGATTGCTTGTTATTAATATGTGAATATATTTAGGGTTTATTTTATGGCCAGATATTTGAATGAAACTAAATGCATACATATCGGATGAAGAATTGGACTGCTAATCAGTTCAGTTTCGACAACTTGTGGCGGTTTGAAGTCTTCTAGGGAAACTGTTAGAATATGTAACTTGAAATTTGATAGAAAAGTCAAAAAATCTAGAGAAAAAACAAAAACCAAAAAAGAAAAGTTTAAGTTTACATGTAGAAATTTGTGTCATAAGGCTTGGGAAAAATCAGAAAAAATTAGTTTTTTGTAATATTAAACCAAAATGGAAAATTGGTTGTGTTTTGAAACAGTTTTGGGAGCTGGGCATTGAGTAACTCTCTAGACTTGCCAATAACTTTCATACAAAAAACTGCTTTTCAGATTTTGGTTTTGTGTTGTTTTCCTTCGTTTTTGTTTTGGGGCGGCAACTGCATTTAGTGCCAATAATATAAATATAATGATTATGCGTCCCAAACATGGGCTACAGTTATATATTTTGCGCGTTCCGATGGCAGACTAAATGTTTGTGTGTGTGTGTTGTTTTTGTTCAATGGTTACCAAAGCGCCGAAACTTGAATACCGAAAAGTAATTGCTGCACGACATTAATTTCTTTTAAATTACGCATAATTGAAGTACGGGCCACTCGAACTTGATCGATGATCGAGTCGAGAGTCGGAGTCGGCCCGCTCTGGACACTTTGATCGAAACGTGTTTCGCTTGAGAGAGTGCCGGGTGAAATTACTATATAAAAATCTGGAAAAATAAAACAAAAACAAAAAATTGCTGCTGCTGCCATAATTATTTAATTTCTTGAGTCTGGCGTTGGTGTTGATGTTGATGTTGTTGTTGGCAGTGATTTGATGGCTTCTCCATATGCGGCCAAGTTCTGGCTGCTCTTTGGCCAGCGGCATTGACATTCGAATTAGACACCTGACAATAGCCAAATGACACGTAACTGTCATTTGATTTCTTTAGGTGTACCCTGCCTGCTGCCCCTTTTAGCTTTACTCTCTTGCTCATACTTCGTCGCATGGAAGCCTTGAGTTTGATATTATTTTGGTTGCATTATTTGAAATTTGATTTCGGTTTTGATTTTCAACGTTCGTGGGCATTTTAAGCTGAGCGCAAACTCTTTTTATACACATGCGGAGGGTATTTTAGTTTTGTATGGCAAATGTTACATATTTATAACTTTTCGAGATTTTTCTAAATTTTTCAATCATTATTCTAATAATTTTTAAAAAATATTTTGATTTATTAAAATTGCATTATTATTTTTGATTTATGAGTGTTTATAAGATTACCTTATTTTAAAGTTATTATTAAACTAATTAACAGATCAAATGATTAAAAACATCTGCTAGGGTATTCAGTCTTCGGCAGCCCAAAGAAAATATTTGTTCCTGATTTTTTTCTTTTCATTTTGCGGGCGTTTGTAATTGTATATCATAGTTGTTGTTGTTTGGGTATTTAGTTTTATTTTCGGTGCTGCTTTTGTTAGCGCGCTAAGCGGATTTTTTCTTACATCAGTTTAGTGTCACATTAGCGCTGTTGTGAAGTGCGACTGGGCACTTAACCAGACCAAATACCATTCAGCTGTCTCTGTTTACGGGGGCGAGAGATCAAACCAAATCAAATCAGTTCAAATCAGTTCAGTTTCGATCCGATCAGATCACTCGGTTTGTAGCTGCCACAAATCATGCCACATTTGATTACGCATCGCATATTGTAAAGACAACAAAACAGTTAACAAGTTTATATACATGCTTATAAAATATATACATATATGTATATAACTTCATCTGTGATCGGGTTGTGATCAGCATTCGGGCTGCCTGCAGCGTTAAAAGCACGTCCGCATCCCCATAAAATGTTTCAGCAGAAACGAAGTTATGAATTTCTTGATTTTTAACTTCTTCTTTTCAATCGCACAAGCTTCTTTTTTTATGGCACTGCGATGCTATCTGTATTTGTTCGTTCTGTATTTCTCTTCTGACAAGTTTTGCTCGTTTCATTGCATGAATCATAAAGTCATAAAGGTATTCACGAAGGCAGATCTCTTTTTTTCGTGTATATATATATATATATATATTTTGATGTGCATCGAATCGAATTGTAAAGGCTTCTGCCTGTCTTGCAAACAATCAGAAATGTGTCAAAAAGCAGCTAATTTAAATGTGTCTGGGCTTATATGGTTAATAATAAAAGCGTTCACTGCAATAACTCATTTGCAGTCTGTAAGGCTTAAGGCCAGTATTCAAAATGGCGTTAAACTCATTTATTCAAGAAGCATATTTTTGCTCTCATAGTTACATTGACAGACTAATGTCAGACTAATGGGTGTTTGATTGTCGATTATCGATTATCGATCACCTTCGAATGGTCGAATCATAATATGTACGTGCTTCAGGGCATGACTGTAAATGCAACCCGTATCCTCCAACGTATTCGAATTTTCGATGGTACAATGGAAATTAGGGTCGTTGAGGTTGCTTAGCGATAGAAAGCAAATGTTAAGTGTTATCGATAACAATTAATAGCAGATTTCAATCGTTTTACCCGTCAGCACAGCTCCAAAACCAGCAAGTGCTCTTCAGATCCTTGGCACACTTATATCCGCCTTTCTTGGAGTCCCAAGTGCTAAATATCTTACCCACATGACCGCTCATCGAATTTCCAGCATTTTCGCTGTACTTGCCAATCGATTCTAGCTTATAATGCTCATCATCATCTGGCAATTACGAAATAATCATATCGACATGCTTGAAATAGGCCTCGTATTTCTGATCTGCTGTCATCCGATACAACTTCTCCAATCCGATCAATAATTCGCCTTGAACATCGCCATAACCCTTTTTATATGCCTTCTAATCTATAAGCGCCACTTAGTTGCTCCATGCCACCCTCGAAGACATTTTGACGTTGTCTACTTATTTTAGAATGCTTATGCCTATGTCCTAATTCTGCAAATTTTGCCAAAAAGTTGCATATTTTCAAGCATTTGGTGCACGATATAAAGTATATTGGGAATATAAACCGATGCACTGAAACAGCCACTCAGAACTGATCATGTTATGCTACTCAATATATTATATTCGGATTTAGCAGCACTAATTCTAGCAATCATAATGCTGCTATTACATCGGACTATATTGCAAATGGAACTAATGAAAAACTAATGGAACTAATTGAAAGTAACGAAGGTGTACACATTATTTTATTTAAATAGCAAAGCTAGACCTATAAGACATATGAATTCCAATCAATGCTGAAGACTGTAATTATTATTGCATATTGTAGGGACGAATCATCATCTGCACAAATTTAAGGAGTCGCTTCGACCATGCCAAGGGGCCCAATAAATGCATCCAGTTGTCTCCAACTCATTTGAGTTTTTCACTTTGCAATCGAATCGTTTGCCATTTGGATTGCTAAGGAATTAATTCATTACATTGTTGGACACTACCAAATTGATTGATTGACTTACCAATGAGCGCAAAACGAATACCACCAAGCACCAAAAAGATATGTGGCACAGTTGCCATAATCGAGCGGATTGTTGTCCCTATCCCGGGTGGACCATTCATATCCCACATGGAGGGTCATCGCATCGCCAGCCTTTCCGCTATAGGAGCCAACTGAAATTAACTTGTAATTCTCATCTTCACTGCCAACTACGAAATCATCATATCTGGCGTCTCGAGTTTCCTTTTTGCGATCAACTACTTTAAAGTACAGTTCGTATCTTTGATCATTTGTCATTCGATGCAACCGCTCCAGGCCAATCCAATATTCGCCATCAGCGTTGCCAAAACCATTCTTATACGCATCCCAGTCCCTATAGAAGTCCACTTTCCCGTCGATGCGTCGCTGTATTATGGTCCACCCTGATCCGGCCGTCTCCGAATCGCATGTGACATCAAATGGACTCAATCCTTCAATTTCTAATGTGTGAACTCCCTCGGGTTTATCGAGGTCATGACAATACTTTGTGGATTCTGGGGAAACGTGTTCCTCGAGTCTTTCCTCAAGTTCAGCTATCAGAGCGTCTCTATCAGCTATTTCACTTTCCAGAATGTCAATTTGCTCCGATAATTCAGCTATCCTCTCATCATGCTGTTTAAGTTCCTTGTCTTTTTTAGCCAATTCCTGATGATGTTTTTTAATTTCCTTGTCTTTTTTAGCCAACTTCTGTTGCAGGATCTTAATTTCCTTGTCTTTTTCAGCCAACTGCTTAAGATGTTTCATGATTTCATCATCTTTATCATTCAACTGTTGTTGTAAATTTTCAATTTCCTTCTCTTTGTCGGCCAGCGACGCTTCGCACTCGGAACAATCATTCTCCCTTGATGTTTCCTCGTTCTCATTTGACAGTTTTTTAGGAAATGTTGGTGGATTATCGCAATTTTCCTCAAGATGAACCAATTTATATAAGCAAGCCAGATACTTATCTGCTAGAGTTTTCGCAGATCGGTCGTCTGCATTTCTTATTATCAAACTTTCTTCAACTTTGTTTTGAATCTGACGACTATTCCTTTGTGTCGATTTGCTCTTTTCAAACGATTTTACCAATATATTATAGCTATAGGTGCCGCACGTTTTGTCCATCTCAGCCTTATGAAAATACGAACATATTTATTAAGTTCTCCACCTTTAGTGTTAGGGTACTCACCTCATTGCCAGCTACATTCAAAAATGTACATAATATTATACAGGCTATAAAATAAATTAACATTTTCGCAAGACCTCAACTGATCTTCTGCAGATGTGAAACAGAACTGAATCTGTTATTCGCCCCGTTAAATAGGCGTCTACATCAATTTTACAAGGGTTCTGTGGAACTGATAGCTGATTTTTATACCCTGAACCCATTAAAAATGGGTAAAAAGGGTATTATGGTTTTGTGCAAAAGTATGTAACAGGCATAAGGAAGCATCTCCGCCCATATAGTTCTCGTAATCCCGGGACAGATCAAGTTTATTTTCTTTTACCGATAACTCGTCCCGTTTAAATGTTATCGATCAATTTCGATTTCAGACTAGCGTTTTTGGGCCTTATCTTAAGAGTGCTCTAGTCGGGAGTACCCGACTAGGAGATACCCTGAACCCAGTCCTTACATCCTATTCATACATGCACATCCATACGAGCACACACATATTGTAAGCAGTGCAAGCAGTTTAAGCAGGCTACTTCTCAAGGCACCACACTATGGAAAGGTAAATCTTAAATAACTTCTGTGTTTAGTGCCCGATCTTTGTGCTCAAACATAACATTGGCAATAAAATGGGTCATCAAAAGAAATTGCCATGTATAGCTTGAAAAATGAGTGTTTTCGCTTTTGGGGAAATTGGGGTACGGTATCCAAAAAGTGAAATATTTTTTACATGTATTTGCTATTCGAGACTATACTTAAGAAATTTGGCGCTTTTAACACTTATAACATTCAAGTTATGACCAAATAACACTGGTCTGAAATCTAAATTTATCGATAACTATTGAACGGTAAGAGTTATCGAAAAAAATTAAACAAACTTGTACTGTCCCGGGACTACGAGAAGTTGTATTCTAAATATGAAGTCTCTGGCTCTTATAGTCTCTGATATCTGCGTGTTTATACAGATAGACAGACGTACAGACGGACATGGTTAGATCGCCTCGGATGTTGATGCTGATCAAGAATATATGTACTTTATATGGTCGGAGATGCTTCCTTATGCCCGTTACATACTTTTGTACAAATCCATTGTACCATTTTTAATGGCTTCAGGGTATAAAAATCTTTAGTTGATATATAATCGCATTTTCCTATTTATTATTATTTATTATTATGTTTGTTAATTATTAAATACGAAATCATTTAGCCATCAGATGACTCTTTCAGTCTAGCCTTTTCAGCATTTCATCATTTCATTTTACTATCATAGATCGACCTATAAACCATATAATTCTTATTTCTTACTGTACGGACGAATCATCATCTGTACAAATTTAATGGATTGGCTGCGACCATGCCAAATGTTCCAATATATGCATCCAGTTGTCTCCAATTTATTTGAGTTTTTCACGTTGCAATCGAATCGTTTGCCATTTGGATTGCTAGGGAATAAATTCGTTTTATTGACCGGAGTTAACAAATTAATCTCATGACTTACCAATGACCGCAAAACGAATACCACCAGCCACCTATAAGATATTCGGCACAGTTGCCATAATCGAGCGGATTGTTGTCCCTATCGCGGGTGGACCATTCATATCCCACATGGTGTTTCATCTCATCGCCAGCATTTCCGGTATAGGAACCAACTGAGATTAAGTTGTAGTTCTCAGCTTCACTGCCAACTACAAAATTATCATATCTGGCGTTTCGAGTTTCCTTCTTGTGATCAACTAGCTTGAAGTACAGTTCGTATCTTTCCTTGTTCGTCATTCGATGCAACCGCTCCAGACCAATCCAATATTCGCCATCAGCGTTGCCAAAACCATTCTTATACGCATCCCAGTCCCTATAGAAGTCCACTTTGCCGTCGATGCGTCGCTGTATTATGGTCCACCCTGATCCAGCTGTCTCCGAATCGCATGTGACATCGAATGGACTCAAGCCTTCAATTCGTATATTGTGAACTCCCTTTGGGTTTTGCAGCTCATGACAATACTTGGAGGGTGGTCGGTTTGCTTCAAGTTCAGCTATCTGCGCGTCTTTTTCAGCTATTTCATTTTCCAGGTTCTTAATTTGTTCTGATTGCTCAGCTATCTTCTGATCATGCTGTTTAAGTTCCTTGTCTTTTTTAGCCAACTTCTGTTGCAGGTTCTTAATTTCCTTGTCTTTTTCAGCCAACTGCTTATGATGTTTTTTGATCTCCGCATCTTTAACATCCAACTGTTGTTGTAGATGTTCAATTTCGTTCTCTTTGTCGGCAAGTGACGCTTCGCACTCGGAACAATCATTCTCAGTTGATGGTTTCTCGATCTCATTTGACGGTTTCTCAGGTAATATTGGTGGATTATTGCAACTTTCCTCAACTTGAACCAATTTATATAAGCAAGCCAGGTACTTCTCTGCTAGATTAATCGCAGTTCGGACGTCTGCATTTCTTATAATCAATCTTTTTTCAACTTTTCTTACAATATGATGACTATTCCTTTGTGCTCTTTTCAAACGATTTTACCAATATATTATAGTTATAGGTGCCGCACGTTTTGTCCATCCCAGCCTTATGAAAATACGATCATATTTATTAAGTTCTCCATCTTTTAATTTAGGTACTCACCTCATTGCCAGTTACATTCAAAAATGTACATAATATTATACAGGCTATAAAATAAAGTAGCATTTTCGCAAGACATCAACTGATCTTCTGCAGATGTGAAACATAACTGAATCTGTTATTCGCCCCGTTAAATAGTCGTCTATATCAATTTTACAAGGGTTCTGTGGAACTAATATCTGATTTCTTTTATTATAAACATTACTTTTCATTACGTTTTTATACTCTGATACCGAAGGTACTCATAGTATATTGGTTTTGTCGAATGTCCGTCAGGCCGTCCGTCTGTCCGTCTGTCCGTCTGTCTGTCTGGATGAACGCGCGTATATCCGAAACGATATTAGATAGACTCTTGAAATCTTTTGCGTTATGATTATAGCTATCTGCTTCAGATCAAGTTTATTCCAAATTTATGCCACGCCCACTGGGAGGCTGGCAAATCGATAACATGTCGATACACCTCAAATCACAAATCGATTAAACGTGAATAACTCCCACAATTTTGAAGCTAGAGTAATCAAATTTGGTAGGTATATTGCTGGTGACCTCCCGAAAAAATTGGATCCTAGGTTAATCGGCCACGCCCATTATTACGCCCACCAGCCCCCCCTCCAAAATTAATTTGAAATGCTTATATCTCCCGCAGTTTTAGAGCTAAAGTCACCATATTTGGAATATATATTACTGGTGACGTCCTCTACAGATTACAGAAACAAAATTTCGACCACGCCCACTCCCGCCCCCGTAATCGCGAAAATCGATATACATGAATGCACAATTCGATAACACGTGTATATTTCCCGCAATTTTGAAGCTAGAGTCCCCAAATTTGGAATTTAGACTAGGGCTGACCAGCCCAAAAGATTGCGTCCTGGATTTTCCGGCCACGCCCACTAGAACGCCCCCCAGCCACCCCGCCCCCACGAAACACGGAAGCCTATATCTCGCACAGTTTAAGAGCTAGGGCCACCAAAACTGGAGGATAGACTTATTGTCAGCCCCCCTAAAGATCGGCAAAAAATTTTGGGGCCACGCCCCCTCCCGCCCCCAAAAATCGCGAAAACTTATATCTTCCACAGTTTTAGAGCTAGAGTCACCAAAATTGGAGGATAGACTTATTGTCAGCCCCCCTAAAGATCGGCAAAAAATTTTGGGGCCCCGCCCCCTCCCGCCCCCAAAAATCGCGAGAAAATTTATATCTTCCACAGTTTCAGAGCTAGAGTCATTAAACTTGGAAGATAGAATTCTGGTCAGCCCCTCTAAATATCGGTAAAAAAAAATATGGGGCCACGCCCCCTCCCGCCCCCAAAAATCGCGAAAATGTATATCTTCCACAGTTTTAGAGCTAGAGTCAAGAAATTTGTAAAATAGACTTCTTATCACTCCCTCTAAAGATCGGCCAAATTTTTTGGGGCCACGCCCCTTCCCGCCCCCAAAAATCGCGAAAGCTTATATCTTCCACAGTTTTAGAGCTAGAGTCACCAAAATTGGTAGATAGACTTCTGGTCACCCCCTCTTAAGATCGACCATGCCCCTCCCGTTCCCAAAAACTTGGAATGCCGATTTCGGGTCACCCAAACACCAGCAAAAATTTTCTGTTCACTTGCTTTCAGCTGTTCTTAAAATGGTATCAGAGTATTACGCAGTCGGCTCCGCCCGACTGCAACGTTCTCACTTGTTTGTATTATGATTAGAAGCTGGGTCCGTGGCCTCTTTCACAAATCATTTTTCTCGGATTCTGCTCACCGACACGGACGTACAAAATGTTTAGTTGATATATTCGCTTTTACCACTTATTATTTATATTTGTTAATTTATAAAAAATAAGATTTAGAAATTTAGAACTTACATACGATTTGAGCTTTGAAATCATGAAAGCTTTGACTCTTATAGTCAAGCCTTTTCCTGAAAATGATTCTGTTTATACTCTTTTCGAAGAAAATAGTATATTAAGTTTGTGCTGAAGTTTGTAACGCATAGAAGGATGCGTCGGATACCCCAAAAAGTTACTGCCAGTATGCTTAGAATGACAATACAAATTGATCTAGCCATGTCCGTCTGTCTTTCTGTCTGTCTGTCTGTATGTATGCAAACTAGTCCCTCAGTTTTTGAGCTATCGCGATAAAACTTTGCACAGACAATTATTATTCCAGGGGACAGCACATTGGTCGGAGCCGGCCGGATCGGACCACTATATCTTATAGCTGCTATACAACTGGCAATGAATTAAATATTCTTAGAACAAAAAAATAAAATGTTTCGCGACAAAACGATTTTGTACAGCTTATGAAATTTCAGTGGTGCAGTTGGCAGAGTGAAAATTGCCTATAGGTTCGAAAGGAGTATAAAATCTTCGGCACGCCGAAGATAATCCTTCCCCACTTGTTTATCATAATTTTATTTTGTTCATAGATCATAGACCTATAAGCCATATTCATATTCAATTCTTATTTCATTGTGTACGGTCGAATCATAATCTGCACAAATTTGAGGGAGTTGCTTCGACCATGCCAAGGGGCCCAATAAATGCATCCTTTTGGCACATCATTTGAGTGTTCAATGTTGCAATCGAATCGTTTGCCATTTGGATTGCTAAGTAATAAATTCATTACATTGTTGAACGCTACCAAATTGATTGATTGACTTACCTATGAGCGCAGTGCATATACCACCAACCACCAATAAGTCTTTTGGCACAATTGCCAAGCTTAAACCGATTGTTGTCCCTATCATGGGTGGACCATTCGTATCCCACATGCTGTTTCATCGCATCGCCAGCACTTCCGGTATAGAAACCAACTGAAATTAACTTGTAGTTCTGAGCTTCACTGCCAACTACGAAATTATCATATCTGGCGTTTCGAATAACTATTTTGCGATCAACTAGTTTGAAGTACAGTTCGTATCTTTGATCATTTGTCATTCGATGCAACCGCTCCAGGCCAATCCAATATTCGCCATCCGCGTTGCCAAAACCATTCTTATACGCATCCCAGTCCCTATAGAAGTCCACTTTGCCGTCGATGCGTCGCTGTATTATGGTCCACCCTGATCCAGCCGTCTCCGAATCGCATGTGACATCAAGTGGACTCAATCCTTTAATTTCTAATGTGTGCAGTCCCGTATAGTTACGCAGGTGATGACAATACTTGGAGGATGGTTGATTGTTGTTTGCCTCAAGTTCAGCTATCAGAGCGTCTTTTCCCGCTAATTCATTTTGTAGATTCTTTATTTGATCCGATTGCTCAGCTATCTTCTGATCATGCTGTTTAAGTTCCTTGTCTATTTTAGCCAATTCATGATGATGTTTTTTAATTTCTTTGTCTTTTTGAGCCAACTTCTGTTGCAGGTTTTTAATTTCCTTGTCTTTTTGAGCCAACTGCTTATGATGTTTCTTGATTTCATCATCTTTATCATCCAACTGTTGCTGTATATGTTCAATTTCCTTCTTTTTGTCGGCAAGCGACGCATTGCATTCAGAACAATCATTCTCAGTTGACGGTTTTGAAGTATTTGGTGGATTATTGCAATTTTCCTCAATATGAATCAATTTATATAAGCAAGCAAGATACTTATCTGCTAGAGTTTTCGCAGATCGGCCGTCTGCATTTCTTATTATCAAACTTTTTTCAACTTTGTTTTGAATCTGACGACTATTCCTTTGTGTCGATTTGCTCTTATCAAACGATTTTACCAATATATTATAGCTATAGGTGCCGCACGTTTTGTCCAGCTTAGCCTTATGAAAATACGATCATATTTATTAAGTTCTACATCTTTAGTGTTAGGGTACTCACCTCATTGGCAGTTACATTCAAAAATGTACATAATATTATACAGGCTATAAAATAGATTAACATTTTCGCAAGACATCAACTGATCCTCTGCAGATGTGAAACAGAACTGAATCTGTTATTCGCCCCGTTAAATAGGCGTCTACATCAATTTTACAAGGGTTCTGTGGAACTAATTTGAGCGCAACTGGTGAAGGGGAAAATTGAAAATAAAAACTTGAGTGCAGTTTGTAAAAGTAAGACTATCCAATCCGATTTGATCTCAGCAAATAATTAGGCGACGCCTTGCAAAAGCAGACGGAAGTATTTTTCACCGTTATTTCTTTTTGCTCGACTTTGTTGCTCGAGCAACAACAACTGTGCATTGCAAATACAATATCGAATAGAATTGTCTTTGCATATTGCAATTTGTCTTTGCAATTATACAAAGTTCGACGTATTTTCGAGCAACGAAGCCGACCAAACAAAATAACGGTTAAAAATTCTTTCCGTCTCTTTGCCTCGCACTCTGATGCGAATGCTTTTGTAAGGCGTTGCCTAATTATTTGCTGCGATCAAAATGGTTTGTTGGTTTGAATGCTAGGTAGAGATGAAATTATTTATATAATTGCCAGAATAGGCATGTCCGTTATGCTTATGATTATCCAAACTGTTGACATTCGTGTTTTGGTTTTGTTCTTTTATAATACCTATTCATATTAATTGATTAATCTACTAAAATTTATTTATATTTTTTTGGAGTTTTTTCAACTGTTTTCTTTTAAGTATTTTTATTATTATTTTTTGTTATTTTCGTTATTTATAAGCAAAAAAAAAACAATTTTTGTTAATAAATTATTTGGTTTAAATGCTGTTGGATCATTTAGCGATGCATGTTTATATACTATATGTATTTGTAAAATACTCTTTGCTGCCAGAACACACAAACAGCAAAAGCTTTGATAAGTTAAGGTTTGTTAGCTGTGGATGTGGCTACAAAGGCAAAGTATGCCACAAGCAGCAGAAGCAGCAACAAAAACAAAAACAAAAATGATTTATCATAATGGTTGTCGGCGTCCCGGGGCTCCCAGCGGCGTTGCCTTAAACGGCCGATAACAGCAACAACAACAACAAGAACAACAACAACAGCAACAACAATGATGCGACGACGACGCGACTGGACCGAAATGTCAACTCTTCATATAAAAATTAACAAAATATAAATTAAAAAAATAAGACGAGAATGAAAAAATAAGCGAAAGAACCAGAAAAAATGCGTTTTCGGGATACGTTTCTGTTTCGGGTTTATTTTCTTTCTTTCGTTGGTTTTTTTTTTAGTGCCTTGGCAATTTATGTGGCGAGCGTCCCTTTTTCGTATCGAGTTACGCCTGCGCGACATTGTTGAGTTTTCTGGACCCGGGCACAAATTATGAATTGCCCGGGCCCGTTTCCAAAGCTTATCAAGCGGATGCATCGCTGCGTTTACGTATTCTCTGCTGCCTCTCTCATTTTTTGGTTGGTATATATATTTTTTATCTATGGGCCGTGCATTTTTATCTAATGGCTGCAGCTTCTTCCCATTGATTACACACAGCGTGCATTTCAAATTCTTGTATCTGTGGCTCCGATTTCAATGCTGACTTATGACATGCTCGTATCAGTTGAGCGCTGCTCTGATAGCTTCATAAGCCGCGATAAGGCTAAATTCAAGCGCTAATTGCCAGCAACAGCAGCAGCAACAACAATCTTATGAGGCGCCGGGTCTCGTCGGGCAGTGGGAAAGGGGGCAGGGTGGCAGGCGGGGGCTCTTCGACAGTTTTCCAGGTGGCGGCCACTGCGCTATCAGCTGCTTGTTATCGCCAGACAAATGCATTTTGCAAATTATTAACATACTCTCGTCTATATATATATATATATATATATATATATGTATACACCACAGCCACAAGCCAGCGCGAACGGCTGCAGATACATTTGTATCTGACGCCAGTGGGTTGTTTTTGGCTGCTGCTGTTGCTGGTCTCGGCTTTAACTGTGTGGCTGTGTTTGTGGCAACGGCAGCAGCTAATTGATGTCAGTGCACAAAACTTGATTTATTTCTATTAATAAAAGCCCCAAATGCAATCATTTTGCATTGCCCACATACACACACACACAACACACAAATCTATATACACATGAATTCGATTGAGGCCAGTGAGAAATGTGCAACATTTGAATATATATTAATATAAATATTTATAATATTTAAAAAAATACTTTAAACAGTAATTAGCAAATATTTAATTTATTTGTGCAGAGGCGGAAAAACTTATCAAGTTAATTTCTTAATACAAATAAATATATTTTTAATCAACGACTTATTTGACTTTCATTATTTAGGTCATATATATTATTAATTTGATAGTTTGACTCATTATATTTATAATAAATTCTGAAAAATATATTTCCCAATCGCAACTATATAAATTATGGCCAATAAACATATGAATTAATCTCACACGTTTTGCAATTTGTAAGTTCAGTAATCGTCTGACCTGCAGATAAGTTTATTCTGAATTTTTTATAAGCAGAAGACTACAGTGTCTGGGATTCCACCGAAATCCAGCTGGCTTATTGCTCTATAAAGCTTATATATATATTATACACACAATCTTGTTAAAATTTGAAAGTTCATAAGGTCTATGAATAATTGTTAAAGCTGAAGTGTGACTACAGAGATTTTGGGATTCCACCGAAATCCAGCTGCCTTATCGCAATATAAAGCTTACTTAATATATTATAGACACAATCTTGTGAAAATTGGAAAGTTCATAGGGTCTATAAAGATGAAGTGTGACTCATTTAAATGATAAGTCACGAAATTGATAGGAAATGGTTATAGGACAACAAATTGAAAGCGGAGCAGCAGTAAATGATATCAGCAGTTCATATGTTTATTTATTTATGGGGCCTCACATTTTCTACTGGGTGTACATGAGACTGGTCAATAAATCGCTTGTTTGGCCACAATTACACACACACGAAACGGCAGCCGAAAAATGGCCAAAAATGCAGCAACTGCAATAATGCAGCACAGTTGTTGTTGTTGTTGCTGTTGTTGCGATAAAAATCACGTAAAAATTTAGTTGCATAAATTGTAACACCGATTTTAATCGACGCCATGTCGCTGGCTTAGACAACTCATTGAGCTGCTAAGCTCGGCTCATGTGCCTGTTTTTCCTGTTGTTCATTTTCTCCATCATCGAAAGCGAAATCGACATCGACATCGACATCGACGTCGACATCGACATCGATCGACACTTTACGTTGCAGCATTTTTCGATTGTAATTACAGCCGGCAGCAGTTCCGGTCTCTGTTGTTGTTGTTGTTGTTATTGTTGTTCGCTGCTGCAAAAAGCACTCTATAATTTTGTTACGCTCGTAAATTATTGATATGTCAAATCAAATTCTGGCCATGTTTTTCTGCCCGGCACACCACAAATTTATGGCTTGCAATTTTGTGTGTTGGCTGCAAACGCAGGCATTTGCTTCAAAATAAAATACGAAAATATATATAATATATGTATGCCATTTAAATATATATTTAAACCGATATGTGCATGTGCATTAGATCATACGTTTTTCTTTAGATGCCCACGCATTATTTTGATTATCATAAAGTATGATTAGGATTTAGTTTATGGTGTTTTTATTTAAGGTTATAGTATGTATAAATTTCTAAAATTGTATTTTACTATTAAATATCATATTAAAAGAATTATTTATCTTTATTAAACATTAAATGTACCAAGTTAGATATAATGTTATCCCGATCCATTTTTCAAAGCATGAATAGAATTTATTTTTATTTTTCTAAAATATTATATTATTTTAAAATATTATATTTAAATCAATTTCTGAAATTTACCATACATATACCATATTGTAAGGAAAACATATAGGATACTTTACAAAATTGTATATTCTTTTCAAATACCATAAAAAAGAATTATTTTAGATTTATCATACATATATCAAATGAGACATTTTACCTAACCATTCTTTTTTGTGACTTTTCAAACGCATTTCGTCTGCAGACTATCATATTTGAGGAACAGATATTTTGCATGTACAACACTTTTGCGTACCCCAAACCACTTCGCCCCCTTCTCCACCACAGCAACCACCCTCAACTTTAGTTGCTGTAAGTTTGTGGCTGTCCAGCGAATGCATTTTGGCCAGTTACCTCATGTTTGGGCTCTGGCGCTTTTTATTTTCGCCCAGAGTTTTGACATAACTGGAGCGGTTCGTTAAGGGGCTCATATGTGGCCAAGCGTGGGGGAGGGGATCGGAAGGGGCGACACACAGCAGAGGCAACCTGATTTGGACGGTTGTCTGCGTTGTCTAACAAAATGCTCAAATGCTTGTCTTAGCCATTTGCATTTCGATCTTTTGGTAAATGGCCAACAAGCAGCCGAACTAAAACAACAACTACAACAACAATAAAGAAAACATTGCCCGGTAATAAATGTTTTGTATGGAAAATTACAAGCGCTGAGCGCAAATGTGCTTGGACAGTGCCGGGTTTGGGTTTGTGGCTTGGATCTGGATACGTTGGGTGTTGGGAGTTGGGTTTTTCTGGTGGCCAGTCCATTTATGTTGCACATTTGCGACTTTCACTTTTCTGCCTTCCAAATGGCCATTTGGGCATTTTTCGGTTCCCATTTTGCCTGACTGCGCTTTAAATTTATGTTGATTGCTCGAGTTTGTTTTTGGCTAAATGTTGTTAAATTGCTTTCCGCTCAAATGACATGTATTTGACAAATGATTAGGCCTAGTTTTGTGGTCGCAATTGTAACCTCGACCTATTATACAGAAAAGGAAACATTCAATTTCAACATAATGAATGTAAACGTGGATTAATCGTTTAAATGTGAATCATATTCATTCTAAAATATTTTGTTTAGCTTAGGAATAGCTTAGAATTTATTCTTAAATTCAAAATATGCTTTATAAGGCAGCTCGCAGATGGGAAATATAAGATTTTTGAATGAAAAGTAACATAATGTTTTTAGATTTAATTTATTTTTGATTAGGCAACATTTTATATATATATTTTAAAATATTTGTAAAATATGAAGCCGACAATAGTTATTTATTACATTTTTACTATGGGAACTACACAATATATATTTTATGATCATCACAGTTATACAGCTAACTTTTACTTCCATTAAAATATATAAATACTACACCCATATCGTCGCCCAGAAATCTCAGTTTCACTGTTTATTTCTTTTGCCATTTGCCATAAAAGAATGTGCCGTCGTCGCAACATTGTTACACTTTTTCGCTGAACCAATAAAAACACATGAAATACTATAACCCTGCCATGAAATAACGAAATCGCGCACAATGTCAATATACCAAATAAATACTAATAAAGTTCGGGTCAAGAGAGTGCCGCTGCGAGTGGTCCTTTCGTGTACCACATAAATTTCAATATTTATGGCCAACAAGCTGGAAACAAAAAACAAAAACAAAAACAAACTGCAAATGCTACCGAAAGGGCACAGAGAAATCAAAGAGCTACCATCTCTCGTATATACTATATATACTTTTGGGTTTTTTGCTTTCTGTCTGCCTTTCATCTTACTTCTTTTTCGGGTAGGCGTATATGAGAAGCCGAGCCGCTGTGGGCGTAACCCAAATAGAGGCGTGCAGCATGTGGCATGCGCCGTTGACTCTTTGGCGAGTTGGCCCCGCAGAAATACACGAGTCTCATTTCTATGTAACTAACGGCCGTAGAGGGACGACAACTCGCGCCTCCAAATCGCATATGGTATATGGTATATAGCTATGGCAGGGGTAAACTCTACTCTGATCCTGTTTCAGTGCGCATCATAAATCGCAGCGACATAAATTCACTGTAGTTTTGACATTGCTGGTGCTGCTGCTGCTGCTGCTGCTGCCTACCTGGTTGCACCTGACCAAAAACAGTGGAAAAGGAGCAAAGAAAAAATAGTTTTTCGCACGGTAATCTCTGTAAACAAATCACTCGAGTCGGAGGCGGTGGGTGGGCGTGGCCGGGCCGGGCCGGGCCATGTCCTTGGGGACATGTTGCCTTTAATTGCTGCCAGACGTCGCACAATTTATGACCATCAATAAAGTGTCAACTTTTGTTTTGACTGCAGAAATGGAAGCAAATAAAACGCCGCTTCTGGCTGTAAATCATCCGCGTGACTTTCCTGGAAGCTAGTCGGTAACCAAAGCCACTACAGTTAGCACACACATCTAGGGTCTCTCTCTATCTCACTCTCCCCCTATCTCTCTCTCTCTCTCTCGCTGTCCAGCTGTGGTATGAGGTACAAGTACGGGATCAGGCACTGCAGATGCTTAACTTGCTCCAGACATGCAAGCTGCTGTCCAAGCTGTAGGTTTTTGTTTAGTTTGTCTTCTCTTTCTGTTGCTTTTGTTGTTGTTGTTGTTGGCATTTGCATTTCAATTGAAGCAAGTAATTAATGTATCGCATATCTGTAGAATTTTAATTGCCAAGTCAATGCACTCGCCAACTTGCTGATGCATCACTCATTTCAATAGCACTAGACAGCAAAATTGCAAAAGGATTTCCACAGAAAAAAAAGATTTAAAATTTGTAATATACAATTTAGGATTTAAATGATGAAAAGCTCAAACCATGATCGAAACTGTCTAGGGAACGAAAATCGGATCAGTTTTAGCAAAGTTATGGCAGTTTAAAGTTAGGGAAGAGCAATTCTTGGGAATTTGGAAGACATCTCGTGGCTTGTTTTTGATAGAAAATCGAAGAATTCAAAGTGCTTCAGATTTCAATACAGATATAGAGGTCAAAACATGATCAAAACTACCTCGGGATCGAAAATCGGATCAGTTTTGACAAAGTTATGGGAGTTGGAGTTGGAGTATTCAATATTCTGTTCTATATATTTTACTAACTGCTGAAACCTTGATAAAATTAGTTCTTTTAACTAAAAACGACTATATTTTTTAAAATTCTTGTATTATATTAAGTAATTAAGAATAATATATATATATTTTGTAGACTAAGTTACTTACAATCTCTTTCACAAAATTCTATAGCTATTCAACCATCAAGACAAAATGTGTGGAAGAACATATGTTATATAGTTTGATATTTCCTTTCTGATCACCGCATAAGTGCTCATAAATTATGTTTCCTATTTTGACAATTGGCTAGAGTTGAGGGTTACTTCGGGTCAAAACAACTGCTCGAATAATATCTGAACTTGTTTCATTGTGTAATAGTGTAAATAGTAATAGGCGCGCGTGTGGCCTCGTCACGTAGCCTTCTCAAAAGTTAAGCCTCCGAATGGCAGCTGGCTGGCAGCCGACTGAACAACAATTAAAATCTGAAAAGGGTTCTCGCATTTTCAATATAACATTTGGCTGTTGCTGTTGTTGTTGTTGTTGTTTTGCTTTTCGCGGTAATCTAACAAAACCACAGGCAATGACCAAAATCCTCATCATGGATCGCTGCCAACGAGCGTTGCGAATGTCCAATGCTTATTCTATGTCATATTTCTCTTCTCGGGGGAAAGCGAAGCCAAGAGAACACAACAACAGCAACAACTGGCAAATAAAAAACAAATGCTAGAAGAGTGGCTGCTGCTGTTGCTGTTGCTGCACGTGATGATTGCATCATTGTGTCAGCTTAGTACGTGCCCCACAACGCTCTCTTGTCACATAAAACAGAAAAAAAATGACAAAATTCTCGGCATTTGCTGCATTATAAACTTTTGCATGCTGTCGACAGATGTTTGTTTTGGCAAAAGAAAAAAAAACAGAAACAACAGCATACAAAACAGAGTACAGTCAAAGAATCAAATGCTATGCCACAAATTTCAGTTTAGCAAAAAATTGTGGTTAGCTCTCTGAACTGCGCATTTGACACTTGCGTTTGGGGATATGAGACAAGATATGGTCGAAAACCAAAATGCTATATCATTTAAGAGTGCGGTCTCTCAGTGGGAAATGCCTTAGATATCTATGTCTCTTAATATGCCACAGAACACAGAACAAAAGAGACTCACTCAATCTAATGTTTAGATAGAAGGCACACGTGTTGAATACTTTAAAGACAGCTGAAGTAAATAAAGATAAATGCGAGCTGCAAAAAAACTGAATAAAATATATATATAAAATCTATGCAGAATAAAGCACTAAACGGAAATGAAAGCAGTAAATTGACTTTTAATTTATGTTCAATAAAAGATCATTTAAAATATGTAATAATATATTTAAATAATATTTTATTTCACAAAACAAACGCTTCTATCAAAATTCAGTTGAACAATTTTTGATTTTCTTTAAAATAACGAATATATTTAATATAAGTATTATATTAGAAAATATAAAAATAATCTGAATGCAGTTCAAAGCAGCTGTAAACAAATATATCATCTAATATAATATCTTTAATGTAAGAAAAGTGAATATAATATGTATATTTAAAACATTTTAGCTAGCCATAAATTATATAAATTTTCCCCCTTGCATCTTTAGCATATTTCCTATGCTACTTTGTTTCTTTTCATTGAGAGTTTTAAAATTCTGGCGGCACCTTAGTTTTTCCATTCTTCAATGAAGCATCTTGTCGCCCTGCTGTCTAGGCCCTAGGTTTTGGGCATGACTCATATAGAAATATAAGAATCCCGCCACACATATTGCTTCTGAATGCCACAATGGGCCGAGCATCATTTTAAATACAATCAAATGCTGACCGATATCCGCTGTATTGTTATGCAAAATCCGCCATAATTTTGGTATAATAAAAAAAAAAAGTAAGGTAAAGTAATATTAAAAGCGCATATAATAAAAAGAAGCCTCGACCATAAACTGGGCAACTTTCGCTCCGTTGCAATGTTGTTGTGCACAACAAAGGCAAGAAGCAAGAAGCAGCAGCAGCAGCAGAAGAAGAAGAAGCAGTTTAGTTCGGTTTTTTGTTCCTTTCATAATGTATGGCAAATGTGCGCATTAAACTTCATTAGATCGAAATTTAAGGCCAAAGCCTTACGTTGATGCGCCCATTAAAATGGGTACACAAAAGTCAAACGCGGCATCGTTTGGGGGCTGCTCTTCTTATGCCCATTAAATACTGAATGAAATGGGTATGATACAGTTGTGGGAGTGTATGCGATAGATTTGGAAATCATATATCTTTTAGAACAGCAATAGAGTATAATTGATATTGGAGACTTTAAAGAACAAGAGATAGCAAATTTGATTTGCAGTTGATCTCTAAACGATAAAAAATTAAAGATTGATAACACTTTCATTCTACTTTTCTTGTTTAGTTTTTTTGTAAGCTTCTTTTTTTTACCAGACAAATTTTATAAATATTATTATTGTATATTTTAATGCAGTTCCCTGAGTTTTAGTGTTTAGAAATTTTGTAATTCCGTTTGTAACATCAAAAGCCTAATATATTTAATTATATTCTTGAACAACATCAATAGACGAGCTGACGTCAGAGATCTTAGCTCTTAAAGCTATTCACCTTGGTATATACTTTCTTAGACACCTTATGAAGATGATATTTATTTTGAAAATATTTGCTAGAATTTGTATTATTTTGAATTTAGTTCATTTGAGACTTTAAAATATGCTGAGCTTAAGATCTTAATGTTTTTAATGCCTTCTTAAAATTCCACAAATGAAATACCGCTGCTAGTTAGCTATAGACCCAAGTACAGAGTATCTTCCGAGTCTGCCCGCTCTCCAATCCGATAATGCTTACTTGTTTTTGCTTGCAATTAGTTCGGTAGAAGTTCAACGACAGCAGCAGAGGAAGACGCATAAAAAAAACCCAACTGGAAACTGGACTACAAGTTCATTGAGTATGGAGCTGCTGGGTCTGAGAAGCCAATACGTGGAATTATCACATAAATTTATTTTTAAAGAAATGCCGAAAGAAATGCACCACCAACTGCGTCATTGTTGGCGGTTGCATTTGTCAAGCAGCCAGCGGCAGCCGTCGAGCAACTTGCACACAGCGTGTGTGCCGCTTACCCCCAATGCCCCCCCCCCACTGCCCCTCCACTCTCTATAACATATTTTGGTAGTTTATGGTGCAACACCCACCCAAAGAGAGTCGCTGAGATTTGTGATTTCCCAGCCATGTGTAAACATTTGCCGGCAAAGTCAAAACTAATTTTATAGCTATAGCTGCTGCTGCTGCTGCTGCTGCGTGGGCCTTGAGGCAAGTGTAAACGTGATGATCATCATCTAGTTGATGATTATGATGATGCTGGGGACTTGTGTTGATCGTAGGCGCTCTCTACTTCACACTACTTTGATGAAAGTGTCATAAATTTCAATGCCATATGCAAAGTGCAACTTCAACTTCAACTTCAGCTGACTACAGCTGTACACTGTACAAAATTTGTGTATAGATTATGATTTCTTTTATGACATTTTTGTGCTTAGATTTCATTTAAATCCAATATTTTTTGCAGAGAATACTAGATGCATTTTATTTATTTGTATGCTGGAATTCATTTGACACAACATTTAACGAAATTTAAATTTCGCTTAACAATTTAAGTAAATTTTATTATTATCCCGAGTGTTATATTTATTGTTCCTTATTAACAATTTGAATTAATTGTGTATTCGGAATCAAACCTAAATTTGGAAACAAAAAAGTTAAACTACAAATTTTTAAATATTTAAATGTCTTAACTTAAAATAAATCCTAAAAGAAGGCCATCCTCTAATCTCACTATCTCTCTCTCTTTTACTATCTCTCCTACTATCTCTCTTACTATCTCACTCGCTCTCTTTCTGTGTATCTTACCATCTCCCTCTCTCCCACTATCTCTCCCAGTTTCAATTATATAACAATTTTTGTTAATTTTCATAGATAGATAGTTATTTATTTAAAAAGAAAATATTTTTTCTGTGTAGCTCTCGTTTCTCTGCAGGGGGGAGTAAAGTTAGGGCCCACTCAAAAGGTGGCACCACTTTGTTGCCTGCCCTGTTGCAGACACCTTTTCACGCTACCTAAACACGCGCTCAACTCAGTCGACCTTGACAAATGCGTGGCGTGAAGCGCACCATAAAAATCAATTGACAACGAATAATTTTTGTCTCTACATAAATTTGGGAAAGTATTTTCGGGAATTTCGGAACTTATAGAGATAACCTCCTGGGCAGCGTGTGTCGCGACGCGTAAATGAGCTGGGCTGCTGAGGGCTGAGAGAGTACTTCCAGGTAAGACCTTCTCAATGACAATTTGTCATGCTCGTGGCTAGCTGACGTTCTGACTTAGTCGGAACTGCAAAGGCCATTCAATCTGGTCATAAATCTGGCAAATGGCGCGTGCCCTTTTCTAATATCCTTTACCTGTTGCAACATCAGCAGCAGCAGCAGCAGCAAGTGTAACAAGTGTAAAACTAGCAGCCATTTTGCAACAATTTCGCCAGTTTTCTGGCCCATCTGAAAAGAGTCGGCAACAAATCAAGTGTAGCCAACCTTGGAGCTGCTAGGCTTCTTGGGGATAAGAGCCATCGGGTTCAGCGCGTAAATTGTGGCAGACACTTAAGAGCCGAGACAAGATTAAATGTTGAATTACGTTAAGGCCAACGCAGATAAGCCAAGTGCAGCACCAGGAGATGCAACACTAGCCCAGGCAACAGTTCCCTCGTCCACAGTCCACGGTCCACGGTCCTCGGTCCTCGGTATCTCCATTTCCAGACAACGATGCGTCCGCTCCAAGGAGTGGTCGGGTTGTGTCCGTGTTCGGGGCCAAGGTGATAATGATAAGGAAATGAAATCGAGTTAAGTTTCGCGACCAACACAATCTCCAAATGAGAATGCCAATGAGAATGAGAATGCGAATGCGAATGAGAATGAGTGCACTATCTGAGCGCGTATAAAGTATGGTAACTGATGCGTAACATAAATTATCAATGGACAGTGGTGCAAAACCTAAGCACATGCAGTTCAAATATTAATTGAGATAAAGTATTTAAACATAATTGGTTATATGTTGTAACTTTTGTTTAACTTTGTAGTTTTTGAAACTGGTTGAATATTTTGGATACGGACCAGCTACATACATAGATAGTTTATAGTGTATATAATTAATATTATATATTTATCAGTTACACAGTTGTAGTATTCCTGATGAAGGTATAAAGGCCTAAATATCTATTGCAATCTATCTTTTCTCAGAGTCATACCTCCAAGAAATCTGTATGGAAACTCAAGCTATGCCAAGAAGCTTAATCCTAGATACCTTTAGATTTAGCCCTTAAAAATATAATAAAATATACTAAATTATATACTATACTATATGTATATATGTATATATAATATAAATATAAATATATATTATATGGAAGTTGGACTATCTTTATCTTAACTTTTTATCTTATAGCCAAACAAATTTGTTTCGCGGCAAACCACATTAATCAACATTTAAATTATTTTTCTAATATTTAGCGCTAATTATTATTATTTCATATTATCTGACAGTCAATTTCTTTGCATAATTTTAATTATTTTTAAAATATTATTAAAAGTTAGTTATTATTATTTTATATTATGTTGTTCAGCCATATTTGTAACTATAATTTGCCACACTGTCTGTATAGAGATACTTATATATACTTTCTATCCCACGTGTAAAATACTGAAGATATGCTCATTGGCAGGCACTGTGTGTGTGTTTGTGTGTGTGTGTGTGTGTGTGTTGGCCAGGCTTGACCCTAGCAGCCGACTGATAAGCGTAATTGATTTTCGCAATTATTTTTAGCATAGCTCAAAAAATGCTTTGAAAATGTGTCAAATGGCCACGCTGGCAACAACGACCTCATAATTTTTATGATTAGTGGCGAATGCTTGTTAGTGGGCAGCAAACGAGTCATCGGATGTTGTTGTTGCTGTTGATGTTGTTGGCGGCAACATCAGCAGCGGCGCATCAGCAACACGTACGCACACTTCTCACACAAGCCGACGAGATGCGAGATGCGACAGACAGAGAGAATGAAGGAGGAGGATGAGGTGAAGAGCAGCAGTAGATTGAGAAGGCAGCAACTCTGGCAAAAAGGACCGCCGCACCGACGACGTTCCGTGATAAATTGCAATGATAGCAAAAGTACTTGGCTCTCTTGCTGTTGCCGAAACAGAATAAAACGAAACATTTTGGCAGACGTGTCCACCAAGCAGCAGCAGCAGCAGCAGCAGCAGCAGCAGCAGCAGCAGCAAAATTAACCGCCGGCAACACAGCAACTGGATGAGGGGCAAGGAAGGTTTGGGGGCACGGGGCAAAAACGCTTCGTGTTGCATGTAAGCCAGTCAGTCAGAGCCAAAAGATGATATATCCAAAAATTCCATATAATGACTGCCAGGCAACAACAACAACTGTTGCTGTGTTGCTGTTGCTGTTGCTGGTCAGCAGCAATAACGGCAAGTAAGCAACGCGCATTAGAAGCTGCAACGAGCCACAAAAAAACTAAGGAAAATACCCAACTAGCCCAGACATGGGAACTATTTTCACGCTCAGTTGCAATCTGTCAATGCCGTTCGCCACACCGCGGCAACATCCTCAACAACAACAACAACAACAACAACAGCAACGCGCACGACACCTTTTTGTGGCTGGAAGTTTGAAGTTGCTGCAACGCCCCGGCACGCTGGCCAGACTCCGACTCCGACTCCGACTGAGACTGAGACGCGATGCGCTGATATATCAAAGCCGAACCATCATCATCTTATTAAAGAGTGCCAACTTAATTTGCTTGGCCATGTTGCTAGACAAGTTGTTGCCGGGGTGTTGCTGATGCTGTTGCTGTTGCTGCTGCTGATGTTGATGTTGCTGTTGTGCTGGTCTAGGTGTTGCTGTGGGGCGTAACGCTTAACAGTTAGAAACGAGAAAAACAGGCCAGCTTCTTGGCACCGACGATTTTATATGCTTTTGCACAGAAACAAAGAATTTAACAATATTTCAAAAGAGGGATAGTACAAAAAATGTTGATTACACAAATATTCAGATTAGTTGCAAAAAAATTTAAATCATAATCACATTTTATAAATTGTGTAAAACTAAATGTTAATCGAAATTCACTAACAATATATTAGATTTGATCAAAATATGCATAAATTAATATACATATATTTTGAAAATGCTTAAAATTGATGTATATCAATTTAGTTAGACTTAAAAATAATATATTTTATAAAAACTTTATTATGTAGCACCGAAAACATAATGTTCAGAATTTTATAAAATATGAATATCTGAAATATAGTTTTAAAAATATAATAATAAGTAAATATATATTTTTTAAGAATAGAAAATGCATATAAAAGGTTTGCTAACTATTTAAAAATATTAAATAAAATCCGAAATGAAACTATCTGTGATATTACAAATTATATCAAGCCATAAACACATTGTTCCGAAACTTTTGGCAATTTTAGCTAGTTAATTTAAGCAATTTATTCAAGTTAATATGCTCTCAGGTGAGATACTTCTAAAGCCTTCAAAAAATTTCATAGTTTGCTGTCAGTTTTGTGCGTGTGCCAAACTCTGGCCAAAAGAACGAAAATGTGGCCAAAACTCAAAGCAGCTTATGCAACAAGCTGAATTTGAGCTGCTTGGGGTTTTGGATTTGTTGGTGGTAAATCTGGCGTCTGTTGTACACTCAACACCTTTTGGGCTGCCGTTAGTCTCGAGTCTATAATTAATAGATTATCATCGACAACATTTTAAATTCGCATTAAATGTTGTTGTTCTTTTCTTTTGCCTGCGCGCCAAATTGCAATGGCAAAGTGGAAAATGGCAAAAGCTACAACCGTTTTTTTTTCGACAGATTTTTCTATTTTCCTAGCGCTCAGTGAAAAATCTATTCTTTTGACTGCTGTTCGCTTTGGTCACATACGCGGAAGTGATTTTTCCACTTCAATGACGTTGTCTGTTGCTGTTGTTGTTGTTGTTGCTTTTGTTGTTGCTGCAACAAGTTGCAGGTTACGTTTTGGGGGTGTCTGTTTTGCTCGCTCACGTGCTTCAACCGGCCCCACAAACAGAACCGAAATAAAACTTGGTCTTTGCTGTTGTTCTTCTTGTTGCTGTTGCTGATGGACAAGATCAATGTAACAAAGTTGTTGTTGCTTTTGTTGTTGTTGCTGTTGCTGGTTAGTTAGTCAGTGGGCCTTGATTACTAGAAAATGTTTTGTTGCAACGCCCTTGGAACGAATTTTACTTCGTTGTGGCCATTTATGTGTGAAATTTTCGGCCATAATGCAGAAAGGCTGACTTATTGGAGAGGCCAGGCTCTGTGACGACATTGAAATTGCATCTAATCGAAATATTGATGATTTAATATCATTAAATAAATATTAGAATAAATTTGAATATTTAGAAAAATATATAAAACTATATTTTCATGAGTTTTGTGTAGTAAAACGAATATATAATGTATAGCAGCTTTTAGTAGGTGGATTTAAATATGGAAGAAATATTTTTTAAAACTACTATCATATGATATATTGCTTTTTAAACATTCTGCAACATCATATAACATTTTTTTTAATTTTTAAAATACAATAATAAAATAAAATACCATTTTAAAATATGTTTTGTTTTGTCAGTTTTATAAAGAGTCCTGCTCTTCATTTGTTTTTCCCATTTGTACTCGTGATTTTGCCCCGTCACAAACAATTTCCTATATGTATATGATCAGTTCATTATGCCTTTGTGCAGCTCCAAGCACCTGTCAAAAGCCCCCTTTATGCAGCCCCCTCTCCTCTCAGCCAGCTGAAGTTGTCCAGTGACTCTTTACGCACGAGCTGCCCAACTCAATATTGACACAAGAAATTAACGTGATTGGGCTCATTAAGCATACGCTTTATTTACACAAAGCTCATAAAAAGTCTCGGTGTTTAATAAGCAAATATTAACACCTTGCGAAAACGAACAGAACAGAACAGAAAGCAAGAAATTGAGAAGCCGAGATGCGAATACACTTTTGCTTGGCTAACACAAAGCAATCAGCAAAGAAAACAGTGACTGAGGCTCTGATGACGCTGCCTGATGGGTTTGGGTAAATATAATTTTTCAAGATCAATGTTTATTTACAAAGCGTAGGCCAAAAAAGGCATGAGAGAGACAGAGAGAGAGAGAGAGGGAAAGCGAGAGAAAAACAAACAATGCTGCAAGCTTTTGGACACGCAATTGCAATTAATGGGAAGTAACCAAAAATAAGTGGATGCCACACTGACGCACACACACACATGGTCAGTTGCAAGTGGAAGCTGTGGCTGCATCTGTGTGGACGACGTCTATGCCTCAAGATGAAGTTTTTTCTCAAGTGCTTTGACGACTCAGCAGCCAGCCAGCCACAAAATGAAGACGTCAAGCTGACCAAAAAACGAATGAAAAATATAAACAAGCATTGATGATGACTGCGACTTTGACTATGAGCAACGACGACTGTCACGAAACACTCAACGCTCAACGCTCGACACTCTGTGGCAAGTTCAATGGCCAAGGATATGCCACAGACAATAACAATTGCGTGCCACATGCCACATGCAGCAGCAGCAACTACTACTACTATATATGAGATGCCGATTAGGCAGCTGCTGCCTTTTGTATCCCCTCCCCTCCCAGCAAAGCCAAAGCCAAAGCCAAAGCCAAATGTTGAAATCGATGCCTCAACCTCGGCACGCATGTTCATAAAGAAAACGCTAAATGCATATTGGCAAAACGCAAAAATAATGATGACAGTTGGCTAACAGGCAAAACAGAGGCAATGTGGCAACTCAATTTACAATTTACAGCAACTGCAACAACAACAGCAATAACAAGTGCAACAACACTTTCGCAGCAAGACATTTAACAAATTAAGATGCAAACGTAGAGCAGATACGACAAAACACACTCTGACTGTCATGCCAGTGCCTATAATCATGCTCGTAATAACACTGCACAACATGTTTTTGGTTGTATTGAAAATATGCTGACTTCCGGTCAATTAGATTAATCGAAAAAAAGGAAGTGTTCGCTAGCAAATGCAATCTTTATCATAAAGATATACAAAAAAAATATACAATATATTTTAAATATTCGACAATATACCGAAATTTGTAAGAAATGCTTAAAATTAAGAAATAAATATACTAAATTGGCAAAATACATGAAATTTATACACATTATGAATGTTTAATATAACTAAATTGAACTATACATGAGACTAAAAACAAAGATTAGATTGTAGAACAGAAACTGTATTCATAAATATATTTAAATAATATTTGGCATGCACTAATATTTTAAATTCTAAAAACTTCAAGAAACAATATTTCGCCTATTATTAAAATTCCATTAAATAAAAACCATTTATATTTTTACACTTATAGAAAGAAAGCAACTATTTAAAGTAGGCATAAATTGATCTAAAAGCTCTGTAGTTATTTTAATTTAATTTAATTATCAATCTAGTTAAGCTTAAGCTCTTGAGAAGCAAAAAATACGCTGGCCAAACCTATATAATTATTAGAAAATTATTTTAAGCTTATTGATATATGATTTCTCTTGAACTTTTCGTATGCAGCTTTTATGTCAATTAAATACTTGAAGAGAATAAAACTTGCATAGGTTTTAGATTTGTTAAACAGTGTAATTGCGTGCACCTTATGTCACATTACCACAAGCGATGACAATGCTATTGCGCTGAGAATTGGGTCAGTCAGCGCTCACGTCAACATGTTGCAAGTTGTAAGTAGTTGTGCTTGCAATGCCACATGTTGCACGGCGGCAGGAAGTGCAACAGAAAGGGGGTGGTGGGCAAAGGGGGGGGGGGGCTACACTGTGACAACGAGCAACTAAACTAATGACAGCCAAACAAGTTAGTCAGGCACATTTGGAAAGTTTTATGTGTGTGTGTTGTGTGTGTTTGTGTGCAGAGCCAAACAATTGCAATTGTCTCATTAGCGTGACAGAACACAAGATGCCAAATGTGCACCACCCTAGAAAACAACACCCACAAGGCTGGAATCGTGTGTATTGTTTAGTATACATATTGCTGCATTGTTGGTAATTAATTTGCGTCTCGCAATGATTTCTCCACATTGTTTCGCATTTGCATAATTGTTTCACATGGCTCGTTTGGCTGACTGCCTCCAACTCTCTAGCTCTCTCACGTAGGTGTTGAAAACTGTGGCAGTCAGTTCTGCTGCGCTGCTGGCCGACTTTGGTCGGATACCAGTTTTATGCGCTATCTATGGCTAATTTTGCAATTGCCGCTCGTAACTAGCCGCGATTAATCAGTCGGCCAATAACAAGAACTATAACAACAACAGCAGCCATTGGCATAAATGAATTACTCACATGAGCCGCGCCCCACAAAATCGCAATCTAAACAAATGCAACTCGACCCGTGCAAAAAGCCCCCACCAACTTTATTTGTTTAGGCCCGGCAATTTTTCTCGCATTTCGCACTATAATTGATCATGTTTTTGGGGGCATTTTGGTATCTCGCATGCAATTGTGTGTGCTCGTAAATTTGCTGTTTCTGCCCCAGCGCGAAATTATGCCAGGCCAAATGGAGTTTCTGTTTCTGTTGATGTTGTTGTTGTTGTTGTTGTTGTTTTGCATCTGGCCAGATTGCAATTTGGCTATTGCCCAATGCAATGCACAGACTTGCAAATGCATATTAAATGCAGCTCATAATCAAAATTGCCAGCTCAATATCCGAACTGCAGCGAATTTTCCATTGCATATCAAATAACTCAAGAGCTATTTAAACAAAACAAAAATATATATAAATAAATTAAATTACATTCGGCTTTGCAGCAAGTAATCAAAGGCTTTTTTTATATTTACATCCAATTGAATCTAATGAAAATTTTGCGTATCTAATTTAATTGCAATAAACTGTGTAACAAATCACAGGAATTCAATTGCTCAATTACCTTATGCGCCGAAAAAAAAGTAAAGTTACTTTTAATTAACTTTGCCATCTATGCTCCACTTTAACATATTAATAAAACATATCACTTTTTACGCATTTTTATTTAACGTTATGAAATTGCAACGTTAACCAGTTTTTCACTTGGCCAATTGCACCACTGAACCAACCACTTTCCATGCGTGGGTGCAGGGGTAAAAAAGCGGTCTTCAATCTGCATATGGTGCGTGATATATATACACATTATAAATATATTATTTTCCATTAGTTGCTTAAAAAAAAAACCAGTTTAGTTTTTGATTTCACAAATTTTTTATTTCGTTTTTGGTTTCTGCAAGTTTTTTTGCCTGCAATTAATTTTAGCTTAATTTTAATGCTCGTGTTTTTTTTCTCCCATTTTTCGCATAAATGCAGTTTTTATTTTTGTTTGTTATGGAGCGCTCGCAGCTGCATATGAAAATTAATAAATTTTGTTTTTATTGAACGAGTCAGCGCTGAGTTTGCTGCTGATTTATAAACTTTCGTGTGGCAGGCATGACAATAAATTCCATTCAATTCCCATTGAGTGCTAAAAAGTGAATGCAAATTATTTCAGCGCTTTTGACTCATTAACGCAACGGGGAGTATTCATTAACATTAACCAATTTTGCTCTGTGTGTGAATTATGAATAGTTTAATACAGTTCCAGTGCTTTGTTAAATCACATTTGCTTTGCATTATTTGCGCTGTGGCTTTCAGCCATTTACAATTACGTTGAAATGTGCTTTAGGTGTGGTCCAAATCTCTGGCGCTTACCTGACCGCCATAATCATAATAATTTGTTTTTATAATGAAATGTGATGAACGCTGACCCATTTTTGAGTGCGCTACAAATTCATTTCAGTTTTTATACAATTTAACGGTAATTTTATAAAATATAGTGTAAAATGTTTTTTAAAATTGTAGTATATAAATTATGCATAATCTAGTGAATCAGCGCGCATAACTTAAAATATTTAACGTGTATTAAGATATTAAGCAATTCATCTGGAAACAATGTGGATTGTGTTTTTATTTATTTATTTATTGAAACTCAGACGACATAGGAATTTCTGAAAAATTTAATTAATCTGATGGTTTATTTAATTTATAATAATATATAAATTTCAAAATTCTTGCATATTATAAGTATATATGAAACTAAAACTTTAAATTAAGTTATGTTCTAGGGAGTAATAATAAATGAGCATATATGAGCAAATATATAAAATATATATTTAATGTACATATATTCCATTTTCCATTTCATATTTAACATCTTCTACTCAAAATTGAAAATACCATTACCTTTTTTTGGTCGACTTAATCCCATTAGGAAATTTGACAAAGCAATGACAAAAATTGTATAGGAATTTGTATGATTGTTGAGGTTTGTTCTTCTTTAGACACATTTAGCAGATGCGAATGCCGGCACATAAGCAATTTTCACACTTGAAATTTTCCCTGTGTGCGACAGAGTGTGTGTGTGTATGTGTATGTGTGTGTGTGTGCCCCAAAGGATTTTCACGCTCAGCATTTGTCCTGCTGGCATTTCGTTCCAGGCCGAGGGTGACACGCATTTCAAATTGGATTTGGCCAAAACCGAGACGAGGCTTTTCAGTTGTGTTAGATGTTGGTTTGTTAGCTGTTGGCCAACTGGCAGCGAGCATAATTTTTCGCATTGGCAGCTGGCTGCGAGAGCGGCAAAACATTTGGCAAATGCCTCGTTTTGGGCCAGGCCAAATTCGCGTTGCTCGATTCAATTTGTTTAGACCGACAATTTTAGCATCTGCAATGTGCTTGAATAAAACCAAAACTAAACTCAAACTCAAAGTCTAGTTACGAATTAAGCAACACTTTCATGTGTGTTTTTTTATGATTTGTTTTCTTTTTATGCGCAACTAATGAACTTTTATTTGACTACATTGTACAACTTAGATTTACGCGATTTTAATGGCCAGTCACAGTCGAGATTTTGGCCAGGCCCTTTAAAAAATAAAAACTAAACAAACACAAAGCAAACCCATGCTGCGCTTTTGCTCAATACTTAACCTGATTTTACTTTTAATTAAACAACAAATGTCGAACAACAACAACAATAAACGCACAAATCGCGTTTAATTCAAGTCCATAAAAAACAGACACTCGCTGGGGCGTCAAAGGAAAGTGGAGAAAAAAAGTGTTTGTTTTGACCTCCCAGCTGTTGCTCTCTGTCTCTCACTAAACCTTATCAGTGGCTCTCTAGCCGATAATGTTAATGATGGCCTTTAAAATCACTTTTACGCTCTTTCAAATGCCCAAACGAAAAGCAAACAGCTTGGCGGCTGCAATTTTTGTGGCCTCAACGCGTTGCCGGCCATCACATAAAAATCGAATTTGATTTTAATTTTTATTACAAGTTTTACTTTCTTGAATGAATTGCTGGCCGACTCCTCGGCTGTAAAAGAGACCAGCAAAGCCCCATCAAACTACTATCATATGCGATAAGATTGAGCAACAAGCGAAAGCACTTTGACGGGGGAAGCCTTTCGATTTGATATACGATATCGTTTTAAGTAGGGGTAGCCATAAACATGCTCTATTTAAGTGTGAATGGAGCTAACTACAAAGGGTTTAAAAGCAAATGTACACTGGATAATGATTATTATCTTACTAAACTACTTATTTATCATTTTTGTTATTACGAATTTATAATATCAAATATTTTTATTGAATTTACTAAAAATCCAATTTTTTAATGGTATTTGTGCAAATTATTCTGTAAATTGATTTGAGTAAAAATATTGGGAGTATCGTTTCCATAATACATTTTTAAAGTATTTTCTTTTCCATATTTACAACTTATTTATAAGACTGTATTCAAATTATTGTGGTTTTATTGATTAATTTATATAATTCTAATTATTACCTTTTTTTAATCTTTTGTATAAATTAATTTGATAAAAAAAATTTTGAATGAATGTTTTTATAATCGATTTTTGCTATGACTAAATTATATCTTTTTATATAGTAACATTTGTGTTATGTATTTTATTAATATAATTGTGAATTTATTTAAAAATTTCTATTATTATTATTATTATTATTATTTTGTTTGTCTTCCTAACCATTTTTGTATTATTGGAATAGTCACATTAGGCAAGACAAAAGTAGTTAACTTAAATGATAGATTTTTCCTAAATGTTTCTACCTAACTGAAAAGTGGCTGCAACAAAAAGTACTTGAGAGTATCTTAGCCAAGCAATTGTTGGCTGAGACAAGAGTGGAAACCGTCTTGGGGGATTTGAGGCAGCAAGCCAAGCCCCTTGATGTGGCCCAATAGACAGCCCGTTAATGTGTTGTAATCTAAAGCTAAGCGTTTGCCCAAAATCAAAATCAATTTCAACTGTCTGTCATATCGTGCCCAATTGTCAGTGACAGTTTAGCGGACAGAATTGTGTGTTTTGTGCTGTGTTGGCTTGGTAACAAAACGCAAAGATACAGATATAAGATATACATATAGACGGATACAAGAGACGCTGATATGCCCAGACAGTTGACATTTCAGCATTATTAAAGGTGCATACCAAACTGATTGCCTTTGAGGTGTGTATGTGTGTGTACACATTTCTTAATTGACAGCTGCTTTTGGGGGAGTTACTGATAACATTTCTGAACGACCACACAGCTGCTCCACTAGCTGAGCCAAATAGTTGGCCAAAGTTGATCATTTATCAAGCGTTGCAGTCTCAGTCTCAGTCTCAATTCATCAATAATGTGCAAAAATATTTGTATTGCGCCTACGCAGTGCGTGTCGAAGAAAACAGTTCATCAATTAGGCGGCAGCTATGCTGCATACACTGTAAACAATTATGGGTATTTTTGTACATTTTTTGTAGTTTTTCTTATTTGAATATTTTTTTAAAATAATTTTTAGCAAAAGTTATATATTATTTAAATGCGGGAATTTTTGGAAATTTATTTACTTTTATTCGTGTATTATTTTTATTACTGTTTTCCATAGAGGAATAAATGTCTTGCAAATTTGACTCAACAACTTTTGTAATTATTGTTTTTTATTTATAGAAAAGAAAAGTTCTTGGCTTCCATATGATTAACTTAATAACTGTCATTGTTATTAATGAGTTATTAAATTAAAAGTACAATTTCGTGTTAAATAAGTTTACAACTTTTGCAGTTATTGTTTTTTTTTTATAGAAAAGAAAACTTTCTAGGTTCGATTTGCAATTGATTTGATAGTTCTTAAATTCAAAATACCAAATTTTGTAAAGTGTAAAGTACTTGCAACATGTGCGTCTGATGGGGCAACGAAACTGTTGCAAACAGTTGTTGTTGCTGTTGTTGCTGTTGGCGCCGCCATTTGCGGGGGGCAGGGAGTCTCGTTAGTTCTGTCGTTCTGCACTCGCTCATTTTTCATAATTTCCACACTTGGGAAATGCAACGGAAAACCAAATATAACAAAACAGACGACTTCCGCTGGCAATTGATGACCGGGTCCAAGTCCAGTTCCACTTCCATTGCCATTGCCAATGCCAGAAGTCAACTTAATTAATTTTGTGCGCCAGCAGCAAGTTTGCAACTGCGGCAGCAGCAGCAGCAGCAGCAGCAACAGCAGCGACTTTAACTGCAGCATCGATTTTGATTTAAGCCAAGCGGCATGCAAGCCAAGGCCAATAAGCTGCCAATAATAAGTGGCTACCAGGTCGTCGTCGTCTCGGGCCTCCATCTCTAAACAGGAAGTGCCCGACTGCAACGACTGCTTCTTTATCTGTTTATTGCCGCTGCAGGAGCTGTGGCGAGCTGCAAGTTGCAAGTTGCAAGTGGCAAGTTGCAGTCTCCACTGAGTGCGCTGACTGGCGGCAGGTGTTGCTGATATCTCTGATTAAATGGCGTACGCCAAATCATGGCCAAAAGCGTTCATAGACGCACATTAAATTACACTGCGCTGCCAGTCGAGTGGGTGAGGCAGCCCAGGCCAGTACTGAAACTGAAACCCGAGCTCAATGCACTCGGCTGTGATTAACTTGAAGCTCAGCTCGCTCAGCACTGGTGTATCTTTCTGGCCAACTGGCAAACGATGTGCGATTAGTAAACGGCCTTAAATCAAACTCTAATCTGAGGCAGCGCAAAGTGCGCAAACTTGTGGCAAAATACTTTTAGAGCCAACAGTTAGTTGTTCAATTAATCAGATGTACACAAACAGTTGCACAAATCATTCCATTTGAATATCAATTCAGTTTTTATGGGTTTAATGTTAACAATATGAACTAATAAACAATCAAACATGTTCTCAATGTCTTTTATTTTGTTTATTTATTTAAATATTTTTATTTATTTATTAATCGTAGACTAAACACATTCGTTTAAGGAAAATATTTAAAGTTATGAAATACAATAAATATTTAAAAATATATTCTAGGCTAAGACATGAATTTAACAATTTAATTTATGTAAATTGAAAAATTAAAACTTTTTGGTGCTGTTTAAATTGAAAAATTGTTATAGCATTTTTGGCAATATTTATGGAAAGATAATATACATATGGCTTGAAAGATAATAGTTTGAAGAAACAATAATTAAAGCTTAGTCTCGAAATTGTTTTTAAATTTACTTCATAAAACTTTAATTCAATTGTCCAGTACTATCATATTAGCATATTGTTGTCACAAGAATAACTTAAATAATCCATTTTATAGTTTAAATAATTCTAAAAAAAATTGCAAATTACATACATATATAAATAATTTAATAAAAAGTCATAAATAAAATTTAAATTCAAAATTGGTATAAAAACTACTAGTACAAAATTTAATTCAATTCTCGTATGCTAAAATTCTTGTCATAAGAATCACTTAAACAATAGAAAAATATAATAAAATATGATATTTTCAATAACTCTCCAATACTTTAGTATAAATCATTGTATAGTTTTAATAATGCTCCCTTAATCCTACCTCCCACAGTCCTTTCTTTTTGGCATATGATGTTCTGTTCTACGTGCTGAGAGCTTGAGACACGTTTGCCTCTCTCAGCTGGAACTGGGATGCAGGGATTAGTTGGCTGTTTAATATGTGGTCGCTTGGACTGTCGCTGGTTCTTTGGCCCACACAGCTAGACATCTTCAGAGAGAGACACCGACACCGCCAGCAACTGACTAGCTGCTGGGAGTCGGACACATTTTTGTAACGAATCGGCAATTAGTAATGCCAGTCGGCAGTGGCTGATGAATGAGCCCAAGCAAGCACTCGATCGATGATGTCGACCTACCGCAAAAACTCATTGCCAAAAACGGAGGAACAAAAGAGCGTACAGTGAAATGCCGGAAGATGTACGGCACGGCGTGTGAACCGTGTAACAAGTGTAGCAAATGTGAGGAACAAGACAAAACGACAAAAAAAGAAACGACGAACGAACAAAATGTGACACAAATTAGTAACGCCCTGCGAGATGGAAGCGAACCCCCTTAGAGTCCTTAGGGTAGCAGTCTCCCTCAGACATGCCGGCGTCCTGTTGTGTGTGTGTGGGTGTGTGTGTGTGTGTGTGTGTGTGTGTGGGTGTGTGTGTGTGTGTGCATGTGTGTGTGTGTGTTCAACTGCAACTGACTGTCGGTCTATTTTGTGTGATGCTGCCGCCAGCAGTGTGTCTTGCTTGATTGTGAAACACTTTCATCACTTCAGTGTCAGCGTTGAGATTCCCAACAAGCAAAATGCATGTCTGTCGCACTGAAGACCTCAAGACCCGACAAACGGTGGGCGTTTTGTTTTAATCGTCTCGAGCTGGAATCTGGAACTGGAACTGGAACTGGCTTTTGAGCCCACACACACACGACAGCGTTTGAAGTGACAGAGACAGAGAGAGAAAAACTGCTTGTCATATGCTTTGAAGTGTGTGTGTTTTATTTTTGTCCAAGTTGGGGGTACAGCAATGCCTGCCTACACCTAAACACCCAACTGGCAACTGGCGAGCAATGTGTCGCAGTTAATTTGTCTGCTGACCAGAAAGGAAATGCCACAAAAATGTTGACACACTGCTGCAGCAAACTCAAACTCAAACTCAATTTCAGTTCAAGTTCTGTTCGATATGCAAACAATGCACATTGACACACATTTTCATTTTCATTCTCATTTTCATTAGCCGACTGCTGACCAAGTTTCTGCCTTGCATCTGTGCACGGACTGATTAGAAGACCAACAACAGCAAGAGCAACAACTATTGCAATCATAGACTGCCCCTGACGTTGATAAAAGAAAATCAGCTGGCCAAAAACCACAATACTCTGGAACCCAGCTGAATGACAGAATGCTAACGGCCCTGCACCCCTTTACCACTTTTCCAGCCCCCTTTGCACTTGATTAGTAGCAACAACAAAAAGAGCAGCAACAACAATGATTACGACTACAAATGCAACACTGCGTGGGCATCCCAAATCTGGTTACTTCTCTGGCTTCTCTCTGGCCTCGGCCTCGGCCTCTGCCTTTGTCGTTGGGCCAGGGCCTAGTCCTGGTCCTGGGCTTCCACTGCTCCTTGTTTCTGCATGCGTTTCATTATGTCAAACAGTCAATCATGCAAAACAGTTCAGCTACAGCATCTGCAGTGGGCACAAAGTGCGTGAGCAGACCGCACAGTGGTTCAAATTGCATGAGCAAAGTCGTTAAAATATTATGTTGAAGTGTAGTGTAAAGGTAAATTCTACAATTTTGTTAAAACTTAGCTGTATAGTAGAGCAAATTAGCTGGGTTTAGCGTTGAGAAAGTTATAAGAGCTGGAAGTCTTCAAAGGGAATTCCTAGGGGATCCAAAAACTTTTTATAAGCCAATATATTAGTTATTTTTGGCATGATTTTGAAAAGACAAATGAACCAGCTCAGAATTGAGTTTTGTGTTCATTTTTATACCTATTTCGATTATTTAATTGATAAATAAATGTCGTTATTTTCCAAAGTCGATCAAATTTAGCTGTATAATAATATATTATATTTAGAACAGAAACCATAGCAAATTGGAATTGAACTTCAAATTTGGTTCCGTTTGAACAAAGTCGAGAGAGAGTTTAAAGTCTTTAAAGTGCGTTACCAGAATCAAACTTAAGTGTAGAATAAATTAGAAGTAATTTGCCTCGGGCTTCGCAATTGATTCATATCTGTCTAAGAAGTTATATTATAGTTATATTTTATTGTTTGCCCCACTGTGCAGCTGCACAGTCGAGCGTCAGCGGTCGGAAGCTGCTGCTGCTCCTAGTTACACTGCATTTTAAGTGTATGCAAAGTCGATGCCCAAAATGCAATGTTTTCGGTTCCCAGCTTCAGCTCTCTTGTTGCTAGCAAGGACCGCACACAGACTCAATCAGTGCGGCAAGGAGGTCAGCAGGCGATTTGCCTTTAAGCCACGACGGGCGCTTCAAACGCAATTTTGGGCAATTGAGCGCAAACAATTGGCAAAGCAGGCTGAAAGAAGCCGTCGCAGAAGAAGAAGAAGACGACTCCGGCCCACCTGAGCGGCTGCTAAATTGTTGCTGGCAAAACACTTTCGGGATGCGCCAGTGCAGCCAAATGAGTTTCAAATGGAAGCAAATCGAGCGGCAATAACAATTGCCACTGGGATCAGAAGGAGCGGCTCCTTGCAAAAAGGACATGCAGTGAGCAGTAAAGAAAGAAAGAAAGAGCAATGCGCTCAGGTGACAATGAGTAGGAGTTGTGCTGGCAGAATGAGTTTGACAATCTCTGACAATGACAACGTGTGCGACATTTTTCCCAAGATGCCGCTCACCATTGTCCATCCAAACAGTAGTAGAATAGATGAGAGGAGAGTCGAGTCGAGTCGAGGAGCGGGGGGCATGTGAACAATTTTTGTGTGTTTGTGCCACACGCAAAGCCCGCAACGATGACAAGTTTTTTTTTGTTAGAACTTGGAAATCGTATTAAGGTGACATATATGAAAGCCGCCGCCAGGTCTCTTTTCCTCTCTATAGAGAAGCCTTCTCGGTCTGTGTGTGGCTGTCGCTTGTAGCAATTAGAAGACATTAACATTTGGCCACATTGTTCACTTGCCGGTCAACCTTAGCAAATTAGTTAATAAAGGTGGGAAGTTGTGATTGTTATTGTTATGCTTTCGGTATCGGTTTCTGTTTCATCTCTGTCTCATCTCTCTCTTTTTATGATGAGTTTGCGAATATTTGTTGCTACCGTCTACAAGTTACAAGTACGAGCGGTACTTTTCAAATAACATTCTCTTCAGTTTGGGTCTGCTTGCCTTCAATATTTTGACAGCCAGAACAATCGCATCGATATTGCAACGATTGAAGAGTTCTTTAGTTTCCCACGTTTGTAATTGAAGTGGCGGTCAGTAGAAAGTGTTCCTCAGGGCATTTCAGTTGAGCGTGTTGAAGCACTAACGAGTATGCCCAAAAGCATTCCAAATAAAAAGCAACATAGTTGAAAATTGTCTTATAAACAAGTATACAAATATACAAGTTATTTAATGGAAATATTTAATCAATTTATAGGTTTTTTTTGCATTGTTTGTACTTTGGTTTCTTTATCATGTAAGAATTCGCATAAAACTTTTTATACTCTTTTCGAAGAAAATAGTATATTAAGTTTGTCCTGAAGTTTGTAACGCATAGAAGGAAGCGTCTGAGACCCCCAAAAGTTACTGCCAATATGCTTATAAAAACAAAACAAATTGATCTAGCCATGTCCGTCTGTCTGTCTGTCTGTCTGTCTGTCTGTCTGTCTGTCTGTCTGTCTGTCTGTCTGTCTGTCTGTCTGTATGTATGCAAACTAGTCCCTCAGTTTTTGAGCTATCGCGATGCAACTTTGCACAGACACTTATTATTCAAGGGGACAGCACATTGGTCGGAGCCGGCCGGATCGGACCACTATATCTTATAGCTGCCATACACCTCAAAGTCGGTTTTGGCCATAAATCCGATGTTTTCAAAGCAATTGCCTTAAATTTCCTTGTACACTTGAACATCCTTATAACTCATCAATGGGTAAAATCGCAAATCGATTGAGTCATAAACAGCGAAGATATGCGTCATTAAATATTTTGAAAAAACAGGTGCATATGAGCAAACAAAGTCAAGCACAAGAAAGCTTTTGATAGTCTGAGCAAACGAAGTCAAGCGCAAGAAAGCTTTTGATAGTCTGCTCTTCAAGCAATTTTGTCAGCGATCATCAAAACGGCTTGTGGCGTAGTGGGTAAAGTTGCGAACTGGTGAGCGAGAGGTCCCGGGTTCGAAACCAGCGGCGACTGGTCATTTATTTTCATTTTTTCTTATTCTTCTTTTCAAATATATAATAACTGTAATCAAATTCATTTGCTTTCAATGGCTTAGAACAAAAACAATGCCACGCGAAAAAACAAAAGCTCAGTATAAATCGAGTTTGTTAGCGATTCTTAAAACTGCTTGGTGTAAGCAGTACAAAGCAAAACAAGAAAGCTTTTGACAGTCTGCTCTTCAAGGGATTTTGTCAGCGATCATCAAAACGGCTTGTGGCGTAGTGGGTAAAGTTGCGAACTGGTGAGCGAGAGGTCCCGGGTTCGAAACCAGCGGCGACTGGTCATTTATTTTCATTTTTTCTTATTCTTCTTTTCAAATATATAATAGCTGTAGTCAAATTCATTTATTTTCAATTTCCTAAATTGTTTCTAATTTTTTTTTCATACATAAAGTAGCTTTAATAGAATAATTCAAAAGAAAAATTTAAATTCATTGGCAAAACCAATGCCACGCGAAAAAAAATATGGATCTCAAATTCTGAATATAAGCTCTCGTATGTTCAGATTAAGTTTTATGACAATTCAATTTCCGACAGCAGCCTTGAAAGGTATAAGAGCAACAGGCACAAAATTTGGTATGTATATTATGTAATGTAGTTTTCACTTTTTGGAAAAACTGAAACTTGTATATTGTTCAATTCGGTAGCACTTATGAATGCTAAGGGACGCGTCCACGAGCTACGGATAGTGAAACGTCCCTGTTTACATGAATACCTTTATATATTTTATTTTATATGTAGGGGTATATGTATGCGACATTAATATCTGCGAATTAAATAAGCAGTCACGGAAAAATAGTAAAAATTGCTTTAAGGTTCGAAAAGAGTATTTAATCTTCGGCACGCCGAAGATAATCCTTCTCCACTTGTTTTCATAAATGTTTTGCCTTTAATATATTAGTTGCTATTTTTTTATTTCTATATATTTCATATAAAAAGCAAAAGCAAATTTATGATTTCTCTATCCATTTTATAAACTGATAAAATTATTTTGATTTTAATTATTAGTTTGCTCAATATTTTTTTCGGCAAAATATAAGATACAAAAAAATCGACAATTTAAGCTTAAACAGAAAAACTCAGCGCACTTTTTAAGCATGACATATTCTGTTTTAAAGTCAGTAAATTAATAAAATTTCCAATGTATATTTATAACTAAAAATTCATCTTATATTCATTTTGGTATATTCATTATTTTCTTTGGAAAAAAAACTAAAATAAAACTTAACTTAAAAAGCAAAACTCATGTCACTTTTTATTTTTAAATACGTAAAATTTATATAACTTCCAATGCATATTTTAAACTAATAATTCATCTTATTTGTGATTTTTTATATTTACTATTTTGTTTGGCCAAAAAAAGGATACTTTTTTAAATATTTCTATCTGTTTTTGTTGCTTTAAGCTAAAAAAATCTGAAATTAAACTTAAAGCGAAAAACTAAGGTCACTTTTTAGGCATTTGACGGCATTTTTTTGTTAAGCATATCCCAAAGCGTAATTCTTGGAAAATACTTTTGCCCAACGCCGCGTGTACTGTTATCATTTTGGTTTCTGTTTTATTAATTACGAAATGGGCCTAATTGCGCAAAGAAGAAGAAGGAGAAGGAGAAGGAGAAGAAGAGGAAGAAGGAGCGCATGGCATCAGCTGTTGCTTTGAGCCTTCTGGCTTGTGTTCGCTGCCTTCATTGCCACATTGGCACATTGACGCGTTCACACCTTGCCCCAAACGACAAGAGGGTCATAAGGAAAGGGATGCGGAGAGGGGGGAAGGGGTGTGGGGCAGCTAGTCCTTGCCGCCAGAAGCGCGGCACTTACAAACAAGTTCGTTCTTGCTGCACATATATATTTATATATATATAAATATATATATTTTTTAATATAAAAATTGCGGCTATTTAAGCGGTGCACGCCCCAAAAACAAAGCAGAGGAACTGCAACAAACTTGTTGCAGGCAGCTGTAGAGAGGATGAAAGAGATTAAGGGCAAGCGATGAGTCGCTTAAAATGTTGTGTAATTCCACCTGCAAAGTGCGCGAAATGTTATCATTCATAATTTTACACGCTTGTGATTTTATTGCCGTGAAATTGCCAATAATTACGAGCAGCCAAAACGAGCAGCAGATCCTCAACGAGATTCCTCCAGGGTATATACATTTAAGCACTTTAATCTTGAAGCAAAAACTGCACTCATTATGCGACAGCATTTTGCCATTTGCCATTTGCCTTTAAGCCGCTTTTCTGTTTTTCTTTTCATCTTTTTTTGGCCTGTTACTAAAAACTTTATTGTAACTTTAATTTGGCTCCGAAAATGGAGCAAGTTTGTCGCCGACTTTGCTTGTGGGCTCTGTGATTCTGTTTCTGTTTCTGTTCCTGATTCAGAGATTGAGATTCTGATTCTGTTTTTGCCTTTGGCTTTCGCTGTGTTTGGCACAAATTGGCTTAAGCCCGCACAAAACGTTTTCCATCAGACTATGGCGCAAAACTTTTCCGGCGCTGCTTTTCCGCGCTTTTGTCACAAGTTTTGGCTGCACTTTCCGCTCTCCCTCTCTCTCTCTCTCTCTTCCGCTCTCTCTCTCTCTCTTGCTCTTGTGTGCGTAATTGCATTGCATGTTGCGCTGCATTAAACATTTCATAATTTTATTTGGTTGCCTTTGTCATTGGCTTACGTTTGTTATTTGGCAGTTTTCCACACACAGGCAAAAAGTTTTTCATCATTTGCGTGTTTTTTTCCCAGCGTAAGCTGCCCAAAAAAAGGCGGTTTTTTAAATATTTTCTGTGGATTTGTGTAATGAATCAACATGGGAAAAACCTTGTGGGTAGTAAGTGAGTAAATGTACATTTTTTGCATAATTAAAAAGCTCTGGTTTTTAAAACGTTTGCTTTAACTTGTTGTGAAAGTTATGAGTTTGTGTAAATGCCATAGCTTTGTCAGAACTCAAATGATTTTCAGTTTTGCGGTCATTTTGGTCATGTTTACTAGTCGAGATTAGCTCTAGAGGTAAAGTTGATGAAGTAAAAATACTCTAGATTAATTCTAGATTTAAAGCTGATAAAGTAATATTTTTCCTAATTTTCTGTCATATTTAAAAGCATTTTTTACATTTTTCAAACTGATATGAATTTGTCAAAACTGAACAGACCTTTTTTGATACCTATCCCATTTGTTGATGGCTTGTCTTCTCTAGATTGGATATACATCTAAAATTGATTAACTTTTAAATATGATAGATTTTTTAAATAGTTTTTACTGTGAACAAAGATAATTTTAGTTATTGAAATTAAGTAATATTATATGACTCATTAAAACAGACTGTTTTGTACCCATTGTCGCTCTCTCTTTCCCTCTTTCCACATTAACTTTAGCCAGCCTTATGAAACACGTGACATTTGTCTAGCTGGCAGCGCATTTGGCACGCTTTTTGTTGCCAAAGGATAATGGGCTACCAGGTGGGTGTAGACTTAATGCAATGCTCAAGGTGATCACAGACTGCCTGCAACATGTAATTTGCTGTGACTAAAGGCGCTGGCACAAACTGAACACTGAACACTGGCAACTGGACACACGTACCGCGATTATTCACGCATCGTGCCCCGAGAAGTTGCCTCTAGTTAGTAGCTTAGAAAATGTCAACCGTCAATTTAACACGCTTGCGACTGGCTTCTGGCAATCAAGTAGGCAATGGCTGATGCTGCTGCTTAATGTCCAGTCATAAAATGCAATTTCAAGGTCTACTGCTGCTGCTGTTTCAGTAGTCCCTTAGCAGTCCCTGCTGCTGTGCATCCTTTTGTTTAGTCTGCTTCGTGGAATTGCATTTCGCACGCGGCATGCGTCAAAACTGCAATCTCCTCAGCTCATACGTTGCAAATATTTTGGTCTAAACAAATATCAAGCTGCGTTCAATTGCCGTTGTCCTTCTGCTATACAGGCTCGTGCTGTGCTGATCCTGCTGCAGTTCCTGCTTCTGCTGCTTCTGTTGCTGCTTCTGCTGCTGCTGCATCGCTTTGTTTATCAATTAAAGGCAGCTAACTGTTGTTTATGCATCTTGCGGTTTGTCGCTCAGGTGCAGCCAGCTGCCTGCCACCAAAAACAAAAGCACATTTCCAGGATATTCCCCAGCTGCCACAGTAGCCCGTATCCCGAACCCTTCACAGCTGTTGGTCCACCTTACCAGCTGACTGTGGCTCAAAACAACTAAAAACTCTTACACGAAACTACATTTATAACTGTATGAATAATTTCCATAAGTTGAAGATAGGTTTTTATATCATTTGGTTTGCTTATCTAATAGATCCTTTAAATAAAGAAAACTTTTCACAAATAATCTATAGCTGTTTAGTTTGTATCACTCATTTGCTTTTATATAATCAGCTATCTCAGTCTGTCATTTATTTAAATCGGAGTTTTCGTATACTTATCATGTAGTTAGTAATAGGAATAGCGCATCTTTTGAAAACAGTTTCGTTTTTCTTACAAATATTTGATTTAAACTTAAACAGTTTCACTTTTTATACTCTTTTCGAAGAAAATAGTATATTAAGTTTGTGCTGAAGTTTGTAACGCATAGAAGGAAGCGTCGGAGACCCCCAAAAGTTACTGCCAGTAGGCTTAGAATGACAATACAAATTGATCTAGCCATGTCCGTCTGTCTGTCTGTCTGTCTGTCTGTCTGTCTGTCTGTCTGTCTGTCTGTCTGTCTGTCTGTCTGTCTGTATGTATGCAAACTAGTCCCTCAGTTTTTGAGCTATAGTTATAAAACTTTGCACAGAGACTTATTATTCAACGGGACAGCACATTTGTTGGAACCGGCCGGATCGGACCACTATACCTTATAGCTGCCATACAACTCGAAGTCGGTTTTGGCCATATATCCCATGTTCTTGAATCTATCGAGATGAAACTTTGCACTGATACTTATTATTCAAAGAGACATCACATTGGTTGGAGCCGGCCGGATCGGATCACTATATCTTATAGCTGCTATACAACTGGCAATGAATTAAATATTCTTAAAACAAAAAAACAATTTTGTATAGCTTATGAAATTTCAGTGGTGCAGTTAGCAGAGTGAATATTGTCTAAAGGTTCGAAAAGAGTATAAAATCTTCGGCACGCTGAAGATAATCCTTTCCCACTTGTTTTTATAAAGATGAATGACTTCGGCAGAAAGGAAAGGATTTTTCTATGTTTTTTCGGACCTGTCTATTAATTTAGCATAATTTTTCGAAAATCATATGATTCTTTTATATTGTTTTCATAAGGAAGATTAAGTTAAAACATTATATAAAAAATAGATCACACACAAACATACACATAACAACATTCTCCTTTACCTAGTCAGCAATCAATCAATAGTAACTGATCGCATTGAGTTGCTATATATAGACTAGAACATCTTATTTTGGCTTATAGGCTTAAGTTTTAAAGGTTAAGCTCAAAGTTTTCTTAATAATTCTTCAAAATTCCATATATACATCTTTCAAATGCCTGTTTATAGTCTACCAATGGAGCTTTCTACTGAAATTTGCAATAGCTGCAGCATAAATCGATAAGCTTCTTTCTTGTTTGTAATTGCTGTAAAAACAGGCATAATAGCACAGACACACACACACACGCAGACACACACACACAGACACACACAGATACAGATACAGATATGCATATGGACGCACACTTGTGTAACTAATTTATCATGTTGCATGAGCGCTTGATGCAACATTGAGTACTCGTATAATTGAGCTAATGGCCAAAACAAGAAGCAGATGCGTTATAGCCAGTAGTTGTTGTTATTGCTGTTGTTGTTGTTGTTGTTGTTGCTGTTGTTGCTGTCCGGCACTTGAGCCCGTGGCGAATTGCAACAATTGCAACTAATTGGGGCAGATGCAGCCGAGTCGTATCTCTAAGCTGCACTAAGTACACTCGGAAAATTGAATATTAATGCCAGCGTATTGCACTTGAGGTGGAAGGCCGAGACGAGACGAGTCGACTCGAGTTGAGTCGAGTAAATTGCAACGCATTGCATGCAACAAATTGCGGCATGAACAAAATGCAATCGAGCGAGCAATTTCCAGTGCCCCTTGAATCTTTCTCTCTCTGTCTCTCTCTCTCATCTCTTGCCTCACAGCATTCGCCATGCCACACAAAAGCAACTGATGCAGGCAGCTGCCTTGGCTGCCACACAGGATTTAGCTGCTGCCAAAAGGACATTTCATTAGCACTTTTGGTGGCATCTTTTTTTTCGGGGCAGCGCCTTAAGGCAGCCGAGCGTTGAAAATTTCCATTTCGTCACAAGCGATTTGCGCTTTTCACAGTTTCCGCTGCGCAGGCGCAACACACAGAGACAGACAGAGACGGGGAGAGAGAGAGAGAGAGAGAGATAGAGATAGGACTAGGCTCGTGTTGAATGTGTGTCAACCTCGTAAATCCTGTTTGGAAATTAAGTGCGTCGTTGCATGCTGCATGTTGCATGCGTTGCCTGTGTCGAATTTCTTATTTGATTTTCTACAATGTGTTAACTTTTGTTGCAAACACACACACACACATAAGCAAATTCCCATTTGCGCGTTTCGCAACGCTTTTCTGACTTTGAATTGCTACTAAGCAGTAGAGCTGCTGCTCCCTCTGGCAGCTGTGATATAGCTGACAATGCTTCATTTGACTCTGTGGACAGGACTAACGAGGTGTAACTGCAGCCCGGATGCACATGTAGTTTTAGATTTGATGGGGGAGGGGATCTCTCCCTCAATGTTTTACAGATCTTTGGGTGGCATAAGATAAAGGCATAGGATGTGATGTAGAATAACATCTATAATTAACTGCAAAATATGTGAAAGGTTGTAACTCTTAAAGCATACATTATGTTTATTTGTATTTGTCAACTTAAGTCAGTCAACAAAGAAAAATAATTGAAATTAAAAATTACAGAAAATTAAAGTTTATATTTTAAAAAGTAAAGTAAAATTTAAAAAAATTAAAAAATTATCTGGGGTTATTTAGATTGAAAAGTTGGTCAAACATTTGTTAATAGGATCTGGGAAAATCCAGAAAAACACCCAATTAGACTAAAAACAATAATAGCAAAGGATTAATAACCAATAGATAAATCTACGATTTAGTTATGAGCTAAAAATATATAACATAGAGTTTTTAGTATAGAAAAGAGGATTCTGAGTTGAATACTCGACAAAGTCGATTATAATCAGCACAGAGTGCTCAAAAGGATTTATTCAAGGAATAGCTAGTAATACAACGGTATAGATTAAGAGGGAAATAGTTTCGGGTACTTCTAGATGAACAGGAAAGTTAATTGGGTGTACCAAATATTAAGGAGATCACACAGAAGAACATTTCAACATTCGTAAACCGTAATAGTTGCGTTTTCAAAATTATGAATTGAGTTTGTATTAAATTTAACATTCATAATTTTATGTGCGCCTGAGAATAGGTTTAGTTATTCATTTATAGCTATATTGATAAATATACATAAATATATATACATATATATAATAAATATATGAATATAACTATATTTGAATATAGCTGAATATTGTAAGTCATGCAAGTATCGCTTGAATCTCCTCCAGAGTCTTGCCCTTCGTCTCCGGCACAAAGACTATAACGAAGGCGCAGGCCAATATAGAGAAGATAGCCAATATACGGTATGTTATCGTCGTTCCAAACTCGCGCAGGCAGATGGGAAACACTTTGATCACAACGAATGCCAAGAACCAGCTACTCGTGCCGACGATAGCTCCACAAATGGGCTTCACATCCTCGGCAAAGAGCTCGGCCAGAAGCACCCAGCCAACGGGCCCGAAGCCCAGACAGAAACCAATACAGTAGACACACAGCGAGAGGACCGCCAACCAGCCCACATCGCGATCCATTAGAAACTCATAGTAGAGGCCCATGGTGAATGTGGAGAGGAACATGAGAAAAGCCGAGACAAAAAGCAGAAGTTTGCGTCCCGCTCGATCAATGACAACTAAGACCACAAATGTGGTCAGCACCATAACGAGGCCAATGATAATGGTGCAGGTATCGGGTGAGAAACCTGTGCCCGCCTCATGGAAGATGCCCGTGATGTAGAAGGTAATGCCATTGATGCCCGTGAATTGCTGAAAGACCATCAGCATGACCGATATGAACAGCGCCTTCTTTGTGCTCCGGCGTGAGAAGGCCTGTCGAATGGTGGCCGGCTCCTTTCGACTATCCGCCTCCAGCAGAGCCAACTCTGCACTGACATCCACATCCTTGCCACGCAGCCACTTGAGGGCCTGCTCCGCCTGATCAGTCTTGCCCTTCTGGACGAGGTACGTCGGCGATTCTGGCATCCAAATGAGCGTTAGCAGTATGCCAATAGGCAATATGCCGCAAAGGATATTCATCAGCAGGACACTGCAGTTGGCGCCCACGATGAAGCCATAGAGTACGCCGTGCACCAGCATCAGCTGATAGAAACAGCCCAGCAATCCGCGCACCTGCACCTCGGCTATCTCAGTGGTGTAGATCGGAGCCGCTACGCAGAAGGCGCCCCCACAAGCACCCGTGACGAAGCGTCCGATGTACAGCATGGACACGTGCTGTGCCCAGGTGAGCATGGCCCAGCCGAGGAGGTAGGGCAACACTAGCACCAGCATGATCAGCTTCCTGCCAAAGGCAGCTATCAGTATGCCAATGGGCAAGCAGGCGCAGGCAGCGCCCAAGGTCAGCATTGCACAGCACCAGCCCCAGTCATCCAGGCTGGGCGTAAACCTGTAGGCCTGTCCAGTGAATATCGGCTTCTCCACGGGTCCCGACCAACCCACCGATGCACCCAATATGAAGGCACCAAATGCCGCCGACAGACCAGCCAGACATTGCTTTATCACGCCCATTCACCGGATCGAGGAAGGTATTATTTCGGAAAACTATTACGTACACTTGAACTGACAGTAAGATCTAACAAATAACAAATGGCCATCTTTTGATAAATATATATTAATATTTTTGCTTTAAACCGATAAGCTTAGCGAATATCAATAAAAGGATTCAACAAGCTACTCTGTGTTTTAATTGATCCATCAATTATAGAACCTGCTATATATCGCTCATATTTGTTATTTTCCAGCTTTTCATATTATGAACTTTTATTCTTCTTTTATTCATTCAAATTTGTAAATTTTAGGTAGACATTTTCCTAACCCACAATTTGATTGAACTCTTTGATATCAGAGACTAACTGATTATTTATTATCAATTTTTGTATGCTGATCCTCATATTTCCATTATATATTTATGACAAAAAAATAAAATTTTTCTACCAATTTTATCACAATTTTTCAGATATATTTAAGATATGATATGTTTGTTCATTAATTTATTCTGAAATTATAATAATGCTCAGAATAAATTTAAAAAAAATACTAAGGCCCTTTCAATCATTTTTTAAGATATATTTATGATATAATATTAATATATTCAGAAAATTATATTATAATTAGAATTTCAGTTTAGTTCAACGCGAATTTCTTGTACAAAAACACTTAAAAGTATTTATATTTCCGCCCCGACCACAAAGTATTTAAATTCTTTAAAGAAAACTAAATTTTTATAAAGATCTTCTGTATAGCATTTCCTTGATTCAAAATATAAATAAATAAATATAAATGTGCTGCAGCTGAAAATATAAATTAATGGTTTAAATATTTATAAAATGGCAGCTCTTGTTTAGCATTTTTTCCATTGAGCTAAGATCAACATAAATTATTCCTATGATAATAGTTATTCGCCTCTCGATCTGTGGCAATCTATTTTGCTTGTGTCTCGCGGTAGGTCAACGTCAGCTCAGCAAGGACTCTGAAAACACAGAAAAGTAAAAACCATATGTCCTCACACCTAGTTTGGTAATACACGTTGCTCCAGTAAGCCCTAGCAGAGCACAAACATATTGCTTTAGCCAAAAAAAGAAAGAAGAGGAAGAATGTGAACAACAATCGTGTTGTCAGTTGCAGTGTTGTCCTTGCAGGACAGCAAGCACACAGACACACATGTGTGTACAGGTATCTGGCTGACTGCACAGCATCAATTGTAAAAGGATTAGGGCTTAATTTCAAATGCGCATTCATTTGCACTCGCCTGCTGCTCTTGCTCCTCCATGTCTCTCCCTCTCTCTCTCTCACACACACATCTCTCTCTCTCTCTTTCACTCATCTCGTTGCCATCTCATCGCTGTAAGCGGATTTCTGACTGCTTTTTTTGTGTGCCATTTGTTTGTTGCTGCTGCTGCCCATTTTATACTATGCCACTCATTAGTTTTCAAATAGCTGCATTAGTAGACAGAGAAAGAAAGAAAGAGAGTAAGAGGGAGAGCATTAGATATACATATGCCAAGAATTGCTCAATTTGTGGCATTAAGCCCCCCTCCTTCTCCTTCAGCAATTGTATTGCCAGGACTTTGTTCTCCCAGTGCTCATTGTTTGGCCTTGTTTGTTATTGCAGCAGTTTCCACTCTTTTTTCTCTCTGTCCTTTTTTCATTCCTTTTTTAGTTGGGAAGATGATCTGAGAATAGCGGCATTGAGAAGGTATTATGTTTAGGGGCCAGCTGAACAATTTGCGGATGCGTAAGCACTATCACTAGACCACATACTGAAATAATACCTTTAGATGCTAATGGAAGGCTAAAACAATATTTTGAAGAGTTAAGCGTTATTTGATGTGGGGTGTATTGAAAAGTAATAAGCCAAATACAATTATTATAATAAGCTTTTAATATGTTGAATAGAAAATATGAACAAGCTTTTACAATTTTAAGAGGAAAAATTATTTTTCAAATTCCAACAGTTAGAACTCTTTTAGCTTGGCCAAAAGTGATCCGATTTTCGACCTTGAAGCAGTTTTGATCAAGTTTTGATCTCTATAATAGTAGTTCTGTATTTAAATCTGAAACTTTTCTACATTTTCGATTTTCTAGCAAAAACAAGCCAAGATTAGGCAATGAAGACCTTAGAAATGCACTTCCCAGACTTCAAACTGCCATAACTTTGTCAAAATTGATGCGATTTTCTATCCAGTTTGCAGTTTGGAGGTCACTCTATTACAGATCTGTATTTAAATCTGAAGCACCTTTGATTTGTAGATTTTCTATCAGAAACAAGCCACAAGATAATTCATAATTATCAGAACTGAAGCACTTCTGATTTTTCGTTTTTTTATCCAAACAAGCCACGAAATATCAAGATTATACTAGATTATTAAGTCACTTTCTCTATCAATTACCTTTAATTGCTTTTAACTTTTTTGTTTATAAGCCAAGCTAAAGCTCTCATATATTCGAGCTAGCAGTTTGGCTAATTCTTTTTTTTCCCGCGCAATCATTCAACTCGTGGGCACATTCACATATCACTCTGTGAATGCACTCCCTCTAAGCAGCTCACATAAATTACGCGCAACAGAAAGAGACAGAGAGGGAGAGAGAGAGAAAGAGATGCTCCCGCTCCTCCTATCCCAGCCTGCGACAATATTTCTTAGCCAATTTTGTTTTGGGGCTTTTTTCGGAAGCGGCATTCAAAAGCCGCTTAAAAAAAGCGAACACGTTGCAAAAGACGCGACACAAACAAAACAAAAGCGAAGGAAAACTCTGAATTAAAATGCAACAAAGTTGTGCAAGGCAGCCAGTAGGGTGGGCTGGTTGGGTAGGGGGGCCTGTAAGGGGCACACATTTTTCCTTGCATTTCAGTTACAGTTTTGGGGGCTGCAGTTTCCGTTTTCAGTTCTTTTGGGCTGCTGGATGAGGCGCGCAGAGAGCCACTTTAGGCAAATTTACTATACAGCGAGGGTGACAAAGGGGGGGCAGAGTTTGGGGGCAGAGAAACTGAAACACATGTCACAGATTTGTTTCACTTTCGGAAGCACTTAAGCACTCAGCGAATTTGTTTAAAAAAAAAAAAAATCTGGAAACTGTGCTGGGCTGCGATGTGCTGCTTCTTCTTGAATGCCAGCCCATTGTTCAGTTTTCAGTTTTATTTTAAAATAAATAAGAACACAGTGTGTTGGGGTTGTTCTTGTTGTTGTTGCTGTTGTGGGGTAGGCCGCCGAAAAACAAATTGATGATATGCCCCTTTGACACTTGAGTCCATTATTTATGCGCAGGCTTGCGATTATTTTCACATATGCTGTACCCCCCCATCAGAAGCCCCTCTCCCCTCTGCATACTGACTCACTGATTGGACTGCCTGGTAGCCCCATCCCCCTCTTCCAGTTGTTTCAGCGGATTTCACTGGCATTTCACTCAACAATTCGCTGCAGCAATCAGCTGAGCAGGCAAACTGGCTGAGTGCCTCGTTTCGTTGTTGGCCACGTTAACAACGCACACTTGACGCACTTTTTGTTTTAAATGCCTTACCTTACCTTACCTTACCTTATAATATTTATATGTCATTTGGCTTACGTTGTTTTAAGCGCATTTTCAGCTTAACGGTAACTCGTGACATATGAATTATTGTGCCTTCCAGTTGGCTCTTGACTAAGCAGTCGCCTTGCCAATTTAATCCCCTTGGCCATAAATCTTGTGCAATTTTTGTTGAGCAGTTGCAGTCGCTCTAATTAGTCAGCTGTCTGTTTAAAATATTAATTAAATATAAACCATAGGGTATACATATTTTACTTCTATTAATAATAAGAATTTCGACTGAATTCAGTTTTTTAAATTAATGAATTTATTAAAATATGAATGAGCTGAAAAAACACAAATTTTAAAGAATTTTCAATTTTAATTTTCGTAATTCTTAATGGCACTTAAAAAATGTATAAGTGAATTACTTTTTGGATTATTGTTTCAATTTATTATTTTAAAATTGGTTTTTTTATTGACTTCTAACAGGAATATATATTTTAATTTTATTTATTTTTTTGAATACTTGAATATATTAAAATGTATATGTACTATGAAATGAAAACTAATGACTTTATTTTACTTTAAGTTTCATAACTCATAATACCATCAAAAAAAAATGTATATAAGTGAATTACACTTTAGATTCTTGCTTTATTAGGCAATAGATGTATTTATTATTTCTTTATTTTGTATTACCTTCTGAAAAACAGAAATAAGTGGAATTTTTTGTGTTTTTCTTAAGAGGAATTAGTTTCAACTATTTTATCTTAAGCTCACTCATATGTTCTAGATAAATCTATATTTAGATAGTTAAGAAAACTAATCTGGAAACTAAATATGCTCTAATATATTTTATAGAATTAATATTATAGCTTCTAAATATTTCAGTTTGTCTTTATCTTCTTATTTCTTTATGCAACTTCCTTTTGTAAGTTCCATATCAGTTTCCTACTTTCAAGCCAATTGTGGTAGATACTTGTATATTTTTGCTGTTGTTTGTTGTTTGTGGAATTACTGTGACGGCATTTGGGAGTAAATCATGCCAAAGTTGCCACATTAATGAACTATATAGAATGTGTTTGGTGCCAAGTCGTTAGTTAGGCGACTGCAACAATTTCACTTGTTGTAGTTGTTGCTGTTGTTGTTGGAACTGAAATGTTGGGAGAATAGAGCGTAAGGCATAAATAAATTTATAATAAATTGCAAAGTTGAAAAACGGCGATATATCATTTGTCGCAGCATGTGTGACACGTATGGCAAAAAAGAAACCAGCCAAAGTGCGAACGATTCAATTAATCCTGACACTATTTATTATTATTAGGGTTAAGGCAAACCGACTGGGAACTATACATATACATATATATGTATATGTTTATGTTTATGTTTATGTATATGTAGTAGATAGTTGTGCTAGTGCTAGTCGACTCGGCTCAGTTACGACTGCCCATGTAGTTGTTACATTAATTAGTAGAGCAGCCTGTTTTGGTTACTGGCCACGTCCACTGCATTATCATATTTTTTAAGCAGCCGCATCGCCTGCAGCTTTCTGGATATAGTATGGACTATGGAGTATGGGTATGGGCTATGGCCAGATCCGGTGCTGTCTGACTACCCGCGGCTATCACAACAACGAAAATTGATTGCTTCTGTTGTTGTGGCTGGCTTTGATCGTGTTAAGATAGCAGACTCTGGCAGGCAGCAGGCAGAAAGGCAGAAAGGCAACAGGCGCAACTTGCAGTGCCTCAACTTGAGTTCTATAGAAAGTTTTATGCATAACTTTGACTTGGACGCGCTATGGGCATCGTAAATATCTTTTACTGCCATCCTTCCTTCCAACCAGTGGCTTTCAGCATTTCGCAATTTTTGCATTGCACGCATTTTTTGCGATACATTTTTATTTTTTTCGCCGCACCTAGAGAGTAGGGTGTACGACTCTGCTATTTTTGTGACAGACCATAAATCAAAAATCATACACGCTGCTGCATTTCAATATGCAACCACTCGCACCACACACACACCACACACTACACCACACAGGCAGGTTGGAGGCAGCTTGCAGGTGTTTGCTCCAAATGAATGAATATCGTTACACATTCGCGATTGTAAATTAAGTTCGGCCCCAGTTCTGACTGACAATCGACCCGACGCAAACTGCAACTGCAACTGGAACTGTCTTTGGCTATATCATTATGTGACTAAATACCCTGTAATGCTAAATCAAAGGTATCCAAAGCGGGCCAGAAGTTGGCAGCTTGAATAAACACATTGTTTCCGATCTGTATTTTTTTGTTGTTTACTTTTAAATTTCTGCTTAGTTTTCATATATTTTTTTTGTAATTTTTATAAAAATATTTAGATACTAATTAAATATAATATACAAAATATATATGTAAGATTTGTAATTTTTAAGGAATAATTTATTGTGAATTTTGGCCAAAACTTGCATTTCAAAAGGATTTATTGGCTTATTAACAAAAACTAATCACAAGTGATAATGTATAGCAGAATTTTAAGCAACAATTGGTTATTTAAATTAAAAATAAGTACGCAAACATACAGGGTACCTGCTAGTCAATCACTCTAGATTACTCTTTCTTTTTTTTGCATATTAATATGGAATGTGTGGGCATTCGGTGTGTGTGTGTATGTGTGTGCTTGAGTGTGTGTATTCTTGGGTGTGTGAATAGTGATCTGCAGAAAGAGCAGCAGCTGATCCGTTCAGATGCTTTATGAGGCCACTTTTTGAAAGTTGGCAGATGGGAAGAGTCATAAAGAGCAGCAGCAGCTATGAGTAACGTGTCAGTTTTCTTCTTCTTTCCTCTGACTGGCTATATAAAAATGATGAATATAGCAGCAGCAGACTATTTACAATCATGTTTAAAATGCATCAGCACGTTTAGTAAAATTGTAAAATTGTATTTTCATTTAATGTGTGTCAATTAAATAATAAGAAAAGGAGTGGAGAAGGTAATGTTAAAAGACCTTTGTGAGGTATTTGTACATTTTTTAAAGTGCTAAATACTTATAGGACTTAAACAACATTTCTTATTTGGGAATATTTAATATATCAAAGATTTATGCAAGTAAAATGTAATCATAAATATTAAAAACTACATTTCTGCAAACAGTTTTCAATTAAATTAAAAATTATTTGAAGTGTTCCAACTTTTATCAATAACAATAACTTACTTGGCTTAATATGACTGTTCTGCTATTGCGACTTAATTTATTATTATGCTGCAAGTTTTGTAAGCAAATTGATGGCATATATTCACTTAGCAGATTAGCAAGTGGTAAACGCCGGCGAGTAATATTAAAATAAATCCCATTTCATGGACCTTCTAATCCGCAGTGGAGGCACATCATTATGAATGGGACAACATCCGGATTGCGTATGCCCCACACGTATTGGAGGCGCTGCTTTAATCTGTACCACAGAGATCTGTGGCATATGCCTAATAAATCTAATTTCATTTAATTTTTTCGGGCTCTACCATCTGAACCAATTGCCCACTAATTTTCAGTGCGACGTGTGAGATGCGATGATGATTGCGATTACGATTTGACCAGCACAGTGAAGAGAAGCTAAAGAAAAAATAGTATCAGACGCACGTAGTATTTGAGTGAAAACAAATTGCTTCATTCATGGCATATGCGGAGCATTACCTGTGTGTGTGCCCCCTATACGCTCTCTTTGCCATCTAATCAGTGCATCTTTACGGCATTTCCCCGAACCTTATCGTCTGAGAATGGTTTGAGAAGATTTCAGTACGAAGTGCGCACTACTTGAGTAGCATTTTAATTGCTGCTTTCGTGGTAGAAGCAATTACCCCGAGGGACATAAGTATATAGCAAACTTTTGCTGTGACATTTTATTGGATTGAGTTTAATGAATTTCAAATATGACAGCTGCGCCCCCAAAAAGACACAAATATTTTATGGTTTTTAAATGTTCAAATAAATTGGACTTAAGCAAGACCAAAAGCGGAAATGCAAAGAAACCGAACTGAAAAATCAAGTTAGGAGCGGTTTTTGGGTTTGAGAAGTCGCTGTTTAGATACACTAACATGTGTTTTATTTAAATTATATTTAAAATAACAGACAGCGGACAGAATTAGTCAAGCTTCGAATTTTTTTGTGATGAAAAAAAAATTATAAATAAAAAAAAATAGTATACAAATTAATATCAAATTAATTAATAATACTATATTTATTATTTTTATTAGAAGCATACACCTTTCACAAATTCAAAATAAATAATATGAACATTAAAATTAAACTAATTAATATTGATTATTTTTATCAGAAATTTTCTGTTTCTGCTCAACAGCTTTTTCAACCTGATCTCTAATAAATCTGCTTTATAGTCTTTATTTCACAACGAAGTCGCAATACCCTTATAAAAGCGTATTTGAAAGAGCATCAGAAAACGTATTCAAGCTGTTGTTATTTAATTTTTTTTTGCTTTTCAAGCAAGAAACCCATTAAATTGTGTGATTTGCTTTGTGCAGCAGTCAAATGCATTTCTTTCAGAAAAGTCTTCCTCTTCGCTGCTTTATGTTTTTATGATTTAAGCCCCTGAGTCTGACTCTGACTCTGAGTTGGAGCTGGAGCTGGAGTTTAATTTGGAGTTCCAGTTCTCGTTGCCTAATCCTTTAAGTTATTGACGCATTCGTTCGACACATTGATGAAATTTTATTTATTTATATGCGGCGTAGTCGTAACCCTTTGTCTGCTTACCAACCAAGTCAGTCAGTTACAATCTCTCTTCCAGAGAGGCTTCAGCATCAGCTTCAGCTACAGCTGTGCCTGTTCTGTTTTTATGACTGGTCGAGGCCTAATCCCGCAGGAACTGCTGCGATCGTCTCTCTACATCTACTGCTTCTGCCTCTTCTTAGTTTTATTGTGTTTAATAGTTGAGGGATTTGCTTCGTCTCAATGTTGGTTGTCTTATATAACACGAGTGTTACTTTTGACACTTTTATTGCCAACGCTGCCTGCCCTAGACCAGACTCAGCGGCACTCGATGCCACAAAGGAAACGGACTGGCATCTCAAATGAGCCTGGTGCCCCTAATAAGCGCTGGGGAATTGAACGGAGCTCTAAAGTGGTAATTAAATTGGCCATCCACATTGTGAAAGGCTTCCATGGGCTATGGCTATAGGCCTTGTTATGTCTTAATCTACCAAAGTCCAATCAGTCTCTCTCACTCTTTCGGTCTGTGTCTATGATCAGTTTTCTCACTAGCTATAAGTCGAACCGGTTACAAGTGTTGCCAATCTTTTTTTAATTTTTTTGGCTTTGACGTTTGACAACTTTGGCTCAAATTAACACCTCAAACGGACGCGTCCGTATCTCTGGCCAAAGTCATTTGCCATTAGTTGTCCAATTCTGGGACTTGTTGACAGCCGCGAATTGCATTTGACGTTTGCCAATTGGAAATAGCGCTTCAATGTTTGTTGCTAATGCTGTTTGCTAATGTTGTTGTTGTTGTTGCATTTGCAGCGAGGCGTATTTCCGCTTTTTGCGGCTAATTTGAGGCGCTTGAGTGGCAGCGCCGACGAGCAGCTAATTTTAAGTGGCTTTTAGCTTTTGCAAACTGTTTAGGCATTGTTATTAGGCGAGCCATCGATTAGCTTTTAAGAGTGCTGAGAGCATTGTTTTTATTAAGGTTAAATAGCAAACGACCAAAGCTATTAATTACAAAGCATTTGTGATCTATATATTATTAGCATTAATTTAAAATCAAGTATGTATTTTGATTATAAATCTTTCACTTATAGAAATTTAATTTTTCGCATATTTCGTATATATATTTCAATAATATATACATTGAATTTCATTTTTCTTACATTTTCTTTGACTGATATATTAATCACAGAAAATAAAGATCTATAGATATATATACTTTTAAAATTTTCTTATATCTTTTTAAAATAAATTCAATATTTTTAAAATTATGCTATACAGTTTCCCAATTTTTCTATAAATAGTTTAGTTGCACAATCTTAACTTTGTCTAAATTTTTGTAGAATAAATTAAATATTTTGAAAATTATACTATACATTTTCTCAATTTTGCTCTGCAATTTCTTTCACTTGTTGCAGCAACAAAAAAAAGGCCAATAAAGCCAAAAACATATCGAATGGGTTGAAAATTAATTAAAAACTCATCAGATGAATGATAACTGGGATGCCCAGTGGCCAATGGTTGTTCCTCGTTCCCCGGGCATAATTATGACGCGCAAGACGACGACAATCATTTCTAGTGGTAGCAGCAATGTGGCCCATTCCGGCCAGTTAACATATTCATAACTATATTTATCAGCCATCAAAAATCAATTGCACACACACAAAAAGCGACGTAAAGCGACGGGTGCAATGGACCGGTATCTCTGGTCTCCGGTTGCTGGTCTCTCGACTCTGGTCTCACTGGCTGTACTACCCTAACCCAACCCCACCCTCCCCCCTCTATCCGACTGTGAGGCGTTCAAATTGCGCTTGTTAACATTTTTGACCGCCTGCTGGGGGCTTCACTGTGCCGAAAAAGCCAACAAACCGAACGTGTTACGCATAATAATTTTCGCAGTGCGTCCAACACTCGTATAAATATTTCAACGGTTGGCTCCACTTAGTGGATATATATATATATATGTATATATGCTGCCTGATTCTGCTGTGGCTGTTGTTGTTGTCATTGTTGTTGTTGTTGTTGTGGCTCATCATCAAATGCATGCAGTTTATCTTGGAGTACGCATCGCTCACGCTCAGTTCCAAGAGTACAGAGACAAAAACCAGACTGATAAGATAAAGGCACAGAGAGAAATTGGAGAGATAATGAGTACTTGAGTTGTTGTGGAAAATGTGAAAGCTAAGAACGAATTATAGAATATTAAATTCTTCAGTATTAAATAGAAATTATAAAGTATTTTGATAGAGAAGATAAGAAATTGCATAAAAATTGTATAGCAATAACTTGCGGTATTAAATAAATATTATTAAAGTTTTAGTATATCTTAAACGTTATTTTTAAATGAAAGCAATAGTATCTTAATCACTTTTAACTATAAAAAATACTTTATGCTTAGAAAAATGAAAATATATTGATTTCTCAAGCATAAAACGAAAAAGGCAATCAAATAAAATATATAAATAAAATTAAAAAATGGGGAAAAAGGTAAAAGTAAAATGTAAATAAATAAATATAAATGACAGGAATAAAAGGTAGAGTAAAACATAAATAATAATAAAACAGCAAATTTGCGTTACATAAAATATAAATAAATATAATAGAAATAATTGGTTCAAAAGAAGTCAAATTATGATTTTAAACTATTAAACTGGCTAGTATACTATAAATTCAAATTTTTATTCAATCTTGATAGTAGTCTGAAATTGTTCTATAGTCAAATACTCTTAAGTTCTTAGTCCTTAGCTGACTTTTATTGATTTTGAGTCGAGCCTAGTGTTTTTTGTCAGTGCATTGATATGATAGGTAGATGTTGCTGCCATGTTGTCGCTGTCTTTTATTGAAATAACAGAAATCATAATGTTTATGCCATTAAATTGTTAACAAAGCATACAAGCTACTGCCATGTTGTGTCAGGTAGGTGGAACTGGCCAGCGGGAAGGTGCAAGGGGGATTGGGGTTGAGCTGTGGAACTGGAGACTGAGACGGCGACCCCTGCGGAAACCGGGTCCCGCATGTCAGCACGCACATAAATTATCGTTGATATATATTTTGGCCGTGTGAATGTCCAGGTTGAGCAGGAGAAAGACAGGGAGAGAGAGAGAGAGTGCTCTCTCGTACTTTTATTTATTTATTTACACTGGGCGCATTGCACAACGTTCGCTACGTGACATTCACGCTTGGACGTCCTCGTCCTCGTCCTCGTCCTCGTCCTCATCCTCTTCCTCGTCCCCCCGTCGTTTACCCCCGACTCGCATCCAATACCCATACGTGACCCCGAGAGTACGGACTAACCCAGTGTGCCCAGTGTACCCGATGTACCCGGTCACATCTCACTCACTATCGCAACTCTTATCTAGCTGAGCTGCTGTGTATCTTTTCACTTTGCGCTGCGCCTTATCTGGAGCGTCTTATCGGCCTCTGGGTTATTTCTTAATATTTTTCTTTCTCTTGACCGAATTATTTCCTGTAATTGCGAGCGTGCGGCTGTCCCAAAGAGCCGTAAAAAATAATCAAATGCTTCCTGGCTCTAAAACCCATTTCGGGGCCATTTCGGGCAATTTCACTCAAAAAGGGATGCACTATGAGACTAGAATGAATTGGGCCAAAAAGAGTGCGGCTGCTGCTGCTTGAGTTTTTCGGGGTTTATGGCTTCGCTTTTGGCCACACTTCCCAATTTTATTTATGACTTTATCTTTAACATTGTTTGTGTGTGTGTGTGCGAGATTTTCGTTGTTGATGTTTTTGTGCTTTCCTGGGAATTTCACTGAGATTCTTTTCTTCTTTATTGTACTCTCTCTCAGCTTGTGTGTGGTCGAATTTTCGTTGTTGTTTGCGACTTGGGTCTTAATCACGTGCACTGGCTTCCTTGTAATTATACCTCCGAGTGTCTTTAGAATGTGACTAAACTTAATTTTGGAATTTTGAATTTGGAGCAAAAGAGATTACGTGCAGATGATAGGCCAAGATGTTGTACCTAGGAAGCTAAATAGGAAACTAAATTTCACAGCTCATGTGTTGAGACTGCGTTTCAAGAGCACTTCATTAATTTAAATATTGCATGATATAATAGAGTTGTCAGACGGTTTGCCTGGCTTACAATTGATTTTTAGATAACTTTTTAACAGCAAGCTATAATTAAGACAATTTTAAAGATATTTTCAAGAGAAATATAATTTGGATTGCTGTTGAGAAATCATAATTAAGACCTTAACGGACCGATGTTATCTCGCTTTTGTTATAATTTCCGTTGCCTGCCGCTAAATGCGGCAATCAAAAGTCAAACAAAATATCACTAAAATTTGATTAGCACAATTAAATGATTACATGCCACAAAGCGTGGCAATTACAAAGAATACAATAGAATAGAATAGAATAGAACAGGTGCGTAAGATGTGAAGGGGGAGTGAACCACATTGACATTGACCCACGCAAAGTTGTTGTGGCATTTCTTGAAAAACCACAAATGAACAACATTAGCTACACTTACCGAAAATAATTAACAAATTAAATGAACATTTGAAGCCGCCAAAAAGAATAAACTGTAAGAAATACAAAATAATTATATCGCATGGCGAATGCAAAGAATATGTCTATAAGAACTGTAAACTTAGAGCTTGTCTGCGTCAATTGCTTGGGCAAACCAGCAAAGACGCTAATTGAGGTTAGGTTGAGATTTAGGTTTACATAACCTAATTGTTATATAATGCAGCCTGCTGCAAGAAACTTGTGAAAATCTCTTCATTTTGGTACGGCTGAAAAAGAGAAAACAAAAAATATATAAATATGGTTGCAGCTGCAACAATAATAACAATAAACACGCACTTGTCAAAATATATATATACAGAAGGGTAGGAAAATATGTTAGAGTGCATGACTAAGAGATACCCTGTTGTCAGGCAATATTTTAAAAATGTATTTGTATTATTTTAAGCAGTTAACTTAAAATATATAAATACAAAATATATAGTAGGCAATTTTTAGATTTTATGAATTATTTTTGTATTATTACTTGCAATAATTGTAGATAGCTTTAAATATTGTATATATAACTTACACACTTATAAAAATCAACGATAGTCATTTGGAGACTGTTTATATATATTCTTAGGTATTAGTTAGATCATTTATACATTTATACAAATTTATGATATATTTCTTGCATACTTATACAAATTGTTGCTAGACTATTTCATAAATTTGCTGAGTACAGGGTATATAGAAAAGATGAGTGAGGATAGGCCTTACCTGGGGCACGGGCCCGCTTTATGGCTTTATCTATTATCTGGAGAGCCGCTTTACCTGTGCGCAGTTTTTGCGGCTTTGATCGATAATCGCTGCCCACGCAAAAAGGTGTCGCGTCACGCTCTAAGCCCTAATGGCATTACAATGCGTTCTCAAACTGCTTACAACTGGCGAAGCAGTGTCCGCATTTTTGCGGTCTGGACAAATACAATAAACCGCGATGCGAATGCTGATGCTGATGCTGATGCGTTTTTGAGGAATGAAGGATTTGAGCAGCTGCCTGGCTGACTGGCTGCCTGCCTGCAGTTCGCTTATCCTTTAATGGGCTTTTGTCAGTGGACTGTCAGTGGGACAAATCCTTTCAAGTGCAACCGAGCTGCATCCGATTAGAACAGGTTCCTCGTTGTCCTCTCTCTCTCTCTTTATCTTTTTTCATCTGTTTGCGCAAAAGTTTCGCTGGAATTTTGAGCATATTTATTTGTAAGCTGCAAAGCCAAACAAAAATATGCAAATCGCATCAGTCGCTCTCGCTAATCGCATTGACTGCTCAAAGTTGTCTAAGCTGCTTGTTGTTTCTAACTTTTGCAATTAAAAAAAAATGCCCTGCCGTAATGCACTTTATACATTTCCCCGGAAAAACTGTCAAATTTTTCCTTTTTCCAGATCCAGGCACTACGATAACAACTTGTCACAGTTTCTGACAGGTTGAAAACACGAGAGTTTCGTTTTCTAATGAAGAAATTATCTATAATGATATGAGGAAAATATAAAAATAATGCAAGCGTTCGTTTCATAATTTGTTCACTATGAAAATGATATAATTGCTGCGGCCATGATAAAAATCAAATTATATGGAAACCGAAACTCGCGCTGTCCCAAATAGAATAGAAAAGGGTACCCAAAATGACGTATTCTTTTATGATAGCCATATGAAACATTTGATGGATTTATTATGAAGTGTGAAACACTCCACGAGAACCCTTCAAATTTTTGTAGCCCTGCGTGCCTCGATCTTCAGGATGTGTCACTCAGCATGGGCGCAGGTGCAATAGTTGAATTTTATAATATTTATAGGGTATGCATATGAATAGTCAATGGTTTCTATAAAAATCTTGGTAAAGAGAAAACAGAGACAGTTGTTTATTTAAATATAACATATATTGCTATAATTGATATAGGGCACAACTAGTCTATGATTTTTAGAAAAGCTGTTAAGTTTTGTTGTCTGAAAATTTAAATACAAATATTTATAAACATTGCCTTAGCTGTCTTTCACATTAACAAGCCAAGTTGACTCTTTTCGTAGAAGCTTGAGCTCAGCTCTTGTTCTACATTCTAGATGAACTATACAAACGAAAAGCTACAACAACAAGTTGGTTTCTCTAAATTTCTAAAGAATTTCCGTACATTTTCCAGCTGTCGACCAAAAAACTCTTCTTCCATGACAAATTTGTGCTGCCTGTGCAAGCCAGCATAACCAAAACTTGTGTCTTGAGTGTATTGGTCTAATGCCTGGGCAATTGTCAGTTGCTGAGAAGCCTCAAAGAGGGCTAAGAGCATGTTATCAGTCATCTGCCAGTCTGTTTACATGCGTATCAAAGGCGAGCACGCAGCTAATCAATATGCTCGTCATTTTCCTTTTAACCAAGTACGTGTCAACAGTGGCCCAAAACCAAATAATCTACAATATGTTTTAGAAGTGGGGGTGGGGGTGGGGGCCATTAAAAGGCCAGAGCAGGCATGCGCCTGAGACACAAGGACACCTTCAGAATATTGTACATTTTTTTATATTTTTGGAAGACATTTTTCGAGCATTAAACTTTGATGAGTTATCACACGCGTATCTTAAATAATTATTTTGTGTGCTGCTGCACTTGTGGCATTTGAAATTTTACGCATAGGTGTCTGGGAATTTATGCTCCGTCCAGACTGACGACTGACTTGCAAGTAATTTATGTTCATGACCTTTAATGGCTGCCATCTGCAGATGGAGGGAGGGGGGGATCAAGGGGGAGCACACGCAGCGCCATCAAACAAATTGCCATGGAGAAGCGTGCGTTTGTGGTATGCACATTGAATTTTGATAGGGATGTGGGCATGTCGGGATAAGGATAAGGATAAGGCAGCCAGGCACCCTGGCACACACAACACAACTGTTGGCTCCCAGTGCCAGCAAAGATTAATTGATACATGTCCATTTTGTGTTGACAAGCAGCTAGAAAGAAATCTTGTGCGCCACACAATGGACAACAACAATAAAAAGGTACAACTATGGCCAAATATAAATGACATACAATAAGGCCAGGACACTTTTATCGCTCCCAGTTGATAATAAACAATCTGGGACAAGGCATTACAAAAAACAACAACAACAACAGTTGTATATATCATTGGTAGATGGATGTGGCAGGGGAGGGGGGTGGGGGCTGTATTCTAGCAGGGGGAGGGGGGCAGCTCCTTTGTTGAATGACATATGTGTGCGTGGCTGCCCCGCTGACTGCTCATCCATTTGACTGTCCATTGGGCGACCGCCTACAGCAGAGGGCTAACCCAAAAGTTTGTCCCAATATAGTCTTGATAATGCTTATTTTAATAAGATTGCCATAGATTTTGATTTGTGTTACCTATTTTTGGAGTATATATAAAGTGTTGCCATTAAAATTATATATTAAATTTTCAGGGGGGCATCTGAACCCATTTTAAACCCCAATTGGGAGAAAACCATTATTAAATTGAATATAAAATAAAGTAGAATTTAGTTTAACAAAAAAAATATTAATATTTTTGAAAGACCCACCTTATTTGAAAAATTTACCACGATTTTTGATTTATTTGTTTGACATTTTAAAAGATTAAAAAATTTTTAAATATGTATTTTTTCCTATTTTCTTGCAATAAAAACAATAACACAAATTTAATAGTGAAATTACACACATTTTATTTTACTCCCATGAAACTGTATAAAATAAATATACAAATAATATCAAGATACTTAGAAACAAAAGAACAAGACATAAATGAATCGTGTCAAAGATCACAAGTACATTTTAGTAAAATATTAATTGGTTTCTTTTCTTTTAATATTCTGAAAATTTCAATTAAATGTACAATTTTCTAACTTTATTCAATTTAAATATTTGAAAACCAAAAACAGTTGTCGCCACCCGCGTTGCGAGTGTCGCATTGCTTTTAGCATTACAATAGATGGTCGTGCCATTGTGCTCTGAAGGATTTTGGCACTGGCTCTATAAATTTGCACAGCATAAATTCTTAGTGACCAGCAATGGGTCAAAGCTGGGCGCCTCCCTCGTGTAATTACAAGCAAGGACACTCGTCCTGCTGCCTGACTGACTGCCTGGCTGCCAATAGAGCGTGATAGTGGCATGGCCACAGTGCGTATACTTGACAGCCAGCTGACGTGTTGCGGCGCTCAATCAAAAGCCTGTCAGGGTCGCGCGCGCGCTTAAAAAAAGAGAGAACTTTGGCCAGGCCCATAATGGAAAACCGCGATGCCGTGCAATGCATACACGCCCACACACACACACACATACATATGTAAGGGCCACGCCCACTTAATTAGTGCCCAGGCTCATTGCGGGCGAACGGACGGTTTTGTCTCTTGATTGTTTTTGGGGTTTGACCCATTTGTGCGAAAAGCGACTGAAGCCAATAACGAGTCCACAAAACCCATCTGTGTGTGCGTTAGTGTGTGTGTGTGTTGTGTGTGTGCAGCTCGCTGACAGCTGTAATTTCTATGCAGCTTTTGTTGCATTTTCAATGCGCTCTTTGACTGACATGACGAGCTAGCTGCACATGCCGCATGCCACATGCGGCATGTTCCTGCAACTAGCTCATAATTTAATTAATTAATTTCAATAGACGCAAGTGGAAAGTGTGAGTAGGGGTAGCCAACCATGTGGGAGTGCCGTTTACAGCAGCAATTTGGTGCCATAATTATGCCCTGTTGTTTTTATAATGGAAACAACAACACTTAAGCCCCTAACGAGCTGACAATTTTGCTGCCCCCAGCGGCAGCAGCAACGGCAGCAGCAGCAGCAGCAACTTTTATTACGCCTGCAATTGTAAATGTCAAAAAGTTGCACCCAGCTGCTGCTGCTGCTGCTGCTGCTGTTTGTATTAGTGTTGGTGTAGTGTGTGTGCACAGGTCCCATAAACTTGCAACAGCAGGAAGCAGAGGTAGTTGCTCACAGCAACAGCAACTGCAACAGCAACAGCAACTGCAACAGCGAATGCAACTGCAACTGTGTCAGAGCTTGTGGCAGCAACAGCGACTCAGCAGTAGCTCAATTCTTCAAGATTGCGACAATGGGATCTAAAATAAATAACTATAGAAAATTTCAAAATATATATATTTCTGATAACAAGCTTCTTTTGAATAAGCTAACTTCAACAGCTTAAATATATTTGAATAATTTTAAAGGTATTCAAATTGCTGATTCCAGAATATAGACAACCTACTCTAAGTCGAATTTTGTATTAGCCTAACTAAGATTCAGTACTGTTTTGGGTCCAACTTTATATCTTCATAACACACAACAAATTCGGTTACTACAAAATTTAAAGTTTATTCAAAAAAAAAATTATACTAATTTTATAGGCTTGTTTAAGATAGTTTGGAAAACAAAAGAAGTCATATTTTTAACTTTAAATATTGATTGTTTGCTTACAAATTTTTTAAAATCGTTTAAGATTGAGTTTATTTCAATATGGTGAGCTTGTTTAAGATAGTTTGAAAGAAAACATAATTTCACTTATATATTAAATAGCGATTTTAAATCGAACGCTCTTTAAGTATGGTATTTTTTATTACTTAGACTCGTTTTGTTTTAGAGAAGTTCGACTGCATTTCCTTTTGTTTTTATATTTATTTTATTTTTGCAGTTCAAATATTTTATTATTTTGCAACACTGTTGAATTGGTTGGCACTTTGTATCCTATTTATTATTCTAATCGTTGGCTATACGAGTCAAATTTCATTATGACTTAAGTTCGTTTGACAAAGAGAAGTTAAGTCCGGCTTCTTTTAGTTAATATATTTTTTTATATTTTTTTTAATTTATATATTTTATTGAATTTTGCAGAACTTTCTGCTAACTCTCTCCATAAGTCCTTGTATACTTTGCTGTTCACGAAGTACTTTCTTAAGCTCTAGAATTCTACTCTTAATATATTATACAGTCTACTCTAAATATATCAAAACAAAATATATATTTGTATTTTTTTCTTTCTGTAAATGTAAGAGTTATTTTCTTAGTAAATGCTGTCACCCATTGTGCCAAAGTTGCTGCTGTAGCTGCTGATGTATTGCACCTCGAAACGCACAATTATCGGGAGATAGAGCCGGACTGGAGCTGGAGTTGGAGCCGCGTGGCGTCCACAAATTGGCAATTTGACTTGAGCCAGTTCAAGTGCGGACCACGCAATGGAGCGATGACTGGGCGCTGCTGGAGACGATGACAACGATGATAATGATGATGATGATGATGATGGCGATGATGGCGATGATGACGACGACAAGTCAATATGATGATTTAGTGCACGGAAATTGTTGTCGGCGGGGATTTAGCTGGAGTCTGGAGGAGTGCGGGGGTTGATTATCGGCATGGCTTTTGGTTCCCAGATCTGTGGGTGCTGTTGCTGCCAGTGTGTGTGCCTGGGTGCCTGTGTGCCAGTGTTGACAGTGTCTGGAAATTTGAGCTGCTTTCATAAAAAACGCATTAATTCTAATTGGCAGCAATTGCAAACGAACGCCCGGTGAGCGTTTACTGTGCTTAGCAGCAGTAAGCCCCAACTCCTTCCGATTCCCGACTTAGCCCAAACCAACCAAGAATCCCACTCATCACTCATCACTGTGAGAAACTGTTGTACTCTTTTGGCCTCTTTTCTGTTTGCCGTTTGCCGTTTGTCTGTTTATTTGTTGTTTGCTTGTTTGCCTTTGGTTGTGCGGCAAAAGTACAAAAGGTAACACAAGAAATAGAGTTACACTCAAATTTAGCGGCAGTTCAAGACTTGAACAAATAAACTTTCCACATATACACGCATATATATTTCTGTTGTGTGTTTGTGTGTGTCCAGCTAGTTTTCGTGTTCCTGCTAATTGTTTCTTTGTTGCTGGCCAAATGCGTGCACTTTGTTTTAAGTGCAGCCGATCGATCGATTCGAGCGGCCAGCGTGAAAAATATGTGAAAATTATGTGTATGGCTCTGAGAAGAAGTTTACAGTGCTGGAAAACTTCGCTAAATGGGTTATTTCATGTTGAATACGTTCTTACAAGCTCATCCTATTGTACTAAGCTAACTTCTAACACACAATTGTCCTTATTTTCGTACATTTTTGGACATTTTAACTGGCATTTTTCCAAAGCCATTTCCAATTACTTTCATCATAAAATGACAGAAGTTGTTATATTTACGTATTGTGGCTCCCTTTTAGAGTTAGTTAGAAACTAAAAATATTAATATTGTTTGCTGCAGCTTAAGTCTGATTTAATTACTTATTTAAACTATATTCTTGGCTGCAGTCAATTTCTGAAAATAATAATTTTCTTACATTTCTTAGCTTGATTTATTTAAATTTATATTACATAAATATTTGCATGTATTTTTCCTTCATTTCCTATAGTTTGATTTATTTTAAATTTCAAAATTGTAAATAATTTATGAACTTGTCTTTAATTTCCCTAGTTTGATTAGTTTTAATTTATATTTAAATATAAATGTTCGTTTATTGATTTAATTTAATTTCTTTTATTTAAGGTTCCCCAGTTTAATTTGTTTTTATGTATATATTAATATACATTTTCGTAGTTTGATTTAATCTAGTTTATATTATTTAAATATGCTTTCGCATTTTTCTTAGTTTCCATAATTTCATTTACTTTAACTTGTGTTTCAATATTGTACTCACTTATCTTTATATTTCTATTATTTTAATTTAATTTAAGTATATTCACGTAACGACTTCAAAAACAAAGTGCTTTTTTATTCGCTATGTCAACATGCATATACAAATATAGTTCTATATGTTCACGCTAGCCGTAATTAACCCTATTTTTGCCTATATACATACAGTCGTAAGCCGCTGGCCCCTTGCCGCGTCCCACTTGCCCCTTGCCCCTTGCCACACTGTTGTGGCATCTGCAATATGGCAACCAGGCGCTGTCACTTCACCAGCTGACAGCTGCTCCGTGCACGAACATGGCAGACATGTCGGTCGGGTCGGGCGACTGGAACTGGGGATTGGGTATTGGGGATTGGGTGGTGCTTTTTGGGGGCTGGCTGCCTTAGCCGACTACTTAACGGCACACGGCCCCAAAAGTGACAGGCGGGCCTCATCATTAAACTTTTGACACTATTAGCGGGCGGTCTGAGTTTTGTTGTGCCAACTTGGCAAGAACAAAAGCGGCATAAAACGCAATAACGAAAACATTTTTGGTTCATCAAGCGGCCAGGCAGGCATTCAAATTAATTTCAGAACATTATCGTACTACTAACAAAAAAATTCGAAAATATATACATCAATTTATATATTTATTTATATATACAGACATACAAGTATTTATGTGCTGGTTTTCTTTGTGGTTTTCTGTTTTGTGGTCGATTTTGATTTTATTTTATTATACCCTAGCTGAGAGTGTTATAAATTAGTCATGGAATGTGTTACTTAATGAAGCAGCTATATGCTTCTATATAACTTACATATATCCTAATCAATGGGATGTCCAGTTCAGGATTATATATTCATTTTATTGACTTTAAGTTTTTTTTATTAGTTTTTTTATTGATTCATTAAGATATAGAAAGATTATAAAAAATCTTTAAAAAAATGGACTTAAATATTGTTTAAATATAAATTAAACAAGATTTCTTATATATATATAAACTAGAATCTCTAGCTTGATTATTAAAGCAAAGGTTTTCTAATATAGCTTTCATAGATGAATAATCCAATTATGTATTTATTTTTTTAAAAAAAGGTGTGTCTAAAGTCGCACATATATCATCTAGCTTCCATAGATCCCCAACTGTATTCAATCTTCGGCGATCCAAAAGATAACTATTCTTTCTAGCTTTCAAGTTTGTTTTGGTTGCCGCGCAGAAAGACAATTCAATTAGCTGCCCTGTCAAACTTTCAGTGTACATCTCTCAGTCTGTCCAACTGTCCCTTGATTCCTTGGTCCACTCCTTCAACTCTGGCCCCATTTGTACTTAGTTGCTGCACTTCTTTAGCTGCTTTTGCTGCTGCTGCTGCTTTTCGGCGGTGGTAATGAAACAATTAATTATCGTATGCCCCAACGCGTTCAAAGACATTCCAGCGAAATTCCTCGGCTACGACTGAAATGTGAAATGTTAAGTAATGCTGTCCCCCCTAGTACCCCCATCTAGTCTGTCCAAGTCGCAGTCACCCAGTCATCCGGTCATCCCCAGTCGCATGTGGGTGAAGCGAAGTGTTTTTCGCCTCAAGTGTCCAACTCTTTGACATTTTGTGGTTGATATTTTAAGTGCCAGCGATTCGCTTTTGCTTTAATTCCGCACTTTTTATTTAGGAAGTGCGGAAAAGAAAGAAAATGAGCAAAGTTTATGCTGTGGATAAAGTTGCTTATATTTCCAGCTTAAAGATATATTTAGTGAGTAGTTTAATGAACAAATATTAATATAAATATACGATATTATATTATATAAAATATATATATAAATATATATATATATATAAATAGTTATTCAAATATAGAAAATGAAACTGAAAGTTAAATGAATTAAAATAAGATTAATAATAATAAAAATGTAATATTTTAAAATTAAAATACGTGAAGACTTGAATAGAAATTAACTTATAATTCTTTATTTACTATTTCTAATGAGTTTAACAAATTTCTGAAATTTGTATATATTGCTTATATATTTTATTATATTTTCTAAATGCAATCTTTAATTGGAATATATTCCAGAAATATATCTTAATTCAAATTCTTTCTATCTGCGCTATAAAAACCTTTCCCAACTACTAGAATTCGAGCAGCTGACGCACATTGCTGCCAAGTTTATCTTTAACTTAAAATCGAGCATTTCAGCATTTGCTTATCTCGCAAACAACCTGAAAACTAACCTCAAATGAGGCTATTTTCTACTTGTACGCAGATGCTTAGATGCCTATCGTTTGGGCTGCTCATGTGGTTGACACCTACAACAAATCTGCACACATGTTGTAAAGAGAAACCTATATGAGAACTGAAAGAGAAGAAGCCCATGCATATTATGCTTATTTACCCCTGCTGCTGCTGCTGCTGCTGCTGCTGCTGCGCTATCTCTGCCACAGATCATAGGATCTGCAGTGTGTGTGTTGTGTGTGTGATCTTGATAGCGCCAGTTGCCAGGTTGAGGGCCTTCTGTTGCAGCCAAGACAGACAAACACACATGTGTGTGTGTGTGTGTAAACCCAAATTGCGTTGTTAAAATGCGTAAGGCGTTGACAATGTAAACAAGTGGAGAAGGATTATCTTCGGCGTGCCGAAGATTAAATACTCTTTTCGAACCTTAAAGCAATTTTTACTATTTTTCCGTGACTGCTTATTTAATTCGCAGATATTAATGTCGCATACATATACCCCTACATATAAAATAAAATATATAAAGGTATTCATGTAAACAGGGACGTTTCACTATCCGCAGCTCGTGGACGCGTCCCTTAGCATTCATAAGTGCTACCGAATTGAACAATATACAAGTTTCAGTTTTTCCAAAAAGTCAAAACTACATTACATATGTATACTACAATATACATACCAAATTTTGTGCCTGTTGCTCTTATACCTTTCAAGGCCGCTGTCGGAAATTGAATTGTCATAAAACTTAATCTGAACATACGAGAGCTTATATTCAGAATTTGAGATCCATATTTTTTTTCGCGTGTCATTGGTTTTGCCAATGAATTTAAATTTTTCTTTTGAATTATTCTATTAAAGCTACTTTATGTATGAAAAAAAAATTAGAAACAATTTAGGAAATTGAAAATAAATGAATTTGACTACAGCTATTATATATTTGAAAAGAAGAATAAGAAAAAATGAAAATAAATGACCAGTCGCCGCTGGTTTCGAACCTGGTCCTCTCGCTCACCAGTTCGCAACTTTACCCACTACGCCACAAGCCGTTTTGATGATCGCTGACAAAATCCCTTGAAGAGCAGACTGTCAAAAGCTTTCTTGTTTTGCTTTGTACTGCTTACACCAAGCAGTTTTAAGAATCGCTAACAAACTCGATTTATACTGAGCTTTTGTTTTTTCGCGTGGCATTGTTTTTGTTCTAAGCCATTGAAAGCAAATGAATTTGATTACAGTTATTATATATTTGAAAAGAAGAATAACAAAAAATGAAAATAAATGACCAGTCGCCGCTGGTTTCGAACCCGGGTCCTCTCGCTCACCAGTTCGCAACTTTACCCACTACGCCACAAGCCGTTTCGATGATCGCTGACAAAATTGCTTGAAGAGCCGACTGTTACAAATTTCCTTCTTTTGTTTTCCTGCAACCTGCAACTCGCGTTTGTCAGCATTTGTTTTTTCGCGTGGCATTGTTTTTGTTCTAAGCTATTGGAAGCAAATTAATTTGATTACAGTTATATATTTGGAAGGAAGAAAAAGAAAAAAGTATTAAATTAACAATCAGTCGCCGCCGAGGCTCGAACTTGAACTTGCGAAACATGCGTTCGTTAGCGCGGCTCTTTACGCCATACGCCACAAACCGTTTTGATGATCGGTGGCAAAATACCTTGAAGAGCAGACTATCAAAAGCTTTCTTGCGCTTGACTTTGTTTGCTCAGACTATCAAAAGCTTTCTTGCGCTTGACTTTGTTTGCTCATATGCACCTGTTTTTTCAAAATATTTAATGACGCATATCTTCGCTGTTTATGACTCAATCGATTTGCGATTTTACCCATCGATGAGTTATATGGATGTTCAAGTGTACAAGGAAATTTAAGGCAATTGCTTTGAAAACATCGGATTTATGGCCAAAACCGACTTTGAGGTGTATGGCAGCTATAAGATATAGTGGTCCGATCCGGCCGGCTCCGACCAATGTGCTGTCCCCTTGAATAATAAGTGTCTGTGCAAAGTTGCATCGCGATAGCTCAAAAACTGAGGGACTAGTTTGCATACATACAGACAGACAGACAGACAGACAGACAGACAGACAGACAGACAGACAGACGGACATGGCTAGATCAATTTGTTTTTTTTTTATAAGCATATTGGCAGTAACTTTTGGGGGTCTCAGACGCTTCCTTCTATGCGTTACAAACTTCAGGACAAACTTAATATACTATTTTCTTCGAAAAGAGTATAAAAACAAAACACAGACACAAACAATGCGCGTCTCCTTATCGAGGAGGCATCGAGGCTAGGACCTCAAGATGGGCCTAGGCCAACGAGTTGATAAGCATTCATTCAGCTTGATCAGTGATGGCTTCCAGCAGCAGCAGTTGCCAGGAAGCAGCTGCTGCCGCTGCCAGTTTGCCACTCAGCAGCTCAGCACCTCTCAGCAAATCTGTTGGCCTTGATCGAGGTGTGAACGAAGCTGCACATATCCTGTAATTACGTGCCGCAAGTTGCAAGTTATATATATATATATATACGCTTGGCGACGGGCAGGTGTCAAAATAATTAGGCGCCTACTTAGCATCGCGGCGCGGATGAAGCTTTCGCATCCAGCCGAACTTGCCCAATTAATGGTAATTATCGTCAACACCTTGCTGCACACTCAGCCTGTCAAAATGTGCACTGGGCCCATCATGCAAAGTGGCCAAGAGGCAAACTGCTCAAAGTGGTCAAGTGGCAAATGGCAAATTTGCCAAAAACAAAAAAAAGCAGGCCCAAACAGCATTGCCTTTAACACTAATTATGTGAGCTCACTCTGTCATTTAGTCATTCACTCAGTCACTCAGTCAGCCAGTCAGCCAGTCAACGTCAGCGAATTGCACTCCACACACCAAAAAAATAAAAATATATTTAGCAAGTGTGAAGTTGATAGCCTTCTCGCTCTCCTCCTTCATTAATCACTTGCCGCTTAACTCTGCTGCCACTTGCCACTTGACAGGGCCCTTTTCCGAATCGACTCCAAATTCGGCAACTCAAAGGTCTCTTAACCAGCTGAAACTCAAATGACTGCCTGCAGTTTGCTAATCAGCAGCATATAAGGCAAACGAATAAAAAAGGAGAGAAAAAATGCCAGCATGTGAAATAAAACTGAAATTTGAGCAAATTAGTTTGCCTAATTTGCTTCTATATCGTTATCGCATATTGAATTGAAATACTCTATAAATAATAGCATATTTCTTATAAAGTATATTTCACATTTTAAGCCAACACATTTTTCGAATTTACGTATTTAAATGGAAGAAAACAATTTGAAATTATGCAAGCTATGTAAAAATAAAAATATCTTGATCATTTCTTTATATTTTCTAAGATTGGAATAAACAAAAAAATGTTGTGTTATACCATATAAATTGCATCTTATCTACAAAATTAAGAAAATGGTTTGCTATGAAAATAATATCAATCACTATTATTTTTATTATAAATGACAATTTATAAGGCACAAATAGGATTCACTAAAAAATAATTCAACAAAATTTAAATATAATTGAAATTTTGTGGAAATTAATTAATAAAAAGTAATATTAAAAAAGTATTGTTATATATATACATATATACTGCTTGCAAAAACCATATTAACCAGCTTTGTTTATGGAACTTGGCAAAGTTATTACTTTTTGCTTAACAGCAAGCTCTACTAAATAACTTGATTTAGATTAAGATCACTGCACTATATCATTTGTAATTGAAGCATAAAGTTGTTCTAAATGTATGTTATGTTCACAGCCAAACGATTTCTCATCATATATACATATATATATATATTCTTTTACAGCTCGTACAACTGTCCTCACATATCGCAATATCTTTCATTAATTGTGGCTGCGACTTTCAGATTGTTTTGTTTTCACAGATGATACGCTGATTCTCAATCACCCCCTTTTTAAAATTGGTACTCGTGCTCGGGCCAGTCTGCAATTATATATTTGAGTGTGCTGCTGACTTTCTCTGCCAATGTTGCCAACTAACCCAGTAACAGATTATATATATATATACATATATACACATATATATGCCGTCTGATTAATGTTTATAGTCACACCTACTCAATTGCAGAGGTGCCAAAAAAAAACGTGAGCCGAAAAATGAAATTTTACACCTGCAACACGCACAAAATTGCAAGTCAGGCTGAGAAGAAAAAACAGAGAGAGAGAAATAACCAAGGTGGCCAGAACAGGAAGCCATAAATAACAAATTAGAGAACTCTCATATATGTATATATACAAACGCATATAACATATCATTTGATATCATTTCTAACACACTCCTAACTCTCTGTCTTTGTCGCTCTCACACGATGTCTTTGTCTTCTCTTTCTGCTTCTCGCTGCAGGTGCAGTTGAGTCTTTTTGTTGATTGTCGGCAATTTAACGCTGCGTGAGTTGGCTCCGCATTTGGGCTCACAGACCGTAGGCGCCCTTGGCCAAAACAGTTTTTCTAGGCGTTAACTGTAATTCGTTGGCTGCTCAGCAGGAACTGCCACCTTGGCCAGCAACAGAAGCAGCAGCAACAACAGCAACAACTCTCAACCGGGCCAAGAGGAAGCACTTTTTGATTTCTCAGTTTTTTCGTTTTTTCTTTTGCTGTCTCGCTCTGAAATTATGGGTTTGCATTTTGGTTAATTAAAAAGGCTCAAACAGCCGCAAAACACATGTCGCTAGTGAAGCATATCCTTGGCCGACACCTTTTGGCCCGCTGCTTGTTAAGCATCGTCTTCTGCTTCTTCCTCTTCATCTGCTGGGCGCCGGGGGCCAATTAAACCACTTGCTCGAAAATCGTAATATCGTAATATATAGTTTATAATGTTTATGAGCGCTCCTTCGTTTGAAGTGTGAAAAAGTGCCCCGAAGACACACAAGGTCATTTTGTATATGATTCTCCCTTTTTTTTCTTTTCATTAAACATTTACAACAGTCCAACTGAAAGTCATGAGATATTGTGCGCTTTTTCAAGGTGCTTTGAATAAATGTTTAAAGGCCCAATCACAGCGATTGTAAATATGTTTAAGCCTAAGAAAAGTGACTAACAATTGCCTCTGACAGAGATGATCATAATCTAAAGGGATATCATATCTTTTAATGTAAATAGGCATCATATTGTTATTTTTTTTCGCTGCGACTCGTTGTCAGCTTTAAACGGAACATTTATCTATCTAACTACATATATAAAACAATTTGTTCCAACTGACAGTTATTTTTAGCAGTTTTTAGGGTTGGAAAGAACTTTCTAGAGAATCTGAAGTATTATCGTAGAAAAATTTATAAAATGTTTCAGATTAAAATGCAGATCTAATATAAAGGTAAAAACATAAACAAAACTGTCTTGGGATCGAAAATCGGTTCAGTTTTCATAAAGTTATGACAGTTTGAAATCTTGGAAGGGCACTTCTAGTGATTTTTAAGCAATTTCATGGCATGTTTTGGATAAAAAATCGAATTAGAGGTTTAACCATGGTCAAAACTACATCGGGATTGAAAATCTGATCACTTTTGACAAAGTTATGGGACATTGAAGTCTTCAAAGGGCATTTCTAAGTTCTTGATATTCTAATATAGACTTGTTTTTGATAGAAAATCGAAAAATCCAAAGTGCTTCAGATTAAAATGCAGATCTAATATAGAGGTAAAAACATGATCAAAACTGCCTCGGAAACGAAAATCCGATCAGTTTTCATAAGGTTATGAACTGTAAGCTAGAGATGTCCAAATTTTAAAAGCTCGTGATATCTTTAAGCTGAATCCTAGCTAGAAATACCAATTCAAATTCATTCAGTCAGCGACTGCCAACTACTTGATGATGTGATGTGTACAGTGGAACGTTATCAGCCTTCTTTTCGGACTTAAAGAAAACCCCAAATCAAGAACGTATCAAAATATTGTCGGGGGCTAAAGAAAAGAGACAAAGGCAACTACAAATACAAATACAAACACACGCCTCAAATATTTCCAGTTAATCATGAGCTCATGTGCTCATGTCTTATGTCTTATGTCTAATGTCGCTTCGTGTGCTGTCCTGGCTGATTCCACGAATACCGAAGTGCGCCTGAGAAGGAGAAAAAGAACTGTCCACAGATGAGGAGAACTTACATAATAATTGATGACATAGGACACACGTAGTACATGACGAAATGTGTGTGTATGTGTTTGTGTGTGTGGAGTTGGGGTTAAAAAAGCAAGAGCAACAATGGGGCAACTATCTAATGATCGATATCAGCTAGAACAAAGACCAGGAGAGGCCATAGACAATGTCGCTCAACGCTCAAAATTTGCCTTGGCGGTTGGTCTCAGCCTTTAGGGTTTGGCTTTGGGTTTTGTTTTGTTTTTGTTGGACCTTAGCCGGGTACGTGAGCCAGGCCCCTTTTAGGTTGACAAAGAGCTGTTGACAATGCAAAGGACAACGACGACGCATGCTGATGTGAATCTACTAAAAACGCACACGAAAAATATCGAAAAAGAACCAAACAACACAAACAATTTGTGGTTATCTGTATAAACAGGTAGGGCCGCAGTTTTTTCAGATTGATATCTCACCTGAGAGCGGACTGGGAATACCGCTCTTGTCATCATTTGAGAACGTTGAGCGCGGAAAATATCAATTTACGGCATTAGACTACGCCTTAGTGCACTATCAATGCAATCACTTAAGTATTCTTGGGCTGCGATTTCTTTTCGCTTGACATCGAGACTTTGAGCGGTTCTCTTTGTGCATGATCTATTTCCAGCATTACAGCTGCGTTTATAGAAGATCATTTGGCAATCTTTGGGCAGCCCAAGTTGTGCCATTGTCAGCGCATATAATTAGCTAGACAAGCAGCTGTGCTGTAGAGTTGATAAGGCAGTGATTTCTATGATAATCCTAGGCAAGAAAAAAAATACTCAAAAAATACTGTAAGCGCCAAAGAGTTAAATATTAATCACAATAATTTGAGAGTTCACTAATTGGATTAGAAATAAGTATATATGTGGCACATTGTAGATATTTTCTTCATTTAATGTCTATTAAAAACAGTCTGAATAGAAAATTGGTTTAAAATTCTTTATTATTATAAATTTTATTTTAAAAAATTCAATTTAAAATGTATAATCTCTGGACTTATTTAAAATTTAAAAAAACAGATTGTGAACATTTTTAAAATGACATTTTATATTTATATACTTTTCCCTTTTTCCTAACTTTTTAAATGTTTTGATTATTATATCTTAATCGCAGTAAATTTTACAAAATCATAGAAAATATATTATTTTTCTTGCTTTCAACCTAAAGGATTTATGCTGGTTAAAATGCCATATAAGATATACGTCTAAATTAGGCTTTAACTTTTTATTGAAACCCTTTCCATCCAGCTTTATTTTAAACTAATTTTCTCAGCGGCTTCAACCTTTGAGTATAGGAGTTCAAATCACACAATTAGTTCGTTCAAATATTAAAAATTATATCCTATCTTTATGTATAATGCTTAATTCATAGAAATATGAACTTCCCTAAACCTTCTCAGTCTTGATTGTTGCATATCCCAATCACTACATCTCATCACATTCTCTCACACATGATAGAAGTAGGCTGATAGCCTTCACTATTTTTCTTTACCACTCACTTTATATTCGCACAACAATTAAGAGCTGAATATGAGAAAGTTTGGAAAGTATACGAAATGCATTTCAGACAAGTTCCATAAAAACCTAACGATTATATAATTGGCCAAATCGAAGAGCATTTCATCTCATTTATATAGATTGCAATCGTTATTAACTAGATAAATATTTTGCCAGATTTCCGTGCAAGATAAACAAGAATGGCATATGTTAGCGCATTTCTTTTATTTTCATATATCAGATTAGCTTACCAGTTCGGCTTGCAGCCAATTAGTGGCAGAAAATGCCGTTAGCCTTGTTGTTATCAATGCAAATTATCAGCGCCTTCGATAAACTGTTAACTAAACTGAAACTTCTCAACAGCTGCCCATGGGCTAACAGTACACTTGGAAATTGATACCATTAGTCTGACGCGATGTGTGTGTGTGTGTGTGCGAGTGTGTGTGCAACCAAAAAGAAGTTTCGTGCAGCATGCAACACGTGCCCCAATGAATTATGGCTGGGCAAAGTTTGCTTTTTGATACGTTTTTGTTGTTGTTGTTGTTGTTTGCTTTGGCGTTTGCAGCTTTAATATGCGGGGCTGCAGCTGCAAGTTAGTGAGACCAGACCATCACCATCTCTGGGCCAACTCTTGTGGCAAGTCCCGTAACCAAGCAAATAGTTGCACGCGTTCTCTGTGCTCTCAAGTATCGCATAAGTAGCGCAAACGGAGCACTTAGAGCCAGAGAGCTGGCCATGTCAGTTGCCTCTCCAACTGTGTCCTCTGTCCAGAGTCCTGTGTCCTGTCCATGTCCTGTCGTCAATAATAAATAAATATGTGTCTATGCTGTGGCATGCCACACACACAACTGGACACAGAACTGTGTGTGTGTGTGTGTGTAGTCCTGCGGCTCTCTCTGGTTGTATAAATAAGCAGACGAAACGACAACAAGGACTTCTGTGTTGGTGGGGGCAGGTGCCACACAGTGGCAGTGCAGGTACGCAACTAAGTATTACAGTGCCTGTTAGAAGTCTCGTTGTCGTTATGCGCGCACATCCAATCTCAATGGCTGCACAAAAGTCAAATAACAACGGCTTCCAAACGAAACGAAACGAATCGAAGCGAATGGAATAGAATTGAATTCTCCTTCTTTTTTTTATTGCATAACCGTTTTGTGGCTGCCACATACCTTCAAATACACTGGAAAAAATAACTGTAGTTTCAATTGTTAACTATAATCATAATGTGATGTGAAAACACACAACATTTTATTAATTTGAAATACATACAACTGCATTTTAGTATTGATCAGGTATTGAGCCTAAGACATCCTATAAGAGTTGATAATTTTATTAATAAACTAAAATTAAGGGATAGAATATATAACCTTTTTAATTTAAAACAAGTGGGGAAGGATTATCTTCGGCGTGCCGAAGATTTTATACTCTTTTCGAACCTATAGGCAATTTTCACTCTGCCAACTGCACCACTGAAATTTCATAAGCTGTACAAAATCGTTTTGTCGCGTAACATTTTTTTTTTGTTCTAAGAATATTTAATTCATTGCCAGCTGTATAGCAGCTATAAGATATAGTGATCCGATCCAGCCGGCTCCAACCAATGTGATGTCTCTTTGAATAATAAGTATCTGTGCAAACTTGTATCGCGATAGCTTTAAAAACATGGGATATATGGCCAAAACCGACTTCGAGTTATATGGCAGCTATAAGATATAGTGATCCGATCCAGCCGGCTCCAAACCAATGTGATGTCTCTTTGAATAATAAATATTATCGCAAAGTTTCATCGCAATAGATTAAAAAACATGGGATATATGGCCAAAACCGACTTCGAGTTGTATGGCAGCTATAAGATATAGTGGTCCGATCCGGCCGGCTCCAACCAATGTGCTGTCCCCTTAAATAATAAGTGTCTGTGCAAAGTTTTATCGCGATAGCTCAAAAACTGAGGGACTAGTTTGCATACATACAGACAGACAGACAGACAGACAGACAGACAGACAGACAGACAGACAGACAGACAGACAGACAGACGGACATGGTTAGATCAATTTATATTGTCATTCTAAGCATACTGGCAGTAACTTTTGGGGGTCTCCGACGCTTCCTTCTATGCGTTACAAACTTCAGGACAAACTTAATATACTATTTTCTTCGAAAAGAGTATAAAAAAACCAAAAGCCATTTAGGATTTTAATGAAAGAGATAAAAAGCAGAGAACTTTGAGAATTGCGTGGTGAAATTTTTAAAAAAAATATTTATGAATTTAAATAATTCAAAAATAATTCATGTAAAGAACAAAAAATGAGTCTATTAATATACAATTGATAAATTTTCAGAAATAATAATTCACATTTATTATATAAGAACTACATTTATATTTATTTATTTTCGACTAGTGACAGACGACATAGAAAATTAAACTTAAATTATAAAACGACAAAAATTGTGAAGAATATATATAATATTTAAATTAAAATATAATGCTTAATTTACGTGCTTACCCATTGGCACTCAAATTGTTTGCTGTGTAATAAGTATGTCAGGCATTGTCCAGGAATCCTTGACTTGGCTTCGCCAGCGTACTAATGATGACACACATTTCATATCTTGATCGTACCCCCACCATCGCCCTCTCATACTGTATTTGTAGCCGTGTGTCCTGGCTAAGGACACATAGCTGCGCTTGCCCACATAAATTGAAGCACATGCTTAGGCGCGCACAATGCTATTAAGATTCAGTATCCAGGACAGACAGCTCCACTCCGAGGAATATAGATAGGCAGCGTACCCAACTCGACTCATAACTTGCATTCACATACAGTTCGCTGTGGAGGCGTTGACAAGCACAAGGACAAGGACAGTGACAAGGACCAACAGCCAAAGGAGTAGTACAATCAGCGGTTTATGATCTCAGTTAATATATCGACTGGCTCACCAAAATGGGGCGTACAAATTGACTACCTACGAAAATATGCGTTCTGTTGGGATACTTTCCAACTACTACTGTTTGGTAGCCATCTTTACAGCTGTGTCCTGGGCTACTGTTAATTTCATTTACGATCCCGAATGCACCTGCAACGCCAACTGCATCCTTTTAATGAACTGCGTTTATAACTCGTTTTCTCTGCATTTTCGTGGAGTGTTAATTAAAAATATTGATGTTCGTTTTTACCTACGATTTTATCAGGAATTTAAGGAATATTCTGTTATTTATGGGTTACAGCTAGCTAAAATATTGTAAAAGGCTTTGAACTACATCTGAAAGTATTTGATTTGTCTCTATAATATAAATCTTAATTTATAATTAAGCATTAGTTTGTTGGCAATACTTTACATTAGTTTCCATTATATTTTTATTTAATTTTTCGGTGGTATTCTATAATTTATGGGTTTTAGCTAGTTAAAATATTGTATAAGACTTTTAACTGCATTTAAAACTGTCTATTTTATATTATATAATTATTAATTTATCATTAAGCCTTAGTTTGCTGGCAATAATTTGCATTATTTAGCTATATTTTCATATATTCTTTGGTTAGTCAATTGATTGTTCTTTAATTGTTAACGCCTGTTATTAAAGGCGAGTTCAAGAGTGCAACAAATTGTTAATTTACACGAAATGAATAATGCCAAAAATGGAAAAAAAAACCTTGTTCTCAGTCATGTATGTTTAATTATTTCATCAGCATTTGAAATGTTTAATTTTTGATTGATGACACGCACAAATTTGTCTCAACCGAAGTGCAAAACAGCAGGCTGACAATAACAACAACAAAATCAACAGAACAACACAACAAATTATGCATGCAGCGCATTTAAGCACACACACACACATACACACACACACACACACACACACACACACAGATATACAAGCCCACAACATTTTGATGAATGAGCAGAGGAAACAACGAAATTTTGACAACATGCAGCAGCAACAACAAATGCAATTGAACAAGTGCAAGAACAACAAAATTATATTCTATGTTGAAAGCTATAGTAGCTGGAGGATTGTGCTTATATAGCAAGCGAATACATAATAAATCTTAATTTATAGATGAGTTGTAACATCAAAACAAAACGCGGCTCTTGAGTAGCATTTATGTTTTGGTTGAAAGTTCTACTTGGGCTCTTTTCCAAAATTCAGTTATGACAGATGATCGCTCGCTCTCTCTCTCTCTCTCTCTCTCTATCTATCTCTGTCTCGCTCTGGTCAGCTGTCAACTCATCCGCTGCTTTACAACTTTGGTCGCGCTCATAAATTTTGAAAGTTTCGTTCATTTGGCTGGGTTTTCGAAAAGGGCGGTTCCCATATACTATATACATATATGTAGGTATTATAAAGCGTATGCAACGACATCATGATGGATTCGTTTTGGGAATGCTTGGCGTTTTTCTGCTCAGTTGCGCTCATGGTTGGATATGTCAGGCCAGCATTTGATAATAATCGCAGCAATCTTTTCTTTCTCTCTTTCGCTTTTGTTGTGTCTTCTCAGTTTTTTTCGTATTTCAAATTGAGTTGTTTTTATTTGTGATATAGGAATGGTCTGAATGAAACTGACAACACAATTAGAGATCGCTTAGCATAAGACTATAAACTGGACAGCAGAATGGGAAAATCAATCAGTGCCTGTTGAATTTCATAAATGTTAACTTAATTTTTGGAATAATTTTCGTTAATTTACTCTTTTAGTTGGTATTTTAGCTGCGCCCTCTGTTGTTATTTGTTGGAACTTTGTATGCGTACACCTGCGTTCGCATTGATAAGGTCAGCAGCGTTTTCTAATAAGTAATGGACCTATTTTACAGGCAGGTAGATAAACGAATATTTTGCTACGGCCTGGCGCCATCTGTTGTACAAAGCTGGAACTATAAGTGCATCTGAAGAGCGCTAGAAAAGTTATATATAATTTAATGATTAATAAAATATATATAAATATTTTAAAAATTGAAAATACAAATAAAAAATGAAAATAGAGTTACAATATTTCTAATAATTTATTAAAATTCAAAAATCAAAAAAATATTTATGCAAAACATAATAAAAATACGCTCATTTAGAGCTCAGCTGCAACATGGCTGCTTCACAGCCTTGTGCAGGAATTTCCACTAGTTATAGATATAGAATTCTACTGTGGCTTGCGACTTGTGGCATGCAACTGAAGCTATCACAGCTGTGGCATCTTGAGTTTGCCTTTGCCGTCGCATCATTACAATGATGATAAAAATGCATCTCATCTCTCATCTGGGCTGAGTTTGGTTTGGCGGCTGTGCTGCTGTTGTTGCTGTATAGCTGTGTTGCATGCCACCAGCCTGTGGCAGCCACCTCGCGACCATTTTGACTGTCAATGCTGCCAACTAAATGTCGCATGCCGCGTGTGCAACATTTTATCACTTCAGTCAGACCGTATAATTTAACGTAAAATCTCTGAGGCCAAGCGCAACACAGCAGAGAGTGCCACAGTGGAGGGCACTCCACTCACTTCGCTTGGCGCAGACACATGTGGCAGCCACAAATGGTGACAACTATTTGCACAGTTGACTAACTGATGCGTTTCTCCTGTGCTTGTTGTTTTAGGCACGCTTTGCCACAGCACACAGATACACAGCACACATATACAGATACGCATATTCAGATACAGCTACATAGATACAAATGTACGCAAAGAGTTGGCCATAACTAATATAGTAGCACTTGCAACAACAATTAGCAACAGTCGGCGGCCAGAAAAAACAACGCTAATTAGCCGGCAAATAATAGACGAGCATTTATACACTATTTGAATACTCTAACAAGAGGTATAAGTCTTAGTATACTAAGCACAATATATATCATATTTTCCTAATTTTTCCTTAATCATTAAAAATAAATAATGGAAATTTCATATTTTTCAATTAAAAACAGTGTTTTCTCTCTGTACATTTTTTTATTTTACTTTCAATTAACAATTTGCTAATTTTCAACTCTCCAACTCGCTGACAATAAATATATTTTTATTATTATACAAAAATGAGTCAAACTTGTTATTGAATTATCTATTAAGAAAGGAAATCGTGACTTTTTGTACACAACTTGAAAGATATAAGAGCTGGAGGCACCAAATTTGGTATGTATAGCCTCGAATAGCATACACATGAAGCAAATATTTCACTTTTTGGATGCCGTACCCCCATCCAACCAAAAGTGAAAAACAATAATTTTGCAGGGCTGCAATTTGGTTTGATCGCCTATTTTATAGCCAATTTCATGTCCTACAAATTTCACAAAGATCGGACACTAAGCACAGAAGTTATTTAAGATTTTCCTTTCCATAGTGTGGAGCTTTTCTAAGAAGTTCGCCTGCTTAAACTGCCTGCACTGCTTGCAGTATTGATGTATTCGTATGGATGTGCATTGATAGGCAAGTATGAATGGATGTAAGGGCTGGGTTGAGGGTATCTCCTAGTCGGGCACTGTTTTGGCATTGCAAAGATTGCCAAAATATTAAATCCGCTTAGCTTTTGACCCTTAGTATACTTAATCATTTCTATATATAAAGCTGATAATCTATGGCATACGTGATAACAGCCACGCTTGATTTCTTCGAATCAAAGCCGCAGACCCTATAAAAAGATGCTGCTAATGCCAAATATGCCAGTTTTCGTTTTGTGTCACGAGCAAAGAACTTCTAAAATCTAAGTCTCCAGCAAAATGCTTATAAATTTTAATGTGTTTGCAATTCTATTAGGAATTTTTCCAATTGCATTGGCAACAACAGCCTTGACCGATGATGAATCTGTAAGTAGCACAAAAGTATTAAAAGTGAGTTGTTTATTTAAAACATTACATTTCGATTACCGCTCGCAGTTTAAAATATCTGCCGAAATGGAGGCACAGTGTGGCATGTGCGCCCACAGGATGATAAAGCCTCTAATAGAATACGTTGGAAAGGTTAACAATGAAATCACAACAAAAGACGACAGAATCGCAGAATTACAAAAAATGAAAATAAAGGAGAACAGACAGAAAATAGCTAAATTAAATGAGAAATCCTTGAGAGATGATATTGAGTTAGCCAACTTAAGATCCCAAATATCAATATTAAAAGAAGCTAATATCGATGCATTCAATACCAAGATATCCATGATAGAGATTTTAAACGCAAATCTAGAGCTTATTATTAAATCATTAAAATTGAAAATAGATGATAAAGAGAGCAAAGTCGCTGAAACAAATGGAACAACTATTGATAAGTTTGCGGATCTGAATGAAAATAAAAAACAAATAATTGAATTAACTGAAAGATTTGACAAATGCCAAAAGAACGTCACTGATAAGGAAATTGAACTTGATAGCCTTCGCTATAAATTAACCGAATACCAGCATAATTCTTCGGCTTTTCCAAGCACTTGCTTGGGTTATGGTAACTATTCAGGACTGCGGACAATCAAAGTTGGCGATATGGAACCGACTGCCGTATTATGCGACTCGAATTTTGCGGGAGAAGGAAGGACTGTAATATATCGGATCTACAACGTAACAGAAGAATACGATTTCAAACCAGAATGGAAGGATATTAAATATGGATTTGGAGACGTTGAAAAGCATTATTGGTTTGGTCTCGAGCGGCTCCACCAAATTACAAAGAAGCAAAGATGCGAGCTTTACATCCAATTTAGAGATATGGAAAACAAAAATACTTTATATGGCATATATGATAATTTTCAAATCGGAAGTGAGGATGACAATTACAAATTGATTTCAGTTGGTGAATTCAGCGGAGATGCTGCTGATTATATGAGTACCTACATAGGATGTGAAACTGGCATGGAAGAGAGTGGTTGGTGGTTTTACTCATACCAATTTTATGAGGGCAAAATCCAAATAATGATCCGTCCTTATGGATACTAAGAATCACAATGAATAATTTTGTTTGTATTTTGCATTTCAAAAATTAGAGCTCGACATTGTTGTTTGAAAATATGTATAAAAATTTAGAAATTACTTATTATGAATGAATGAATAATCATTTCAATCTGATTAAAAAAATAAAGTAAAATAAAATAAATATCTATATTAAAATTGATATGTGCCTAGAGTATTTAATATTCGCCTAGTTGATTGCAGCCATTTGGCTTCGATTGTCCGCTGCTGTGAAAATGAGCGCCTTCCAATTTCTTTGGGGCGTTTGCGGCAATTAGCGCGAACGCAAAATAAATGAATGAATAAAATATGAAATAAAAAACCAAAAGCCATACACACTAATAATAGCAACAAATGTGCCATCACTTAGGCATGGGCTCAATCGAATTAAGCAATTAGAGTTTATGTTAATTAGCAGCAGCGACTGACTTACAAAAAAAAAAAAAACCCACCCATATTGTATTATCTAAGTTCGACTTCCGGGGGCAGCGATGTTTCCGTTGAAGCTTCAGACCTTAAGCAAGATTTATGCATTTACTTCAATCCGTAATACATTTTGTTTCTATATTTTCCTCTCCCTGTTTGTTGGAACCTTTGGCTCATATAATTGCCTTGAAAGAGTTTTGTTTCTTTCTTTCGTGTTTTTTTTCGAGGTGTGTCCGCATTTTTATTTGGAGCACTTCAAAGCGTTCCGCGCTACGAAATGATATTTTAGTTATTTTGTCCATATTTATTTTCGTTATCATGGATCCCAAGCAGCAGCAACAACAACAACAACAACAACCACAAGAACAACACATAATTAGTGTAATTAACGCTTTTTGGCTGAGTGCGTGCAGAAAATTGTGTGTGAAAGTGCGTGGCGCTCTTTGAATATTTTTGTTTTCCCATTTGTTTGTTGTGTTCTTTGGCTGTTATTGTTGTTATTGTTGCTTTTGTTGTCTTTTCAGTTCGTTCAACTGATTTATGAGCTAGTACGTTGCGGCTGCAGTTCCGATTGACTGACTGAGGCTGCGTTTGCGACTGGCAACTGAAAACTGGAAACTGGGCAACATTTCAACTGCTCTCGCGTTAATTTGTGAATAATCTTTGTGGACGTCACGAAATGCAAACAGCAAGTCTTTTGCACTTGAAAACGGGATTCTATCTATGTCTCCCTCTCTCTCTCTCTATTTCTCTGGCTTGCAGTTGAGATATATGTGCTAGATAACTAGATGAATGTTTAGATTGATGACTACAGATTGCAGCATATATTTATATATCCATGCAGATGTATATAGTACTTTAATTAGCGTGCAGATTGGCAAACGCAGCTACACAAAGATTTGCTCAGAGATAGTGGCTGCGAGAAATTAGCTGCATAGACAGTTGGATTGATTAATATTTTTGTGGCATTACTCTAATTAGTCGATTTAATTGAGCATCTAGCTTGGTGTCAGTGCATAGACAAATAAATATGTTTATATATAAATAAATGAATGTCTTTATAAAGCAGTTGGAATCTTTTGAAAGGAACATACTATAGTGCTTATAGCTATGTGAGAAGAGAATTTGATAGAAGTTTGTTAGTGTAAATTAGAGAATTCTATTTATATGATATGTCAATAGAAACCGTTTTAGTTTAAGCATAATTTTTAATATCTGAAGTTACTTATTTGTCAAACAACTATATTTACATTAATATTAATCATAATTATCATAAAACAATACTTGCGACATAAAGGAAATGAATTAGGGTTTTCACTAACATTGCCTTTTCAAACCTAAACTTATATGCTTATAGGGAACTTTTTTAAAATATTTTAATTGGTTTTTTAGATTTGTCTTAAATTTTGATAATATTTTTTTTCTTTTTTTTTGCTGCTTAACAATAACCTTTGTTTCTCTGCACTTTTCATAGATCTAAACGGGCAAGTTTCCTGATTAACAACGACCCATGTAAAACGCGTGGCGCCCCACACACACACACACACACACTCCCATACACGCACACTCACACACACACACACTTACAAACGACTTGTTTACCACATCAAATCTAATAAAAATCACCACGCACAATTTGTAGCCATCAATTGGGCGTCAATGACAGGCAGACAGTCACAAAGATAAGTAGCGAAAGAGAGAGATATATCGAGAGAGAGAGGGAGACAGAACTTGTACAGTTAGCAGTCTGGAGTCTGTGGTACAGGCTGCACTCGCAGCAAATGACAAATCTTTTGGCAAACGGCAAAGCATAATATAATAACGGCAAGAAAGTAGCTTTGTAATGGCTCAACATATTTTTCATCGCAACGCATTTGACTGACATTCCCAACTTGCCCCCATTACAATCCCCACCCATCCACAATCCTCACCATTCCCACTAAAATCCTCTTCTTTTATGTATTTTTTTTTCTTCTTCTTTTTGCTGTGGTACGCACGAAGCGCAAGTGATGAAATAAATCATTTCGGGAGTGGCAGAATGAGATATAGACACGTGATGATGAGATGGAGATGTGCTACACACAGATACAGTTACTCTATACCTTCATGTTGTTGTTGTTGTTGTTGGTGGTGCTGTTGGTGGTGCTGTTGTAGCAAGTGCAAGTGTCAATTACAAACCATGTCAAAAATGTCAAACTCTGTGAGTGACTGGCTATGGGAGAAGGGCAAACAAAAAATGTATGTAAGGATGCTGCTGTGAGCAGCAGGAAAGACACATACCCTGTATATTTTAGTAAAACAAATAAAATCCATTGAGAGGTGTTGCAAGAGAAGAATAGCTCTTTAAGTGAAAGAAAAAAAATATAATATTTACATTGAAAGACGAAAATGTGAAAACTAAAATTATATTAATAATATATATAATATACAGTAATACATAATGTATATAGAAATATAACTATATAGTCATCTTTAGAATAAATAAAAAATATATCTATTTGGTTTTTGATTTTATAAATTATATATTTTTTTTAGATGTAATAGGTATTTTTTAGACTTTTCATTAAATGGGCTTTATAATATTGTAATATTTTATTCTTTGCAGTTTTCTAAATATATATTCAACAATATGTTTAATTACTATACATCAGAGAAAACGGATATTTCAAAATCTAAGCTGATTTTTTTCTAAAAATTTATCAGAGAGGTAAGTGTTGCACGAATATTATTTATTTATTAATTGATTAAATAGTTGGAAGGAAAGAAATAGCTAAGAATATATGCAGCAGATAGCTAAACAAAAGTTATAAACCAAAAAATGTGACTATGGCATATAGAACAGCTATTACTTTTAATATAATTATACTCTTTTCGAAGAAAATAGTATATTAAGTTTGTGCTGAAGTTTGTAACGCATGAAGGAAGCGTCGGAGTCCCCCAAAAGTTACTGCCAGTATGCTTCGAATGGCAAAACAAATTGATCTAGCCATGTCCGTCTGTCTGTCTGTCTGTCTGTATGTATGCAAACTAGTCCCTCAGTTTTCGAGCTATCGCGATAAGACTTTGCACAGACACTTATTATTCCAGGGGACAGCACATTGGTCGGAGCCGGCCAGATCGGACCACTATATCTTATAGCTGCCATACAACTCGAAAGTCGATTTTGGTCATATATCCCATGTTTTTGAATCTAGCGCGATGAAACTTTGCACTGATACTTATTATTCAAAGAGACATCACATTGGTTGGAGCCGGCCGGATCGGATCACCATATCTTATAGCTGCTACACAACTGGCAATGAATTAAATATTCTTAGAACCAAAAAAAAAACGTTTTTGTACAGCTTATGAAATTTCAGTGGAGCAGTTGGCAGAGTGAAAATTGCCAATAGGTTCGAAAAGAGTATAAAATTTGTAGTTGTAAAGTTTTTGTAAATGTACCTGTAAACTTTTCGGCAACCTAAGTACCCCTTCTATGCGTTACAGGGTATGCCGAAAACGCAGCTCGTCCAGTCTAGGCCCGCATTGGCAGATTGGATTTGCACCCCCGCATTGGCAGCCCTCACTGCCAGGAGGAGGGTCGTCATTCTCAGTCCCATTCCCAATCCCATTTCCATTCTCATGCACATTCTCATCGACATCGACAAGTTTGTCCTGTCAGCGCCGCAGTCGCGTAGAGTTTATTACATCAATTTGTGTGTGTGCGAGAGTAGCGCCCCCTCTCTTTCGCTCTCTCTCTCTCTCTCTCTCTCTCTCTCTCCCCTACCTTGTCTATCCATTTGAGCCATGTATGAGAAATTTGATACAAATGAGTTTTCACACTTTGCGTTCGCTGTGTATTCACAGCACCAGCACCAGCGGCAGCAGCAGCACATGTATCTGTATCTGTATCTCAGCATCTACATCTACATCCACATCTACAAAAGCGTATCTCGCGTTCTGTTCTGCTCTGTTCGCCTTCTCAGTATCCTTTTCCATCAACGTGTAAATTGTGTGCTGTCAAACTTATGACATTCTGCGTTGATATGCCAGCGTCACATTTGTTTACCAGACAGTATATATATATAGTGTATATAATGTATATATATGCAACAATAGAAGCTGCCACAAGAGCGCGCATTTGTGTAAATTAGATTTCGTTTAGCACTGCTTCTTCTTCTTCTGCTGGAATTTTCATATTTTTCTCTATTTTGCTTGGAGTTTATATATATATATATATATATATATATATGAACGAAATACGTCCCCAGTAATATTGTCGCATATTAATTGCTGCTCATTTTCATGTCTCTGGCGCACTCATATGCAATTAATATTTGTCGTCCCGTTGCGACTCCTAGCCGAAAATAGGGTATTCCCTTTTTAATTACTGCTCACATGGGGCCATTTTGGAGGGAGGTCACCCTTTTAGCTAGCATTCGAGTGCAGCCCATTAATTTATAGTTTCTATTTGTTGCAACAGCTGAACAGCAGCAAAAATATCAATTGCAAATAGATAAGTGCGGTTTAGTTGACCAAACACGTTCATAGATGGCGCTGTTGTTGCGGGCAGCCAATTGGAGTGCGGAATATTTGAAAATTTAAGTTGTATCAATTGCATATAAGAAAATTTAACAAATTTATGTCCTTTCAAACACTTAAAACTCACATAACTTTGTCAAAACTAATCAGATTTTAGATTCTGAGACAGTTTTAATAATGAGCATAACCCGAATTCCTATTTAGTATTTAAGAAGCTGCTCAGTTTCTGTTAAGAAGTGCATACAGGGCATGTTATGTACTATAATTTAGCTGATGAGATTCGTTTAGGTTCTACTTTAAAATGAACCCCTATGCGTTGAGCTGAATGCATTTAAGAGGCAGAGGCCGAGGCAGTTACGAGCCAATGAGCAGCTGCCAGCAGTCGCTTAACTTAAATGACTGAAGCTGTTGTCATGGCTGGCAAACAGCAACAACAATGGCAACAACAGCAACATGCAACATTGTGGGGCAATGGCTTAACACTTTGACCCGCTGCGTTGGCTTTATATATTGGTCAGTTAAGACATGTCACTGGCCACGCCCCTGCCTGCCTGCCTGTCTGTCTGCCAGCCAGCCAGCCATAGCCCTAACACTCGAAATATTTCACGCATCAGTCGTCAGTGGGTGCAGGGGCGTGCAGAAGGGGGATTGCACAACATGGCCGTAGGAGAAGTCTCTCGAAACTGGCAACTCGCGCAATTAGAACGCCATTAAAAGGGGCATAACAACACAATGTTGCTGCCTGCTGCTGCTGCTGCTGTGAATATTCGTACCTGCCGTAGCCCAGCTGGCAACGCCCCCATTATTCATGCTTTCAGTTCGCCAACTGTCCAACTGGTTGATAATGGGGACGGGGGGGCAGAGGTGGAGCCTGCTAAATGGAGATCGATGGCCGAGCGTGGTCTCATTAATCAAATGACAAGTAAGCGTTCGTTGGCCGACTCACTGACTGCATGAGTGCATGAATGAATGACCCGTACCCACAATCTGTACCCCCCTCTCCCCCCCCCCTCTCCACCAGCACAAACCCAAATTAAAGTCGCGCTTTCCAATTGCCAAAGCGGAAATGTAATGGCTGCTGCAACACTTGCATCCATAATCAGATGGCACAATAAGTGAATTTCACTTATTTGCGCATGTTTTGGTTTGTGTCCCTATTAAAGTTTGTCCTGCAGCCAATACTTTTCATCACTTGGGCGGCATTTATGCGGAATTCACTCAATTCACTCAACTGCTGAAGAGACCCTAGGCAAACAGACGCTGCTCATTATAAACCGCTGGTTTTGTTCACCTTTCTTTCAACTGGGCATAAAACGGGTCCATAAAACCGTTTTCTTTCTTTTCGGGGCTGGCAGAACTGCGATTTAATGCGCGTTTTAACAACACATAAACGCCAGTGTTGTAAAATGTGTGCAGCGATGTAAAAGATAAAGTGTTGTAAGACTGCAAAATAAAAGCCATCGAATGCAGTGTTGCAAAATGAGCTTTTTATGTATAACAAAGTGCAGTGTTGGCTAACGCAGGCATGCTTTTGCAAATCAGCTGTGTGTCCAGTATCAGTCAGCTGTCATTGTTAAAAGCAAGTTCATCAAATTCAATCAAAAAAGCAAAACGAATATTCTCTCACATTTCTCAACTGTTTGAAGACATTTTGGACACACGCAACTGGAAATCCGCAATAATGAGCTTGTCCCAGAAGTGAGTGATACGATAGCATCAAAGTGCTATATGCACATGAATATATGTATATACGTAGATATTCCTATACCATATGCAGCGACAGTCAAATGTCCATCACGGATGGCACCTGGGTCGGCTGGTTTGTCAATCTGCACTGCAACGAGTTTCTGTGCCGTGTGCCCGACGAGTATCTGCGCGATCGCTTCAATTTGACGGGTCTGGAGCTGCTGGTGCCGAATTTCACCGCCACCCTGCACTCGATACTCGACAAGGAGTTCGACACGGAGTACGGCTTCAATCCGATGGAGTCCGACCCGGAGGCAACGGGCCAGCTCTACGGCATGATTCATGCCCGCTACATTCTGACCCCAGCTGGCATGGACGACATGGGCAAGAAGTACGAGCGTGGCGACTTTGGCGTCTGTCCACGCATCTACTGCAGCGGTCAGCTGGTCCTGCCCGTGGGCCTAACCGATCGCTTCGGGGAGTCGCATGTGAAGGTCTATTGTCCGCGCTGTCACGATGTCTATCAGCCGGATCAGCACTGCGCCCTGCTCGATGGCGCCATGTTTGGACGCAGTTTTCCGCACATGTTCTTCATGCAGAATCCGCACTTGATGCCGGAGCCACCGCTCGAGAAGTATACGCCACGGTCTGTCTCCCTCTCTCTTCCATCCCCCTCTCTCGGTCCCTCTCAACAGCCATCTCTCTCTTGCAGTCTGTTTGGCTTTCAGGTGCACACCTCGGCGCTGGTGCCGCCCTCTTCGCAGTCCCTGGACAGCAGCAACAGCAGCACCAACAACAACAACAACTCATCGCCCAAGGGAAAGGTCTCCCAGGCAGCCACCAAAACTTTGGACATCTCACATAGCGTCCCTTCGCCACTGCGTCGTTTTAGTTATACACTTAATTAGACGAAATCAACTATCTAAATCATAACAAGTTTACATTCAAATGCAGCCCAGTTGATCTTTAACAAACACACACACTCGCACACACACACACACACACACACAGAGACACACTTCTTATAATTAAACTGAAAACGCTGTTAATATTAATGCAGAAACATTATTTTAAAATGCTAAACTAGCTTGTAGCTTGGGTAAATAAAATATGCAAAAATGCATATAAATATTACCTTTGTTAGAAACACATAGGATATGTGATAAAAAAAGTTACTCTTTAGTAGAATATCCTTATGATTATATTTAGATAATTAAGAGCTGTCACTAATATGTCTTTTTTGTGATTTAATTTACTTATAGCATTAACAGGTGCATAAAAGAGTTTTTTGCTTAGAAACAATCATATTTTCAGTTACTTAGTACAAACTAACAACCGAAACAAAAGTGTATAGCAGTTTGAGAAGGCTTCGGCAGAGAAACACGCAGAAAATAAGATTTAAACTTCATTAAAATATGTGAAGAAGGTGTTCAGTAGATTTTATTTTCCTGACTTGCTCTGAAATTTTAAAAATTTATGATTAATAAGCATAATCTAGTGTAAAACATAATTAAATGGAGAATATGACAAAAAGCGAATCTCAGTTGCTTAGAGGCTGTTAGATGTAATGGTCCAATCCAAATCCTTCAATATGAAGTCTGTTCTTAGTTTAAGAAACTGAAAAACTAGTTTGTACCGATAAAGATATTCAACAGGCATGGCTAACTCAATTTTAGCTGTAATCCTAAGAAGGAATATATTAAGGCTCTTTGATTCTAACTTCAATGCTTTACAAACTTAAGGACGAACTGAATATTATGGGCATAGGTTGACATAGAAAACCAAAAAACTTTGAAAGACAGAGTTGTGAAATGAAATTCCAAAAAAACTCCAGAAATATAAAGTAAGAAGTGAAAATAATGCACTTGCAAAAAAGCTGATATGAAGAAATGTTTAGCTTTATTTACAAATATTATATTATAGATAGGCAATAATAAGAAGAAGCCTGCAGTTGCAATAATTCGAGACTGCCAGCAATATCTGCATAAGCCAATTCGCTGGAATTAAGGTTGACAATATGCCAAGTGAGATATCTTCGTTTTTGGGGAAAAGTTCTTTCCAATTTAACCTCGTTCCCAGGGTGTAACCGAAACGACAGAAAACTTGTAAATTTGTGAAGATATTTCACAGTCGTCGTCGCATTGATCTGTAATTGACTGCAGGGCATATCTGGGCACTAAATCATCGCGGCTGTCTCGATTAATGACAGCTCATGAACTAAGCCACAACTAAATTGTGGTTTGCTGTGCTGTGCTGTGGTGTTTGTGTGCCCATCTCCTTGTGCTAGTGCTGGTGGTGGCGGCACTAAACTGGGTCCTCAATTGTGCCACAACATGCCCAGTTACCCACTAACACACCAGCTGACAATTAAGATGCACATACATAGATAACTGCCGACTGCTGCAGTTGCAGTTGAAGTTGCCACAGCGAGGCACCGACTGACTTGCAACTGCTGCAGCGGGCTGCCTTGCCACCTTTGTCCCAGCGCGCATACGCAATTTGGGCAAACTGACAGCCAAGTGAGCCGGCTGGCCACTAAGCGGATGTGGCAAACGGGGCCGAGAAAGTAACGGCAAACAGCAAACGGGCGACATGCAACCAGCTCTAACAGCAAATGCAATTCGTGTTGCTTGTGAAAATGCGCAGGCGCACCTTTCGCCAGCCACAGTACAGCGAGAGACAGCAAACACACGGCTAGACTGAGACGGCGATATCGCCGGCGACATAGGCAGCGACTCAAGAGCGCTCGTTCGACCTGCAGACAGAGAGACGGACAGACAGACGGACACAATTGTCGCCCCGTAACGCCATCGTAAATCGTGTAATTCCCTGCCTGCAAAAGAACTCTCCAATTGGCAACAAAAATACAAAAATACGATAAAGAAAACAAAAACAAGTGGGAAAGGATTATCCTCGGCGCTTCGCAGATTTTATACTCTTTTCGAGCCTTTAGGTAATTGTCACTTTGCCAACTGCACCACTGAAATATTTAATGAATCGATTTGAAATTTATGAGTTATAAGGATGTTCAAGTCTACAAGGAAATTTAAGGCAATAGCTTTGAAAAGATCGGATATATGGCCAAAACCGACTTCCAGTTGTATGGCAGCGTTAAGATATAGTGGTCTGATCCGGCCGATTCCGACCAATGTGCTGTCCCTTTGAATAATAAGGCTCTGTGCAAAGTTTTATCACGATAGCTCAAAGACTGAGGAACTAGTTTGCATACATACAGACAGACAGACAGACGGACATGGCTAGATCAATTTGTTTTGTCATTCGAAGCATGCTGGAGCTAACTTTTGGGTGTCTCCGACGCTGCCGTTATGCGTTACAAACTTCAGCATAAAGTTAATATACTATTTTCTTCGAAAAGAGTATAAAAATGGCAGAACTTTTGCGCTGTGAAATCTTTGAACTCAATGCTGGGCCAATGTGGGCGTTCAAGATGTACGAAATCTGCTAACGTGTTCTCTTCTTCTCGTCTGTTATTTTTAATTGATTTGTTGTTGTTGTTTTCCATTGCTTGTAATTGCAATGCACATTACTCATACGCCGCGTGCAACATTCGGAATTCGTGTGCAATTTTCCGCTTGCCACTTAAATGTTTTGAGCCAGCGCTCTCCGCACAAATGTTATATTATTGCCAAATCATTAACTCGACCACTCGAGCATATGGCCAACTATTTTTCTTCCCCCAGCCGCCTTCTTTCTTCACTTGAGTTGTTGCTGTTTTTTTTTTGTTTTGCTGATAATTTATTGGCGCTCGGCTCGAACGACATCAATCACTTTTTCGGTACGCTTTTCAATGCTGCAACTTTGCGCTGAATGAAAACAAATGTTCAATTGCCGCAAAGTATGTAAAGTTCGCTGTTAACTGCATTTGGCAGCGGGTATAGACCACAAGTCATTCGGCTTGTAACGCAGATAAAATTATGGGAAAATTAGAAAAATATGAGACATGGAATTGAATATTGCAGAAAATTATGATATGTATATAAACAATTAGATAATTTTATTTTTACTCAAATTAACAAAATACTTAAGAAAGGAAGCTGAATTTATATTTTTCTACAATTATCAAACACAATCTAATAATTATTTAAAATATTTACAAATAATATATATGTAAAGTGTATATATATTTTAATACATTATATTCTCAATATATTCTTACATTATTTGCTTTTCAGTTAGGGCATTAAAGACTCGTTTTTTTGCTTTGTCCACCCGCCCATATTATCTCTTTATGCCTGCTTCTCTTGTTGTCATTCGATATTGTGCTAATGGTTTCTTTTCGGGTTGGATTTCGACATTGTTTCGGTGGGTTAAATGTGGAGCCAGTGGAGTCAGTGGAGCGAGTGGCCGGTTTATTGATGATTGCTCCGTCGCTGACAGCACAAAGGAAAACTCAAAAGCTGTTGCCCGACGTTGTGATTTGACTTACTGCTCGAGTTGAGTTGCAGCCAAACAACGAGAGAACAAAAACAAAACAACAAAACAAAAACAGCATCCAAATCCACATTTGCATACAGTTGAGGTTGAGGTTGCTTTGCTGCTGACCAAAAATGGCAGCCGCCATGCAAATGAGCTGCTGCTCCTTAAGCTAGGGCTCGTAATAAAGTGATATGCGTGCATTGAAACAATGGGAATATAAAATTAGCATAATAAAAGCCAAATGCTGAAGGATGCACAAAATACTCGGTACTCAGTGCTCTTGGTACTCTTGGTGCACTCTGCACACTCCAACTTTCAACTAAATCCAACAATGAGCGATACCCGTAAACTCATTTCGAGTTTCGAATGTCACCGGACCAATTGTCCAGTTAGCCGGAGAGAGCAAAAAGGGGGCGATGAGGGGGTGAATAGCAAATGCAATACGCATTTCAGTCACGCTCTTGATAGTTACGTGCTGGACATTGGCGCTCAGCATGAGTATCTGCATTTGAATCAGCATCTGCAACTGCATCGGCATTTGTATCTGTATCTGTATCTGTATTCGTATCTGTAGCGGTGTTGGAATGTTGCGTGTGCCCCACCAGGTCAGTCATTTGGTGGGGCAACGCCTCAGACATGACACAGTTATGCGATTTATGTAACTGAGAATTATGTGTCAACGGCTTTGCCACGGTGACAATGACGCAGTTTGTTGCAGTTGCAGTTGCCGTTGCCATTGCCTTTGCCTTTGCCTTTGCCTTTACCAAAAGCTGTTGACAAGCAAAATGTTCAAGCTCAGCGCCAAGTGGCCAACAAGTCGATTCTGCTCATTTACTCAACGAATCGTAAATGCGCTTCTAAAGTCAGTTAGGAATTCGCATAATTTAAGATAATTCGCATGGATTTTTCATCATTAGTTGGTTTTATGTGTATTATTTTGATTGTTAGCTAATTAGCCTGGCCAAATAACTTGGCGCAATCAAAACTTTAATTAGCAATTAGCCAAAGGTTATGCCAAATGTCAATAAGCTGACTTCTAAGTGCTTGAAATACCTTTCCACTACACTTAAACTCACTTAACTTTGCCAAACACAGAAGCAAATTTAAAGCTTGAAGCCAATTTGTTTGTTTTACTTTTCCTGAAAATTTTCTACATTTGAATTTGATAAATTCTTTCAAATTAGATTTTCTAAACTTTTTTTTCTAAAGATTAATAAATTTTAAAACATTTTTTAGATTTTTTGTGTGTGTCAAAATAGATTCTGGCGTGTACTTTATTTAAGTCTTATATCTGGCCAAAAATAACTTCAATTTTAACTTGTAAAGTGCTTTTTGAGACCCTAGAAAAGTACTTTGGAGATTTTAAGCTCCCATAACTGGAAAACTTAACCAAATTATAAGTCAAGTTTATTTTCTTATTGATACGCTAAGTTTATTCTACTTTAAAGCTAAATTCTTTTCATTTACTTCCTTCCGGCAAAAAGACCAAGTATTAATCTACAAATTATTGCTTTTCAATTGGTAATAAAGTACATAATAATTCTGGTTATTCAAAACTGCAGCGAGTTACTTTGTAGTGGATACACTTGAAGTGGATATACGAAAAATTATGCGTAACAACGTAACAACAACAACAACAACAGTGGCCGCCAGCTTTGCCAGTTGACATTTTGGGCTGGAATCGAGTTTTGGCCAAGATCAGAGCAGTTGAGTGGCAGAGCTGGCCAGGCCCAGTGCGCTGGCAGCTGGCCTACAATAAACTTGCGCCAAAATATGGCCAAGTGAAACGACAATGAGCGGCAGTCAGTCGGCAACTGGGCAACTGGGCAGCGAGCAGCGAACAGACGTGAAATGCCGTTCCATGGTGATAGCACCAGACTCTCCCAGCGCCCAGCCCCCACACACACACTCAAACACACACACACTCAAACACACACACAACTGATATGCAAATTGCTTGCCAAGGCTTCGAGTGACAACCAGGCCAAGAGACATACTATAGACGGAGACAGAAACCCAACCGAACCAAACCAAACCGAAGCGAAGTGAACCTAACCTAACCGCTGCTCCAAAACAAACTAAACTTCGGTCTGGGTGGCAAAATTATTTCCAGTCAGTGCCATGTTTAATTACCAAGTCGAAAACTAGCTCTGACTACATAAAATCGAAAGTTCGCCACATTACCTGACTAAATTCAATATTAAATAGCAACAGTTGCGGCTTAGTCTTACCTGACAAGACATACAGATTGTTGCTCTAAATAAAGTATTACAAAATTTATAGTACACACATTTCAATTCTAAATATCAATTAAGAAATTGCAGAAAAATAATAATCGCACAAATACCATAAATGGTTTTTATTTTTAAGCTTTTTAATACACTTTTCGATAATTTTTTAATTAGAGAATTTTTAAAAAAGAGAGAGAAAGAGTGAAAGGCATAGGTAGCTTACGCATACATAGAAAGCATATTGATTCATTCAATAAACTCAGGGTTGCAATACTAAATACAGAGTCGTGTTGCAAAAACAATCAATTGGAATCGATATACACAATAATCAAATACGGCAAAAAGAAAATTATAATAATATACCATAAATATTTAAAAATGTTTTTTTAGTCTTAAGAAAATAACAAAAATAAATATAAAATTAGCTTATCAATATATGTATACATAAAAGTAAGACGTATTTTTAAATTTGATAAATTTGATTGTCAGTAGAACTAGAAGCAGTAATATATATGAGAATCTGTAGCTCATTAAGAATGTTTATTCACTACTTTTGTAATACTTATTTGAATACTTAACTGATAGTTCATTCTGTCGTTGTTTGTGAGACTCTTGATTAGGATATTTGCAACAGTGTCAGCTGCACATTTTCTCAGGCACTGTAAATTGCTGCGTCATGCCGTTGCCTTCTATCCCTGCCCCCAAAAACCACACTCAAGTGATCTCTCAGTACGTAGAGCTCAGTACTATGTGTCATTTGGCTGAGGGGCTCAGGGGTCAGTTCGATAGCCACAGTGGGCGGCAGCTGTATCGCATTTGGTAGCCATTTGTTGCGCCATAATTTGACTCGTGGTGCTGCTCTAATTAATAGTTGCTGCCCATTTGCAATTTGGTTAGCTCGATTTTTATCGGCTTGGGTGGCGCTTTTGAGCAATTTATGCTGACCGCTATTTGTTGCTGGACTACATCAAGGGTTCGCAGCTCGGTTAAACGGCAATTGATAACGAATTCCAAGCATGATTCCCGTCCGGCCGATTCATGTGCATTTCAGATGAGACCGGACGGAGGTTAAAACCAAACCAAATGTGCGGGACGAACGATTTTCCTAAAATTAAATTGAAAATGCTGTAGCACGAGTCGAGTTTGTTTGCTCTACCATAAAACTGGCTGCGAATCATCATCCCCCTACTCCCTTTATCTATCTATATCCCTCTCTCTCGCTCTGCGCAGCCCTGCGAAAAGGTCATGAAAAGCGATTTCAATTTGCGTTTTCCGTATTCCCCAAAAAGCGGAAATATTGAATTGGTTTGTGGAATGTTTTCATTATGCGCTGGCAAAAGCTTTCGCTTTTTTATTCGCTCTCGCTTAAATGTGCCAGCAAATGTGTAGCAAATTGTATAAATGGCCTGACCCACGTCTGACTGCACTCTTAAATAGATTATTGGAGGCCATTCAGGTGATCTCGATTGCCAGTCTTGAGCTGACCCCCAACCCCAAACCCCCCTTCCCCTTTATACTTTATACTCCTGCACCACATCATTTCCATTGAAACTGGCAATTAACGTTCTTAACATTGCCCCCGCCCATTAAAAAAGCAGTTATATTCGCACTGATGAATATTAAATGCACTATATATTTGGTACATAATTTTATTATATTATTTTATAAGACTTTCAGATCTTTTTCTAGTTTTTTAATATTTTCAAAAAATATTTTTAATTTTATATTTTATTTAAAATGTTTAAATATTTGTTTGTCGATATTAAATTCAAAAATAATTTGTTGTAAAACAAATTTAAATGTATCCAAATGCTTTCTATAAGTAACTTAATACAATATACATTTTGTACATAAAACAAGTAAGAGTGCTCTAGTCGGGAGTGCCCGACTACGAGATACCCTGAACCCAGTCCTTACAATCATTCATATTAATCTAAACACACACATGCTGCAGTACAAGCAGTACAAGCAGTGCAAGCGGTCTAAGCAGTTAGCTTGCTTTTCGCTGAGCCCCACACAATGGAAAGTTAAATCTTAAATAACTTCTGTGTTTATCGTCCGATCTTATTGAAATTTTTGGGGCAAACAATTGTCAATAATATAATACCAAACCAAATTGCAAGGTCGTACCTTCAAAAATGCGTTTTTTTAACTTTTGGGGGGTTTGGGGGGTGGTATCCAAAAAGTGAAAAATTTGTTCATGTGTATGCTATTCGAGATTATACATGTCAAATTAGGGGCCTCTAGCTCTTATAACTTGTAAGTTATATCCAAAAAACGCTGGTCTGAAATCGAAATTTATCGATAACTTTTGAACGGGACGAGCTATCGATAAATTTTAATAAACTTGATCTGTCCCGGGATTAGGAGAACTTATGTTCCAAATATGAAGTCTCTAGCTCTTGTAGTCTCTGATATCTGTGTGTTCATACAGACAGACAGACGGACAGACGGACAGACAGACGGACATGGCTAGATCGACTCGGCTGTTGATACTGATCAATAATATATATACTTTATATGGTCGGAGATGCTTCCTTATGCCTGTTACATACTTTTGCACAACTTCATTATACCCTTTTTACCCATTTTTAATGGGTTCAGGGTATAAAAAGCTAAATTTTTTGGGTGCATATATATCTTCAAATTGACAAACTTAATGCCAAAATCGCCATACCCGCTGCTAGGGTATAGGGAAAAAAATGATCAGCAGTTGTGGCACACCCATTTAACAATTCGCAATGCAATTTGCCACTCGCATTAAGTTGCCAGCAATTGTCTCCGCTCAACTACGGTGGCAATTTGACAAATTTTATTGTTTAAGCTCGCCAAACCGAACGTTATTAATACTTTAATGCAGTTCTCATGACTTAAATGGGTTGGCAAGTGGGAAGTGGGGCTTGGGAAGGGGAGAAGTGGAGAAGTGGAGAAGGCAATGCAAGTTAAATGAGAATGCAATTTTATGGTTCACACTTGGCAAATCTATTGGAATCACTCATTGTTTTGCACAATAGCTCAAAATAGCGCAGCAGAAACTACTTGGGGAGTTCATGAGTTGCCTAATAAATCAGCCTTAACTCTGCATGAGGACTTTTAATTTGTTTAGCTCATTATACAAAACACATTTACTATTTGTTCTCTTAAAAATAAATACAGTAGTGCATATGCGCCTTAAGCATATTTAAGCTGTTGCAATATTTATTAATTTATTTATTTAATTTCTAAAAAAAACAATCAACACAGGAAAGTGACTAAAGCATAGAATTAGCAATTTTTAAAATATATATCAGAAAAAAAACTAAATTCAACAATTGTATTTTTGTAAAGTTAAATTAGCATAAAATAAAAATATTATGAAATTTTATGAAAAAATAGATAATTAAATAAAGAAATGAATTCAATAATAGAATTTATGAAATTATAAAATTATAATGATCATAAAATGTTGATATTATAAAATATTCACATGATATAAATTCACATTATGCAAACAAGAATTCCAAATAAAGAAATTAGTTAGGCAATTTATATAAATGTAAAATTTAAATGATTCAAAACTTTTAGTAATCATATTATAAATTATTTATCATAAATTATATAATAAATTGTAATTTCAAAAATAAATCAACAGTTGAATTAATTTAAATGTAAAATGTATATGATTATTAAATATATCATATTATGCCTAAACTAATAGTTAAATATTAAGCAGAACACTTCAGCAAAAAGCGCTCCAAACTGCTAGTTTAAATATATATATAAAACATATATATATGACTGTAGTTACCACAGTAAATCTGTTTTGTATAAGGAATTCGCTGTGCAGCTTAGATCAGATTATAATATCGTTAGCTCTTGCGCATATATGAGTGCTGTCAAAAAAAGTGAAACAATAAATGCACGACTTGCAAAGCTTATATCACTGCCTGTCAATTGCTGTTGCGGCAGCACAAAATATGATAAATCAATATATGGTAGCCATATATATCAGACTACTTGTGGAGACTTGCCATAGTCTCAATGCATGCACATTTGCTTCTATATATAAGCGTCGATTGTCAGCCATAAAGAAATGCGAGCGGGCAGTCATGGGTTAAGTGGTTTTTAGCAAGGTGTTGCAGGGGGGCGTAGGTGTGTGTGTGTGTATGGGTGTGGGTGTGTGTGAGTGTGGGTGTGGATGTGAGTCAGCATTGGTGTTGGGCGCCTGCTGTGAAGTTGCTTGGCTTTTTGCTGTTTTGGCTTTTGTTACTTGGCGCTTTAAATGCATTACATAACACCTACGCGTTGACATGGTTGCTATAAGAAGGGGGCGTATAACGAGGGGGGGTCTTATAGTTCTCAGTCTGCATATTTGGGGGCTGGGTGTTAAACAGGTGTCGGCTTTTTTGGTGCTCGATAAATTTCGCTTGATTGATTTTTATTGAAACGCGCGCAGCTTGAAACCTGCTGACACTTCCATAAATTTGTAATATTATGTTTTGTTTTTGTTTTTGTTTTCTTTCTGCATGCGGGTTTCAATTTACAGCGCAGGATTTATGAAGTGACAAAGGCTGCTGCTGCTGCTGCTGCGGTCCAGTGTTAACGATTAAGCTCTGATTGTTATCAAAAAAGGGTTTTTGTTTTGCCTTTAACCGGTTCTCGCCGTCTCCGCTTGCGTATTATTAATTTCATGCGCAATTTTTTAATCTAGTACGTGATTTAATTCAGCAAGTTGCCAGCAAGCATCCAGTTTGGCTGGCATGAAGCGGCTCTCTAAATACAATTTAGTTGCTGCCCCAACTGGAGTCTAGCCTCAAGTTAATTTGCAAATGCCTTGCGATATCCTTGTACCCCAGGCGAAAGTGGTTTCAATGGGGTATATTGAAGTTGTGCGGGCAGAAGGAAACTTAAACGAAACCATAGAGCAACTATTAGTTGATACAAATGGATTACAGGGTATATAAAAGGCAATCAATATTATTTAAATCACTGTGCTTTGTTGCATATGTGTTTTCTAGAGTGGAAATATATTTTTAAGATACCAAAAACTTGAGTACAGGGTATATTGGCTGCAATTGGATTACAGGATATATATAGGTCGATCAATATTCATGAAATCACTGTGATTTATTGCACATGTGTTTTATAGAGCAAAAATATATGTTTAAGACACCAACGACCTGATTACAGGGTATCTGCTAGTCAATCACAGACGAACTTGTCACTTTGATTTCTTTTAAATCGGATTATGACTTGAATAAGTAAATGTGAGTGTACTGAATACTTCACTACTGTTAGTAAGGGGTATCTGCTAGTCGATCAGAGGCGAACTGCGCACTTTTATTTGCTCTAAATATGCTTGTGACTTGATAAAGTAAATTTGAACGTATTGGAGACTTTAAATAGTCTTAGTAAGGGATATCTGCTAGTCGATCACACTGAAATGGCGCCCTCTTTTCTTGCTATGGCCAGTGGCCAAGGCTCAAGACACCGCTGATTGGCCACGTTTGCAAAATTAGTCCACGCCGACTAGGATTCTGTTAGCCCGATTCTGTTAGCCGCTGCCCCCGCAGTTGATGAAGTGGTTGCTGCTGCTGCTCTGTCTGCTGCTCTGTCTGCTCTGTCTCCCCTCTCTGCCTTCTAAGCCAGGTCAATTAACGTTTGGGGGCAGCACCACCTCGCGTAGGTGGCTACCTGTATTTGCTTCTCTCTCTCTCTGTTTTTTTGGTTTATTTGGTCAGATTTGTTGCTCCTGTTGCGCTGGTTGACAATTTTAGCTGCGCTTGCTGCAAATTGTCGTTGGCTGCTACCAAATTGGTAGTTTAACTAACTCGGGGCCAAACTAACAGCAGCAACAGCAGCAGCAGTAGCCTTATGGCAGTGGCACTGGCAACGGGGGCACAAATGATTACAAATGCGTTTGTTTATGCGTCGCATTTAATCAGCGAAACTTGCTAAAAACGTTGATTAAGCAACGTATTTTGCATTTCGATTTGAGCAGCGGCAATCACAACTTAATTAATGTGAATTAATCGTTGACTATACAATTTTGTAGAATTTTATATATATAAACAAATATTATTTGAGCTTAAAGGAAATATAAATATTGCAGCACTTAAATTAATCCAAATTGAAATTTAGTCTTAGTAAGCTTATTGTACTTTTCACTTTCTCTTTTCCTACAAGACAAGTATTTTAAAATTTTAATAAACTAAAATTTAGTTTTAAAAGACTTAAAGACTAAATGTTTGTATATCAGATAATTTACTTAATTTAACATAATTTACATAATTCTTTTGTCATCTCATTGAAATGGAAACATATTTATTTATTTTTTAAATGTGATAAATAATATGCAAATGCAAATATTGAAACCTAAACTAAACTACATCCTGGATTATATCAATATTTTTTGTATAGCTCTACAAGCAAATAATTATGTGAAAAGATAATATATAGAATTTATTTAAAACAAAAATATGGCACTCTAAATTATGTTTTATGTAAGCTGATTGCTATATTTCACTCATTGATTGATTCCCCACCAATAAAAGTAACAATAATCTATAGAATTTATGGAAAATGAAAGTGCTGCGCTCCAAATTATGTTTAATTAAAACTCATTGCTATATTCAAATTTCTAATGCGTTGCGAATGAGTAGTGCAAATATTTATTGATTAGATGCCTTGTTTAGCACTAATACTTTGCGTGGTTTGATTTCATGTTTAAAAGCACCGCATAAACCGCAACAATATGAACCACTGCTGGCGCAGCAATCTCATTTGCCTGCCTCACATTCGCATACACAAGCACTTCCATTTCCGCATTTTCGCATTTTCACCGTTTTCCCATTTTCATGTCAATCCCTTGAACAATTTACTAACACATGAGCTTCCACATTGCGGCCAGTATACAAATGCATAAAGGATTTTTTATTTGCTGCGCATTTCAACAGTAGGCCTACTATTTTTTATTCGTATTTGCCATGTTTTGTTTGGCTGCTGCTGCTGCTGCTGCTGCTGCGGATTCGGGCCTGAAGAGCTCGCGAGTCCAACTTCAGCTTTGTTGAGGTCCAGTATGTAATCCTGTTATTGTGCCAAGTGCTGCAATCAGCCGACAACAGCAGCAACAACACGAATTTTTGCATGTGTTCGCATTTTTGCACTGGCGCTCTGAAGAGTCATCATTATGATGCTCGTCCTCGTCCTGGTCCTCGTCCTGGTCATAAGCGCATCACAACGGTAAATGCCGTGGCTCGCAGATTTTGGGCGCCCCAGTCAATATGCAGTTAAAACTCAGTTTGCCGCACAGCCGGGCCAATTAGAGCTAGAGAAGAGTGCCAACTGGGTGAACTGGGTGCCCAGTTAATGTTGAGCCACCTTCTACTCCATTCCTTCGCTCCTACTCTCTAAACACTAACGCTCCAGATTGTGTTGTTGTTGTTGTGGCCCCCGGGCCGAATATTTCGCGCTAATCGAGTTGTTACATTTACGGGCCAACAATGCTGCGAAGCGGCTGCTGCCAAATGTCAAGAGTTCAAGCGCCTTGAACTTGATGCGAAACGTGGCCGAGATGCGAAACGTGAGCCAAATGGAAATGGAGCCAACTAAAACTGCACTTTATGCTTGTGGCCTTAAATACTCTCGACTTTTCGACTCACTTAGGCACAGTGAACGATTAACGCGAATTAGGCGGGTAACAAGCCGATAGATATTGAACTAATATATGTATCTTAGTATTTTTGCGATTTGGATTAGATAAGGTAGTTAAAATCAGAATTTATATCAAATTAATATTTATATTATTATTTTAAATATTTTGGCGATTGTTTTCTGATATTTGGATAAGATTACGTAGGTAAAATGAGAATATACTTAAATTTATATTATTATTTTTAATATTTTTGCGATTTCTAATAACTTTTTTTTCATGTATTTTTTAATATTCTTAAATATTCAGTATCTTTTGCGATCATTTTTTTAATTATCTCGGTAACTTTTTGGCGTACATATTACATTTCATATATGTTTTACAAGTAATTCAGAATATTTTTGTTATACTATGTCTATATCTATTATATTAAGGGATTTGATTAAAATAGTTTTCGTATTTGCATTGCATTTCCTTATGTCAGAAGTAAGAAAGGCTAATAATAATATTACATACATTATTATTAAATTATTAAAATAAATATTTATGATTGCTGATCCATATATTTCGCATAAGAATAAAAGTTATAAAATCCATCGATAGCAAAAAGTTGTATGGATGACAAATTATATAATTAATAATAGAACAGCTCTTAAATCTATCGACTAATATATAATATTCTCTTATTATTATATACAAATTATACATTATATACATTTATACAAACAATTAAGTGTTTATTTTTAAGATTTCAGTTTTTATTATCATTAGAAATTTAGTTTGAGTCCTTTTTAAAGTTGAATCAAAAATTTAAAAAATGTTCAGAGTTTGATAAGTTTCTTTTAATTGATATACAGGTTTGTAACTTTACTTTGGATTGTAATAAAAAAGTTCAGAGTATGGTTTGTCACAATACATATGCCGCCCAGTGTATTTATAGCAATGTTGCGAAAGTGTATTTAAGCTTCGGTTTGGGGCACTCACTGATAACTTGTTGCTGCACTACGTCTGTGGCATCTCGGCTTCTTTTGCGTGGCAATCGCGATCGCTGAGAGTTGAGAGCTGAAGTCAACGTGGACAGCAGCGGCGGCAGCTTGCAACGCTTCTGCCTGCAGGCGATGGGGCAGCAACGAGAGCAGCAGCAGCAGCAGCAGCAGCAAGAGAGCAGCAGGAGAGGAGAGCAGAGGAACTGTGTGGCACAGCTTGAAATCGCTGTTGGAAAAGTAAGAAATCATAGAGCGCAAGTATTTCAGCACAGCTATTATAAATGCTGAAAGGTGTTAACTGAGCGGCCATTTCGCGCAGTGTAGGCAGCAACTGAACTGAACTGAGAGCTGAGCTGGCCATCAACGCCGCTGATTATGATGCATGACCAGAGTCGAGAGTGGAGAGTCTAGAGTCTGGCACAGTCGACTGCTGCGTGTGGAGCACATGTGGTGCGGCGGCGACAAGTGAAAGAGATGCCGCTGCCACGATGAACTCGCCGAGATCCGCCAGATCTCGCAGCTAGCCAAGATTGCCACAGACATAATGAAAGCCCATTACGTGCCGTCAAGAGGCCTTTGGGGCTGGCTGTTTGTCTGCTTGGCTGTTTGTCTGCTTGGCTTCTTTGCCATTTGCGTGCTGCTCTCCATGGACGTTTGTCTAATTACATAATGCAATGCAAATTGCCGCTGCCCCGCCCCAGTTAGCCAGCTTAACCCCAACAGCAAAATGTATAGCAAATAAATACGCCAAACAATGCCAACAAAAATGTCCAAATTCAAATGGAAATGAAAAGCAATGCCAGAAACGAGCCCAAAGCGCCCAAAAAAACGAAAAACAAAATCAGCCGACCACACTGAAATCGAAACCTTGAACCATTCTAAAATGCCAATTATAACTAGCGCAAATACAATACAGTTGACTTTTGACTACCCCTACCCTACCCGCTAACTGCAAACTGCAAACAAACGTCTCTGTCGTTTTACTGTGTTCTTTGCATTTGTTTTCCATCCACAGTTTTGAGTGATATTTTCCATTATTCTACCGTCAACAAATATGAGAAACGTGCCAAGGTGTATGCTGGACTTTTGTATACCCTGTTACACATTAAAATATATAGGTGTATTTCTTATAATTATTTAATCGAGAAGTTTGTATTTTGCTTATTAAGTAAACTCTTATTTTATATGTTTTAAATTTTCTTTATACTTTAATATTCTATTTTTTAGCTCTTGATTTTTCTAAAGCTAAATAAATATCAAATATATCTAGCTAAATTTACAGGCATATTTTAAATAATTATTTCAATAATCAGCAATCGAGAAGTTTATAAATTATGTGCTTTTTTCGATTTTTATTTTTATATTTTGTTCTAAAATTTTGTATAACACAAATAAATCTCGTTTAATTTATATGTCTGTTTAGTTTTTACAAGCCTTCAACTAAACTTGGTCCAAACTATTGCAGAACTATTATTATAAAAACGAAAAGATCAAATTATTTATATAAATTTAATCCTTATTTAGACTAAACGACCCAACATAATATTTAAGTATTTTTTCATGAGCCCCAAATAGCATAAGAAAAATCGTCAAAATTGGTGCTGGTATTTTGATTTTGTATTGAATTGCAATTTGCATTAATAGTGGGTTTGCACAGTGCCCCGCTACCCTGTACTTGCCGCAGCTGTGCAGCGTTTCGTCTCGTAATTGGCAATTGGTTTGCTTTTTGTTTTTGCCTAATTGAAGCTGCAATTATTGATTGAATTGCATTTGAAATTGATTGGCAATTGGCTGTGTTGGCCACTGGCAACATAACGTTGCACCTGCAGCTGCAACATGAGGCACAAACACTTACACACACCGAGAAATTAAGCCAGCTACCCACTTGAGCCAAACCGCAAAATGATGTAATTCAAAACTGTTCACAAAACTTCTCGTATTGTGTGTCATGACAAATTTGTGGATGCTAAAGTGAAAAGTTCCTTTTGCGTGCCAGCGGAAGTCACAAGAGGATGAAGCTGAGGACAAGCACTGCTCCATATGTAAATGATAGCCAAGGAGTGCAGAGAGAGAGAGAGAGAGAGAGAGTGGGTTGAGTATCTCTAAGGATGCTTTCTGGTCGCATAGAAATATGTGCGCTGCAAAAGTTGTTGCTTCTGTCTGGGCGAAAAGTTTGCTCGGCAGTTGGCTGAACCCCAAGTCGAAATTCTTATGTTAATTGTTGGCATAGGTGGAAGTAATAAAACATTTTGCAACATTATCAAGTACCACAAGTTCCGCAGCAAGTTCTTGGGCCACAGCACCCCCAAAATAAAAAGAGCTTGAGCTTCCACAAGTAGCTGCTTGGTAATGAGACAGAACTAAAGCAGAGCTTAAGCAACTTTAAGTATCCAGAAGAAAATATATAAAAATTGTATAGAATTGTACATTTATGTATTTATATATTTAGATTTAATGTTGACTAGATACGGTCAGAAAATTACATTGAAAGTTATCTAAATTAAAGTAAAATCAATGATGAAAAATTATATAATATATAAAACTTGGAAGCAAAATCAAACTGAAATTAAATAATTTTTTTGTAAATTAGACAGACCTGTTTTCTGTTCAATTTGTGCACAATCCTCTATTTATTAACTATGGACAACATAATTATAAGATTAAATTACGATTATAACAAACTTCTGAATTCTGAATTCTTTTTTTCTGATACGCAATTAGATCAGATTACGCCAGTTGAATTGCTAATGAAAAATTCTGAACAAATATAATAATGCCACTTATTAAAATACAAAGCAAAAGCTGCACATTATGCTGATCACGTTTTGATTTTTGTTTATCTATAAAATTTAATAGTGACTTTTGTTGTACAATCGACAGTCACAAGTCAAACAAAACACACACAACAATTCTTCAATCCTAAAAGCAATCTCTCGGAACAGCTGCAACAATTTGGGTCTATCGGCCTTTTCGCAATGGCCCCGAGAGCAATTCCACATACTATAATATATAACGAGTATTTATAATCGTTATCGATGTGGTTATTGTTGTTTGTCAATGGTTATTAAAATGTTTAACAAATGTTTTCTGTCCGCGCAGCGATCAATTTACAAAAAGTGGCCGCCGACTGGTGTAATAACATAAAATTGCATGCCACATATGCCATGTTGCATGCTACAAGCTGCTGCAACGTTGCTCGTTCTGCAATTTGGCGATTTAGTCGATTTTCCGATTTGCCGATTTGGTATGGAAAAATTGCGCATACGCCGCGTTTGACCCATAACCAGACGAAACGCGCAAAAATGCTGCAAAATGCGAACTGAAAAACGCACAAAATGCAATTGGCAAATAAAATTATCAAGTTGCCTGGCCGGATTTACCAGTCTGCAGTTTTTTAATTGCATTTTTATACGTTTTTGCTTGCTGGCTGGCTGGTTTGGGCGTTCTATTAGCTGCACTTTCATTGCGTGCCGTTGGCAATTTGAATTTACGATTATACAATGTCCATGTCCAGTAGCTGGCGTCGAAGGCAGCGCAAATTTGCAAGCTGATTGACATTTGATTGATCAAGCGATCAGCAAGCGGAGGCGCTGAAAAAGATTATCCCAGCCACGACGACATGAAAATGAAAACGAATTATAAAAGACAGCTGGGAGTTGAAGACTTTTAAATACGCTTTGTGGCTTAATAAACAGATTTTATTCAAAAATCTTGCAAAAGTTAAACCTAAAAAATTTATAGAAATTTAAATACATTAAATTTTTTTAATTTATTTTTTATTGTGTATTTAATAAATTTCTAAAATATATATAAGTTATATTTTTTTTATTATATGTTTAAATTTCTACTTTTTTTGCAAATGAGAAGATGTACTAATAAAAAATAAATTTTAAATTATTTTGTGACTCTATTTGCAAATACATATAAAAACCCAAATATAAAAGATATCATTGAGTTAAAAATGTTTAAAATTGCTTAATAAACATTGTTATTAATATGCAGATTTTATTAATATTCTTCCCAAACTGTAAACTTTGTTTTTGAAGCAAGTAAGTTTAAGTTGTTAAAATATGAATATATCTACTAACTAAAAATATGCTTCGCAAAATATCTAAATAGAGTTAAGCAAATCCGTTTCACATTCGCATCTTGGATTCTCTGCTTAGCCTTCTGTAATGCATAACAAGTTCACAATACCCTTTTTGATAGAGTATAACAATCGCAGCGCTCAAATCAGACTGCAGGCATTGGCGATACAAATTTATTGGCAGCGGCAAAAGTGAAAGGATTTCCATAGCTGCAAGCAGTCACACAAACCCCCTTCTCTTTGCCCCTCTCCACACCCCTTGCATTTTATTGGCCATTTCGTTTTGGCCGCTTTCGTTACCCTTTTCGACCAAGTCTGGCTTGCATGTCAAATTAATTGATTGCCCAGACATTTGGGGGCCTCTGACGTGCCAAGAAATGCCTTCTTTATGTTGTTGTTTTATTTAGCGGCAGGTGTCGCCAGGTGTCGACACCGTGTGGCAGCCACTTGATCTGATCTCTGTCTGGCAACGCTTAGCTGTAGCTGCTGATTGAAAATGGGAAAACTCGTTGCGGCATTTTGTGCAGTGCATGAAGTGAAAGTGAGCTGCACTTTGGCAGATTTATAGCCATCCATTTGAGCTGAGTTGACTTCAGTTGAGTCGAGTTGAGGTTGCTCGCAATCAAACTCTAATCACAGCACTCACATATGCCAATCAGTTCAAACAACAACAACAATACAACAACAAAGACAACAACAGTAAATAGCCGTTAAATAAGCCAAGTGCTGACAATAAATTATTATCAAATCGTGGCTGTTATCTAAGGCATCAATTTAATGACAATTTAACTGCATGTAATTCACTTTAATTTCCTTATTCCTTTTGCTATAATTTATTACAAATATTTAGAGTTTAGCTTACTTTACATAATATAGTTGTATGTATATATTTTAGAAATATTTCATTGATATAATATTATAGTTTGTATTTCAAAAGGAATAATTCTTGTGAGTGGTTTTGTATCAATTATATTAAATGCATATGTAGCTTCTAATTTAGAATCTAAAATTACAATTTAAATAATAGAGTAAATGACTTATTAACTGACAACTGCAGCTGCTTATTTCATTCTACATTATGAAAAAATACATTTCTCATAATGATCAATAAATTTTCTATGTGTAAAACTCAATTATGAAAATTTCTGATGATTATCTATGTTAAAATATAAATGTATTGTTTTCAATGGAGTATACAATATTTGTATTTAGAAAATAGAGCATAAAACTAACTTACTTGCAAATTTAATTGCAAAAGTATTTATTATAAAGAGAAGTAAGATTTTAGTGTGTGAAACGCAATTTTAAATATACTTTTCTCAAGCAATTATTCTTGGTAACTTTTTGTTTAATTTTTGTTAAATCATATGTAATGTTTTTACATCAAAGTCTAATATTAAAATGTACCATGAGCAGCTGCTCAATTGCCTGTCCAATGCCAAAAAAAGAATTCTTATAATGAGAAAATGTTTCGCATATAATTCAAATGGAGTAGAATAAAAAGTGTCGGGAGTCGCTTAGCTGCTGACACATCGCAATTCATATAAAAACTCATATGGCGCATAAATTCTGGCCAGCTTCGGTTTTTGGCAGTGGACCGCCCTAGACATACAAACATATATATAATGGGCGTGGCAGTTTTGTGCGCCTTGCGCAGACATTTATTATATTTGAAGGCAAGAGTAAAAAAAGTGTTGCCAGTCGGGCAAAACTGTCGGCGACAATTGCAAATGAAATATAAATTTCATATTTTATAGACACATACTCACATACTCCGAATTTCGGAACGTTATAAATGTACGTCACACATTTGTAACAACTCTTTTTCTCTATGTCTTGAGGGTTTTTTTTATTTTTGGTAATTTATGATGGAAATTAATATGCGAGGTTTGACTTTTGGGCTTGGGCAGCAGCAGCAGCAGCAGAAAATGATTAGTGAATTTATGTGGAAATTATGCAAACGACGCATACAAATTGATAGGCGCTATGATACGCCTGGAAATATTTGTCAACATGTGGCGCTTTTTTGGCTAATGGCCAAAAGGTGACAGAACTGAGCTCACCTCTTCAATTGGAATGTAGATATTGTAAGAGTCTATCGATTTTGTTAGGGTATACACTTTTTACAAAGTTGGATATCAATTGTTCTTACCTTCAAGTCTAACTAATTTTTTTTTTAGAACTAAAACCATCATTTTTATTTTTTTAAAAATGTAGATAGCATTTGTTCTTGGCTTAAAGATAAATTGATTTTGTTTGTAATAAAACACTAGTTTTTCAATTTAAAACTTGTATATAGTGTCTTTTTACCTCAGTTCTTATTTTTTAGTAATAAAAAAAATCTCAAATTTGTAATAGATTTTTTAAAAACTTTACTTTTTAATTTAGTAGAATTTAAATTTTTTAAAAATATTCAAACACATAAAAATTTAAGCTGTTGCATCTCCTAACCTCTATAAATTCCTGCTCATTTAAAAGTCAACTCACATACATTTTTTGTTCATAATGACCTAAAAAAGAAAACCAAAAAGCAAATAAGCCATAAGAAAATTCAATTAAATATGAGCAGAAGAGAAACTACAAAAGTGTACCCAAAAAAAAACCCATATACATAATTATATGACACCTTGAGAATAATATAAGACTTGTGGCAAGCATAACAATGAGTTTTTGGGGGCGCTAAAAGAAATGCAAAGGCAAAGATGATTATTATAAGTATAAAGTAATTTGTGTGTTTGATATATAGAATAAATACATGTTGCGCTTATGATATTATGTTAAAGGCATAAAAATGCAGTGATTTAGTGTACACTGTGCAGCAAAAGCGAATTAACATAAAATAACAATAAAAATGCTGCAAAAGGGTCGACAGGCAAGAAAACTTCACTTGCAACTTGTCTGTGTTTGTTGTTGTTGTTCTTGTTGTTGTTGTTTGTCCTTATGACAACTTTGTCCAAATGCCACAAAAAGTGTGGACAGCCCAAACATAAATCAATGTTGGACGTACTTCTTGCTGCTTTGCTGATCATTGCTGGAACGATCTGACAATAAATTATTGCATATTTGACAGTGGCATTCATGTAATGATAGACAGAGAGGGGGCAAAGAGAGAGATCAGTTGGCTTAATTGATAAGTGAGTTTTTCTGCTGTTATGTGTATGTGTCTTATCAGCCGTGACTTAAACGTGTTGCCATCAAATTGCTAACTGATAAGCTACTCAGTCTTCGACTGCGACTCGGAGCGATTTATCAAGTGTGTTAATCTGGCAATATTATGTCAAACAAGGGACAAGTCTGCAGTCTTGAGCGTGTGATATGGCTGCGAGCAGTTGTCCCTTGTCCTTTGCTCCAGCTGTCCAGCTGGATCGATGCGATCCCAGCCGTAAGTAGAGGCATCCGTCCGTCGCCAAAATGATCGATTGCCCGCAAACACATTGACATATCGACATGCATCTTGCATTATTAAGCGAATGTCGCGAATTCGAAATGAAGACCGAGACGGAAACCCGTCCACGGAAATGTTCTTGTCGCAATCAGTCTGCTGCTGCTGCTGCTGCTTCCTCTTCTTCTTCTTAGTCTCTTCTTCTTCTTGCTGTTGTGGTCGTCGCCATTTAGCTGCGATTGTTATCGGTAATGATGCGTCCATCCAAATGGCATTCACATTCATATGGGCATTCACTTGCAACATTCACACGCCCCAAGGCGGAGGCAGCTTGTTGTTCCTACTGCTGCCTCTGTTCCTACTGCTGCTGCAGTAAAAATTAATAATTTCGCATCAACACCCAATCGAGAAGGAAGCGAGCGACAACCAACTGATAATAAATTATATTTTATTTCTTTTAAATGCTAATGCCCAATGATCATCATGATAATGGCACGACTTTTTGTTCATAAGGTGTTCTTCTTAAGGGCGGCCATTTTGTTTGCTTTCTGTGTGTAAAGGATGCGAAAGACTCACTGCAATAAAAAGTGAAATAAAATTATAAAATATTGCATACAAATATATATATTATTTTCATAGATAGACTTATTTTTCTTGTACGAAATTTTGAAATTGATTGAAAGACTTTAAGCTTCAAGTTATTTGAAGCCATTGAAGTTTTTAGAACACTTTACGATTTTCTAGTGAAATGTATAAGTGTAAAATGTATACATCATTATTTAACTTAGAAAGTCATTTTATAAAAATATATGTTATTATTTTGGTATTTTCATAGCGTTTTAAAAATATTTAAAAAATATCTAAAGCATTTCTTATTCATTTTACTCTGCGATTAATTAATTGAAATTAATCTGAGAACTTCTGGCATTATTTAAACTTAGAAAATCATTTTGTTTTTATACAAAAATTAAAGCTTAGCCTAAAAATTTGAATTTTCAAAATATTTGTATGGTTTTAGAAATATTTTTAGAAAAATTAAGGAGTTTCTTTATCCGTTAACTTTGCGATTACTTAGTCAAATTGATAAAGTAAACTTCTGACAATATTTTAAGTTAGAAAATCAATTTGTTTTCATTAGGAAAATTAAGTTTGCCGTATAAAAGCGTATTTTTAATAATTTCGTTACTTTTTTTGAGAGAATATGAATATTGTGGGTTCGAGAATATTAATAGCTTATATGAGCAAGAAATGTATAACTAAAACACATTTTTCTACATCAAAGAAAGTAAAGAAAGCCTTCCAGCTCCGCATTATTGTGTTGCTAATCAGCCACGATTTCAATAACCAATTAAAACTTGATAATTATTTATAATTAATATTAAAAAAATAGTGTTTTTTGGGTCTATGCCATATCAATTGAGCCCCCGATGATAAAACCTAGTCTCGTTAGTAACCTGTACCATTTGTGATAAACAGCTATTCACAAAAATTCCACTGAATGTTTATTATGCTATATGCTGCGAAATAATTGGCAAATAAATTTATAATTGAATTCCGAATGTGCAAAATGTAAAGTGGAAAATGTGCAAATTGGAAAATGTCAAAATATGAGAATTGCTGGAAAATGCACGCACATGTTTGGCAAATAACTGTAACTGGGTCTAGCCAGAAAATCCCTTATCAGTTTGAAATGCGAAAATAATGAGTAAAGCTCAATATTTGATACAGTAATTAATATATATGTGTATATGCGCTATGCATAAATTGTAATTATTGTGTGCGTGATTTTTGGCCAATTTCGAATTTATGTTGTGTGTGGCAAACACACACACACACACAGGTGTGTGTGACCTCTCGTCCATTATTTATAACGATATGACAATGCAAGCAATCAATCAAACTGTTAATTAACTAACCGACTGTTTATTTATGTTTAATTTTTAATTAGTTTGTCTGCCCTTATGTAAAACCAAAAAAAAGTATATATATATTATGCATTTTGCCAGCGGATTATTGCCATTTTTGTGCTGCTGCACTTTAATTGGGTTTTAGCTGATAATAAACATGTTTTAGAGTTTTATTAAAGTCGCTAAGTAAATTTAGCACATAATTAACTGCAACTTAAAGCTTATTGAATATTAACTAATCAGTTAGATTAATTTCTTTTGCTGTGTGTCTTTTATGCATGTTTAGTAAATCGGAAAATTCAAATGCAGAAACTTAAGCAGTAATGAAAGTTACTTGAAAGCAAATGTTCATGCTACTTTAAAGCTGTTTGCTACTTATCCTTATGTCAATCAGACTCAAGTGAATCATTCTAACTCTTCTTTCAATGCCCTTCAAAACAATTGCAGGGCATGCTTTAACTTATTTATTTAAAATAAAAAAAATCCAATTTCACTTACACACAATACGAATTCAATTATGCAGCTGCCAATGCAACTGAAGCAAACGCACACACACACAATCACACACACAATCACACACACACACACCCAGTCACACACACACACACACACACATAGCAAAAGGGTTGCAATTTGTCTGCATGTCAAAGTTGGAAACTATGTCAATTGTCAATTGCAAAAATGCAGCTCACAGTTTGAGCTCTTAACTTGGCTCATTGCCAGCTTGTAGGAGAACGGGTGAAGGTAGGGGCAGTCAGTGTGCAGCAGTGGGAATAATGAAATGCACTTGGCCAAAGCAGCAACTGCTGAAAAATTAAGTAGCCGCTTCGATTTATGACTGGCCACTGGGAAAACGGACATCGGACATCGGACATGGGACATGGGACATGGAACAGAGCTGAGCTGAGCTGAGCTGGGGGCAAATCTTAAAACAACTAAGCAGTTCTCCCATGACAACTTCAACGTTTTTCTCCATATTTCTTATACGCTGCTTACAAAAATGAAAAAGAAAATAAATGCAAACTGGGTATATGCGTTTGTTTTATGAATATTATTAGATACATTTTTGTATGAATATTATTAAATCAATTAATACGGAATAAATGATACAATTAGAATTTCCAGAAATTTTCAATCATAATTCTTAAGTAGAATATAAAATGTTATGTTTGAAAGTATCTTTTGATATTTTTTTTATGTTTATTAGAGTTTATTTATTTTTAAATTGTAGATTTACTATTAGACACAACAGAATCTTTGCGTTTGTTTTATGAATATTATTAGATAAATTTATGCAGAGTAAATAATATAATAGAAATTTTCACAAATTTAAATCTTAATTCTAAAGAAGAATATAAAATGTTATATCTGAAAGTGTTATTTAATATTTTTTATGTTTCTGAGAGTTTATTTATTTATAAATTGTAGATTTACTATTAGACACAACAGTATACAAATAATATAATATATTATCCAGCTCCAAGAGTACACAACAAAATTATTAAAGACGGTTTTTCATGTTATACTTTTTACCATTTTACTAACAATGGTTTTTTTTTTAAATTTAATGTTCTTATTGAAAAAATACTTATTTATTCGAAAAAAGTAAAGCAATATTATTTTATTTTAAACATTTTATCTATAAACTTTATTATTTTTGGAAACAATGATATTTTCCAATGTATACAGCTAGTAAATTTCACAAATTCAGGGTTGAATATGAACTGCAATAAATTTAAATTTACGTTAGCTAAAATCACATTTAAAACAAATGCTTTGCAATTTAACAAGCACCTAAAATATGTTTCGCAAAGGCAAGCTCAACTTATTATTTATATATACATTTACTATCAAATTTTTATTATAAACTTAGTAAAACTAAAAATTCTTTGTAAATTTAAAAAAAAAAATCCCTCATGCACTTATTATTTATTTATATGTTTACTATACAATTTATATTATAAATTTAGTAAATTTCAAAATATAAACATATTTCTTATATTTAAATTACAAATTTAGAGTACCAAGTTAAGTTTAGCTAGCTGTACAGAGTATTGTTGAGTCGTTATTTCGCCATTTCTTTTTTGCCTTTTGAGCTTTGGCTTTGTGCGCAGTTTTGCGATTTGTCAGCTGGCGCAACGTGGCCAACTGTCAGTGCAAACTTGGCTTGCAACTTGGCTGCCAAAGAGCACAAACAAAAGTTGCTTTGCTTAGAATTTATCTACTGTCAGCTGTCTGCCTGCCTGCACCACTCTGCACCACTCTGCCCCACCAGCCCCACTTTGTTGCAGCTCCTGCTTCCTGCTGCTGACCATTAAAAAAGTTATGACAGTGTCCTTGTTGACTGCATTACAATTTGCTCTCTCTTTCCGACTCGCTCTGTCTCTTTGTTTGGCAAATAAAGTTGTGCAACTTTAGCTGCTGTTTGCTGCTACTTATACTCCAGTTGAATGTTTGGCAAGTTGTATATGCATACACTTGAGATTAATACTACGCCTGTTATATAAGCGTATTTTGATCTAAGAAGAACGCCCTCCTCATTAGCCATGGCCAGGCAGCTACTTACTAACTGCAAACGTTGGACCAAGAACCAGTTATGGCCAATGATGTGACATGATTGCAGACAGATTGCAATATACGACTGTGGCAACAAGCTGCTGCTGCTGCTGTTGTTGTTGTTGCAACTGCTGCTGCATGTGGCACATAAAACACAGGCCATACAAGTTGTCAGCTAGTTGGCAGCTGCACGGAAACATTTGCTTCCTTAAACAGCCAACTCTCAACTCAAGACCATGGCCAACAGCAGCCAAGTCCAATGCCAAATGGCTTAAAATATGGTCAATGGAATTTTTATAGATTTTCCAAGCAAGCAGAAAAAAGGCGAAAAAAAAACGAAGCAAACAAAACGCAGCAAAACAGTGCGCAACAAAATTAAATGCATTTCATAATTTCCAAGCCAGGCCAAGCAGCCATCTCTCTCTCTCTAACTATCCCTCTCTCTCTCACTCTTTGCAGGCTTTAGCCATTGCTTGGTTTTATGGCTGCGGCAAGTGCAACATTGTCTGTCTGTTAACTTATTGACACCCATATTTGGATTGAATCATTAAAGCCAGTTCCAGCTACCGCTATTGCCTTCTGCCTTCAGCTCCTAGCCGTATCCCCCAGCTCAGCTCCTTTGTATAGAGATTCCCCCCACTCTTTGGCATTCGACTGGCCGTTTAGGCTTTGTTTATTTGGCTATTGTTTGGCTGACTGTAAGCTAGACAAATTTTATTGGTTTACGCACGCGCTTTGACGTTGACAATGTGACCTTGTCAGGCTAAGTGACAAGCTGGCCAAAGCTGTTATCATAACTATTCCCAATCCCAATCCCAATCCGAATCCGATTGCCATTTCTGCCTTTGACTTTGGGTTTGGGTCAAGCAGCACGTTGCACTTAGCGAGGCAAGACTGTGATCAACTGAACCACCAAATGCGATTTGATTTGGTGCAATCGGTAATAAGTTGTTAAAGTTACTTATGAATATCGGATACGAACTGAAACAACACTTAAACCTTCCATAAGTATGTGAAAACTGATCCGCTTTTGGTTATTGAGGCAGTTTTGATTATGATTTTTTGAACTCTACAATAGATCTGCATTTAAATCAGATGATGTTTTGAATTTGCAATTTTCTATCGAAAACAAGTAACAAAAAGCTCTTAAGTCCCTAAAACTATCTTTCTATGACTTCAAACTACGATAACTTTCTTAAAACTGATCCGATTTTCAATCCAGAGGCAGTTTTGATCATGGTTTGACCTCTATAAGAGATCTGCATTTAAATCTAAAATACTTTGGATTTATCGATTTTCTATCAGAAACAAGCAACAAAATAATTCATAATTATGAGAACTGAAGCACTTCTGATTTTTCGTTTTTTTATCCAAACAAGCCACGAAATATGGAGATTATATCTTCGTAATTATCAGAATTGCCCTTTCCAGACTTCAAACTAACATAACTTGGCCAAAACTGATCCGATTCTAGATTCTAATGCAGTTTTGATCATGTTTTGACCTCTACTTTAGATTTGCAATTAAATCTGAAGCCCTTTCAAAATTTCGAATTTCTCTCAAAAGTATTTCTGAAAAAATAAATTTTTTATGAAAAATAAATATGCAGAAAGAAATCCAACTCAAATTGGATTAATGTCATATTATTAGGACAGATTGTTTAATATTCATAGAAACAGCGTTTCAAGTCTATTTTTCATAATAAAGCCAATAATTTGCATCCATGCAACGATATTTCCCATTGCAACCCTGGGCCACCCAACTAATAACCGTTTCGAATGGCATCTAATCAGGTGCCAAAGTACAATGTGCATGCATATCTGCTTATAAAATCCGCTGTACTAATGAGCCACTTAATTTACCAGTCAATTGCTCACACAGAAAGACAGACAGACAGACAGACAGAGAGTTAGTTTGGCACACCTGTGTGAATGAATGGCAATCACACCAATCTAATAACTTCATTAGCCAATCAATCAAGCTGACAACACGAATCGCAATCATTATAATAACTCATCAAATCAAATCAGCTCCACACGTGAGTTGCCCACGAGCAAAAACAACAAAGCAAAACAAAAGCAAATGCATAAGCAAAACACAAACACGAACACAAAACGCAAAACTCAAAACTGAAAGTTAGCGCCAAAAACGAGCCGAATGCCGAAATGCAAATGCGAATGTGAATGCGAATGCCGAATGCCGAAATGCATTCGGCTGAAATGCCGAAAGCACGCCAGCCAGCAGCAACAGCAGCGTGAAGCTTCGAAAGCACCGCAAGCTTCCGACGCACGAGTAGAATGGAAGAGAGGCAGTGCAAGAGAGAGAGAGAGGGCGGGGGGAGGGGCACTGCCAGCGACCAATGGGCAGCAACATGTGTGGAAAAAAGCTTTGCTGAGTGTGAGTTAATTTTTGCGTACGGCAGGCGCGCACACATAAGCTCATTTCCGCTCTCGCTCTCGCTCTCTGTTTTGAGGTGAGGCGGCTGTCAAAAAGATACCGGAAGCCGGAAATTGGGTTACACCAAATGCATTTCTCGTCGTGCGCCGACATTTCCGTTGCTAACAGTGCCACAACAGAGCACAACTGGACCAAGACACAACACACATGCGTTACGCCCCCTCCCTCCCACACACACACACACACACACGAGTATAACGAACGGTAAATGCACACACATGAGAGCTTCAGCTAACAGTTGTTGGTTCTTGTCCAGGCTAAGGCGCGCGAGAATGCATTTTGAAAACGACAAATGTGCAACAGCTTCCAAAAACAGACCTTCTCTATTCACTTTTAATCATTAATAACTAAATAACTATATACAGATTTAAGCATTTTGTGTTGAATGTGGCAAATTGAGTGCAGTAACGGGAGATGGTTGACAAGCCTGAAGGATGCCGATGAGCAGAGGGCACTCAAAGGACTTTGCTGCGGCTTGCGAAAGCATTCTCAAAGCAAATTGAATGCCGGCTAAATTGTGTGACAAATTGTGGAAGCAAAGGGGGTAGATAAGGGGGGCAAAAGGGGCTCTGCTAACATTAAGGGTTGCATGCTAACTTGGTGCATATTTTATGCAGACGCAAGCTGCCAGTAAAATGCAGTAAATAATGGGTAATGAGCAGAAAGGCAGCAAGTTTTGCACAAATTGACTAAGGATAATGCTTATCAAGTAATTTAAAGAAACGAAGCTACACAAAGTGATGAAACTGCTTTAGGCAATGATATTGGCTTTAATGTAAGCTGACATTATAGATGTACATAATATGTATATGTATACATACATGTATCTATTACATATGTAATAAGGGTGTGCAAGAGTTAAGGAAAATGTAAATTAAGGTCCAGACTTTTTATACCCTGAACCCATTAAAAATGGGTAAAAAGGGTATTATGGTTTTGTGCAAATGTATGTAACAGGCATAAGGAAGCATCTCCGACCATATAAAGTATATATATTATTGATCAGTATCAATAGCCGAGTCGATCTGGCCATGTCCGTCTGTCTGTCCGTCTGTCCGTCTGTCCGTCTGTCCGTCTGTCCGTCTGTCCGTCTGTCTGTCTGTATGAACACACAGATATCAGAGACTACAAGAGCTAGAGACTTCATATTTGGAACATAAGTTCTCCTAATCCCGGGACAGATCAAGTTTATTAAAATTTATCGATAGCTCGTCCCGTTCAAAAGTTATCGATAAATTTCGATTTTAGACCAGCGTTTTTTTGGATATAACTTACAAGTTATAAGAGCTAGAGGCCCCTAATTTGACATGTATAATCTCGAATAGCATACACATGTAACAAATATTTCACTTTTTGGATACCACCCCCCAAACCCCCAAAAGTTAAAAAACCCATTTTTGAAGGTACGACCTTGCAATTTGGTTTGGTAACACATATTATCGACAATTGTTTGCCCCAAAAATTTCAATATGATCGGACAATAAACACAGAAGTTATTTAAGATTTAACTTTCCATTGTGTGGGGCTCAGCGAAAGAGCAAGCTAACTGCTTAAACCGCTGGCACTGCTTGTACTGCTTGTACTGCAGCATGTGTGTGTTTAGAGTAGTACGAATGATTGTAAGGACTGGGTTCAGGGTATCTCCTAGTCGGGCACTCCCGACTAGAGCACTCTTACTTGTTATGATTATGCTGTTCTTAACTCACAAAACTAAATGTATTGAATAATAAGACATTTATTATCAAATTCTGAACATTTTTTTAAATTTTAGTTTTAATTCCTTTGTAATTACAATTTTTATTCCTTTTTCTGTAAAAAGTCTACATTAAATAAATAAATTTAAATAATTAAAATACCTAATTAATATTGAAATTTCCAATCAGGAAATATATGTTGATCGCATACATACAATATAGTGAATAAGATCAAATAACGTAATAAATAATTATTTAAAATTTAATTTCAGAAAGCAAAATAGTTTTTCTAAAATTATTTTCTGGGATTGAAATTTTTAAAAGCGCCTTATAAGCCATATTATTTTATATATTTATTAATTTATAAGTAACTATTATAAATTGAATATAAGCGCATTAAATGAGCTATTATTCACTTTATTTATTTATAGATTGGCAAAAGTTTTATGCCTCATTAGAAACCTACTTCAACTGTGAATAAAAGCTTTTATAAAATTCTAAGAAAATTCTCTTTCATATATAGACTGTGTCAATCGTTCTTAATTAACTGATCAACACACAACGCATTCCACTTAGCTGCATAAATATCTTTCGCTTTCTAATTAAAAACTATTTATTTGCATAGCTAACAACTCAATTGCGTAGATCAAAAGCGATTTATATACGTATGTGTGTTTGTATGTGTGTGTTAGTATATTAGCAAACTTTTCAGATTTATAGCGCAAATATAGACACAGAGGAGGAACATCAGCAGGAATCCACTTAAAATCATATGATGGTGTTTGCCCAGCCAAAGGGTTTTTTATACTCTTTTCGAAGAATATAGTATATTAAGTTTGTGCTGAAGTTTGTAACGCATAGAAGGAAGCGTCGGAGACCCGCAAAAGTTACTGCCAGTCTGCTTATAATGACAATACATATTGATCTAGCCATGTCCGTCTGTCTGTCTGCCTGTCTGTCTGTCTGTATGTATGCAAACTAGTCCCTCAGTTTTTGAGCTATCGCGATAAAACTTTGCACAGACACTTATTATTCCAGGGGACAGCACATTGGTCGGAGCCGGCCGGATCGGACCACTATATCTTATAGCTGCCATACAACTCGAAGTCGGTTTTGGCCATATATTCCATGTTTTTGAATCTATCGCGATGAAACTTTGCACATATACTTATTATTCAAAGAGACATCACATTGGTTGGAGCCGGCCGGATCGGATCACTATATCTTATAGCTGCTATGCAATTGGCAAAAAATAAAAAAATGTCACGCGACAAAACGATTTTGTACAGCTTATGAAATTTCAGTGGTGCAGTTGGCAGAGTGAAAATTGCCTATAGGTTCGAAAAGAGTATAAAATCTTCGGCACGCCGAAGATAATCCTTCCCCACTTGTTTTTTGCTGCTGCTGCTTGGATTGCCGAATGGATTTCAAACAGAACAGAAATAACAACGCCGCCAGCTAGTCCAAAACTGTTTCCGAGTGCCCCGTAATTTCACCGAGTTTACCGGAGTTTTTCTCTGTAGAATATGAAGTGTGGAAGGGGAAAAGGGGGGCCTTTAAGTAGTTTTGTGTAATTTAAATATAAATACTCATTTAATTAGCAACGCTTCTGTGAGACTCCAAGCGGGCCAGAGACCTTTGATCTGCGAGCGAATGTGTAAATATTTGACATTAATTACAAGTTGAATGCAGCAGCAGCACCACCCAGCACCACCCACCACCTTATCAGCCCCACTGCTCTAGTGGCCTTCACGCTGCTCGCAAATAACTGGCAAATTTATTTAATATTCACTTATAAAGCGAAAAGCTTCCCTTAATATGTTGTTGTTGTTGTTGTCAACGGTGGCAAATTACTTAAGCGCTTATTTGTCAACTACAATATGGGAAAGTGCTGCACACACACACACAAACACACACACACACACACACACACACACACACACGCATGCAAGTCGTACATATATTATGTACATAGGCAGCAGAAACTCATTAATAGCAAGTGCGACGCAAGTTGTGACTGGCGGTGGGGGGCAAGAGGGGGTTAACGAGTCGCTCTTAACCCATCACAGCCGGCATCAATTATTCAGGCGGCACGCGACGACTGCCGAAAAATGGCCGCGAGCCAAAATGGCGTCGGCGCATTTCCGCCGCACACTTGGGAAATTAAGAGCTTGCGTGTGTGTGTGAGTGTGTGTGCGTGGCATGTAAATAAGTAGCATCAAATAGCTAAAACTTTGCCACTGTCCACACACACACACACACACACACACACACACACACATGCAAACACAAAACACTAACAGTAGAGTCGCCTGATGCAACAAAACAAAAATGAATATAGAAAACATGTTGCTAGCATCAGGTTGAGATCTAAATGCTCTATCAAGCAAGCAGTTTAGTTATAATTTCTTAAAAAAAATTTTATATTTTAAAAATATCTGCAAATTTTTCTTACTTTTTGCAGCATTTTTTCGGTGTTCCGTCGCTTTTCATGTAAGTAAAAACTGACATTATTATCAATTCTTGAAAATAATAATATCACTATGTGTAGCATAGGTTATTCACTAATCAAATGAATTTGCCTGCTTAGCTTTTAAATTCCAATCGGATTGTTTGTTTTTGGCTGCTTTCAATAAAAGCTAGACTTAAGCTGCGCGCAGTCTTCTTCTTTCTCACATTAAAACTCATGCACAAATTGCGCCTCCCCTCCCTTACCCAGCCACCAAGCAGCTGCAACTGATAGGGCACTTCGCTTTGCTGCTATTCATACACTGTGAGTTCTTCTTCTTTCAATCGTGAGAAACCAAACGCACTGCTCTCTCGCACTGCTGATCTGCTCATCTGCTTATCTGCTGCTCGCCTTTGATCTAGTCTTCATATTTTGCAAGCACATACATACATACATACGTATTAATGTAACTGCGCTTTCTGACTCTCTTTCGCTTACTGGGACACCTACATACATACATACACACTCATGCATATATCAATATATGTAACTGCATATCTCTCTCTGCTGCTCGTCTCAATACTTTTCGCCTTTGATCTGTTCTTCTTACTTTGCAAGCACATACATACATACATACATACATGCGTACTAGCTCTCGTTTGCTTGCTTGCACACCTACATACATACATACACACTCATGCATATATCAATATAACTGCATATCTCTCTCTGCTGCTCGTTTCAATACATTTCGCATTTGATCTGTTCTTGTAACTTTGCACACACATACATACGTATTAATGTAACGGCGCTTTCTGACTCTCTTTCGCTTGCTGGCACACCTACATACATACATGCACACATACACACGCGTTCATATATCAATATAACTGCACATCACTCTCAGCACTCTCTTGAGCTGCCACTGTTCAATGCTCGCTTGCTCGCTCGCACATACGCAGTTCACAGTGCGCCTTGTTCTCTCGCACCTAATTGCTCTCTCTCCCTTTGACATTCTTTATGCTTTCACTTTCAATTTGCACAGCCTTGAATATTTAAATTTGTCAATCGTTGCGTTCGCATGTTTTATTCGCTTAATTTGTGTAATCTGTGCAAAGAATTTGTTTTAACAAGTTTAATACGTTAACTACTGAATCTTTATTCATATTCTGTGCCGTCACAAAGTGCATATACTCTAGTTTGAGTTCTAGTTCGGATTTTGCAGATGACGCGTCGCAGCTGGACAAAGTTTTTCTATCAGCACTGTGGAGGGAATTCAGTGTGTCTGTCTGTCTGGTCATGGCAAATGTTTTCACCATGGCCAAATTCTCAATAGCATAATTCATTCATTTGGGCAGACAGAGCCAACAGCAACAACAACAACAACAACAACAAACTTTAATTGTAAATAATTTTGCGGTGGTAAATTTGCATACAGTGCCAGACGCCAAGAATACTTGCAGCTCCATTTACGCCACGCCCCCAGCCCCGCCCACATTTGCTTTCAGTGTTGAGTAATGCGTCAGTAAATATTTGCTAATTAAATTAGTTTTGCGGCTCAGTGCGAAATGATTTCGCTTTTCAGGGTGGCCAGTTTACAGTTTCATTTCGATGCAATTAAATGCAACGCTGCGTGCGAATTTCCAAAGATCTATGAATGGATTAAATGTGTAAGTAAATTCTGAGATTATTGCCAAAGTTCATTTTGTAGAGTAAGAATATCAGCAGGTAAGAGTTAATACATCATTATATTTTCTTATTATTGTTAATCTTAAGTATTTTGCTGGCAAGCAAAACTAATTTGATAGATTCTTACATATTTTGAGCAATAAACTGCTAAATTTCCTTGAAAGGACTCTAACTTTTAGATAAATAACAGTATATGTTTGACTTCGATGAGAATTGTAAATAATATTTATTATCATTACCAATTTAAAGGCCTATTCTGTATATTCACATTGTTTCTCAGTTTTTCTCTTTGAAAAAAATTGTAAATTATGTCAGCTAACAAAAAAAAAATAATTAAAATAAACGAATATGTTTACAAGAAGTATTACCTTGGAATATTTTGTAAAAATCATGTTAGGGTGACCCAAACAGTTTTTTAAAATGCTCAATCTTATACCAGAAAAACATAATCCGCTCTTGTTGCTTAGTGATATTAGCCCAAATGAGTCTTAAACAGTAGAGAGTGCCCGACTATGTGATACCCTGAACCCAGTTCTCACATGCCTGCAAGCAGTGCAAGCAGTTTAAGCAGTGGGCTTGCTTCTGCACTGATGTTATTGCATTTTTTTGAGCATAAGACGTACAGACAGACAGACAGATGATACTGATCAAGAATATATATACTTGATATGGTCGTAAATGCTTCCTTATGCCTGTTACATAACTTCCTTATACGCTTTTTACCCATTTTGAGTGGGTTCATGTGCTTCTTTGTATGTTTTGCCTGTAAAATAATGTTATTAATCCCCATCTTTGTTTAGTTTTTCCAACTTCAATCTTAACTAGCTGCAACTTAGCTAAAAAACCAGCAACAGCTGCGGCTTCCTCAGTTGCCAATGGGCTGCAAATGGGCTTCCAATGCTTCTTTCACTCGCGTCATGTTTGGCCAAAAATTTACATTGGCCATTTGGCTGCCAAACATGCACTAAATTGAGCCGCCGACATGGCCAAGAACTGCATGGGATGTACTTGTAGCCAAGGCTGTAACTGGTTGCCTTTGGGCTTAGCCTTTGAGCCTCCTTTGCCTTTGAGCCTCCTTTGCCTGCTTGTCAATTAATTTACGCGCACTTTGCCAAACGATGCTTATCGCTTATCTCTCTCTCTCTCTCTCTCTCTCACTCGCTCAGTGGCTTTGTGGTTTAGAGCCCATATGGCATCCATATCGCATTTTCATTATTACGAGTATAACGGGCAGAAAACGGCAGTTTGTGGCGCTCCCTTGACGTTGGCAACATTTTCAATTAATTAGCCGCCGCCGCCTGGCCAAAAGGCTTGGCAAACAATTTTTGACAGCATCAGCCAAAAACAAAAACAAAAAATACAAAAAAAAGAAGCAAAAAAGTCAGTTAACATTTCGGTAGTGGCAGTTAGGTACCCATTACCATTAACATTGCCCAACGACGGCTTTTTTCTTTCACTCTTATCTGCGCTGCACACAGCGACAACAACAATAAGTAAGCAGCTAACAGCACTGAGAGCGGGCGACTCAGAGATACCCTGTAGACAGAAAAGTAACTAAGTCAAATCTAACTGATATATGATTTTTTGACTTTTTCATTGGCTTACAATTTATGAATTCTCTTTTTGGTTAGCAAGTTTGCTAGTTATATATTTTAAAGTTATTCAGAGCAGCAGATATAGTTTAATCGCTAATATTTGCAAAGCCTTTGAAATTCGTAGAGTTCACTTTTAATCATTTTTTTAAATTTTTTTTTCCATGTCTCATATAATAAAATATTAATAATTCAGAAGATCATAAATTTATTTATTTATTTTTCTTAAAACCGAATAAAAACATTCAATCATAAAAATTAAAAACACGCAAATATTAAAATGAAATTTATAAAATGTAAAATTAACTAATTTATTTATTTATTTTTTTACTCTCAACTAAAAACAGTCCATAGAGAAAAATCATAAAAATTATAGATTACGCAAATATTTAAATGAAATTCATGAAATTTAATGTAAAATTAATTAATTTATTTATTTTTTAAATTTCAACAGAAAACAGTAACAGAGAAAAATCAAAAAATGATAAATACGAAAATATATCGCAAATACTTAAATGCAATTTATAAAATGTAAAGTAAAATTAATTAATTTATTTATTTATTTGATTTCAACAAAAAACAGTAACAGAGAAAAATAAAAAAAATGATAAATACGAAAATATAGCCCAAATATTTAAATGATATTCATAAAATGTAAAGTAAAATTAATTAATTTATTTATTTATTAGATTTCAACAAAAAACAGTCCATAGAGAAGAATACAAAAAATTATAAATACGAAAATATATCGCAAATATTTAAATGAAATTGAAAAAATGTATTTTAAAATTTAAAAAATTGAATTTTTCTATCTACAGCTGCCTGTAAAATACCTTTGCTTAGCTTAAAGTTACCATTTTGCTTAGGCATTTTTATGTTGGCCTGGTTTACAGGGTATGGCAACGAAACGACAACAACGACGACAATTTATTGACAAGACAATGGCGCTCAACGTATGTAATTAATCTCGACATAATCTGAGTTGATAATTTTTCGCCGCTCGTTGTTGGCTGCTGCTGGCTTGTTGTTGTTGTTGTTGGTGTTGTTGTTGGTTGTTTGCTGGTTGTTGGTTGTTGGTTGTCGGTCTATTTTGGCTGCTGGGCAGCTCGCTTTGGTCATGTGCTTTTATAGCCGTGTCAGCTTTATGAACTGCATGCCTTCAAAGCATTGCCTGCTCCTACGGCTCATACTGCTGCTAGGGACATCAGATCCTTTTAAGGCGCACCACCCATACCCATTCGTATAGCCCATTCCTATAGCCATTCCTCTATACCCATTGCCATTCCCATCGCTGGCCTTTTTCAATTAAGCAAAATGCCAGAGATGCTCATAAAGTTGCGCTGCTTCTAGTTTTTGCTTTCTGCTCCTACTGTTCCTCCTCCTCCTCCTCCCGCTCCTCCTGCTCCTCCTTCTGCTTGCTTTACTTGTTCCATTCTATCTTGTTGTTTTTTTGTGTTTTGTTCAGCTCAAATGCGGTCTGGGCCTGGCCTACATTTTGTGAGCACTCGTCATTAATTTTACAGCAAACTGTGCTTTTTTAATGTCCCTTTTTTCACAGTGTGTGTGTGTGTGTGTGTGTGGGAAAGTTGCATCCAGCTGCTGCTGCTGTTGTTGTTTTTGTTGTCTGTTTGCAGTTTGCATATCAAAAATTCAACATGAATTGTTTTAATGCACGCGGTTCTCGTTGCGTTCGCTCTTTGCCAACAGCTGCAACAATGAATTTGCATTAATGATGAGCCGTTGGAGCTGCTGCTAGCACCATAGACAATGCCACGCCCACTTAACGCCCTTTTCTACCCACACACACCTCATCTTTGCCACCCTCTCTTTAACCTTGAGCACATTCTGAATTCTGCTGGCAGCGTAAAACAAATGAAACTATGTAAAAGTTTTTAATATACCCTGTAATAATAAAGTAGTTGATAAGCAAAAGGTATTATAGATAAAGTATCTTTTTGACTTCTAGCGACACTTAAAACCATCGCATTTAGCTTCAAACCAATATCAACAGAATGCTTTCACTTCATCTACAATAATAAAGTAGTTGATAAACAAAAGATATCATATAATTGATGGGTTAATTTGGCAATATCTGACTATAAAATCGATCGTTTTTAGCTCTAAACCAATATCGAAAAGACAACCCCCACTTCATCTACAATCCCTACAACATATCAGCATAATAATAATGTAGTTGATAAACAAAAGGTATCACAGAGTTGTGCAATATTCTACAGTCTATCTATAAGGTATAAGCAATTGATGAGTTTAACCTTCTAACTGACTTCTAGCGACTCTAAAATTTATCGTATTTAACTTAAGCCCAATATCAAAAGACAACCTCCATCTCATCTACAATCACTACAGGATATCTTCAAGTCTATCATCCACTACTCAGCTTGTTTTTTGCTTATGAAAACTGAAAATGGCACAAAGTTGCTGCCCGGTTGGGCAATTTGCCATATTTCACTCTATCTGCATATTTGAGCTGCGTTGGGCCAAATTGAATTTACGATCCATAATACTAACTTTAAAATGGGATTGTTGCGATTGGACTGAAGTGGCATTCATGTGGGGGGCATCTACATACCTGGCACTCAGGACACACCCCAACCCAATCCAACCAGCTGCTCACAACTTGAAGCAGCGTTTTGACAGCTCATCAAAACGTTGATTGCCATTTAATAGCTGCGGTTAAATGTCTGTAATCGATATTAGACACCATACGTAAACCTCATAAAACTAATGGAAAAACCCCCCACTCAAATGCAAAATACCAAGTGAGGCAAGGCAAAAGTAAATGTTTTCCTAGTGGGCACAGTCGAGACTCAGTTTGTGGCTAGAAAAGTCAAGAATGTCCTCTAAATCATAATTGGATATTTACAAGTTGCTAACGAACAACTTTAACAATTTACAAAGATTAAGTAATAGAAAGAATTTGTTATAAAATCGAAAAATCAAAAGTGCTTCCGATTTAAATGCAGATCTAATGGAGAACTTAGCACATGATCAAATCTGGGATCGAGAATCGGATCAGTTTTGGCAAAGTTATGAAAGTTTTATGTGCTTGAGAAGCATTTCCATACAAATCTTGACATAATTTCAGCTTGTGTTTAGTAGAAAAGAAGCTATTGGTATTGTTTGAAAATACGAAATCGAATAGATCAAAGAGATTTTTCCTCAGAAAATGATTCAACAGATATTAAGTTTACTTCAAATTCAACTATGTATTTAGTATTTTAATATACATTTATTATATCTAACAAATCTTTATCAACTCTAAAGTTTTGTTTTCTTTCGTTTAAGCCATTAAATTACATTTCCATTTTTGTTGCACATTTAATTTACTTTATAAAATCTTTAGCTTTAGTTGACATGGATGTTTTTTTTTTTTACCACATTTATTAACAAATCCACAAATTCAATTTAATTCACAATTTGTTTGCTCAATTTTAAATTTTCATTTACACTTTTTTTCTATCTCAACTATACGTAATTTGATTTGTGCTCAAGTTTAATAAAATGTCAGCTTCGATTTGCCTTTCTCTAACATAAATTGATATTTTTCGTGTAATTTTTGCTGGCATTTTAAATAAATTGTCAAACTATGCAAATATTTGCAACATATAATGTGCAGCTGAAGAAGGAAGTATTAACGTCAAGATAGCAACGAATAAGGAATACGCTAACATGCAGAGTATATCAGCTAACTGTATGAGATGGTAAAGATATAAACATGATATATATTTCACTAATGAATTTTAGTGATATATATTATTTATAACGCCAAGATAGCAACGAATAACGAATGCCCTAACACGCAGCTATCTATATGAGATAGTACAGGTATAAACGTTATATATATGTATATTTGACACTGACTGCAGTTTCTTAGAGATATATGTATATCTATTCCAAAATAGCTTCTTCAACTTATATGCCATGCTGTAGGGTATTACGATTACTAATGCTTGCTGCTTAGCTCATTTGTAATGAGCAATATGCAAAGTGGTGTTACACAATTTATGTTGTACCACCGAAATACGCTGACCAACAACCACAATTTCAGTCTACTACAATTTCTGTCTATTGATTATTTTTTTTTTGCTTCTAAACGCCGCATTTATTTATTACAAGTACATTAAACCGAAAATGTCACGACATTAATTCTGTAAATGCGATTAATAAACGTCAGCATAATGTCATTGTTTGCAAATGCCCCATGGAAGCGATTGATGTTGTTGTTGTTGTTGTTAGTTTTGTTGTTGCTGTTAGTGTTGTTGTTGTTGTTGTTGTTGTTGTTGGGGCAGCCATTATGTGCAAGCCATTGACCACAAGTCAAGTTGGCGGCAGACAACTAGACAGCAGCGGCAGCAGCAGCAGCGCAAACATGATTTACACCCATCCATTGTCATATTGTCTAGTCGAAAAGTCAACTTTGAATACTCTCAGAACAGCAACAACAACAACAACAACAACACTGCAAGGTGCTGCAAATTGTGTTGCGTTGCATGCCACAAAGCTTGCGATGCTCTAAACGACCCATATTTATATTTAGGCTCGCAACAGATTCTTAAATTCTTAAATTTGTCGCCTTTGGGAATAGCTTAGCAAAAGTATAGATAAAAGTTAGCTAGTAGTATTACCCTTTTTAGTTATATCTGTTGATAAACTTACCTGCAGAGCTTTCAAATATAATTAACTGATAAATAAAAAATATAAAAAAATATAACAAATATGTAAATAATTAGATAAGTAAATATTTGTTGATAAACTTACCTATAGATAATTCAATTATGACTAGCTTATAAATGAATAGGTAAATAAAAATTTTAAAAAATATATAACCCAACTGCAGAGCATTCAATTGTAAATAATTGATAAATAAATAGGTTCATAAATATATAAAAAATATATAATTAAATAGATAAGTTAATAAAATAAATAATAAAATGCTGGCTTCGATGTATTATTTACTAGAAATTACTAAACAGTCATGTGAAAACAATCTTATCTTCACATTTTTCACCCACGATGCTGCATAATCTGAAAAAGGTTCTTTGTGGAAGTCAAAAAAAGGTTTCCTCCCAGCTTTTTTTTACAATTTTAATTATTTATTTTTAAGTGGGATGTTTTTCAGTTAATTTTCTGTTAGGTCTTATAATCTTAACCTGAATGTATTTAAAATGTTTTAAATTACTTGCAGCAGAATGTTGAGTTTTTAATGCCCCCAAAGCTGTACCCGAACCGAAACATTTTGGATATACAACCGGTTCGTTTCTGGTTTGGGTTCAGCTTGTTTGTTTGATTCCGGGCTTAAATCTAACTATATATGTAACTATAACTATATCTTATATAGTAGTAGATCAGGAAATTTCAATAATTCTGTGACCTCATCTCACTGCTTTTGTGACCCTGATGCAACTGATACAGTTTCCCCAAGCAATCGCTTTGGCCATCTGGAACTTGACACACTAATGAGTGAGCCAATGCATATTAAAAGCTCAAACAAATTGCAAAATTGCATAACGGCAGCTGAGGCTAAAGCTGAAGCTGGATTCTGAGGCTGAGGCGTTGTCCATTGCCCCGGGGCAGCCAAAAGGCGGCCCAAAACGATAAGCAGAGAGAAACCTTGAAATGTCGCACACACACACACACACACACACAAACAAACACACATATACTAACACACACACACATATACATAAACGAAACGCAATGAAACGGTTTTCCATGGCACAAATCGCTTTGGCAGCCAGGCGCATGCAAAAAGCCAATCTTGATTACAATCAGTCCGACAGTCAATGGGAGCAGCGCAGATGCAAACTCCGGTGGAGAAGGGGGGGCAGATGGTGGCAGGGGCATGTTGCATGTTGCTAGGCGATAAAGATCAAATGAGGAATGAATGTCGCCGACGCAGCCTAGTTGCATGCTGCGTAGATATTTGCATTTTGCGGGCGGTCTTTTGCTGACAAGATTTGTGGCTGCAACATTTGCTGCAACAACGAGCAACTTGCAACGAGCGGCTGCAATCAGCCAAATAGCTGATACAACACTACACACACACTCGAAGCATGCCCCAGAGCAAGTGTTATCTGCTGCAAAGCTGCTTGCAACACAGCTCTCTTAGCTTTCTTGCCCCTGCCACTGCCCCTGCGCATTATTAATAATCGAATGCGTTTCGTTTCGGCAGCATTCGACGCACTAATCGAATGCAAAACACGTTTGAATCAGCCTCCTTGGCACTTACAACATAATATAGTATATTCAATTTATCTATGTCTCAAAATTGCTAGATTTGTTTTGATTTCATATGTAATAATAAACATATTCAAGCTATAAGTTGAATGCAGGTTTAATGCTTCTATTTGAAAGCTTTACCCTTCTTCGGCTGATATTGTAACGAGCTGAACTAATTAACAAAGCTTTTGATGCATGAATTTTGTGGTAAACAAACACAAATATTTTCAAATATAATTAATATTGTAAGAATCTAGAAAGGGTATCATGAAGTCGTGCAAATAAACGGCCAGTCAATTTAGCTACAAAGATTGCTTTTAAAGTCATTCAGCAAAGTGCAGCAGCAGCATTTATGTTGATTTTGATGAATGCCCTTCTACTCGATTCTCAAGAATTCAAGTAAGCTGAACAGCTTCAGATGTAATTTAGTGCTGATTTAAAGTGCCTCTTTTCGTGCGTTCTCTCGTTTTATGTCTGTCAATCTTTCAAGCTCTTTCATATTTTCTCTCTCTCTCTCTCACGACTGTCTCTCTCTCTCTAAGGACTGTCTCTCTATCAGGACTCTCTCTCTCTCTCTCACAGTACTCTCCCTGTCTCTCTTAGTACTCTCTCTCTCTCTCTCAGTACTCTCTCTCTCTCTCACTCTCTCAGTACTCTCTCTCTCTCACTGTCTCTCTCTCTCTCTCTCTCTCTCTCTCTCTCTGCTCTCTCTCTCTCTCTCTCTCAGTACTATCTCTCTCTCTCTCTCTCTCAGTACTGCTCTCTCTCTCTCTCTCAGTACTGTCTCTCTCTCTCTCTCTCTCTCTCTCTTTCAGTACTGTCTCTCTCTCTCTCTCTCTCAGTACTGTCTCTCTCTCTCTCTCAGTACTGTCTCTCTCTCTCTAGTTTTCTCTCTATCTTAATTTTGCTCTCTCTCTCTCTCCTTTTCATACGCCCCCTTTCTCTCATCGCCTCTTTATGGCATTGTCATTGAGTGTAAAAGTTAAAAATATCTCTTGTTTATTTACATACAATAACTCTTCTGTAAAGAGTATTCCACAGTCGACTACTTCTTTATTTTTAAGTCAATATTTAAGTAAATTCGTTATTTCTTTGCAATTATCATCTGAAAGAAATATTTATTTTGGTTCTATTTTGTGCTTATCAGCTAAAATGCGTGCAATAAATTTAGCTATAAACAAGCCAAAAAACTGACAGCAACAGCAACATATGTGGAATGGCAATGGCAATCAAAAACGAAATGAGGTATTTATTAATTGATTTGGAAGACTGGAAAACCGTAAGCGAATCGCCTTCCAAACTGCAGCAGACGTGTCCAATTGATGTAGCTACAAGTAATTGACAGCTTCCAGTGCGATGGCTCAGTTGTTGTTGTTGTTGTTGTTGTAGTAGCTGTTGTTGTTGTTGGTTTTGGCCCATTGCGAATGCTGTTAACAGAGAATTTCGTGATATGTCACGTGGTTGAGGTGCATAAAACTGTTGCAGCCATAAAAGCAGCCCACGTTTTCGCAGTCTGCACGGCTAAGCCGCAATTATTTGCAGCAGGGGGGCACTGGATTGATAGAGAGAGGGGGATTTGTGGGGGGGGGAAAGGGGGGCAAGGCAAGTGATTGGCTTTTTGCGGAACCGGGCGAGACTGTAAATTATTTCGCTCGAGTGTGCAAATTAATTTCAACTAACTGACTGACTGTCTGTCTGTCTGTCTGTCTGTGCGACTAGTCTGACTGTCTGACTGTCTGAGAGTGCCTGGCGGTATCAATTATGTATATTTTATGAGCGCTGCAGTCGTCGCCAAGGCAACTAAGGCACTGGCAACAACGAAAAAAACCCGTCACTTGCCAGTTGGCCAACCAAAATTTGGCTATCAATTTTGTGCTTGCAACGTTCACCAAAGTCGCTGACATTTTGCTAGTCGGCTGCTGACGCGTGCCTTGAGACTAACAGCAATTAGCATTTTGTTAACATGGCCAACAACACACACACACACAGACTCTTTGGCTGATTTGCTCGGCCTGAACTATGACACGGCCATAAATCAAAGCGCAGCTCTGGGCCCCATTGTAAGTCGTCTATGTGGCCTAAAAAAAACAGAAAAGATGCGCCGGGAAGTCTTTTTTCGGTTTTCGTCTCTGTTTTTGGCCTAAGCTGGCTGTAGGTTTGGCTTTCACGCCGGCACACCTGAACTATGGTAACTCTGGCCAACTATGACTATGACTGCAGACTGTTGGTTGGCAACACATCAGTTTGCTCTTGCTAACTAAATCAACAGTCACAAACAATGGCCAACACACACACACACACACACTCACACACATACAGAGAGCTGGAAAGCCGCGCAAATTAAAGCTAATCGAATGCTTTGACCTTTTCACACAGAGCCACACAGAGTGCAGCTAAAAGTGGGCATGGCCAGCCCTTCTCTGCCAACTGCATCGCATTCGATTTGCAATTTCAGATAAACACAACAACAACAACAACAACAATAGCAACAAAGAAAAAACCCAACACGACAAAAAATAGAACTTAGAATGCTGCAAGCACAGTCTGCATAAATTTAACACAAGCAAATACCCTGTAATATAACGCTATATATTTTAGAAAATATTAAAATATGTTGGCAAATAATTTCTTTATTTATTAGTTATTTTATGCATACTAAAAAGTCACTTAGACACAACAAATTCCATAAAAAGTCACAGCAATTAATATAATATTTTATTTAGACTCTTTCGCGAAATATTTTATTTATTTATTTCAGTCACAGGAATAAATATAATATTTTACCAAGTCTTTTTTGGGAATAAAATTTGTTTCATTTAAATTAAGAGTCACAGGAATTAGTATAATACTTTAGCAGCAACAGTTTAACTTTTACAATTTTAAATGAAGACTAACATGTGAAAAGTCAAAATTTTTGGTGATATTTAAAATGTATGTTTCAAAAATTAAGAAAAATCCTGAATGCTTACAAAAAAGTTAATATAAGCTCAAAACTTCTAAAAAAAATGATAAAATATAGTTTAATATTTTTAATTTGAAGTTTCTAATCGACTTTTTATTTTGACTAATTTGTCGAACCCTGGAATAAGTTAAGAAAATGTTTTAAAATTTGCTTTTGTTTATAAAATTAGGTATAAGCTATTGCCAAAGTTCAGTTTAGTTAACTATAGCAAAATGCACAACTTAAAGCCGCTATACCCGATTAGCTAAGCTTTCTGCACACAGCAGAAACTTCGCCTAAAAAATAAAGAAAAAATGTTCTACGAACTTAGGTTGAGTCAAAGCCAGCCCGAAATTAACCTTAATTAAAATTGTCATATCTGGGGTTTTTAATCAAACAAATGCTTCATGTTTCGTGTTGTATGTTGTGTGTGTGTGTGTGTGTGTGTGTGTGTGGGTGTCTGTTTGTGTGTTGGGGGCACTTGCTAATGTCAGCGACGACATGACAACAAAATGTGACCAGAGCACAAAAAACGAAATCTATGTTAGAACACAAGCGATTAAAATCATTTTAGCCCAGGTAACACACCTAATTGCTGGACAACCATCAGACAGCTAATTGAAACGCCGCCCGGGTTCTATGTTTTATTTTTTTTTGTATTCTACTCCAACATTTTCAAGGCCTGTCTTGACTAATTTTCTGTGCTTTTTGTGCATTTGTCGTTGTGGTTTTTTTTTTGTTTTACGGTTTTATTTTCTGCACAATTATTTCAATTTTAGTTTATTTATTTGCTTTTGGGGTGTGTCAACTGCTGGCCACGTTTCTAGAGAAACTGCCAACTGCCAACTGCATTTGAGCAGAGCTGGCTAACCGCAAAGAGCCAGTTTCGAGTCGAGTTGAGTCTCTCGGCCCATAAATATGGGCGTGTCTGCCCGTTTTTATGGCAGTCAAATGCGTTGTTTAATTCGAATTGACTTCTTGAACTTGACGTGAACGTGTCCCAAATGGAGCCAGTTGGAGTCTGTTGGAGCCAGTTGGAGCCGTTTGCTGCAAGTGGAGCACGTGCTCAATTCTCTGGCGACACAAAACATTTTCAAATGGCTAAAAATGGCAATTTTGATTGACATTCGATGTGGTTGCGCAAACCGATGAAACAGCTTATTTAACTGCAGTTGATTGTTGTCTTTATAGATTGCATTACAGGGCTGAGCTAACTTAAGAACTTACAACAACTAACCTATCTGTTACAACTTTGATAACAAAACAGATCAGCTTTAGTTTGCCAATTCAGTTTTGAGAATGTTTTTACCTCTACAATGTTTCTACATCTGAAACACTTTCGAATCTTAGATTTTCTATTGCTTAATACATGCTGCTCCTCCTAACTGTACACTTATCCCATATATACACACTCAATTTTACAGTTTCATAGTTTATCGTACATTTCTTGTTGAGAAATATTCATCTACCACAGAAATTTCCGAAATATTTGTTGGCAGTTTGTGCAGTTATTGATATTGAATGGGAAATCTAGTTAACACAGTTTTGGATACTTTTATTTATTAAATGCACTCGCCCGTTGCTAATAGGAGCTTTTGAAGTACTTTGTGCAAATATTGTGGAATAGAAAATAAAATGGGTATACATTTGGAAAGTTTTGCAATTGATAGCTGTATCATAAACTAACGCCGACTCGCTTTTAAAACTATTGCAGACCCAAAAAAACAAAAGGCCTGTGCACAAAAGCCACCCTACTGCAGCCACCCTACCCAGCTGGTTGCAGATGGGCAAACAAATGCAATTTGGAGGCGGCTCGGACACAAGGCAGGAAGCGAAACAAGTTGCATTGGAGCGGTGGGCGGGGGCGGAAGAGGGGGCGTGGCATTTGGGAGCGATTTGGAAGTGCAGCAGCGGCAGGATTGGGATGGGGATGGGGATGGGGGGAGATGTGCCAAACTTTGTGGCATAAACTTTTAATGAGTTCTTTTTATATTTGCGATTTGCATGGCCACGCCCCCCATTTGTCACACAAATGAAATCTGCTAGAGCGAAATTGCATTAAAGTTGCCAGCGCTGCTGTTGTTGTTGTTGTTGCTGTTGTTGTTGTTGCTGGCGCTTGTAAATTATTCACCCGCTGCGGCCCACTTCAATGACATTGCCTACTTTGAAAGTTTTGGTCAAAGTCGCAGGGCCCCCCTTGACTACTTGCCCCCTTGTTTCCAGCCAGTGGTGGCTCAATGATGAGCGCAAAACAAAAATTGCGAAATAAAATAAATAAATATGCCTGGGCGCAAAAACTTTTAAATTGAAAATGCGCTTTGAATATTTCAGCGTTTTGCAATTCGCAATTCGCAGTTTTCCCCATTTTGCAATGGAGCGAGAGAGAGAGAGCGAGAGGGAGCTAGCACTTCCGCCTGTCCGCCATCTTGTGCGCCATTGCACTTGGCCAACTGCTAACTGTACTTGTGCCGCTCATCTGCTTCTGCTGCTTCTGCTTCTTCTTCCTCGTCTTCGTCGCCGGCGAAAATAATTTGAAATTTTAATTAAAAGTATTTGGGCAAAAGTTGCGGCGCTGCCAGCGGCGCTGCTTTCTATCAGCAGACAAATACGACAAAATCAAAAACATTCAACAAGCAAGAAAAAGCAAAAGCAAAAGAAATTCCAAAACACAAAGATAGTAGGGAAAACTATTTCCGGCCCTTTCATTCGCCACTCGTTCGCTGGCATCTCGGCTTCAATTTTAATATTGCCGCCAAAGGCAAAAATGCGCACTTGGAACACTGCAAAATGCAGCAGCAGCAGCAGCAGCCGGAGACGAGACTCCGGACATGTTGCAGCTTGCAATTGTAGCCGATGCGACAAGTGTCGCTCTCTCTCTGTATGTGTGCGTGTGTCTGTGTGTGTGTGTGTGTGTGTGTGTGTGTGTGTGTGTGTGTGTGTATTTATGTGTGTGCCTGCTAGTTAGTGCGTTTATGCGTACAATTGCATTGTGATATTGTTGCAAGTTTGAGTGAATCTAGCTAGTTCTATATGGAAATAAATTGCTTGGTAAATCACAAAATAATAAATAATAGATAATATATATATAAATAAAAAGTAAATAATAAAATATAAATTAAAAGCAAGAGTTAATAAATCATAAATAACATGATAGATAAATTCATAAAAATATCAAATAAATTTAAACCTAAAGAAATTCATATATACATAATATAATAATAAATTCATATATAATAAAATAAAAAATATATATATTAATACATATGTCAGTTTATTTTAAGGCAGCAAGTTACTAAAACTTATTTCTTACAAATGAAAATTGCAACTATTAAATTAAATATTAAGATTTGTTCAAAATTTAATTTTTAAATGTTTCTATATAAATTTAACGGGCCTTAGATTGATTCTAATGTAATTTTATATTGTATAATATGAAATAGTACCTTATAAATTGACACATAAATAAATTCATAAAAATATTAATTAATTAGAATTTAATTATAAAATACCAAAAATATTAAATGTTAATTTTGAAGTCAGCAGATTAGTAGAAATTATATCTTGCAAGCGGATATTAAGCAATTTTATTTATTTAAAAAGACACAATTATTAATTACAAATTATGTTTCTACAAAAATCTCTATGATTTTTTAGATCAATTCTACTGATGCGAATGGAATTTGATTATGTATGCTACTAAATAATAGTTAATAAGCTCATAGATAATAGATAATAAATTCATAAAAATATTAAATAGGCATACAACTAAATAAAATGTATATATAAATATAATATGATAGACAAAAACTATTAAAAATGTCATATAATGTTTCTAAATAGTACTGATGCTAATGGAATTTGATTTTCTACCATGCAAACTACCAAAACGCATATCTAATAACAATGGCAACTATGACTATCGATTCAAATAGAGTTTACACGCAATTCTCGAGCATTTCATGAAATGCCACTGATCACAATCTGAGTGCACGCATAAACATAAACATTCGATTGTCCCGATGCGTTTCTTTGCATGCGTATGTGCTAAAAAGTATTGTCGCTGCTGGCTGCCAATGCGTTTCTCTTTCCATTGCTTTCTTTTTTGTTGCTTTCTTTTCTAGCTGTAATTAAACCTTAGTAGCTGCCGCAGCAAAAAAGGAAGGAAGCCTTAAGGCAGGCAGAGACGGAGACGAAGACGAAGGACGAGACCGAAGAGTTGTGGAACTGGAGCTGGAGACGCTCTCAGCTCTTAGCACAAGAAAGAAAGAAACTTTATTAATAAAAGTTTTTCCTTTGGTATTTTACCCAAGTATTATTAAAAACTTTCATATACGTAACGTTGGCAATTCCACACGCCCACACACACACACACACACCACTAATATATGTATATAAAAGCATATGTCGACGGCTGTTCATACATTCAGGCATTAAATTTGCGAGGTCCTTTTTATGCATGTGACAATATTTGTTGCAGTTGTTTTTGTTTTTATTAATTTCGTTGTCATAGCATTGAGGTTTCTTCTTCTTCCGCTGCTGCTGCTGCTTCTTCTTTCCACTTGGCAAAACATTCGCACACATTTTGCCAGCCTGCATACACAATAGTCTTCTTCTTTCGCTCTCCTGCCCCTTCGCATAATTGGCTCAAGTCATAAAATTGTGAATGTCCTATGTCCTTACGCCCTCTTTGGCATGTCAAATAATTTTGTTTTTACTTGATCTTTGCCAGTGTGTTGTTTATCATTACAGGAACTTAAGTGGAAATATTTCTGAAAATAAGAAATATAATATTTCTTATGTTATGAGTCTTATAAGTTTTCAGAAGATAGGAGTAATAATTATAATAAGCCCATCTTATCTTCTTTTTAGTCTGCTTAAATTCATAGTATTTAGATACAGATACATATACAGATACTGAAACATAACTATAGATCATAACATTAAAATGCATAAATTTTTTTGCATTTGTTCGTTATACATTTAGATTTTAGATGTATTTATTTCCAATTTTCAGTGCTCTAAAATTTTCCAATATTTAATGGTATTTAATGAATAAAGAAATTGCCCTATTATATTTATTTTAATTTTAGTTTTAATTTGGAACTCCATTTTGATTTTATTAAAAGAATAAATATTGTTGTATACATTTTATATAATTATAAAATATAACAATAGTCATTCAGCTGTTTTTTTATTTTTTATTGAGTATAAAAAATGTATCTGTCTTAAATTTACCATTGGAAAAATATCTATAATTTTTTAATCGAAATATATCAAACTATATTTCAGATGCTCATCATACGATGTCAAATACCATTAAAATTTGGTAAGTGTCTGAACAGTTGCCTAAAGGATATCTAGTAGCCAATCAGTGCTCGTTAGCGTTATTAGTTTTGCATGTTTACAGGCTTGCCCCAGTTGACAAGCTCAAAGCAATTGAAAAGTATATTTTGCAGCTGACCAAAAAGCCGCAAAAGCCTGCCAACCCTTTTGGACCAGTTGAAGTTTGAAGTCGGAGACAAGTTGTGCTCATCCTGCCAGCTGCCGTTAGGCTTCTAGAGAGAGAGAGAGAGAGAGAGAGAGAGCTCTCAAACTATTTGCACATTGAGTGCATGCCGTATTAGCATGGAAAAGGGAATATCTAATGAGAGACACTGCGTACCGTCCATTAACAGGCGAAACGCATTTTCTCAAAGTTTAGTTCCATTAGAGTGGAGTAGAAGAGTAGTAGCTAAGACTTGTATTTCTTTTTTGCCTTCTGTCTATTTACCAGACACTCACTTAGCTGGACAAACTGAAACAACTAATTAAAGTAAAGCAACACACACACACACAAATTTGGCTGAGCAGCTAGGCGGAAGCAATTGCTGCTGTTGTTTTGCACTGAGCTAAAGATACAGATACATTTAGTGATCCTGCTGCCCGTGCTGGCAATCAGTGCAGCTAACACTGTCGTCCCCCCATTGACACATGAATATGCAAATATGAGGCAATCATGTGCCCCACCTGCCCCCCTCTTCTACATTGCCCCCCTGCCTGCTGCTTATCAGAGCCTTTTGCTGTGTGTTGTTCATTAATTTGCTGGCTGCTGGGAATATTCTGTTGGCATTACTATCATCGCTGCTGCTGCTGCTGCTGCTGACATGGATGGGTACATCGATATGCTCATTGGCTGACTGCCTGTTGCCGCTTAATTGATTGCAGCCATTTGAGCAAACAGCAGAGTTGTGCCCATTTTCTTCTTCTTGTTTGCCCCCCTTCTGGTCCACCTATCGACTCTCTCGACTACAGTCCATTTGGTGTGAATCTTTGCGCCCGTCTCTCTGAATTAATTAGTGCCGAGAATGTACCCCGCTTGACAGCTGCCCCGATATTTGTTAATTGAAATTGAAAACTGAATACTTGCAGCATTGCAAGAGAGAGACAGACAGAGAGAGAGAGAGAGATTTGCTGCTTATAAATAATACAGCATCCAAAGTTCTATAAACGTATATATGCTAAATACAATGCTAATATATTTATTGCATGACATTCGGCCTTATCAATTTGATTAGCTTGTTATCTTATGTTATGCCATTTGGCATTTCATACACAACAATTATGCTGATATGCAGTGTTAAGTTGTACATGCTTAAATTCATATTTAAAACAAGTGGGGATGCATTCTCTTCTACCCTAGAAATGCCCTTTGAAGACTTTAAACTGTCATAACTTTGCCAAAACTGAAGCGATTTTGAAGTTCCAGGGCAATTTGTTCATGGTTTTTCCTCTACGTTTTTGATTCTACGTTTAAGTTTTGTTAAATTTAAAAGATTAATTTTTGTTTGTTACTTTTCCCGTATACAACTTTAATGAGTATAAACTTCAAAGTTATAAGTTTTCTAACTACATTTGTTGTTTAGTATACAATGTGATTGCTTTGTTGTATAACCCTTTATTTCTTATATTTGCTTAAATCACTTGATGCTCAATAATTGGCCATTTATATGGGTAGCTCCAAAATTTGTTCTTCTTTTACTTTGAGCTGTGAGTTTAGCTTTGAGATTTTATCAACTTGAGTTTGATTTTCATTATCTTTTTGCTAGCTTGCATCTATATTAGCTTGATCCTTGCACACTGTCAGTTGTTTCTGATTCTCTTCAATACATGTCTCACAACCGCCTTCTAGTATTTCAAAGTCAGCTTCAGCCTCCGATTCGGCCTCCAGTTGCAGCAATTGTTCGTTGTTCTGTTCAATTAGTTCTTCCAGTGCAATAAGTTCTTGTTCTATTATATCATCGCTGAATATACCCCAACTGCTATTCACAAGGAGCAAAAGCTGCTTTTTAAACTGAGACGCATTTTACATAAATTTTTTTGAATTCCCACGAGTTGGTGAGAAAGTGAGAGAGAGAGAGTGAGAGAGAGAGAGAGGGAGAGAGAGAGAGAGAGAGAGAGAGAGAGAGAGAGAGAGAGAGAGAGAGGGTGAGAGAGAGAGAGAGAGCTGTTCTAAGTCAGGCGTGTTATCAAGCGGAAACTAAGCGCCTTATCAGCATGGCTTTTAATAATAAAATAAAAAAATATATATAAATATAAATATATATATTTTATTATTATTATTATTTTTTAGAAATGTTTAAAAAATATATACAAAATAATTGGCACTTTAAAAAGTATTTATCGTGTCAGAAATGTATTTGTAGCTGATCTTGTATCTTATACATGTATGCATACAAGACTTAAACATTTATTATTTCTTGGCTCTTTAAATATTGAAATATATATTTTTTCAGTGTAAAATCTACTAAGTCAATGACTAATTGTCTTATTCACGCATACTTTTTGAAACTAATGCACAGAGATGCTTATTCTGTAGTATGCCAGATTCTGTATACAAATATTGATATCCTTCAACACTGCATTTTTCTGTAGATAATTTATTTTTACAAATTTTTGTTTTTTACATTTGTATACAGCAAAGTTTTAGTTTTTCATAATTTTTTCTACTAATTTTTGGGTCTTATCATAATCTGAACCGATTTCAATGAATAATCCGTATCATGCCAGTCGTCGTCGCGCCAAAAGATGCCTCGTTTCGTATCGTCATAGTCCACGTCTGCCATTAGGTAAAGTCCATTCAAGTTACTGCAGACATAAAGAAATATTTAGATAATCTTGTGGCACTGTTTGACTGCCTGATCATTGGAACCCACCTGAAACCACACTTGCCGTACCACCAGCCACCATGGCAAGTGCTCCGCACAGTTAAGCGTTGGATCCGCATCAGTATCACGGTCGAATGTGCTGAAGTTTTGACCCAAATTCAGACTCAAGGCATTGTTGACATCGCCGGCGTAGTTACCCAGCGACTTTAGGGCATACGAATCCCGCTCGGCGCCCAGTGTGAAGTTATCGTATCTGGCATAGTATGACTGCCCGTCGAAGTCCTCCAGGTGAATATAGAGCTCCTGCCGCTGGGCTGTCGTCATGTGATGGAGCTTCTCCAGGCCAATGAAGAACTCGCCGGCGACATCGCCGAATCCCTCGCGATACTCCGACCAGTTGCGGTAGAAGTCAACACTGCCGTTGAAGCGACGCTGTATAACGGTCCAGCCGCCGCCGGCAGCCGTCACTTGGCCGTTGCACAACACTGAAAAGGGTTCGGCTACACCGGGCACCTTGATCACGTGCACATTCGTTGAGATGCCAAAGGGCTCACAGCTGGCAGCCTGGCAGCATTCTGTGTAGGCTGCTAGCAAAGACTGCAGATGCTTAATGCTCCCAACATGCGAGCTCTGCTCTGATGTTAATTCCTTAATTTGCACAGTCATGGTGTCTATAAGATCTCGAGAGGTCACAGCAGCTGAATTCATTTGGGTAATCTGCTCCAGATTCTCCATGCGCAGCTTTTGATCGTTTTCGGTTTGTCTTTTCAATGTCGCAATGATTTCACTTTGCTGTTCAATAACATTGTTTAGTTCCTTATTATTTGTGGTTACACTTGCAATTTTCAGAGTTGCTTCAGTCAACTTGGCTTGCAATTCATTCAACTGTTCGGACTGTTGCTGCCTAATTTCTTCACTTGTGCTTAGTTTGGTATTCGTTTCGTTGAGTGTCTTATTTAGATTGCACAACACTTCGGTTCGATTGTGTAGTTCATCCTTTAGCTGTGTTATTTGCTCGCTTCGATTAATGATGGTGCTCTGATGTGCATTAATTTCCAACTGCAATTGTGTATTATTGCATGGCAGTTGTGAAACTAATGCTTTATATATCTTGATTTGCGCTGTTTGATTTCTTGATATGGCCATGCATAAGCTTTGACGCTTTTCATATTTACTACGTAAATTTACGCAGCTGTTAAGCACTGTATCGTAATCAGTTTTTGACTCAGCCATCGAGTTTTGCAAGCTTAGCAGCAATACAATTAGAGGCAACCCAATATTGCTTAGCATTTCGCACAATTTATTTATATAGAATTTTAATTGTTCCGATCGTTTCTCTTGCTACACTCGAACAAAACTGAAGCTTCAATTCGTTTGCGCTTTCTATAAGTGCTTCGGCAGAGATTTGATATATATATATATATTATATATATATAACATGCGCCTTATCACGCAAAACTGAGTCGGGCTTTTTTCTTTAAATATTTTTGTATTTGCTTAATCGCGTCTTCTATGCATTTGTATAAGTGTGAATATTTGTATATTTGCTATATGTTTTGCTTTGATTTATGACTTAATAGAATGACCTTAAGGGCCCTTAGCGGTTCTGCGAATTTGTCAAAATGTAATGCTTAAAATCACATTAATCTTTTTCCAAATTGCCTTTATAATCGCTATGTTTGGGTTATTTATTGAAATTAGGCATAATTGCATATTATAAAGGAGAGAAATTAAGTTTTTATATATTAGTTACTAAGTCTTCAATTCATTTACAGATAACTGTTAGCTATAGCAATCAATCTTTTGAAAAAAATTTTCAAAACTTGCTTGAAAACGTATTGCCTTATTTTAATATATAATAAATATATATATATATATTATTATATATTATAGTATCATCAATTATACTACTTTGCACTAGTAATCGTTTTTTTTAATGTCTATATATATCATATCCAATTATTTATGCAATTGTTTTCACTACTCGTCTCATTTCTTACTGCAAATATTTAAAACTTTAGCTATAATTGAGAATAATAAAATTAGTAATGCTTACAAGTCTCAAAAGTGTTTACACAATTAAGCAATTTAAATTGAAATCGTGTATACATTTGATATAAAGATTATTTTAATGGTTGCTTAATTTGCTGCAGCTTCCGTGTCTGGCTTTAAGTTTGCCTCCTGCCGATGATCCTGGGCGCCTGTGCTGCCACTCGCACCAATTAAACGGTTATATTTTATTAAAAGTCTGATACAAAAGACGCAATGGCATTGCCATGGCAAATAGACGGCGCGATGTTCGCTCATTTTGCGGTGCAACTGAGCGTATACGCAACGTGCAGCTAGGCTGGAGTGTGGGCGCGACTAATGGGCGTGGCAAGCTGGCTGGCTGGTAGTCAGGTGTCTGGTTGCCATAACGCTGACGCGGCAGCTCCACTCGGTGCTAGCCTTCTCAGCCAAGTCGAGACGCGGCGACGCCTGCACTCCACATAGAGATGCACACAGATGGGAGCTGGGGGGAGAGCTGGGGGATCTGGTGGAGCAAGGTGGGGGCATGGTGTGTGTGCCGAGAGCTCTAGACAACGCTGTTATTTATTCCGGATTTGTCTACCTTTTTTATTTATGTTTGGCAGACGCCAATTTTCATGGCGGCGGCAGCAATGCCAATGGCTTTAGCTATCCAAAGGATGCAGCTGCTCAGGTTAAGCAGGACGAGGCGGGACGAGACTGACCACGTGATGCCAAGCGGAAAATAAAAGAAAATGCCAAGCTCACCTTTGATTGTCTTAGCCAGCATAATGAAAACTGCCCTTAGTTAAGGGTTGAAAATACCAGCAGCTAGCATTTTGAGCTGCCTTTCTTTAGCTGCCTTGTCTTTAAGTGTTGCCAAATTGTTGCCGAGACTTGTCATCTTTGGCTGTAAGCGAAGCCAACTAGTTTTTGATTAAAAAACTTTGAGTGAAACTGAAACAAATTCAATAAGCAGCAGCAGCAAGCACAAAAATCAATACAAATGCCGCCAGCTGCCTCGCATCGAAGTGGCGCGAACTAAGTAATCTAAGCCACAAAACACAGCCACAGAATGCGCTGCAAAGGCGATGGGGAGTGGTAAATGGGGATTGGGAAATGAGTGGTGTGGGGCACATAAATTCAAGATGTGGCCATAAGATTTATGACGATTGCGAACGTGGAATTTCGACAGCGGCCATAGACAAAAGTGGCCGAAAAGAAAATGCCGCAACATTTGTGTGTGCTTGCGAGCCGCTGGCCTTTGAACTTGAGCGTAGGGCGGCAGGATGGGGCAGGGGGGCGTGGCTGGACAGCAATTTACAGTAGGCATATAAAATGTGCATAAAAATTGAAACAGCCGGGGGGGCAGCGGCAGCTGGACTGCTGGACTGTGGGGCGTATACTTTACGCATTTTAAGTTTCAATTTCACAGCCGAATTTATGGACATAAAAATGGCGGCATGGCCATTTTATGGCCACTTCCGCTGACCAAGAAGCACAAGCGCCAAACTCGTAAGTGATTTCTAACATAAAAAAGCATTAGAGTCAGACGCCAAGCAAATATGATTCATGCCATATATATATATATATATATATATATGTATATGTGTATACGCTGAAAAACAATAGAATTTGTCAATTTGTCAGCTGGCAATTGGCGCATATCTCAACCTTTTATTTACTTACCGACTGCTGCTGGCTGCTTAATGAAATCCGTCAAATACTTTCTTCCATGTCATTTGCTAGAGCTGCCCTCTCCCATTGGCTTCTCATTCCCCTCCTCACTGAGCAGCGCAATCAATTGTCAAAGTCGTTGCTGGGGTACGCTTCCATAATCCGGCTTATTATGCAAAGTAAATGCCCGGTCCTTTGGCCACTTGGCCTGCTCCCGGCTCCTGCTCCTGCTCCTTTGCAGTCGCCAGATAATCTTGGTGATATTTTATTGTCGTCGTCGAGGCTTGTAAATGCGTTAACAGCCACGCCTACTACTTGCCCGCCGCCCCCCGTCCATCGTCCTCCGCCAATTGCGAAATATTTCCGTTTCCGGTTTGCTGTTCGCTGCGCTCTCATTTGTCGCGACCCGCTTGTAAAGCCGGACGGACTATTTGCTCAGATTTCGCTTTTACGATGTGGCGTTGCCATATTTTTTATATTTCTTATACTTATATTTGCGCCTCGCTCATATATGGAAATTCTCATATTTATTATGCGTTTGTCCGATTGTCTCGCGCTTAATTTTCCAATTTCCATAAACGGTTTCAATTTCAGCATTTCGTTTTTATTTCGCCTCTGTCTCTCTCTCTGTCTCTTCTTGAAAGGGTTTTGCAATTTGGCATTGGGTTTCCTTTTGCGTTTCATTACCATATTAAATGGTTCCTTAAAATTGATGAAGTATTAAATTATACGAATGTAGCTATGACTATGCCACATTATGGACACGTTTCCTACTTATTTGTATAACAAATAGTCCAGACGGATAAGCAGGGAGGAGAAGGTTCTCTCTCTCTTGACTTTGTTGATGATGTGACAACCCCAACAGTTGCTCTATTTCAATTTGCATAATTCTTTTATGCGGTCGAATAATTTTGTAAGAAATTTCGAGCGCTTACAAATTGTATTCTTGCAGAAAATGAGCACATTTTGGGAAAAGTTTACATTTGTAAATAGGAATTTATAAATCAGTAATTCGTTAGGCTATGGAAGTGTATCTTATAGTCAGTTAAGATCTGTTGTAATACTTGAAGTATCTTTAAACACTTCAAACTTCTATAACTTTCACAATACTGATCCGATTTCGATCCAGATGCAGTTTCTTTAGTTTATCTTCAATATTTGCGCTGCTTTTAAAACTGAAGCATATTCGAATTTTTCGATTTTCTATCAAACACAAGCCAAGATAAGGAAACCAAGATGTTAGAAATAACCTTAAAAAACTTAAAGCCGCCATAACTTTGACAAAACTGATCAGATTTTCAATCCCAAGGCTGTTTTTGATCATGGTTTAAACTTGATATAAATATTGCATTTAAATCTGAAACAGTTTAGAACTTCTGATTTTCTAGCTGATTTCTTTTAACTTTGGCTGCACTAGCATATAAATATATCTTTGTATATTTGCATATTTCCATTAATATCAAGGCATCTTAACAATACGTGTAAGCAGCAACTGCTTTTTAGCTATCCATTACTCGATTTCCATTTCTCAAGCATACAAAATGGAAATCAGCATTCAGCCAAATATTTCCCATCGTCATTTGCATGTGACTTAATTCGCATTCCTCTAAGCTGACGAGCAGTTTTCTTCTCCCCTTTGCGAAAGCAAAACCCGTTAAATGGTCGAAAAGCGCTCAGAGACTGAAATCTGATGACACAGCCGTCGTAGACATGATCACCTGCTGTCCGTGGATTGCATATTTAGCAGCTATACCTGTCTCTCTCTTCCCCATTATCTCCCTCTCTTTCTACGTTGTGTGTGTCTGCAGTTGTTGTCATTTTTGGGTAGGGAAGTTGCCAGCTGAATGACTTCATTTTGTGCGCTTCGCCAATGCAAATTTGGAACTGATTTTGCGCCCAAATCACATTGTTGGAAGCTTGGCAACGTATGGAAAAATGCAAAAACCGATTTAAAAACTCTAAAATTAAGCTATCATCAGGTTTTACAGCTCTCTATCTCTGTCTCCCTCTATCGCCTGCTAGCTGGCAAGACATTCAAGTACAATATGTGTATAAAAAAGTCAAAAAAGAAATAAGTGCAATGCAATGTCATTAAAGAAGACAAGCAGACAAGGACCTCACTGATAGCAGCAGAGACGAGGCGAACATGAAATCACAACACACACGCAGCAAATAGACAGAGAGAGAGAGAGAGAGAGAGAAGGTGAGCGTGAGAGACAGAGAGAGAGAGAGATGCTCAACCCGTAGCCCAAACCGTATTGCTGTCTGTGGTCGCTTATCGGACATTCTGTGTGTCGTCTGGCTCTGGGAACTCACCAACTCTGACTCCAACTCCAACTCCGACTCCGACTCCGTGTGTCCATGTCCGTGTCTGTCTCCGTGTGCGTTACGTAAAGCTGTAATCTGTGCTTATAAAACGGCAAATGGCAAAACTCTGCAGAGGGTTTTTAATTGTCTGTGCCGGATGGCAGACTTAAATGCCCCACAACACAAGATGGACCCCTAAAGACACATGGAGAAACATTCAATTGTGTTTTTAAGCCAAAAAGAAAGTGCAATTAAAGACTTGTTTTGTATAATTAAAATACATAGCAAAATAAAAATCATAAAAATAAAAGAATATAAAAATAAATAATTTCTAAAAAAAAATCACTTAAATAACAATAATAACTTCTGCTGCTTGGTACTTACTTATTACACAAATTCAGTATATTTTTGAGTAAATTACACAAATTTCTCTCAGTGCACACACGTCCGATATTAAACGACTTTGTTGAGTATGCCCGAACAAATGCTCTGAGATTTTTTAATTAAAATCCCTTCATATTATTATGTTAATGTTTGCTTGCCACCTGACAAAACTACCACTCTCGACCATCGGACACTTTATTTAACTACACTACGCTACACACTACACTGCACTAGCTGAAATCAGCGCTGGGGCCAAACTAATTTTTGGCTGAGATTGAAGTGGCAGCTAGAAAGTTATAAAAAGTAATTGTTGGCACCCGTTGATTTTTACATTTTTGCTCGTCGACCAGAAAATGCAAATTGAGTGCGCTATCAGCAACTGTCATGGCTGGAAGGCCACCCTACCCCACCCTACCCCACTTCATCCCAACGCATGTAGTTTTGAGGGGGGCGGGGGGCACGCCCATTTGCTGTCGCGTTCAGTTCAACTGTTTTGGGTCTCTATCTACCTTTTATTCGGACTGCTTTTTCTGCTGCTGCTGCTGTTGTTATTGTTGGGCAGCATTTGGCCTGATGTCGGTAGATTTAGCGCACGTAGCATTTTTAATAATGCCAACCAATTGTCATATTTTGTACGCCCAACTGAAAATGGTCAGAGGGTCGCTCTCATCTGGCTGCCTCATATGGTTATTGTTGTTGCTGTTGGTCCTCCTCCATTTGCAGCAATTAGTTTCAGCGAATTTGCAACTATCTCACAATAAAAAGAAATGTGCACAAAAAACAATACGGATGAATTTCTTTCCCACCCCCCCCAAAAATGAGATTGTCCGAGTGAGATAGATGTACACATTTTGACTGTTATGACTTTGTATAGTCAACACATTTGATATGTTTACAATTCGTAAAGGCTTATACGAGATGTAAACATATTTTAAACATAGCGAAAATGAGAAATTCTTTAAGATATATACTTTTCAGTTTTATGGGAAGTAAAAGTGTATAAGTTTTGAATCTTTATTTGTATATTCATTAGTTTATTTTTTGCATTTTGCGATTATGTTCTTTCTTTTATTACATATTATATGGCATTATTTAATATCTAATACAGCTTACTAATTTTCACAAATATATTAATTTTGTTTACGAACTTTCTTATATAATGAAAAGTTTGGATTATCTATTCAAATTGTTTTCTATACAAAGTAAGATTTTGGTTTTAAATTGATTTCTTTTTATTTTAATAAACTGGAAATAACAATGAATTTATTTCATTTAGAAATATATTTTTTATAGTATAGTGTATAGTATTTATATTAATTTTTTTAATAATTATGTGTAGTGAAAATGTAAGAATTTTTTACTTTTATTTGTATTTTCATCAGTTTATTCCTTGGTTATTGCGATTAAATAAATTTATTTGTTTCATATTATATTATATTATTGTATATATTATATAGCTCACTGATTTGTACTTTGTATATTAACTTTCTTATATGCAGGAAAGTTTGGATGATCTATTCCAATTGTTTTCTATACAAAGTAAGATGTGAAGCTCTCCTGCATTGTATCTTATAGAGATGTTAGTTTTATAGAGATTCTTTTTTAGTCACTTATGTGAGTCATATCACAATAACAGTCACGTGTAAACCTTCGCTGACAATAGCAGTCATCAAAAAACTACGTACAACATCGTTTATTACCCATCCGCTACACTTAGCTCTTTTCTCTCGTTTTCCGTCGTATCAATTGTCAATTTTAATTGCTGGCAGTTGTCATAACTTGGCTATTAAATGTACAACTGAGCTGGGCGAATCACTGGGGCTACACACACACATCGAATGGCGCCCCGAAACGCAATGCGTCTACTTTCCTTATGGTTATGCAAGAGTGACTCAACTCAACTCGAAGACGAAGACGAAGACCATATTGGAGGGCTGCTTAATATGCATCGAGTCGAGCCATATATTGAATCATCTGAGACGATGCCGCTCGCTCTTCAAATGCACAAATGGTAAGCTGATAAGGCGCAGTCACGTAGCGATGATTCGATGAAAAGAGAGGCATCATGCATTGAAACCATCGCTGGTCATTTAATTGCGGCCGATAAGGTGTGCACTTACACAGAATCCCCCCATTGCAGTAAGTTTTTTCTTCCCTCGCAATTAGTCAAACGAATTTGTCGGAATTAATCAAGAGGCAGAGAAGTTGCCAGAGTCGTTTAAAATGCAAAATGCGTGCGCTAAATTACAACGAATTCTAAAGCAGCCTAGACGCATTTTTTAGCGTGTAAGTCCCCCCCTTTTTCTCTCTCTGTCTTTGTGCTTAGCCGCTGCTGATGACGACTCGTTTTGGCTCTTTGTGTAGACGCGCCACATTTGAATACTAATTGCATTTGGGCCAACTTTGCTTTAGCTGGCCAAAACAAAACTCGCTGACTTTGTTGCCTTTTTGCCTTTGCTTTTGCGGCAAATATGATAAACAACAAAGCGCGTCATTTTGACATTTGCAGCGCCCACGTTGCACGTTGCAAGCTGCTCGTTGCACGTTGAAGTTGCCACCACGTTGCCAATTCACTGACTCCCACGACTGACAGCAGCGACCTGCCAGACAGACAGACAGACAGACAATCTGACTCCGACTCTGGCTGCTTTTGCTCCACGGTAATCGCAAATAGATATGCGGCTCCAGATAATGATCAACTGCTAGCTTCTGACTCTCCTGACTCTCTGGCGGTTGTCGCGCTTTGAACTTAAATGGGTTGCTGTTGTTGTTGTTGTTACTGTTGTTGTTGTTGTTGTTGTTGCTGTTGTCACTGTCAGCGGGCAAATTTGCCATATGTTGGCAAAATGGCAAACTGCTTTTGCGCGCTGGCCTTTTCGGCTTTTGTAGCCAAGTGTCAGCAGCTCTTTTAAGCATTGCCTTGCCAGGATCTGCTTCTTTTTTTGCTGCTGCTGCTTTGCTGCTTCTTACCTTGTCAGCTGACACATTAAACAATGCAAAGCGAACACACATTGAATGCACAGACAAATTTTGACATTCCATTGGAGTGGGGCAACTGCTCCTACTCCTGCTCCTCATCTTCTCTGCGACTAGACATTAGCAAATATTATGTGTATTGTTAACCTTGCTTTTAACTCAATTTTGATGTGCTTTTTTTTGACTTAGGTAATTTTTTACAATTTGATGAGAAAACTTTTTTTTACATTTTTTCATTAAAATTCAATTTAAGCAATAAAACAAAATTTTTTTTTATTCTTAACAGAAAATGAAGTAGCTCATTTTTGTGTCAATAAGTTTCTTAAAATGTAAGGGCTTCAATACATTTTTATATTTTTTTGAAATTTTTTTGGAAACATTAAAAATGATAATAATAAGACCTTAAACTCCGCCCACTGAACAAATATTCATTCAATTTAGATTTCGTTTTGGACTTAAATAATTTCTTACAACTTAAACCTAATTGCAAGACTTTTTTTGACACTTTTTTATTAAAACTCACTTATACATAAAAAAAAAACACATTAAATTTGTTTTTAATTTATTGCTTATATCAAAACATAATATGAATATCTTTAATAATTTTTTGTTGTTTGGGAATTAGTAACCCATTCGCATTATTATGGACTTTGAGCTCCGCTCACTGAACAAATTTGCATTCTTAAAGTTATTTCAATTCACAAACATATAAAAATTTGAATTGAATCTGTATAGTTTGGAAATGATTCTAATATTCCCCTTTTGAATGACTTCTGCTAACTGAAATCGCTGCTTACTGAACCAATGTTCATTCTTAATACCATTTGGATAGGTATACATATATTTTACATTAAAATTTCATATTTTTCAGGCTTATGCAAGTTTTTTTCATGAATTTGTTAAGCAAAGGTTTCTAATCACGTGTCTAATTAAGCTGACGCCGTTTGTCGTCTGCTGATGTCCAAAATTTCAACAAATTGTTTCTCTGATGATGAATTTGGAGCAATACCAGCGAGTGGAAAGATCAGAGGCAGAGGCAGAGACATCAGCAGCGGCATCAGCAGCAGCAGCAGCAGCAGCCACAGCAGACTCAATGAATAATGGCTCAGACACAACATCAGCGCGGCACTTGTAATTAATTATACGAGCAGGAACTGAAGGAACAGCAGGCAGGAATAGGAGCAGGAGCAGGAGTAGGAGCGGGCAACAAAAATGTCTGGTAATTATCACCAAGACGCGCCGCTGCTGATTAAAAATGCGACGCCGACGCTGCGAATTGAACTTGGACTTGAAGTTGGAGCTGGGGCTGGGGTTGGACATGGGCCTGGCCATGTGCATCGAGGCAGCAAGTTGAACGCCGGCTTCAACTCGAATTCTGACAGTTTTCGTACGGCTGACATGACAAGCTGCCAGTGCCGATGACGCTAAAAACTTGGACTCCAGCAGCCGGCGGCGGCGGCTTCGGCCAGTTTGCGGCTGCCCCCAACTGATTGACTGTCCAGACAAGCGACCAAGCACAGACCGAATCTCAATCTCACTCTCTCAGTCTGAGTCGGAGTCGGAGTCTGAGTGGCGATTGAGAAGCCGCACCATGTAGCCAAGTGCCGACGGCGACTGACCGACTCCTGACTGCTGACTGCTGAGGCTCGTCTGTGAATGACACTGGTTAGGAGCAGGAAGAGGGGGGAGAGCAGGAGCAGGGGCAGGAGCTGGATCAGGAGTGAGCGAGGGACAGCCAGACAGCTAGCGACATGAAGAGTACCAAGTGTTGCATATAAATGAGGCGTGCCAAAAGTTGACAATGATATTAACCTTGAGTGGGCTTTTCAGCAGGTTTTAGCCTTGAAGGTCATTTAGCAGGCGGCACACCATTGATGATGTGTGTGTGTGTGTGTGTGCGTGTGTGTATGTAGACTGGCATAAAGATAATTGCTGTGCTCATCAACTGATGCGTTTGTCATTCACTCGTGTTAATCAGCTAGCAATCGATATTCATGACTTTAATCGATTAAGCCAAGTGCATATATCAAACCAATCGGAGTTAATCGGTTTTTGCTGAAGTGTCGATCGATAATCATCGATAATCGATAATCATGCTCTTGACCATTCATTTCAGTTGCTCATTTGAGTGTCCAAAACTTTAATAAGCTGTCGCTTGATATTTATCGATTGGTTTGTTAAGATCGATAGACCTAGTTTCATTTATAATTAATTAAATTAAATAAATAAAAAGACTTGGCTTGCTTACGTTGAATTTATTTTGAGCAGCAATTGTCAAAACAACTAAAACAATTTATTGATAAAAAAAACTCCAAAATCCTAGCTAGATTAGTAATTTTGAAAAGAAAAGAAAAAACAAATTGCTGTTAACTGTTATTGCGCCTTTTTGGCACAACAGTAAAAGGCACAAAGAGCCGACAAAATGTTCCTCGGCTGACTAACCCAGTTTTCATAATCACGAAACTGAATTCATTTCGCAGTAATTACATTTAGATATTTTCAATTTTGTTTCGATTTGTCTTTGGAAGCTGTGACTGAAACTTTTGCTTCGTCTTCTGCTTTGCCTTTGTTTTTCTTGTTTCTTCTTCCGCCGCTCATACACTGAGCAAAACTGAGCAAGCTATTCCTTCTGTTTGCGACCGAAGTTTTCGCCATCCTCCAGAGTTTCGGGCAACGGAAGGCCGCGAGTCTCCGGCAGGAAAAGAGCGCAGAATACGGCCAAGACCGAGAATATGCCAAAGATGAGCGGCGTCGACCAGGCCCAAATGAGGGCCAGATCACAGATGAGCGGCGCCAGCAGTCCACCGACGCGGCCAATCATCGAGCACAGGCCGAGTCCATTGGAGCGGACGACAGTGGGAAAGGTCTCGCCGCCCCACAGATAGGCATTGGGAAAGGTGATGGAGGCCCCGAAGAGACCCAAGGTGGCGAAACACACCTGAATGCGCATCTCGGCGTTGATGAGGAACACCAGGCCCAACAGCCCGATGGCACTGAGCATATTCGTCAGCATCATTGTGATCTTGCGGCCCAGAAACTTGGTCATCACGATGCAGAGCAGAGTGCCGGGTATGCCCAGGCCGGCGGCAATCAGATTGTTCAGGAAGATATTGCCGCCCAGCTTGGATATGTACTGGGCAGTGCCGTAGTACACCATGCACACCACCATCCAGATGACCAGCATGCAGAGCGTCTTCAGTCGCAGTCGCGGAGTGCGGAACAGATCGACTACGGTGCCCTTTTTGGCCGGAGTCCGAGCCGCCATTATCTTATAGCCCGCCTCGATCTCGCCTCGAATCGTCTCGGTTGGTGCATTATTGCGCTTCGCTATCTTCTCCAATATCTTGATGGAGTCGTCCACGCGGCCAGTGGTGAAGAGCCAGCGCGGACTCTCGGGCACCAGGCAGATGTAGACGATGAACACACACGACCAGATCGTCACACAGAACTGGAACCAGCGCCAGGTGCGCACGAAGTAGGCGAATACCGCCAGGGAGGCGTGGCCTATGTTGAACGGTATCTGGTACAAAATGGCGACCAGCTCGCGCTTCTTCGGTCCAATGATTTCCATGATGAGCACAAAGCTAGACACAGAGCGAGAGAGAGAGAAGCGCAAGAGTAGAGAAGAGAAGAAATTAAATGAAAAGAAGAAGAGAAGAGGAAAAAGTATACTTTACCGAACCTAAAGTAAGCTCTCAAGTCATTATCTTAATGATTGTTGCTTAACATATATATATATACCCATGTGTATAAAGCAGACTTTTTAGATGCCATTATATATTTATATAACTATATATCAGTAATAGACAAATTAGTCGGTTTAGAAGCAAGCTAATTGCTCGGCTTTTATGCTGTCTTTAAAAATGTTGAATAGTTCAAAATGGGCAACTTTTTTCATTAGCAATATAATCAGGCATGCTTCTATTTTTTTCCACTTGCATATACTATTGAAAAGTAATTGTCTAAATTTTAATGAAACCCCATTTGTTGTTTAGCAAAAGTTATTTTCTTATCTATATTGGAATATTTGAAAATTGCTTTGCCGTACTTAGTTTTTGAAATGATGGCACAAAAGACCGCTCTGCCTTTTAAGTCTTTACCTTATGCATAATGATATTTTAGAAAATTAAAGACTTTTTCTTACACTACGAAAAATAAAACAAATCCACATCATATATTTTGGAATAATATATATAAATTATAAAAAATGTTACCTAATCTTTATGAAAAGATGCATTTCTCGAATTAGAAGTTTATTTGGTTTTTGGCTAAGCCAATCGATTACTATATGGCCAAGAGTATCAAATCTTCGGCAAGCCAAAGAAAAGTGTATTTATAGAAATTGGTGAAATCGTGAATGTGCTTTGCATAAATGAAGACTGACAGTGAGTGAGTGAATTAGTCAAGTTGTTACCTGGTTGTCATGGTGCCACCTGTGGCAAAGGCCACTAGAAATCTGAAGACGCAGTAGAACCAGAAATATGGCGAAAGGCAGACGATCAAGCCGCAGATGAGCTGCATGAAGCAGCAGCCCAAGAAAGCCGGACGACGACCACAGCTGCAAACATATATATACCATATATATATATACCAGATATAGGTCTGCTTAGCTTACCGATCGGAGATCATGCCGAAGAACATGCTGCCAAACATGATGCCACACATGACGATCGATTGCGAGATGCTCGCCAGACTCGCCTGCTTGCACGTCAGATCCCATTCCGTGATGATGGTCGTCTCGAAGACGCTCGTGTCGAACTCCTTGTCCTTGCAGTCGTCGCTGCACGGATCCGTCACATTCTCCGTCTTGCAGCTGAGCGGAGTAGGGGCAGCCAGAAAGATGTGGGCCAGTGTGTGCCAGCCTGTGCCGAATTTGCACATGAAGATCAGGGCGCAAAAGTAGAACTGATAGCACTTGAAGTCGCCGATCTGCGAGATGATCGGGTCGGCTGTCTTCTCCACCGGCACTGGCTCTTTCTTCTTCTTCTTTCCAGTCTCATCAGCCATGGTGAAGTCGTTGTCCTACCTATGGTGTGTAATCGAGTGGAAACTAAATTTAAGAAAATTCCAAAAAATAAGAAAACTAACTACAGTTTGTGTGCAGAATAGTTGAAAATTAAACATATAATGTGTGTGTACTTCAAGTTGAGGTGTCAACTTGATTATTTTTTCAAGTGTAGAGCTGACTTTCTCGATATATATGTATAGATTTGAAACTTGCGCTCGCAGCACAGAAACAGAGACTGGCGTGAAAATGCGGCTGTTGGCCCAATAGATCGTCAGATCGATTTCATATGCCAACATTGAACCGGTTTCGGGGCCTTAGCCGGTTAGCAGTTAGCTGTAAGCGTTTGCAGTTAGCGGTTAGCGTGACAACTTGGCCAGGCTAACAGGCCGGGCATTAGCACCTGAGCTGAGCGCAGCACGTTAAGGTCTTCGCATCCAGCTTAAATTGGCATTTACTAGTGCACAAGTCCACAAATGCTTGCCAAACAAAAAACGAAGAACGGCAAACGCTAAGCGAAATAAGGCCAAAAGGCAACAATGCTCACTTTTACCGCTGGCTGTAGTTAAATGAAGTTGGCCGATGCAACATTAATTGAAGGTGCGCCCCAAACCCAAACCGAAGAGAGCTATTTGCCACAGATAGCCGCTGCCACTAGATGCTGCCATTGTCTGCAGCCAGATAAACGCGACTCGGCAAGATGGCTTAATTATCCGACTAGGCCGTCGCAATCGAGTGAAAGTTTTGCAGTCAACTCAGATGCATCTCAACGCTGCAACAAGCGACAATCAACAATCAACACTCTAGCAACTTGCAACTTGCAACTTGCAGCCAGGCGGCATGTTCCCACGACTGTGGCACAACCTGTGCAAAGTAGGCAAAGCAGGCAGCAAAATGTCACAACAATTGAAAATAAATTATATGCAAATTGGATAGCCAATCAATGTGCCACACACACACACACACACACAGCATACACACACAGTCGCTTGATAAATCCGCCAATTGTCGCATAAATGTGTCACATTGGCACCCACTAAGATGCCCAAACTGGGCAAACTCAGCACAAAACCAACCAAGCACACTTAACAGATTTCTGCCTTTCGATACGGTTACTTAAGAGCTGTCAACATGACTATAGATTAATACACACACACATGTGTGTGTGTGTGTGTAGAAGTGCAACAATGCGCTCAGCTTTTAGATACTTTGTGTATAGGAATAAAACTTTAGACTCTACATAGCATAAAATGGCTTATACAATCTAAATTTTGCTTGTTTAGCATCTTTGTTTTTGGTTTTATTGTAATTATTTTATTATTATTATTTTACATTATTATTATCATATTATTATTATTATTATTATTATTATTATTATTATTATTATTATTATTATTATTATTATTATTATTATTATAATTATAATTATAATTATTATATTATTATTATTATTATTATTATTATTATTATTATTATTATTATTATTATTATTATTATTATTATCATTATTATTATTATTATTATTACATATTATTATTATATATATTATATTATTATTATTATATTATTATATATATACATATATATATGAATTTTTAGTTTATTTATTTTCTATTTTGCTATTGCTTTTTAAAAATTTGTTATTTAAATTCGATAATTATCGATAATTATAATTACATCAAGTAATTAAAGTCTCTTTGTTGTGTGCACACCGAATTTTTGAGCTAAACGAGTAAGCATATTTAATAACGTATATCATTTATTTATTGTTATTGACACTTGAATTTTTTAAAATTTAAAAAAATACAGATTTATGTACATTATTATACCACTATCCGCGTAAACAATAAAATTTGTATATGATAAGCCCGAAAAGGCAATTACAAACTATATTTAACCCCATAATATAACAATTAACTGTTATATTGCACTTTTCAAGCCTTTAAAGCTACAAAGAGGCATATTTTATGACACTCGAACACACCTTTTTAGTATAAACTTAGGAAAATTTGTTTCAGCTTTAGTTTTAGTTTCGCTTTCTTATTGAGCACACAATTATTAAATTATTAAAAAATTAAGTATAACTAGCTGCCAGTTAGTCTGTGCCATCGAGTTTAGTCAGCAGCTGCTTTCAGACTGACAGAGGCAAATGAGTTGAGCTGAATGAGTTATAATAGAACTTTAGTCGTGAGTCTAAACAGTTGATAAGCACTTCCAAGTCGGGCCTGATAAGGCTGCATAGAATTGTTATATATATATTATTAATAACTTGCTCGCTCTCTAACAGCAGACAAAACACAACAATCTTATCTATACGACGGCTTTTACAATACTATTTTGAATATCAACTCACAGCTTCTGTTTGGGGCAACTAATAGAGACAAAATTTTGGTGGAAAGAGCTACTAATGAAAACTGACAATATGAAAACTTACCAGCTAATAGATTGCAGACTAACGAACTCTATCTATTTGAGTATATATTTACCAATTCAATTGGTTTATTTAACAAGATTATTTTAAGCTTCCAAAAATAGAAAAAAAATGTCGGCAATTATAATATGATTTTAATTCAACATTGATTATGAACTGCATATTATCACTTTCATTTAAGTACTCCTAAATTGCGCTTTAGCGAAAAGAACTTGTAATTAATAGAGATTTGTGCTGTGAGCAAAAAGCCACAATTTGAAGAGCCCAACGATATGTGATATATGTAACTAACTATCTATCCAAAAAGGCTGCCATAAACATCAGCAGCAGCCACTTGTGCCAAGTGTGACCACAAAAGCTAAAGCAATTAAAAGGCATAGAGAACATTTACATTGTCGGCCAAGTGGCAGATTTAAGCGGCTTTTGAATGCCGGAATGTTGGGGAACGACAACTGTTTATGCCAAATATTTTGCAAAATATTTTGTTGTTCGGGCCACCCTACTCGTGTACTTATAGCCCCTAGCAACGCTCCAATTAGCACACAAAAGGGATTACTTGCCCAAAAACATTTCTGTGCCAGCCAGGGCTTATAACGAAATGCTGGCGAGTGTTTTAGCCAAGGCCAAAACTATGTGCTGGCCAGTTGCGGTTTCTAGGCCATAATTGCAACACAAACCGAGTTGAACTGAGGTGAGGCTCTCTCTCTCTCTCTCTGGTGATATTCTTAATAGCCACTCGAAGTCGCAAATAAAGTGCAACAAGCGTTTAATTTTAGCAGACACACACACAGATACACACTCACACATGTGAAATACAATCAAAATATTTTATAGTTTTGCCCATAAAGAAATTCATAAAGCGAATGTTGTCGGCGTCGTTTTACCAATTCATACGAAAATTGCTAACTCAGCGCGCACATATATCATTTTTATTCCTTATTCCTTATTTCTTGTGCCCTGCCACGCCCCTTTCAACTCATAGCAAATTGACAAATGCTGCAACTCGCGCGGCAATGTCTGAAATGTCTTTGCCACTATTTAAGGTCTTTTATGAGTTGCCAGTTGCCACAGTTTGCCCCCCCTTGCTTGCCACTGCTTGCCCCAAGTTGGAAGCTCATCGGACAGGCTAAAGATTGGGGGCAGAAAGGGAAGCTGGCAGCGCAAATGAAAAAGCGCACCAGAAACTATGAACAACGCTCAACGAAATAAAACTGCTTGTAATATGTAGTAAAAAGTCCTATACAATGAGCCAACAGCAACTGGCAGCTACTCTGTAAATCTTAAACAGCAAGTTAAATGATCATTAGAGAAATAATCATAATGATTATTAATCATAAAGCACTCAAAGCTTTTACACTAAATTGCATTCTGAAATGTTTTATAGTTGATTTCCATCTAAATCCAAAATTTTTTATTAAGTTTTTTAATCCAAATAAAAAATGTATTTAATTTTATGAATTTTGTATTTAAATAAAATTGTTTTTCATTTTTTTAATTTTTTATTTAATTAAAAAATGTATTTAATTTTTTGAATTTTTTATTTTGATGAAAAACTGGCATTATCAATTTATTTATAATAATTTTGTTTTGTTGGAAAACTGAAAATACAACATTTCACTTGGGTTCAAAAAGAAAACATCTTTTGTTAGTTTATAATATTGCTCTTACTCATATTCTTGAAAGCTAACAAATAAATTCAATTGCACATATTTTTTAAGCAATCAGAATGAAGTTTCTTCAAAAGATCAAACTGTTGGAGGTAAATTCAAATTTTTTTATTCAAATTGTAATAACATTTACAATAATTTCTTAGACTAAGATCTTATTAACTTATCCCTATTACATAACATATTTTCCAAACGGCTGTTTAAATTTCATTTAAAGACACTGCAAACTTTTAATAGCTCTAATTTAATTGTATTTATGAATTTGTTGTACAACTATCGATGAACAGCACTTGTCAGCTGCTAAGCTTCTGGCTGACTGAGGCAAATCAATAGTTCGTTCGTATTTTAAATACTTTAAACTACTCTTAATATTACTTATATACATATTTAATCTTATCAAGCATCTGTTTGTCCATTCAGACGATTCACACACACATATTGAGTTACTTGTTTGCCTTTTAATAGGAAAATTAAGGTTCTACCTCATAAATTATGCATTTGTGCATCTACCCTACCTGCATTTATAGGGTATTTTCGCAGTATTACTTAAAGTGGAAAAAGGCAGCTAAAAACAAAGCGCCGCATCAACGCTTGCTTTGGCTGCCTTGGCTTGAGCTTGGGCTCTGGTCTCTCGGCTCTGGGCTTTGGGCTTTGGCTCTATTCCTCTCTAAATCCTCTTTGATTAAGTGCTCAGTCTTTACTGTGGAGATTTTTTAATCGTTACCTCGTACCACGTTCCACTCCCGTTCCAAAGGACGTGCATGTGACCATGCCCCATAGATTAATCGCTAATCTGTCCCTAGAGGGCGTACGGACATTTTTAAAAAACTGCACAAACACAAAAAAATGAAGAAGAACTGGAGGAAGAAGAAGACGCTGCCGCATTCGCCCCGAACAAAGTCACACAGACTGAGAACCATTTAGAGTTCTGCTTCTCGTTAAGTTGTTGTTGTTGTTGTGTACTTCTGTTTAGTTTTTTTACTGGATGCAGTGACTCAGTTTGGGTTTGGGGCATACGTTGGCTCTGCTCGGTCTTTAAGTTCGCATTCGCACCTCTTTTTCTGTGCCTGCTGCCCTTTTTTGGTTTTATAAATAAATTAATAAATTTAAAGGCCAGCATTAATTATTATGCATGCGCAGTCGCTGTACTGCAGATTAATGTTTTAATTTTGCTAGTCAGTCTAGTCTAGTTTGCTAAGCCCCCCCTTAACTTCCCTCTCTCCCTCTCTCGCTCTCTTTCCTCCATTAATTTATGCGCGATTTGTGAGTAATTTGTTTGGCCAGAGGCGCAAAAATACATTAAATTGGAATGCAGCAGGGCAACTTCACTTGTTCCCTCTTCAACATATGCTCTATGGAGTTGGACTCTTAAATTGTTAATTTTAAAACATAATAAAACGCTGCAATATGTTTTAGTTTTCGTTGCGGCCTTTCAATTTGCCCTCCAATGACCACAAACGAGCGACTCCTAATGTGTGTCACATTAATCAGAGTGCACACTGTACAGTGAAGCAGGCAAATGCAGCTTAGCTGGCAGTGAGCTTGATTGCCTTAGCCCAACTTTGTTCAATTTATGGTAGATTTTTTAAATTAGTTGTAAGCTGCAGAAAAATTTACTTAAAAGCAAGTACTTTGGAATAGTTGAGCCTAAAAAAATATATTAAAAATACAAAATTCATTTCAAATAGTACACAATATGCCATTTAAGTTATCCAGACTGACTTTCACTAGAAAACATATTCCACAAATTAAATAAATCATGTAAATATATCAAAATTTAAAGAAATATGCGCTTTTTTGCCTAAGCAACTGTGTTTTAACTAGAACTTAACTTCTAATTTTGAGGTCATATGTTTTTGTTATGCACGTAAACATAAAATTTTTTAAAAATACTTACAGAAAATTATTATACTCAGAATTTATATTTTACAAAAATTAAACTTTCACAATTTCATCAACAATACAAAAGTGTAATATTTATTATAATAAAAGTATTATTTATAAAAATGTATTATATAAAACTCTCAGAATTTATAGCTTATAATATATTTTTCTCAATTGCAAAAATCAAACAAAAACAAGTAAGAGTGCTCTAGTCGGGAGTGCCCGACTACGAGATACCCTGAACCCAGTCCTTACAATCATTCATATTAATCTAAACACACACATGCTGCAGTACAAGCAGTACAAGCAGTGCAAGCGGTCTAAGCAGTTAGCTTGCTTTTCGCTGAGCCCCACATAATGGAAAGTTAAATCTTAAATAACTTCTGTGTTTATCGTCCGATCTTATTGAAATTTTTGGGGCAAACAATTGTCAATAATATGTGTGACCAAACCAAATTGCAAGGTCGTACCTTCAAAAATGCGTTTTTTTAACTTTTGGGGGGTTTGGGGGGTGGTATCCAAAAAGTGAAAAATTTGTTCATGTGTATGCTATTCGAGATTATACATGTCAAATTAGGGGCCTCTAGCTCTTATAACTTGTAAGTTATATCCAAAAAACGCTGGTCTAAAATCGAAATTTATCGATAACTTTTGAACGGGACGAGCTATCGATAAATTTTAATAAACTTGATCTGTCCCGGGATTAGGAGAACTTATGTTCCAAATATGAAGTCTCTAGCTCTTGTAGTCTCTGATATCTGTGTGTTCATACAGACAGACAGACGGACAGACGGACAGACGGACAGACGGACAGACGGACAGACGGACAGACAGACGGACATGGCCAGATCGACTCGGCTATTGATACTGATCAATAATATATATACTTTATATGGTCGGAGATGCTTCCTTATGCCTGTTACATACATTTGCACAAACCCATAATACCCTTTTTACCCATTTTTAATGGGTTCAGGGTATAAATAGTTTTGATAAAAAATATTATTTTGTCTAACATCAAATCCATAAACACATTTCACTTTTACATTCGAATTCGAATTTGGATTAAATTAAAATATTGAAATAAATTAAATTATTAAATCATATAGCGAATATTTGAAAAATATTTACATTTACATTATCATTTACATTTACAACAAACTCCTTGCACAAATTTCTTCAATTTGAAATGTTTTGCTTTAAGTACTATAGCAGAACTCATAGTTAATGCCAGTTGTGAGCTCAGTTGACTGCGCTGATGGGCAAATTGTTAGTGACTTGTCGCGATGTTATGGGCCTGGCTAACACTGCTTAGCTTGCCACAAGTTGCTCACTTAAGTCATTTGTTTGCCACTCATTTCCAGCCGAGTGCCATAATCATTATCATCAGGCTCATGGGCATGATCATCACGCTTGCCCAGCTGCACAGATTTGTCGCTTTGTAGTCCGGTGGCTAAACTTAACCGAACTAACTTGGCTCTGAAAAGCGGTCTTAGCCCTTTTCGCCTGCTGGCTGTGGAGGGATTCGGCGCGGCTTTGAACTCATTGCGAGCGGGGCTGTTGACGGGCTCCATAATTGCTTGTTAGGCAATTTGACACGACTGCATAACCGACTGACTGACTGACGGACTGACTGACGGACTGACTGACTGATGGACTGATGGACATTTCATGCATTTAGCTTAATAATCGAGTCGAGTATTTTACGCCTTGTTGATGGCTCGCTGCTTTTAATCTGCCCAGGCTCTAGACTCTAGAGGGCCTAATCAATTTGTTGGACTTAGTCGCGCTACTAAGTTATAGAAGGAGGGGGCTGTGCACTGATTTATGCATGGCGGGCACGCAAATCGAGGCGCTTAATTTCCGCTGCCGACAGTCGCCGACCACAGCCTGTCAGTCAAAGCAGCTGTCATAATATCATGCAACAGGCCTACTAACCCTACCCCTGCTCTAAACCCATGGGCGTATGCCTAAAGGGGGCCTGCTTTGCAATCTTTGCGTGTGTTTTAGACCAGAAGGTAAATAAACGCCGACACGGCTCTACCTCTCTCTCTCCCTCTCGCTCCCTCTCTCGCTTTATGCATAATTAACTTGACTACAAAACTTGCCCCGTTACAAATTTAGTAAAACTTTTAATTTATGCCTCGAACGCAGCTGTAATGAGTCCTGTGTCCTGTACTCCTGTATTCCTTTTGCACTCCTGCCAGCTAACGGTAGCATCAGCTAGTTTGCCCTTCACTTTGCTCTACGTAAGCAAATATATTTTAATTTGAGGTTATGTTTACATGCAATGTGTACAAGTGTGTGTGTGTGTGTGTGTGTATGCTACGCTTCAAGTCACACAACAGCAGCAGCAACAACAACAACAGTTAATGCAATAACAACAATAACAATAACAGTAACTGTAGCAAAAGCAGCCTTCTTCTTCTTCTGCCGCTGCTGGCCCAGCCATAAATGACACTATACTACAAATTATACGTATCGATTTGTATCTTCACTTAACTGCCTACTTAATGCCTTTGATTTATTCTTTAATATACAAAGTTTACTCAATATAGATAAATTTACAAAGAAATTATATGCCACAAATTAATTATTCAATTAAATTGTAAAGCTAATATTATTTAAGAGTTTAATTTATTACATTCTTCTTTTTTTAATTATTTATTAAATTTAGCAATAAATTTTATGTAATAAATAAGTGTGAGCTCATTCAAATATTATATTATAATATTTGATGTGCTGCACATTTCAAAGCCAAAAGAATTTCGCCGAATAAATTAAAATTTGTGTTGTTCAAATTTTTACTTATAAAAATATGAAATCAACTGAGGCCTTGATTAATATTCTGTATAAAATTCTAAATGCCATAAATACTCATTGATGTTGTCATGTGTAATAGAACTTGCGTCGTTCCGCTCCGTTCAGTTGAGCCTAGCCACAGCATATAAAGGTACTCGATGTGTATTATCGGTTGTGCGATATCAGACACAAACATAAATGCAAACAATAATATTTGCTTAAAATTGGCTACGCCCTGGACATTGTGGCAACAGAGGAGGAGCAGGAGGCGGAGAAGGGGTGAGTCGATGCTGCTGCTGCTGCTGCTGGCAGTTGATGCCAAAAGAAATAAGAGGCAACATGTGTTTTACATGGCAGTGTGGCGATTGGCGATTGTTGAGCCGGATGGGGGCTCAATGGGGGCGACATGTTTGCTGTTCAATCAGTCGTTCAGTTTATGGCAAGAGAGAGAGAGACCCCCACCTCATCCCTCAATGTGCAACTTTACAGCCTTGTTTACTTGTCAGTTGTTTTTGTTGCTGCCACTGCTGCTGCAACGTTCAAGTCCGCATTGCGTATACGTCGCGTTTGCCGACTGCCCATTTTGCACCTGACATTTTTGCGCCGCCGCTGCTGCTGCTGCATTTTATGCAAATGAAGCCAAATATTGTTATAGGAGTAACATTGTGTTCGTTTCTGTTTCTGTGCGCCGGTTTCTGTTACGGTTACGTGTTTACCAGCCCCGGCCACACAAGAGCAAAGTCAGCGCACTGCTGTTGTTGTTGTTGCTGTTGTTTGGTTTTTGTTGCATTTACTCGCATTTGTTTGCTTTATGTTTTCTATATATATTCACTGTGCTCTAACATGCCACATGCTGCCATAACTAAATTTGTTGTGGTCCATTTAATAATTTTTCATATCTGTTTCAAGCTAGATGAGTTGGCCAAGTGAAGCAGTCAGGCAAGTAAACAGAGGAGTATTCTGTGCTTTGAGTCCTAGAATATTGGAAAGCTGCTGTTACGCCCAGTCATATAAAGCTTTTATATTTTTACAGATGTAAAAGTTGTTTAGGCTGTCGAAAAGTTATTATTTTTGAAAATAAATCATGTTTTTTTATTGCATATTTAAATAGAGAGTTGTACATCATTAAAGGTTCTCCCAAGCATTATGGCTTTAGTCAACACTTACGCAAACGAAAAAAACTACCGGTTATAAAGTTTAACCAATTTGCTTCACATGCGCACGCTGTAAATGCATTAAAATTATGAGAATCGCATAGAGAGGCGAGCGGCGAGCGGCGAGAGTGGAAAATGCGTGCGTGGAAAGGAAGCCAATAAAGATTTAAGCTTTCACCCGTGCACGAGGCTTTTTAATTAATGCATTTGCAAGTGCACTTTAGGCCATTTTACAGCTGCTGCCCCGCGCGCCCACTGGCAGCATATTTTGCCATAAGCCTATGCGAGCTGCAGTTGCAAGCAGGTTGCAAGCTGGTTGCAAGCTGGCTGCAGTTGGGGGAGTGTTTTTAAAATGCGCATCATAAATGCATTCATTTGTGACACTTGATGTAATTTGTTAGTGCGGTAATTACATAAAAGTGCAACGGCCAAACAATCACACACTTAAAAGCTTTTCGGCCGAGTGGGCGTGGCAGTAGGGAGGCGGCGGCGGAGTGGGCGTGGCGTAGACGTTTGCTCAGTGCAGGCGCGTGTGCGAAATCGCATTAAAATTAATGTAATTTACAACAATGAACATTAACTTAAATTAGCGATGAAATGCAACGCACAACGCACACACACACACACACACACACACAGGCACACACACACACAGGCATAAGTAAGTGGGTAAATGGGCTGCTAGAGGAATGGCATTCAGAGTGCGTATGCACACAGCTATGCCGAGTGTCCAGTTGTCCACTGTTGGCGCTGGCATGTGTGGCATGCAGTCACGTGCAGCCAAACGACGCGAAATCCCCACCAACGCATCACCCCGCCCCACTCTTGCCCCACTGTGCGCCACTGTGTGTACATTCTGTCTGGTCAGATGCTTTTGTTTTCAAACGGGCGCCAAGGAAACAAATCATTTGCACACAGTTCGGCTCGCGTTGGCAACACAACCCACCCCCTGCACCACCCCCAGCCCCACCCCCTGCCCCACTCATAGCGCATGCAGCCCCCACCTCAACAAATTAACGGCCATAAAGCGCTGGGTGGTTGGGTGGTTGGGTGGTGGCTGGCACAAATTTACGAGCGGTGTCTGCGTCGCCCCAAAAATTATAGCGCACATAAATTGTTAAACGCGAAATCCTTTGATTTTAATTACGTTGAGAATTTTTATTGCCCCAACTCGTACGGGATGTGGATGCGGAAACGGAAGCGAGGAGCTTGGGCGCAGCTTTTTTTTGCCGGCTGCTTCCGGCATGCGTTTTGCTTGGATTTCTTTCTTTTTATATTTCGCCTGCGTTTTTGCTCCTCTTTTTTTTTTTTTTTAGAGACAGGCAAATTAATTTTAATTGTGGTTTGGCTGCCGTAATTAATTGCAATTGAAGCATACAACATAAGAAAGGCGGCAGCAAGCCAAACAGAGTGCGAGAGAGAGAGATAGATAGAGTGAGAGAGAGAGCGGGTAAATAGTAGAAAAACAGCTGCCTATCAAAACAAATCAAATGAAACGCATATTTCTGCTTCAATTAATCAAATTAATTGAAATTTAATGAACCTAATTGTTAAGAGCCTAAGCGCAGCGAACCTCAAACAACGTTTGTTGTTCTTCGCTGCTTCACGTGGCTGACAACAACAACAACAACAACTACAACAACAGCGGAAATATGCAAAGCGGAAGTCGGAGGCGGCTCTCAACAAAATGGCCGCAAATCAAAGGCGAGCGCCGCTCGGCAATTCCTCAGCTGAAAAGTTAATAAAGTCGAGATACAAAATGGCCACGCGCCTGTCAACGATTCCCACAGGACTGCCCACGCAGGAATTTTCGGATCCACTACCGCCCCCAGGACTAAGATGCCCCAGCATCTATTTGGACTTGGTCCTGGGGAATGTTTTTCAATTTCTTGTGATTTTTAGTGGAGGGCCAACAAATGACAGACTCAACATTTTAACAACGTATTATAGCTAAGCAGGATAATAACACTTGGGCTTCCCTGTGTGTGTGTGTGTGTGTGTAAGTGTGTGTGTGTGTAAGTGTGTGTGCGAGCAAACAAAGCTAAAATAAAGATACTTCCGGGCCGTGACCAGTGACAAGCACTTTAGTTGCGGCCAGCGAACAATGCGATTCACTTGGATCCTACGCTCTCAGTGTTGACAGACTTGGCGGTTTTAAGGCTAGATAGAAGTCACGGCTGGTATGTGTAAGCTATAGCTTGAATTGAGTGCTTTCAGACAGTATTTTAAGAGTTTTCGATAAGTATTTACTACGTAGAACATATGATTCGTAATTAAATTTCTTTGCTTCTGAATCTTTTAAATCTGTTATACTTAAATGTAATAAGTTTTGACATAAAATAGGAAAACTTAACAGCAAATTCAATAAATTTTTTGCTTTGATTGTAGTCTTAAGCATACTTTTAACTTTATATGCTTTCAAAGAAATATATCTATAAATTTAGGGCAACTTATGATTCCTGGTCTATGTCATCTATAGCTTGAATTGAGTGCTCTCAGATAATATTTAAAGAACTTTCGATGAGTACTTCCCATCAGAAAAATAGGATTCGTAATAAGCCTTCTTGGTTTCTATATCTTTGAAAACGGTTTTACTAAAATTTAATAAGTTATCCCATAAATTAGGGAAAACTAACAGCAATATCAAACAATTTATTGCTTTGAATGTAATGAATATCTAGAGCGAGCCTTTTAATTTAAAATGCTTCCCAAGAAAAATATCTTATAAAGATTTAGAGCGACTTATGATTCCTGGTATATAAGCAAATGACTTTTGTAAAATTTAATATAAGAACTGCTTAGTATACTAATATTTAAGAAGCATATAGAATAACAATCCACTGCTCTATTAATTGACATTTATTAACTTTTCATTACTCATATTATTGAAGCTTTTCTCATCACGATATTATATCATCCAGATATCTCTTTGCTTATCAATCTTTAGCTACTTTTTGGCCAAATCTAGAGCAAGTTTCAAACTGCTCCTCCAGAGCACTTGGCCCCCCTCTCAAAATCTGAGTTGATGTCCGTTTGTTTGTGTTTTTTATGAGCTGCCAGGACAACGCGGAGGGCAGGAGTGGAAGGAGCTGAGGCTGAGAACGATGCTGGTCAACACTACACAAATTGTTGCTCTGACCGTATCCGTGTCCTTTGTGTGTTGTTGTTGTTGTTGTTGCTGTTGTTGTTGTTGCTGTTGTGCGTCATTTTCTTGTGTGTTGTTTGCTGTTGCTGTTGTTGTTGCTGTTGCTGCTGTTGCTGCTGACTCGTTCATTGTGTTTGCGCCATAAATCGCTTCCGTTTATGTTTTAGAGCCACACAATGGGCCAAAGTGCGAGCTGAACAAGAAGAAGAAGCAGCAGCAGCGGCAGCAGCAGCAGATAAAGAAGCTGAAACTCAAGAAGAAGCAGCAGCAGCAATGGCCGCAGTCAACAAAATGGTCGCCACGATGCGTTGACGTCGCCGCTGACGCTGGCGTCGCTGCTGACGTCGACGTCGACGTCGCTGCTGATCACAAGCGTAAACAATAAAGTTTAAAACAACTAAGCCAGATACAAAATGTTGCGCTGAGGGGCGAACGCCAGCAATGGAATCTCATTTCGCATTGTCTGTGTGTGTTTGTTTTGCGTGTGTGTGTGTGTTGGTGTGTGTGTGTTGGTGTGTGTACTTTATAGCCACGGCTCGCTGCACGCTCTTGACCATGTGACCAGCAAGCCGTGTCAGTCATTTTGAGCGCCGTTACGCTTTTGTGACCCAACCCCTCCCGCCCAGTCCAAAACAAGCAGGAAGAAGTGGCAGAGGAAGTAGATGGAAGAAATCTCATCTTTGTGTTTGCACTTAGCCCCTAGACCCAGAGCCCAGCTCGCAGCTCCCAGCAGTGAGCGTCCTGTCCGTTCGTGTCCTGGCCAGCCTTTTGGCTTGCTCTGGAAATAAAATAAGTTAGTCGCTGGCAGCAAAGGCGACGTCCTGTCCCAGGACACAACGCACAGCTCATGTTGACTTTTCCTATTCTAAGTCCGTTTATTTCTTTTACACTTGCCTGGCCCCAACTCCCCCCATCTATATATATATATATGTGTGTGTGTGTGTGTGTGTGTGTACTCCTACACTTCCGACTTGGGCACACAGTTCGCATTCGGTTGTTGTAAAATGAAAAGTTTTCCACTCGCCTGCCAAGTGGCAAGCGACTGAGCCCCCAACAACAACAGCAACAACAATAATAACTAGAAGGAAAAGCAGCAGCAGAAACAGCCAGCAAATGCAGTTGCTTAGCTAAAGTTTTAATGATCCAAGACGCCGGGTTTTCGAATCTTGTGCGAAATGCAAGCAAATATGCAAAGCCAATTGTAAGCAAGTCCAAAAACCACTTTCATAAATTTTAAATATATCACATAGGAATTTGCTAGGTTTAGTTATGTTTGAAATATATATTTCTTTAGGGGAATGCTCATTTCAATAGAAATATTATAGCAACTCAGTCGATGAATGAATCTATGAATTTTATTGTTAATAAAAAGTAAGACAAGTTTACAATTCTGAAAATATATGGTATATACTTTTCTTTCTAGAATATTTGCAACGATAGTTTCAATCGATAAAAATGTTCACTATAGTTATCCTCAATTCGCTATCCTTGACTTTGTACTTTATGTTCATTTTGCTCAGAAACTCATTCGTTATAATAGTTATGAATTTTATTATTAATAATAAATTAGATAAGTTTAGATGGCATATTTTTTAATTATCTGAAAATATATTTTACTTACTTTTTTTCTATTTTGTAAACGATAGTTTCGACGATAGTTTTGCTCAATTCGACATCCGATTTCACAGCCTTGACTTTGTACTTTATGTAACTCATTCGATATAATATTTATGAATTTTATTATTAATCAAAAGTAGAAGGCATAACTTTTCTACCGCTGAAAATATATTTGAACTACTTTTCTTTCTTTAATATTTGCAACGATAGTTTCAATTGCTACAAATTTTCATTATAGTTTTCCTCCATTCGCTTTCAGACTTTGTTCCTTATGTTGCTTTTGTTTAACTACTACAGCCTTGACATTTCAAAGATTTAAAGCCTCCTATTCGTTAGCTGTCAACTATTAATAGTAGCTATCTTTCTATTTATTATGTTCGCCCTCACACCTTTTATTGCTTAATTAATGTTTTGTATATCAGGTAAACTTTAATATAAACCCAATACAGAAGTCGTTTCACCTCTATCCCAATCCGGCAGCCCTACTCTCTGCTCTCTGTTCATTATTTAGCACCCCCAACTGTGGCTCTGCCGCACTGCCCGTCACTTGCTGCCTGCCCCACCCTGCCACAGTGCCCCCCACCTGTCAGCCTGCCCCACCTGCCACACACTACTACCCCTTAGCTTGCCCCATGCCTTAATTTCGCATGCCTTTTGACACACACCTGTGCGCATTCTCAGGCCGACCCCTTGGCTTAATGTTGTAACAGACAACCACAGAACAACAATGGGTCGTGGCTCAAAACACCTTTACACACACCTAAGCACACACACACACACACACCAGCACACAGATAGACACACGCACTTGGCTCACATGAACAACTTCCACACCATTTACAGTTCATTGAATTTTCCTGATAAATACGCATAATTTGTATACATTTATACACAATATGTATATACACACATACGAGAGTTGAGAAAGTTGGGTGCGTGATTTGCCGCATTCTGCTTCAATGAGTTGGCAGCACAGCTGACAGGAGCACAGGACGAAAGGATGAGAGAGAGCGAGAGAGTCTCCGACTGACACTGAGACTGAGGTGCCAGTTGGGCTGCCCGACAGCGGGTTGCCCATAATTACTTTTAAATAAGCAAAATGTCTGCCTGATGATAAGCTACCTACCTACCCGACTTGTTATTGTTGTTGTTCTTGTTGTTGCTGCCTCCATCAGAAAACATCAAAAAGTTTTCCACATTAAATCAAGCATCCTTCGCATTTAGTCTTGCTGTTGTTGTTAACAGGCAGCTGGCTGCCTTTTCGCCTGCTCTGCTGATTTTCCGTTAATTTCCGCAACGCGGCAATCGTTGACTTTTCAACACTGGCAGGCGCCCGAGCAGGGACCGAATTCGAACCCGACTCGCTCAGCCTGCTCTCCTTTCTCCTCTTCTCTCCTCCTCTCTTCTCCACTCTTCTCTTCATCGCATCGACGACGTCAAACACACTGGAGAGCCATTAGCAAGCACATGGGGGCATGTTATGGGGCTTTTTAGTATCAGCCACCCACACATGCTAATACACACACACATTTGGCCACCGACCCCCCGCCGCCCCCAGCTGCTATTCCCTTGCTCCCGTTGGCCCTGGCCCCTTCCACATTATTCCCATTGTGCTCCCATGTCGAAGTCGTTGATTTTTCGCATTTCAGCCTTTTTCACGCTTCCTGCGGCGATGCTCCTCTTCTGCTTTGTTTCCGCTCACATCCGGCATCCGCAACGCTTCTCGCTTCTCGCCTCTCGCTGTTCGCTTCTCGCTTTTAAATGCGCGCGAATGAGTAATTTTTGTTTACACTTTTGTAAATAAAGATTTATGTCGCATTGGGCCAAGTGGCAAGCGGCAAGCGGCACGCGCCACGTGCCACCAGCCCACCTGATAATAAACCCCGTGCAGTTTATTCACGCAAATTGATTAGTTCGATTATGTCGAATGCCGCCTAATACGGCAGTTCAAATTCCCCATCCTGCAATCTTAAAGCTAAACAGCATTAAATAACTGTGGCTGTACAACTCAATCGCTGAGTGAGTCAGTTGTATAGCTACCAAATAATAATACTTGGGAGTAGCAGAAATCAGTTAACATTTGCAAAATGAAGTGTTCAAAACTGCCGCGGGAACGAAAATCGGATCAGTTTTGAGAAAGCTATTATAGTTTGAAGATGTGGAGGGGATTTTTCAGGGATTTGAGAGACATCTCGTGGCTTATCTTGATCAGAGATCAAAACATGATCAAAACTGCCATGGCATCGAAGATCGAATCAGTTTTGGCCAAGTTATGACAGTTATAAATGTGGAAATGGTATTTCCACTGATTTAGAAGACATCTCGTAACTTGTTTTAGATCGAAGATCTAATAATCCAAAGTTCTTCAGATTTAAATACATATTTAAATAATAATATAGAGGTCAAAATATTATCAAAACTGCCTCGGGATCCAAAATCGGAACAGTTTTGAGAAAGTTATGGCAGCTTAGAATTTAGGAGGGCCATTTCTATAAGGTTTTTCATTAATTAGTGTAATTATGACTGCATTTCTATATGTTTTGTGTTAAGGTATGTTTTAGTACCATATATCTGATAAATGGAATTTTTTAATCTCTTTAAATATATTTTTTTTAACGATTTTCTAATTTTCCTTTTTGTTTAACAGATACAACAGCAAAAACTTGACTGATAAAACAAGGTTTGGAGAGCAGGAATAAAACTGCGTTTTAAGTTATATTTCCAATGGTAAGTATATAATTTGTATAATTTATATATCATTTATAATGTATGTATAAATAATATAATTTATATATCATTTATAATGTATGTATAAACTGAATTAGTCAGCCTAAGAAAAGGTTAAGAAATATGATTTATATCTGTGTTAAATTGTTTCTCTCACTATTAATAGTTTCTTTGCTTTGATTAACAAATGCTCTGAATTATTAGAGCGCTCGGCAATCCACACTTAATAAAAGCAATTAAGGCCATGTCCTGCTAATATCTAATCTAAGCTCATCAAATATGCCACAACTCGCAATTAGAGTGAATTGCTTTTTAAAAATAAATATGTATATAGGTAAGTGTAAATGTGAATGTCAATAAATAGTATTTATATGCACAATCATATTTATACGCTAATTGCGCGCTTTGAATGTCAATATTGAGCACAAACTTTGGCTATCTGCGAATCTAACAGTTAGAAGGCGGTTTGGGCGTTGTTAGCCCTATTTCGGAAACCAATTGAAGCAATTAACTTCAGCTGTTCAAAGTTCATTGATTTGTTGTTGTTGTTGTTGGGCTTGTTCATCAAGCTTGACAACCTTGACCCTTGACCCCTGACCCTTGCTGCTGTCATTGTGTCGCCAGGTGGCCAGCAGTCGCATAAATGCTTTATGAACTTTTATCAACACTCCAATTCGCTTCGACTCCTCTTTCTGCCCTGAGCGCGTGGCAGTTATTAGTTAATAACTATTTGGTCTTTGTTTATTTATAATGCCATAATTGCCGGGACGTGGCCAATGTGCTTCGCACCTGCTGCTGCTGCTGCTGCTACCTGTCCAAAAGCAAAACCCAAAAATAGCAATCAGCCCCAAAGCTCGCCCCCTTTTTGTCAAACGTTGTCCATTGGGCATTGTAATTTAATGGCCGTCGCACAATTATTTTCCAATTCACAGCCCAAATAAGGCAAGGTTGCCATGGGTGGCGTGAGTAAAGGGGAGTGTTGAGGGGGGAATACTGCTACAAATTTGCCCGTACTGTGTTGTCAAGTTAATTTTTGGTCTGCGCACACAGCAGGTGTTGAAGTTTGGCTAATTAATAGGCGCACACAGATTTTTTAACTGGATGCGATGCGAGACGACAGTCTGGACAGCTGTGTGTGTGTGTGTGTATCTGATTGTTGATTGGGGAGAGAGTATGAGCAGTGGGGGGAGGGATGCGACTCACGTTCGCAGCAATGCGGGCGACAGCTGCTCAGCTGCCTCAGTCAGTTGCGTGCCTGGCAACGTTTTGTTTTCTGTTTTTGGCAGCCTCGGGCAAAAAGACACACGAACCACGTCCCCAAGTTATTACTAATTTTAAATTTATGTGCATTTAATTGAAATTCGGCAATGCTGGCTGCTGCTGACCCACTTGCCTCCGATACCAGTTGATGCTGCAGTCGCAGTCAGAGCTACAGGTTCGGGTTCAGGTTCACTCTGCCATCGAACATGGCAAACAAGTTGCAAACAAGTCACCAAAATCGCATGCAACATAAATTTTCGCACATGCAGCTTGCCCCCAAAGTCCAAGTTGAAAGCCGCAACACAAAAAAAAACAATATTTATTTTATTTATAATATTTCTCCTCTTTTTTGCTTTTGAGCTGCAAATTTATGACGTTAATTAAAATAATTCTTAATTAATAAGAAAAAGCAACAACAGGGCACGAACTTGCGCTGGATGCTGCGCCAGTTTGCTGATTGTTGCCACAATGCGCCGTTGCATGTGCCACATTTGCAGCTGCAAGGGGCAAGTGGCAAGTGGCAAGGAACAAGGGGCAAGGAAATAGGGAAAAGGAGCTAGGGACAGGGCAAATGCATGCTTTGATGGCACTCGTTGAGTTCTACTCTTCCGCTTTTGTCTAGTAATGGAGGGCGCATCAATTATGGATGCAATGTGGCATGCCCCCTTGAGACTTGCCCCCAAAGCAAAGCGTCGCCGCCCACTCGGCGACTTTCTCACGGTGCATGTTTTAAAATGCATTTAATATGCTCTTTACTATACTTTTTTGCTACAGTCTTTGCCCTTCTCAACTGCAAGAGAGTGACCGAAGTCGACAATGGGCTATATAGCTGGAGAATATAGTTTTGGATATTCGCACAACTATTGTAGTATTCTAAAAGGCAAATAATTTTATTATATTTTCTTATGCGACAACTAAGGGCAATATTTTTATATGAACATAGTTTTTAAATTTGCAGAATATAGGCTGAATATTAAAGTCTAGCTTTTAAATATTTAATTCGAATTTAAAAGAGATATCTTTCGGATCAAATGTACAAATTGAAATATTTAAACTTCTCTTGTATTTATTATCATATTATTATTATATTATATATTGAGTCGTACAAAGTAATTTCTTTTGGATTTTTCAAATATATTTCTTTTTACATTTAACATAGCATTTATATAACTTTTGTTAATCCACACACGAGCGTCCAATCTAAATAAGTGGATCTATTGAATAGCAAACTTATGAAATTGGCTTTTCGCTCACTGATTAATCTTTGAATCGAATTCCAAACTAATTGACTTTATTTTACGTATTTTTTTACTATGTGAATTAAAATGTTTTAAATTTCTCTTGGAGTCAAAATTTACAAGAGATTTATTTCTGTTCAAATGTAAAAATTAAAATATTTAAACTTCTCCCGTATTTATAATCATATTATTATATTAATATTGAATATTACAGGCTAATTTAAAAAATATATTTCTTTCTACATTGTATATAAAAGTTATATAATTTTTCAAAAATGTACACATGAGCCTTCCAGTGAATCTCTATTGCATAACAAACTTATCGAATTGGCTTTTCTCTCACTGATTAATGATTCTTTTAATCGAATTCCGCACTACTTGATTTTGTTTTTGCATATTTTCTTATTATGTCAATTAAGAGTATTTTAAAGTTCTTCTCGACACACTTCACTTGAATAATTCTTCGATTTTCTCTAAATTTACGCATTAATTTGCTCATTTTGCTCCACTGTGCAAGTGCACTCTCGGCCTAAGCTGCACTTGTCCCATTGCTGCCACTCATTACATTATTTTCGTGTGTTTATTGTTTCTTTGCGCTGCGCCAGTTTGCCGCCACAACAACGGGCTACGCAACCGCATCAGCAGCAGCAGCAGCAGCAAGCAGCAGCAACTGCAGTAAGCAGCAGCAGCAGCAAACTGCCGCAACTAACTGGCGCCCTATTGTTCCCGGTCTGCGTCCTGAGCCGCTGCGTCTGACCCTGTCGAGTGTGTCCAGCAGTGCCAGCAGCAGAGCTGCAGCAGTTTATTATGCAGCAACGCACCCCCAATGCTGCCTCGGCTGCGGCAGCGACTGCGGCTGCGGCAGCGGGATCGGATCGGGTTGCCACTCGAACAGACAGCGCCTGACAATGAGTTTTTAGTTTGTGCAACGCGCCGAGTCGCGTTCATTTCGCTGCCAGCGTCGCTGCCAGCGTTGCCAATGTTTGCTGTCATTGCAAATTTTCGAGTTTGACAGCTAACAAGCACAGCCGGTGCCCAGAAGAGTAGGAGCAGGAGCAGGAGCAGGAGTAGGAGCAGGAGCCGCAGCCCGAGTTGCTGTGCTGACTGCGTCTTTACTTAAGTGGCGCTACGCAGCAGTCCCCGCCCCGCCCCCCTTACAGCCCCCTTTTGGCGGTTATTAGCTGGCCAGTGCTTAAGCCATAGCCATAGCTGCGAGTGGGGCTCTGCCATGTGGTGGTGGTGGTCTTAATGATGTCAATCCAAACGGTGCTGGGCGCACAATGCATTTCGAACTTTTGACAAGCAGTTTGGGGGGCGGGCATTCGAGCTGATTAGCTGATGTCCTTGTGTCTTGACTATTGTGTGTTAGTCCTTCCGTTCTCATATACAGCTGTAAAATGCACGTAATTAATGTGTGCTTACCAGTTTGCCAATTGGATAGCCAAAGATGTTGGCAAAGAAAAAAAAGAACAACCGCAAAGCTCGTTTGCTTTGCTGCACACAGCTGGCATTTTTCTAATGGGATTCTTTCGCTTTTGTGTGCAAGTAATGAAAAGGATCTGTGCAACAAAAATTGTTTAAAATTGGCAAAACATACAATAAGAAAAGGATGCAAAGGAATCACTAGACGAAATTTGTTAATTAAATAGTTGAACTCTACAAAAATTGGCAAATTTAATATACATTTGGGGTTTTTCATTTACAAAAATATAAATTTTAAATATATATTAGAATAATATTTAAAAAATGTTGTTTTTCCAATTTTGCTATATTTTTTTACATGTTTGTTAAATTTACCAATTTGTCTCATTGAAAATAATTATTTTGAAATATTTTTAAATTAATTGGAAAAATTTTAAAAGCACCTGAAATCATTAATAGTATTATTACTTTCATCCCATCTTTTGTTAAATTTACAACTATGTCTAATTTAAAATAATTATCTTGAAATATTTTTAAAACAAATTTAAAGCACTTAAAATCTTTAATATGACCATTACTTTCATCTCATCTTTTGTTAAATTTACAAATTTGTCTTTTTGAAAATAATTATTTTGAAATATTCTTAAATTAATTGGAAACATTTTAAAAGCACTTGAAATCATTAATTCATCCCATCTTTTGTTCAATTTACAACTATGTCTAATTTAAAATAATTATCTTGAAATATTTTTAAAAAAATTTAAAGCACTTGATTATGACCATTACTTTCATCTCATCTTTTGTTAAATTTACAAAATTGTCTTATTGAAATAAATTATTTTGAAATATTCTTAAATTAATTGGAAACATTTTAAAGCACTTACATGATTGACTAAGTCGACAACTCTATTTCAAATTCGAGCTGCCTGTTTTAACTGCTCAACTCAATCAGCTGCCATTACTAAAAAAGTCCAAAACTTGTATATTGGCCACAGTGAATCAGCAGTTCTTGCGTATTTCCTATCCTGGGCAAGCAATAATCATGTTGGCCAGCAAAAAGGGGAGAAGTGTCCTCATCTTGGTTCAAATACATATGTTTATGCCAATTTTGTTATTACATAAGTGAGTCAGCTGAAAGGATGAAAAGAGAGTTCGACGATGGCAGCGAGTTCAACATGTACGAGTCATGACTGTGTCGAGTGGGACAAGTTGTGCAGCTTGGCTTGTCTCGATAAGTCAACTACATTCTGACATTCGACATTCTGAAATGGACGAGTCATCCTCGCATTGATTTGCAGTTGATGCGTACTTGTAGCTGAAATTTATGCACTTATGCGCTACTGTCCATAATTTGTGCAGTTCCAGTTTGGCAGTTCTATAAATGGAATTATGCATTCGGCTAGGCTAGGTTCGATTCCCTGGAGCGCTCTTTAACTGGGTCCTTGACTTGCTGACCCAGTTGGGCTACAATGTGGCTTCCGCCTTTTGTCTTAGCCTGGCCAGGCCTGCTTCTCCGTATCTGCTCATAGTTATCGCCACAAATAATATTTATCCACTAGATATTCGTATTTATTTGCAATGCTTTTCCACTTGAATTCTTTGCTGCTATTTATTGCTCTCAGCTCGGCATAAAGATGTTTGCCGAGAGTCTTGCTTCAAAGGTCAACATTGCAGCTCGCGCCAGTCATCGTCAGCCACTAGCCCCCCTTGCCCCACCGCCTTGCCCCACCCACTTGCCCCACCCTCCTTGCCACTCTTGGTGCCCCCTCTTGGACTTTCACATTAGTTTTGCGTGGGTCTCGTCCCCCAACAGCCTTAGCCTCTCCTATCGCCCACATTCCCTCTTGCACTCGGCGTGCTCTATCGTTCATCGAGTACATTATCAGCATCAGCATCAGCATCAGCATCATCATTGGCCAGCAACAACAGCAACAACAATAACAACGTCATCAGTTTTTTAGGTATTGGCGCTGACTTGGCCGTTATCCGTTTGGCTAAATCTGTTGGCCAATTCCTTTGATTACCGCACCCTTTTTCTGGGGATTCGCTGCTTTTGTTTGGCTTAGGTCATCATAAATTGTTTGCTTTCAACTCAATTACACTAGGCAACTACAGTTTCTATTGAAGGAAAATCAAAAAGGAATATTTTAGATATTCAGGCATTTTATATTCGAGGAAAGTTTAAACAAGGTCTTCAATTTAATGTGTCAAATGTTGTCAATAAATAAAGATTGCAATAAAGAATCTTGTTCTGATCAAATTATTTTCGAAATATCATTACATATTAAGTTTATAAAATAATCAAAAATAAAACAAAACATTTTTAAATGCTTTTTAGCCCCCCAGCATTATGCTCATATTAAGAAATGCTTATTTAAATATGTTAATATATTACATATAATAATAATAATAATATTATAATAATAACAATTAATTAATATCTTTCAATAACATTAAATCTCATAGCCCAACAGATTTATATAGTTTTCCCTTTTTTAATATTTTTTTAAAAGTTTTTTTAAATGTTTTTTTTACCATATTTATGAGTGTTAAAAATTGTTAATATTTCTTAGCACAGATTTTAGATATTCTGAAATTTTAATTTCGAGGAAAATATTTTACAGGCTGTAAGAAATTCTTCAATTGTAAAAAATGTAAAAAATCTATTTTGACCTGATTAAATTATTTGTGAAAAATCGAAAAAAAATTAAAATAAATTTATAAAATAATCAAAAATAAATGAATACATTCTTTAATGCTTTTTACACTCAAGCAATATAACTCATATTTATAAATGCTTATTTAAATATATTAAAATCTTATAGCCAAACGGATTTTATATTTTGTAGGCAAAATGTTTTTTAAAATTTGTTGACAGTGTATGAGTGTTAAAAGCTATTGAAATTTTTTACCACAAAGTCATTGCTTGCACAATTTTGTTAGCTGGTGTTGCTGTAATAGAATTGACGCTCATGATTATCTTGACCCGCTCTTTAGACCCCGTTCAGCCAACTGGGTCAGTAGAGTGTCGACATTGTCTGCTATGCTCGCTCTCTCTCTCTCTCTCTGTGTCTCTCTCTCTCTCTCTCACTCTGCAAATCGCTGCAAATCCCGGCGAAAGTTCAATGCCGGCCTGCTGCTCGAAAGCAAACCGAAGTGCAACGCTTAGTCGTACGTGGCGTAGATAAGTTGCCGATCCATTACCATCCACAACCATATCCACATCCACATGCCACATCCCGTGGCAAGGCTTGGGCCTGGGCCTGGGCTCTAAGCAAATTGTAGCACTCATAATTTGTTGTTGATTGCCTGGCACTTTTGCGCTTGAGTGTCGTCTCGAGTCTCTGGTCCTAAGTAAACCAAAAATATTTATAAATCCAAACAAGTGGGCAACATTCCCGCTCCCGCCTGCCCCTCTACCTTCACTCCTGTCTCCGAACCGTACGCCAAAGGGACACTTGAAGCGCCGGCGCAAACAAAAACAGGACTGAAACTGGGGACCTGGACACAGTCCCAGACACACACACACAAACAGACAGAGAGACGAGTACAAGTTTTGTCAGTATGCCTGGCTCCCATTGTCGGCATCTTTTTTCATATCTGTGGCGCTTCCGTTGCAGCAGAGAGATGCAAATGTGCCTCTCGGCTCGGCACAGGGACCGGGATAGGGACCGGGATAGGCATAGGGATAGGGATCGGGCACCAGTTTCCCCACTTCAAAGTCTTTTGACAATATTTGCGCGCCTTGACAATAAAACGCAAAGTGAAGTCTCAAGCTGTCGCGTTTTTTTGGTTTTGCCCCCTGCATTTCTGGCTTGGGTCATTTAAATTTCATGGTAAATCAAAAATCGTTGTGTTTATTATTTGTTTTCCGCTGCCTGCTTTTGTTTGCCTTTGCTTTTGCCTTACTATGTCGTTCATTTGGGCGCCGAGGCGCCCCCATAAGAAATGTGAATGCCGAATGCAGCAGACCTGTCGGCGGCATCCTTTGTGCCACAGGATGTCGATTACATTTGTTTACTGCACTCGCTGAACTATAATTTTCCAGCGGCCGTTTAATGAACAGGTGCCTGGGTGCCTGCCTGCCTGCCTGCCTGTAGAGGCAGACTGCAAGACTACATGGCTGGCTGCTTACCTGCTTAATTTGCCAAGTGCACACAACTGCGGACAGTGGGGGTACTGCTGCTGTGGTCAGATTGAGTGCCGGCATCCACATTGCCACACAAATGGCATTTAATCTCAAAGCGCATCGCCAGATTTACGCGCTAGACAAGATCAAAGCGTCAACTTAGCATTCAACAGCCCACCAATCAGCTGCGGCTCAGCTCGGATAGGGAAGCCGTACCCTAGACCCTGCACCTGGAACTGGAACTGGACCTGGACCCGAACTCGGCTCCCAACCACAGCAGCCAGCCAGGGGCCAGGCAGTTGTCTGTTTTGGGCTTGGCTTGGGCATCTACTTAAATAGTTATGGCATGGATTATGCTGAGATGGAGTGCAAAATGCGAATGCGCCTCTTTATCAATATATTAGATGCGCTTTCGATACGAATGCCATTTGGCACCCAGATAAAGCAAACAACATTCAAGATTCGTAACTAATGTTTAGAAACTTGAAAGTATAATTAAAAGTATTCGAATTCCATGTCTATGCTTAAATGTCTATGCACATTTCCTGCTATTATTAGTGTGTATTGCTTCTGTTTCCTATTTCTTACTTTTATTTATTCATTTATTATACTCTTCTCGAAGAAAATAGTATATTCAGTTTGTGCTGAAGTTTGTAACGCATAGAAGGAAACGTCGGAGACTCCCAAAAGTTACTGCCAGTATGCTTAGAATGACAAAACAAATTGATCTAGCCATGTCCGTCTGTCTGTCTGTCTGTCTGTCTGTCTGTATGTATGCAAACTGGTCCCTCAGTTTTTGAGCTATCGCATTGAAACTTTCCACAGACACTTATTAGTCAAGTTTACAGCACATTGGTCGGAACCGGCTGGATCCGACCACTATATCTTATTGCTGCCATATAAGTCGATGTTGGTTTTGGCCATATATGCCATGTTTTTAAACCTTAAATTTCCTTGTAGACTTGAACATCCTTATAACTAATCAATGTTTAAAGTTTCGAATCATCATCATTTTATTAAAATAGCAAGGTTAATCTTATGAGCCAAGTGAATTCTAATTAATGCTGAATACCTCAATTATGTTTCATAATGTAGGGACGAATCATCATCTGTACAAATTTAATGGATTGGCTGCGACCATGCCACATTTTCCAATATATGCATCCAGTTGTCTCCAATTTATTTGAGTTTTTCACGTTGCAATCGAATCGTTTGCCATTTGGATTGCTAGGGAATAAATTCGTTTTATTGACCGGAGTTAACAAATTAATCTCATGACTTACCAATGACCGCAAAACGAATACCACCAGCCACCTATAAGATATTCGGCACAGTTGCCAAGCATGTGCGAATCATTGTCCCTATCAAGGGTGGTCCATTCTTTTCCCACATGGGATTTCATCGCATCGCCAGCACTTCCGGTATAGGAACCAAGTGAAATTAACTTGTAGTTCTCAGCTTCACTGCCAACTACGAAATTATCATATCTGGCGTTTCGAGTTTCCTTGTTGTGATCAACTAGCTTGAAGTACAGTTCGTATCTTTGATCATTTGTCAAGCGATGCAACCGCTCCAGGCCAATCCAATATTCGCCATCAGCGTTGCCAAAACCATTCTTATACGCATCCCAGTCCCTATAGAAGTCCACTGTGCCGTCGATGCGTCGCTGTATTATGGTCCACCCTGATCCCGCCGTCTCCGAATCGCATGTGACATCAAATGGACTCAATCCTTCAATTTCTAATGTGTGAAGTCCCTCGGGGTTATCGAGGTCATGACAATACTTGGAGGATGCTTGATTGTTGTTTGCCTCAAGTTCAGCTATCTGAGCGTCTTTTTCCGCTATATTATTTTCCAGATTCCCAATTTGATCCGATTGCACAGCTAACTTCTGATCATGCTGTTTTAGATCCTTGTCTTTTGTATCTTTAAGGAGTATGATAGCATTTAATTCAATTATTTCTTGTTTCTTTTTATTTAGCTCCGCAACATTCTCAATAGATATTCCATTCATTTCAGCGATTTTTCTGTCCTTATCAGCTATTGTCAATTTGAATGATTCAATATCAGACTCAAGTTTTTCGTTTGCCATCTCTATGTCAGATATTTTCCTTTTCATTTCTATATTCTGCGATATTATATCATAGATGTTTGCTTTTTTTAACATTGACATTTCGATTCTTAATCTGTCTAACTCATTATAATCTATATTTCTTATTTTTTTTTCGATTGAATTAGTCTCATTTATTTTTTGTAATTCTGCGATCTTGGCGTCTTTTATTGTGATTTCATTGTTGACCTTTCCAAAGTATTCAATCATAAGTTTAATTATCCTGTGGGCGTACATGCCACATTGTGTCTCCAATTCGCGAGACATTTCAAATTGAGAGCACTAATAACATAATGTAATGATTTAATTAAACAACTCACTTGTAGCACTTCTGTCCTACTTACAGATTCATCATTGGTCGAGCATATTGTTGCCAATGCAAATGGAAAAATTCCTAATAGAATTGCAAACACATTAAAATTTATAAACATTTTGCTTGAGATTTCGATTTTAGAAGTTCTTTGCTCGAGACACAAAACGAAAACTGGCTTATTTGGCATTATCAGCATCTTTATATAGGGTCTGCGGCTTTGATTCGAAGAAATTAAACGTGGCTGTTATCACGTATGCGATAGATTATCAGCTTTATGTATAGAGTTTGTTTATGGTTGGGTCAAAGGGTCAAAGGCTAAGCGCATTGAATAATTTGACAATATTTGCACTGTCAAAACGAAATCATCTCGGATAATCTTAGGCCGAAAAATATTATGTAATATAATTGAGATATAGCTTTTAAATATATATTATAACATTTTGAATTATAAGAACTTAATAGTCACGATTTCCTTTCCCAATTGATTTTCAGTAAAACTTGTGCTCATTTATTATCAATAAAAGCAAACTTTTGATGGTCTCCGATGCTTACTTCTTGGCATTACACAATTCAGCACGAAATGTATATACTATTTGCTTCGGAAAGGTGTTAAATATTCATAATATATATACTTTCAATTTTGAATAGTCTACAATATTTTTGAAAAAATCTTAGAAAAGATGTAACTCAAATTCCATTTGTATATGTATTTCCACAACTGATTTGCTTATACCTGAACAAAGTGTCCAAGTAAATAAATTTGGCCACACTGTGCAAGGACAGAACACAGTACAAGCCATAAAGGCAAACATTAGCAAGAATAATTCAGCAATAATGTTGAATGTGTTTGTTTGTTTGTTCGTTCGTTTTTATATCTGTTCGTTCTGCTTTGTTTGCTGTTGCACGCCGGCAACATTTTGTTGCACACTTTGTCAACAATGTTGCAATGATGCAGTCGCATCTGGGATCGCCTGCGTGCGCGGATTAGCAGAGCAGAGGCAAAGGACCGCCAACAGACTAAAGGCGCTGGACATGAGTCGCTCTCTGGGTCGGGTCTCTGGGACTATGCGAATCTTGAGCGATAAATAAGCGATAACATTTTAATGGTCAGCTCGGCACATGTTAACGCATCGTAGCTCTCGTTGTGCGGGTTTGGGGATTGAGGATGTAGGCTGGAGTAGTGCGGATTGAGGTGAGGTGTGGGCAGAGAGCTGCTTATAAGGCACATTACTCAATCAGCGCATTGGCTGATTAATGCAGCCGACAAGTGCAGCACATCCGCTGCCCAGAGTCGTCATACAGTCTGCTCTGTTCGGTCGGGTGGGGGGATTACAAGTTGCCCCACATGCCACACGATGACAAGTGTCAAAACGCATCGCAGGTAGACGCACAAACTTTCGACTCATTTAAATTGGCATGATTTACGTGCACAGTGAGTCGCCCCAATGCCAATTGCCAGCTGCCTGCTGCCGGCTGCCTGCTGCCTCCAGCTCCTGCTCGCTAGGCCTGTCATCAAATTCCAACAGCATTTAACAAGCCGCAGCCGAGGCAGCAGAAAGGAAATGACAAACAGCAGCCCAAAGACCAAAGACAAGATGTTGACAGTCGGACGGCAGGCGGACAATCTGCCTGCCGGCCTGCCTGCCTGCCTGCATTGCAGTCGTTGGTCTGGTCGGTCTGGTCTCTGGTCTGGTTGGGTCTACTCCAGTCTGCTTGGGCTGCTCTCGCGCCCAAGTCTGGGGCGGCTGAGGGTCGCCTCATGTCTCCTGGTCGATGTCGCTGTTGCTGCTGCTGTTGTTGCTGTTGCCGTCGCTTGCTGTGCATGCAAAGTGTTGAATAATTTGTTGCGAAATATTTCTAGTTGCACGTATCCGTTTCGCTGCGTACACCACACAAATATGTCGCTGACAAACTATGCAAATACTAATTTTGGGGTAGCTCAAAATGTTATTTGTACGCATTTAAAAGTTTTATATAAAATCAATCCATAAACGAGCATAAATTACCACTAAAGGCAGCAGATAAATTGTTCAAATAAAATATTTAATAAAAAAAAAAGTAATAATAAATCATTTAAATTCGTAGTATTTTAGTAATTTAAAAATATTACAAAATTTCTTATATCTTATATTTTTCCAAAAATTAGATTTTGCTTTTATAGCATAACCAATTGTTAAAAAATATTTTCAAAAATATTCATTCATTCGGATAACTTAAAAGTCACTTAAAAATGAGTCTTTAACTTTTTACACAAATTATGTACACATTTAATAATCTGAAAATTGTATAAAAATTAGCATTTACCTTCTTAAGCAAATTGAGCAACGATTTTTCACAATAATCTTTAACTTTCTATTTGTATGCATACTTTATTTCCTAAGCTTACTTCTTATAATTTTTTTAATGAAATACCTTGCTGCCAAATGACCTAAAGTTGTTATTAGATATTTTCTTAAGTTATAATTTTGCTTAAGAAAATATTTAGAGTTTGTCTCACAATTATACCTCACTCTTAAAATGTAGTCACAAAAATATATGAAATATATATGTTTATAAAATATGAAAATAGTCTAGGTATTCATAGGGCACAACCAAATTTGAAAGCAGTTGGCTTTGTCGGTTGACTTGGCTACTTCTTTGTCTGTTGCAGGCTTGTTAGTGTAATGTGCAACATGTTGCCGCGACGCCGACTGCGTTGCTGCTGCAGTTGCTGCAGTTGCTGCTGCTGCTGCTGCGTAATTAAGTGGGCGACAGTCTGGTAAATGCAAATTTTTGTGTCTTGTCCCGACGCTGCTGCTGTTGCTGCTGCTGCTGCTGCTGTTGCTGCTGCTGCTGCTGAACGCAGGACATGCGCCAACTGCGATGCAGATGCCGTCGACTGATATGGCTGATAAGCAGTCTTGATGTTGCTGCTGCTATTGCGGTTGTTGCTGTTGTTGCTGCCAGCGATAAGGAGGCTCGCCTATGATCTATGATCTTGACCTTGTCCAGGCGCGCGGCAGCAGCCGCAGCTCGGCAACACTGGCAACATTGGCCACATTGCGGCTGCTTAATTAAAATGTCAAAACTGGTTTAATGGCGTTAATGAACGCAACACTTGGCCAACACACACACACACACACACACATTTGGCAGTTAGTTGTTAGCTGTTAGTTGCCAAAGAGTTGACAAAGTCGTTGCAGCACACACAAATAGTTGAAATACCTGAGTTGAGTGTTCCTTTGAAGTCGCTGCGCTCTGATTTATTGTCAAATGTTGAACGATTTCTAATAAAACGCCGCCGACGCCGTCCATTGCGGACAAGAAAATGGAAAGTTTTTGGCCAGTTTGCAGTTGGCTGCTTTGCAGTTTGCAGTTTGCAGTTGCTTTGACAGTTTGCGTACCGCCAATTGATTTATAGAAATCAAATCAACTTAGGTACTTGCCATTGTTTGTTTGCCAACGAGTTGTCGTTGCTCGTTGGCTGTTTTGCTGTTTGGCCGTTTAGCTGCTTTAGCTGCTTTGTTGTTGGCCATGGCCCGCATGCTGCGGCTCCTTGGCTCACAGGACGCATAATTAATGAATGGCCATCATCATTTCGCAAACGCTTTTCTGCTTTCAAATGGCCAAATATTCATAATATATCACAGCCTATATACACATACATATGTCTGCTCGTATGTGTATTTTTTGTTATATATATATTATTTTGTATACTTTTTTAAGCCACTATATTATGTGCACCTTTACAAAAAATGCAAGTTGTGTAGATTGATCCACGTTTTTTTCGCTTATTTGATTTAGCACATTTTATCCGTTTAAGCCAATCAATAAATTTGTATTTTAATTTTTATGAACTTTGCACATTTATTTTATTTTTTTTTAATGTCGACCAAAAACTGACTGCACAGAAAAATATTAAAAAACTAAAAATGATAGAAAATGTTAATTACAATTTGAATATGTTATGCAATATTAAAAAATATATGTTTACAAAGTTAATTAGTAAATTATATTAAGTAAATTTGGAGTAAATGTATTTTTCGCATTTTTATATATTTTTTTTTCGTTATGAATATGTTATGTAAAATTATAAAATATATATTTAGAAAATTAATTATTAAATTACATTAAATAAATAAGGAGTTAATGCATTTTTCTCAATTTTATATATTTTTTTTAGTTAGCAGCTAATAAATCAGGTGAATATTCATGAAGTAGTTTGAAATTCTAGACCAGAGCCTAAGCTCTATCTTTCACTTCTCCCTCTATCTCTATCTCTCTCTTTCTTTCTCTACCTCTCACTCTGTACTTCTCTGATCTGTTTGTCATTCGCAATACTCAATGCCATAATTTGCAGTCTCCGAACAGAGACAGAACTACGTCCGTTTTTCAGCCTCCAAGCAGCGCTGCATCTGCCAGACGAGATTGTTTGTGAGGGGAGCAGAGAAGGGGGGCAAAGGGGGGTAAATGGGGGGCGAGGCCAAACCCACTGACTTGGCGGGTCCCATGTCTGAAAAGTTGTGTGATTTATTTGGTCGACTCGTGTGTGTGTGTTTTCTTTTTTGTTTTTTATTTATATGTATATATATATTCAGCCGCTGCAGTGCGCTGCGCTTTTTATTATGGCACAATTTTTATGATTTTTATTGGGCCACTCGAGTGGAGTTGGCATGGAGTGTTGCAGGACGCAATGGGGCAAGTGGGGCAGGTGGGGCAAGTGGGGCAGGTGGGGCCATGAGGCAGTTGCTGTAAACACAACTGCAATGCATATCCATGAGGCAAACGGATCGACAATTCTATATATATATATACATATTATACGTACATTTATTATAATACCCTGTAGGCATTGAGTGGCTCAAAATAGGGTATACTATAGATAGTATAAGCTATATGTACTACACATATGTCAACAATTTAGTGGTCAGTAGTCGAAATATATAGTACCTAAACAGTCATCAATATTTCAATTTAACAATAGTTATATTGAGTTTGTACAGGGCATCGTCTAGTCGTTGACTCACCGCGGGCAAACGTTGTATTTTTTTGTTTTTAACTTGTTTTACTTGGTTTGCTCGAGTTTCGTGCAACAATCTGTAGACACAATAAATTACCAATTATATTTTCATTTCATATTTCTGTCATTGATTTCAGTGGCCCAGACGACAACTCGCCCTCGCTGCCCATCAAATTAACCGAGTTTCAATTGAAACTGCCTCGTCTTCCCACTCTTTCACTCTGCTACCATCTCTGTCTCTCTCTCGCTATCTGTCGGCCATTATACAACAGGCGCCAATTGATTTCCATGTATAAAGCATAATGACTCACATTATGCAGGTGGGTAAATGTTAATAAATGTTTCCCTGGGATACAGCAGCAGCACAGCCAAAAGAAATATATCAATATATGAGACAACATCCATTTCGGTTCATTTAGCTCATATGACACTATAAATATTTGCAGACGTATACCTAAATATATATTCTCAATGTGAAAAGTTGTTTAGTTAGATTGGCTTACAAATTTCTTAAATCCCAAATACATTTTTGTATTTAAAAGGAATCGCATTCTTTTCGCTGGCAACAGCTGCTCAAATTGCGCCTTTTGCGCTCAGCTCTCCGTCCATAATTCTCAATCAAATTTGTCTAGTCGGGCCAAGCTGCTCGCTTTGCATGCACATTTGGCCCCCGAAACTTTAATGAAAGTTAGGAGCCGGAAAACTGCAATCTTAACGCCACACAGCTAAAAGCCAACGCCTGACGAGCCAGCCAGGCAAAGTCCTTCTCCGACTCCGACTCCGTCTCCGACTCCATCTCCCACTCCTTTGCATTCCGCCCCAAAGAGGAAAACGCGAAAAATCCTTTTATTTGCGTGTTTTTATTTTCGTCTGGCCCGTCTGTTTTAGCACTAGACGATGCTGTCTATATGGCTGGCTGCCTGCCTGCTGTTTATTTCTCCTGCTGTACCATAAAAACAAAACAAAAATGAAATAGCTCTGGCTAGAGCTGGCTTTGTGCAACCCTAAGCCCAGGACTTGGCCATGGAAATCAAAAGTCGCAGTTAAAGTGTCTAGAAAATTGTGAATGCATTAAATAAATGAAACACTTTGCAGACAAAGTGACCATGGTCAAATGCCTAAATAGGGATTGCCACTCCAATGAATCCCCCCCTCAACACAATAAAGCGAATGAAATTGAAAATTTCAGCTACCAGCTAGAATTATACAATTTAAGAGAAAGACTTTGCACAAATTGCAAGCAGACATTTATTTATTTACTTACATTTCGTTTCGAAGAATACTTGGCTTAAAGTGAATACAAAACATATCATATCAAATCATAACCTTACAAATTGTAAACCTATTATTCATCACACTAAATTCACTTCGAATTTAGAGCATTTATTTTGGAAATTGCAATTGCATTTATAGTTACTATATTTCTGTACACACAATAACAATGCGAATATTTTCTCTATTTGTGCAGACTCGGCCATTAAATAAATGAAACTGACCAAGGGGTCAAATGGGGCAGGTCCTTGTTACCTACCGAGCAGACTGTCTGGGGCAGGGATAAAAACATTGCCTGGCTCAGTCAAGAATGAAAATTAAACAACGCGATTGAAATGCTTTTGCCCTCCTCAATGATGTTGTTTCTTGTTATTTATAATATACATTTTTTTGCTTTGCCCACTGCTTCTATTATATGTTGGCCCTTACTTTGTGGCAGGCAGGCAGGCAGGCCTTTTGATTTATGAAGTGTAAACAAATGTTAATGAAACAAGTGGGAAAGGATTATCTTCGGCGTGCCGAAGATTTTATACTCTTTTCGAACCTTTAGACAATTTTCATTCTGCCAATTGCAGCACTTTCATATGCTGCAATAATTCATTTTATCGCGTGGCATCTATTTTTTTTGTTCTAAGTATATTAATATATGGCCAAAACCGACTTCGAGTTGTATGGTAGCTATAAGATATAGTCATCCGATCCGGCCGGCTCCGATCAATGTGCTGTCCCTTTGAATAATAAGTCTTTGTGCAAAGTTTTATCACGATAGCTCAAAAACTGAGGGACTAGTTTGCATACATACAGACAGACAGACAGACGGACATGGCTAGATCAATTTGTATTGTCATTCTAAGCATACTGGCAGTTCCTTCTATGCGTTACAAACTCAGCACAAACATAATATACTATTTTCTTCGAAAAGAGTATAAATATGTATGGCCATCGAGCGAGTCTGAGCATGTTTAAAGTCCGGGAGCCCAAAGTCGACACTCAAGCGCTGAATTCGCTTTTAATTGCCTTAGCCAATTATGAACTTTTTTGAGTGAAAATAATAAAAATGCAAGCAAAATCAAAACCAAAAAACTAGCCGGCAAAACTACGAAAAAGCCAACTGTTCGCTCTCTCTCGCTCTCTCTCTCTCACTCTCTCTCTCTCTCTCTCTCTCTCTTTCTGTAAGCTCAGCACGTAATTCAATCCAGGCAATTCAATTTTGGTGTTTTTGTTTGTTTGTGTGTGTGCGAGTTGATTTTCCTTTTTGCTGCATTGAGTCTTGCCAACTTGTTCCGTTTTGTTGTTGTTTGTCGCAGTGGGGGTGGCTGAAAAAGGGGGCGGCTGGGGGGCTGTTAGTCAACCGGTAGTCAGGTGGTCTAATTATTATTCAGCAAAATTTGCGTTCCTCGGCTCATAGCAATTTTTAGCATATTTTTGCCATAATTTGCGGCGCTTGTTTGTCTGCCCATTTGTCCTCCACACACAAATTACGAATCGAAAACTTGCCAAAACTAACGGCAATTAAAGTATTTTCTTGTTCAGCCCCCCAATCCCCCATCCCCCATCCCCCACCTCCATCTGTAACCAACCACAACCCGAGCAGGACTTGGACTACCATTTTGGCTGACTGTGCGTGTAATTATAATTTTCTTTAAGTCGGTTTGCGCAAACTTTTCTTTATGTGAAAGTTTTCCACTCGCTATTCATCTCACTCCCCCTCTCCCTCTCTCTCTCTATCTCTCTCTCGCTTGCTGTCTCTGTCTATCTATACTTGTTGTCCTTCTTGCCGTACAACCACAAATAATTTTGTCGAAAAGTTTGTCTCACATTTTTCCTCTTTTTTTTTGGGGGGGGGGGGTTATTTTTTCTTTTCTTCTTGTTTTTTTTTTCTTGTGCAATGTTGTTGGTAATTATGCGCTTTGTGAAATTCAAAGAACGCAAACTTTTGGGCTACAACATCATCGTCTGAGTGTATTAGTTGTAATGTGCTACGGTTAGCCCAAAGGAAGCGAACAAGTTGCCCAAACTTGCGACAACAGCAGTAACAGGAGTAACAACAACAACAACAACAACAACAACAACAACAACAGGTTAACTCGTATTACACGTGCCCCACCAAATACAAGACCCAAACCCAAAGCTTACCTTTTGGGTCCACTTACCGCCCAGCTAGACAATATGTCTTATTAGTTGAGCTTGGCAGGACAAACTTTCAAATGATTTCCATTCATTAGACCAAGAGACCACAAATTTTGAGCTAATGATGATGTTGATGAATGGAGTGCAAGTTTATTAACAGTTTCTCCAACGAGTGACGAGCCAAAAGTTCGGCACACAATTTCCATGCATTTCAGGCATGATTTGTCTGATTTCATAATTGATCGCATTTAATTTCACTTTTATGTATTTAAAAATATTAATTATTTTTTATTTTTTATGCAAGCACAAGTTGGCAGGGCGCAAAAAAATGAGTTTTATCCGAGTATAAAAAGTATTTGCAATTTATTGCTTATAACGAGCGCTATTTATTATTACGTTGGCCAAAAGCAACGAATGAAAACGAATTCGACTCGTTTGTAGTTAACACCAACTCACGACTTGGCCATTTTGCCTAATGGCCCAGACATGTGCCTGGACATTTGCAAGCTGGCTGGCTGGCTGGCTGGCTGCTTTTTCCTTTGTGTAATACGACATTTAATTGTATTACTTCATCAGGCCCCACAGGCACACAGGTATCCAAGTAATGAGGTGTGCGGGGAAATTGCTTTCGGCCAAAGGCAGTGGCAGGAAATGTGGCTGCAAAGCAGACGGCGAAAGCGAAACTGAGATTCGCCATTAATAAGCTAGGCTAACTTTGAATGTAGTCTAAAATATCCGAAGCTCTATATGGATATCATAAGACTGAATAGCAAGCTGTCGAATTGCAAAGAATATCTGCAAGTAAAGACTCTATTGTGGAGTTCTAAAGAGCTGACCTTATGATAGATGCAAAAGTTACTAATTAGATATATCAATTGCAGTATAATCAGGGTTAATACAGCAATTGCGATTGAGAGGGAAAGATATAGCTAAACAGCTGAACATTTCATCTGAGTTCTATGAACCAACAGAATATTTTTCCATTTCATTTTATTGTCTTACAGATCTCGAAAGCGAAATCTAGATCTAATCTATCAGAATATAAAATATCAATAAAAATGTATTTTTCAACACTTAAAATGTGGAAAAATACTAAATGCTGGCAATTATTCGTTTTGCATCACTCAGCTGATGATTAGCTCTTAAATAATACCAAACACTTACACAATAAGCAAAGTACGCAATGCACAAAGCAATATAATGGCTAAGATTACTGCGACTTCAGTAAATCATAATGTAAAGCTGACAAAAGACCAAACCATTCCCACTTATCACATGTTTAGTTCGGTTTGAGGAGCGGAGGGGAGAGAAGAGAGGAGTCCGAACAGTCCAACAACGATTACTAATGACGCCGATCATATCATGACAATTCCCGCTTAGCCGCATTCACAATAGCATAGCTGTGCAGTGCAGTGTTTATCCTGTGTAGAGAACCCGCTAAACATGCCACCCCTACCCTGTACTGTGCCAGGAGTGAGGGGTATATGTGTGTGTGTGGGAGGTGGGCTATGCAAAGTAGCCAAGTAGCAAGAGCCGAATGCAAAATGTGTTTTCACTTTTGTACGTTTATCAAACGATTGGTTGGGTGGGGATGGGAGGGAGTAGTGTGGTGCTAAGCGCCACAAGGAGACATGGCCAACTGCAATATGGCCAGAGGCAACAAATAGCTGACAATAACACAGCGACAACAACAACAACAACAACAGCAACAACAACAACAACAATGACCCCAAGCAAATGCACGAGCGCATATTGAAACCGAAAACTGCAGCCCAGAGTTGAGTTGAATGCGGAGAATACAGGATAGGTGAGGGAATGCTAAGGAGGGGGTATGGGGGATGGGGAACGACTGAGGAATGGAAGCTGGCAGCAACACGTGACGGGTTTTCATAGATGTGGAGCGACTCGACTCAGTGTTGCAGCTGTAGTTTGTAGTTTGTAGCTATAGCTGTTGCTGTAGCTGTTGCTGCCTCTTGCTGCATTGAAGTTAAGTGAAGTGAAAATGAAAACAAAGTTTAACAAACCGTGGCTAACGAGCTACATTATTAAAACTTCAAAAATGCATAAATTTGCCAAAGGAGTCGGGTGTAAGCTGATGTGGGGCAATGGCTGGGGGGATGCCAAAGGGACAGTCGAATGCATGTAACTAGCATATGATAATGCCACATGCCGCCTCCCTGCCTCTCTGCCACTCTGGAGGAGCGCTACATAGATCCTGCGCCAGCATTTGAAAGTTATTGACACCTACTCGCCACGATCGTGAGCTGGGGGACGGGTAAACTACACAGATCGCCAGCTTGCTTAGATCCCCACTGCACCCACCCAACCAACCACCCACCCCACCCGACCGACCAGGGCAATAACTCTCACACAAGGTGTTGCAATATGCCTGCTTGTTTCGTGCACTGCGAGAAATTAGCGGGGTTATTAAACCGCAGACAGGAAATAAATGAAATAGCAACAAAATATATATTATTTTTAATATTTTACATATTTTATTTGAAATTTAAACTTTACAAAAGATTTTATTGGAAATATATGTTTGCTGAAATACAGCAAGTATCTTACAGATACTTCAAAGTAGCTTAAAACAGCTACAAATGTTATTTTAAGCTAGCAAAGTATCTGTGTGTTGATTACGTATCTCTTAGAGTCCTTTGTATCTCATAGATACTTTTGATATATCATAGATATTTTTGTATTTCATGATTGCTTCTGATATCCCAACGATATTTTTGTATTTCATTGCAAATAAAGAGCTACAAATATAATTGTAAGGTAGCAAAGTATCTGTGTGATGATTACGTAAACTAAGAGACTTTTGTATCTTATAAATACTATTGCTATCTCATAGATATTTGTTGTATTTCATAGTTATTCTTGATATCTCATAAGTATTTTTGTATGTCATAGCAAATCAAGAGCTAAAAATATCATTGCAAAAATATCAAAATATCTGTGTGATAAAGACTATATTATATCTCATAGATAGTACTTTTGCTATCTCATAGATATTTGTTATATTTCATAGTTACTTCTGATATCCCATTCATTATTCTTGTATATATCTCGAATATCAGCAGATTATCTGTGAGATAGACTTTTGTATCTCATAGATACTTTTGCTATCTCATAGTTTATTTGTTGTATTTGATAGTTACTTTTGTATCTCATAGATATTTTTGTATTTCATAGCTGATAATGAAAGCTTTATTATTATAAGGACGTTGTTTGAGTGTAGTCCGTTTGGCACGATCTGTTTGGCCAGGATCGAGAGTTCGCAGTTTGGCAGTTCGCGACTTGCCTGCAAGTCATTTTGCGCATATTAGTTGGCCATTAGGCGTGCAGACAGTCAGACACTCAGACAGTCAGTCTCCCTGTCTGTCTCTCTGTCTGTCAGGCAGTCCGTCAGCTATTCAGCTGCAAATCGCATTAAAATTCAGCTGGTGTTAAATATTACAAGCGCCTGCCCACCGAAAGTTGAGTGCGGGGCTAAAGGTTTCCCACTGATTCGCTGCTGCTGCTGCTGCTGCTGCCCCGTCAAGTTGTACGTCACTTCAAATGGGGGAGTCACAAGTGGGGGTGGGAGTGGGGCAGGGGGGGCAGTCGACGGGCAGACTGGCAGCTGATGCAGCTGAGCGCTGAGAGCGGAGCTGAGCAGCAGTTTATTTGTTGTGCAGCTTGTGTAATGTTATGGCAACGTCTACGTGATATGTTAATCATTCAGCCATGGAACGTGTGTGTGTGTGTGTGTGTGTGTGTGTGTGTGTGTGCTTCGCGTCCAGGATGCGGATGTGTTGGCCAAAGCCACAACCAAAAAACCAAAGGCACTTGCTGACTGAGTAAAAGGGAGAGAGAGAGAGAGAGAGAGAGGGATAGAGAGAGACACGTAGCACAGTGGCAATGGCATAAATGTCAAACAGCTACCACTAAGCGTACACTGCAAATAAATGTGCTAAGGTCAAGGGGAGCTGCGTAGCTAAAAAGTTCTTGAATTTTTAGAATAGTTGACTAACAGTTTTCTATGCTGTTAAAGCAACTTTAACAGTTGAATAAATACGCGGATATTTTCGCAGGAATTTTATATCTAGTGGCACTTTTCTATGGAGTTTTATCACAATATTTGACAAGGAAAAACGTACATTAAATTACTTGAATATATCTTTGCAAAAAACATTAAAAAAAAACGAAGGAAAAAAATGTGCAACAAAAAAAAATATGTAGAAAATTAAATTACAAAATAAATACTAAAGAAAAAAATAGAATAAATTGTTTTTCGAAAATAGTAATTGAAATTAAAACTCTACAAAAAACACAAGGCAAATATAAACAAGTGGGAAAGGATTATCTTCGGTGTGCCGAAGATTTTATGCTCTTTTCGAACTTTTAGACAATTTTCACTCTGCCAACCGCAGCACTTTCGTATGCTGTATGGCAGCTACAAGATATAGTGTTCCGATCCGGCAGGCTCAGATCAATGTGCTGACATTTTGAATAATAAGTATATGTGCAATGTTTCATAGCGATTGCTTTGAAAACTTGGGATTTATGGCCAAAACCGACTTCCAGTTGTATGGCAGCTATAAGATATAGTGGTCCGATCCGGCCGGCTCCGACCAATGTGCTGTCCCTTTGAATAATAAGTCTCTGTGCAAAGTTTTATCACGATAGCTCAAAAACTGAGGGACTAGTTTGCATACATACAGACAGACAGACAGACAGACGGACATGGCTAGATCAATTTGTTTTGTCATTCGAAGCGTACTGGCAGTAACTTTTTGGGGTCTCCGACGCTTCCTTCTATGCGTTACAAACTTCAGCACAAACTTAATATACTATTTTCTTCGAAAACAGTATAAATATATAAAATATGTCTAAAGCATATAAATACTGAAAACTGGATACAAGCACAACCAGATTTATAAATAATCAAATTAAATAAATACATAATTTAGACAATAAAGCACCCAAATAGAAGTAAGCCAGAATAGGATATAAATTTGCAGTGCATGTGCTAACAATAATAATGAATTTGCGCGCTAATAGTTGGTTTACGGGTTACGGGTTACGGCTTACGGTTGGACGACGATCATTGTTAATCGTGAAACGATCCGTCTTAATACTGGCCATATTTAGCTAGGAATTTGTTAGCCAATTGGAAGTTAGGCAACAGGCACTGTTCACATTTAAAACGCTCCCAGAGCATAAACAGCAATTATGTGGCCAAGTCAAGTCGGAGAGAGAGAACAGAGCCATGAAATAGCAACAGCCGTCAGCTGTAAACAACAATTTGCTAGGCCACAAAAAATGGAGAGAGAAGCGAGAGAAGAGAAGCGAAGAAAGCAAAGCAACAAAAACGTGCACAGGCAAGAAGAAAAAGAAGTAAAGAAAAGAAAAGAAAAGAAGACAGAGCAGCAAATGCCAATAAGTTGGCAAGATCGTCGGGGCCTTATAAAAAAGTTATTTAAAACGCCAGCCGCAATGGCAAATGATGATGATGATGATGATGAGCAACTCAACTCAACTCAGCTCAGCTCGTTGGCTAAAAACGTTAACGTTAACGTTAAACGCTAAACGTTTTGGCAGGCAGGCAGACAGACAGACAGACAGACAAAACTTGAATGAAAACTTAAAGCCAAAGCGAACAGCAACGAACCCAAACCGAAAGCCAGACCACAAAACTGAACGTAATGAGCAAATTTATGGTCAATTGATAATTTAGTGGCATTCGGTATCATCAATTATGGCTGCAGAATTGGAGAACTGGCGAACTTAAGAACTGAAGAACTGGAACTGAAAACTGAACGATTGCAGCGCTCCCGCAGTTATATAGCTCTCTATAGTACTACTTCAAGCTGTATTCTTTAACTTTTTTATTGAAGATGAAGTATTGTTATTGAGCCCAATGAGCCACAAATTGTGCAAAATGTTTGGGCACGCATGAGTTATGGCTGGCTCATCATTAGCTTCTTTCTCCCTTTTCTTATATATATATATAATTTGTCAAAGCAGCCAAAATTGGGTCACATGTGGCTTAAATCAGGTAGGATCGCTGGTCTATTCAGCTGGCTCACAACTTAAGTCGCTAATTGAACGCTTTGCGAGGACACATGGCATAAATCACAAGAGTGGTGTGGAGTGGTGCAGTGGTGCACCTTGCATACCTTCTGCACAGTGCACAGTGCACGTTGCTGCCATGTTTATGCCAATAATATGCCATAAACTATAGGAAAGGAGTACAGGACAGGCACAGGCACAAACACAGCCACACAGACAATGGCCAACAAGATGCAGGCCAAAAATGGCTAAGAAGACGCGTCGCGCGGCTTCCTCTGATAAAGTTTATGAACGTCTGCGCGGTCAATGGCAAACTGTGTGTGTAGGCAGCCACTTTGTCAGCAGTAGCCCCCAGTCACCCCCCCATTCCCCCGCCCCCCTTTAAGCCCCACAATGAATGTCCTTGAGTGCGGTGCTAAAGTTTTAGCATCGCTGCAACTTTACGCACAACTTGCGCACATAATTTACCAGCCCCCAACCCCAATCCCCACCTTCTGCCGCCCTGCGTAATTATTGGCCAGCTCCAAGAGGGGAAGGGGGTGAGGTGGGGTAGCCAACATGTTGTTAGTGGTTCGGTTTTGGGTGGCTTCCAGATCGAGCCAGCGAACGAGCGAGCGACTCTTGCAGTTTGGGTAATATGTGAGTGCATTAGAGGCGACCACAAATTGTTTGGTTTGCTTTTGCGCGCAAATTGTAGTCATAATTTTTCTACAAGCTGCTGCAAAACACTGCCAAATGCGCTTCATTATGGCCCAAATGCAGCTCTATCAGAGTTTGAGCCACGTTCACAATTAGCCAATAAATTATGTTCGGCTACCCTGAACACTGAACAACGACTGAACAGACTTAATAGCATCGCTAACAGATGCGGCTGCAGTGTAAGGGAAATCTTTACTTTGCTTAAAGTTCAATTATAATATATTATATACTTAATTCACTTTTTATACGGCAGACTGGTTCCAGAAAAAAACGTGTAAAAAAAATCATTGAACAAATTTTGCAAAAATAAGAACTGTAAAAAAATTGAAAAATTTAAATCATGCAAAATAATTTTAAAAAATGTGATTTTAAAGCAAAACAGTTTAAAAAGAGAATTAGGTGTATATATACTATATTCAAATATGAGTTTATATCAGATTTATGACGCATTTTTATTCCAACTTGCATTTTGCTGTCTTGACTGCATATATAATGAAATATATTAATTAAAATAGCAAAATATTACAAAAATACTATAGGATACTCCTGCATTCCTGTATAAAACTAAAATATAAAGCCGTACAATGTTTTGTTAATAAATATTTAAATATTGCCTAATTGCCAATGGTTGCAATAGCAGCAATCAACAGCGGCAACAATGACAACAATGACAGCAACAAAAGTCACGGGCAGAACAGCAACAACAACAACAATTGCAATTTCCCGGAATTGTTTAGAGTAACAACTGTTATATACGTATGTGAACTATGTGTATATACTATACTATATGGCTGCTATTATGGAAAGCTCGACAACGGGCCGCATTTGTGTTGGCAACTGCCACAAATCCCACATCAATCAAAATGTGCGTTGTCTGCAACAACAGCAACAACAACAATAGCTATAAGAACAACAACAGCAACAGCAACAACTATAATGCCACATAATAACAATCCATGGCCAGATGTGGGGCTGGGGCTGGCTTTTCACTGCGGGGCGACTCGATTCGCCCGATTCGCTCCGAGTGCCGCAATTGACCCGTTGCGAAATTAAACCAAGATTGAATAACCGCTAAGGACAACATTGCAAGCTCAAATTATAGCGCCCATCGATCGGCCCAGTCAATCAGTCCCACGCGGTTTGCTCCACGCCTTATGCAAAGTCGCCACAACGGTAAACTCTGCCACAGTGTGCCGACGCAATTGCAAAGTGCAAATTGAATATTGCAAGAATGGAAATAAACATGAATATAATTATTAAAAAATGTCTTTTTATATATTACTGGAAAATATATTGCAAAACTTAACTTGCATAATTATGCAATGAATATCTTTAATAATTATAAAAAATTAGTTTTAATAGATGCAGTACTAGATTTTTAAATATCTGCATAACAAGAAGAAACATTTAAATTGATATTGAAAATATATATGCATACTTAGTATATATTTAATATTATTAATTTAATTTTAAAACATCTTAAAAGCCAAATTTGGCTTTTTATTTTGGTATTTTTGTTAAATAGAATATATCATTAGCAAAGTTTCATTCCAAGTTTATTGATTATAATATCCTAAAAAATTAAAAAACACATTTCTTATAATGGATATATTATTATAATGGATATATATTTTATTTGTATAGTATGCAATAAATATTCTTAAAAATTATGAAAATTAGTTTTAATAGCTGTAGTACTACATTTTTCCATATTTCCTAAGAAAACAGATCCATTTTAATATAATAATTAATATATATTTATACTTAAAATATGTATATATAATAGAAATATTCAAATTTTAAAAATACTCATAAAAATCTGGTTTGTTTCATTCCAAATATAATGAAAATAATATTCTAAAATTTTGAAAACACACATATTCTTATTATAGTGTATATATACTTTATTAATATGATCTCTTTTCTTTGTGCAACTCAAAAGTTTTGTTCAGATTTTACAAATGCTTTGCGCCACTGTGCGGCAGCCGCAGTTGTTGCAAATGGCTTTGCTTGCAAATTATGATATTATGCCACGCCTTACGCCCCCAAAGCACACACACACACACACACACACAGTGAAGGAGAGCACTGGGCGCGGACAAACTTTAAGTTTGTGCAGGATGTGTCCTTCGTCCTTTGCTGCATTGATTTTGTATTTCCAAGGAAGCCGCGCGGAAGCTTGTTAGTGCGCCCTGTTTGTCCCCGCAGCTTAAAAATTGCTTTGCATGCAGTTCTCTGCAAGCCCCAGCCCCAACTCAGACCCCCCCCGCCCCCCTCTCATCAGCAGGCGCGCCCACAGAGAGAGAGAGAGAGAGAGAGGGAGAGGGAGGGAGACAGAGAGCCACGGCCCGAGCTATTACGTTGGCAAATTGCAATGTAATTAGTTTTTACATTTCTATATAGTCGGGAACGTATAATTGTGGAAAATGGCATTTCTAGTTAATTAATGGCTTGGATAGGAACACAGAGCGACAGAGCGGAGCAGATAGTATGAGAGAAAGAGAGGGGAGAGAGTGAGAAGGACCTCCTTCTCCTCCCTTTCTGTGTTGCTGCTGCTATGTGCAAAAACTTTCAGCACACTTTTCGCCGTGTGCAGTCAACAAAAAGTGCAGTCACCTATATGTAGCAGTATCCCCCAGGCCCCACTCTGCCCCCCATCACTATCAGGCATGCTTTCATTGCCACACGCCCCGCTGTCAACTGTGTGGCAACTTTGCTTGAAAATTTAATTAAAATGTTGGCATTTTTGTGCACGAATTGATTTTTACGAGTTTGAACGGAATACAACGAAAAAATTATCAAAGGAACTCTCAGCATATTTACAAAACAAACAGAAATATCATTGCGAACTGCATATGCTCACTGTGTGGGTGTGTGTGTGTGTGTGTGAGGGGGCGTGGCAGTACGCCCTCCATTCTCCAGCTGACCCTCAAACAGGAGGCAAAAGCGCAGCTCAGCTCCGTGTTGATTCAATTACGAATATGTTTGATGAAAATTTCATTTTCAGTAACTGTTTCTTTTTAATATTTTGTTTCACCTGTTGTATACAAATTGAATTGTGCCAATTGATTGTTAACTTTTATGATTTGTTCTTGTTATTCGGGCTCATGAATGAAAGAAAAGTTACTTACAACTCAAATATGAACCGTTTGCTTAACTAGTTTTTAATTAAATGCATAAATGCATAAATAAAATGTGGCTCACACCTAGAAAATATAACATAATATTGCATTACAGTTGCTGTCAAGTTATAATTGTGCTTGTCTATATATTTCTATTCAAATTGAACAGTTGAGTCACAACTCTCTGTCTAATCATTCATTCAGGCATTCATTCAGTTTTTAATGTCAGGGATCAACAAATAAAACCTCAGTCATAGGCTGACTGACATGCACAAATTTGCATAAAATAACAACAAGCAAGGCAAATCAAATAACTGGACACGCCCAACAACAACAACAACAACAGCAACAACAACTAGAGCTGAAAGTGAAAATCGAAAAATAGAAAATGCTACCGTTTGATTTTCGCAGCGCTTTTGTTGTCCATTCATTCATTGCCTTTTGAATTTGTTTTGTGCATTTATATTTATTTTGGGGCGCCTAATTTAAATAAACATTTATTTGTACGAAGGCTTAAATAGGTTGAGCAAATGACTTCCTGAATTGTGTGTGCAGCAGCAAACCCAAAAACACAAAATACACACACACACAACAAAAAAGAGAAAAAGCAAACGGCCAAATTGCATAATCAGTGAGACAAATGCAGCGGATTATGAAATCCTTCGCTCAAAGGCTACCCGGCACGGCTGGAAGCCGCACAGACGACTGGACAGACAGACAGACAGACAGACAGAAGGCTATGGAGGCTGCCAGGCAACGCCAATAACAACAATAGCAACAACAACAACAGGAGCAACAATGTAACCAGCTCTCTGGGCCTGGGCTGCAAACTGAAAAACTGAAAAGCTGAAAACTGGCAGCAACCTGTCGCATATTTAAAGCGATTAACGGCACGATTTCAGTTGGCAGCGCTGCCTCAGCATAGAAATTGAAATTGAAATGCTTTTGGCAGCGCCAACACTTTTGCTGCCCATATAGGGAAAGCGGGCTGCTCAGCTATCACATACACTTCGACATCTATTCATTTTTATTTATTTATCGAATACAGTCGGTACAGAAATGTATTTATATTTAATTTAAAAAGCATTTTAAATATAAAACTTAAAGTTAAATTTACGTTAAGTTCTGGAAGTATTAATAAATTATAAATTGGTTAAACATTTATCAAAAGGATTATGGAAAAACCATTTTAAAAATGATGCCAATAACAAATTAAGTTTTCTTTACTTTCTTCATTTCTATTTATTGTTAAATATGATTATTAGTTTTCTCAAAAGTCAAACCAAGCTAATAATATCTTAATAATATCTTATTATAATTTATATTATTTATTATTAAATATTAATATTTATTTTGTCAAAAGTTAAACCTAGCTAAAACGCTTTTTTAATAATATTTTATTACTGGTAATTTAAATTTATTTATTTATATTATTTATTATCAATATTTATTTTGTCAAAAGTTAAACCAAGCTAAATCACTTTTTTAATAATATTTTACTACAGGTATTGTTTATTTTTATGTATTTAATTAATATAATTTATTATTATATATTAATATTTGTTTTGTCAAAAGTTAAAAAGTTACTTAAAATGCCATTTTTTTAATGAGAAATAATTTTATTCGGGTTCTATAATATCTGCTTCATTGAGAAATTAACTCTATAGAGCTAAGCAAAAATATTCCGTAATTGAATATTGGAATTAATTCCGAAAACAAAGAAAAATTCAAGTTAAATATGAAAACTGTATTAAAACATATAAAAAAGGTTTTTTTATATGAGTGTAAACAACATTCGGTTTGCATACAATTAAGTGCATATTCCTTGGCTTGTTTGCTGTTGTTTTTGTTGTTGCATTTGTTGTTGTTATTATTGCAATTCGTGTCTCTGGCATCGCAGACAAAATTGAAAACGTTTGTAAATACTTTGAAAGCATTTGCAGCAATTGAACAAATACAAAATAGTTTTTTGCCGCCGCTTTTGGGGGAATTGTGAAAAATAAAATAAAATATGTATATACTACTTGTACAGTGTGCACAATAGTATGCACACACTCACACACTCTCACATTGGTAGCTCTGCATACTTGGCGCATAAGCCCAACACAGTCAGTTGTTTCTGTTTCTGTTTCTATTTATTTTTATTATTTGCTGGCTTTTCCTTTCGGCCTTTCCTCCAGTTCAGTTTGCCAATTGCAATTGCGGCGTTGTAAATGACCTATAAATAAAGTTGGCAGCCGACACAACTGCGGCCAAAAATGGCATCAGCGAAAATTGTGCAATAAAAGCGCATAACCTGCAAATAATAACTAACAACTACAACAACAACAACAACAACAACAACTGCAACAACAACTACAAAACATTTATTGTGCACAAAATCACAAGCTCTCGATTTCCTAGCCAAATTGGCCATTTCCTTGACTGGCCAAGCGCAACTGATTGACTTTTGAACTTAGCCAATTTTCGTTGAGTGAGAAATTTTTACAGATTTATATACTTATATATATATATAAAATGTTGTGAATAATTTTCGAATATTTATAGTCGCTTGAGAAATTTAATAACTATACATATATTTGTGTATAAGCATTCAATCGTTGAACAAGTTTTAAACTTTCAAGACTCAAAACTCCCTGTGTCAAGACTCATCAGATATTCGTTCCCAAAGCAGTATTGATCATAACTCCATTATAATTTTATCATTTTTCTATCAAACACAAGCCAAGAAAAGGCTACCAAGTTCTTAGAAATGGCCTTCCAAGAATCACAACTTCTAAAATTTTGCAAAAACTCAGCTGATTTTGGATTCTGAGGCAATTTTGATCATGTTCTTTTGACGTCTTTTTAAGAACTGCATTTAAATCTGAAGCACTTTAAAATGTTCGACTTTCTATCAAACACAAGCCAAGATAAGACTTCTAAGTATCCGGAAATTCCTATACAACACATACACTCTCATAACTTTGTCAAAACTGATCTAATTTTCGATTTCCCGTTGCAGTTTTGGTCATGGTTTGAGTTCTACATCAAATCTGCATTTCATTTTGAAGCACTTTCGTATTTTTGTTTCTATAACAAAAACAAGTCACGAGATTGCTTCCAAAGTACTAGAATTGTCCTTCTTAGACTTCAAACTGCCATAATTTGGCCAAAACTGATCAGATTTTCGATCCCGAGGCTGTTTTCATGTCCTGTTTTGACCTCTATATTAGATCTGCATTTGAATCTGAAGCACTTTGGATTTTTCGATTTTCTATCAAACGAAGCCTTCCAATTCCTTATAAATGCCTTTCAAACACCTAAAGCTCCTATAACTTGGTCAAAACTGATCTGATTTTGGATTCCAAGGCCTTTTTGATCATGGTAACTAATTCTGCATTGGAATCTAATAGAGAATAAGTATGACAGACCTATGCATGATTGGATTATGACAATGTTTGTGTTTGATCTGTGCATACAATGCTCTATTACTTCTGAAAACTTACTATATCTCGCCTTGTGTTTGAAGAGTTAACCCCAAGCACATGCAGCTTGCAGTTTGCAGTTTGCAGTTGAATAGCCAACAGCTAGTGTTGAGTTTCCTGTGCAAAGTCAAGCGCCGAGCAGCAATTGATGTTGCCTCAGTTTCAGATTGTGCAACTTGTCTCGCTGCTGGCTACCGCTTGTCCGACAAGAGGCGAGCGCTGCTCGTAAATTGAAGCCACGGCCAACAAAAACGCCCAAAACTGCCGGAACTCAACAAGCTGGCAAGCACACTCACACAGAGAGAGAGACGGAGAGAGAGAGACAGAGAGGGAGAGTGTGTAACTGTAGCTGAACCACATGGCCAAAACCAGAGTCCGTGCTGAGGATGCGTTTGCCTCGAGCCTTTTGCAGACAGAGGCGAGCGCATTATGCTTATATCATAAAACAAAGAATTTCGGTTATTTTCGTCAAGCATTCTCTTCCTCTATAGCCCCGCTCTGATCCCAGGTCAGACATTGCGTTGCCCTGGCGCACTTAATGGCAAAAGCTTTTATCAGCTCCGATTACACAATTTAAAGCAACAAAACTGTCACTTTAAATGCAATACAAAATGCCCAGCCCACTTGAAGGGGTTGTGTGTGTCTCTGTGTGTGTGTGTGTGTGTGTGTGTGTGTGTGTGTGTGTGTGTGTGTGTGGCACCTGAGCTGAGCTGAGCGGAGCTGAGTTGAGTTGAGCTGTAGCCCCATTGAAAAGTCCTGTGGTTGCCGCACCGCAGCATTGTTGCCAAAAACCAACGTAACCCAAGCCAAGACAGGAGCACACAGCTGTGCGCCATGCCACGCCCACACGCCCCAGCCGCCCCAGCCGTCCCAGCCGCCCCCCTCCCCCGTTTCTTGTTGGCCACTGGAGGAAGCGTAACTCAGCTTAAATAAATTTAATTTAATTACCAGTAAAAACCGCATGAGTGACTCCAGCTAGATGAGTGAGCCGAGTGTGCAAGGACGACCAGGTATCTCCCTCTCCCTCTCAAACACTTTAGACGCGTAGCGCTCTACCTGTGTGTGTGTGTGTGTGTGTGTTTATTTAGGAAATAACATTTTTGTGGCAACACATTTTTGGATTTTATTACAGAGTGCGGCGGCACGTTGAGTGCTACTCTCTCCCTCTCTCTCTCTCTTTGGTCTGAGGTCAACATGCATTTTATCATTGTGACTCAACACTCGACGATAAATAACCTTAATGTAGTGGCCGCTGCTGTAGCTGCCTGCAGTACATGCTTACATCTTTAATTACAAAGAAGCGTCGGCCGCAGCAGAACTGAAATTTCATATTTCAAAGCATACTTTTAGCCGCCGCTGAAAAAAGTGCTCGAGAAAGTGTTGCCGAAGCATGCGGGCCGACTCTGAGGCACTCAGCACTCACTCTCTATTCCACTCGTCCACCTCGCCTCGAGCATAGTTGCATAGTTGGATTTCGGGTGCCTGGGACAAGGTCAAGTGACTCGAAACGCTGCTGCTGCACTCGACGCTCACGAGTCACGATTATTATGCAAATTGGCCTCGCAGTGTTTGCACACGTGAGCAAATACTTGAGAAGCGGCTTAGCGGAGAGCTTGGCCCACTCGAGACACACACACACACACACACACACACACACACACACACAGCACATAGTGTGGGTGGCTGGGGAGAAAGTAAGAGTCAGCGAGAGCACTGCAAAGGAAACTAAGTCTTACATACAACATTTGCAGTTTGCTTATGAAATTTATCTGAGCAGTGTTCCCACTTGCAGTTCCAGCTAGAAATCACCAGTTTCAAATTAAAAAGCAATTAAAATGTTTTTGATCTGCCAAACTACTCCTTAGCATTTGTTAATTAATCAATAACTAAGAAACCCCTGTTGTACATTTTCGAATACTGTAGAAAATAAAAACGATCGATATAAATCGCATGTGATAAATTAAAAAGGAGTTTTGCATTTTCGGTATTTTAAAAATTAAAATTAAAAAAAATCAAAATGATTTAAGCTACTTCTTATTATTTGTTAACTAATAACTACAAAAGTGCGAATCAGCATGACAATAAAATACACTATACTACAGTTCCGATTCTCTAAAAAAATTAAAGAGAAATATATTATGAAAAAATTAAAAAGGAGCTTTGCTTATTTGTTTCTTTTTTGTAAATTAAAATTCTTTTAAAATGTTCAACTGTTTTAAAAATAAAAACATTTGTTCGCTTTCTAATGTTAAAATATAATTTTTTTTATAAATTTTCAGCTTTTTGTATGCATGAACACTTTTATAAGCAGGATCTTTAATATAAGCAATAAAAATAATATTTTCACTAAATTACATATGTTTCTCACTAGTATTCAAAATATTAAACTTTTTATATACTTTTTTTATATATAAAATCATTGTGGAATTGCGAGAAAGTTATTGAATATTAATATTATTAATATTTGAATGTATAGACATTATATATCACATAATGGAATGTTCCCAGAAATGCATAAATATTTATATGCCAATAGTTTGCTCTGTGCAAATCTTCTCAAGCTGCTAATCCAGCTCTGCTGTTGATATGCCCAAAGCGGCTGTTTGGGCCTTCAACAGACAACCACTGACACCACCTCACCCACCTCACCCACCTCACCCACTTCACCCACCTCAACACACGTTACTTCCACTCTCTCCCCATCTCTTGTTCACCTTTGTCTACCTTTCTCTCGCTCTCTCCCTGTCGTTTTTCCCATGTCCGTTGCCTGGTAACCTAGTTTAATAAATAATTCGCTATTTTTGCTTTTGCTATTCTCTATTATTTTATTTGTTGCTGCTGCTGCTGCTGCTGCTCTCTTTTTGTCTTCGGCAAGTCATTCATGTGTGCAATCTGTGGGTGTGACTAATTCAATTACAACGCCCAATTGTGCATGCCTCGGCGCCTGCACGTCGTCTAACATGCACCACCCTACCCTACCCCAGACCACCCTACCCCACCCCCAGCCCTCGATTACACTCTGTGTGTGTGTGATTTTTCATTTCCATTTTACGCTTTCCATTTACCTCTCACCCTCTCTCGCTCCTCTCTCTCGCTATCTCTCTCTCTCTCTCTCTATCTCTGCATAGATGATAGGAGTTTAGGAATATGTGTGAATTTCATTAGGTCTGCTTTTTGGGCTCCTGAATATCGCGCTTTCGGCTTCGCGCTTGCCATTTAATTGTTTTTTGTCACACGAGTTATCCTTTTTGGGGCGTATCGTGTTCGAAATTGAAATTAACTGACAGTCGGCAAATGCAGTCGCCCTCTCATCTAGCTAGCTATATATATATATATACATATACTATATGGCTTGGGTAATCAGAAATGATTTGCAGCCAGGCAGGCAAAGAAGGCGTGAGACCTACCAACAAAATGTGTAAATGTGTGTAATGGGTGGGTGTGGAATTGGGTGTTTATGGGTTTATGGTGCTGAAAAGGTTAGTCAAGGGCAGCATTAACTAATAGTACTCGTAAAGGCGAAACTATGGAAAGCTAAGTAAATAGGGGAGTTTTTATATGTGATATTTGAATGATTTCGATAAAAGAAGCAACAAAGCGTACAAATTATAGTTAATGGTGTAGGGAATGATATAATTATAGCTATATAACAGCAAACTAACCCAATAAAGATATCTGAACTTAACAACTTTCTCTTATCCATCATCTAGCTAATCTTCAACATTATCTTTCTATCTTTGACCAGAAGTCTATCTTCCAATTTTGGTGACTCTAGCTCTAAAACTGTGGCAGATATAAACTTACGCGATTTTTAAGAGCGGTAGGGGGCGTGGCCCCCAAATTGTTTGGCCGATCTATAGGGGACTTGGCCAGAAGTCTACTCTCAAGGTTTGGTGGCCCTAGCTCTTAAACTGTAGAGATATAGGCTTCCGTGTTTCGTGGGGGCGGGGTGGCTGGGGGGCGTTCCAGTGGGCGTGGTCGGAAAATCCAGGACGCAATCTCTTGGGCTGGTCAGCCCTAGTCTAAATTCCAAATTTGGGGATTCTAGCTTCAAAATTGCGGAAAATATAGACGTGTTATCGAATTGTGCATTCATGTATATCGATTTTCGCGATTACTGGGGTGGGAGTGGGCGTGGTCGAAATTTGTTGTTTATGATCTGTAGAGGACGTCACCAGCAATATATATTCCAAATATGGTAGTTTTAGCTCTAAAACTGCGGGAGATATAAGCATTTCCAATTAATTTTGGAGGGGGGCTGGTGGGCGTACAAGTGGGCGTGGTCAAAAAACCTATGATCCAATGTTTTGGGGAGGTCACCGGCAACATACCTACCAAATTTGATGACTCTAGCTTCAAAATTGTGTGAGATATTCACGTTTAATCGATTTGTGATTTGAGGTGTATCGACATGCTATCGATTTGCCAGCCTCCCAGTGGGCGGGGCATAAATTTGGAACGAACTTGATCTGAAGCAGATAGCTACAATCATAACGCAAAAAGTTTCAAGTCTCTCTCTTATGTCGTTTCGGAAATACCGAATACCTTCGCTATCAGAGTAAAAAAATCATCGTCCATCTGCTGATTTCTGTTCGCCTGGTATTTTTGAAAAGTTACAATATGCTATCTCGGGCAAATGAAGTCTGATGCTTGAGTGGTTCACCTTGCAGGACTCGTGGGGATCCCGACCATCGATTGGCATCTTAGAAAGGACATGAGGGCTTATATGTCCAGGATCCAATTTCTTGCGTGCGGTTGTCAGAGTTTGTCCAAGTCTCGAGCAAAGTCGAATCTCGTCTGTTTCGCTGGCCGGAGTACCAGGCGAACAGAAATCAGCAGCAGGCAACCTTGAAAATGTAAAAATAAATAATTGCATACTTTTGCAAAAAAAGCACTGCATACTTTATATTGCACCTTTTTTTGAGTGCAGGTAAAAGTAGGCAGTGATTTTTTTTAAAATTGCCAAAGTCGCTTGCTGCTGATTTCTGTTCGCCTGGTACCTCAGAAAATGAAACAGACGATATTTGCCTCTACTTGCAATAAAAATGAACCTAATTTTTGATGAGTCATCAATTAAGAATGGAAATCGTCAGCCCCTCTATATTTAAAAGCTATATTTCAATTATATTAAATAATATTTTTGCTTTCAGATTGGCTTGGTAAATTCCCGAGACAATTATGTTTTGGCGGTGCAAAAATGGCCAAATCTTTCGATGCCCTTCGTATTTGCATCTCTGTATATTATGCTGATATTCTATATATATTCAATACACGATAACAGCCACTGTTAATTTATTCGAATCAAAGCCGCAGACCTTATATAAAGATGCTGATAATGCTACTGATGCCAATTTTCGTTTTGTGTCACGAGCAAAGAACTTCTATAAACTAAATCTTAATGAAAATGTTTATAAATTTTAACGTGTATGCAATTTTATTAGCAATTTTTCATTTGCATCAGCAACAAGTAAAACTAAAGTACTGCAGGTTGTTTGTTTTTTTTTTTTTTTATTATTAATATTAATAAGTGTAGAACAGGTACAATCAAATTCTGTACTATAACAATATACTAATAGAATAATGAATTTAGAGAGGAAAGCGTAACTATCAAGTTCATATAATTCAAAATGTTATAATAATTATTTAAAAGCTATATCTTAATTATATTACATAATATAATTAGCTTAAGATAAAAATATATAAATATTAAATTAAAATATTAAAATATATAAATAGTTTCTTCTTTTTGTATGTATGTATGACTTGTATGACTTTAATTGGAGTGGTTGAGCGTTCAAGGCGAATATAGCTGCTGTTTTGTTCACAGTGATCCAGCGGCGGGATTAAGCAACGTTTGCGTTTCTGTAAAGAAACAATAAAATTGTAGTTAAAATTTATTTACAAGCAATCGCAAAAAATGTTATTAAAAATATTACAAAATGGGGACTTATGGTATTTGTTTTAGGCACAGCTCTTGTGTGATACTAATGTGCCAAAGCTCGCAACTTAGTTATTACTTTTGGGATTGTTACATTTGTCCAACGTTTTCTTTCAATTAGCAGACTGACATTCTATTCTTGCTAATGCCATATTACTCTTTTGAACCTATTCTAAATAGTTTACAATACGATCCTCCAGACTATATTGAGCTTCAGAGTAACAGCGCAGTAATTCCTGGAAAACAATACTTCAGACTGAGCTATTGCAAAGTATAGCGAAAAAATACAAAAACCCTTGTGGCAACGCTTTGAAGACTCATTGAAGTGCTCGAAGTTTTCTCACAGTCGCCGCTGCTGGCAGGCACTTCCTCAAGCTCTGAACATGGGCATAGAGCTGCTGCTGGCTGATGCTGGCTGCTGCTGGTGGTTGGTAGTGGTGCTATCAACACCCAGGCATCTTGATGATCTGGCCCAAAAGCGTACACATTGCGAAACGTGATTTGTAAGGTCATCATTCAAAAGGCATCGGGAGTGCGACAAAGCGACAGACAGACAGACACTCAGACAGACACTCAGACAGATGGACAGACAAATGCCATGACCAAAATACAAAAACGAATTCAAGGAGGAGGAAGCCCAAGCAGCAAGCGGCAGCCAACAAAAATTAAAATGGTTATACATTCATGTAATTTAACGAACTGGCCACAAACTAAACTAAACTAAAGCGAATCTTGACTGCAGTCGAAGAGATGTTGCTGCTGCTGCAGTTGCTGCTGCTGCTGCTGCTGCTGTGGATGTTGCTGCTGCTGCTGTCTGTGGCGATATTGGCGATGCCAAGCGTGAGATTATCGACGATTGTATGCAGCGATGATGATGCTGATGAGGATCAGGATGAGGCTCAGTCTCAGGCCGCTGCTTTGGCATTGGCAATGGCAATGGCCCAAGTCGATGGCTGTGGCTCCCGTAAGCGGCCCAAAACAATGCAACTCAAGTACACTTTTCATGCAGCCGAGGCTGTGGCAGATAGAGAGAGAGAGGGAGAGAGAGAGAGAGAGAGAGCGCGGCAGCTCCAGTCATTGACTTCAGTTATCGCACGCCAAAAAGACAAAACAGTTGCATGCAGACTGGCAGGGAGACAGACAGACAGACAGACAGACAGACAGGTTGGCAGGCTGGAGTCAGGGCAGGCAGGCAGGCAGCGCTATCTGCATGCGATCAAATTTCCAGGGCTTCTGTTGTGGACAGCTTGGGCTATGGACCTGGACCTGGACCTGGGCCTGGGCCTGGGCCTGGGCATAAGCAGAAGTACCCAGTCTATAGTATAGGGCTCCGGCTCGATCATATTGAGCGCGTCTGCTTTTGACATTTTGGACACAATTTGAACCTTTTACTTTTTGTGTGTGTGTGTGTGTTTGTTTTTTCTTTGTTGTTTTCGGGGCCAAGAGAGTAAGCCACGATTTCCAGCTTAAGCGCGCTTCCAGGAATCGACTCTGGCTCTGGCGTCTCTCCCTTAACTACAGCCCCACCCCCTCGCCCCACCCACTCATTCACTCCCTGTCACTGCTGACATTGATTGAGAAATTGATTTAAGAATCGTTTTTGCAGCAGCCGATTTGGATCTGCGCCCAATGACTGATTCAACTGTCAGAGTCCTTGCCTGTTTTAAAAGTTTTGATTTACACAACTTTTTGATTTAATTGCTGCAAACTTGATTTGTTTGAGCATTTGACGCGCTATGTTCCCAACTAAATCAATTTAAATCGCATGCATATCCTATGCAAAACGACCCCCACCCACTCTCTATCTGCCCCACAAGGTCAGCCCAGAGTTTCCATGTCCAATTTAATGGAATATGTAATTTACACAATTTTATGAACTTTTGCGTCGCTACAAAAACTGAAAATTCATTCATATTTGTTGCTGTTGGCTTTTTGTGTGTTTTGGCCAACTGAAAAAGTTTGTTTCTGGCCAAATATTGTTGCACATGGCTGCTAATGACAGATGACAGTATGGTTATGGTTATGGTTATAGTTATAGTTGGGCATGCTAACTTTTGATAGCACAGGTAAAGTGTTTTAAGGTCGCCAAAGTTGCTTTTACTTGACCTTCGTTTTGTTTAGATATGGTTTTTTTTTTGGCTTGTTTGCCAATTGTGTTAAGTGAATGAGGAAAAGCGCATTTTAGAAAAGTGCTGCAGGAACTTAAGTATGTGTAGAGAAAGCGCTAATGGATTGACAAAGTTGTAAGGTAAATTTAGACAATTCCGACTTCCAGTTATATGGCAGCTATAGATATAGTGGCCCGATCTGGCTTCCAGCCAATGTGCTGTCCCTTTGAATAATAAGTCTCTGTGCAAAGTTTTATCGCGATAGCTCAAAAACTGAGGGACTAGTTTGCATACATACAGACAGACAGACAGACAGACAGACAGACAGACAGACAGACAGACAGACATGGCTATATCAATTTGTTTTATCAATTTCTTCGAAAAGAGTATAAAAGTTACACCCATAGAGCAGAGAATACTTGACTTTACTAAGGTCTAGTATTTATCTGTATGATAATAAGTAAATGTTCCTCTCTTCTTTTTTTCATTTATATTCTTTGACGAGCTAATATTTATAAATGGTAATTTCAATAATAAGTTGGTTGTTACTGATGTTCATGTGTTTGCAATATAGTTAATTGTTGCTTATTAATCTTGCACTTCATCTACAAGATTTCAGCTTTCAAAGTGCTAAACAAAATGCTAACTAGCTGAATCGCATAACTCAACTTAAAGACGCAGTTGTTGAAAAGCAACTTAGAGATACATATCAGAAATGAAATAAAATATTTTGTTATGCTCATTAGAAGCGAAAATGCAACCAGAGAGAAAAAGAGAGAAGGAGAGAGAGAGAGAGATAGAGCTAGACTGCACTGGGTTGGTGAAAACTCGAAGACAGGCCAGTTAACAATCAACACTTGAGAGGCCTCAAATAATTTATAACGTCTTAATTATTTCCTCAAGCTGAAAATGTGGTCAACAAATTGTTTATGAACTCGACGACTAACATGAAAACACTTCCTCTTTATAAAGAGTGGAGTGGGGGAGTTCGGGGGGTGGGGCTGGGGCTGGGGGCGGGGCTGTATGCCTACGAAAATGATATGCAGCAGATTAGCAGATGTGATAATTTGTTCGCTACCCATTACCGTTGCGCTCCAGTGCGCTTAATAAGGCTAGCCCAAATATAAAAAAGAAAAGCGAATTAAGAAAAAAAGCCAGCCAAGATATATATGTATATAAGTATGTATATATAAGCAGAGCATTTGTCGAGTCGGGGGCCAAACTACTAAATTGAAAATTAACATATTTCGGCAGTAGATGCTATCGGGAGCAGACAAAAACATTGTTACGAGGCAACAGCAGAAGAAGCAGAAGCAGAAGCAGCAGCAGCTCCCAAAGGTTAATTTAATTTTCCATTTTCCGGACGCCGGCAAAAGCAAAAAGGGAAATTTTTCATTTTTTAAATTGATGGCCGCCGGATTCGGAGTTGAGAGTCGGGAGTCGGGAGTCGTTGTCTTTCGTTTGGCTTCCTGTTGGCAATTGTCTTGGCACAAATCTCATGCCCACCGCAAATTGAAACTACAACATGGCATTGTCCTTAGCCGATTGAATAAGAATTATGCCAAAGGATGCCACACACACACAAACACATACACACAGAGAGACCTTCTCGAGACACCCAGGGAGAGCGGGAGAGAGAGAGAGAGAGAGAGAGGGAGAGAGGTTCCATCCATGTAGCTGGCTGTCAAGCTGTTTTGGAGCATTGTGATTAATGTGCTGCCGTTTGCCGCCTGCTGCTCCTGTTTCTCCTGTTCCTCTCTGTTCCTCTCTGTTCCCGCTGTTCCTTCAGTGCGGCTCCGGCTGCTCTTTAGCTGCCTTTGTTGCCATTGTCTATGGCTCGTAACCATTTTGGCATGTTTGTCATTTGGGAAATTGTGCGGTAGCTGTTACAGCTAAAGACAAACAGGCGGCAGGTAACAACAACAGCAACAACAACAGCAACAACAACAACAAGTCTCCTGTCTCTGAAGTCTATTTGAGTTACTTCTTGGCAAACCGTATTCACATTTACTTACAATGAATACCAAGTCTCCTGCCAGACCTACCTGATTCACTTTTGCCTTCGTGTGTGTCTTCTCTTAACAATTACTTGCATTTTATTTCGTTAGCCCCACCTACTCTGGGGTATGTTTTCTATGTGTTTATTCAATTAGTTGATTCAAAGTATCTGAAACAAAATTAAACTTCAATCGCTTTATCTTTCAATCGATGCCTGTGGCTCATTAGTCTGAGTGATATCAAAGGGAACATGGTAAAAATATATATTTTAAAAGTTTTGAAGGTAAACCTTTCCCTTTCTAAAAATTATACAAAATTAGCTTTAACTTGTTCAAAATATATAACCAAATATTTATTCTCTGTCTTAGGTCCCTGATCGGACTCTTGTATATCAATAACATAAGTGCACTAAATATTTTAAGGTCCCTGTCTCGAATGAATGTCCCCAATCGAGCAATACTAAATTGACTAAAAAACAAAATTGTATACAGTATTCTGCTTTAAAGGTCCCTACTCGGGTGCCAGCTGCCTTACAATTATCCAAATATTCAGCTTGAAGGTCCCTTGACTAAAATAAGTTCCACACACAAACTTGTTAGAAGCACTTAAGGAAATTACAATTATGTTTTGAGCTGCACTCAAATTTGACTGCAAAGTATATGCATATTCTCACATCATTTGCAGCAAACACTTAAGCAAAGCGTTTGTTAGGCTAACATTTATGCCATTTACGTCATAAGCGATCTGTATTTATATATGTATTATTACGAACAGGCAATCGGCAAACAATTTCAGTCCATTACGTCTATTTTGGCTAGTCTGTGCAGCATTCCATTTGATTTCAATCCTGCCATTAATATGCCAGCACTGCCCCCCAAAGGCAAACCGAGCAAGCAGTGCACAGCACAGATCCCGAGCCAGACTCAGACTTGGATCCAGACCCAAGACGTGCAACAGTTCAATGGCTTTAACATCCTGATGACGACAACAACAACAACGAGAACAACAACGTTGACTACAATGATTGCCTTTTGTGGCTGGCTTCTGGCCTCGAAGCTCTGGCTCGGCTCTTGCCTAATATGAAGCAACACCATTAACAGCATGCAAATTAAAAGTACTCAACAACATATCAACTGCTGCGCTACCAGACTACCAGGGATTGGCATTCAGATGCAGACTGCGACTTGGACTGCGACTGCGACTCCAACTTGGACTCCGACTCCGACACAAAACGCTGTCGAAACAAAGACTAAATGCCTAAAAACCTAAACAGGGCTTGGGCCCTATCTGTCTGTAGCGGGGGTTTAAGCAAGGGGCTACAGCTATCAAAGCTGGCGATGGTAATTGCAGGTTTTGCCGCAAACATTTTGCACCAAAACGACGCCGCTGATGTCTGCTGCGAATGCATTTCAAGGAGCTGCTGCTGCTGCTGCAGCACTCACTGCAACTGGCTATGGCTCTTAGTCTCTTAGTCTCTTAGCCTGCTCAGCTCTCAGCGGTGTCTGCTAAACGCGTTGAATGGTCGCTGGTCTTGACGCGCATGCGCAGCAGCAACTAAAGCAGCAACAAAAGCTGCTGCAGCAGCAGCAGCAAAATGCCGCACAGTTGTTGGCCATGGCCATCAGTCAAGGCGGCAAACTGACCGAGGCACTGTAGGCGCACAGGTACAGGTACAGGTACGAGTATGACAGACTGACTGACTGACTGCTCGACTTAATGATGGGGCATGTTGCAGCTAGCTAGCTAGCTGACTGCAGCAACTGACTGAGTGCTAGACATATATATATATATATATATATATAAGTGCATATATATAAGTGCACTCCAATGACATTCGAGGGCAATAGCTCAACTTGAATTGTGTACAAAACTGAGACGAACTGAATTTGTCTTGATCTATTGAGTGCGCCATAAGTTATTCAGGCAAAATAAAATATATTATACGATTGGCAGATAATATTGTAGTACTGGGAAAGTCAGATAGCATTTTACAGTGCACGTTCGATAACGTGAACTAATTAAAACCAAAGCAGTTCATGTTTACGTTTCGATTGCCAGAAAAACATAAAGTGAATACATATTAACACTTTTAAATTCACGTTTTATTAATGCTTCGTGTATTCATTTGTTATATTAATTGAAATACAGCATTCTACCTTGGGCTTCTCAGTACATTTAACAAAATTCGACAAAAAAGTAACAAAAAAGAAATATAAAATATTATATTTCTCACCTCTAGTTTTTTAAAATTTAAAATTTAAAATTTAAAAAAAACGAAATACACAAAAAATTAGAAAAATAATACATAATTACATATTATTAAGCACAAAATAAATTTAAAAAAATTATAAAGTCTTCGTTGACAGTAAAAACATCAAATATTCGAGGAAGATAAAAAGAAATATTATTTATTTAAAGAAATTCCATGAAATTTAAGAAAATGCCTGCCCGTATTTCAAAACTCCCAGCTGCCAATCCAGGTTACACAAATCGTTCATAATATGATACAAATCTAGTTGCAATTGCGAAATAATTAATAGTTAACCTAACTGGCTTACAATAGCTATTCGCAATTAGCGATTCAATGTGGGGCGCATACACACATAATAGGTTTATTAACTTCACTCGCCCCAATTGCCAATGGCGGCTTTGGCGAACGCATTCACAGTTACCGTTGCCATTAACAGTTAGTCCACCGGGGGGCATCATCATGGCCAGAGCGAGCCAATCGAATTATAAACAGCCTGCAAGCACAAGTTGCCACTCTAATGCGCATATCCATGTAGCTGATGCCAAATGCACATGTCAGTTGGTCCCAAAAACACCACGAGTAATAAAAGATGCGCCCAATGATAACCCAATGAAACAATGACAGCAACAACAACAACAACAGCAGCAGCAAATTGCAATTGAAGTTAATTTCAGCAAATTGCATGCCAAAAAGTGTTAAAGGGAAGACATTGCCAAACCCGAAACGAACCTACCTTAGGACAAAAAGGGATGGCTAAAGCAATGGCGATCGCTGCGCTAACTAACTGACTGCTTTGGACTCCAAATGCAGCAGCAGCAGCAGCAGCAGCAGCAGCAGCAGCAGCAGAAGCAGCAGAAGCAACAAAGCAGCAGAAAAAGAGAGAGAGACAAAATTAAATTACAGGCTTAGAGGCAGCTGAGTTGGCTGAGTTTTCTGCGGGGGCTTTTTACTGCTGCCTCGGCTGCCTCGGCGAAGTAAATGACGGCATGAATGAGTGACCGCCTGACTGACTGACTGACTGAGTGAGTGACTGACTGACGGACAGACTGACTGAGTGGCATGCCCCAACGTGCAACATTCAACATTCAACGTTCAACATTCAACGTGCAACATGCAGCGGGCATCACTTAAGTATCTGCTCTGCGCTTGCGGTGCGCTCAAAAGCTCCGCCCACCAAAAGCCATCGATGCAGCCAACCACGGGCAGCGGGCCAGAGTGGTGCAGGGGGGCAGGTCCAAGGGGGTAGGCGACCTGCATCGGGGCGCGAGATTACTCACGCGAATGTAATTTGGCAATTGCTTATTAGCGCTAACGCGCCGCTGACTCCGGTTCCGACTTCAAGACCGCTTACCGCTGCAAGCCAACCACGCACAGTGTGGCAAAAACAGTGCCAAAATGACTATTACAAATTAAAGAAAACAATAAAAGAGATAGAGCTCCCTAAACACATTACGTCATTGTATTTTGATAATCCGTTTTTGTTCGCTTCGTTTCTATTTTCAAGCTCAAACTATTTTAATATTTTACATTTTATTTAAATGCTTTATAATTTTATATAAGCTCTTTTGTGTCGACTGTCAATAGTCGGCAATAAATAAATAAATATCTAAAATAATTTTAATTATAATTAATTATAATTAAAATATAAGTTTCTCATAGATATTTTTCATAAATTTAAAGTCAAGCTTTAAAGTGCTAGAAAAGTGCAATTGATAAGTAAATAAACTCTAAACGTTCCAAGAATAATAGTTAAAGGAGTAGCAAAATTATTTGTAAATAAACTCTAAATGTTCTAAGAATTATTATAAATGAAATTATTAAATTCCAGGAATTATAAAAAAACAAATACAAATTTTTCTGAATAGTCAAGAAATTCTAAGAGCAAAGACTTTAGGCTTCTGGGAAGTGTTTAGAACACTCGAGTGATTCAATTAAACAACTTTAGCCCTAGAAAATTGGCTCTAAAAATGTATTTTACTTATTAACAGTTGTATTGATATTATAATTTAAAGTCTGCAGCTCATATTTAATCGTATTATAGACTCCATCATAACTTTAGTCTGCTTTCCGCACACTTTTGCTACACTGTGCGATGGCGGCGGCAACAATCGAACCACTTATATCACCTTCTAGTTAGAACGAGCAGCGCCATTCGCCATTCGACTGCTTCTCTTCCCAACTCCCGAACTCCCCAACTGCCCATCTTCCCTCTCGATCTTCCATCTCCCTTCTATCCCAGCCATCAGGCAGTTGGGTCTTTCGTTTGAGGCTCTTGCGCAATGCGCGTTGCATTTTCATAACGCGATCTTTGAAGCCGCCTGCATTGGCAGACAACAGCAACCATAGAAAGAGGACGAGGGATGAGGACGAGCAGGAGGCAGATGATGATGAGGACCTGGACCTGGACGTGGACGTGGATGGGATGGCCTGGAGCAAAAGATGGCACTGTCCGATGACTGTGAATGTGAAGTGCAATAATTTTCTTTTTTATTATTATTACATTTTTCGTATTCTTTGTGCTGGCTTTTATGCTGCTCGGCTGCCAGCTTGTCGAAGAGTGTTGAAACATTTTCGCGTCATTTGCAGATTCTTTTAATATTATGATTTTTTGGTGGGCCCGCGCTTAAACGAGATGTTGCTGGCCAGGAATGGCCTAACGACATGACAGTTGTGGCCTCTTAAAGGCATTGCTTCCACGTCCCAAGCATTTTGGCCAATCACAAAAGAACCAAAAGAACTTGCCTAAAGAACTTGGCGAAAAAGTATGTTTCCTTCTTCTGCTGCTGCTGCTGCAAAGAATGCCGCCACAATTAAAGACACAGATGAAATACAACAGAGGAGAGAAATGAGAGAGAAAGATGCGATGCAAGTTGTGAAATTGTACGTGCGATCAGTTTTGAGAATTTTTGAGAAATTTCAGTTAGTAAAAGGTGTAAAGAGGCCTTTTCAAATAAGCATTGTTATACTCTTTTCGAAGAAAATAGTATATTAAGTTTGTCCTGAAGTTTGTAACGCATAGAAGGAAGCGTCGGAGACCCCCAAAAGTTACTGCCAGTATGCTTAGAATGACATTATAAATTGATCTAGCCATGTCCGTCTGTCTGTCTGTCTGTCTGTCTGTCTGTCTGTCTGTCTGTCTGTCTGTCTGTATGTATGCAAACTAGTCCCTCAGTTTTTGAGCTATCGCGATAAAACTTTGCACAGACACTTATTATTTAAGGGGACAGCACATTGGTCGGAGCCGGCCGGATCGGACCACTATATCTTATAGCCGCCATACAACTCGAAGTCGGTTTTGGCCATATATCCAATGTTTTTTAATCTATTGCGATGAAACTTTACTTGCGATGATATTTATTATTCAAAGAGACATCACATTGGTTTGGAGCCGGCTGGATCGGATCACTATATCTTATAGCTGCCATACAACTCGAAGTCGGTTTTGGCCATATATCCCATGTTTTTAAAGCTATCGCGATACAAGTTTGCACAGATACTTATTATTCAAAGAGACATCACATTGGTTGGAGCCGGCCGGATCGGATCACTATATCTTATAGCTGCTATACAGCTGGCAATAAATTAAATATTCTTAGAACAAAAAAAAAAATTGTTACGCGACAAAGCGATTTTGTACAGCTTATGAAATTTCAGTGGTGCAGTTAGCAGAGTGAAAATTGCCTATAGGTTCGAAAAGAGTATAAAATCTTCGGCACGCCGAAGATAATCCTTCCCCACTTGTTGAATATAGAATCAGGGCATATATATGGATATTTATACATATAGAAGGAAGACTCGTAGAGCCTCAAAAATAACCTACAGTATACTTAGGATGACAAAACAAATTGATCTAGCCATGTCCGGATCCTTTTTTTTCGGGAAAAAAGTACACAAAACTAAATATTCAAAAATTGATAAAAAAAACATAAATGTAGAATATAATTAGAGTAAGAACCATGAACAAATTGTCCTGGAACTTCAAAATCGGTTCAGTTTGACACTATCGACTAAAAAAATTTCGCAATTCTTTATTTTTAAAAAATTTTTTTTTATTTTTTTCGGAAAAAAGTAAAAAATGTGAAAATTTCAAACCTATATAAAACTTAAATGTAGAATAAAAGTAGAAGAAAAACCATGGAGAAATTGCACTTTAACTTCGTTAAAATCGTTTTAGTTTTGCAAAGTTATGACTATGACTATAATTGTCGAGGTTTGCCTCACGATTCCGCCATTTCCGAAAAGCTCTAAGCCAGTCATATTCAAGGCAGCCATTGCTATAACTTCTATGTATATAAAAGCATTCACAGAACTACCCTATCTCAAACATAATTTGTAGGCCTCTCAATAAAGCTAAGCTGAGCACAGTTACCCCGCCCCCTATTGTACTTTGCCTGCTGGGCAATATCAGGGCACAAACTGAAAATCATCAGGACAATTAGAGAATCGACAAGGACAATCGGAATGTGATGGCCAAAATGGAGGTACAACAACAGCAGCAAGTGGTGTAATTCAATCTGCATATGCGGCAAGGGCAAAGGCAAACGAAATCAAAGAGCGCCGGGCACAATGGGCCAGTGGGCACAGTGGGTACAGTGGGTTATGGAACGGAACGATTCAGGGCAATTGAAATGCCCGAATATAAAAGGAAATGCAAAGGAAAAAACAAACATAGCAAATGGCATGAAATGTTGTCAAACGAAAATACGGGCGTAGATTTCTATTAAAAAGTGCGCACAGAAATCGAATCGAGAGCCATTCGAACCTTCTTTTGTCTTTTGTAATATTATGCGACAAATTTGAACAGCTCCCGCTCCCGCTCCCGCTCTCCCTCTCGCTCCCTCTCTCTTGCTGTCCCTCTCTTGCCTAGTTGAGTTTGCATAGGGACTTGTCGAAAGGCAAATTAGAAAATGGCGCTGCTGCCTACAAAGAAAGCACTCGATGAATGCTAAGGAAAAAGTATTGAATAACATTTGGATATGCTACGAATTCTCTTCTTTTTTTTTGGTGTTTGGGAACGTTTTCGTCGCCGGTCGCCTTTATCAATGCTATATGGCTAGAATGTCAACGGCAGCTGCGTGTTCCCAAAAAAATGGAAAAAACCCAAATGGAAAGAAAGAAAACGTACAAGAAAAGAATCAATTCAAGCCGAACTGAAGTGCAATTGAATGGAAATGAGTGCCACGCCCATTCTCACGCCCACTTCAAGCAATTAACAAAGCAGCAGAAAAAAATGTAGAAAAATGCTTGAATCACTGACCACATTAAAAGATTCAAATGTTTTGATATACCAATTAATTTTCCAGCTGGGCAATGTTTTGTGGTTAGTTCTTTCGTTTGTGTAGTCTCAATTAAATGCAACGAGCGATAACAAGTTTATCCACCGCAGACATCTTGAGACCATATCTATATAAGCCATAAAAAGTCAAGAGACAAAATTCCAGTTGCAGCTTCGTTTTTCGTCTTTTTCGTCTTCTTCGAGCACTGCCAAATTGGCATTTTGGCAATGAAACGCAAATGTTGCCGACTACTGTGTCCCAGGTTCCTCAGCTCCTCAGCTTGGTTCCATCCCCATCCTCCTGCTCAATGTCTGCGTCTTCTTGTCATTGATTTGAATTTTATGTGCAGGCAGCAAAGGAAGCAAAGGAAAAAAAATTGAATTTCCACAACCTTATTTGTCAAACCAGACGCAAGTTTCGCCCCCCTCCCACAGCTGCCTCTGTTTTGACTGCTACACTTTTGGCTAGCGTCCCGCATAGGTTCCCATGCCGAATACCCCAATCCCCAATCCCCCATCCCAATCCCAATCCCATCTGCCCATTCCCTGAGCATTTGCATGCCAAAGTCGCGCATTTGGCCAGCAACTGTGGCCCAGGCATAGATCATCTAGAATACCATCGGCAGTGGCATGGAAGCTCTTGTCCAAACCAAATCTTTGTCTCACAATGTGCAGTCGATTGTCGCCAACATCAATTTCTATACGCTACTACTTCTTTATCTTAGCTGTCTCTTGGATAAAGCAAACCATTTGAATACCACAAATATATTTCAGAAACTCTATTAAATTGAAAGTAATTAAATTAAAATAAATAGGGCCAATAATACATGTTTCCGCTAATTACATTTTAAGCAACTTTAACTTTTGAATCTACACAGTTTTTTCAATTTAAATTCAGAATTAATTTATCAAAAATTTTCCACAAGTTAAAACTTTTGACTTATTCTTTGGATTTAATTATTATTATTATTCAACAATTATGAATTTGACCTTTTTAAGCTGACACAAAGTGCTAAGTCTAGCTTTTATCACCATATGATATATATTTATAAATATAAATATATTTAAATTAAATTACAAATCAATTTCATAGCACCTTTAAAACATTTTAAGTATAACGAGTATGAATTAATTAATAAATGCTTTCAGCACACATCTGTTTTATGACTTTTAATCATACATTTTAATACTTTAAGCGGCGGCTTAGTTAATTGAGTTTGTCCTTCAGAGAAATGACTTATCTAAAGCTCATAAGTAACTCACATTACAAGCTCCAATTGAAATCATTTCCAATTATCGTCTTGAGAACCTTGAGAAGCGCACAAAGTTCAGATGACAGAATTAACAACCTTTTGGCAATAAGGCAGCGAAAAAAAACGAAGAAGAATACTACTAAGAAACTAGTTTTTCGGACTTACCCAACTCAAACAGCAGACACTTGGCCACTTCCACTCCGCTCCGCTTCCCAATCCCAATGCCTGCTCTATCAACTACCAGTTCCAGTTCCAGTTCCAGTTGACGTCTCGGCTTTGCTCACTCCTTGGCTTTGAGGATGGTTGTGTGTGTGTGCTGGTGTGTGTGCGAGTGTGTGTGTGTGTGTTGAGGCTTGTTAAAGTTCATTTTCGATGCAACGAGCTGCAATAATGCATAATTGTGCTCATTAGTCTTTTTGGGGCCAACGATCGTGTATGAATTTAAATTTTAGCAGCCAGACACTGCATCTGACTCTCTGGCCCAAGTTAAGCGGAGACGCTCGTTTGGACAGACCCTAAATAAATACAATTGGACAGCAATGGGGCACAGAGACGTAGAGTGAGGGGGGGGAGGGGGAAAGGGGGGAGGGGGAGACGACTCTGAGTTGTCGGCGCGAACTTGAAACATTTGCGCGCAGGATTTACGCGTCCAGTTAAATTTACGACTGCGCACCTTTGCATGAAATTGACGTGGCTTTTATTTTTGTTGCATGCCCCCCCTGCCCCTGCCCCTGGGTTGCACACGTAGGTTGGGCATTCAATGTGTGTGTGTGTGTGTGTGAAGTTTAATATCAGCGAAAGACTCGCGTACAAGCCTTGTTAAGTGATTAATCAGCGCCAGATATAATTTGTGTCTGCGTTAATTTTTTCACTCGAATAAAAGCAACAGTCTCTCTCTCTCTCTCTCTCTGTGTGTGGATCTGCGGATCAGCGGATATATGTTTGTGGCTCTGTGGCTCTGTGAATGCTGCTCTCAAGGCGGAGTCAAGTGTAAATTAGGACGTTGCAGCTTAGCGAGCAGACGGACGGACACAGGCACCAGGAACCGAAGATGAACGTGCAAAATTACTCAAAGATATATGGGCCGCAGAGCTGAGAAACTGCGAAACATTTGAGGGCATATTGAGCTTAGGTTGAATACAAAGTAAGGTGGGTATTATTATATACGAGTAATTGCAGGAAGACATTAGTTAGTTAAGCATTTGAAACCATAGCACCTTAATATATGAGAGTTCTCTATGTAGACACAAAGTGTTCCCTGACAAATATTCATGGCTTCATGAAAACACGAAAGTGCTCGAGATTTAAAGGCAGATATAGTATTTCTAAGGATTTAATATTCAATCTTGGTTTGTATTTGACAGAAAATCGAAAAATCCAAGATTTAAATGCAGATCTGTTACAGAGGTCAAAACATGATCTAAATTGTCTTTGAATCCAAAATCGGATCAGTTTTAACAGAGTTATGGGACTTTTAAGTCTTGGTAGAACACTTCTTAGCACTTGATAGCTGAATCTTGACTTGTTTTTCAAAGAAAATCGAAAATTTCTAAATGCCTTAAACTTAAATGCAAATCTAATAAAGAGGTTTAGAAAATCGGATCAGTTGTGAAAAAGTTTTCGGAGTTTCCAGTGTTGGAAGCATGCTTGTTGGTATTATATTTCTTATTCTTTATATATATAGGACAACTGTCCTCAGAGAGCTCTAAGAGATAATACAATTTACTAAAATGTAGTTCAAAATATATTCAAGGCTTTAACAAACTATTTAAATCATATTTTTAGGCATTTCACAACACTTTCTCATGGAATCACAAAAATCATGTTGATATTTGTATCACACCATTTTTGCCAATCTTAAATATTTTTGTGAATTATTGCAAATTTGCAACTTCAATTAGATTCCAAGTGAGTAAATATGAATGCAGCCAGAACAAATCTAATAACTTCAATTTCTTTTCACAATTTATTGAAGTGCATGGGTAGGACAATAAGTAGTTTGCTTTTCTAAGGGATAACTGCTCATTCGTTGCTTTTTTAGCAACTCGAGACTCAATTGCCTGGGAATTTGCGGTTAATAAAAGTGTATAGCAAAAAGGTCTTAAGAGAAAAACCAATAATAAGGCAATATTGAATTCAAGGGCATAAATTAACCAGATATACATGCTTATATATGAGAGCGCAGTGATGCATTCAGGCGATTGATGAAATCATCAGCAGGGAGGGAGGCAGCTAGGGTTGCATTAGAGATTGGAAGAAATGGGGTGGGGGGAGGTTTATAGGGATAGCTAACAAACAGACAAAACAAACTGAGTTTTTGTTTGTCGGGCAATCTTGTTATCGAGTAGAGGCTCTAGTTTGGGGTTGAGACTCGGCTCGGGGTTATATAAACTACTTCAGGTAATCTAAGGCTTAGAAATGCTAATCGCCTTTATTTTGGGAACAAGCAGGACAGCCACAACAACAACAACAACAACAACAACAATAAAAGGCAGCAGCTACCTTTTTGCTTTGTCACCGTTTGTCCTCAGTCGTTTCGCTCTTTGATAATTGAAACCGTAAAATTGTTCAGCTTTGCTGCACAGGATGTAAGCAGGAGCAGGAGCAGCAGGAGCAGGAGCAGGAGCCGCAGGAGCAGCATCAGCCAAAGGCTTCTGCGTTCCGATTTTTCCCTATTTCTGCTCCCTTTTTCTTTATTTTTTGCCTGCCTTTTTTGTTTGTTTGTTGATTTACTCGTGCGAATTATTTGTACACGTATTGTCGTAGGATCGCAGCTCTGGGCTCACACATGTGTTGAGGCGTCGCCAGGACATTCGCTTTGCATATATATCCTTGGCAAAAAAGTAGAAGAAGATGTAGTGGTAAGTCCGCCCCTAAAACACGCCGATTCGTGCTGCTCCTCTTTTATTTTCCAGATATTGCCTCGAATTTCATAGCGAGCACACCCTTTTTGTTCTTCCTTCCCTGGCATATCCTGGCACTGGGTGTTTGTCCTGCGCGTCCTGTCGCCTTAATTGCAGGTTGCAGCAGCAGCAGCAGCGGCAAGCGTCTTTGATTTTGTCACCGCGGTTTGTTTGTCATCGTCGCCTGCTTCTCTCTGTTTAAGATTTAGATTCATATTTCATTTGCCTTTCGCTTCTCCGATGCGTTTTTATTTGTTTGCTATCTTTCGCCTTTGTGCCATCATCCTCGTCATCATCAACATCAACACTTGTCATCATCATTCTCATTTCGTTTGACAATTTTCTGCTTGACATTCAAGATTTTAATCGTCGACATTTGCCATAAACTAGAAACGCTTCTTTGGTGTTTGCCGTTCGTTTGCTCTCGTCTCAAATTTCCACAGACTTGAGTGTGGAGGGGAATTGTCGATTTATTTGGAAAGCTTGGGATAAATTCTATTTTATACGGTTAGCAATACCAGCCAGCTGTGAAAACTCTTTACTCACCCTATAAACGTTTCTTTTTGTTATGAATTATTAGAATATTTTATTTCATTTTATTTCTTTAGTGTTTATACTCTTTTCGAAGAAAATAGTATATTAAGTTTGTCCTGAAGTTTGTAACGCATAGAAGGAAGCGTCGGAGACCCTTAAAAGTTACTGCCAGTATGCTTAGAATGACAATACAAATTGATCCAGCCATGTCCGTCTGTCTGTCTGTCTGTCTGTCTGTCTGTCTGTCTGTCTGTCTGTATGTATGCAAACTAGTCCCTCAGTTTTTGAGCTATCGCGATAAAACTTTGCACAGACACTTATTATTCTAGGGGACAGCACATTGGTCGGAGCCGGCCGGATCGGACCACTATATCTTATAGCTGCCATACAACTTGAAGTCGGTTTTGGCCATATATCCCATGTTTTTTAATCTATCGCGATGAAAATTTGCATTGATACTTTATTATTCAAAGAGACATCACATTGGTTGGAGCCGGCCGGATCGGATCACTATATCTTATAGCTGCCATACAACTCGAAGTCGGTTTGGCCATATATCCCATGTTTTTACAGCTATTGCGATACAACTTTGTACAGATACTTATTATTCAAAGAGACATCACATTGGTTGGAGCCGGCCGGATCGGATAACTATATCTTATAGCTGCTATATAACTGGCAATGAATTAAATATTCTTGGAACAAAAAAAAAAGTGTTACGCGACAAAACGATTTTGTACAGCTTATGAAATTTTAGTGGTGCAGTTAGCAGAGTGAAAATTGCCTATAGGTTCGAAAAGAGTATAAAATCTTCGGCACGCCGAAGATAATCCTTCCCCACTTGTTTTTTCATAACATTTTCTTGACATATGATCCTAACACTCCTTAAAAGCAACAAAGACCTTAAGTTATGCTTGAAGATTATTTGGGAAAACAACTGAGTACAAACTACAGTTCAGTTCTTAAAAGCATTTTCATATTTTTAAAAAATTGTAATAAATATATTTATTACATTTTGATTGTTTCCTTTCGCTCTTTTTATCTCTACAAATTAACTGTTTGAATATGCTTTTGAGTTAAACGGAAGGCTCAATTGCATTGCCCACTGGTAAATAATTAAATAAGTGGAATTTGTATTTAAGCAACCCCCAGATGAACAGATTCCTCTAATTGCCAGCTCATACCACGATTTGAGAATCGCATAGAAAGGCGCTGCGCTGCGGAGGGCAATTTATAAGCAAGTTAAAGTGATTTGTTTATCTTTTGTCTGTTTTGTCTTGCTTGTCCTCTGGCATGCATTTAAAATGCCTCATAAGTTGTCTAGACTAGTGGATACCTTGTGTACTGCCAAACTGGCCGCCCCAACAAGAACATCCTGGAACATCCCTTCTTCCTTGCCCCTGCCCCCATCTTAGACAATTTAAGCTGCTTCTGCGTTGCTGTTTCGTTTTGCGACTCTGCTTTGATTTCTCTGCCGTTTTGTTTGTTTATTCGTCGCTCAATAAGGAAAAATTGTTGTGTATTGTTTGCAGCAGTTGCTTCAGTTGTTGCCTCATTAAAATTGTATATTTCAATCAAAGTTCGCTGCTCGGTTGCCCTTCGAGTGGGCGCCGGCTGTTGGGTGGTCCAAAAAAAGGGGTAGTTAGGGTAGTTAGTAAAGCTGCTTGGAATTTAGAAGGGCTTTGCTGCTGCTGCTGCTTCGCCCACATTCTTTGGCTTTTACTCTGCTAGCCAGCGGCATTGCCCTTACCCACTCTATTCTCTGCTATCAAAGTTTTGCGGCGTAATCGGAGCTATCAAAACTACTCGCACATAGACACACACACACACACAACTTTGGTAATTATGCAGCCAGCTAAAAACTGTAACCGAGAGACAACGCAACCCAAACCCAGCGATTGTCACACGTGCCCAGACTGAAGGCCCCCAGACTTCCCAGTCTACTCAGTTTTCCCAGTTCCTCATCTGCTTTCCCAGCTTTTCAGCTTGAGGTTCAGTCTCCAGTTTCCCGCCGGCAGACAAAGACAACGGACTTAGAAAATTTGCCATGCTCGCAGCGAGGCGCGCTTAAGTAGTTTATAATTAAGACATAACTGAATTAGCGTTGATAATGTCTCTTACACACACACACACCCACGAACACACACACACACACACACACCCACGAACACACACTCACACACTCACACACACACACACACACACACACACACACACACACATGACACACACACATTGTAGCGTAACTTGAAGCTGCACACTTTTCCTCATGTGTCTTCTTCTTGCCTCCGCAGCGCACTTTTTGTTGTTGTTTTTCTTAATGAACGTCATTTGCTTTTGTAAGCACAATTTCACAATTTAGCCCTTTCAATTTTTGTTAATTATAACAAATGCGAGCTGCGCTAAGCAGGAAGTCATCTCAGCCTCCGATTCAGATTCAGTTTCAGGTTTGTCCATTGTTTGTCTTATCGGGCTAATTTGAATTTATTGCCACTCATGTGTGTGTGCGAGTGTGTGCGAGTGTGTGTGTGTGTGTGGGGCAAAAACAATGCAACGGAATTGCTCATTACGCTGCAAGTCAGGTGGATAATTTGTCAACGGGCCAATGGGCTCATTAGCGCAGAAAGTTAAAGCTCAAATTGCCTTAAAATATTGTTGAATTTTTACTGAAACTCTTTTTTTGTGTACTCAAGTTAGCAACTATATCTAAATTTTATAAGCTATTAAAAAAGAACATTTTATGTCACATATTTTCGCCCAGATTGTTAAATTTCTTCATTTTTTATTCATTTCATAGAAAAAACATTATTTTCCTTTTCCAATTACAGCAATTTATTTGCTCCAACTACTGCTGCGTAATAGCTCCACTCCCGGACAAAGAACAAATACTTGCTGGCATCTAAAATTAATTGAATCTACTATGAACTTTCCCAAATCCATTTGGCTTGTTTACTTAACGCTCATACGCCACGTGAGCTCAGCCCCAAAAAAAACAGCAGAGCAAAAATTAAATTGGTTAAAAATTTAAACTTGGTCACGTGCCATTGATTAATGAAAAAAGCTGGCGCCAGCGGCCAGCTGAAAGCTGATGAAAAATAACGCACAGGCCGAAATAAGTGAAAACAAATACGAATGGGGTAAGTGGTGGGGGGGGGAGTAGTGGAGCAAGTGGAGCACAAACACTTTGGGAAATCAAAGCACAACTTGAATGAGCAAACACTTTAAGAAACGCTTATGACACGCATACGCCCCGTGTGCTTAGCGCTCGCGAACTGAATGAAAGCTGCGCGCATACAAATTGACAAATATTTAGAAAGGATTGCAGGGCTGCGATGGGCTGGGCTGGGATGGGATGGGATGGATGCCTTGGCTTGCCTTGCCTTGCCAGCGACAATGACATTAAATGAGCGGGTGTATGGAGTGCGCGTAGCAAAAGTCAAACAAGAGATAAAAGCAAGGATTAGTACGTTAAAACGCAGACGACGATGAAGAAGATGCAGAGGAAGCAGAGCAAGCAGAGCCAGCAGAGTAAGCTGAGGGGTTGTAGTACAAGAAAAGAAGCTGCAAGCGTCTGCAGGTGGGGCAGGGGTGGTGGTGGGGTAGGTGGGGCAACGTTAAGTAGACAGATGAACGTAAAACACGCGCGTGGCTGCGGTAATGTCTACGGCACTACAGACACACGCCCATTTGAAAAAGGAACCACCCCCACCACCACCAGCACCACCCTACTCAACATTGTATAGTGTGCGTGCGCCGTATCGTTAAGGCAGCCTGCTTCTGTGTGTGTGTGTGTGTGTGCCAGGATATACAAAAAAGTAAAACTCCTCGAGAGGAAAAAGCATGTTGAAAGTAAATTGAAGCTGGAATTTTTGCAAGTGCGCAAAAAGCCAGCACCGAAAAAAGTAGAAAGAAAAGTTGCCAAAGAAACTTTGCCAGCTGCGGCCTTGTGCCAGACGCTCGCCATATGGAGTGCCATAGCAGTTAGCTTTAAGCAGCTCTATCTAATAAAATATATATAAATCAAGTCAGAGAGAGAGAGAGAGTGAGAAAGCTAGCAAAAGTCTTTTGTAGCGCAAATATGTGGGCTTAAGAGCAACTACTCATGGCTGGAATATGTAAAAAAGCATATACATATATAACAATTTGTAAAACTGAAACAAACCTAAAAAAAGTGAAACAGTGTTCTGCTGCTTGTCTTAAATATTAAAATATTTAATAAGCTTTCTATATATAACTTATGCGCCACACTTAACCCAACACTTGCTTATTAATTTCGCTTGAATTTCTTCCTATTTATACTTTGGCATTTACACCCACACATTGGAGCCCATCTATTGTTAATTTTGAATATATATCTGTTATGCGCTATCGCGTGCTTTTGAACTTTGCCCCCCCACTGGCAAACTAACTAACGATTCCAGTTGGTGGCACACGGCACTTATTCATTTGACTTGGCAAATTTGTCTTAGGCAATTTGATGGCTTAATGAATGTCCGCCTGCAACGCCAAACAATTCACTTGGCAGCCAAAAAGCTAAACAGCTACCACTTGAAGGCTTCATAATCAAGCCCCAGCCACGCCCCCCCCCACCATCCATCCACCTACCCATGCCCCAATGCCAGTCCCAATCCCCAATCCAAGCCCAAAGCTCAAGCAGCGACTGACTGTCTGCTCATCCGCTTCGTTGCTGATAAATTAACTTCATAATCTGCACAGTTATAAGCGCTGATGTTTGGCATTACTCTTCCATATTTTGGCCATCCCCAACTCCCCTCCCAATCCCAGTCTTCACTCCTGTAAGCATCATTACAACAAAGCGCCGTGGGTCAACAACAACAACAATAGCAACAACAACAGCAAACACGCACCTTATTGTACGCTCTCAGGTAATGGCAATGTTACAGTCAATGGCATAACTTTTCACCTTTTTCGTTGGGGTGCTTTCGTTGTTGCTGTTCTTGTTGTTGTTGCCTCGCGGGTTGGGTGATTGTTGGGCTCTGGGATTCAGCAGGTGGTGTACTGAGTGCTGTGTGTGTGTGGTGGAAAAATTGCACACAATTTCATTGAATGTGCTTAATTTTGCTTTTAATTTTCGGTCGCCTCCTTTGTGCGGCAACATTTACCCTTTTTTGTTGTCTGCTGCACATAATGAGGCGTTAAAGCGTCGCTTTGCCCAAATTTATAAATTAAATGGAGCGAAAGATTAACTATAGACTGGGAGTCAGAAGCATGCTTGACATCTCACTTCAAACTCATAGAAGAAATAAAACTGTATTTGAAGTCAGAAGTTGCTGAGGTTTTTTTTAGAATAATAATTAAAAATATAAAATAATTTGTTTGTCATATATATATGTCATTATATTTTAATATTTAACTCTTTAAATACTTCTCTTTCTATTCGCTAGAAACTTCTTGTTTTAAGCTAGATGAACAATTTTCAAGATCTTTGCGAACTAGTCGATATCTATAATCATAATCCAAAAATATTCAAACTGGGAGTTAGAAGTATGCTTGACATCTCACTTCAAACTTATAGACTAGTTTTGTATTGAAAGCAGAAGCAGAAGAAAGTATTTGACAGATTTCTTAGAGTATTTTAGCAAACAAATAGTTGCTGGGTTTTTTTTTATAATAATAATAAATAATATAAAATAATTCGTAATATTACATATAATATATTTTATTTTATATTAATATCTAACTTTGCAAATTCTTTTCTTTCTCCTCGCTAGAAACTTCTTGCTCTAAGCTCCAGAAATTTTTTTTAAATATCTTTCCGAGCTAGTCGTTACTTAAACCCTTCTAGACAAATACCAAAATAATACCAAAAATATTAAAACCTTCCATTGACTACCAACAATAGTAAATTCATTGAACTTATAAGCTTTCGATGACCTTTTCCAATCAAAATAAAATTAGCAATAATTTTGTGGCTCACTCCACATCAAGTACATCGAACTTTTAATGCAATCCAAAATCAAAGGCATCAATTCGGCTACTTCGCTGACCTTTGACCACACAGCTAAGAATAACCACTGACTATTCAAAGGCAAAGCAAAAGCAAATGCCAAAAAAAGAAGCGGAGAAGAAATACCCAACAAATCAAAACGAAATCAGCAACTGAATCAAAATTCAAAGGGAGCAAAGGAATTCTGGAAATAAATGAGGTATTAATTAGCACCCAACTAAACAACTACCAATAAAAGCAGCAAAATAAACCCGAAAAGAAAAGTGGTCGAAAAAAAGAGCGGAGAAACCATGCACAAAACAAACTCACATATATATATATCAAAACATATATATATATGCTATAAGAAGAAATGATTAATTACGCTAGAGCATAAAGGGGGGCAGTGGGGCTGGGTGGGGGCAGTGGGGACTTTTGGGGCGTTTGTATTGCGAGATCTGAGTATGATTTATTGTAATTTAATTGTGGCACATTATGCGGTCGATTTCGGTTTTCACAGAGCGCAAGTTTCGCCTTCTGCATTTGAATGTCATTTTTTGTTTTCTCAGCATGGAAATTGCTAAACGAGATAACTTGAAAATGTGCAGAGGTGGGGGGAAATGTTTTAGTGTCTAGGATAGACAAAGAATGCCGCCGCCAGGCAGTTGAATAACTGAACAGCTGAAGATTTGTGTGTGGCCCAGTTATGTAAGGAAATCGATGCAGTGGGGCATGCCCCACATGCCCCACAAAGAGATAGAGAGGGAGGGAGGGCGGGAGAGGAGGGGGGGAGAGGAAGACAGGCAAAAGTTTGTGCTGCCAAGAAAACAAAAGCAAATTATCATATCATTGAAAGTGGAAAGGACGAACACAAAAGTGGGAGGCACAAGGAGGCGCTGCTACTGTTGCATGGCTGATGGCTGATGGCTTTGTTTGTTGAGAGTGGGGATTGGAAGGGGGGCGCAGATGTAACCAGGTGAAAGAAATTATATATTCCCTTGATTATAATTTCATCAGCGGCAACACTAAAGCATCATCACAGGCATGTCGAAGACAAGAACAGGAGCATGAGCAGCAGGAGCAGGAGCAGCAGCTCTTGAGGTCTCTCGCCTCAGCTCTCGTTGCGGTTGGTCCGGGTCCGGGTCCGGGTTCTGGGTTGAGTTTGAGTTTGAGTTCTTGGCAACGGAATGAAGCGATGATTGAGTGGAATTGTGGAACTGTTGGCTGTCTATGGCCGGAAACAGCACGCTGCATGCTTCGTTGTACATTTATTGACTGCTTGCGCCAAAGAAGAAGCAGCCAGCAGCAGTAGCAGAGATGTCAGTCAGTCAGTTGGTCGTTGAGGTCCTTGGCAGGAGCCGCCTGGCCAGACAGACAGAAATCAATTGTTCCCATTATTATAATGAGATTACTTACCTACTGAACGACAAAACGTCGAGCAAGGAGCAAGGAGCAAGGACCAAGGACTACAGCCACTAGCTACCAATACCTATCTATCTATCTATCTATCTATCTACCCATCTATATGCATATACTTATTTACCTGCTTTTGTGTGCGCTTGCAAATATAATGACTTTAGTAGTCAGCGGAAAATGTTGGAAAATTGCTGTGGAAATGCTAAAAATGCTCAAACGCTCAAGTTGAAGGTTTATTTCTTTTTCTCTCTCTTTCTTTCTTTTTTCTGCACAGTTTGAAGTAGCTGCTCCAACGTAGACGAATTTTCATTCATGTCTTTGCCCCTTTTTTGTGTTTTCTTGCTTTTGTTTTGCTCACTCGACTTTTATCAGCATTTGCATTGCATTTGAGCTGAGATTAGCGCATGGATTGAACAAGAGCTGAAGCTCAACCTGCGAATTGCTAAATCGGTAAATGGCGTTTTGATTTGCCAGGAATTCTTCAGTCGGAGTCGGAGCGGAGTTGGAGTCGGAGTCGGAGTCTGTAATGCAAGCAATGGAATACCAATTGAAAATTAATAAGCTGCAAGCTGTGCAGACAGGTGGTTACAAACTGCAAAAGGGTTGCGATTTTGGTTGAGCACTTGGTTTAACTGAGTGGCAGCAAGTATCAACATGGGAATGCTTTCATTTGTGCTCCAAATAAATTTTTAAAAATTAATCTGTAACATACAATGCATTTTAAGTTACTTAAATGTATAAGAGAACCTTTCCATAATGGGTCTTTGGTTTGATGTAAAGTTTATGTTCAAGACTCATAAATATATAAAAATAAATAATTATAATAAATATATAAAAATAAACAATAATAATAAATATATAAAAATATTGCAAATATTTCGTTTCTCAGTAAATCTAACTAAATTATAAAATTTATATATTTTATAACCTAATTAGAATTCACTTTTTCTGTAAATAATTCCCTAATAATTATATAAAAATAATGCAAATATTTCATATTTCATTAAATCTCCCTATTATGCAATTACTATATTTTTATTTTTAATATATTTTATTTATTTATATTTATTAAAAATATATATTTATTTAATTATAACGCACATTTGCTATAAATAATAAATGTAATCTCTCAAAACAATAAACCACATTTGTAACTGCCAGAACAATTTCTCCCACGCTTTTAGCAACTCATGTCTGTCTGTTGATGTATACAAATATCGCTTTCTAGACCAAAAAGCTACACTTATCATTAAAAGTAAGCGCACTAAAAACAAATGTGTGTCAATGCGGCACTTTGGCTCAGACAATAGAAAGTAAAGCGATGTCCATTAGAAGACTGTTGTCAGACACACATTTTTTTTGATAAATACTTGAACGGGAATTGTTATAGATAGTGTGGCAAATGCTTTGTTTGGTTATTGAACTTAACCCATATTATGTCTGCGCATATGAAAATAAAGAAGACGAGGTGTACTTTGGGAGAAGGTGTGAAACAACTTTCGTTTTTTCACAGCTAAATAAATAACAATAAATGTGTGTAAAATAAAAACAACAATAGCTGGGCGAAAGAGCAGAGATGGAGGAGGAGCTGAGGAGGAGGCTGTGAAAGAATGGCAGCTGGAGCAAAGCAGCTTGACGAGCTCTGGACATGGACACGGCTCAATTGCAAGAGACAGAGAGGGGGATAGAGAGAGAGAGAGAGGGAGGGATAGGTATAAAAGAGTTGCAGAGTAGTAAAAAGATATATCGATTAACGAGCCTCGTCGTAGGCAGCTCGAGTCATTGCTGTCCACATGAAGTCGGCTTAAGTGCCACACAGTCCACACTGGACTCAAGTGGATGGAGAGACTGGGAGACGTGTGTGTGCGAGTGTGCGTGTGTGTAAGTGAGTGTGCGGCATGTGTGAATATCACATGTCAGTGAGCTATAATTAATGCGGGTCAGACGCCGATTACAATGCGCCAACTGACAGCTTGAAGTGCATGTGTGTGTCCAGACTTTAAGACCACGAATAGCAGCCACTAGCCCCAGGGGGAGTGATGTGGCAGAGCAAGACAGTGAGAGAGGGAGAGAGAGAGGGAGATAGAGGGGGGCACAATGACAAGTCAAGAAACGAAATCGATGGGCCAAGTCAATTGCCAAGACAGGCGTACAGCTCGAAATTCAGTTAGAAAGAAAGAAAAGCAATGATAAGCAAATTGTGCTGCTGCTGCTGCTGCTCTTTGGCTCTGTTTGGTCACACTGGCCGCGCTCACTTTCTATGGCTATAGAACTATTGAACCGCACGCGCTCCAAAGCTAAATTTATTGCAGCAGCAGCCACAAAAATTTGTCTACCAATTTATTTGGTTCGCTTTTTTTTCGCCGCGCTGCGACAAAATTAATGAATTTTCTATGCAAATGCAAAAAAACGCGAAATAAAATTTAATGCGCGTAAAAAATGCGCAGGCGACGTGCAAACAAAGCAGTCAAGGCGAGAGTGGGGCTGGTGGGGGGCACTGTGGTTTTGGGTGGTGGGTGGTGGGTGGGGGTGTCAGCAAATTGTAGCACAAGAAAAATTAAACGCATTAGGAGAAGAAGAAGCAGAAGTGAGCATATCCTGCCGCCGACTTAGACAATGGGCGACTCTTTAAACCTGTTCGTAGTTTTCTACTTTATTTGCTCGCTTGCTGCTTTATCGATTTATGCAAAACTGACAGCATATGCTGCTTGCTCCTGCTGCTAGTCCTATCCCCCATTCCACACTCTCCCATCGACCTGTCCCACTGTGCCTGTCATTATTATGTACGTTTAGGCCTTGTTGCTTTAGCTGTTTGCAGTTGTTGCTGTTGTTTCTGCCTGGGCTTGGCTCTGACAGGCGCTCATTCGATTTGGCTTGCAACTGGGTCAGAGGCAGAGGCACAGGCACAGGCTCAGTGCTCTGGCTCTGGCTACAGTGGGTATTAACTGTCCTTGTCCCAGTACTCAGTACTCAGTACTCAGCAGTCACTACTCACTACATTTGACGTGCAGCTGTCAGCAGCCAAGGCAAATGCGAGACTTGGCCAAATCAATGCTTATTCATAAACAATTTGCATTGCATTTTTCCAAAATGGAACTTAGCAACTCTTGATTAACACTAAATGACGCCGCAAACCCAATGTTAACTTAAGTACGGCGAAATTGTTGAACTTTTTTCGAATTGGGCAACATTCCGTTTATAAAGTAATTGTGGAATGTACATTTGGAATTGATTTTGTAAACTTAAGACTGTTGTTCTTATGTTCGTTGCTAGCTTAATATGTTTAGCTAGCCAAAGCATCTTAGTAAAAACTCTAAAGCACTTTATCAGACTTCCAAGTGCTTACAATGGTAACAGCCTGTGTAATTATTTTTGCATTAAATTTTTAATAAATGTTTCTACATAGTTAACTGCTAAGAATCCCTTTCTATTGCTTGAGAAAGCGGATCTTATAGTTTATGAAAATTAAAAAAATATATATATGTGGCAAATTTACAGCAAGTTCTCATGGCAAACACTTTCAAAGAAATGGATATAGTAGTATTCTTAGCCAGCCAAATGTTTACAGAATTCAAAGCCCATTCTTAATTGTAAAGCAGCTCCCACAATTCACTTCAATTTTCGGTATGTTTATTTCCATTTATTATATAAAATATTATTTTAGCCCTCAAAAAATACCAAAAAGTGTTGAAATAAGTAATTTGCAAATACTCGAGGCATATAAGTAAATGCATAATATAGAAAATTCACTCAAATTTAAACTCTTATCCTCTCTGCAAATCTAATAAAATATCTATTGACTTTAAACTAAATGTTAGTCACTCTATAAATTAAGGCCAGCGACGTTAACTTACTTTTGATTCAATTTATTTATTTAGTGCCCGTTTGACATTGTGTGGTTAATGACGTCATGCCACAATTTGAGGCAGGTGGGGTTGGCAGGTGGGTGAAGTGGGGCTCGTTGCAATGCCTAACAAAAGTTGTTGCATACTTGCGGGCGCTCATTAGCCCGCTTCTCCCTCCTTTGAGAGAGAGAGAGAGAAAAACTGAGAGAGAGAGAGAGAGAGGTATAAATGACACACGCAAGTGAACTCAGTGTTGCACAGAGGACAATGTCGCTGACAAGGCGGCTGGCACAGGCCCAGGAACCGGATGTCGAACAGGAAGAAGGAAGAGGCAGTGGGTGTACCTTGTACCTTGTACCTTGTACAAGGTTGAGGACGAGCAGTTTAATATGCTTAGAGCAACACTTTGCTGCCACTCATGACAACAGCAGCAGCAGGAACAGCAGCAGCAGCAGCAACATAAATTAGCTAATTAGGCACAATTAAATATCCCTTTTGATTGCGGTTGCCACACATACACCCACACACACACGTATACACACACACACACTCAGACACACACACACACATGTGTAACCCGCTGCTTGAATGTTTTTATGTACATTGCCCGCCAACTTTTTTGTGCTTCCTGCAATTTTAGGTCCTGGACGACGCGTGTTGCCCGCCACGCCCACATAGCCTGCACTGTCGCACGCCCACACAGATAGCAACACACACACACACACACACACACACATGCGGCCGAGTTTTTGCCACAATGTGGAAAAAGTTTTGCCAGCCACACAGCTAAATGTTATTTTCGACGCTGTTTTGTCTGCTTCTTCTTCTTCTTCTTCTTCCTGCAAGAGAGTCCGTCGGGGAATTTTCCCAACCGCAAAGTTTTCATGTAGCTGCGGAAAGCGCTGTGCGTTCAAATAATTGAGTTGGCATTGGTCTCTAAAAACAACATAATTACCATAATTAATTGTAATTATAGTCAAATAAATTATGAGCACCGGCTGCAAATATCGCGCTGCATTCTTCTTCCTCTTCTTCTTCTGTTTTGTTTGTTTTTGTTTTTTGTTTGGCTACAAATTCAAATGTGTAACGAGAGCAACAACACAACCGTAGCGCCAAAGTTCAACTGTAAAACCCTTCCTGCGCATACCGACCGCACCATTGACACATGCAACAACCAACAACCAACAACGAACAACGTTGTTGCCTGACTGTCTCACTGTCCGACTAACGGTGCCTGACAACACGCACAACAACAAGACTAACAACAACTACAGCAACACGATCGACCTCGAGTTGCAGCAAAAAAACAGCGCCTAAAATTTGTACCTACAACTATTTCAGCTAATTTTCAAGCACATTCCCTAACTTCCAGCACTCGCAAAACTCTCCCAACACTCCACTTCTTCTTCTTCGTTTTTTACGTTTTCAATCCTCACTCGAGGTGCTGCAAATTTCTGCAGAACGAAATTCAAATTGCTGCCGCTGCTGCTGCTGCACAGTGGTCAAACATCGACAAATTTAACAAAATATTCATATATAAACATAAATTAATAAAATATGTGAAATATGTTACATTTAAAAAGGTATTTAAAACATGCAAAATATTCAAATGTAAATATCAATTAATTAAATTTATAAAATATGTAACATTTAAAACTGTATTTAAAACAAAAAAAAAATGTTTTCAATATAAATCAATTAAAAGGAAACAAAATATTAAAAACAAATGTTTTTAAAACATTTTTGTTGCTTTTTTGCGAAATCAAAGAAATAAAAGGAAAAAATATTTATAAGATATATTTTGAAAACTTTTTTTAGGCTGTTTTGCGAACTGAATAAAAATATACGCATATTTTAAGCGGGATTTAGTTAATTCGATTGACCCAACCTATATAAATACATAAATAATTTTACTGACTGGCTAAACTTGCACTAAGTTCAAAACAGTTTTCCAAACATTATCATGCACTAACCCAACTTAAACTCAAAATTTTAAAATTTTTATTTTTGAATGTTTATAATTGTTTTTCTTATAAATTTTCAATATTGAAAAGCAAGTCCTTTATAACATAATTTGTTGTCTCAATAAATAAATTCCATTATACTTTGTTTTATTAAATTGTGTGGTTTCTAAGTGTAGCTATTTCCATATTTTTGCACATGTTCAAATAATAAATTTGAAAAAAATAGTAAATAATAAATAATACAAAAATAAATAAAAACTGTTGATTATTCCTAGTTAGTTAAAATCTACCTAATTCAGCTATTACATTTTTGATTGTGTATTAGTTTAGGCTAGTGCTTGCCCCACTGTGCGCAGTGATTGTTAGCTGGGTCTCTGCTGGCTAACCAAAGCAAACCAAAAGGCGAACGCGACGCATGCGCAAAATGCCAACAATTTTCGGCGCAGCTGTGCCCGACTGAACTTATCTTTGGGGATCTGGATCTGTGCTGTGCTCTGCTGTGCTCTGCTCTGCTGTGTGCTAACTATGCTGACAACGCCAAGGCGAAAAGTGCCGAAAACACCAGCAACAACAACAACAACAACAACAGCCGAAACAACAACGATTTTGGTCTGGTTGTTGAGTCGTTTGCCTGTCGCTCATTTGGCGTTTGGTTCATTTGGTTAACTCGGTTTTTTATTTCGGCTGGGTTCTTGTTAACTGTGAGCGGGGTCCGCAATAAGTGGTATAATTTGCTCTGTTATATTATGTCGCACACACACACTCGCACACACACTCACACACACATATACAAACACACACATAGTTGCATATTCAAATGCAATTTGGTGGCAGTCGCAATTAAACGCGCAACTGGAGGCGTTTTTTATTCTCTCAGTCTGGTCGAATGAGTGGGTTACTAAGCTGGTGGTGCGCTGTTCGGCTTGGCTTGGTGGTGCCTCTGATTGGCCATTTGGTGGCATAACTAACTCGAAATGTGTCTAAGTGGCAACATTTGCATTGCAATTGCCCGTTTTTGGCCACAGCATGTTTTGCATGCTGATGAGGAATGCGTGATATAGGCTCCCAGATACCATAGATGTACCACAGATTAAAGAGGATGACTTAGATTGCTTGTGTGTGAGTGTGTGTGCATAGGAATGAGTTGTTTGTAGATAGAACTCGGGTATAATCAGAGTTTAATGCGTATGTATCTTAAATATGTGTTCTAGTTGGTAACTATTTTGTATCCATTACAACTAACTGACTAGAAACACTTTGGTTATCAAGTTATGTGTGTCTAGAAGTAAGAACATTATGGAAAAACCAAAATGCTCTTGTTCATATACCAACATTTCTCTAAACTGATAAGAATTAACTATAAACACAATTCAAATATATTTAAAATATTTATTCCTATGAGGGTCTTTAGTTATTTTACATACAATATACCCATTGCAACTCAGTGACTATAAGAAGTAGATTAACAAATGTTATATATGGAAATTATTAAAAACAATTCGTATTTCCCAGTTGCATTGCTTGGAAAGAGTCAGCACTTTTCAATATGTACTAAGTACCCATTGAACTCATAGGTTTTAAGAGCTAGAATTATCAAAATCAGTATATAGATAGTAAAAAGCAAATGAATGTATTTTTCTAAATTATTTCCCGACAATCTACCAAGCTTATAAGACTAAACTACAACTAAAATCTGTTGTTTATAAGCTTAATACTAGCTGTTATCAGTATTCTGATATGTTTTCTATTGTTTCTACAAATTTTCCAAAGAACGCACAACATTTAGCGAAGCCATAGTCAATTTGAATGAAATGCAGCCACGCAGTAGATTTCCCAGGCTATTTGTCAAATTCTGAGCCCCGACCAGCAGCAAAACGCGCCAATCGACTTAACTAACCGAGCGATAAGATCGCACTATGGGAAATTTATTGTTTCATGTAATACGAGAGACTGACTCTCTCAGGGGTAACTATTTGGACTCCGCCCCAGAGGCCTTAGCAGTGCCATAGAGAGGGAAACGTGGCAACAAATGATGACCACCAAAGTTAGGGCTCAAAACACTAATGAAACACAAGACTATCTCAAATCTCAGTTAGCCACGCTCACTGATATCTCATAAATAACATTGCGTAAATGTTGATTTGGCCACGCCCCGCTGAAAAAAAGGGGCAGCTGCTGGGTGGGCATCAAGCTGCACGTGTGCCAGATGCAACAGTAAGCCAAACCCAAACCCAAACCCAATCCCAAACCGAATCCCACCCCCATTCTAACACACGTGTGCTGCTTATCTAGCCAGGCAGCAGTCGGCGGGCAGATTTTGTGGGCGGCTTTGGCTGACCTTGACAGCTTGCCAGCTGCAGCTCCACTGATATGATAATGAGCCTACACAGAGCGATACACAAAGCATCAGCTGTATGTCTGTCCGCTGTCTGCCGCCTGCATTTTTGGTGGGCTAAAACACATATAAATCATGGTTAAGCTGCGCTATGTTAATTGGCCAAGCCAACGCACAAATTCCTGCCAATTTGCAGCGGAGTCCGTGTCCGTTGGAGGCTCTTGAAGGGCCTGCGCCGACAAACACTCGAATACGCAAATTTAAATAAAATCATCAAGAATCGGAAATTTGAATTTCCGAAAAGTGCCACTCAGGCAGGCAGGCAGAAAGGCAGGCAGTCAGCGCCCAAAAGGTAGCCTAAACCAGTGTGCCCCACCTGCACCACCCCGCCCCCCTTCTTTGCAAGCACTTGAAGTTGAAAATCGCTGCTTGGCATTGCCAACTTTTTGTTTTTTACCTTTCTGTTTGTTGGTCGCTCTCTGTCCTTCTGTCCTTTGGCCAATGGGCAATGGGCAACGTCAGTCAGTCAGCACCTCATTCAAATGGCCAGCTGCCCCCCACCCCCACCTGCACCACCTGCCCCCACCCTTTCCAGCTTGCCACAAGTATGGCACTTGCCGCTGGCCTCCACTTTGAATGCCGCTTGACGTCTTCTTGAAATGCTCGTTTCGCTTCTGCATCTGCAGCTGCTGCTGCTTCTACTTCTTCTTCTTTCCGCTACTTCTGCAGTTTTATTTCATTTTATTTCTTGTCGAGTGCATACAATTGAAATAATTTCCGTGCGCCCCCACTTGGGCGTGGCTGCTGCTGCTGCCGCTGCACCCATTTTGCATAATTAAATTTATTTTTTAGTTGCATGCAGCAGCGAAACCGTTAGCCACCATTCGGAGCCCAACACCACCCCTTAACAAACATAAAGTAGCCTGTAATATTTTAATTAAAATTACTTTGGTGTTTTTCGGCGTATCAGCAACAAGAGCACAGTGCACTCCGAGTACAATGAACTACAGTGGACACTACTTGATTAGATAACAGAATGCTGAATTGAGGCAGTAATGAATACTACATAATAAGTTGCTTGGATTTTTAGCTATTTGCAAATGTAAAATTTGCAGTAGTTAAAAATGCCTTTTTCAGACTTCAAGCTGTCATAAGTCTGTTAAAACTGCAGCGATTTTCAGCTGCTGGCTTCCATATTCATTTTTTTTACAATTTAAAACTGCTGCACTTAAATTTTTGTTGATTTTCCATTCGCACTTTCACATGCTTTTCATTTGTGGGCCGCCATAAAAAGTGAAATTATACAATTATCTGCATTTAATGGTATATTTTGGCAGCTGCACAGCTTCCTTCCTGAAAGAGCCACTAAACCCACTTTTCCACCCACTCACCAGCAGCAGCAGCAGCAGCAGCAAAAAAATGGATAATAATAGCGCATTGCTTCTGTGCATTGTCTGTAAGCAATTTTGGCCAAAAGTAGGCTAACAAAATTTATGTCAACTGACTGCGCACAACTTTTGTTAGCTCCGGAGTACCCGAAGAGAGAGAAAGAGCCAGAGACTTGGCTTTTTGCATAGCCAAGCGTTACTAAAGAGGGCGGGGCAGTTAAGGGGGCAGCAGGGGGTTCAGTTCAACAGGAGTTGAAGTAAAATAAAATGTAGCACATTGAAAAAGGTGGCAGGGCGAGTGGCTGCATAAAAATAAAACTGCCCAGCCAGAAATTTTAATATGCAACACCCACCGCCCACTTTTTTCGGCAGCAAACTATGTCACTAGGCACTGCAGTGGGCGGATTGGGGGTGCGGGGGGCGGGGCTGCATTATAGCCAAGCTCTAGACCAAAGCTGTACTCCAGCTTCAGCGTCTGGCCAGAGATAAGTTTCGTCCTGGCAAACGAACCGAATCCTGCACAAAACAGCACAAATCCAATTCTGTTGTCCCCCTCTTTCAGAGCCCCTGCTCCATTTTGTCTTTACGGCTAGAATTTAATACACGGCAGTTTGTCTTTGACAACAAAAAAAGTTCGCCCAGGTAGCGCGTCTGACTACTTCATGGATACATGTGGAGCAGTGTGCGAAAGTATCTGCCGGATACAACAAGTATCTGCGAGCGGCGACAAATGTGCAAAGGCTGCGACTTGTCGCCACTCGCAGCATTTGCCATTTGGCATTTGGCATTTGGCAGCACTACCGCAGCTACTGCAGTAACTGCATACACTGCAGCAGCAGCAGCAGCAGCTTCCAGTTTTGTGTTTTACATGACAAGCGAGAGTAAGTCGAATGGGTTTTATCGCCGGGCTTTACCAGTTGTGAGCCCCCCTCCCCAGTTGACTTGGACTAAAGCCGTAGTGTATAGAGAGTGTGTGTTATTGTGATGAACACATGTCACCCTACCCTATTCTTTATGCGCTGCTGCCAGTCGCAAAGTGGGGCAAAGTCATCGAACTCTTGCTGCAGCAAAAGCTTGCAGCAGCAAAGATTTTTACGAAATGAAAGATCTTTTACAGATCTGATTTAATTTAACTGAGCTGTGTCTTTATTTAAACATTACTAGGGGTATTAGAACTTACCTTGAGTGAGACTAACTTTGGAACTTGCATTGTTATCCTTAAGTTCCAGTCATACTCCTCAAAGCATCATTAGCCTTAAATAAACTGTATTTATTGTTACTGCAAAGTAGAGAAAAATTTAATTGAGTTAGAAAAAATCGAAAAGGAGATAGATAATATATAACTTAACGTTATTTTAACTTTATATCTTTAATTTAATATTTTAAATTGTATTTAAATATTTTATATACTTTTAAATGTTTTATAATTGAATATAAATTCTTTTGTGTCGACTGTCAATAGTTGACAATAAACAAATTAATAAATAAATAATGACAATTATATATGTATAATATAATACAAATAATATGTATAATATGTTTTTAGATGAAATATATACAAATTTAACTTATAAGACTGTGGCTTTAAAAAGATTCATATTTCACAATAAATAGTTGAGCTGAGATTGGTCAAGATTTTTCACAAATATTTGTTAAAATATTAGTAAAATCATTAGCATAGTTTTGCATCAAAAGTGTAATGTTAAGTGCAAAAAGAACATAAGATTAAGGTATATATTATAAGCACAACATGCATAAATATTGAATTTGTATAATAAATTTACTTGCAAATTGAAAAATAGATCCTGCTAAACTCAAATAATTTCTCCTCTCTCTCTAACATCTAGCAAGTTTCTTTGCCTCTCACTCACTCTCTGTTCACACTGCACTCGATTCTCGTTTATCGTTGCCTTCTAGTATAGCAGTTTTGCATTTGAGTCCAGCAGTGAGTGCCACGCCCACTCGCCCGCTGACGCCTTCGTCACTTCTGGCATTTCGCAAGAGCTTTAAATTGGCTTTCAAATTAGGTCGCACTGCTTGCTGCTCATGTTGTTGTCGTTGTTGTTGCTGTTGTTGGAAGGCTGTTGCCATTGTTGTCACATTTGGCTCGAATGCGTTGGCAAAAGGCAACATCAACAGCAACAGACACACACACACACACACACACACACACACACACACACACACACACACACACACACACACACACACACACACGAGAGAGAGATGTGGCACACTGCGTGTCCAGTGTCCAGTGTTCATGGCGTTGCCCAATGCCTTTTAATTGAAAGCGGCATATGCAGAACAACAACAACAACAGCAACAACAGTGGCAGCAACAACAACAGCAGCAACAACAACAACATTGCAAGACAGACGCAGTTAAAAATTGTAATTTCCATTGCTGGCAGGGAAACAGGAACCTACCCTGCCACACCGCCCCCGCCCCCGCCCCCTTGTTGCATGCCCCCAACGAATTCGGTATCGAGTTGATTTTTCGTTGCTCTTGCTGCAAGCTGCAAGCGGCTTTAAAAAAGGCTCGTTGCAAGTTCTTTGGGGCAGTTGGCAAAGTCGCTGCTGTTGTTGCTTTTGCTGCCGCTGCCGCCGGTCGTACAAATTAAATTGGCTTTAAATTGACACCTCCGGTGGCAGGATATATACACACACACACACACACACACACATGTGTGTGTTTAACTTTATTAAGGATTTCGTGCAGCTGCTGCCTAGATTGTTGCCTTTGGTGTGCTGCCTGCCCCTGCCTGCCTGGCTACCCCTCCTGTCTGCCACGCCCATCAACCAGCAAGCAACAGCAGCAGCAGCAGCGGCATCAGTTAATAAAGAACCAAATTATTGTGTTGTTCACACTTTGACACATGGAAACGGAAATTTAATTAAGCATTTTTTCAATAAAATTGCGCTTTTTATAGCTGGCCGCAAAAGAAACTTAAAGTCCTGCCAGCTGCGACTTTTGCTCTTGGGCTACAACAATGGCCAGGATGTAAGCAAGAGATCATGGGATTTTTATAGATAAGCTAAAGAATTTGTAGAAACAGCTTGGATTGTTTCTTATTAGTGAGTTTTAATTTTATTTATATTTAAATAAATATATTATTTTTGTTCATTTGTTAGTATATATATAAATATTAGTATAAAAACTGAGAAAAATGTAGACTACAAGTTTTCTGTTTTATACATCTATTCGAAAACCAGATAGGGTTTCCAAGACCACTTTCCAATGCTTAAAACTGAATTTTAGTTAATGCGGTTGTAAATATTGATTTTATTTATATTTAAATATATATAATATTTTTTGTTACTGTGTTAGACTGAGGAACCCATTTTATACAGTATATATATTTATAAATATATATTTAAGAAATACACAAAAATTGTGAAAAATGTATCTTTAAGGGTTTCTGCTTTATGCATCTATTCATAAAGTTGATAAGGCTTCCAAATTCCCTTTTCAATATTCAAAACGGAATTTTAATTAATTATATTTATTATTTTGTTGATTTGTTAGTCTAAGGAACCCATTTTATATAGTAAATATATAAATATATGTAAGAAATGTAGATTACAGGATATCTGTTTTATACATATATTCAAAAACAAGCTAAGACTTGCAAGCTTCCCTTTCCAATATTTATAACTGAATAGACAAATTCAATTTAAATATTATCAAGTTCTAAGATAAGATTAAAAGTGTTAACAACACGACTAAACCTTACAAGCAGCTGTAAATAAGAAAGCCCCGCACCACGCAGCTTACACTAAACAACAAAACAATAGTTTGCCTTTTCTTTGCAAAGGCATTGTGCGATATGCATATAAATAAAATATATAAAAAGTGCGCTAAAAATTAGTTTTGCATGCGCTGCGTTGTAATGGAGACGATGACTACAAATGGGAGCGCAGCTCGAAGCAAACTTGCCAAAGGATGTTTTAGGCAAGGAGGCGTCTAGAGGGGCTGGTATAAGAGTAGAGGGGGAGGTTGGGGCTGGCTGGCTGGTAGACGACGGCACTCGAATGCGCAACAACAAAAGAACTAATTAAAAAATTAATCTAGCTTAAAGTTCCATTAGAGCGCCAGCAAAGTTTGCCGCTGCCAAGGGGGCTAGTGAGAGGGGGGCTGTGAGTGGGGGAAAGGGGGGCATACGCAGCAGCAGCAGCAGCAGCAGCGGTGCGTTGAGGAAATGGAAAAAGTTTTTGCCAGTGCAGTTTTGTGTGTGCATTTCGCGAATGCCGCCGGCAGCAACAGCAACAGCAACAGCCTGCTGCCAAAGACAAGCGCAACAATGGCTGCCAGGGGTGGGTGCAAAAGGGGTTGCAAAAGGGGGTGGGGGCAAAGCGGAAGTGTGGCAGCGGCAAGGCGGAAGTGCAAGCTGTGTGTAAAACTACGAAAAAACTCTGCGAAAATAAGGCTGAATAATTAAATTGTCCTTGAACAGTTTGAGAACGACTGCATAAAATGTGAGCAAAAGCAAAATCACACAAATTCAAATGGCAAAGAAGCTTTTTTAAGGTTCAGGCCCTTGCCCACTTTTAAACCATAACTTATATTCATGGCGAATGGCGAATTGATGGCCAAAGGGGATTTTGGCCAAAGCAACCGAAACTTGCCCCCAGTTGCACTCTCGGCAAAAGTGAAAGTTCAAAGGAACTGCAATTATGATAAATGTATAACTGAGTGGGTCAGCAGATCGTTAAGGTATTGTATATAAGATGTGAAAGAGTGCAAAGCGGCTTAAGTAAAAGCTGCCAAATGATTTGCGAACTCAGCTCAAAAATATACAAAAGAGCAGTGCAAAAGAATTGTAATTGTAATATTTTGTAATCCATTTACAAGAATTGATTAAGTATAGCCTATTTTATCTTTAACTTATATTTGTATTTCAAAATCTTTTAGTTAAGAGTAAATTATGTCATATATTTTGCAATATTATATAACGTATAGCATATTTTAGCTTTAACTTATATTTGTATTTCGAAATCTGTAAGTTAAGAATAGATTATGTCATATATTTTGCAATATTATATAAAATATAGCATTAGGTAACTTTAATTTATATTTGGATTTCAAAGTCTTTAATCTAAGAATAAATAATGTCAGATATTTTAGAAATATTTTTCAATCACATTTTGACTTTATTTTAATTTAAGTAAATTCCACAATTTCATATTTACTGATATTTTTCTGCTCTCAGATAAATTCAAAGCTGTCTTTTGTTAAATTAATTAAGCACAGCTGTACTTTAAACATAATTTAAGCAATTCACAATCTTTTCAAGCGTGGATAGTCTTAATTTTTAATTTGATCATAAAACTATGCGTAGCAGAAACAGCGACAGAAATGTCCGAGCACAAAATGTCATTTGGCTGACACTTTAAAAGGGGTCAAAGAGCACTTCAGAATTATACCGAAAACTTTCAACTTTATTGCGGGACATGTGCACGAGAAAAGAGAGAAAAATGCCATTTTTTGGCGGACGGACAGTTTAGTGAAAGTGTAACTGTAACTGTAATTATATACAGCTGACTGTCTGACTGACTGTCTGTCTGTCTGTCTGACTGACTGACTGTCTGTTTGTGTGTCTAGCTGAGGGCAGGGCACGTCCGATGTCTGCAAGTTTATTCAACGGTTTACCGCCCCCCAGCCCCCAAACTTCAACCTAACCCACAGAACTCAACTCAACTCAGCTCAGAATTCATCTCTGTAAACTGCAAGTGTCGCTCAAATGTCGCTGCCATTGCTGATTCTCTTTCTGTCTGTCTGTCTGGCAGTCTGGCATAGTCTGCGCGTCTGCCTGTCATAAAATATATAAAACTTTTGGCCCAAAATGTATATATATATACACATATATATATATATTGGTTGTCTGCCTTGTCGATGTTGTGGGCTTGCTGTTTCCCATTTTGTTGTTTTTTCTTTTCTTTTTTGCTAGCCTACCCCAAAAAGTTTGCAGTTTTTGTTGCCAGACTTTTGTTGGCAACAGTCGTCGACATCCTCGCTGTTGTTGTTGTTGTTGTTGCCCCTCAAACCGTTAGTTGCGTGGGTGTAACTCGCAGCGCCATTGGCCCAATTACACTAAACGAATGTTTCGCAGATGACAAAAACCCCCCACTAAGCCCAACTATGCTATCGCCTCAGGCAGTCGCAGCCTGCCTGCCTGTTAGATAAACGACAAGGATTCGCATCCTGGATTGTACTCCACATGCTGTCGCATCTGTAATTTTCGGGCGTTATAATAGAGCTTAATGCACAAAACTCGTTATCAGTCGACGCGGCGTTGAAAACTTTCGCTAAAAAGCACACAAATAAACAAACAGAGACAAACAAACAGAGACCAGCAGACAAATGAAAGTTCGCAATGTGCGTTTGATTAAATGCATGTAATTTGCCATGAATCCAAAAGCGTAGACCAAAACGAAGGGCCATCAATCGTCATTGTCTATTGTCAAATTGCGCGAAATGAAGTTGCTGTTTGAGAAACGCGGGGGAAACTAAACGGTAAACAGTCAACAGTAAACAGTACACAGAAACACAAAACACTCCATAGACAAGCGTACACAAACAACAGATCTTACAATGTCGAAGCATCATAAACAACAAGCAAGAGTGAGGCAGTTGAGAGTATGCTCAGCGATAGAGATGCCCTGGGAGAAACCCTTTAAAATAGATATATATATATTATTCAATATTCATATTCGATTTAAAGTTTTATATATGTATAAGTTTCTCATATTTATAAGTAACTTCAATGTGGATATTGTTTTCTTAGCTAAGTTTTCTTTTGCAGTCATAAAACCTTTCAAGATTCAGCAAAAAATATGATTGGTGTTATTCCTTAACAGATTTTCGCTTGAACTATAAGAAGTACATAAGATATCTCAATTAAGGAAGCAAAAAAAATTTATTATAAATAATTAAACTGATTTGGGTCATTTTTAAACTAATATATAGATTTTTCTAAATTTTTTAACATTTATTTAATCTGATTCTAATCAAATATTTAAACAAGTGGGAAAGTATTATTTTCGGCGTGCCGAAGATTTTATACTCTTTTCGAACCTATAGGCAATTTTTACTCTGCCAACTGCACCACTGAAATTTCATAAGCTGTACAAAATCGATTTTGTCGCGAAACATTTAATTTTTCTGTTCTACGAATATTTAATTCATTGCCAGTTGTATAGCAGCTATAAGATATGGTGATCCGATCCAGCCGGCTCCAACCAATGTGATGGCTCTTCGAATAATAAGTATCAGTGCAAGCTTTCATCGCGATAGATTAAAAAGATGGGATTTATGGCCAAAACCGACTTCGAGTTGTATGGCAGCTATACGATATAGTGGTCCGATCCGGCCGGCTCCGACCAATGTGCTGTCCCCTTGAATAATAAGTGTCTGTGAAAAGTTGCATCGCGATAGCTCAAAAACTGAGGGACTAGTTTGCATACGTACAGACAGACAGACTGACAGACAGACAGACAGACGGACATGGCTAGATCAATTTGTTTTGTCATTCTAAGCAGACTGGCAGTAACTTTTGGGGGTCTCCGACGCTTCCTTCTATGCGTTACAAACTTCAGGACAAACTTAATATATATTTTCTTCGAAAAGAGTATAAATATATATAAGTTTTTCATCTTGGTTAAGTTTTTGTCTTCTTAGTACTTTTAAATTTGAACTTCATCTGTATAAGTGAAAAAATGGTTGGGAATTGTATCTAAGTTTCTGTTCATTTGAGATAAAAAAGTATTATACAAAGTTTATTAATCATATTTCTACCTCAAGCTCAATATACCCCATAGAGGTACCAGCTAAATAGAGTACAGCTTCGAGAACGACCAGACCGAAAGGTAAACAAACTCTTTGGACATAAACGAGAAAGCAATCGCAGAACTTAACCTGGCTCCATATCCATAAAGCATCGCTTTGTTGCATATTAATCTCTTCAGCTATTTTAGCGGCAACTTGTGAATTCCTTTCGGTTCTTAAAGCCCCCACCCACCCTATATATATACCCCTTCTATTATATTTATGTGTGTCTGTGTGTTTTTCGTGTATTATGTGAAAAATGCAATTTGATTGCTTGTAAAAACATGTTAAATTCTTATGTGGCAGTCGCAACTTTTATGCTTTGAGGGATTTGGAAGAATTTATATGACACGAGGCGTGGTCCAGGTTCAGGTTCAGACTCCGACTCCGACTCATAATTTTATGATTTGTATTTGTATATTTTTGTGTTTGATCTTTCGCTCTGACTCACACAGATGTGAGAACTCTTCTCGCATCTTCATACAGACACAACTCATAAATGTGAGATGGCCTTCGTAATGTTTTTGTTCTTCAGCTTTGCTCGTCTTTGTTTTGCTTAGAATGTTGTCTTATTCCAACCATGTGGAATGAGTGTGTATTATATGTTATTTTGTGAAATTGTCAACGCTGCGCGTTTTTATGGCACACATCTCACATAGTCGATGACATCGTTGACTTAACACGCCTCCCAAACAAGCGAACAAGCGAAAAATGTGGGTGTGGCTACTCAAGAAGTCTTCCGGCCAAACACATAAACGCAATGTCTAATCATATATAAATTTACGACCTGCTGATGTGACGAGGCGGTCAATTCAGAACAGAAATACTCAACATCTTGTAGAAAAGAACTTTTATAAAATAAAATTGCAATGGACACAAGCATAGAAACTTAAGGGCATCATAACTTGCTAGTAGCTTTATATTATATATAATAAAATATAAATAAAGCTAAATAAAATTGAATAAATCAGATACAGGTATTGTGCGTCTTAGATATAATACACATTATGACTGTGTAAATTATTAAAACTATATTAAAAGTGTATAAAGTATATTATTAAAAAACAATTGTATTTTATATAGTTTTTTTCGCAACTGATTTTTTTATTATTACAAATTTTCACTAATTTTTTTTTTGTTTTTCTATATTGTGTATTTTTCTGCAGTTTTTCTTGCAATTAAAGTCGAATAATTTACAAAAAAATTAAAAAGGATTAATGTACATCAGCATACATGTTTTTAATGTAAATAATTTAAAATGCACATAAATTGAGTTGATAAATTTATATTTCAATTTACAAAATATTTCTAAACTTTTATTGCAATTAATACATTTTGGTTTTTTTCCTGTGTGGACTTTTTGTAGACAATATAAAATATTAAAAAAAAATATTGAAACATGAGACTTAATTTAGCGAAAATGCAACAGGATATAAGGAACTAATAGCCAAATAAGTATATATATAAATCGATAGTAAGAAACTGTTTGCTTACATTAAAGTCAGCTCTGATTGTCAGCTAGCCCCTTGACATACTTAAGCTGCTCAACGCTATACAAATGCAACACTTGCGCGTAATTTATATATCTGAATTGCTTGCTTGGCCTGTTACTTATTATTGAGTGCAAGAGGCGTTGATGACGATGGGGATGGGGCTGAGGATGGGGATGGGGATGAGGATGGAGATGACGACTTTGCCACCATGTGGCCGACTGAAAGATGAAAGCAGAGCGCCGACGCCACGTCAAGTGAATTGAAATGAAATGAATAAGCAGCAATGATGGAAATGGAGATGAAGCTGATGCTGAAGCTGAACGCTAAAGATGGGGGTAATAAGCAGCGAAAAGGGCAAGGAGTAAAAAAACGAAGAAGCAGGCAAATAAAACGAGTGGCACTTGAGCGCCAGAACAAGCCTAAATAAGTGGCTGCATAAAGAGCCACATAAATATGTGTGTGCGAAAATGATGATGCAAATAAGCAAATACAGCAGATACAGATACAGATACACAAACACAACTTCATAGATACAACGCAAACATGTGTGTGTGCATTTTGCAATTTGCGTTGCTAATTTGACAGCCGTCAATGGATTTGTCGTCTTGCTGGCTGCCAAGGTGTTCCAGTTACATTTCCTGCCCGGCTGGCTTTTGGGTTTGGGATTGGGTTTGGGTTTGGGTCACGTGCCTGGCTTTGATGTTTGTTCCCAGTTTCACTGTTTTTTGAGCGCAGCTAATTAGCCAGCGAGTCAGCAGAGGCAGAATCAGAGTCAGAATCAGAGGCAGCAATCGCTCAACACCATTCGCTGGCAGCTGCTGCTTCTTGCTGCCTTTTGCTGTTCGTGTTTGGGACCGAAATAAAATTTAATTACGCAGATTTTTACGCCTTTCGCTCATTGCTCAAATAACACATTCAAAATATACGCGTATGTTTGTGTTTGTTTTACGGGCAGCCAAGCGACTATTTCCTTTTGACATAAAAATGCGTTTTTAACAAGCATTTCAACAAATCTGTCCACACTGCACACAATTAAAATGCTAAAAAGCGCCGAAATATAAAAGAGAATATGTCAAAAATCCAAGCAACGAATTGGGAATGCACTAAAATAGCAAATATGCAGCGCTATTTTAATAATTTAAATGGAAAGTATTATAATATATAGAAAAATTTATAAAAACTCAAAGAAACGAATTGCGAATGCACTAAAATGAAAATTATGCAGCGCTATTCTAATAATTTAAATGCAGAATATTATCATATATATAGAAAAAAAAAATAAAAATATATATATCAAAGAAACGATATTGAAATGCACTAAAATAGAAAATATGCAGCGCTATTTTAATAATTTAAATGCATAATATTAAAATATATATAAAAATGTATATAAAAATCAAAGAAACTAGTTCGATATGCACCAAAATAGAAAATATACAGCGCTATTTTAATAATTGAAATGCAAAATATTATAATATATAGATCAATGTATAAAAATCATATTTAAAACTGTTTATTTTAGATATTTTTTTATTTGAAAGAAAATTTAGTATAAAAGCTGTATATATTTATAAGAGATATTTGATTTTGCATAAATTGAACATTAGTTCGCCGAAAATTTGGCTAAAACCGGTAAATTGGAAATCAGTTCAGAAAATATGTAATTGATTTTGATATATTGAGTTCATTTTACTTAGATAAACAATAAAATATAGTTAAGCTTGATTCCGAAAGTTTCTGTACAGCATATAGCCTTAAAAACTTGTCTGCAATCATTCACTAAATAATTAAACTTTCTAACACTTGGCAAACAGCATAAAAATGTTGTAATACCCTTTCGCTGACTACTTAATATGAATTACGAGGTGAGTGTGACTGCTTGCAGGGGAGTCTTAGTATGTGTGTGTGTGTGTGTGTGTGTGTGTGTTAAAGGGGGGTCAACGTCACCCCTTCCTTTTGGGAGGGGGGCAATGAAGCGCAGCCGTGGCAGATCAAAAACAGCTGCGCACATGACGACATAGCACAAAGGAGCTCTTAACACTTGCAAATGTTGCTGGCTGTGTGTTGGATGTGTGTTTGATGTGTGTTGGATGTGTGTGTGTTGGCATCGCGACATCGCTGGCGATATCGCCTTCTGTTTGCCATCAGTTTGTTGTTCTTTTGACATTTCAACTGTCATAAATGGCAAATGCAGTGCGTCGCCTCAGCTCCGTTCCAGCTGAGCGCCTTTAATGCTCATGTGGAAAAGATTCACATGTTGCCTGCTGCCTGCTGCCTGTTGCCCCATGATTGACACACAACGAATGCCGACTGACAAAATGCCGGCGCACCTCCAAACAACAAGAAGAACAGCAACAGCAACAACAACAGCAACAGCAACTCATATTTGCAACGAACTCCAACTTCAATTGCGTCTCTGACTTCCATTACCCGCCAGACTCCACAGCCCAGAGTCTTGTGCCTTCTCAGACTCACTGACTGACTGACTGACTGACTGTCAACAATTGGCGTGAAGTAGTTGAAGCTTATTGTTGTCGTTAAGAGCGCCCTTTTCCCCCTCACCCCACTCCCCCAGCTCCCACTCTCAGAGTGCTTTGTGGGTCTCGTTTGCTAGTTAACCAGCCATGTCTTATGTGCTGGCTAATTAATTTCAATTAAAATGCCTAGACTGTTACTCAGCCAAAGCGGGGCGGAATAGGGGGGATAGGGTGAAGAAGAGGAGGAGCATCTTGCTCTCGGTTACTTTGGCAAATGCAAGCAATTCGCATAGACCTTTTAATTGATTTACGGCTGTCAAGTAATTTAACTAATGAGCACTGCAAATTTTATAATGAAAACATTTGGACAATTATGCCGGCAAACTATGGCTAAACGTATTATGCGTGAAATTAAGCAATTAACTCAAGCTAATAACAAAAACATAAGTTTTGCAAGTCTTTCAGTTATATATATATATATATATATATATATGTAGTTAATTGAAGTGGGAAACTGCTGTGACAAATTGTAAAAATGATTATTCAAAGATATATATAATATAATAATATATAATATACATATTAAAGTTCAGAAAGTGTTTAGATGGAAAACTTCTGGGACAAATTATAAAACTATATTATTATTCAAACATGTTCATATGTTAATATAAAATACTGAGAACTTCATGTATTTAGTATTTGTATATGTTTTCATAAATTCAAGAAGTGTTTTCTTGGCATTTAATTAGAGTTTAGTTTAAAAAATAATGTAATTTAAGCTTTGGTATTCTAGAATTAGGCTTTTGGCATTTTTTTTATATTTTAATAAAGTATTTACTTTTGATTTTTTTACCATTTCGATTTGCCATTAATTATAAAATATTGGACCAGTTTATAATAGATAAACACGAGATCTTTTCTCGAATTTGACTCATTTCAGTTTGCGGTCATATCATAAAAGAGCTGCACGCAAATGCTTTCCACACATCCCATCAAATTCGCAGCTGCCTCAACTACAGGTCTTAAGAGAGAATGAGAATGAGGCGGAGAAGGAACGAGAGATCGAGCAAGAGGAAGAGGAAGAGAAAGAGGCAACTACTGATGATTTTGCACTGGCAATTGATTCGCTTTAACAACTGCCAACTTTGCATGTGGCTCGCATTTATAAAAATCAATATTTTGCCTATGCGTAGCAGAGAAAGAGAGATAGAGAGGAAGTGAGGCACATAGAACGTTGCATGCCCCATTCAGCTAGACAGCGTCATATAACTCAGCATAAAAAATGTCAACTGTCTGCGACACACAAAACTTATTTGTCATGCAATTTTCTCGAACGCCTTAAGAGGCGGATGAGGCAGCGACTGAAGATTGCAGATGGGGGGGATGAGGCTGAGGATGAGGAGGCCAACGAAACACACACATGGCAATAGGCGAAAAGGCAATAGGCAGTGCCAATCTATACATGTCCATGGAGAGAGGGAGAGGGAGAGAGAGGGAGGGAGAGAGAGGCAGAGAACCAGTTCGGCCAGACATAATAACTTATGGCGATTGGGTGGCGGCAGCAAATTGTGGGCTGCGAATCAATAACGTCAATTGATGCGGAGCAGGTGACAGTCGAGTGCGGAGTCGATGGCTTCTACTACTCTGGGGAGCCAGGAGCCAGGAGCCAGGAGCCAGCAGCCAGTTGGTCGGTTGCCTGACCTAGGCTTACAGTTAGTTACAGTTGGATTAGCGGCAGCAACCAGTTTCGCAGTGGCTCAGTTTGTCAGGCAAATAAACGTGGCAGCCTGCTGACAAACTGACAGCCTGGTCAGCGCGTCTGCCTCCTCCTGTTGACAGCGGCCAGCTAATTGCTCATATTACTAAAAACTGTTAAAATATGAGTGCGAGCCAGTTAGTATATATATGTTTATATATACACATATGCTAGCCACAAATGGCTTCATCTTTGAGCTAAGCTCAGAGCAGCAGGCCAGATCCTGGCTTTTAACGTGGCACATTAACACTTTAACGTGCCATAATTACCCAGAGCGAATGGCCAAGTCCAGGTTCCAGTCTCCAGGCAAATAAAATCATGTACACGCGTAAAAATGTCAGCCAATGCCATTTTAAAAGTCAGCGAGCAAGTTAATTGTCTCCGGGTAGCCAAAGGACAAAGGACAGCAGCAGAGCGGGGCCACAACTGAGGTAAGACAGCGACAAAGTCGCAGTGTCCAGCAAAAATCATCATCATCATCGTCATCGTCATCGTCATTGGAGTTGGAGTCGAAGTTGTGGTTGAAGTTGCCTGCCTGCCCGCCTGGCTGACAAAGTTGTAAGTTGTTGATGTTCCCTTTGGTTGTTAATGTGACTCGCATTGTTGCCGGGGCCATTTTAATGCGACTGACATCGAATCAGCGTCACAGTGGGGAGCAGCCAGCAGTTCTTATAGAAGCTTCTTGCTTTCTGCTTCTTCCATTAAAGTGTGCCAGCGCTGAACGGACGACATTCATTTTACCGAAATAGCCACCAGGCTCAGCAGACACTTAAGTGCGCGTTTTTATTAGGTAAACTTTACTAGCTTTAAAGTAGCCATAAAAAATAAAATTAATGATTAATCTAGTAAAGCTGGAAAAAGAAATTTTAAAATTAAAAAAGTTGATTTTAAAAGCAATCAAATATTATTAAAAATAAAAATAAGAGTTGCAGACAAAATTAATGATTTGTAAAAAACCAAATGTGGTCTGACTGATATAAACAATTAATTAAAAAAATATTAAAAATAATAACATTGACAATAGAAATAATTTTCAAGCATTTCAAAAATACAACAGTAATTTTAGGACTAAATTTAATCCAAAAAGAAAAAGTATTGCAAATTAGAAACTGATATTCAGAAAGGTAAGCCCCATTGATTTGCTAACACAATAAATATATAGATATATATTGAACATATATTTCAGCATCAATACTTAAGTCCATAGTTTGTTTAACAAATTTGAACCACAGTACAAGACACATAATTACAATTCCACACCTTCAAAAACCGGCACCAACAAAATGAAGTGAAGGACAGAAACGCGCCAGGATCGAAACGAAACGAATCGAATCGAATCGAGTGGAGGCAAAGCGTCACCAAAGTCCGATCGTCAGATCGTTAAGTGAATTCATATAAAAATTCCTTAAATGTCGCATTATGACAAAACGATCGTTTAAGCAGCGAGGCAAACGAACAGAGGCCGAAACAACATGATTTTTATGAGCAACTTGCAGACGACAAAATGCACACACCGGAAAAAAAGATGTTAACTGGAGCCAGTTTGTATGGAAGGTTTCTTTCTGGTCGCTGCGTGATAAAAATGCTTAGCACACGGCACAAATACACAAATATTGTAAACATGGCCAACATGACTGAGGAACGACGACAGCAGCTGAACAACTGAACAACTGAACAACTGAAACAACTCAGCAAAAACAAAGGCCAAGGGCAACTCTCGATTCCGATTCCGATTCCGATGCCAAACTAACGATTCTCTCTTTTTGTGTGTGTGTTTGTTTTATTTTTAGTTTTTGCTTTTCACTGCTCAAAAATATTCCGCATTATTTTCGTAACGTTCGCAGCTTCGGCTAAAGTCAGAGGCTCGAATCACGAACATTTTGTGTTGTCGCCTCTTCCATTTAAAAAAAACTCTTTTTTTTAGCATTTTTGTTTTATGCAATTTTTGCTTTTATTTTTGGCATTTCTGTGGCTTTTGGTCATGAATCATGATTTATTTGGAGTTCTTTTCTTCTTTTTTTTGCTTCTGCGCAGGACATTTTCACTTTGTTGTTGTTGTTGCTGGGTGCTGTTGTTGCTGGCTGCTGGCTGCTGCTGTATAAGCCAAGTTTGGTATTTAGACGGGCGGCGACAAAAATGGCTTAGTTTGTTGGCCACGTTTTGTTTAGCTACCACCAGAGCACCACTTGGTGGGAACTTTGCACCGCCATCCACTGCAAACTGCAGTTGCTGTTGCTATTTGTGTTGTTGTTGTTCCCCCTGTCTGCCAGTTGTTGTTGTTGCTGTTGTTGTTTGCCGGCAGCCGGCATAAATAGTATGAGCACAGTCACAGTAGGTTCCTTCTGCATGTAGTTTGCCAGTCGTGATTTGCAGTTGATTTTCGTTTGCCACAGTTGCAAGCGACAACTCTTAAAGGCCCAAGCCCAACGCACGATACCAAATTTAAATATTTAAAGGAGTTCCCGAAGCTACACTTGAATACAAGCTGCTGCCTGAGACTCAGGTGAATTGCCACGAAGAGCAAAATCAAATCTATAAAGATTGCCAAATGATATTTTTAATAAATAAACCAATATAATCATTTCAGTTCGCTAGCTTTTATAGAGTCAGAGATCTTCAGTCTTATATACAGTATGATTAGAATTATATTGATAAAATATCATAGTCAATTATAAAAACTGCTTATAAAAAAAACTTTGATTTAATGCCAAATTCAATTTTCTCAAATATAAAAAATATATAAATATATTTCACGAACGTTCAGTATTAAAATTTTTAGATTTTCTCATTCATTAAATTCGATAAAAAATATATTTAAGCAAAATAGAGTCTTGATTCTAAAGAAAACTCTGCTAAATATTAAATCAAACAGCCAAACCAATATTGGAAAAATGCAGCAAATAAAAGAATTCCAATTTAAATTAACAATAATAATAAACAAATACTTAAACAACTTACATACACTTTATTGCATAACTTGCTTTGAAGAACAGATATTTTAATTGCATATAGTATATTATGTAAATATCATAGGAATGTGGACGCGACTCTTAAATTGCCTTTTGCCACAAGAGTGACGGCAATTATTTAATTTGCACATTTATTAATTGATTGAAATTCAATTCAACGTTCATTTTCACTTTTGCCTGTTCCAAGTGCTGTTTAATAGCTTCAAGCAAATTTCACGCTCGTTTCATTTGCGGCAGTTTCCACTGAATCGCTTCTTTTTTTTTTTGTTAGCATTAAACCGGATATTGTCAGCTTTGGCTTTGGGGAGGCGTCAGTTAATTTGCCACGCCCCCCATCAACGCCCCAATTTGGGGCCGCTTGTCAAACGAAACTAAGCGAGTTTTAATTAGGTGATGCAAAAAATTGAATTATAATCGAATTTCTTTTACTTGCAGGCGCGGAAATGAATACAAATTAATTCACGTATTTCGTATGCTCTTGGTTATAAGATATTAGGGTATATATTTAATTTGATACAGTGATGAATTGTTTAGTATTAATTAAGATATAGCACTTACCTTCAAGTTACAGATTGTTTGATGAAGTTTTTGCCAGAGCAAAATTGGTAAATTTGGATATCTGCAAAAAAAAAAGGTTTTAATTATTAAAAATATATTTTTATTGCCACAACTATATTGTAACTGGAACATAATAAACTAACTATACCAAATTTGATCAGCTTATTCAGATTGAGAGACTAGTTGGCATATAAATGGATTAGATTATATTAAAGATCACATAAATAAAATCAATTTAATCGCAAGAGTATTCAACTACCACCAAAGCAAATAAATAATTATAATACCTTCCTCGTTTTCAAGTCAATTAAAGTCAGAGTCATGAGAGAAGAAGAGCTGCAGCTTGGGCCAGTTTCCCAGTTTCCCGGTTTCCCAGCTTGCTGCGTGGGCAACCCAATTAAATTGGCTTCAGGAAATGACGTATACGACGTGTGTTGCCGGCGATATTAATGCAAATCATAGAAAATTCATTTATTGCCTTTGCCTGCCTGCCTGAGGCATCATCCAATTGAATATGTCCCTATTTCTTCTGGTTTTTTATGGCGTGGCAAACTGCAATTGCATATGTTTGACTACGTGCGCTGCTTTTTAGCCTCGCTGCTTTTGGCCTCCTCATCATTTCAATTAAAGCCACTTGCACTTTAAGAATTGCATTAGAGAGCTTATTGTTGGTGTTTTGGTTCGCTGCTCAGGCGAAAACTTCCGTATCTGAGGCTGCAAATGCAACTGTGGACTGAGAATTGGGTACTACCACTGGCTCTACGTGCCTGGATTATATTCTAGGGCCAAAGCAGCCAGTCGCAATCGCAATCGCAATAGAAATTATGTTATGCATTTCACGTGCAACAAGTTGAAATCATAACAAGCCCGAGCTGCACTAAGGAAAATACTTTTATAACTGAAATGCAATGAAAATATTGAAAGAGCCGTTGTAGAAATTGAAAAGCAAACATTTTTACAAATCCTTTAGCTGTGTGTGTGTGTGTGTCTCTCTCTCTGTGTGTGTGTTAACACGAGACAAAAACATTTCCTGCTACAATTGCAGATTGTAGTTGTAGTTGTTGTTGCTGCTGCTAAATTGAGGTAGACACCAAGCTGGGAAAGCCTTTCAGGTTTTCTTTTCAAGCATTTTGAGGTTATGTTATGTTTGAGGTTAGTTTAGGTTAGCTAAGGTTAGGTTGTGTTATGTTTGGCTGCTTTGGCTTGAGTCGTATGCCAGTTAAATAAACTAGGGTTTATTTCTTTATTACAAATTCCTTGAAATGCAGATTTTTGTTATATTTAACTACTACATTGAGATAAATGTTTAACTCCATTGAAATTCAGCAATAGAAATTTAGAAATAAGTAATAGAATATAAGCTATTTGTATCTAAAACGTTTTCAAATAAGTGAGATTGTTGCATAGTTAAGACTGATAGAAAGTTGGATATTTAAAATAAATGCTTGTATTTATTGTTATTTATTCTTAGCTGGGCACTTAGTAAGGAATAAAACTTTATATGTTTAGTTCAATAAAAAAGAGATAAACAAAATGAGATAAATGACCCATAAATCAAACTGATCATGTGTTGACCTCTATACTCTCTTTGAATAGTTGTTAATGAATTATATCTTTACTTCAGACAAACTTGAACTTGATAGTAGGCCTTTGACTTTCCAAACAGAGGCTTATCGAAAATATGTCTTGATACAAAACTGTTGGGAAACGAAGTGAAACGAGTAACTGAGAGCAAAGTCCGCCTAGGAGCAGAGAGAGCCTCTCCAGCGATCCCACACGATGGCCACAAACGATAAGCTGCAAATGTTCCCATCGCGAGCGAACGCTGTGCTGATGAAGCAGAAGATACTTGCCGCAAAGCGTGGCATGGGTCTGCTGAAGCGGAAGAGGGACGCCATCGATCTGAAGCTGCGCGAGATCCGGACACAGATGGGCGTGAGGGAGGAGCATGTGGACGATATGATGCGCAAGGCGATCTTCTCGGTGGCCAAGGCCAATCTGCTGGGCACGGACTTCAAGCCGGTGATTGTGGCCGACAGTCGAGTGGCGACGGCTTTTCTGCGCCGACGCCAGCAGAAGATCGTGGGCATCAATCTGAACTACTTCGAGCTGGAGCTGAATGAGCAGGGCGCCTTTCCACTGGCCGGATTGAGCTGTGGCGGCCAGCAGGTGCAGAAGGTGCGCAAGTACTTCCAGCTGGCACTGCAGGAGATCGTGGACTACGCCTCGCTGGAGTACATGCATCGCATGATGGTCCAGGCCTCGCACCAGACCAACATGCGAGTGAATGCCCTGGACTATGTGGTCATACCTCGGCTGAACAACACCTCCAACTACATCAACGGGGAGCTGGAGGAGTTCGAGCGCGAGGACTTCTATCGCCTGAAGCGCTCGCAGGCCAAGCAGCTGGAGGCCAAGATGGCCTTCACGGAGCTGATCAAGACGAGGAACATGTCGCCGGAGCAGCTGGCCGCCTATCTCAAGCAAGGCGGCCACTTGCACCCAGTTGCCGACGTGGAGTTCGATCTGGACGTCTTCGAGTATCAGACCCTGGAGGATCGACTGCGGCAGGCCTTCCTGCAGCGCCATTCGCACCAGCGCACTGCCTTCAAGCGCGAGTCCTATCACGTTGCCTCCGAGGAAGATTCGATTCCGGATCAGAATGTCGCCGCATTCATGCAGAAGCGCGTCATCCGCGATCCTCGCTCCAGCAAAGCGAGCTTCATCTCGCTGCGCGGACGACACAAGCAGCCACATCATCCCTCGTCTTCATCCTCATCCTCATCCGACAGTGATGATTCAGTAGACTAACTTATTTTGGACCCAATTGAAAGTTGTGTAACTAATAAATTACTTGTCAATCAATTTCTTTTCATATTTTATAGATTTTTGTTGCAGTGAATTCGTTTTTTTTAACAGCGTTGCATTTATTTATTTTATTGATTGAATATCGATTAGAGTATGTCGATAAATTATACAAACTGTAAATGAGTTATACATAAAACAGGCTGTTAAGTAGACTCACTATGACTCCTATAAACTTAACAGTATCCCAAAACAATGGATAAGAGAGCTGAAATCTGATATGACTAAAAAATCGACGCTTTTTCTAAGATTTTCTCATGCTCATAATTGAATTAAGAACAAATTCCTCGAGTTATATTTAGAAAGCTGCAGCTAACAATAAAATGCCTTATAAAAGCTGTTAGCAATCGCCAGTCAAAGGCTTATGACAAGATAAGCTGCTGTTCTGTTTGGTTTGGTTTGGTTTGGTTTGGTTTTTTTTCGAATCCTTTTCAAAACTACAATTAGACATGAGAACGAACAGTTTATTGTATCATTTTGTATGGCCATAAATTTCAGCTGCTGACAAATAGCCGGCCAAAAGAGGCAGAGGCAGAGGCAGCTCTTGAGTTTTGTATTGCCTTATAGGATTGCTGTTGCTGTTGAGTTGCTCGTTAGCCAACATTTCACCTGCAATTGAGATTCGCCAGCAAAACTATGCGGCATCCACATGTGGCAGCAATGGCTGCAATCTATTGCCAGTGCGTCTTTTGTGTTGACAAATGCATATTACAAAATGCAACTGGCCATAATAAAGGACGTCTATTACGACACATCACAGAGTGTGTGTCTGTCTGTCTGTCTGTGTGTGTGTGTGTGTATGGGGCAGAAACAATAATACACACACACACAGACACAACACATAATACAAATATTGTAAACATACAGCACTTTTTGCTCTTGTAAAGCCAGCAACACAAAGGCTACAACAACAGCAACTTGCAACAACAACTTGCAACGTGAGCTGCGGTGAGCTCACGTGTTAGAGCAAAACAAAACAAAATGCAGGCGCAATGCAGAAATACAAGAATGACAAAAAAACAAAAAGCAACAAGAAAATATATATGTATACACAAAGCTGCAACAATTGGCAGCAACAACAATGAGAGCTTGCTGCAGCGCTGGGGCAGCAACGGTAGCTCCAAATAATAAAAGGATGATAGTCAAAGTTTAATGACAGTTCAAATGATGTTGCCGCCGCAGTCAACGTTGCTGCTGCTGCTGCTGCTGCTGTTGCTGCTGCTGCTGCTGCTGTTGCTGCTGCTGCTGCTGCTGCATTGCTGCACTTTGCAATGTGGCGCAGCAAACAAATGCATGCGATTATATTTGAAAAGTAGTTGTACTACCAACTATAGCAGCAAGTTTGTAACGTTCATTAATCTTAATAAGAACTAAGCTGCATATTAAATGAAAGCTGTTACGTTAGTTATGAAATATTATTGGGTAATAGTTATAAGCTACAAAAAGCTTAGTTGTAAGGCTAAAAATATATATAATAAACTTTACTAGATCTTAAAGAAATTATATAATGAAATGCTGCTGTAATTTATATATTATTGAATTAAAAATAAAATATAATCCAGTTGGTCATAAAAAAAAAACATACTTTGATTAAAATTAAAGATAATTTTTTATATATCTTTGAAATTCAGAGATAATATATAATATTAATATAATTAATTTAATTAATTGTTTATACAATTTAAATGAAAACTGAATCAAGTTAGTCATATAAAATATATATATCTTAATATATTTAGTAATATTGCAACTATTAAAATCTTATTTAAAATTTCTTTAAAATTCAGAGTTATTGTGGTGAAATATATAAACAATATTTTCAACAGAGAGTAATACGTTTATCCAAGAATTGATTATGATTTTGATGTACACAATGTGTAGACTACTTTTTGGTCAATATAGTTATGCTCTAAACTAATGTATATTCCATTTTGTTATAACATTAGTATAGTGCATGGCAGTTTCGTTGTGAATCAGTTTTCCTTTAGCATGTTCGATTCGATTCGTTTTGTTGTTATTTTTATATACATACATCTATATATATATTTCTTTTTTTGCAAGAGCGCTGTGTTGCCATTGATATTATTATGATGGTTGCAGGCACAGGAGGCAGGCAGACACACAGGCACACACACAGGCACACACACAGGGCAACATGATGTTGCAACATGCGCTTGAACATAATAAATTTTTATGCATGATTTCTCACATTGCATGTGATGGCTGCTGCCACTTGATGTGCCTCCTGATGCTGCTGCTGCTGCTGCTGAGCTGATGCCTGCCACATGGGGCGTATGCGCGTTCAGCGGCCCACCGAATGAGAAATGTGTGCATTTTAAATATTTAAAGTAATTTATGCCAAACATATAAATAAAGTACAAATCGTTAAATATTTAACAGACTGACTTTAAAAATAAAATTGCACAACCAAACACTGCCATAAATACAGATTTTATTTGAGCGTCTTTTTTGTGTTTGTTTCTCGCTCACCAATTTATCATTTATATTCTGCAATAGAAGTCATTAAAGTTCTCTACAAGCACTCAAAATGTATAACCCAAAAAGAAGAAATGCCTTTGCTCCGGCAACACACACACACACACACACACACACACACACACACACACACACACACACACACACACACACACACACACACACACACACACACAACAAGATCAAAAGGCCAGACGGAGACATCAAATGGGAAATGCAGACCCGATTTTCAAAATCTGACGACTGCGCACAGTGGGCAAAAGTAAAAGAAATGTGGCATACACTTTTTTAATTTTTTTGAAATTTAAAATTTAAAAATTAGCTTCTAAAATATATATTATAATTTTATGGATTTTTTACATTGGTGAAAATGATTTCCAAAACTCGCAAGCAATTGATGATGATGATTACTGATTTCGTTAGAGGGAATATTTGCAATTGATCATTTTAAAATTTATTTTGAGTGTTCTTTTAAGCATCAAGTGAAATGAGTTTTATTGTTTTATGTTAAGAGAAATAAAACATAAGTTTTCAACTTGCATATTTGTGTTATTGAAACTTTTAATACGATTAATATTATTAATAATTTACTTAGAACTTTCTATGAGAATTTTATTAAAATCATTTACACTTATAGCATGTTTATTGCTTAGCCAGCATAATAATTCATCGATAGCAGCGATAACAGGCCAATTAAGCAACTCTGCGATAGTATTAGTCGCGTGATTTGCACTCAGTCAACCATAGTCGCAGTGCAGCTGGGAAAGAGCAAACTAATCTCTGACAGCTCGTTATGCCAAATGCTAAAACCAATGCCCATGAGCATCACCCGAGGAGAACACCCCACTCCAACGATAACTACATCATCATTTGTCGGCGACTCTTTTAGGCCAAAGTGGGTTGGCAAGGGAAGAGTAGAGAGTAGGGGAATCGTAATATCAAAACACTCATAGAGACTTGTGCACATGGTAAAATGATTTAAGAGCTCATGCCGCGCCGATCATAATGCGGATGTGAATAAATGCTCTGATCGTGTAGTGAGGCCATTATAAATCGCCTGGCACTTGTGCATTATGCCGCTCAATCAGACTCAACCCCAATGCCCCAACTCCCCCCTCGAACTATAGTTGTGTCCCTGGTTCATTGGAATCATTGTGCAGCATTTTAATTGCAAAATCACATTAGCATAAATTTGTTAAAAACATTCTCAAGTGAAGTTATGGCAGGCAGACTTCGTTGCCCAGCACTGGGCCCAGGCCAGACCCAGAGCCATAGCCATAGCCAGAGAGAGCACAATGACATTAATAAGCAATTACAAAACAGAAAATAGCAACTGCAAATTACTTCAAAAGGCTAAAAGCGTATGAGCAGCAGGGCAAGCAGCAGCAGGCACAGACAACACTGGAACAGAAACAGACTGAAATGGCAGGGTGTCCGTCTCTGGGGACTCTCACTACACTACACTAGTACATCATCATCATCATCACCATCGCCATCTTCATCATGTACTGTATATGGAGTCAGAGGCCCAGCTGTCATACATCTTCATAGCGCCTGTGATGGCAAAAATGACCTCCAGTTACGAGTAGTTCGCATTTGCACACTGTACACCAAAGTTGGGATAGTTGGGTATATTCGTTTGGTACATATACTGCCTGATTGGGTACTAAAGATACTTAAGATAAAGATATCTATACTATATAACAGAAGTTAAGTATAAATATATGGAATAAAGACTTTAGTTTGTCTTGCCATTAAATTCATCAAAAATAAAGTCAGAATCTACATTGAAAATTGTGAAAAAAACATCTCCTCAAATCAACGATAATATATTTTCAGAAACAGTCAAAAATAGAATTTTCGGATTTTAACTTCGGAGTGTGAGCATTTTAAAGATTATCTAGATGTTAATTAATCACAAATTAGATTTTAATTGAGATGAAACAATTTTTATTGCAATAAAATGATGTATTTCCAAAAATAAAACAATTTCTTGATAAGCCTGTTAAACAAATAAAAAGTTCATGGTGCGCATATAAAAATATAATATTGTAAATTAATCAAAAGTCATTTTGAAAAAATATTAATTAAAATATAATAAAAACAAGTGGGGAAGGATTATCTTCGGAGTGCCGAAGATTTTATACTCTTTTCGAACCTATAGGCAATTTTCACTCTGCCAACTGCACCACTGAAATTTCATAAGCTGTACAAAATCGTTTTGTCGCGTAACATTTTTTTTTTGTTCTAAGTATATTTAATTCATTGCCAGTTGTATAGCAGCTATAAGATATAGTGATCCGATCCGGCCGGCTCCAACCAATGTGATGTCTCTTTGAATAATAAGTATCGGTGCAAAGTTTCATCGCGATAGATTAAAAAACATGGGATATATGGCCAAAACCGACTTCGAGTTGTATGGCAGCTATAAGATATAGTGATCCGATCCAGCCGGCTCCAACCAATGTGATGTCTCTTTGAATAATAAGTATCGGTGCAAAGTTTCATCGCGATAGATTCAAAAACATGGGATATATGGCCAAAACCGACTTCGAGTTGTATGGCAGCTATAAGATATAGTATTCCGATCCGGCCAGCTCCGACCAATGTGCTGTCCCCTGGAATAATAAGTGTCTATGCAAAGTTTAATCGCGATAGCTCAAAAACTGAGGGACTAGTTTGCATACATACAGACAGACAGACAGACAGACAGACAGACAGACAGACAGACAGACAGACGGACATGGCTAGATCAATTTGTATTGTCATTCTAAGCATACTGGCAGTAACTTTTGGGGGTCTCCGACGCTTCCTTCTATGCGTTACAAACTTCAGGACAAACTTAATATACTATTTTCTTCGAAAAGAGTATAAATATTAAATATTATAATTAAATATTAAACGACAAAAACTAGTCACAAATTTAAAATAACGAATTTTAAATTTCATATTTAATAATTCAAGCTTCTCAAGAGCTCTGCTTCAAGTTTTTTCTCCCACCCACTTTTCTCTCACTGTGCACAGAGTATCTCATAGTCGTAGTCAGCCAATTGCAGCTGTATCTGTATATCTGTGTATCTGTGTGTCTGCTGTCTTTGCATTCGTATCTGTGGCTCCGTTAGCTGACATTGCACTGTTATTGCTTCAAGTGGCTTCATTCATTGCATGTCTATCTCTCACCCTCTCTCTCCCTCCCTCTCCTCTCTCTCTTTCTCTGTCTCTGTTGAAGCAAAAACCAAAAAAAAAAGAGTAGAGAATACAGCTGACGCCGCGCCACGTCAGACACGACAATGAGCTGACTGTTTAATGTCCTAGCTACAGATCCTATCCCTGAACCCGTTCCCCCTCCTCCCCACCTCTTCCATCCTCTGGCAAGTCACACAAAAACAAGAGCAACCTTTATTAGCAAAAAGTTTGCGTCGGTCTAAGCCAAGAAAAAGCGCCGCTGGCTGCATTTTGTCCAATAGACGAAAAGGGTTTCTATTTATTAGCCAACTGAGTCTCTGTCCATCTCTCTGTGTGTGTGTATCTATGTGTATTGCTATCCGCTGCTAGTATAGACTATATAGAGGGGTTATGAGCAGATTAGGCTGGCAAACAAGACACAGCTCCAATGCAGTGTGGGCAGTGAGCGGAGCTGACAGACGGGATATTGTCGGCTTAGCGAGACATTAGTAAGAGAAGCTGGGAGATGAGAATTGAGAATTGAGAATAGTGAATAGAGCATAGAGTTGTGAGTGGGCATTTGTTTTTGTAGCCCAAACTTAAACTAACAAATCGCCGAGTAACTTAATTACACTAAGACTCATACATAAACAGACTGGGTAAATATGTACACAATGAATATCTGAAGAAGAGAAGTGGTTACAAAAATAGTACACAATTTGCATGGAATTTTCATATTAATGGAGAAAAAACAACGAATTTCTGTTCCTTACCAATTTAAAAAATATAATAAATTTGTATGGTTTAGTTTTAATTCAGATTAAAGTCAAGAATTAAAATTGAGGCTAAAATATAATCAAAACTGCCTCTGAATACAAAATTGGATCAGTTTTGAAAAAGATATGGGAGTTTTAAATGTTAGAGAATCATCATTTGGAAGAATGATGAATGAATGAATTGTTTTTGATAGAAAATCGAAAAATTAAAAGTGCTTCAGATTAAAATGTAAATCTAATATAGAGGTTAAAACATGATAAGAACTCGAAAATCTGATCAGAATTATGGCAGTTTGAAGTCTTGGAAGATCATTTATAAGAACTTGGTTTCATTATCGTGGCTTGGGTTTGACATAAAATCGAAAAGTCGAATGTGCTTTAAATTTATTGGAATGTAGTTTTGATAAAGAAGTCAAAGCATGATAAAAACTGTCTCGAGCTCGAAAATCGGATCAGTTTTGATCAAGTTATGGTAGTTTGAAGTCTTGGAAGGGAATAACTTTTAATAGAACTATATCTGATGTACTTTCAAGATGTATAATAACATTCTTTAGACAAGCTTCTCTAATTTTGTAAACTGCTTGACAACTTAATTTTGTCTGCAACTATCTCTGCAACTTCAAAGCTGACCCAAAAGAGAAAAGCTATGCTAATTCGGGAATAACTCATCTGCATAGCTGGCCTGGCACTTGGAAGTGAATCTGGAACTGTTGGCACTGGTTCTGGCATTGGCATTGCGTTTGGGACTGGGCAGAGAGAGAGAGAGAGAGAGAGAGCTCTTGCAGTCTTGCACCACAGGAATCGCAATGTGGCCGCAACTATCTGCCGTCATGTTGCATACATTACGCAACATTTGGCGTTTTGGATGCGGCCACAACACAACAATACAACAACGCAACAACAACAACAACAGCATGCTGATTATTGCTGATAATGATAGCAATGGCAGTCGACAGTTGGAACAGAAACTGCTTCCCAAAACCCACTCTGCTGTAGCCACAAACCCAAAAACTGTTTGGCTGGCACCGCAGAACTGCGACTCTGACTCTTGATTCGACTTGTTGTTGTTGTTGTTGTTGTTGTTGTTGTTGGCTGCTGCTGCGCTTTTTGCCAATTTACCAAACTGCAAATGGGCAACGTCGCAAGTTGGAAAGGGTTTGCCTTCTCATAGATATGAGCGACAATTAAGTGTTTGCCGCATAATGATGTCGCCCCTCTTTTTACAGCATGTGGCAAGTAGCATGCAGCATGCAGCAAGTGGAAAGCAGCAGTTTGCCAGTTGCCAGTTGTCAGCTGCACTAACAGTCTAGTCTAACAGTAGTCGCAGCAACTTTTTATCGACATTAACACTCCTCTCGTCGCAGGATGCTCTCCTGCGGATGCGGCTCTTTACTCTTTACTTGACTCCTTGCTGGCCCCTTTTTGCGACCCCAAAATGTCAGTGCCGCATTGCCTAACGACATAAGTTATCAACAGTCTATGCAAAAAGTAACTGCTAAGCTCTTTAATACAAATTATAGGCGCATGATAAGCAGCATTTGAAAAACAACAGTGAATAATATTTATGAATGAAAGGGATATAGGATTTAAAATAGCTATATGTATACAATCCTTTTGAATATAAAGCTAATATGTATTAAGACTAAGAATGTTGTCATTTAAATAAAATAAAGATGCAAATCAAAGTAGAGGCCAAGCATTTATATTTAGTAGGATGCTTATCACCTTACAGAAAGGCAAAACTTCTCTAGCAGGTCTAAAGTAAAAACACTACAAATGAGCTGCTTATTAAATTAAATAAAATTATAAGGAGATAAGAGAGTCAATTTATAAACAACGAATACTATTTTATAATGACAAAGTTCACTTATAAAGGATATCGAATTTAAAATGTCATTTGTGGCGGTGGAAAACTCAGGACATGTTCCTAAATGTAATTTTCACGATATAAATACTACATGAATTTCGGCTAAGAATATTTTTCTTAGACTAAAATGTAGTATTATTGTAGAAGACAAATCATGAGCCAAAGAGGTTTCCTTTTTTTAAATCTGTCCAGTTTTGAAAAAGTTTTGACTTACTAAAAATGGTTGGAATAAAATCTGAGCATGATTGTGGACCAAGAAATGATTTTCCAGACTTAAATGAAGAACTAATAACATCTTAAACAAGTGGGGAAGGATTATCTTTATCTTTATACTCTTTTATACTTCTTTTCTTTTTTTTTGTTCTAAGAATATTTAATTCGTTGCCAGTTGTATAGCAGCTATAAGATATAGTGATCCGATCCAGCCGGCTCCAACCAATGTGATGTATCTTTGAATAATAAGTATCAGTGCAAAGTTTCATCGCGATAGATTAAAAAACATGGGATATATGGCCAAAACCGACTTCGAGTTGTATGGCAGCTATAAGATATAGTGGTCCGATCCGGCCGGCTCCGACCAATGTGCTGTCCCCTGGAATAATAAGTGTCTGTGCAAAGTTTTATCGCGATAGCTCAAAAACTGAGGGACTAGTTTGCATGCATACAGACAGACAGACAGACAGACAGACGGACATGGCTAGATCAATTTCTATTGTCATTCTAAGCATACTGGCAGTAACCTTTGGGGGTCTCCGAAGCTTCCTTCTATGCGTTACAAACTTCAGCACAAACTTAATATACTATTTTCTTCGAAAAGAGTATAAAAATGGGTTACTTTTTGAAAATCGAACCAGTTGGCAAAGTTAAGGCTGTGGAAGATTTGAAACTCATTTCATATCTTATTGGATAGAAATTTTACATAAATTTCGTTTTAAAATCTAAATGCAGTATATTTTTAAAATTAAATAGCATAACGATGAAAAATCAAAGTAGACATCCAGAATTTGAGCAGAATTTTGTGCACCTTACAAATATTTAGCAAGCTAGCAACATTTTCCAAGCTGGAAAAACTCGAGTGTAATGCGCCGGATATTCATTTAGGATATGAACCATTTTGAGAGGGCAGCAAGTGCATTTCCATGTCCTTGTGGTTGTTACTTCTTCTTGTTGTTGTTTTTGGGTGGTTGGGTGGGTTGTTGGCTGTTTGTGTGGCTTGTGTTATAATCGCGGCGGCGCCTTGAGAAATATGAAGCCATTTGCGCTGTCAGGGGTGCCATTAAAAGTTTGGATAATATTTTGTTAACAAAAATTAAAAAACTCACAATACGAGCGGGTGGAAAGTGTTCAGTGGGTGGGGTTGGGGGCCATACTGATGGGTTTCTAGTGGGGAAGTTCTGTTACTGCCACTAGGCTGACCATTTTGATTGAAAATCCAATCTGCCCGCGTCTGAGTCTGAGTGGCTCATATGTGCAGTTCCCACAGCAATTAAATTTGAACACAGGACGACGCAGGATAACAGCAAAAGCAACAAAATACAAAAAAAAAAAACTCAACACACACACAGAGGAGAAGAAGAAGAGCAGTTGACATGCTCAGCAAACAAACAAACAAGCGCAAGAGGCGACGCAAAAAAAAAAACGAAGGCAGGCAAAAGACAACCGCAGACATGCAACAACAGCAACAACAACAAACAGATTGAGTCGCACATATGTGTGCCCGCCTACCCAGGCAAGGACAACGGACAACGGACAAGGGACAACACTCAGCTGCTTTTCGGGGCATGAAGAAGACATCGCAACAACCACAAAAGCGAAGGCAACTGCTCTTCTTTTTTTCTGGTCCTGTGCTGTAGTCCTAGAAACAACAACTGGCAAAACTAAAAAGGACAACGGGCCATACAAATAACATTAAGCCGGCGAAATCAGCAAACGGCAAAAGGACTCGCTGTCGATGCGGGCCAAGAGCGCCGCCGGCTAGATGGCCTGGCCAGGACCAAACTCACTATCGCCTCCTCTCACTGCAGACAGCGGCAAAAGGACATCATCAGCAGCAGTCCATAGAAGGTGAAAGCGCTCCATAGAGCCATGACAATGACAATGTAACCCCCAACTGCCCCACTCTCACCCACCTGCCCCACTCGCACCCATCCCCATCCCCACTATCACCCCGCATGCCCGCTGTGTGTGACACAAAACTGGCATTAGGCAAGGATTTGCGTTGATTATGGACAGCAATGGGTTTTGGCTTTAGCAATTTTCAAATGAAAAGACAATGAAAGGTTTGTCCACATCCGAAATGGGTAACCCAATCCCCCATCCCTCTCCTTCCCAACCCCCACTTTGCCTTCAATGAGCAATAAGACAATAATGCCATAAAGAGCCCAATTTCAGGTGGAAAAACGTTAGCAACGAGCTGCTGTGGGCGCATTTTAATCGGATTCCACCGGAAAAACTTACGACGCTTCTCCCTCTCTTCTCTATCACACTCCCTCTCTCTCTCTGCTCATGACATTTTTCTGATAAAACTAATTACACAGCTTTGCTTGGGAAGACTTATAACTGTTGGATGATTCTGCTGTGTAAGGGATATCATATTTGCTTGGCAGTACTTATTTGGACGGCATTGGAATTATGTTTGAGCAAAGAACAAATAATTGAGCGGCTGTATAAAGCTATAAGAATATTTATCAAACAGATATTAGCTTAATTACCACACTCTACAACTTTTTAATAGATCTAGCTAAAGTCTGAATTTTATTAGAATATTCAATCTTCCACTATCAAAGTTAGCTATATTTTTCTAGTTACAAAAAATTTGTTTTAAAAGCTATTCCAAAACTCTATAATTTTTTAAAATATATATAAGATATAAGCTAAATACCACACTCATGAAAATGTACAAGATCTTGCTTAATACTCATTTCGTTTAGATTATTAAATCTTCATATACCCAAGTTAGTTCAATTATTTTTTTATTTGCAACAAGCTTGAGTTGCATATTTTCTTCTTTTGTAAAAAGGTATTCAAAACTCTTATAATTTTTTAAAATGTATATAAGATATAAGCATAAGTACCACACTCTAAAAAATTTTATTAGATCCTACTTGATACTAATTTCTTTTAAGAATATTCAATCTTTATCTACCCAAGTTAGTTCCGCTTTTTTATAGTTACTACAATTTTCAGCTGCATATTTTCTTCATTTATAAAAAGCTTTTTCAAAACTCTCTAATTTATTAAATAAATATATTGCAATTAAAATATAAGCACATCTTTTTAATCGATCAGACTGCATTGTATATATTTTTGAGCATTAAATAATTGAGCAGCAGAACAAGCATTTATTTATTTATATACCAGTTGTAAGCATAAATAAGACACTCTAAAAAATTTATTGGATCTAGCTTAATTATCATTATTTTACCACATTTAAGCTTCCAGTTCTGTTCTTTTGAGTAACAACAAGTTTCAGCTGCATAAAAAGCAATTCCAAGTCACTATAATTTACATTTGCCATTATGTAGATTGTGTTCTTGGTCTGTCATTTGAAATTGTGGCAGACATCATTTAAAAAGCCATTGCCAGACATAAAAAAATATTTTTATTATTAATTCATTAGGCATTTTTTAATGGGCCGCGCATAGCATATTGTTGTAGTTCTATCTATCTCTGTGTGTGTGTGTGTCTTTGTTTTTCCACGCTGGCAGTTTAATTGTTAATTAGTTTAATGTGCGATACAGGCCACATGGCCATAGCAGAAGAAGAAGCAGAAGAAATACACCCACCCAGAAGTGACACCCAGAGGCAAGACAAGAGGCAAGAGCCCCACTTCTAGTTTGCTGTTGCCCATTTCCATTTCCACTTCCATTGCCATTTCCATTTCCTAAGACAACTTTGCCAAGTGTCGCACAAGTGTCGCCCCCCACTTGTCAGACTATTTATTGGACGTTCTAATTGAGAGTGCGTTGAATTGGAAACCACAGAAATTGTCCCCTGTCTCCTGTCTGTCTGTCTGCCTACAGTCTGTCTGAAAGTTATGTGTCCACGTACATGTGCCCCGCCCACTTCTGTGGCGGCCCATAAAAAAGCCAGGCTAATAATTAAGAGCCACCCCCACGCAAATGAACATAAATGGGCGCAAATTGTGTCGGAGTCCCCTCTCTGGGGTTTTATTTTTTCGGTTCGGTTCGGTTCGGTTAGGGCGTGCTAATCATAAAAGAAATACAACGAAAATTATGAATTTGTTTGGCGTAATTTTACGACAACAGAAAAAAAACACAAGAAATCGAAGAAAAACAAATTTTGTTTTTTCGTCGTCTTCTTCTTATTCTGTTTTTTTTTTTTTGGGTTTCCAACGGAACAGAGCTGCCAATAATGACCCAATTTGGTGCATCAAATTTATGTTTATTCGGCTGCTTCGGGAATTTTCGTTCCTTTTCTAGACATTGTGCTTCACCCAGCTTTTCCAATATTAATATGTATAAAAATTAACGGTGGAACAAAAATCGTTTGCGCCGCATAAGAAGAAAATTACTTTTTAATCTTATGAGTCATTAGAAGACATTTTTACCCACAATGCTAACGGGGCGAAAGCGTAATTCCGATAAAGCCCCCCCGAAAAAAGCAGAAGATGCTCCTTCTCTGATGTGTTATTAAAATTTACCTAAGCTGCCTCACTAAATGCCACTCAGCTCTTTTGTTTAGTCTCGGTCTCGGTCTGGGTTGGGCTTTTGGGTCTCTGGGTTTGGGTTCTCGGCTAATTTTGTTATGTGTGAACTTTGGTTGGATGCCGATAACTGTGGCATTGGCAGTTAGCATATGGAAATGAAGCTGTCAATCGAGGCTAAAAGGTGTGACCAGCTGTTAGTTATCTCTTATCAGCCACTTAACGACACATTCGAAAATCAAAACAAAGTCGAAAGCGCAAAAGGCGAACTGATTATTTCAACCATAAAGTTGCAGCTTTTTAAAAGCAGTAAAAAAAAAAGTTTTTGTTCGCTTGATGTGTAGATTTATTATATGATAATGGGAATTGAATACAAAAGTTTCTCTGCTGTAGAGCAGCAAATGCTGAGAAGATATTGATTTGTTGTAGAGACAAATGCAATAAATATCTGTATTTTGAGTACATTAAGGGAAATAATTTTTAAAAATAATTTTCTATTTAATTTATAGTTTTAAATCATGTTTTATCATATTGATTTTTAAAAAAATATAAAATGTGTTGCATTAGGAAAATATCTTTATTAGAACAGTGAAGATATTGATTTGTCGTGGCGAAAAATTCAATAAATATCTGTTTTTGATTCCATTAAAAAAATGTACAAAATAGTGGGAGAAAATAAATTTTAAAAATCATTTTCTATTTTGGTTTTATAAAATATGTAAAATTTGTTGCATTAGGATTATATGTCCATTACAATTGTCACACAAATTTGATATAAATTACTTACCATATAATACCATCAAACATTGACTTACATATCTATAACAAAAGCGCCTCAAATTCCTTAACGTAATTCTAAATTCCATTTGTTATAGCTAGCTAATATATATGTGTTTATTCATACTTAATCACATATCTTGCACATCAATGGATTTAACCTCAAGATTGCGTCGCATTCATTTTGCAACATGGGGGCAAACAACAAACATAACTGAAGAGAAGCCCAACTGCCTCAACTGTGACTGCGACAATGTTTCCGGCGACCTTTGACATGCAGCTGTGCATGTCTCTGTGTGTGTGTGTGTGTGTGTGTGTGTGTGTGTGTGTGTGTGTGTGTGTGTGTGTGTGTGTGTGTGTGTGTGTGCCACATATGCCACATGTCATGTGCCCCGCACAAAACATGTCACTGCCCATTTTATCCTTGCTTCCTGCCAGCCACCTTTTGCCCGGACTCTGGGGCACTGGTTTTTGGTTTTCGGTTTTGGTTCTGGTTCTGGTTTGGGCTTGGTTTTAGGTTTGGGTTTGGGTTCGGGTTCTTGGCCACACAATGACACAAAAACCCGGAGAGCACATAAAAGAAATTAATCAGATTTTTATTTAAACGCCCAGCCAGTGTGTGGTGTGTGTGTGTGTGTATGTTGTGACCATTGTCCCTAACAAAAACCTCCAAATCTCTCAGCATTTTGTGTGCAATTTTTGTCAACATGTACCCGTCTCTCTATCTCTTTCACTCACTCTCTAATGCTATCTCTGTTATCTGCACATATATGTATATACCATATATGGTTTTATACAGCTATACGTATCGCAACACTATCTGCTCAGCCCTTCAGTCAGTTGTGTGTCAGTTTTCTGTGGAATTTTTCAAACCCCTCATGAATGATTTGAGCAGATTTTTATATTTTCCACTGTGCTATTGTGTGGAGAAAAACTCGTTGCGTCCAGCCAGGCACCCATCCATCTCTCAGCATCTATATGCCGATCTCTACGCACACACACGCACACACACACACACACACACACAGATAGTATCTGTGTAACTGGACGTTTATCCATGCGTCGTCTTTTCTATCTCTGGCATTCGCTCGGTTCGTGTGGTTAGTTTGGTTTTGTCATTACAATTGTTTGCGTTTTTCCACCATTCAATGAACGTCCTTTGTTGTTAAGGACTCGCCACAAAAGGAGTTACGAGCTGAACCAGCCAGGCAGACGAACAGACGGACAGACATCCAGACTGAGAACGGAAACCCTCTGCGAAAAGTTGCTACCAAATAATATTTTGCAGTACGTAGTTTTTGCTTATATATATATATAAATATAAAGAGAAAATAACATCAACAATTTTGTGTACAATTGAGTTAGGAGCAGAGTTTTTGTTAGAGTTATGGCGAGTATTTTGCATTATGTGTGGAAAGAGTTGCTGGTGAATCATAAATAATGCATATAAGTAGCTAAACATGAATCACTCAGCGGATCTTAGTTTTTGCATTTGTTTGTGATATATATTTTCATTGTAATCCTTCAAGGCGATTTGTAATGCTTCAAGAGAGAGCTTATTACAACTCGAAACAAGTTTTAATAGCTCTTGTTTAATATATTTTTATTTACAATATTTTATGCACTTTTTATGTGCTTCTTTAACATTATGTAAATTTTATTTTTAATATATACAAATTTTCCTGTATCTTCTTTTTAATAGCGTTCTGCCCACTTGTATATTTTCCTTTTCTGTTCTTCATCTTGACTCAGTTCTGATTTTCTTTTCTCTCATTAAAGGGTATTTTCTTTCTATATCATATTACTCTTTAGTTGCTTGTTTTTCTTCGAACTAGTTGTAAAAATTTACTTTTCTATTATTTATCAATCTTTTGCATTTCCTTTTCATCTACTTAAGCTTTGCGTTTTTCTTAATTTAAGTGTTTTGCTATCCAAGTATTTTTGAGTTGCTTACCACTCATAAAATTTACTTTTACATATTTTAATTTGAGCTCTCTTTTCTTTTCTTTTCTTTAGACATTTGTAATCCATAGTTTATTTTCTTATTTTCCTCGTCATTTTCCACGTTTTTCTTGCCATTAAGCAGCTTTCGTTTTAGTTTTTTTATGCCTTGCCACCCCCACATAATTATCTTCACCGATTTAACAATCTATTTTCCATTTTATATTTTTCTTTTCATTTAGTTTCCTGCACATAATTCATGCTGCCTCCTTCTTTATTTTGCTGGCCAAAAAATTGTCACTGCATTCATTGCACAAGTTTTTGCTCCAACCACAAAATGATGGCAAATGTGTTTTTAAACCGAAACTTGCCCAAAGAGCTTTGCTTTGCTTTGCGTGTAGATTCTCACTTATTTTACAGCATATTAGTTATTCGCCATAAACAAGATGTGGCGCCACAAAAGCTGCTGCAGCCTTTTCTCCTAGAGCCAGCCAAGCACAAAATTAGGGTTGCCTGCCAGGGTGGACACCCATGAGTTGGAGAAGAAGAAGAAGAAGCAGAAGCAGAAGAAGAACCGATATCATCATCATTATGAGCAACCTGCGACAACTTGCAAAACACAAACCAAATTGTTCAATGGCGCCGCAAAAATGACCAAAATGCGCTCACTGCCAGCCAGCCAGCAAAGGCGCCGCCATTTTTATTTGCAGCACTGCCACTTCCGGCGGCCATTTGCACAGCTGCCCTCCTCCCTCCCACACAATTCTTGTCATCTTGCAGTCAGTGGCGAGAGCCAAGAGCTGCAAATTGATGGCGACTGGCGCACATTCAAAACGCTTTCATTATTGTCATAAGCTGCGGCGACGTCTTCGTCTGCTGCTGCTGCTGCTGCTGCTTCTTCTTCATCCTGAGATAGCGCTGCAAAAATTTTCCAGTGTACTTTTCGATTTCCGCTACGTAATATTCAAGTGATTACCAAAGCAGCAGCAGCAGCAGCCTCCACAGGAAGCAACAAAGTGCGCTGAGGCAACTTTTGTGCTGACGTGCGCTGATTTCATCCATAGACTCGACTCGACTCGACTCGACTCGGTTCGGACTTGGCCCAAGAACTGGACGCATTATTATACCCACTAACTGATACTCTAGCTGGAAAGGGGTAGCATAGACTAACTGACTTACATTACTGAGAGAGTGAGAGCTGATCTAAGTTTGAGCACATTGATCGCACATTTCGAGATATTCTAGAAATACTCATTTGTTTTTGAATTTGTAATGAACCAGCCTATTGAATAGTTGAAAATATTAACAATACACTTGAGTGCTAAAATTTGTAAGCATTCTCAAAGTATCATTAGAAAAGGTATTTAAAATATTTTAGCATTTAATTTATATTTTTTTAAGATTTTTTTCAATTTACTCAAATCTAATTATTTGTAAAATATACTTTAAAAAAATTTTTTTTTTCTAGTCCAAATTATTTTTTTAAAAATTATTAAAAATATTTAAAAATTGCATTTATACTTTTAGATTATTTTGCGATTCAATTAAACTTTAATTATTTGTATTTGTTCATTTAAAGTAAACTAAAAACAGTCAAACAGAAAGAAATTACAAATAACAGAAATATAAATTTAAAATAATAAAATATAGATTTTCAAAAAATTTTAATTTATACAGAATTTATCTTGACTTTAACGTTATAGTTTTTAAATAAATTTTTAAAATATTTGTAGATGTTCCTATTTACTAAAATATATATGTGTAGCACCATTTTCTGTTTTAACTGTCACTAGTTGAAATAAAATAAATAAAAATGTATATAATCTCATAATACTTATAGTTTTATAGTAACAGTCTGGAAATTCGTTACACGATAAATTCAATTATACAAATCTTAATGGATTCGATTCATTTACAGAGCATCTGTGCGTTGAGCACACTCTGCAACAACTCTACAAAAAAATCGTAGTTGTTTGTGTTGCTAAGTGTAAAAGTGTTTCGGACCTCTGGGTCGGGGAGGGTTCAATGACAAAGTTTACTACCACTAGGTATTTATAACTATTATTTATGTGGCGGCCCTGGACCTGCCTCTCCAATTTTAAATGCTCACTGATGCGCAACGAATTTCTTAATGGTGCAATTTGGCGTTTTATGTCTGAAGTTTAGGCGAAAGGCGATTTTGGGCTAGCCTTACAAAAAGAGAAAACTGGGAATGGGGCTCACTGCACCATTTTTGATGTACGCTATCGCTACGTGCATAAACTTTTTGCAAACAATTATGGCCGAGCCGCCGCCGCCTGGCAGACGACCAAGCAACCAGGCAGGACACACAGGACACTCGCAGGACACTCGCAGGACACTCGCAGGACCCTCTCGATATTTGCCGCTTTTTCATTAAATTCATGGTGTGATTTCCGCGACGCTTTTCGGCTTCCGGCAAAACGCAAACACAAATCACAATGTTCTTGTTTTCTCTCTCTCTCTCTCTCCTCTCTCTCTCTCTCTCTCTCTCTCTCTCTCTGTCGTGCTCATCGAGTTGTCAATTTGAAAATATGCTTTACGATAGAGCTCCTATTATGATAGCGGGCGGTCTCTTCCGATTACTGCGGTCCACAAATGTGAACGCAAACGGAAGAGTCGTGAGTGCGAAGCACTTTTATCGCATACTCAAATTTCGAGTTAAAAACTTTTTGCAATTTGCGAAAGTCTTCGGAATGGTTTAAGCAGAAAATATAAAATATTTATATATATTTTTCAAATTTGTCAACATTTAGCAACGTTTGATATTTTTGGAGCAATTATTTTACTATAAGTTTCAGCTAGTATATATATATATATTTATAATTTTTAGAAATGTAAAATATATTTATGTATATTTTTCAAATTTGTCAACTTTTATCATTTTTATTTTACGATTAATTATTATACTAAAAGTTTCATGTAGCTATATATTTAATTATAATATTTATTGTCGACTAAATACAGTCGACACAGGATAATATATATTATAAACAATAAGAGAAAACTTAAAATAAAAATGATTAAATATAATGTAAAATTAAGAAAGTATGGAAATTATAAAAAAATATGTAAGTCTGTTAATATTAAAAAAAATGCAATTCTGTTTGAGTCCATTAGTAAAATAAAATTTTATATATCTTATATGTATTTCCCATGCATTTTCACGTGTCCATCTCCGCTGCGAACAATGATAGGGAAAATAAAATGGAAATTCAATTGATAAAATCAATAAACTCAACGCGTTGGCAAAAAAATCAAGTCAAATATCAAATATTTTGCCTATCTGCGTGTATTGATTAAAATGCAGAGAGAGAAAAAAAGGGATACTGGCTGCCAGGCGTTTAATGGATAAATGGATGCTGTGTGGCACTTATATGACAATGGGCCATTATGACACCTTAAATCATAACGCCATCATCTGTGTGTGTGTGCGAGTGTGTGTGAGTGAGTGAAGGGGTGGGGATGGGGGCGTGGTTCATGGGAATATGAATATGTTGCCATAAAGAATGAAAATTAATTGAAAATGCATTTTGCATGCCATTGTCTTCAATTAATTTTCATTTCAATCATTGCTAATAGCTAGCAAGTTGTGAGTGTGTGTATAAGTGTGTGTGTGTGTGTGTGTGTAAGAGAGTGAGAGTGTGTGCGTATCCATTATAATTATGTACAGTTGCTCATGTCAATAAGATTACTACGATTGTAGCAAATGGATTAAGCATACTTAAAGATTCAAATTACTAGATAAAGCTTTTGTGTGGTTGAAAGTATTTGTGTGAATGAAATGTGGCAAATGTTTTGTGCTTTAGAATAGTTACGAATCAAAAGCTTATGATTATTTCTTTAAGATACCAAAACATGTTTATACTCTTTTCGAAGAAAATAGTATATTAAGTTTGTCCTGAAGTTTGTAACGCATAGAAGGAAGCGTCTGAGACCCCCAAAAGTTACTGCCAATATGCTTATAAAAACAAAACAAATTGATCTAGCCATGTCCGTCTGTCTGTCTGTCTGTCTGTCTGTCTGTCTGTCTGTCTGTCTGTCTGTCTGTCTGTCTGTCTGTATGTATGCAAACTAGTCCCTCAGTTTTTGAGCTATCGCGATGCAACTTTGCACAGACACTTATTATTCAAGGGGACAGCACATTGGTCGGAGCCGGCCGGATCGGACCACTATATCTTATAGCTGCCATACACCTCAAAGTCGGTTTTGGCCATAAATCCGATGTTTTCAAAGCAATTGCCTTAAATTTCCTTGTACACTTGAACATCCTTATAACTCATCAATGGGTAAAATCGCAAATCGATTGAGTCATAAACAGCGAAGATATGCGTCATTAAATATTTTGAAAAAACAGGTGCATATGAGCAAACAAAGTCAAGCACAAGAAAGCTTTTGATAGTCTGAGCAAACAAAGTCAAGCGCAAGAAAGCTTTTGATAGTCTGCTCTTCAAGCAATTTTGTCAGCGATCATCAAAACGGCTTGTGGCGTAGTGGGTAAAGTTGCGAACTGGTGAGCGAGAGGTCCCGGGTTCGAAACCAGCGGCGACTGGTCATTTATTTTCATTTTTTCTTATTCTTCTTTTCAAATATATAATAACTGTAATCAAATTCATTTGCTTTCAATGGCTTAGAACAAAAACAATGCCACGCGAAAAAACAAAAGCTCAGTATAAATCGAGTTTGTTAGCGATTCTTAAAACTGCTTGGTGTAAGCAGTACAAAGCAAAACAAGAAAGCTTTTGACAGTCTGCTCTTCAAGCAATTTTGTCAGCGATCATCAAAACGGCTTGTGGCGTAGTGGGTAAAGTTGCGAACTGGTGAGCGAGAGGTCCCAGGTTCGAAACCAGCGGCGACTGGTCATTTATTTTCATTTTTCTTATTCTTCTTTTCAAATATATAATAGCTGTAGTCAAATTCATTTATTTTCAATTTCCTAAATTGTTTCTAATTTTTTTTTCATACATAAAGTAGCTTTAATAGAATAATTCAAAAGAAAAATTTAAATTCATTGGCAAAACCAATGCCACGCGAAAAAAAATATGGATCTCAAATTCTGAATATAAGCTCTCGTATGTTCAGATTAAGTTTTATGACAATTCAATTTCCGACAGCAGCCTTGAAAGGTATAAGAGCAACAGGCACAAAATTTGGTATGTATATTATGTAATGTAGTTTTTCACTTTTTGGAAAAACTGAAACTTGTATATTGTTCAATTCGGTAGCACTTATGAATGCTAAGGGACGCGTCCACGAGCTACGGATAGTGAAACGTCCCTGTTTACATGAATACCTTTATATATTTTATTTTATATGTAGGGGTATATGTATGCGACATTAATATCTGCGAATTAAATAAGCAGTCACGGAAAAATAGTAAAAATTGCTTTAAGGTTCGAAAAGAGTATTTAATCTTCGGCACGCCGAAGATAATCCTTCTCCACTTGTTTATATTATATTATATATATATTTATTATATTAACTGCATATATTATATTTTATTTATAATTGTAAATGTTTTATAATTTTAATATAAATTTATTTTGTATCAATAGTCGACAAAAAATATATAAATAAATAAAAATGTATATAGCTTTGTTTAAGAACTTTTAAACCAGTGTAAAATTACAATCAGAAGTTAAAGTCATTTTAAGATGTATTATCTTTCAATATTATCAATAAATTATCTTTCTTTATTGTAAGTGTATATCATATTGTAAAATACATTATTAAAATTAAACGCAATTCTTTTCAATGCTTAAAGCGGAAAGTGAAACCAAGTTTAAGTACTTAAGTTCTCAGCTGCTATGCATATAATGCGCCCAATGCCTTCTCAAGTTGCTAAGCTGCACTATTTTAGTTGCCCGCTTAATTGGTTCATAACTAGTTCAAATAACACAACTACAACGAGCAGTTAGCCAATATTTGCTCCTACTCCTGTTGTTGTCCTGGCGACGCAAATCGTTTTGCGCACTGCTCTTCAATTACTGAAAGCCATCATAATGTATTCAAAATCTTTAATGTAATTAATGCTGTTTGTTTAATGAAAGTTGTCTGAGCGCCAAAGCCTATTACACACACACACAAACACACACACACACACATCCTGTCCTGTCCTGTATCGAGGACCTTTGCAAGCATGCATGCAGCTAGGACATTGCATGCTGCATTGCTACTTTTGCTGCTGCTGCTGCTGCTGCTCCTGTTGTTGTTGTTTGTTGGCAGTCATGTAGCGGACATGCAACAAACAGTGGCAACAACAACAACAACAGTAACAACAACATGAGCTGCACACAAGCTGCTGTCTCACGCACCGCTGGTCGGCTCGGCTTTTACGTTCGTTTCTAATCATCGACAACTGTCCAGGCCATAGATTCGGTAACCTGCACCACCACCCCCAACCACCTGACTGACTACACCACCCCAACTTCTGCTGCTCTGGGTTGCTGGCTGCTGAATCCCCGCGCCGTGGCCTTCTAATGCGCTAAAGTGCTTTTTCGTAAAAACAAGTTACACTTTGCAATTTGCACTAAATCCCACTTGGCTGTGGCCGGGCAACAACGCTCCACTGGGTCGACTCACACACACACACACATCTATACACACACATACGCCACGTAGGCCAGTCCAAAAGTTCCTGCTGTTCCTCACTCTGCCTGTCTGTGTTTCTATCTATCTATGTGTGTGTGTGTGCTTCTATGTTTGTGTGCAAATCCTTTGGCCGGCAATTAAAAGGGATTTTCATGGCTAAAACGTATTTATTTTACACACACACACACACTCGCACACACACACTGGCACACTCATGTGTGAGGCTCACGCCTTCTTCCCACTTTCACCCACTTCCTCCCTCTCCACACATTTAGCTCGCTTAATATTTGATTTTTGATTTGTGGTCTGTTGTTGTGTGTTGTGTTGTGTGTTGTGTGTTTGAGCAGGGAAATAGGTGGCTTATTGGAATGTTGTTGGTAACAAAACAAAAAAAAGTTGACGCTGGGCGTATTTTCAAGTACTCATATTAATTACTATTGATTTTAGTAGTGCGCTGTGCGCGTTAATGAAATTGAAGTGCACACGCTACAAAAATGCCGCCCGGCTCGTCCTTGTTCCATCCTTACACACACACACACACACACACACACACAAAGGAGGCCCAGGCACAAAAATAAAATCAATAAAATAACCGCAGTGGCACAATTTTCTTCTATTTTGTTTTTCTGTAACTAGTTGCACTTCGTTTTGAGTTTCGAGTGTACTTTAAATATAGGTTGTTAGGCATTTGATAAGCAGCTGGCATAGATTAATTTAGTAGCGATATTTGAAGTGCATTGAACTAGGCACTTACGATTGCCATAAAAGCTTACAAATATATATTTTTTAATTAGCTCAATAAGCGTAGTTAATGTGCATAATTGGTTGAATAACGCGCTCAGTTCAACTATGCAAATCAAACTTGATAAGGCTAAAACATATTGTAGAACTTACTTATCTGAATCCCTATATAATAAAGCTATCCTAGAAAGCATCAGTTAATAATTCAGATATGTTATGATTTACCATAGATTTCCTTATCAAAAGCTTCAAACTAGCGTTTTGGTAGTTGTACTCAAATGTAAGTTTAAATTACTACAAATAATATAAATAAAATGCATAAAATGTTAGAAAAACTAAGTATTTAGTAAAATTACAATATTTAAAGCTTAAAACAATACAAATCACATTAATTTTGTATTTATTTATTGACTATTATATTATAAAAATTCTTTTGTGTCGACTGTCAATAGTCAACAATAAATAAATAAATAACTAAATCGTCAGTCGTAATAAAAAAGTATAAAGAAAATTTAAAATATTAAATTAAAGGTATACAAAATTATTAGTAATTTGTTAATTTAGAAAAGATGATTTAGAAAATATGAATTTAAAGTTAGTATATAAAATTAAGAATTATATTATAAAATGTAGCTAAATATAGAGATAGAAGATTATATAAAATATATTTTTCGTTTATACTTTTTCCGAATTCACGTAAAATGATTTTCAAACAGATATTGATTCAGATTACTATATGCTAAGTTCATATACTTGTTTATTTCATTTAAATTTCCATGCTTTTTTTTGCATTTGATTTCTCTTTTTCTTAGCCCCCAAGAAATCTATAAAAATGTTTGTATACCACAAAAGCAATATTTCCATTTATTTGTAAAATTCCCTCTTTAATTTCCTAACATGTCACCGACATTTATCTCATCGCTTCCAAATAATTCACTAAAAATAGCCAGAAAATGGCATTGTTTAAGTTCCCAAAAAGTGCGAAGGAACATCAACTCGTCTGCACTTCCGCCACACAAAACTCCATTGTTAATTGGCAAATGAAAGGCTGCTGCTGACGTCACATTCTATAAGAGCTAAGGGATGCTTTTCCTTATATACAGTCTTTAAGTGCCGCACCTTGCAGTATACAAAAATACGAAATAGCCACCGCAATTATTTGCTGTGGCTTTAAACGAAACTAAAGCAGCAACACCCCCAAAATGTTGGCAGCAGCCGTGGTCCACTTGCCACTTGCCACCACCAAAAAGAAAACACCTTGCAACCACCACAAGACAGAAAAAAGCAAAAGCCGAAAAAAAATAAGCAGGCAGCATAAATTTCATTTCATGCCAATTTAATCAATTGGGGTTAGGTTGAGATGGCTCAAGGGAGCAGCAGCAGCAGTGTATCAGGAAAAGGGGGGCTGCTAGTTTGACCCCCCCCCTCACACAAAAATCAAGCGAAAAACGTTTGTCACATGCAACTGAAATTAATTCGTTTTTGATTAGGCGCAAAAAATCAATTTCACGACCAAACTCAGTTTTATTTGTTTATGGCCAGCATCAGTTACGGGCCGTGCCACGCCCCGCCCCCCTGCGCCCACATTTTGGCAGCTGTTACGTCACATAATTTGTTGCTGTCTGTGCGGCAACAGTTGATGGCACCCGCTATAGAACACCCCCTTAGCCCTATACCACCCACTTTGCCCTTAGTCGATTAGACGTTTATTTGTTTTTGCTGTAGGTAAATGCAAATTCAAGTGGGCGCAACTTGCAACTAAGGGGGGCAAGTGGGGCTGAGGGTGGGGCTGGGTGTGGCTGTGGTGGTGCTACGGTTGTGTGTTCAATGTATTCCGCTGCTAGTGTCGGGGTTTATAAATCAACGCCGTGGAGCAGCTTGCGCTGGCAGCTTCTCTGTTCAGCTTCTCTCTCCTCTCCCTCTCTCTCTCTCTCTTTCTAGCCGCCATGTTGACAATTTTTTGCCTCAACGACCCCTTGACCAGAGAGCGACCCAGACCCAGGACCCAGGTCCCAGCAGCCAAACCCATCGTCAGCAGAGTCATCCCCATCAGTAATTAACACATGCAGATTTCAAACGTGGGGCTGGAACGCTGCTAAATCTGTGTGGGCAGCAGGAGTTGGGGCTAAGAGGATATATGCACAGGACATTGGCGCTGGCCAATTTGGCACAACTGTTGCCAGGGCTGCTGGCGCCCAATTGTCCATTTGCCTGCTCTTTTCGGGCGGAGTGGGGGCGTTTTAATTTCAAATTCAATATTGGCAGCAGCATCAGATAGACCAGAGTTGGGTTGGGGCACAAACTGACAGACAGACAGACAGACGGCACAGACAGTTGGCAATTTGTTGTCATATGTTTGGTCGATTTTCCTTTTATTTGCACAACAACTTTACATAATTAATGGATGGTGGGGCTTGCTGTTAGCAGCGGCCACATTTCGAATCAAATGGCATCGGGCATCAAATGTGAAAACGATTTGCAAAAGCAGGCAATGAGAATAAACAAAGTGAGTTATGAATAGTTTTAACTGCCAAAGATACATTTATACTACAAATAAATATATGCATAAATAAATATATATAATAAAATATTCATATAATAAATATACTCTACAATTTTAGCTCAGCAAACAATGATAGCTGTTAAACAAGCTAATATAAGGCTTCCAATTCCCTAAAAATCCCGTTCAAACATTTAAAACTGCCATAACTTTGCCAAAACTGATTCGATTTTTGATCAAGAGGCATTTTTGATCATGGTTTGAACTCTATAATATATCTGCATTTAAATATATATATCTTTATCTTTATCTATCAAACACAAGCCAATAAAAAGCTGCCAATTCCCTATCAAGATTACAAACTGTCATAGCATATTTAAATTTAATTTTTATACCCTGAACCCATTAAAAATGGGTAAAAAGGGTATTATGGGTTTGTGCAAATGTATGTAACAGGCATAAGGAAGCATCTCCGACCATATAAAGTATATATATTATTGATCAGTATCAATAGCCGAGTCGATCTGGCCATGTCCGTCTGTCTGTCCGTCTGTCCGTCTGTCCGTCTGTCCGTCTGTCCGTCTGTCTGTCTGTATGAACACACAGATATCAGAGACTACAAGAGCTAGAGACTTCATATTTGGAACATAAGTTCTCCTAATCCCGGGACAGATCAAGTTTATTAAAATTTATCGATAGCTCGTCCCGTTCAAAAGTTATCGATAAATTTCGATTTTAGACCAGCGTTTTTTGGATATAACTTACAAGTTATAAGAGCTAGAGGCCCCTAATTTGACATGTATAATCTCGAATAGCATACACATGAACAAATTTTTCACTTTTTGGATACCACCCCCAAACCCCCCAAAAGTTAAAAAAACGCATTTTTGAAGGTACGACCTTGCAATTTGGTTTGGTCACACATATTATTGACAATTGTTTGCCCCAAAAATTTCAATAAGATCGGACGATAAACACAGAAGTTATTTAAGATTTAACTTTCCATTATGTGGGGCTCAGCGAAAAGCAAGCTAACTGCTTAGACCGCTTGCACTGCTTGTACTGCTTGTACTGCAGCATGTGTGTGTTTAGATTAATATGAATGATTGTAAGGACTGGGTTCAGGGTATCTCGTAGTCGGGCACTCCCGACTAGAGCACTCTTACTTGTTATTTTTAGTTGCAACTTGAATATTTTATAAGCCCATTGCAATTGCTGACAAGAAGACCGAAAATAAATTTAAATATTACGCAGACTCTTAAAATGCAAAACGTGAATAATCAAGTGGCTAAGAAGACTTGCCCAGCGAGTAAATAAATAAGTTGCAATAAATATTATCCGCTGCAAACTAATGCATACTTAATATAGCAATCTAATATTTCTCAATATTTAAACAGCCAGAAAAATGTATAGCGAATTAAAGTACTTTTCATTTATTGATGCGAGTGCTCCACATTTAGGTTTGTGTTTTTTTCTTTTTTGGCAGCGCTTTGCCGCTCATCGATTGCTTGCGTAATGCATTTTAGATGTCGGCAAGTAGGTCGCTCGAATATTACGCATACGCCACGTGCCCGCATGCCGAATAGAACTGACACCAGCCTGTCATAATGCAAAGTTTAAATAAATGATATACGAAATATATGAGTTGCATATGCGAGAATTATGAATGTGTGAGTGAGTGTTTGTTTGTACAGTCGAAAAAGCCCATAAAAAGCAGTCATAAAACCCTTTCCGCATAACGGAAATCCCGCTTCAAAACAAACGCCATTAAAAACGAGGTCACTCACAGCAGCAGCAGCAGCAGCAGCAGCAGCATTGGGATGGTTGTAGGATGTATGGGTAGTAGGAGTAGGAGTAGGGCACAGTGAGTGGGTAGTATCTGCTTCAAGGACTGCCAAAAGTCAAAAAAACAAAATTTAGAGCTACGCAAAAAAGAAGATGCTTCAAAGTTTTGCGCAACAAACAAAAAAAGAAGGAATATAATATAATATTTTAAAAGTGCGCATAGGGAGTCACATAAAATATGGGCGCAACGAAAGAAAAAAGTTCAAGTTTAAGCAGGGAGAGAGAGAGGGAGACAGAGAGTGAGAGAGAGAGAGCTGTCTGTGTGGCAAGGTATTTATTTTCATAACGCAACACAACATAAGGAAGCAATAAATTTAAGCTGACTGACGACAGTTTGTAGGATGTTGTGCATGGGTGGGGGCCAAGGGGGGCTACGGCTAGGTGCCTGTCTAGCTAAGCTTAGGCAACAGGGAGGGGACCTTTGCTTTTTGCCATGTATCGTCTGTGTAGGTAAAATGCCAGCAGCCGTCTGCACATATTGCATAGTTATTGTTTTAAAGCTTAAGCCCCGAATCAGCAGACCTACTTTCTGCCCCTTCCCCCTCGGCAGCCCTTATCATTTAAATAAATTTTATGCAATTTAGTTAAGCTGTTCCCGCAACCAAGCCCCGCCCCCCTCACACTTTTAAGGCCGCCGCCCCTTTCAGCTGCAGCGAACGAGTGAGTGAGTAAATGTCATTTAAATATTTCTCTTTCCACTCTCTGGTGTCGTTTTTGCTTTTGTCGTCCTCTTGCTCTTGCTCTGTGGCATTCCAATTTCTTTTGCACCACGCCCCCACACAGTGCAATAAAATATTTAGCAGTGGTGGGGGCTCTTTCAAGGGGGGTTTTGTTGTTAGCTCATGCTTTAGCTTTTCGTTTTTGTGTGCAGCTTTTTCCTCCTGACTCTTGTCGTTTGTCAACGGTGACTTGACGGAGTTGTTAGTTTTGCAGTTGTTGTAGTACACCTGATGTTGTTGTTGTTGTTGTTGTTGTCGTTGTTGTTGCAGCACATCATAAAATCATATGTGAGGCATCGTTGTTGCTATTGCGCTTGTTCGTTCTCGTTTTGGTTATTTATGTTTGTCATGTTGCGTTTGTCAAGTTTTTGCACTTGAAAGCATTACGGCTTAATTCTTATATGAGCCCTGCAAATGCGACACAGACACATACATATGCATATATGCATGTGTGTGCGTGTGTGTGTGGCTCGTGTGTGTGTGCAGGTGTCACAGACGCCACGTGAATTTTAACTGTAGTTACGCATTGTTAATTCACATCAAAGCAAATGTCAAAGACGAAGTTGGAGCTGATTTTATTACTATATATGATAGCTCAAAGATCTCAAAGCATGTGAGAACTGTCAAATATTTTATACTTTGAGAACTTTAAACAAAATATAAAGATGTATTTTTCTTAAATATATTTCAAAAAATAAAAATTTATGTTAAAATTGGGCAAGTCATATTTATACATCAATTCAAATGTTTTTAAGAAGTAAATAATTGACTTACAGGAAATTTTCAAGTTATTAATAGTTTCCTACTATGAAATTTTATTATTACAATTTTTAAAACAAAATAATATAATTTAAAAAAATTTCGAAAATATTTGTTGGTGTGCAGATTTGTTTGAATATATGCCTTATGAAATATATAATCTAGATATAGGATATTTTCCATAGAAAATATATATTTAAGGGCACTGTAAATGTCAATTGAATATTTTCTAAACATTTATAGTGTCCTACTAAAAAATGAAAGAATTACAATTAAAAAAAATAATAATTGTAATCGAAAATTTTATTCATATGCAGATTTGTTTTATATGGAATACATCATCTAGATTAAGTACATAGTATAGTTTTCATGGCAAATATACATTTAAAAGCATTAAAAATGCCTATTAAACATTTGCTAGCATTATTTACAGTTTATTTTCGGCTGTTGCGTTTGTGAGGAAATATTTTTGCATTGTTTGCAGCAATTTTAATTGAAAATTCCATATAAAATGAAGCTGACATAGTTGCGATGAGTAAATACCGCACACACACACACACACACACACACACACATGGCACAACAGCAGCTTAATAGAATCAATCTTAATTAAAAAATGTATTTCCTTCGACTATTTTGTTGTTGATAGCAAGTTTTTGTCTCGAGTTTTGGTTTGGGTGGCAAAAATGTTGCCGAGGTGCAAAATAAGACTGCGAGGCAAATGCCAACAGCTGTTGCAACTATTTATTTGCACAAAAAATATACATGTATGCACATATGTGCAAATGTCAAATGTGTGTTTACATAGACCAAATACACACACACACACACACACACACACACACACACAACAACGTCTGCCTTTAAGGAGCAACAAAGAAAATTGCTTTAGTAAATCCTAACGAAAATAAACACAAAAACACAACTTGAGCGGCAAAGCAAACAAACTCAGGGTCCAAGGTGCGCCCAGGTGGGGGTGGTGGGTGGTGGTGTTGGGTGGTGCTAGGTGGGGTTGGGGTGGCTCTCAGCTAGGGGCTGCTCGTTGACGCTTTTAGTTAGGCGTCGAACACACATTTGCCAAAGTCAAGAAAGGGTTGAGCTGCTGAGCTGCCTCAAGTGTTTGTGTCTCGCAGCTCGACTGCTGCCCCAATGCCACACTGCCACGCCCACTTAAGTAGGCGGGGGGGCACTCACATATGCGCGCTCATATTGTGCCTTATGTATGACACTTAAACATGCAAAGCTGCTTGCCAAGATGATTTATATTAGCCATGATTTCTAGCAATTTCTAGCACTTTACCTTTAGCTCTTTTCCTTTTCGACTTCTTCTTCCCCCTCTCTCTCTCTCTCTCTCTCACTATCTCCTTCTCTCTTTCTGTCGACCAGCAGAAGGCGTCGAGGTGTTGATTGTTGTTGAAATTTTGCGCACCAGATGACAAACCCCGGATCCCGGTTTCCGGAACGTGCAACATGAAACGCAAGTGGGTAATTTACACACACACACACATACACACACACACCCACACACACACACACACACACACACGCACAGCGGATGACATATTTTTGGCCATGATAATAACAACTTATTCATCTTTTCTTTTCCGCTACCCTTTTTTTTATTCCGCACATTTTTTGACAGCATTATTTTTGGGCATTATGACGCGGAAATTATTGTGCGCGACTTATAAACCCCAAAAGTATGAGTGTATGATGAAGAGTTGAGAAATGTGGCGCCAGAATTTGGGCAGCATGTATTTTTCTATTTTTTCACTAATGGAAATCTCGAGTAAGCTCGGAACAAAACATTTTAAGGCAATTGAGGAAACAGGTACAATTTATTATTGCTTCAAGGGTATAAAAAGCAAAAGAACAATTATAGACTGTATCCAAGTTTAATTTTCTAGAATAGAACAGCTTAAAATATACAAATATATTTATTTTTAAAATTTTTTATTTTAAAATGTTTGTTTTTTACAACACTTTAAGTAAATATGATATTAATAACACAATAAAATATTATAATAAAATTATTCTCTTTACAATTCAATATTCCAATAAAAACATTAGACAATTTTAACAAAAAGTTAAATATAAGTGCCAGATATTAAATGAGATTTAATCTTTCCAAAACAACAATGTAATTTCAGTGTATTTCTTCACGGCATTTCGATATTTTTCGCCCACTTAGCTAACCCAACTAAAAGTAATGTAACCCAAATGCAAATATCAGCAATAGTTTCATAAATGCCAACACCACAAAAACACACACAAAAAGCCCCCCTAAGAACATGCACATATGAGTAGCAGTAGAGCAGCAGTTGCTTATAGGCAATGCGACTGGTACGGGTGACTGTCTGCGGAACGACCAGAGGTCGTGTAAACAAAGCGCGTGCACAAGGCAGTTAAAACAATTACAGGCCACAAAGCAAAGTCAGCTGTGTTAGCTGCTTGGGCCCACGCTACGTATACGTAACAGTGCTGTGGGGGTTGGGAATTACAGGGGTGGAGTGTGAAGGGGGGGAGAGAGAGAGATGGCACACACTTGGGCTATCAAATTAAGTAATTGCATAATTGTTTCACTAGCATTTTACTATGCCCCACGGGTGAAAATACAAAAAAAATTAAGAAATAAACCGAAGCAAGCCCCACTTTCCGCCCCCCACTCGCAGCCCCCACTCAACAAGCACTTTTCGGCTTGGGCTTTTCCTGCTTCTTCCTCTTGTTTTTTTATGTGTGCGCTGCGCTTTCTTTTATTTGCCTTCTGCCGCGTCTAATCCCCTCGGCCTGCCTGCTACGTGACTGTCTTGGAGTTTTTGTAGGCTATCCCCCAAAACAGACCTGCACCACCCTGCACCACTCATAAATCAGCGTCAAATCGAGTCGAGGGCTTCGTCGTCGTCGTTTCTAATTGTTTTGTTATAGACACATATCCGTGAGATGCCGTGCTATGCCGAATGCCAACTGCCGAATGCCGAATGCAAAATGCAAATGCCCTTAAAGCAGCCCGCAAGCACCACAAATGTTGTAAGTGCCCCCAGCCCCACCTGTGCCCCCTTCTAGCCGCACATATACACACGGCTAGTTGCACCTGGCGGCCAGAACCTTGCGGTTTGGCCAACATTGTTGCTACCTACCTGCTCGACTCATGATAACAGCCAACAACAACAGCAACTAAAACACAGCGGTCAAATATGGCGCTAACATTATTAGCCAGAAACAGCAGCAGCAGCAGTCTAGCAGGCACTGTAGCAGGCACTGTAGCCATGCAATGCTTGAGTGCTTTTTGGGGGCATGCAGAGACTGCTTAATTGTTTGAAATAAAGTGTAATTGGAAATTGTGCATATATATTCATAAAACCCGAGGGCTAGCTAGCTAGAGAGAGTAGTTCCTAAAGCACTTAGCTCCAAAGGATATGCAGGATTACAATCTTATTTTAGTTGGCGAATTTTCGCTTTCTTTTAGCCACTAAGTCTAAGTGCTGGGCGAATTTAAATAATTAACCAAGAATATATTTGCAGTTCCTGAGGCAATAAATCTAGCGAATTTTAAAAACAGTTTGAATAAGTGAGGATATATAAGAAAGGGTCCCTAACTTGGTAGAATTCTTTCTAGATAAGAAAATCTCGCTTGACTTTATAGCTAGTAGACTTGTGAGCCACTAGTTCGAATAGATTGAGGGAAAGTGAAGAAAGAGAGTAAAAAGTAGAAAAAACAAGTGGGAAAGGATTATCTTCGGCGTGCCGAAGATCTTATACCTTTTCAAACTTTTAGACAATTTTCATTCAGCAAACTGCATTACTTTCATATGCTGTAATAATTCATTTTATCGCGTGGCATTTTTTTTTTCTAAGAATATTAAATTTTTTTCCAGTTGTATGGCAGCTATAAGATATAGTGGTCCGATCCGGCGGCTCCGACCAATGTGCTGTCCCCTGGAATAATAAGTGTCTGTGCAAAGTTTTATCGCGATAGCTCAAAAACTGAGGGACTGGTTTGCATACATACAGACAGACAGACAGACAGACAGACAGACAGACGGACAGACAGACGGACATGGCTAGATCAATTTGTATTGTCATTCTAAGCATACTGGCAGTAACTTTTGGGGGTCTCCGACGCTTCCTTCTATGCGTTACAAACTTCAGCACAATACTTCAATATACATATTTTCTTCCAGACTATAGAAGAAGATAAATGTCTACAATTAATTAAAGAAAATAAAATAAGCTGCATCAAATTTGATCAGCAGTTTTTTCGAAAGATTCTTCTCTTGTGTTGCCCATTTTAAACTTTTCCACCTGTCTTTGCTATATATTTCTTACTTTACCAACTATTAATATACATACGATTTCAGTAAGAATTTATTTATATTTTTCTATTTCCATAAATCTGCGCTATAGAACATCATACGAGCATAGCCCTTTTATAACCCCTCCGAATCCCACAAAATTTAATGCACATTTTTATTGCATAGCACATAATACCCTATAGAGAGCGAGAGCTGTCGATGCGAACACCCTTCAAAGCCATAACTTTTGCGTTAAGTCCACTTGCTTAGCGCCTCTGAAAAAATACCCCACGATATCAATTCGCTCCAAAACTTAATTGCCTTTCCAACTAACCTATTGATGTGTCACTATTTTTTTTACCAGCCCAATTTGTTGTCGTCGTCGTCTTCTTTTTTTTATTTATAACCCTTTCGTATGGTGTGTAGCTTTGGTTTCTGGCATAGCATATATCATTCCTAATTACTGGGCCTAAGCTGTTTGTCTGCTCGTCGACTGGGGGCCCACTGATTGATCTACGCCTCTCCGAGATGGGAGATGCGAGTTTCGAGATCCGAAAGACTCTGGACGTGCCCAGTACTCGCTCAATTTATGGGCAACTGCAGCAGCAGCAGCAGCAGCAGCAACTGGTTGAAAATCTCATTTGTTGCGCTTCGTTGCTAATTTTAATATTATTTTTGGAAATCTCATAAGTTTGCCCTTTTGCTACCGTTGTCCGTTTCCCCTCTTTTTTTTCAAAAAAAAAATGCCAGATTCTTTGATGCCTCCGCACTGAACTGTTGATGTCTTTATTGCAGTTGTTGTTGTTGCTGTTCAGTTCAGTTCTGTTCACATTATAATTTCCATTTTTCGTTTCTCGCTGCTCGCTTTTCGTTTTCATTCAGTTTTGCGTCTGTGGATCTTCATGCTGGCATCTTTACGCGACTTTGACTGTCTATAATTGGCTGTCTGACTGCCCGACTGGATTTGCTATGGCTCTTCTGCTTTAGTCTACACTCCAACTCCCCCCTAACCACCACCTTACTCTACTCTACTCCACTTGAGGGTCTTTAGACGTGGGTGCGGATTGCGGGTGCGCACTTTCAATCAAGATCAAGCGTGATAAATTAAAGTCGCTGTGGCAATTGAAAGGCGTTGAGTGTGGGCAGTGTTAGTAGCAGTGATTTCAGAGGGTTCATCTTTAGAAAAACAAAGGCAAATTCAAAGTAGAGCAAACATTAAATTTATACTAATTAAAATGTGAGCGAGAAATTTCAGAATTACCAAATAAATAGGAATGTATTATGCAAAAATGATTTACTCTTGAAATTATAAATACAAATAAATTCTTTACACGAAAAAATATAATAAACCTGTATATATTTCAAGAATATGTAAATTTCGCATAAATAAAATTATTGATTCAACAAAAAATATTATTAAAATGTTTTATTCACTCTCAAAACAGATGAAAGCAAATAAAATGTAGTGTCCTTATACGAAAAAAATATATATATATTTTAAGTATATAAAAACTCTTTGTTCTTACAAAAATCTCACATAAAAAATAAAAATATTGTAAATATCTGACAAAAATAAATAAATTAGTTAGTCAAAAGAAAAGCAATATTCTTGAATTTTGCATGATTTCAAACTGATTTTAGCAACATTAAATAAATTTAGCACATTTCTCAACGGAATTCAATCGGTTACAAACATATCATCATAGGAAATAAGTTCAGTAAACTTGGATATAAGATTCGCAATGCTTTTGCTATAAACTGGCAAAATTTTGGGTTCTATTTCATTCCAAAACTCAATCCAATTATCGTTAATCACGTTATTGAGTATAACAGTTAGGTCAGTGTTCTCCATGAATAGATTCTCAGCCGATAGAATCCAACTAAAAAAACCAGCAAATATCATCAAAAGTAAACTCTAAAACAGTTCAACTATATATTACCGATCCAGCTCAAAGTTGGGAGTCAGATTGTAGATCTTGAGATAACGCTTATTCTGGCGATACTCGATGAATCCCTTGAGTGTGGCAGTTATGCGCACATTTAGCAGTTCCGATTGGGTAGTTCCACTCGAGTTCGTATAGAGTATAGTGCCACGCCCCTGCAGCTCATAACTGCCCTGCATTTTCAGACTGGGTACCTTCAGCATGATCTCTATTGGACTCAGTTCCGGTTGGCGCTCAAAGCCCGACAAACTGATGATTGTTGCATTCTCGAAGCCTTTGAGTCGCTGATTCTTGAGTTTGTAACTTATCCAGAAGGGTCCTGGGGAATTGAGCAGCGTTATGTCATCCACTGGAATGTTATCAAAAGCGGGCAAACCAATTGTTGCATTTCCTTTGCCATAGCGTCGTATGAACTGATTTATGCTATTTGCTATGCATTCCTTCTCAGCGAAACGACATTTCTTGATATCATTTGCTGTGGGGTGTAAAGGAAATGTTTATCTTTTGGCACTCTAGTTCAACTTTGGCTCACCTACGTAGCTGCAGAGCTAAGATCAGTCCATTACAGATAATGCAAAGATATACTAGCTTTAGAAACATTGCAATGCGTAATAACTTTTAATATCTAAAGCACTTGCTAGAACCACGGCTCAAAGTATAATATTATTTAATATTGGAACTCAACTTGCAGCGAGTCTCAGTTAGAATATTATTGAAACCTGTTTGGCTGCTTGAAAGCTTTTGTTATTGCATTGAGCCGCTTAACCGATTCACCTTACCAGATACTGTGGGAAGTGGAAAAGAAATGTTGCCATGAAAAGCGATACAAATGCGATAGTCTGTTTGCAGATTGAACTAGTGGCAAAAGGGGGAGAAAATAATACTATAGAAAGAATATTAGTAGTTTTTATGCATTAAATTCTCGAACTCTCTATATAAAGTGCTGGCAGATATATTTACAAATTTTATATATTTTATTTTAATAAGCAATCATTTCTATATGAATTTAAGCATCTTTTCATAACAAAATATATACCCCATTGGCATTGACCCACAGAGCACAACAATAACATTCCCAACAGGTTTATTTACATAGATGTAATACTTGAGCACTTGTGAGTCGATCCAAGTTCAAACTCAACCCGATAAAAACATATTATCGTATGAGATTGACTCGAATAGCGGAATGAGTTTTGAGTTATATATCATTCAGTCAGTTCTTGTTATCAACACAATCAATATGACTCTATGAGTAAAATCAGTACAAATCATCCATTTGAAGTATAATGTTGTAAATAAAGCTTTTGCTCATTTAGCTCACTCTCTCAAGCTAACTTTTCTAGCTGTGTTTATCTCATTGACTGAGCTCTGACAGGTATATGTTATTTGATTCATTATATTCCAAAAGTTAAGTAATATCTTATCTTCAGTTTAGGGGAAACTTTAAGAGTTAAGCTAACACAATTTCGAAATTTAAGAGGAAGAGTAACAATTTACTATATTAAATGAACACAGTTCACTTGGAAACCCAGCAAATATTTCTCTCATATGCTTATTTGCACGCATGAATCACATATGAAACGCATTTTGATTTGCATTTCTCTGTGTGCCTGCAGATCTCGTCACCTTCTCAATTGCACTGGCAATACCAATGAGCTGCAATTGTCTGCTTACAAGTCAATTTTCCTTTGTTATAGACAGCATTTATAAATCGCCGCTGATCGCAATCAAACTGCCCAAAAGGCAATAATAATCAGCTTGCACAGCACATGGCACTGTTAAATCGACATGCTATATACGTATATATATATATATATACGAATGCATTGTTAAAAAGTCTGCTGGCAGAGAGAGAGAGAGAGAGAGAGAAAGAAGGCACATTTTTGCTGCTGCTGCAACATAAACAAATATCAAAACGTGGCCGACAAAAGCGGCCTGAACTGAAATGGGCCTTTTGATACTCGGCCTGTCACTCAGCGCCTTTGGATGCATACCAAAGTATGCTACATACTATATATATATACTATATATGCATACATATATCCAGCAAATTCTGAGAAACTTGCACGTTGTGCTTTTTTGCATATAAATTAAAGAGCAACGATTGCAGCACACAACTGCAAAACACAAAAGACACAGTGAGGCAAAAGGCAAATTGCTGTCAACCAAAGCCATTTGACAGGGGCTAATAGCTAAGGTCAACAATTAAACTCATTTTTTCTCTAGCTGCACTAAAACTGTCTGTTAACTCACCCCCACACCCCAATCCCCCCCCCTCTCCAGCATTGTCAATGCATTCATTTTAGTTTACCAAGTACTCTGCCCCCACTCTTGTGTTACTTGACTCTGAGGCTGCAAAACAAATAGACCAAAAACACAGGAAAAATCAATCGCCCGCACTGTCAATGCGCCCGCATTTTCCGGATTTTTCTTTTTGTTTTCCGAGGGGTGGTGCTGCAGCAAAAAAAAAAAGTATAGAGAATATTTTACCTACACACGCGCTGCCTATGTAAATATTTGTCATGACCGCGCTGACAATATTTGTGCAGACTTTGATTCTGTTTTTAATAGAATTTGAACAAATGGGTCTGACAACTATGACATGAGGCCAGAGAAGCAAAGATCGGAGCTAATCGTAGTAAGTTTTCACATTTTTAGATTACATACAAATATAGAGGAAGAAGAGCTAAACATGAAGTCTATATGGAAATTTATTTAACTATTATTAATAAGCTATATGTGGTTTAATAAATAATAAGAAAGATTTGAGTACTTACCGAATTAATAGATGAGTAATATATATTTAGAATAAGCTACAGATCTGCAAATAAATTAAAAATAATATATCATTAGGCTTTATAAAATAAATAACAAAATATTCTTGAGAAATATACAATAAAATAATCTAAAAAAATAAAACAAAATACAAAAAAATAGTGAAATAGTGAAATATATCATACGAAATTATAAAATAAATAAATTAATTAAAAAATCAAAATATCGTAATTTTAGGTAAAGGTATTTTTACAAAAAAAAATAGTATTTGATTTAACTAAATTTTGTTTTTATGGTAAATATTGATTTCCTAGCTTGAAAATTTATAAAAATTTAATATTATTTTTAGCTACATTACAATAGATAGAAAACATATATTTTTAAAGTATATAAAACTTTAGAATCAAAGCGTATACAACTTTCGTTTATCAACAGTAAATTTTGTATGTAGTTTTTGTGTTTTGGTTTCAAGTTTTGAGTATTACTATATAGAAATTTGTTTGTTGTTTTTGCCCAGTCGCTCGTTAAAATATGTGCAGACTGAATATGCATTTGTGTGTGTGTATGTGTGTGAGTGTGTGTGTGTGTGTCGCATTGCATTTCCGCTTTGCAGTGCATCACAAAAGTATTTCGAATTAACAGTAGTAAATCAGACGGCGCTCCTGCTGCAAAACAAACAGGATAGCAGAGAGGGTGAAGGGGATAGAGAAGGCCAGGAGGGGAGTGGAAGAACGCACAGCAAATTGTTGGGTAAACAAATATCGAAATGATGCGTGCCACAGTCGCTGCTGCGGGCTTTGTGCACTTGGCTGCATGTTGCATCAACACAGTCAGTTGTTGCACCACCACCCTCAAGCCCCCACAGTCCACAGAGCGTATGATAAATATGAATTTCTGTCCCGTGTGCCACGAATAAAGCATTGCCAACAGCGGCATGTCAGCAATGCACTTCCCCAGTCAAAACTATGACAGACGTCATTCAGGAAGCGACAAGTTGCCAGCTTCTGCTCCCAGCTTGAATTGCTCGTTCAATGGCAACAGGTGAATATACACATATATCTCTATATATATCTGCTTAAAGTTTCTTATTTTGAGAATCTGCCTGAAATATTGCTGCGAGTTTGCCAAAACTTATTTATAACAATTTTTGAGCGCAGGAAATAAATATATATATTTAAATAGAGAGCAACATAGGGAAATGTTAAAAACGAAGTTAATGCGAACTAATTTCATATAATTTTTAGCAAATAAATAAATATAATAAAACTACGAAAATAAGGGAAATATTAAAAAATGTAATGTGCATTAATATTGTTAAATAAAACAAAAACAAACGGTTTTATAAGGTCACATTTTCTATATAATACAGTGGAATATATTCGTTCTATTGTTTTTTATTTGTGCAAATATTTAATAAATATGAATTATATTGTATATTATAAATCCAATAATATTTGAATAATTAAGTTAATTTTAGTTGAAAATTAAAATAATCTGGGGTGTATTTAAATGGACAATGATAAAAAGTGCTAGTTTTTCGAAATTGACTTGGATCTTAAATTTAAATAAATCATATATAGCATTTTTACTTTCTGTTTTACTAGAATATTCTATTTTTCGACAATTCACTGTATTGGTAAAAGTAAATATATTTACTGCTTTGACTAATCAATCGAATACTTTGCAAACAATCACAAATTTGTGCACCCAAATCAGAGTTTCTGTAAATTTCGAAAATTGCTCTTTCAAAATGCTTTCGACGCTTTTCTTCCACAATGACAACTTCGACGAGGGCTGCCAATGCTTCCGGCCCGATGTTCCCAAGTGCGATCAGATGAGCAAGAGCAAGAAGAAGCAGGACGTTGAGACGGACATCGATGATATAACCAACAGTCTGATGAAGGTGATGTGCATCTGCCGACTGCGTCCCTGGGAGGTGAAACGCAGCAGAGATCTGATCAAGCGATCCTTTCGCCACTACGAACAACTGCTCTACAGGGTGGATCGGGTATCCAATAAGAGGTTCAACAAGGAGAACTTCATGCACGATCTGGCCGTGGAGGCGGGCATGAATCGCATCGATAGCCAGTTGGCCTATGGGATCACAAAGCGCGCCTTTCGGGCCTACTATCATGGGTCGGGTGAGGATGGAGTGCGTCTCGAAGTCCTGGCCAAGCAGATGCGTCATCGCTCCGAGTGTCTGTGGCTGCATGCGGCCAAGCGTACGGCGGAGATATTTGCCGTGTTTGCGGGTCTGATGCACTCGGAGCAGCAGCAGTATCAGGATTGCATCGAGTGCGTCTACAAAGCGCTCTATGAGGAGCTGCAGACGCGACTGCGCTACGAGGATCCCCACTCCGAATGCGTTTGCGGACTGAACGTTCCCGCCAAACCCACTGTAGTGGAGAAGAAGCCTTTGCCACCGACGGAGACCGCATCGGCCAATACAATGGTGAGTCTCAACACCGTGATAACCACCACAGAGATCTTCTTCAACCAGCAACTGATCGAGATTAGCAAGCCCACCTCACCCACCTCCCTGCACATGGAGTTCACCAAGCTGGAAATGAAGCAGACCATCTCCACCTCGACCGTCAAGAGCAAGCGCACAAACAAGAGCTCCAAGCAATCCGTAAAGTCCAGTGCCAGCAAACGATCCCGCCGGAAGAAGCGGAATGTCAAATGCAACTGCCCCAATATGAAGTGTGTGCGGGAGCGTTTGGATCCCATCATTACAGCCGAGTGCAGTCAGGGCCCGTATGTCTGTCGCTGGGTGTCCTTCGATGACAACGAGTCCTTCCGCGAGCATCGTGTGCCCTGTCCGCCCATGGAGGTGCTGTGTCCGCCCTGCGATCATGAGGAGCGTTCCTGTGACGATGAGTGCACCTGCACCTGCCAGGTCTGTCGTTGTCCTGCCGCCTATGGAGACGATGTGGAGGAGGAGCACGACGAGAAGTTCTCGCACAGCAGCGGCGTGGAGGATCAGGACACGGACTTCTGCTGGCTGGCGCCGTTCCGTGACTTTCCCAGGGTGGATGCCGTCGAGGCAACCGAGCCCAGCATGGAGGAGGAGGAAGATCCCGATGCATGTCGCTGCACGTGTGAATACAAGCGAAGGGCTCAGCCACATCTGTTCACCTATCTGGCGCCCTTCAAGGAGGAGAAGCCAAAACCTGTCGCACCACCTGCTCCGGAGCCACCCCAGCCCAAGAGGCTGCCCTGTGGCATCTCACTGGCCACCTATATGTGCTGGAACGAGCCCAGCAAGCCCGAGGAGCAGCCATCGGATCCGCCCTGCCGAGAATGTCCTTATATTGCGCTGCTCAGCAATGTGCAGAATGCACCACAGCCCAAGATCGCTGGCATCAGCATGGACGTCACGGTCAAGACACAACATCATCCTTCTCCAGGCAGCGGCTCCGCCAAGAGTCAGCTGTCCAAAGGACAACAGTCGAAGCCGTCAAGATCTTCAGTGGTTGTCAAGCGGAATACAATTGCAGCGCTTGAAAACGATTTGAAGACCGTACAAAATCAGAAACCCAATCAGCCGGCAGCGAAAAGTACGCCAGTAACAGCTCCGACTCCGGCTCCGACTCCGGCTTCGACTCCGGCTCGAACTGCGGTTCCAGCTCCGGCAACTAAAACTCAACCCGCTCCTGCACCTGCTCCAGCCAATACAGAAGAGGACGACAAGTTAACCAAAGAGGATATTTTAGAGATGTTTGGTTTGAATAAATAAATTGTTTTAGCTGTGTGAAAATTAAGAAAATTAAATCCTGCGCATAATTGAGAAAAAGGCGGTTAAATAAGAAATTATGCAATTATTCTGTTGCAATTTTGATTTCAATTTATACTTTTACACAACCGACTTTTCAATTTTAGTTTATCAAATATCTTTTATTATTTTTTATAATTTCTAAATACCTTTTTTAGTTGTGTGAAAATAAAATAAGATTTCGATAACAAAAACTAATATTTTTCAGAGATAATTAAATTTTTCTGTTGCAATTTGGATTTCAATTCATACTTTTAAACATCCGACTTTCACAATTTAATTTATGAATTTACTATTTTTTGTAATTTCTAAATATATTTCAACAATAATTCAATGAAGATTTCATGCAGTCGCTGGGTATGTTTCCAAATGGTCCATTTTCAGTATCCTTATTAAAATATATTCCAAATCTTTTTTGTATTACTTCATTACAAATAAAAACTCGAATTTAAATCGCTGAAATGTCTTTAAATCATTTTTTAAAAACTCTAAAATGAAGCGCAATCAAAAATCTAGCTTAAATTCAAGTTTTCTCAACTTCATTTATGAACTGCAACAAATTTAGATGTCAGAAGCACTCAAATATTATTTGCCAAGAAAATGGTTTGAGAAAAAAAAGAGATGTATTTTGCACAATTGATAGTTTTGTGCACATTTATAGTTTATATATTTGTTGAAATAACTAAAATTGTTGACACTGAGCGCTCCACTGTTGAAAGTGTATTATTATTCTAGGCATATCACATTTGGCTACTTCCGGACACCGGAATGAGTGAAAGTGAAACCATTTTGTATAGATCTGAAATCCCAAAAGGTTGCATAGTTGTTCTCGATTTTTTTTAAATTGTTGTCAATCAGAGGCATTCAATAAAATGTTGAATTGATGTTGCATTGAAACATAAGGAGCCATCGATTTGGAATGAATGGAAATATGCTTTGAAATGTTTTTCGCCAAGTTTCGTTATTTGATACTTTTTTTACTATGATTGTCAATAGTTTTGCACAACAAATTTGTCGAGTGTGCGTGTGTGTGTGTGTGTGTGTGTGTGTGTGTCGTGTTTGTGTTTACCAAACGAACTGTCAATTGATTGTCAAATTAAAAAGCAGGCGTATGGGGGGGCGTGGCAAGTATGTGAGGGTCCTTTTGTGAAATTGTAAACTGTTTGTGTGTGGCAACTTTGTGTGGCAACTTTTGACGGAGGCGACTCCTGAGGGGCGTTGCGAACCACTTCAGCTGCGAAACTATGCGAAATAGTATACAACACGCACACCAATTTCTATCAGCAAATAGAATAACAATAAAAACACACACACTTATCATTTGTGGAATTTTGACACACACTATATTTTGTGTATTGTGTGCTTGCTTCCTTGCTTCTGTTCCGGTCCAGTAAATTACAAAATGCCATTTGCATTGTCAATAGTTTGCTTTTATTCTTTCTTTTTTTTTTGGACGCTCGAAATCTCGTTAGAAACAAATCACGTAGGGGTTCCTATTTCGCAACGTTTCTCAGAACTTTTGCTCCCTTTACCCGAAACATGTAATTGTTGACAAATTGTAAAGCTACAATATTGGTAGCAAGAAGAAAGCGTTTTGCCAGTTTTGACAAGGGGCGCTCGAAAGTTTTGTGACAGACGCTTTTAAGCAGAAAATTGTTTGCTCATAACTTTTGACTCGCAATCAGTGTTTGAGAATGTTGACCCTGACCATCAAAGAAGCAATCGTAACAATGGACTGAGTTTACTGTGATATATAAATAGAATTTAATTTTGATGAACAGCCTTTTTAATAGATAGAAATCGATAGAGAAGAGGTAGAAGATACATATGGTGTCAGCTGTAAGTCTGAGTATTTAGTATTTGGTTTACTACATTTACTACACTTGCATAAGATTATGACGATTATTATCGATAAATTATCGAAATTTTTAATTAAGTTTTGTAGTCTTTTATTTAAAACCAATTACAACTGTTTCAATTCACTAGCAAACGTTCCCGCAGAAAGAAGAGAAATGTAAAATGCAATTGCCCCCATTTCCTACTATTATCGATATATTATCGAAATTTGCATTTAAATTTATATATTTTATATATTTAATAAGCTTTCTTATACAATTAATTACAACAATTTTAATAATTTAGTCAAGTTTCTAAAATGTTCTCTACCTTTTTTTATAAGCTACAATATTTCCTTTAATTTATCGATAGTTTTCAGCTACTTATTACGACGATAAGGAATGAGCACAACATTAGTATTTAATGCACTTCATTAAAAGTCCTTCATTACATTCTAAAATTGATTCAATTTCCATTTATCAATATATTTACACAGCGCTCGATAAATCTATCGAAATTGTTAATGCCATGCAATTTTGGTGTACTTTGTTGTATTTTCGTGTTTTTGGCATACATTCGGGCACTGCTTGGCTACTATTTAAGTGGCAACTTTCGCCATCGCGTGGTACTGCCTATAAACCGATTGTTAGAGCGATCTTGCAGCTGCTGCCAGTTGAGTGCAACTGCAACTGCAACTGCGGCAACTGCGGCAACTGTGCCACCCTGGCAATTACGTGCAACACATGAATTACTTACGACTTTCTCGCAAAAGCAAAAGGCATTTCGCTCTTTTCTTTTCTTTCTTCGTGTTGTTTTTTTTTTCGGGGGAGGTCAGCACAAACATTTGGAGAGACACGACTTCAAATTAACACGTAAATTGCAGCAACTTAACGCGCTGCCGCGAAAGTGTTTCTTAGCTGTTGGTTGTTGGTGTTTTGGCCAAATGCAGTTTGAGCCAATGAGGCTCGTTAAAGGTTGGCTTACAAGTTGGCTGACTGGCTAGCTGGCTGGCTGGCTGGCTGGCAGGGCCTTGTTACAATTAATTGCATATGCCAGGCAACATTTTTGCATACGCCGGCCAACATGTTGCTGTTAACAATAAATTAGCGTTTAAAATGCAATGCGCCTGCATGGCACATAGCACTTGGGCACCCTAGCCCTAGTCTTGCTCTTGGCCCTGGTCTCTTGTTAGCTGGAGAGAAGATCACGCTGTTGCCTGTTGGCTGTGCTGGGTGATCAATCAAGTGCTTGTAATGGCGCAACATGATAGTTTACTTGAATTGCGCAATTAATTAGTTTCGTGTTAATGAGCAATGCAATGCACAACATCATCATCATCAACATCCACAACATCATCATCATCATCATCATCATGCTGGTTATAAGCACAAGCATAACAACAACGAGCTGCAAGACGCTTTGGCATTTGTGCAACGCTTCGATACTCGCTGTTTACGTCCAGGAATTTGTTTAATAGCCTCTCTGGCCTTCCTTCTGCCAACTTGCAACTTGCAACTTGCAACAACCAAGTATCAACTACTAGACGTTTTATGACTTTGTTTTATATGTCTCTAAAGTGTGTGCGCGCCTCTGGAATATGCAGCTTCAATTATGCTTCATTTCCGTTGGCTGCAATGACAAGTAGACTTTTTTAAAATATTCTTGTACATTTTAAATGCCTCAAGTGGATTTTTATAATACTTGTGACACCCACAATCGATTAAAACTAAAATTTCGCGATTCTATTTTTTAAAAAATAATTTTTCCGAAAAGCAGTAATTTTTTCAGAAAAAAGTAAAAAATGTGAAAATTTTAAAACTATATAAAACTTAAATGTAGAATAAAAGTAGAGGAAAAAACATGAACAAATTGCCCTGCAACTTCAAAATCGCTTCAGTTTTGGCAAAGTTATGACAGTTTGACGTTTTCAAAGGACATTTCTAGAGTACCGAAAATCGCATTCGAAAAAAAATTGCTCTTAATTGCTTGACGAAGAAAATAATTTATTAATTTTTTTGCTGAGCTGTGTAGGGCATAGAAGTGAGCGTCGAAAATCCAGAAAATTTACCTGCAGAATAAATAAGCTAGTGAAATATATCCAAAGACTCGAAAAGAGTATAAAATCTTCGGCACGCCGAAGACAATCCTAACCCACTTGTTTGAATATGCTTTAAGCCCAAAAATATTGTTCTAAAAAAACTCTACAGTTTTAGTACTGCCTTTTTTAAGTAGTCTTATCAATAATATTTGCATCAATCAAATTTACAAATATTTATTTTGTATACCATTGGAATTCCTTCTATTATTTATTACATGTGTAGTGGCAGCTTTCTAGTGGTGAAAAATTGCAAACCAATTAAGATCAATTGCTAAATAAATGCAATATGCGTTTGGTTTACAATAATTACTCTCATGTTATGCCAAACAATATTTTAGCAACGTTTTTCACTACGCTTTCGAATAAAGAAATCACCCTCCAATCTACTTTGTAAAACACATTCACAGTTATTTAGTTTGCTTGCTCCCCACAGACAAAAAAAAAGTAGTTTTTAAGCACACTCAACTGGCAGAAAATTGATAAATACTCGTTTTGCATCATTTTTATCACTTTTCGGCATTCGGTTTACAAATCTGTTAAGTCCACACATCCAAAAACACTCCAACAATTGTCTGCCTCTCCCTCCTGCCATATCTCTGTCTCTTTTTGACTCTTACAGCAGCCATCAATCAAAATGGGAAAACTCGCTGGGGCAACTATTTGCAAAATCAATAAATACCCATAAACTTGATGTTGGAATGAAACTTTGGCTGCATTTAGCAGTAGTATATGTATCTCAATTTAAGCTACTTTTTTGCGCTCTATTTTTCTTTTTTTCGCTGACAGCTAAATAGTTTTGAATACAAAAATGTTTGGCATAGTTGGCGGGGGGGGGGGGATGAAAATGGGGCCGGAAAATGTTTCGAATAACTTTTACGCAAAATCTGCGCCGACAGCAAACCGCAGAATGCACATTTGCGCCAACTCTCTCTCTCTCTCGCCGGACTCTCTCTCTCTCTCTCTCTATATATATATATATTCTACGGTTTCCAGCCCAAAAAGAGATACGTAGTAACTGTATCTGCAGCTGCAACTTGTTTGCGGTTTGCGTAGCTGCAAGATTGTTTTTGCGTAGTTTGGCGATTCGGGCCATTTTGGCGGTAAATAGTTAGTTGTTGAGTAGTCGTCGTCGTAGTCGACCCAAAATGTATCTGAACAGCGCAGCTCAGCTCAGTTCAGCTCGCTCTGTGGCCACACACATGACAAATCTCATGGTGCTTTATGGCAGCCAACATATGTTGCCATTCAAAATATTTAACCGCAGCAAAGCTTTGGGGAGAGTGGAGCTGGAAGGTTCTGTTTTCCGCGTCAGCTTGATTAATGGCAGCATTCAATGCAAGTGCATGAAAGTTTTCATTTGCTGTTTTGAGGGGCGTTTGCCGCCCCCCAGCCATGTATCCATCAGATACACAGTTTGTCAACGACGCTTTCAACTGACATAATCATCAATTAATGCTCTATTAATAGAGGCTTTCCCTACCCCGCTGTCTTCTATCTTCTATCTTCCATCTGCAGCTACATTTTGTAGGCGCGACAACACTTAGGGCCCCAACATGTGTTTATGTCAATTTGATTGAGCAGGCAGCCGAAATAAGAAAAACTAACGAGCTAGCGAGATCATTGTTGTCACAGAGCAACCGAAAGCCGCAGCTACAAATACACTCTATTGTTTTTAAAATATTAAGGAAATTAAGTCGAAAGTCTATTGTCTATTACAATAAAATCCTTTTATAAACCAATTTTGTGCAAGAACAAAAAACCAAAGGTATATAAAACTTGTTAAGAATATGTATAGAAAATTTGTTTTTGCCAAGTGCTGAATTCAAACTATTAAGCAAACTAAATAACAATCAATAGGCATTAAATATAAAGCGCTTAATTCGCTTTACAAATTCTTAAGATTTAAAAAGCATTTTTTTTCCTACACAACAATGAAAATATATTTATCAAAATATTATAAAAGATTTTGCCTTGTGGATTAAGTGTGCAAAACTAATTCCCTTTAGAATTTCAGCTAGCTTCTTTTGCCAAACTGGAAAACAAAACTGAAATACCCTTACTCAAACTATAACAAGTCAGAGACAAAACTTCTATGTTAGATTTGTGTATTTGTAGCTGAGTCATTTAAATTGCTGCTAAATTACGAAATCATTATAAATTCAATTCGTAGCCCAGTTCGATTTGAATTAATCAATCAAATGGCATTTTAAGTCTATAAACCATATGAAAAAGAATTCTTATCGTGAAAAAAGGCACTTGCGTGTGGCTCGAACCTCAAAATTCAGCTGGCAATGAAGGTCGCCAAGTTAATTTACTGACCATAATTAGCATTCGGCTGGAACTCGGAACGGAGCGTTTTACAGTTGAGTTTTCCAAGCTGCTGCTCATAGATAATTTTCAATAAGAGCCCAGGCCATTTACTGACTGTGCCACACACACACACACACACACACACACACAACGTTCCCAAATGCCCTGCCATTAACCCTCTCAAGCCAACGTCAATCGACTGGCACGCAATGGCCTTGTCCCTCTATAGCCCCCCCTCTCTCTCTTCCACTCCTATACCATTTCCCAATACCCAATACTCGTGTTTGAAATGCATGCGTGTTGTGGCTTGAAGTGCATTTAATAATGCTGCTGGCCTAAGGCCATCGAATTTTTAAGACGCATTTGCTTATATATATTTACAGCATTTTTCATCGGCTGCAAATGGCTTAAATTAATGCAATGCGGTTACAGTTATCAGCTACTTTAAAGTGCATTTCATGGCCATAAGGCAATTATGTTTGTATTCTTGTTAGACTGAAGAACAAGCATGTAAATGGAAATTCGGCAATTAGAATGACATCAATGTAATAAACGATATGTAATTAAAATAGGGAGAAATTCTGGATTTGGTTTTTTTTAGTGTAAAAAAAATAGTTTCCTTGATTAGAATTAGATATATAAAATATAATATGCAAATCCTATAAAAATTAAATAAAATCAAGATGGCATGCCAAAATATATACTAAAGAAATAAATACAATTTTTAGAATGTTAAAATGACTAACCTAGAAAGTGCTATTTAAAAAAATTAAATTAAATTTATTTTAAAAATTGTATTTAATACTATTGCGGTCCACTCAACTCAATGTAGAACTTATCTAAAGGCTCCAGGACGTACAGTATTATATGTTTAATAATATCATTCTTAATCATATATATTTTATATAAGATCTCCCAAAAACAATATGAGAAACCAAAGAAATAAATATTAAAATTTGTATATTGTTTATGTACATATTTATTTATTTTATTATTAACAATTCTATATATATTTTCACATAGCAAAAATTGTTCTCAGCTGCCTAACATATTTGCTAAAAGTTTTAAGGCATCTGCACCCAAACCACATATTTGTTTCTTGCCATATGTTTAACACTTGTTCGCAGTGCGTAAAATTCTATGCATGCCATAAGCGGAGCACCTGAGTGGTTCCTAAGCTGCAGGACCTGCCTGTCGTTCCGTTATCCTTGCTAGCCCCCAACCCCCGACTACTTTCAATCGCATGAACTTAGTAAAAACATCGCATACGCATTTTAAAGATGCAAAAACTTTTACATTTAACCGCATTTATGAAGACGCCAGCTGTCGAAGGACTCAGGACTCCTACCGTAACCCCAACTCCCCGCCCAAATCTTCTACTAGGCGCATATAAATCCAAAAGCTTGGGCAAAAGAAAACCTTTTGCAGCTTTCAAAAGATTTTCACCTTTTATTAGATGCCAAGAGTTTATTGTTTTGCCCAAGTTCGCGAAAACACACATGAACACATCATGCCAAAAAGGATTTGATCCTTGCCAAGGCACACACACAAACATATCTGCATATGTGATATGTAAAATTGATTTGCCTCTGGCGATGCTGGCGATGTTTTTGTTTTGTTTAGGGATAATCCCATACATTAGACTTTTGTAAGGTGCTTGTTTGATTTTCGCTTCTCTCTATAATTTTATTTTATTTTTTTGCTTGCCTTCTTTTGCTTGTCTTTTCTTTGTGCATTCGGAGGGGGGCAAGAAAACAAAAAATATTGTATAACCATAAATGCGCCAGATTTGCGTTTACTCCAGAGGATTATGTGCTCCCAAAAGCAGCAAAGCAAAGCAAACGAAACTTTCTTTCTAAATTCACATAAAATTAGCAAATATTACATTTGCGCTTTTGCAACAGCTCCCAAAAGGTTGCACATCAACAACAGCAACAACAACAATAAGAACTCTCTTAGGCTCTCAGCTCGTCCCTAGTCCTGTATCGTCCTGTCTGCCGTCTCGTCCTGTTACTTGAGTTTATTTTTGTATATTTTAAGCAGAAACTTTTTTATTGCCGTAAACAAAGTTTGGCCGCGCAACGGGGACTTATTTAACGTATATAACTAAAAAACTTGAACAAAATAAGTCAGCCATGTGGAAATGGTAGCCCCTTATCCCTAATCCCCCCCCTCTCATTCCTTTCTGCAACACACATGCCAACAACAACAACAAGAAGCAACCTTCTGATTGACTTCAAGGTTTGCATACACATATATATACATATATATATATACCATCATCCTGGGCAGACAATCGACGCACTTAAGGCTAGCTTCAGGTTCATCTTAATGTGCGACAAAAAGTTTCCACGTTTCCACTTTTGGCAATTTACAGTTTATCGGTTATCGGTTATGTCATCTAAATGGCCAACATGCGATTTGTTCAGCATTAACATTAACCGTTACAGTTCAGTTCTGCTGCTGTCAACATGTGGGAGCTGTTGATAAGCTCGTTATGTAGAGGAAGAAGCAGAGGAACTAAGGGTTGTGGCAAACCATTAGAATCTATAAGGTGTGCTCAAGTATTTCCTTTCAGTGATACGTCATAATAGCTAAGGAGACGCTTTCCAACCATTTCACTTTCATAACTTCGTCAATACGATAAACGATTTAAATGTGGAACATTATTACTTAATTTTATCGATAGCCTGATTCGATTTTCGATTATAATGCAGTTTTCATCATGGTTTGACATCCACATTAAATATTCATTTTTCAATTTAAGCACTTACGAGTTTTCGATTTTCTTTGAAATACAAGCCAAGGAAAGATCTTTAAGTCTCTTAGAAATGCCTTCCAAACACCTAAAACTGCCATAACTTTGTCAAAACTGATCCGATTTTCGATTATAAGGCAGTCTGGATCATGGTTTGACATTTACTAAATCTGACAAATTAGAATCTTCATTTAAATCTGTAACACTTTAAAATTATCGATTTTCTATGAGACACAAGCTAAGATAAGGTCTCCAAATATTTTAGAAATGCCTTCCAAACACCAAAAACTCCTATAACTTTGTCATAACTTATCCGATTTTTGATGCCTAGGCAGTTTTGATCATGATTTGAACTCTTTATTAGATCTGCATTTAAATCACATTTGAGTTCTCGATTTCCTATTAAAAATCACAAGCCACAAAATGCTCCCAATGATCGTATACATATAATTACTCTTCTGCCAAATAGAAACTGACATTTACATCAGTTTCATTTCTTGTTTTTAAACGTTCCTCATGCATTCCGCATTCCTCAAGACTGGCGCCTGCCCTCATCCATCCTCTCACTCATCCTGCACTTTTGGCACAACAATTGCTGTGTGCCATGCTCCACTAGTGTAGAATACATGCCACACATACAATGTGAATATACTTATATATATATTATATATATATATATATATTGCCAACTTGGCTCACGATGCGTGGCTAATTTACAATTTCAATGTCACGCTCCATGCAAGTGACGATAAATTTGCACTATGTGCAGAGAAGAGCTGGGAAACTGGAAACTGGAAAACTGGGGAGCTGGGCAAACATTTCGGGGCAACACTGGGGGGAAAACGCTTGTCGTTGCCTGCCTGCACTTAGCGAAATTACATGGCAGCTCGAGACTTGTTGATTGCGCGCCCTTTGGCTAAATTTAGCATTATTAAAAAAAATTAAGCTGACAACATTTTGTGGCTGTTGTTGTTGACTAGAGCAAGAGGAGGCTAGCTAGATAGAAAGAGAGAGAGAGAGAGAGAGACGAGAGGTGAGGCAAATGAGACATGCGTGCGTCATGTGGCAGTCGCTGGGAGAGTGGACCCGAAACGCCCGACACTTAGTTTAATTTCTAGGTGCCGACGAGGGCGTCTGGCAGCCAAAAAAAACAAGAACTTCCAGTCGGGAAAGGCAAAGGCAGAGGCCGAGGCAACAAGACATGCCACATGCCTCGCTGATTAATTATATTTGAGTATACAAAGTTTTTGTTGAACCCTGTCTTTTTTTTCGAGTTATGAAGTAGACGAAATTAAATGAAATTTTTCATCTACATTTAATTACGCTAATGATCAGGCAGCGACAATAGTAGTGCGCCAACTAATCTCCAAAGCAACTCTACAAATGCTATACAGTATTACAATACTCCAGCTATCCCTAGGGCAATTGCTGGCTGTTTTCTTAGCTGCTGCTTTGTTTGCCACTCGTCGGTGTTTTTGTCTTTTATCTTGGAGGCGAAATTTCTTTCACTTTCCGTGACTGGAGGAGTCTCAGGTCTGCGACTGCGACTGCGACTGCGACTGGGTCTGGGGGCCTGTTTGGCTACACACTCATGACATGATTACCAGTCGCAAGTGCACTGAAAAGTACACGAGTTGTAAGTCAAACTGACACTGAAGATTATGGTTTATGTCGACAAAGTTGACACGTTGTTTATCAAAAATGCAAGTCAAGGACTTTGTGTGTGCAACTCTGTGTGTGTGTGTGTGTGTGTGTGTGTGTGTGTTGACGGATGCTTGGCAAGTGCAACAGCAGCAGCAGCAGCGACCCCCAGACAAAAGACTACTGTTGCCACTGACAATGACAACAGGGCAACAGCAGCCAGAAGAACAACTGCAACTATCACTACTTACAACTGCCACATGGGGAGTTAGTCAGGAGGAGTGGCGATGGTACAGGGCGCACAGGGGGCACAGCAACTGGGAGTAGCATCAATGCTGATGGACTCTGATGTGGCCAACTTGTAACGCGTGTGTCTGACAAAATGTTGTAATTAATTTAATTTGCCTTCTGGTCTTTTTTTTAGCTTTCATACAAGATGCAAACATGTTTTACTTAACATTGTAATAAATCATCAAATTGCATATATGTATAGTATATTTTATTTATAGTATAAGATAGCTTTGGCCTCAGCTGCTGCTGCTTGTTGCTAAAGATCAGTCTTTATTGTATAGAAATTGGAATTAAGACCCATAAATGCTCTTATACTAGAGAGGTATCTTTTTTCAAATAAAAAAAAATATAGTTTTTTATTATTTAAAAACTCAGATAAAAATCCAGTTTCAATATATTTCAATTGACAAAGAGTTTGAAGTTTTTTCTTAATTTAATATACTATAAATTTTTTTGAAATCTATAATTGTTAGTTATTTTAGAGCAAAATAAAAGAGAACTATTTTTTTTCTGACAAAATATAGCACAGCATATCTGAACCCTTTAAAAATATGGAAATTGCCTGATTTTCCTAATACGATCGTAATTTCAAAACGTTTTATTTGTAATAAAATATTTTATTAAAAAGAAATATATAATATCATTTAAAAATGCATCTTAAGTATCACATCGATCTTAGAAATGAACAATAAGTTTTTAAAGAAAAAGGCTCAATATATGTGTAAGATGTTTGGGTATTTTAGATTTAGTTATATTTTTAGTTAGTTGGTCGAAAAGTCTTTACATTTATAGTTTCTAAATTTTTTTATATAAACTAAGATTTATTTGGATTTTTTATAATTTTGTATTCAAATAAAAAAAGAGCAAATTTGCACTAAAAAGTGTACTGGACATTTCATATAACATTTAAAAAATTTATATATTTAGGGAACCTATTGATATATAATATACCTAAATCTGAAGACAAGCGAGAGACATTCATAGCTCTTGTTATCTACTCCGCTAAATCTCTAACTGTGAAACGGATCTGCTTAATTCTCAAGATGGGATTTCTGCAACGTTTGTTGCCTTCGGCACAATGGGCGAGAGTTGCATCTTAAGTCTGTTAGCGATGCTAATCACATGCTGTTAAATCATATCTGAGATGGACAGAGCAGCGGTGCCCAAACCAAAAACAGGACGCAGGACACAGGCACAGGACTACGATTGCGATTGCTATTGCGATTGGGAGCCGGGGCCAGCACCCGGGAGAGAGTGCATTGTGCTCTGAAGTGCACTTAAAGGATATTTTTTAGTGCGCAACGCAGCGAAAAGCGAAAAAGGAACGGCATGAAAATCAACAACAAATGATGACAACTACCCCAGCTGAAATTCGTCGTGATGTTGTCCTGTCAGGATGCCTGCTGACTGCCGCTGCCTGTCTCAACGTCGAGTGTGTTTGTCCTTTCAAAATGTTTTTCTTTTCTAACAACTTAAGTGCTTGGCGTTCCTTGTATTCTACTAATTATACTCTTTTCGAAGAAAATAGTATATTAAGTTTGTCCTGAAGTTTGTAACGCATAGAAGGAAGCGTCGGAGACCCCCAAAAGTTACTGCCAGTATGCTTAGAATGACAATATAAATTGATCTAGCCATGTCCGTCTGTCTGTCTGTCTGTCTGTCTGTCTGTCTGTCTGTCTGTCTGTCTGTCTGTCTGTATGTATGCAAACTAGTCCCTCAGTTTTTGAGCTATCGCGATAAAACTTTGCACAGACACTTATTATTTAAGGGGACAGCACATTGGTCGGAGCCGGCCGGATCGGACCACTATATCTTATAGCTGCCATACAACTCGAAGTCGGTTTTGGCCATATATCCCATGTTTTTTAATCTATTGCGATGAAACTTTGCGATAATATTTATTATTCAAAGAGACATCACATTGGTTTGGAGCCGGCTGGATCGGATCACTATATCTTATAGCTGCCATACAACTCGAAGTCGGTTTTGGCCATATATCCCATGTTTTTAAAGCTATCGCGATACAAGTTTGCACAGATACTTATTATTCAAAGAGACATCACATTGGTTGGAGCCGGCTGGATCGGATCACTATATCTTATAGCTGCTATACAGCTGGCAATGAATTAAATATTCTTAGAACAAAAAAAAAATGTTACGCGACAAAACGATTTTGTACAGCTTATGAAATTTCAGTGGTGCAGTTGGCAGAGTGAAAATTGCCTATAGGTTCGAAAAGAGTATAAAATCTTCGGCACGCCGAAGATAATCCTTCCCCACTTGTTTTATTTTCCTTTTTACACGCCCCATGGAATCCTGTTGACAATCCTCAAGTCTCTCCAATGTGCGCTCGTCCATGAGCCGCCGGGCCATATCCATGTCCCTATAATGATCCCTGGCCCCTCTTTCCAGACTGACAGACAGACAGACAGACAGCAGGTAGTCGTTCCTCATTGATTTTTATTCGCGCGTGTTTAATTCCCGAAATCAGCACCCGGAGATCTGATCTTTAGATCGTTCTCCATCTCCTTCCTTGTTGTCATTCATTTGTTTGCGTTCTCGTTTTTTTATTTTTTGATTCGAGGTTTTTGTTGTTGTTTTGGATTTTGCAGCGTGCTTTGTTCCGCTTTGTTTGACAGCCGCTGATCTTATCAGCGTTTTGTGTTTTCTGAGGCATTACAAATTTGTCATTTGGTTTTCGGGTTTTTTGTCCTTGGCCGCTAAGTGCAACCAGAGGAAGCAGCTGGTGCCTGATTATTACTCCTTGTTATTGTTGTTGTTGTTGCTGTGGTTCTTTGATATGTATAATACGGATCAACTACTTGGCCTTCTGTTCAATCTGGATAATTGCTACCTTTCCGTCTTGTTAAACCCAAAACAAAATGCTGTGATCTGATTATTGAGCTTGACAACTGCTTGAAACAACCTTCACCATATGTTTGCATTTCTTCAAAGTTTTATTCAAAGACTTGTTGCACATTAGACATTCATAGTTAGTAACATTTACGATTTATTACACTTCAGCGTGCAATCTGTTAGAAGATTCGTCACCTTTTTGGGCGGCAAATTGAGATTTTTGATAACCTCTGGTGTCAATTTGCCATTCTTCATACCACCGCCCACACATTTATCCAAGCACTTACGGAATGCTACAGACGGGCCCTGTGAATATCCATTAAATGGAATTAGTTAATGCGATTTCGATTTAATAAATACAACTACTTACAGCAGCAGTTAGAGCCACGCAAGCAAGCAGAATCAGTAGAAATTTCATTTTATTCAACTACTTTCGAATATGTCGATCAGCAAAGACCGCTGAATACTTCTTAACTTGGCTTTTATAGTGTTCAGCCTTGAAGTTTGTTTTAATCACATTCGTTTCGCATTTGTTACTCTTACAGATGAAACAAAACGTTCATAGCTTGACTAATATCATGAAAAGCATTTCGCAAATATATTACAAAATTTAAAATTTTATATTTGTATAATTATAAGTTAAAATTTTATATTTGTATCGTTTTAATAAATGTTGAAAAACAAGTTTCTTTATTATACCCTGAACCCATTAAAAATGGGTAAAAAGGGTATTATGGTTTTGTGCAAATGTATGTAACAGGCATAAGGAAGCATCTCCGACCATATAAAGTATATATATTATTGATCAGTATCAATAGCCGAGTCGATCTGGCCATGTCCGTCTGTCTGTCCGTCTGTCCGTCTGTCTGTCTGTATGAACACACAGATATCAGAGACTACAAGAGCTAGAGACTTCATATTTGGAACATAAGTTCTCCTAATCCCGGGACAGATCAAGTTTATTAAAATTTATCGATAGCTCGTCCCGTTCAAAAGTTATCGATAAATTTCGATTTTAGACCAGCGTTTTTTGGATATAACTTACAAGTTATAAGAGCTAGAGGCCCCTAATTTGACATGTATAATCTCGAATAGCATACACATGTAACAAATATTTCACTTTTTGGATACCACCCCCCAAACCCCCCAAAAGTTAAAAAAACGCATTTTTGAAGGTACGACCTTGCAATTTGGTTTGGTAACACATATTATCGACAATTGCTTGCCCCAAAAATTTCAATAAGATCGGACAATAAACACAGAAGTTATTTAAGATTTAACTTTCCATTGTGTGGGGCTCAGCGAAAAGCAAGCTAACTGCTTAAACCGCTTGCACTGCTTGTACTGCAGCATGTGTGTGTTTAGAGCAGTACGAATGATTGTAAGGACTGGGTTCAGGGTATCTCGTAGTCGGGCACTCCCGACTAGAGCACTCTTACTTGTTTTATTTATGTATGTGGTTCCAAGTTTGTTTTTATTAAAATAGAGCAGTTAAAATAATCGAAATTGCATGGATAATTTGTATGGATTAGCTAAACAGGCTGCATAGAAATGTTCTTTCAATATTATAAGCTTTTGGAAAAATTAGCAGACTTTCAGTTCCTCCTATATCAGATATCAGATATCAATTGATCAATTGATTGTCATGGCTCAACTTTACTTCGAGCTTAGAACCTCTACTATATATACTGACAAGTGCAGATATCATCTAGATTTGTAACACAAACTACTGTTAAAGTCAAAGAAAATGCCTTTAATGCTTTCTCTTACACCTAGTAGTACAGTCATATATATGATTCGTCAGCTTTTCAAAGGGCATTCTCAGATTGATTAGAACTTTGTCCGTCAGGATGCCATTCTTCATTCCACCGCCCACACATTTATTCATGCACGAACGGAACTTAACGCCCTATGGAATATCCACGAAATGGAAAAAGTTAATACTAAAACTGATCCATTTGGCACTACATATCTATATATTTACTTACATAAGCAGGTAGAGCTAAGCAGGCAAGCAAAATCAGTTGTAACTTCATGTCATTTAGCAATCTGTCTAGACGGTGACTTTAACTTTGAGATTTGTAAGCTAATGTCATACTAAAGCGTTATATTTCACATGTTTTTCTTACATTCGTTTCACATTTGTAACGCTTACGTTAAATATTGGGAGCCAGAAGTAACAATAACAAATCAGCTTTATTTATATTGTTTAACAAATTTTTATATATTTTAGCATACAATCTTTTAGAAATTGTCATTTATTTCATATTTGACTACAAGATTTACTCTATTTAAAATTAAAACTATTTATTCTTTTATTTGAATTTTGCGTTTTCAATTTTCTTTACTCAAATGAAACCAATCGAAATTATATGCAAAATTTGAATTACTTTACCTTTAAATTTGATTTTAGCGTTTTTTCGCTACATTAACTAATGAAACGTTTACTTAAGATTTTTTTTCGATTTTTCCCTATTTAAAATTATTACAAAAATGTGCTCATGACATAAGTTTGTCAAAACTGAACGGATTTTCAATTGCGAAAGATTAAGTAGACAATTATATACAATATCTGAAATTTCAGGATAACTATTCTGACAAATGCACTGCCAAATTCACTTTTCAATTCCAATTCCATGGCTTACAAACTCTAAAATCAGATATCACAGATCAATCGCACTTAATGCCTTATCAATGTTATAACGTCTATTTTGCATTCTCAAAAGTTCAATTGTCATCGCGAATTTCTACTTATAGTGCAACTATTCGATCAGTTAACATTCCCCCAAATACTACGCTGCTCCATTCATTGCATAACAAATGGCATATGAGCGAAAAAATGCAACTGCTGCGCTGCTGAGACGAGAATCACAGAGTTGGGCAGAGTTGCCTGCCAAAGAGAATGCCATTGACGATTCCGATTACAAAATTGGACTCTGTCTGCACTTCTATTTGCAAATACTGATTATGTTTACATGCATACATCAATGCACGATGCCCAAACAATGCCAGCGCACACACACACACACACACACGCACTCACACACAACACTCGCTCGCTCTCTATCAACTGCAACTCAATTGTGTGCGCTGGACAATGGGTCGTATGCGTAATGCCATATGAGCAATGGCAATGTCCAAATGCGTAATGAAAATTGCGCCACCAACTGACGAACGAACCTGCACACATATGACTATCTCCCTCTCTCCCTCTCTTCCGCTCTCTCTCCCTCCCTCCAGTCGCTGCTGGCCCATATCCCCAACTTGAGTAGACAAAATCAATTTGGTTTTGCGGTTTTTGTGCCCTGCTCGGACAGAGCAGCTGAAGCTGTTGTCCAATTTGCCAGCCCTGCATATGTCGCACATCCTGCCGCATGTCCTGCTGACCAGCTATCCAGATGACCAGCTGCCCAGCTGCCCAGCTGCTCAACCAGTGAATTGAAATCCCAGCTGCATTTTAGTTTAAATACATCAAAGCGAATTATAACAAGTATAAGCATCTTCTTGCATGCACTAACAGATGCTCTGTAGGAATGTTGGCTTTGCTAACTGACAGTGGTTGTTATGAAGGAATTTAAATATATTAAATATAAGCTGCTTTTAGCTTCGAGAAGCCAGAGAGTGTTGTTTAAATCAAAAGTTCCTTTAAGCAACTTTGCTGAAGAAAAACAACAGCAATGTTAATTTGCTATAAATGCAATGCAAAATTTGCTAAATACAATTCGTTCTTATTAAGTAAATATAATTAAAGCAAATATATAAGCTTTACTAAATTTTAGTTCACTTTATTCTAATGAATTTAATTATATTTACTTAATAAGAATTTTATTTATTTATTATTTTACAAAGCAACTGTGTTTTAAAGGAAACCAAAGGCAAAAATATTTAAAATTAAATAAAGAACTAATAGTTAATAAGGCAAATGTACAATATTCTCTATTTATTTTTTTACAAAGCAAATGTGTTTTAAAGGAAGCCACAGTCGCATAAATATTTCAAAATTAAACATAATTAAAACATGCTCAAATGTTTAAGAATTTTACTCATTTATATATAAAATATGGTAAAGTATTGTATACTTAGGCTAAAGTATTTTGGCAACTTCTAACTGAGAAATATGAAATGTAGACAAAGTTTCACATAAAACCATGTAAAAGCCAAATAAAATTTCAACTGATTCCGCTTGCTGTTGATATAAGCGAATATATTTAGAAAACCGAAAGCACAGATTTCACTATTAACACTTTGAATATTCACAGAAACCAGCAGCTGGGAGGTTGTAAGAGTAAAATAAATATGACCTTGAAACCGCTGCAGAAATATTTGAATAAATTCTAAATTAATTCAGCATACTTTTACTGCACTGCAATATTTTTATAAATGTTTTCAAATATGCATAGAACATTCTACAGGGTATTTGTGCTATTGAAAAGCTCTGGCCTTGGTTCGAGTTGAGCTGCTGATTGCCTTGGCAACGCCTACGAGTTGCCAACTCTCAAGTATTCACACAAAACTACATCGAAAGTTGCCAACGTCAGCGACAAAATTTACAAACCAAAATAATAAAAAAAAAAAAAAAAAAAAACTTTCAACAATTTGGGTATATAAGTAGAAGTAGTAGGAAACTATTATTTGCAGTTGCCACTTTTGTTAGATAGTCTTTCGAGTGTATTTGTGTTATTGAAAAAGTTTGTTATTTTTTTCTCTTGCTTTTCGGCATGCAAATCCGAGAGAGAAGTGCCGAAAATGCTTCAGATTTAAATGAAGTGAAGTGAATTTAATGGTCAACAGACATTTGCCATACAAACATCAAAAGCGGGTACGACTACATGGAAGTAGTAGCCAAAATGCTGCAAAGGGGGGCGACTATTTACATAATGTTACAGAGGGGGGGGGTGAGGCAGCTCTCGAGTGTGGGGAGTTTTTCGCATGGAGCGCAACTTGGTATCCTATCTATGATATTTGCATAGTATATATTTCGAGTGCTTGTTTGTATGCATGAAACACAGACTTAGTGCGAAGAGGAGAGCGGGGAGTGTTGTGCAGAGGGTGGAGGGTAGGGACTACCCTCAATGCTGTTAGTCTGCTCGGTGTAACTATCAACGCAAATGTACTTGAAAATTGTAATGAGCTCTAAGCTTAAGCGTCAACAACAAACATTTGCCCAACTCAACAGCTCGAACTACTGCTCGCTCGGTTCCATTTTCCATTTTCCATTTTCAGTTGCTGTTTCTGTTTCAGTTTTAGTTCCAGCTTCGGTTAGATTCTCGTTCATAACCATTCAGCCATATGCTCGGATTAGACAGTAGAGATAGCGACGGCGACAGTTACTACCAAAAAACAGTTTACAGCTGCAGTCTACAAATCGATTGTGGAGCTTGTGCCGCAAATTACTTTGGCTCCGGGCTGATGTTAGTACCACGAAGAGGAAGAGAAGGCAGAGAGATTAGCCTGTGCAGTGGATATTAACTAAATGGACCATTCCTGATGGGGGAAACAAGTTAAACATAATGATACAGACATGCTTAATAATGCGTTACTAAAACAGTCTGCTGTTTAAATTGACAACTATTTTTGGTTTTGTCAGAAAAAAGAGATAAAAAAGAGTTTACTTTCAAAATATTATTCAAATTAGACTAATTTCTTTTTACTATACTATATAAATAAAAATTAAATGCTTTTGCATATATAAATTAAATTTTTTAGCAAAGTTGAAAATATGTTCGTTATACTTCTAATAAGTTTTTGATGAAAAGAAAAAGTTACATTATTTCTAGGAATATGTAAAACTTTAGATTTAACTAATCAAGGCTTAAATGATTAGGGTTCAAAAAACTATTGTATTGTTGCGATTGTAAGCAAAGAAATTTATGTGGTTTTTATAAATTACAAAATAAAGATTAAATATTATTTTAAAAGCTTGGCTTTAAATTAGGAAAGTAATAAATATATATAATATTTTCACAATAGAGTCTATAAAAGCTTTATTATATAGTTTTTTGCCCAAAATTTAGTAAGCATGTGTTTCAGGCTTCATCTCTAAAAGATAATCTAAAATAAGCATATAAACAATTAAGTCAAAACATTAAATTGCTTTCGCTAAAAAATGTGTTTAGCTTTTGGCATTTTACTAAACTGAAATTCCCCAAAATTATTTCCAGATGCCAGTTCGAATCTAAGCCATAACCGTTGCATTCTGATGTACAAATGCGATTTAGGCGAGAGCTGTAATTTAGCTTTGGCAACGAATAAACTGAATGGCACTAACACTCATTAGCTGTCATCAAAAGCGGCTCGTTCGCTGAAAGGTGCATTGCAAAATGTGGCAGAGGAACAGAGAGCTAACAAAAAAGAAGAAAAAATGAAATCACGTCGCGCCAGTGCAACAAATTCAAGTTAATTGAATTCCAAAGTAAGCATAATTTGAGAGCGAGAGAGATGGAGAGAGAGAGATGGACTCATGATGGAACTGATGCACTGAGTGGTACAGCTCATGCTACTACTATATAACAAGTCGTCGTCGGTTGGGGCGACAGTCTGTCAGGAGCAGGAGCAGGAGCAAGAGCAGGAGCAGGAGTTGCCAATGAACGGGTAGGCATTTAAACTAAATTTAGCCTGAAATTGCTTCCTTTTTGTTGCTGCTGTTGTAGCTGTTGGCCCAGCCTGTTGGCCTGTTTGCCACTTTGCCGACAAACACAAAATTCAATTACAATTGGCAACAGCAGCAGCAGCAGCAGCAGCAAAAACGAAAATGAAAGTCGCGCTTCAAGCTGCAAACTGGGCATACAGAAACAAAAAATAAGAAATAAGAAAAACAACATCAGGCAGCTCCCGTTTCGAGCCGGTTTCTTAATGTTTTCAGCACTTGCAATTATTTTGTGCCGCCATCGTTTAAAGTGTCGGAAATTTGGTGCGGTAATTAAATAAAAAATCAACGGCGACCAACGCCCGGACAGCAACCAAAATACATATATATAAATGCAAGTAATAACGCAATATGTGCGACATTAAACGCACAGAAAAACGAACATGAAATACCTTTTCGAACAGGCAATCATATTATTACTTTTTTTTGTATTTGTAAAAATGTGTCACATTTAATATGATGTTAAAGGATCATTTATAAATGACAAGTCATTTAATATACTTTTTATCGAAGCATATTTAACAGATTAACTGAAAATTTAAAATTTATAGAAAAACTAGCAAAGCTTTTAAGATATTAATATTATATATATTTATGCTATACAACAAACAAAATTTAAAAATATTATAAAATAAACACAATTTAAAAAAATAATTAAAAAATATAATTTTTTTTCAATTTTTAAACACAAATAAAAAAAAGTTAAATAATACAAAACCAACCCGTTTTTTAATTTTGTATTTTTTAATTTTTATTTTTAGCTGTGTTTATATTACAAAAAATTTTAATTGTAAAATAAAATGCAATTTTATCACAGTAAAAAGTCATTAATAAATGTTATTTGATATTTTATATAAAGTAGACCATAAATAGTCTGCAAAGAATAGTTCATTATAAATTACTAGTATACAAATGATGTATAATAACATTTATTATATTAATTGCAGTTATCTTAAGGCTATATTTTTTATTTTATGACTTTTTGTTGGTCAGTTTTTTTTTAACAACAAAACTTGCAGAAAAACTGCCAATGCCCATTTCGGGACTAGAGTACATCAATAAAAAATCATTTCGCAAGACACACGATCTGAAACCTCTCGTCTAAGGCACAGCTGCAGCGAAACTAGTTCAACATGTTGCGGGTTGTTAAAGCAAAAACCCCCAATCCCCAATCCCTTAAATCCCCCTTCAATATATACACAGTCGAGGAGTTTTGTGTGCCTGTGCTGTAATCAAAATGTTTGGGCTAATAAAAACAACACAAGACAGAGCTGATATGAAAGAGGCAAAAGGCCAGAGTCAAGAAGTGAGGAAACCATAACAAATCAAAGTACTAATGAATATTGAGAGGCCACTAAAAGGAGCGGCAGTAGCAACAAATTAATATAGAACAAATACACATAATAATAAATGCAATGCCAGGCGAATATCTCTCTCTCTCTCTCTCGCTCGCTCTCTCTTTCGCTCTCTAATAAAAGGGGGCGCAAAAGTTTTGCCAAAAAGGTATAATGAAGTGGCGCCCAGTTCGAGAGGGGGGTTCGGTTTGTACAGTACACCTGCCTAACAACCCGCACAAACAGCAAACGACGACAACAATGGTAATAAAAAGCGTATAAATAAGCAGACAGAAGCAAAGACAACACAGAAGGGGGCAAAGGGAATAAGACTGGGTTGCCTGGGCTCGTTAATTTGCAATAAAATCCGATTATAACCACAAAAATGCCCCCATTGGAAGATATATGTTGAGTATACTTAAGGCAAAGAGTGGAAACCAAAGCGAATTCACCGGCACAGGTGGAAATAAAAAGCCCGGCAGCAAAACGCTGAACTTGTATCAATATCAATAAGTGCGTAGCAGACAGCAAGAACCACCCCACCCCCACCCCCACTTTACCCCCCCCCCCTTGTACCCTAGACAGGGGGTAAAGGGCTGCTTTGGAGTGGCACATAAAACTTGCATTGATATTTAAGCCCTGCTATAAATAAGACGCCCTCAAGGCAACCAAAGCCCACAAATTATAGCAGCCAAGCCTTTTCGTAATGCAATCGAGGGGTGGGTTTTCTTCTGCTTCTTCTTCATTCCGATTACAGTCAAGCCAACACTAGTCGGTTAAGAGGGGGTGGGGGTGGGGTGGCAGGGTGGCGCCTTTGCAGGTCAGAGACGGCGGCATACAAAATAAAAATTGAGATAGCATTCGAATTTGCATGGGTAGCATTTGCACCCTTTTTTCTAGTGTAAAGTTACACCCGAATTATGCTTAATTTGTAAACGGTAAGCGGTACAGCAATGTCTGCCAAAACCAGGGCTGCAGTGTCGCAAACTTCGTTTAAGGTGCGAGTTTGAATGCATGGAAATAAAACTGGAAGCTTGTGAGTGTAACAAATGAAAAGTTTGCCAGTTTCTTCATATGAATTAATTAAAAGAAGTAAAAACAGAAAAATATACAAAATATCCTAATTTGATCAAATGATAGAAAATCGAAAATTAGAAAGTTGATCAGATTCGAATGTAGTTTTAATATAGAGGTCAAAACATGATCAAGAGTGCTTCGGAATCGAAAATCGGATCAGTTTTGGCGAAGTTATAGTAGTTAGAAATCTGTTAAGGACAATTCTAGTGATTTCGAAAACATATTGTGACTTGTTCTGATGGAAAATAGAAAAATCCAAAGTGCTTCAGATTTGAATCTAATATAGAGGTCAAAACATGATCAAAACTGCCAATCAGAATCCAAAGTCGGATCAGTTTGGAGAAAGTTATGAGAGTTTTAAATATTGGATGCCCATTTCTAAGAACTTGGTAGCAAGATAACTTGGCTTGTGCTTGATAGAAAATTGAAAATACCAAATAGCTTCAAATTTGTATGCAGATTTGATATAGAGGTCGAACCATGATCGAAACTGCCTTTGAATATCAAATCAGATCAGTTTTGACAAAGTTATAGCAGTTTCAAATGTTGGATAGTCATATCTAAGGTCTAAGGATTCATATCATGTCTGGATCAATCTAATTACATCTTCATCCAACACTTTCCTCATATACAAAATCTTCCGCTTCTTCAGTCTGCTACTATTCGCACTCTATGTTAAACCCCATCTACTAATCCCAACTTTCAAATTGACAACTCTTTTGCAGCCCTGCGCGTCCAGTTCCAGTTCCGGTTCCAATTACAATTTAGACATTACTCAAAGTTTTTGCGGCCCCCATTCGTTGCAAGTGATGTCTCAACCGAAAACTTTTTCCCCATTTAGTTATGACCGCAAGGAGAGCCCCAAAAGGACTCCAATGCCGAACACGCCTCCCCCGAAAAACAAATAAAAGTGTAAACACTGATTTGGCACGCGCCGCGTTCAACGGAAATTTATGCATAAAAAGCGCCCAACCCTGGAACAAAATACCACCCAAAATGAAAAGCGCCTGCGAAAAACCCGTTGGCCAAACATGGTAATTACCTGAGTCCTTTTTGGGCGCAAAATTCACGCATATAAACACGTATTTGGGGAAAGGGAGGACGGGCAGTCGAATGTCTGGCAACTTTTTCTTTATCATTACTATCAGACACACATAGATATATATATGTATATATATAAGCTATAACATGCATATGAATATGGCCTGAAGTCATGTCTGGCTGTCTGGCTGCCTGGCTGTCCTGTTTGTAGGTGTTATGGCCGGCTTCCGCAAGGACTTAACCGTTTTTGTAATGCATAATTTTACAAACAGCTAACAAAAAGGTGCGACAGAGACAGAGAGACAGAGAGAGAGTGAGCAGGCTATAAAGGTTGGCCATATGCATAAATAATGCGAATATTTGCAACATTTCAGTGTTTTTTTCTTTGCATGTGTGAAGCAAATTATGTGTAATTATACGCAAATTAACGAGCAAGAGAGGGAGATAGCTAGCAGAAGAGAGAGAGAGAGAGAGAGAGAGATAGCCACACACTTGCTAATGCTGTTTAAATAAACTGTTTTGGTCAGTTTATTGACTTGAGCATTTGAGCTGAAAAAGCATTTACTATAATCATTTCATAATTCGCAACAAACAATTTTGTTAAACAACAATTTAGTTAATTTTTTAGGGAGGGGGCTAAGCGGACTTTAAAATAGCCGTTAAATGTACAAAGGACACGCAAAGTTCGCCAGACGCACAGTTGAAAGTCAAAGTCTGGACCCTTTTTCAAAAACTGCCAAACAGCAGCCATGCAAGTCTAGAAAGAGAGAGAGAGACAGAGAGAGTGAGAGAGGTATCTAAGAGGTATACTTGAATGGGGGGCAATCAGACGATCAACTTATAAATGTTGCAGACGCCGCAAAGCGGGGCAGCCATATAGTAATTATAGCCATGGGCTAAATTCTCAACTCAAGAGACTCTCGACTCGACTCGACTCGATTCGACTTGAGTTGAGTTGGGCATTAAGTTCACAGAACACAAAACGCAGCCATAAGTTGTCCTTCCTCTGCTTCCTCTTCATCTTTGGGGGCTTCTCTATAGTTATATAAGTATATGTATATTGCAGGGTATATTGCCAGCAGTTGCAGAATGGCAAATAAGCAGGCGAGTGAGTTGAAAGGCCGCTTAATGCTTAATGCTGCCAAAGTGTGGAAGCCAGTTATTTTCAACCAATTTCAGGTGATTATTTTGTAATTTGGTTATATGAAACTCGGCGCGGATAGAATATTGACAGCAGCAGCCAAATCAAATCAAAAACTTGAGCTTACTTTAAGTTTAAAGTTTTCTTTTTTTGTATTTCATGTTAAGTTGTAACAGCCGAGACAGGTAAAGGAATTATAAGTTAGAAAAATTCGGTCATTACTACAAAATAAAAAAATATTTAAAAATAAAAATAAATAACTTTTAAATGTTCCAATTTAAATGTTTTTTAACATAAAGATTTGTTAAAAAATTTGCTTATTTGCTTTTAGACCTTGTCTTGAAATATATACTAAGCTCAAATAAATATTTGTAAAATATAAAATTACTTTGAAACGTTTCCCAGCTTTGACTTTAAGTGTTTGTTAAACTAAAAAAAATATGAAAAAAAAATTCATAATTTAATTTAACAAAACATTTAAAGTTTAAGTTTAAAGCTTTATAAATTGGCACAGTTTTGGAAAGTTAATGCCAAAAAATATATTAAACGCTCATCAAAAAAATAATATCAAGTATTTGAAGATATATTCATATATAAAATTAAAAAATTAATAAGAAATATATAAAGGGATTACATAAAGCTGATCAAACTAAATATATTCAAGCAATTAAATGTATATTAAAATAAATTTTTTCATCATTCTTCAATCAACCAACAAAGCAAAAAGCCAAACCAATTAGCTTTTATAATCACACGCAATTCGTTTTGACTAATTCATATTGCATTTATTGGTCATTTCACAATCTTGACGTCAGCTCATGTCTGATTTACATATAACTCAAGCCAAGTCTCAACACGTTCGATATAGACGATATATCATTCATTATTGGCCAGACAGACAGAGAGACAGAGAGAGAGACAGCTTTGTGCAGCTTTGGTCGCCGCAAGTGACGAGAGCTGTAAAATAAATGACTTTAGCTGGCAAAATGATGAAAATGAATTATGAAATATGATTATTGCCAAGTGTGTCGACTCTCTGTCTGTCTGTCTGTCTGACTGTCTTGATGCTTAATGAGGCAAAGCCAAGTTGAGTTGACTTGAGTCAACTGGATGTGTCCCAGTACTAGCAGTAAAAGTAGCTGTCACATTAGCACCTTAACCGATGTAGACCCGAGATAAGTTAACGACAGACAAACAGCAACTGGACTGCTGACCCAGGCCAGCAACTCTCGACTCTCGACCCCCCGTGACTTGGACCCAAGAAGTTGAAGATGGACCCCAAAATTGTAAATGGTATAATGGTAAATGTTGATGCTGATGGTGGCAAACCTGCCTGCAAGCGACTTCTGCTCACTTTTATTTTTCACAAAACAGCAAACAGCAGAAGCAGGCGCAAAAAAAACACACATTCGACAGGTAGTCAGCAATGTGAAGAAAATGATGTGATAACAAACAAATATATATCCATATATACATAAATAAATATATCTACAGCAGCAGCAGCGGCGCAAAAAAAGGTCAAAAAGCTCCCAAAGACATCATAAACGAGAAATGAGAAGGTTCGCAGTAGCCAGAAAATATACAAAAAAAAAAAACAGGCAAAACAATAACTGCAGGCAATTTGGGATCTCGCAACTGTTTATTTGTCAAGCATTTTTCTCTGTCGTTTCTTCTGCTTTTTTTGACATGTCGACTTCCAAGTGACAGAACCTTCTCAAACACGCGCCAAATTTTCCTTTTTCTCAGCCTACGACTCTTCCTCTTCTTCAGCTTCTTCTTCATCTACCCAAAATGGACAGCGAGCAGTTATTTTTTTTATTTGTCTTTTTTTTTTTGAGAGTTGTCCGAAAATTGTTATCGATGTTTTTGTCATGTTGGCCTCAAATTAAAATCCCCAATAAGCGGACAAAACTGTCATGTCCGGTCCGGCGGAGCACTGACATAATATATTATTAGATCCTTGCTGGCAGGCAGGCTAAGCATGCTAAGCAGCAGCGAATTCGTCCTTCCGGCCCCAGAAGCAATGTCCTGTGACGTTTTTTAATTGGCTTTGGCTCAAAGCAACTGGAAAATCAAACGTTTTGCTGGCAATAAAGTAACATGTGAAGAAGACCTCAAAGATAACCAATTAACAATTGAGATGACTTAAGCGAGTATTTAATTATGTTAGGAATATATTAAATGCTTACTTGGAGACAAATTACGTATTTATTTATGGACAAATATATGATCAAAATGGCACTCTTTGAGAAAATAATTGTAATATACTAACATTTTGTAATGCGCTAAGTAATATGTATAAAAATGATTAATTTCTCATTATTGTAAGCAGTTTTTGAATTATGTTTTATAGAAACAAAGTCAGCATCAAAAATATGATATTCCTTATGAAAATAATTGTAACTTTTATGCGCTATATTAAAAAAAAAATATATTATCAAATTCCCATTCCTAAATAGTTAACAAATGTCCCTCAAAAACAAACCCAAACAGAGATGATTTAAATATTGTTACATAAAAATAAAAGCAAAAGCAAAAATATGTTAAAACTTTTATTAAATTATATTTATAATTGTACTGCGCTAAAGAATAAAAATATATAAATTGTTTCCCATTCTTGTATACAAAATAATAAAAATTAACAAATATTTTCCCATTCTTCTTATAAAAAATTATTAATAATTTTCCAATATTCTATAGAAAATAAATGTGCCTAGACGAAGTTGATTTCAAATATTAATTTATGTTATTGCTAAATATGTTCAGTTTTTATCTTGAATCAAAAATAGGATCAAATGCCATGAAAATAATTGTAATATTACAATATGATGCATTGAGCTAAATAATAAAAATAAATAAATAATTGACCATGCAGCTATACAATATAATAAAAATAAATTAGAAATATTCCCATGCTTTTGCCTTACAAAATAAATGCCATGAATGACTCATAATACTCGCTATAGATAATCCGACTGAAATATGTTCTTCAATTTGATTATGGCCATAAGCAGGACAAGCACCAAAAGTTTTTCCACACAGCCGAGTGTGTTGTCAGTTTGTTGTTGTTGTTGTTGTCGTTATATGGGAAAAACAAGAAGAAAAACTGCGAAAAAATAAATGGCCTTTCAGATTGCAGCTTCATTTACTAATTTCACTGTGCTATCTGCTAATCGAGCGCAAAATAAGCAAAAACAAACAAGTCTGCCCAAATGGCGAAGGCATATCGAGTTGCCTGGGGGATGAGCTGGGGCAAAGTGGGGCTGGGGGGCTAAAACTTGGAACGTTAATTATACGAGCAAAGTTTTGTGCAACGCACTTGTAACTAAAACCAGGCGATGACGCACATTAATTAGTTTTTATGATTATTGGCGAGGCATTGAAATACAATGCGCGAATACGAGATAAAATTTACATAAGCAGCAGACAGAATAAGGAGTGGGGCAGAGGGACATATTAAGGATAAAGGCAATATGTGTGTGGCGGCTTTCTGTAGTTGAATTTGTCAATTTCTAATGCCAGTTTATCGTATGGAGCTTATTTACGAGCCTCAGACTTCAGACAGCCGGAAGAAGGCGGCTCAGTAAATGAAATACAAACACACATAGATACACACACACACACACACACACACATACGGCCATAAATATGCAGAAGCTTGGCAGCAAATCCATTTGGCTAAATAAATGCCAGGGCTGACATAAATAAAAGACAATTAAATTAAGATAATCGTTTTGACTTTGCTGCTGGCTTTCGCTTTTGGCTTTTGCCAAGAGTTCTCTTCTGCTGCTGCTGCTTCTTCTTTCTCTGTGTGGTTGGGGCGGCTTAATGCGAGCCCCACCCTTCTGCCCCATAAAAGCCACCCGACAGCTTTAAATGCGCTACAAATTAATGACAATCGCAGTCCTTCTCCAACCACCACAACTTAAGCTCCAATCTGCGACAATTGCCATGCACTTTGATTTGGCTTTGATTTTTTGGCTTAATTACTTCCACAACTTCGTTATTATTCTTGTTGTCGTTTTTATTGCGTGGGTTGCATGAGTCAAATGTTGCATGTTCAATGTTTAATTGTTGGCAAACCGCAAACAAAACCAAAAAATTAGCCATAAAGAAATCAAATTACGTCAGTCGAAAAAAAACATTCAACTCCAGACATAATCTTGCAACTTCCGCCTCACAAGCTACTTTTGGCAATAGTTGTCAAGTTATCGTCAAAAGCTTTAAGCTGACTTCAAGGTGCTATGGTAAAAACTTACAAAAGTATATATATTTTATAATTATTATTAATAGTTGGGGAAAATTAAAAATTGTTTTTAATATTTATCTGATGGGAAACATTAAATATGCAATAGGCGAATTAAACTATTTATTAAAAAGGAATTAGCAAAGCACTGAAAAGAATTAAGTGATTGAAGTATTATTTTGAACAGAATAAGCAAAGCAAAGAACCTAAAATAATTTTTAAAATTTTACAAATACATTTTCTGTCAGAGCTTATTAATAAGGTCTATTTTTTGTCAAATTTATTTCTACATCCACAAACATAATATTTTTCTTAATTACTGCATCAGTTTTATAGTTTTCAACTAAATAAAGCTTTAACTAACCCCAATGACAACTTTTTTCCCACAAAATTGAACAACTTTGAGAAAACTCAAGCAAATCAGCAGCTTAAATATATACAAAGCTCACAATCTACATTTAAATTAACATTTTAGACACTCCAAAAATATAAATAGAGATTTCGAAAGTGAAAAACATGCAACTAATTTTCACTTTTTACACACAAAAACAAACAAACAAACAAACAATAACACACGACCTGCATAAATTTGTGGCCAATAGAAGAAAAGCGAGAGAGACAGAGAGAAGAAAATCTTAATCAACGCTGAGCCAACAAATGAAAACATAATTCAGCCTAAACACAGATTTGCATAAAACACGACGTTGCAGTCAAATAAATTTCGATTTAAGTCGAACATCAATAAGCAACTGATCAATTTATAATTTATATGCTCAACACAAATGTAGACACAACGGATATATCTTTTTTTACTATTATTATTGTTGTTGTTGTTTATGGGTGATTAATGCAGCAGGCAGCAGCAACAGACAGAAAGACAGGACAGACAAAGCGACTTTGCAACTGCAATTGCATTTAGCTGGCATTTAATGTATCTTGATTGCTGCAAATGTTTCTTTTTTTTTCTAAACCGAAAACCGAGTGCAAATAGTTGTCGCCTGACTATTGAGAAGGGGGCTGAATCGGATAAGGGGGGGCGGGATAGTGAACACTATTGAACTTTCGAATCTGACGTGCCGCCGTGCAACAAATACCTGACACATTCGACTATATCTCTAACACACATTATATATAGTTAGTTCATGTGGAGCCTGGCACTATTTCAGTGTGTTGTTTTTTTTTTGTGATTTTAGTTCTGCATATGAATTTCAGGCATTGGCAATTGGTTAGACTAAATTATAGTCATATTTTATGGGGTATAATAGCCAATCAGACATAGTTTTCAAACAAAGATGGCAATTATAAAAGTTCAAAATAATAATACATTTTGTAAATATTTATTAATATCTAAAAATCATTAATTTATATTTTATAATTGTAATTTTTAAATATTATATTTACTTTGACATTTATTTGACTTTTATTCACGGATAATAGACAAGCAGACATATTTTTGAAACAAATATAGATATAATCAAAGTGAAATATAATAATAAATATTTTAAATACCAAAAAGGTAACATTTTCTAAAAATCTTTGATTTAGCTTAAATATTTTTTATTTTTAAATATTATATTTACTTTATCAATAATTTGATAGTTTTGAATACAACTTTCTGTGTCTGACTGTAACTGCTCGACAATATAAATAAATAAATAATGATAATATTGAGAACTTATATGTAATAGTTGTTTAGCAAAAAAAAAATAAAATGAAGACAATACACAATTTAATATAATTCAACAAAAAGAAAATGATACTATCAATATCCTCAAAGTTTTTCTTGAAAAAAGAGTATATTAATGTTGTTCCAGCTATATTTTTAAACTTCTTGTTAAATTCACATATTCATCTTAAATTCATAAGAGTATATTCTGTAGACTATAGTAAAGATAATTGAGAAAACTGCCCAACAAAATCGATGCTTCATATAGGGTATCTTCAAGTCTAAAAGTTCTCATTGCAGCATTTAATCTTGTTATTTTCATTTTGTTGTTGTTCTTTTATGGTTTTTTGGGAACCCATGCAGTCTGAGCTGTAGTTGGAATTATAGTCAGAGAGTCAGAGTCGCAGCTATCTACATAATTAATGCATGTCTGAGGCCACACGAAACATGCAAACGCTGACATATTGACCCAATATCTAGGCAAAGGGCTTGACATTTGTGGAAACCAAAAAACAGAGAAAAACCAGAAAAAACTAAAAACAAAACGATATCACAGTCAAAACGAGAAAACATCGCGTGCCAAAAAGCCACAGCCAGAGACAGAGTTTTATATATATATATATATATACAGTATTTATGCCTCTGCAGCTGAGCCAAATAATTAAAACGAACAGACCAAAAAAGAGGAGAAAAAAGGCCAAATAATTATGAACAGATATGACTGACTCTATAAGAAGGTAGAGATAGTTTATGTAAGACAGAGAGAGAGAGGGGGAGAGAGAGAGACTTGGGAATGACACGAGACAGGCAAATATCTTTCGGGACGTGATTAATGATGGGTCGTGCGGACTCGAACAGATATGTATTTGTTTTAAATTTGTTATTAATTTATGTGAGCGCTGGAGAAGAAGAAGAAGAAAACGTTTCTTAACTTATAGTATACGATTACAGGCCTTTCCAAAATGGGCTGTTAGGTAAGAGCGAAAGACAAATTAACTAGTGTTTAAAAGAGAGTTAAAAAAAGTGAACATGCATGTTTTTTGTGTTAAAAGTTACTGCAATTATAATAATATTTAATGTAAAATGTTTGTTTTAGTTAATGAAATAAGTTGATTGGTTTTTATATGAAAGTTACTAATGCAAAAGCACTTCTAGCACAATAAATAACTTTGAATAGTATCTTCTACTCAACAACACCATAAAAAAAGCGCTTGCCTCTAAATATTTATTATCGTATAGTAAAGTTTTCTTGGCTAGGCACTCAAATATCAAATATTGTTTGTTTTGATCATCATAAACCACCCAGTGAAGTCGGCATGCATAACTTATTTGGAGTTATCGGGTCAGAGAATATGTAATCATACTAAAAACTGTAGAAGCCCACACTAAAAATCAGCATGGCATATCATCATAAATTATCTAATATAAAACGTCATCAATTATATGCAGGAATTTATTGTGCCAGCGCCAAAGCACAATTGATAATTGCTGTCGTCTGGTTTTCTGGCTCTATTTTCCTTCTCGACTTGGCGACCAATTAAAACGGTTCCATTTCCTATTCGAAACGTTGTCTTTTGTTGTGTTTTTATGATTTTGATTACGATTTGGGCGCCGGAGCAAACGACTTGGATGCACACAATAAAATCTTGATGTAAAAACCAACTGAGCTTCAAAAACTCAATTTCAATTTGAAATCAATTTTTCAACAGAGTTGTTTTTGTGACACCTCAATAAAAAAGATCCCAAGACCAAATCCACTGAGCAGGAGGCGCCACTCGCCCAGTACCCCAAAAGATGTGCATATATAATTTGTTGGGACCCCCGTGGTATAAAAATTAAAATTTTATTTGTTTAGCAAAGCAGCAAACAAGAAACAACTGCGACAGGTATCGAAACAGCGGCTCGGGTCAAGTGTTTCTATTTGTTTTTGGGGACCCCATCGATATTTGCCCATTGGCGCATTAATCAAAATTGTAATACAAGCCCAATAACAAACAAACTAACACTTTCAAAAGCTCAACTGAACAGAACTCAACTCAACTCAGCTGAACTGAACTCAACTCCACTTTGGAGACCCGAAATCCAATTAATAAAATCAACATTGTTGCCGCGGCGATTTAAATATCACGAGTGGAAGGAAATCAGCTGCCCACGCTGCGAATTTATTGTTCGGCTCTTATTTGGTTCTCAAATTTATTAAATTATGCTTTATATACATTTCGTAGCGAGATTAATAGTGTTGATATCGAAAGATATTAGGGTACACTAAGATGATGCTGGATTTTATGGCAGTTATACCTGTTAAGAGAATTTTTTTTTTATTTTTCTCGGAAAAGGTCAAAGACTGGTTTCAATACTGGAATTTTGGAAGTTATACAAATTATTTGGCTGTTTTTTAGATATATGTCGGGAAAGGACAAAAACTGGTTTCAATGATAAGAACTCTCATATCTAAAACTCACTAGAGATATTTGTGAATTCAGTAAATATTAAGTTATAATTAAACTATCTAGGATCTTTTTATAAAAAGATTTATTTTTTTTAAATATTCGAACATTTTTTAAAACTTTTACCAAGACCTAGAAAGTTTAATAAGTTTAATATAAAACCAATATGGTTTTTAATTTTTACAAATCATAGCTAATGAGCTTAAAAATTTAATAAATAAACGAAGCATTATTTATCCTCGGAATTTCGACCAAAAGACAAAGCGATTAAGTAGCTTTATAATATTATTAAAGGAAAATTTCACAAATGATTAAATAATAACAAAAATTTTGGAAAATACGGCAAATATTTAAGATTTTTGAAATCAAGTTAGTTTTTATAAAATATAAATATATTCTTGAAATTAATGTTAACAAATTGGCATTTGAAAGAGCATTTCAAATTTCGACAACTCCAAATCGAATATCAATTCCTGCTGCTACCAAATTTGGTTAAATGTCTAACGCTAATTTTTATATAGCCAAATTATTTAAATCATTAGGCCAGTCAAATATGTTATTGTCAAATGGGTGAATTAGTAAAAACTGAGCGGAATGTTTGATTAATTTAAGGAAGAGCACAAGGCCAAACAAAATGCTTATATATATATATATTTGGTTGGGCAAAATTGAGCGTTGCGGGGTTAATTACCATGTCAAATTCAAACAAAAACAACAACAGCAGTCAAAGGTAGTTTATCATTACAACAACAACAACAGCAGCAACAACAACAACAATAGCATTAACGGTAGCTCAACACAAATAATAGGCTGGCAAAGGGGCCACAAAGGCACAGTCAGTAGGTAGTCATCAGACTCTGTGGCCAGCAGGTAGCTAGAGTGAGTTGAGTCTAAGTAAAACCTTTTCTTATCATAATTACGCACAAAACGGAGCGAAAGAGAGAGAGAGAGAGAGAGAGAGGGGGCGAGCTAGTTGAGAGCGAGATGGCGACAAATGCAAATGCCCAATTGGGTCGCCAAACGGAAGTTGCTAGCAGCTCAAAACCGAAGGCGTTGCCCGCATCGCAGCTGTGCCGCTGTTGTGGGGGCGTGGCAGCACACACACACACACACACACGCACACACACACGCTTGGCTGACGTTTCGCGTACTTAAAGCGACGTCCATTTATAATCGGCGGGGTCAGTTGTGCGGACAGGCCGCACTTACAGCAACTATGTCTAGGGTGTATACATAGAGAGAGAGAGGTCCCTCATCGGGTGTCTTTTCGGGTATTGTGCGTTTATTATAATGAAATTATGCATACAAAACATCGCACATATATCAAACAAGGCGCTGCGCATCGTTGTATTAAAATAATGACTTAATTTCGTTTATGCATGCATCCATTCCCAAGTACTTCATATTTATCCCCCCGACCCGTCTTCCGTCTGTCACATCTGTCTTGTCTGTCTCTCTGGGTATACGAGTGCCAGAGTTGTTCATAATTGTTCGACTGAACTGAACTTTAAACTGAAAGACTTAACTAACATTAAGATTGCTACTTATTTAGTTCATTTGATCTCCAAATCATTCAGTTGTTCATGGCTGCAATTTTCATATAATCCAAATTTCCATAGCTTAAATTTTGTTTAATTTTTAAATTATGATCAATCTTAGAGGGAAGAAATAATTAGAATAAACAACTTAACGGTGAGACTTTTTTGATTAACTTATATGTTTTATGCCGCCTAAAATCAGTCAACATTTGAATAAAATGTCTAAACTAAAAATTACAGAAAATTCAAATTGAAATTATGAAAAATAATATAAAATTATTTTAAATTATGAAAAATAATATAAATAATTTTAAATCATGAAAAATAATATAAATTATTTTAAATTATGAAAAATAAAATAAATTATTTAAATTATGTAAAATAATATAAATTATTATAAATGAAGGAACTCAAATGAAACACTAGTTCGTTCAATAAAGAGTGAACTACTGAACTAGTTCGCTGAATAGAGCGGATAAGTACAGCACTACTGCGAACTAGTCCACATGCACACACACACACACACACACACACACACTACACACACTCACACACACACATTGGCAATCGAGTTGGCGCGTTAATTGCCATTTTGGACCGCCGACATGGAGCCATTTGGCTTATCAGCATGAAAATACTATCCCCCAATCACACACACACACCCCCATCAAAAACCCCCCCTCACGCATATGATATTATGCATGACAATTGCGTCCATAGAATGGCGCATAATCAAGCAGTAAATGCGTTATGAATGACAGACGCTTAAACGCAACTACAATGCGAGTTATATACATATACATACATATATTTAGTATATATGCTTGCCAGACAGACAGAGATAGACAGACAGACAGACAGACAGCTAGACAGACAGCCACACTTGAGATCAATTGTGATAAGCAACACCTTTTATTTCTTTTTGGAGGCACGTGTAGACAAAGCTGACTCATTGCATTCATAGCTTGAATATTTATGGATATTTATAGAAGGTGCACAAAATACGCATGTGTGTTTTATTCCAGCTATAATTCAGCATTTGACACAGCTGTCAGTCAGTCAGTCAGTCAGTCAGTTTATCAGTCAGTCAGCTGGCAGCGGCAATTATCGCCTGAAAATATATATTAAATTCCCTAGCTCTTGCCAGGCTGTTATTTAACAGTTTTCTAGCGAAATTTGTCTGGCATGTGGCATAATAATGCAACCTGAAACGATTATATACCACACACACACACACAAAGTATGTATCAAATTTAAGCAATTTTAATAAGAATGCCAAGTAGCAATTGGAATGTGAGACTGAAGTAGCTTACAATTGAAATAAGTCGGACATATTTATTTATTTATTTAATATAGTCACTCTGTGCCTTAATTGAGACATAAATAAAATTTCAAAACATTCAAAAAGGTTTTTTTTTAAATAAAACTATACCATTAAACTATCTCCAAATAATACTATACTGGAAAATTCAAAAGAAAGTAAAAACCATTTTAAATTGTTTGTAAAAATGTATAAAATAATAAGACTTCAAATTAGGAAAACGTCTGGTAGCAAATTTTATTAAAAATGTATTCATTTCGTTGCCATAAAATATAATAATATATAATATTAAATAGCTCCTGCTAATATTATATACAGTATTTAATCAAAAACCTCCAGTTAAAATAATCAAATTGTAAAGAAAAGTCTAGATAATCTATATAATTCAATATTAAATTAAATTTTATAATTTGAATTTTTGAGTAATCTATAATTCTAATTATTCTACTGTATGTAAAAAAAATCTAGCATTCAAATGTTCTCCACATTTCAAACTGCTTGCACATTCCAGTTGCTGTAATACATCAATTTGAGTTAATTATGAATTAAAGAAGCAAAAGATCATTAGTGAAGCTGCTGCAACTGGCGCACAAGTTCAATTTTCAGTTTTTGACACAGTTTGATCTACCGTAATGCAACACTGGCTGTCTGTCCGTTGGCACCTGCCCCCAAGGCACAAAACATAACAGAGCATAGCCAAGTGGCATGAAACAGAATATGATATAACGAGAGAGAGAGAGAGAGAGAGAGAGAGAGAGAGCAGATTAGCGTCTGTTGTCAGTTTTGGGTATGCTTGACCCATTTCATGATTATCATGCATTCACTCATTCATTCATTCATTTACTCAGCTCAGCTCAACTCAACTCGGTCATTGTCTTCTGCTTCTTCTTCTGCTTATTCTAAAAACTCACAAAATATTCGTTTGTCAGCGGAGTCAGTTGAGCTTCGGCACACTCAACTGACAGCTGTCATAATTAATTTTGACATTTTGTCTTGTGCGGTAATTAAATATGCTCTCTCTCTCTCTCTCTCTCTCTCATCTAACTCGCACAGGTTCTTCAAAAATACTTCTCGGTGGTTTTGAATTTCATGATGCCAGAAATGCCAGCACTGATTAGCCAATTCAAGTGCCGACTGAGTTCGGTTATATAGCGCTCAACTCATTACGTACAACTCCAAAAAACACGAACTTCATAAAAGTTCTATAAAGAGCCGTTGAGTATTGGTTAGCAAATTGAAATTGCTGACTAGCGGACGTTAACAGCTCGCCTTTTTTGTTTGAGGTGCCCAGCAAATGGGTTTTTACTTAAAGACTTAAGCGAGTCGACAGGGGTGGGTTGTGGGGGTTGGATATGGGGGTGGGGGTGGGGCTACGCTCTACTAACCGCAATGCATTGTTTGCAGTCAGGGGGCGTCTGTTCGGTTCATATGCACGCGGCCGGAAACGACCTTGGCACGTTATCGTCGACTTTTCATCACTTTCATATTCATAGCAAAATTTTCGGGGAAAAAGCGTTTGGCATTCTCTCTCTCTGGTCAGCTATGCCAGCATGTCGGCATGTCCTCGTCGTCCTGGGCCAGTTGGCTGCCTGCCTGCCTTTCTCGTTTTTTTTCGGGCTATCTGTGTCAGAAAATCTCAACTACCCAAACATACGTTATGAGTTTTCTTTGTTCATCGGCAACGGCAAAAGCGAGCGGTGTAGTCGAACGATTCTAGGGTGCCCCTACCCAGACCCCCAGCCCCACCCCCACTTAAATCTGCTCAAAATTTCCTATTTAGTTTTGACAGTTGCTTTTGCACCCCGTTTCAGGAGCTGGCACAAACAATTGACAGTTAGGCAACATTCTAAAGCGTATAGCTATTTTTACCTGCTACTGAAATGACTTGAAATAATAATGAAAAATAAATTGCATGAGTTTCGTATATAAAATATATCAATTTTATATAAAGCATGACTCAAAGGGCTTACTAAAAATACATAAAATATGACAAGTAATATTACTTAAAATAAATCAGTTTTAAGTCAAGTACATAAATATATTTATACGGGCAAAGGAAAACATTTTCCATCTTTAGCAAGCAAATATACTTTTTTTTTATAAATTAACCATAAAATCTACAATTTAAAATATCTAAAATTGTTATTTAGCATGCGTATATTTCAATAATGTAAATTTGTACACAAGTACAGATATTTCCTTCTCAATCTTGCCCAAGAGCATTCCTGCAAGATTTTTATCGCATTCCGCACATTTTTGCTACTCAAAATACTCAAAAATCACCTAAAAAGAAATCGATTTAAGTAATTTAATCTCACTTAATTGATATTTCCACAGTTTTGTGGACCGCAGTCAAAACCAAAATATGATTTCCTTTGGCCAGTTGCAATTTCCTTTCAATATCCTCAACAATTACCAAAGACATACAGAAACATATACTATATGCAGCTTGACCACAATTAAAAGGCCATTGAATGTTTGTTTGTTACATGAGTTTTCGCATTTGGTTTTTCCTGTTGCTGCTGGACTTGAACGAAAATGTTTTGGGTAAACCGCAAAACAGTTTTAACTGCTGCTGTTGATATCTAAACGTGTAGTCGCATAGGTTTTGTCCCTCTTGGGGGTACCTGTAGCTTATAGTAGTTACTTTTAACTGCCGGCCGTTAGGCAAACAGTTATTGCGCTCAGTACTCGCCCCATTAGAATGACACCGTTTTTCCCCAAAAAGCAACAACTTGTCATTAGACGAATTCAATTTAATGCTGGCACAACAACAATAACAACAACAACAGCAGCAGCAACAACAACAAACAGCCAACTGGCGACCACAACATTTTTCGGTGGGGTGCTACCATACAAATTCTATTTAATTTGGCGCACACCCCCTTAGCAAATGGGAACGGGAACGGGAACGGGAATGGGAACAGACATGGAAAACTCCATCTAATGTGCACATTGGCACGTTCACTTTGTTGACACAACTGTACAATGGAGCGCACATTGGGCAAGGGTAGCCCAAAAAATGAGGGGATTGGGGCTGCGAGTCGCAGCCTGGCGAAGTTTATTTCGAGTGGAATCGCCGCTTTGTCGTATCTCAAAGGACATTACAATGCAGATAGACCCGGACGAGTGAGTGACTGGAACGACACAGCCAATGGAGTTGAAGAGCTGCCAAGCCAGGACCCAAACACACACACACGCAGCAGGCACAGTGGTGCCAGCTCAATGAACAAATGGGCAGTCAAGAATAGGTGAAAAGTTCAATAAACTTGTTGACAAACGAACATTTTGTTATAGGCATTAATTTAAATTAACAAAAGGAAATTTAAGACACCAATAACTTTAGAAAATGTTATAAAATTTAAAAAAACAGTCCAAATAATTATTTAATGCATCAAATGTTATATATTTAACACTCAAAAATAGTATAGGAAATCATAATATATATTTCAACAAATAAAGTTATTTACTTTACTTATTAAACATACAAAATTCATATCAAGAAGTCACACAATATATTTCAAATACATCTTAAATTCTTCTTCAAAATGCCATAATTAATATTCAGAAAATTGAAAAAAAATTCGCTTTAATTCTACAATTTAAAATACAAGCAAACATATATTCAAACATGTTAAAAAATGTGAAAAATTGTTTGCTCATCATTGGAAATTCCTTTTCTATATTTTACAAATATAATACAATATTGTATAAGCTTACAAGCTGCATATTTCTGTATATAAAAAAATCCACTTGAGCTATTCATAGCTTACAATTTCTCTATTTTAAAAAATCCATTTAAACTATTCAAAGCTTACAAGTCTTGCCAAAATCTGCACATTATGCCAAAAATGCCAAACGAAACGTGCTTTGATATTCACACTATAGTTCTATTACCCAGCTTGAGCTCGTCGTATTTTCATTAATTTGCAACTAAATTGTGGGACAGTGTGCGGCCAGGCGAGAGTCGCTTGACTCGAGTGTTGCTCAAGCTGACGGCTTTCGGCGGCGTCTCCTTTTTGGGTTCAGTTAGTGGCATTGTCACGACTTCTTAATGTCATTTTATCAAAGGCGAGTCGCGGACTCGGCAGCCAGAGCACAGGACCCAGGAACCGGGACCCGGGACCCTAAGAGTCAGCCTCGGCAAGCGACGCACACGTGTGTGGCAGCCGCACAACGCTGCGTATACGTGATGGGGTTATTATTGTAGCTGTCATTCTTACAGCCAGCTGGCTGTTGTTGTTGTTGTTCGTGTTGTTGTTGTTGTTGTTCGTGTTGCTGTTGCTATTGCCGTGTCTCCTTGTGTTCGATATGTTTATATTTGTTGTGCGGTTTTGCGTGTCTGCGTGTCCCTTTACATGTGCGTTACGTTTACATTATATGAAGTCGTAATAATGTGCATGTGTGTGTGTGTGTACGTGTGTGTGCGTGTGTGTGTGTGTGTGTGATAAGCGTGTACGTATCAAACGACATTTGGCGAAAATTTTATGGCGCAAGCCCGCAACGAGAAATTTGTGTGGCAGAACCCTCAAAAGTTGTGCCCGTATTGTGTATCTTGCTCTTCTTCTTCCTTTTATTATGCGATTTGTTCAACTTCATTTTATTGCACACACACAGGCACACACACATAGATGTTGTTTCGTATTGGTGTATTTAAAATTTAATAGCAAACATTTTTATGTGCAATCGATCGAAAGGTTTCATTACATTTTAATGAAACATCACAAGGACATTTTAGATTGGAAGAGTTTTTTTTAGGGTCAGGTTCGATTCAGTTGCTGTCAGAGTTTCTTTTTTTGTTAAAACCACAAAACTATATACGACTGTATTATATACATATAGTATATATAGTCATTCTGCCATTCTGTCAAGCGTTCTCATTGAGCAGCTATTAAAAAGTTGTCACTCTTCGTGGCTAAGGCTCATTCTCATGCATTGAAATCAGGACATCGAGCACTCAGCAAACCGGCGACGTGTCCTTAACAAAGTCACAACCAGAACCTTGACATGTCATTCAATTTCGAAATCCTTGCAATTTCTTTTAGCCACAACACACTTCCACTTCACCCTTCACTCTCTACTTTCCACTTAAACATTCGACTAAATGCGCCATACAAACATCATTTAGCATGACATCAATTTCATATACTACATAAAGTTGACATACATTTTATGTGCTGCTCTGAGATACAGCGGCCTGCATATATGTATTAGTAATACCATATGCATGTATGTATCTGCTACCATTCGCAGGGCCTACAATTTGTGCTGATGCTGCTGCAGCAGCCCCACCCAACCACCAGCCCCAGTCCCAGCCCCCAGCCCCACCGCCCCCCAAATCGACCCGCTGGCAGCAGCTGCCAATTCGCATAAATGTCACGTACGTCAGTTTGTCATTTGTGTAAAAGATGCAGCCGCCAACGACAACGGCAACGACGCTGCACTTGAGTCCTTCTATGAAGTATGAAATAAGTAAAAATGTCAAGGCATTAAGTGCTCGACTAAGACATGCCCTGTATTCGCATATGAAACTCCTAGAAGAACCAATATGTTTATTGGTATGCCAAATACTTCGAAAACGCCTCTCAAATAGCAATGTTTTATTATTTAATAGAGCTGTCTTCTATTCATTTGATAAGCTGCAAGCAAATAACACCAAATTTCATTTAAATTTAATCTACAACTCAAATAGAACCAACATACCAAATTTAGTACCTGTAGCTCTAAAAGTATTCGAGTTTGTTCAGTTTGCTCACATAATATAGCTATATTGACTAGTAAATAAATTTTGGGCCAATATACACATTTTAAATAACCACTAATGATATTAATTTCGAATAATCAAAAGCTAATAATTTTGTATTTTATTTATTCAATATTTTATTTGCTCAATGTTCAGTTTGCTCACATAAGATAGCTATATTGACTAGTAAATTAGTTTTGGGCTAATATACATTTTAATTACCTACTGATTTGATTAATTTCGAATAATCGTAAGTTAATAATTTTGTATTTTATTTTTTAAATATTTTATTTACTCAATAAATTTAATATTTTATCTGAGTTTGTTCACTGATTTTATTCATTTCTCATAATTGTAAATTTATCATTTTATATTATATTTTTTAAATATTTTATTTATTCAATCAATTTTATAAAAAAAAAAAAATTTTTTTTTTATACTTTTCAAATATTTAAACAAACTTTCATCTTTTATTGCATATTTGTAAAAGTTTTCTACGCTAGCCATTGTATTTTTGTTTACAGGGTATCCGATAAAAGATAGCAGCACACTGCGAAGCCGACGCGCACATACGAGTTCGAGTTCGTATGAATAACGCATACGCACTGTGCGCCACAAACTTTTCAAACAGTTCAAATTGGTGGCATGCAGCGCACAGGCGACTAATTAAAATTTTATAACGCCCAAACTCAGCAAAAAGATGTTGTGTATGCGTGCGTGTGTGTGTGTGTGTGTGTGTGGCAAATTCATAACAATTTTGTCAAAATGCTTTCCAGCTACTTAAATATTAAATGAGTTGACATTTTTGGGCAGACTTAAATATCAGTCGTCGCATTTGGAGCTAAGCTTTTACTTTAGATACCCTTGCGTTGATTGGGCGATTTATAAAATGTGTGTGTATGTGCTTCAAATTAAATATGTGCACAGTGCTTGCAATGGCTTAAATGGGCTAACAGTTGTGGCCAAATATGTTTATTTATTGATTGATATTTGGGGCAAAAAAAACGAATAAATAAATGAAAAGTCTGAACAAAATATATGCAAATACCTTTAACTGTCTTTTGTGGTCCAGACTGATTTATATTAATATATATTCTTTTTATATTAGAATTCAATACCAAATTAAAGATGCCAGCTTATAATTATGCCAACATTAGCTTACATTTTTAACAGTCGCTTTTTATGAGCCCTTATCAGCTATTTATCAAGCATTTAGAAAAAACATGCACAAGAAATGTATACATTTTATTATTAGAAACCTACTGATAAGGTGTTTTCATAGTCCAACGCAGCTAGCTCGGATTTTCCTCTTTTTATTTTCCATGTTTATTTTCTGTGTGTGTGTGTGTGTGTGTTTTTTTTATCAAATTTCAAAGCTCATTACACTTTATGTGTATGGGCTTAAGTCGTGTTTTTTGCCGCCGCTGTTATCGATGTCGATGTGGGGCATTAAACGACCTATAAACGGCGATGTCGCCGCTTCAATTGACAATTATGTTAAACAAAGTTATTAAATTACGCAAAAATAAGGCAGCCAAGCGGGCCCCAGCCCAAGTCAATGGGATTACGCATACGCACCGTCAGCGCCAAGAGCCAAGCGACAAATCAATAGCACAACAGAGGGGACGGAGGATAGCACCTGTGTGCTGGCATTTGCCTGACTTTGGGGACTCTCAGCCTAAGCCAAGCAAATTGCATGCTGAAAAATTTCCATTTAGCATAAAACTCGTGCTATTATCACACGGCTGAGTTTTTTTCTTTTCTTTTTTGGTTTTTTGTTTGTTTTGGTGGCAAAGAGCAGGACAAAAATTACGCCACTCGGCACACTACACACTAAAATATGCAGAGACATAGAGTGAGAGGGGGAGGTGGAAGTAGACGCTTTTTAATGTACCAAAACGGCGGTGGCACCAAAGAATGTCTGCCCCATTGCCATAGACATCATAAAAATTCGTTAAAAAAAATAAGAACACACGCAGCCACAACAAAAGCAGCAGCAGCAGCAGCAGCAGCAGCTGGAAGATGATATCCGGGCGAGTTGGTAGCCAGTCGACTTCCGTGTAGCTTAAGCCCGGGTAAGCAGCAGCAGAAGCTACGGTTAGCGACTGGCGCTGCACGTTTACCGGCATTTCGGATTACGCATACGCCACCGTTTCGCAGCATTGTTTTTTGTTTCTTTTTTGCGTTGTTGTCCTGCCTGCGGGGCTGTTTATGCGACAGGCGGCGTCGGGGGTGTTTGGCTGGCGCCATAAGTAACAAATTTTATAAATTATTTAAATTTTTATTCATGCAACGCTGTAAAGTTAAGCCCGCTGACAGTTAGCTAGTTTGGCCAACAACAACAACAGCAGCAGCAGCAAAAGAAATTCTCTCCAGCCGCTTTAATTCATAATTTTGTGTTTGGGGGGCGACTGTTGCTTCTGGCCATGTGACCTTGACTTGTTGGCTTTTAAATATTGATACCGGCGGCCTTTGATCTAAGCCCGCAGAGCTGGCCAAGAAAAAAATATAATAAACATGACTGAACCTGCGCTTATGCAAATGCTTTGCTAACCAAAAAAGAACAAGTGAGAACGTTGCAGTCGGGCGGAGCCGACTGCGTAATACTCTGATACCATTTTAAGAACAGCTGAAAGCAAGTGAACAGAAAATTTTTGCTGGTGTTTGGGTGACCCGAAATCGGCATTCCAAGTTTTTGGGAACGGGAGGGGCATGGTCGATCTTAAGAGGGGGTGACCAGAAGTCTATCTACCAATTTTGGTGACTCTAGCTCTAAAACTGTGGAAGATATAAGCTTTCGCGATTTTTGGGGGCGGGAAGGGGCGTGGCCCCAAAAAATTTGGCCGATCTTTAGAGGGAGTGACAAGAAGTCTATTTTACAAATTTCTTGACTCTAGCTCTAAAACTGTGGAAGATATACATTTTCGCGATTTTTGGGGGCGGGAGGGGGCGTGGCCCCAAATTTTTTTACCGATATTTAGAGGGGCTGACCAGAATTCTATCTTCCAAGTTTAATGACTCTAGCTCTGAAACTGTGGAAGATATAAATTTTCGCGATTTTTGGGGGCGGGAGGGGGCGGGGCCCCAAAATTTTTTGCCGATCTTTAGGGGGGCTGACAATAAGTCTATCCTCCAATTTTGGTGACTCTAGCTCTAAAACTGTGGAAGATATACATTTTCGCGATTTTTGGGGGCGGGAGGGGCGGGGCCCCAAAATTTTTTGCCGATCTTTAGGGGGCTGACAATAAGTTTATCCTCCAATTTTGGTGGCCCTAGCTCTTAAACTGTGCGAGATATAGGCTTCCGTGTTTCGTGGGGGCGGGGTGGCTGGGGGCGTTCCAGTGGGCGTGGCCGGAAAATCCAGGACGCAATCTTTTGGGCTGGTCAGCCCTAGTCTAAATTCCAAATTTGGGGACTCTAGCTTCAAAATTGCGGGAAATATACACGTGTTATCGAATTGTGCATTCATGTATATCGATTTTCGCGATTACGGGGGCGGGAGTGGGCGTGGTCGAAATTTTGTTTCTGTAATCTGTAGAGGACGTCACCAGTAATATATATTCCAAATATGGTGACTTTAGCTCTAAAACTGCGGGAGATATAAGCATTTCAAATTAATTTTGGAGGGGGGGCTGGTGGGCGTAATAATGGGCGTGGCCGATTAACCTAGGATCCAATTTTTTCGGGAGGTCACCAGCAATATACCTACCAAATTTGATTACTCTAGCTTCAAAATTGTGGGAGTTATTCACGTTTAATCGATTTGTGATTTGAGGTGTATCGACATGTTATCGATTTGCCAGCCTCCCAGTGGGCGTGGCATAAATTTGGAATAAACTTGATCTGAAGCAGATAGCTATAATCATAACGCAAAAGATTTCAAGAGTCTATCTAATATCGTTTCGGAAATACGCGCGTTCATCCAGACAGACAGACGGACGGACGGACAGACGGACAGACGGACAGACGGACAGACGGACAGACGGACAGACGGACGGCCTGACGGACATTCGACAAAACCAATATACTATGAGTACCTTCGGTATCAGAGTATAAAAAATATATATATATATATATTATGCCTAGTAAAATGTTACGACGTATTTTGTATAACAATGCAAATGCTCTTGTTTTCTAAACATACACACAGGATATTATGAAATGCTTAACAGCTATGCAACGAAAGCTAGAAAATGACTAATCAAATTTGATAAATCTATCATATAGTTAGTCTAAACACAAAAGTAATATATTGGAGTTTTTATTATACATTTTCTCAAGTTTAGAGAAGCATATTGAATGACTACAAACTGTAGCAAAGAGCATTTCAAGTTCACCACAAGCTTCTGCCTGCTTTCTTATTCTTTTCATTTCGTTTGGTTTTTTTTTTCTTCATATATTCGCATGATTTATAAGCCAGCTGAAAAGATACAATAAAAAGGACTGTCGCAGTTTTATGAGCCCCGGCAAATGGCCATAAAATACCAAAGCCATCGCACATATGAGCAAATATAAATAAATCGAACGATTATTGACAATTATAATGATATACGATGCATTCTCAAAAGTCATAAATTGAGCCAGCAGCAGCAGCCAAAGGCCGGGTAAGTATATTAGCCAACTGAATACAAAAAAGAAAAAAGAGTGTATATAATAAAACAAAATCTGGAGCAATGTCGCTACTTGTGGGTCACTTCTTAAGTGGGTGATGCGAGCGCCAAACGAAAGCAATTTGCAAAATGGCAAAAAAAGAATAAACGCAATTTGAAGTGGATGTGCAATAAAAATGAGAATTTATTGAAATTAAAGTAGTTTTAAATGAGGGTAAAATTAATGAAAAAAAAATGCATGTAAATTAAGTATATAAATAAAACTGTTGCTGATGTCTGATTAACTATAGATATAGATAATTTTATAAGCACAAACTAATGCAATCAATTTCATGCTCAATTTACAATAAGAAATCAATCATCTGTTTCATTTTCCAGCTCAAGTATATATATATATATAGATAATTTTATAAGCCCAAACTAACAAAATCAGTTTCATGTTTAATTTAGAATCAAAATTCAATAATTCCTTTTAATTTTCCAGCTCAAGTATAAATAAAACACAAAAAAACTGGCAATTTTAAGTGGATGTGCAATAAAAATGAGAATTTTTTGAAATTAAAGTAGTTTTAAATGATGGCAAAAGGAATGAAAAGAAAAATGCATGTAAATTATGTATATATATAAAACTATTGTAGATGTCTGATTGACTATAGATATAGATAATTTTATAAGCACAAACTAATAAAATCAGTTTCATGTTCAATTTACAATCAAAATTCAATAACCCATTTAATTTTCCAGCTCAAGCATAAATAAAACCATATTTCTTTCGTTACAAAGTAAAACAAATAGCTGGCAGGTAGAATACAATTTATGCTAAATTCCCCAACATTATTATGGCTCATTATCTAAGCGCTGAAATCGGCTTTAGCCTAGTTCTGCAACAAAGTAGTTAGAATTTGAGTAGAAATGCTTAATTTGCTGCGCTCAGAATGCTGACAGCATTTGTGCTAGTTTTAGGCTGGGGACGAGGGGAGTTAGAAAGGAGAACTGTAATCTATGCAGTGAGTACCCCTAATGTTTTGGCCCCGGCTAATTATCAATTTAGTGCAATTTGTTTCGTTGGGCTCCGGCTGCGGCTCAAAGTGAGCATTCCAATTTCAGAGCAAACAAATCAACGAATTCAAGTATGAGAAGCACACTCAGAACTGAGAGTCGAGTTTGTTATGACTTAACAGCCTTAATTTGTTTTCATATTTAGTGATGTCTGTCTGTCTGTCTGTCGGTCTATCTGTCTATCTGTCTGTGTGTGCTTTCAAACTATTAAAAAGTTCGAGTTGTCTGCCACAAATAATAAAACAGCCTCAGCAGCAGCAGAGCCACTGCTTCTTAATGCGCCTCAATGCAAAGCAAACAGATGCAGCATCAGCAGCAGCATCAGCAGCAGCTCTCAAAGTCGTTTGTTGCATTTGCCAGCACTGGAAATATATTGTTGTTGTTGTTAGTGTTGTTGTTTGTCACTGGCGACTGGCAGCAAAACTGTTTGTTAATAAATTAAATGTTTAATTTACTGGCCATTATGGCTAACAAGTTGCCCGTTTGTGTCTGCATATGCCATTAATGGACCATCCATCCATCCAAACAGCAGTCGAGCATTTTGCTCCAGCGAGTTACGAGTCAATTTCGTAGACTCAAATCACTTAAATGGCATTAAAACATATTTTAATAATTAACTTAATTTCTAGTAGCAGCAGCATAGAAAACTAACAGCTATACAGAAATTAAGCTGGTAATTAACTGCTAGAGGCAATTATCATGTTCAGATCAGAGCTTTAATATTAGTTATGTTTTCTTTGACAAGTCGAATTTCAAGTTTTCCTACTAGTTTTCAATCTCCCATAACTTTGTCAAAACTCATCAGATTTTGGATTATGAGACAGTTATGATCATGGTTTTGACCCCTGTATTAGATCTGGATTTAAGTCTGAAGTACGAGATGTCTTCCAAATCACTTCAACCCTTCCAGGATTTAAAACTCCCATAACTTCGCCAAAAATGTCCAAAATTTCGATCCCAAAGCAGTGTTGATCATTGTTTGACCTTTATATTAAATCTGCAAGCCAAAATATTGCCTATGTAGTCCATATAAAATCTAAAACTCTCATAACTTTGTCAAAACCGATCCGATTTTCGAATATAAGGCAGTTTTGATCATGTCTTGACTTCTATATTGGATCTGCATTTAAATCTGGAGCAGTTTAGAATTTTCGACTTTCTATCAAACACAAGCCAAGATAATGCTACTAAGTTTTTAGAAATGGCCATCCAAGATTTAAAACTCCCATAACCTTGTCAAAACTTATCCGATTTTGGATTCAAAGGCAGTTTTGATCATGTTTCGACCTCTATATTAATTCTGCATTTAATTTGCAATTACATATTTTGGATAATTCTATTATTTTTCTTTGCAGCTAAAGTTAACGTAACATTTGAAGCTGTGCATTGCTCAGCAGTCTGTCCAGACTAACTTTAGTTTATCACCGAGAGGTGTGTAAAATATAAACCGCAACAGGCGGCACACACGGCATAAAAACGCATTTAAAGTTTTGTAGGACATAAAATGTAATTTATGCATTTGTTTATGTCACATTAATGCAAACCAATGGCAACAATAAAAACAAAAACAACAAAAACAAGTGGGAAAGGATTATCTTCGGCGTGCTGAAGATTTTATACTCTTTTCGAACCTATAGGCAATTTTCACTCTGCCAACTGCACCACTGAAATTTCATAAGCTGTACAAAATCGTTTTGTCGCGTAACATTTTTTTTTTTTGTTCTAAGAATATTTAATTCATTGCCAGTTGTATAGCAGGCTATAAGATATAGTGATCCGATCCGGCCGGCTCCAACCAATGTGATGTCTCTTTGAATAATAATTATCGGTGCAAAGTTTCATCGCGATAGATTAAAAAACATGGGATATATGGCCAAAACCGACTTCGAGTTGTATGGCAGCTATAAGATATAGTGATCCGATCCAGCCGGCTCAAACCAATGTGATGTCTCTTTGAATAATAAGTATCGGTGCAAAGTTTCATCGCGATAGATTCAAAAACATGGGATATATGGCCAAAACCGACTTCGAGTTGTATGGCAGCTATAAGATATAGTATTCCGATCCGGCCAGCTCCGACCAATGTGCTGTCCCCTGGAATAATAAGTGTCTATGCAAAGTTTTATCGTGATAGCTCAAAAACTGAGGGACTAGTTTGCATACATACAGACAGACAGACAGACAGACAGACAGACAGACAGACAGACAGACAGACAGACAGACGGACATGGCTAGATCAATTTGTATTGTCATTCTAAGCATACTGGCAGTAACTTTTGGGGGTCTCCGACGCTTCCTTCTATGCGTTACAAACTTCAGGACAAACTTAATATACTATTTTCTTCGAAAAGAGTATAATAAAAAATATTCGCATATGCCAGTGACAGAGTTTTTAATAAACTTGCGAGTTGTGTTTTTGTTGTTTTTGTTGTTGTTGTCTCTGTTTTTGGTAATAATTTGTGTATTTTATGTGGAGCTTAATTGCAACGTTTTTCAACGCTGGTTAACCCAATTGTGAGCGTAAATTTATGAAATATTTATTGTATGAAAACAAATACATAAATAACACATACAATAAAGCCAAATGAAATAAAAATTAAAATACAAAATATTACGTTGCGTGCATGGACATTTGGGCAGATAATTTAAATCAATTGCTGAGAAGTGCAATTAGCAGCAAAAGATAAAAATAAATTTACAAAAAATAAAACAAATGGCCCAAAAGGCCGCAACGAGGAAAAATAACAACAACAAAATACGAACCCTAGCCGCAGCTTTTTTATGGGCGGACTGAAATCGTACAGATATATATGTATATATGTGTATACTATATTTTAATGGCGCAGGCTCCATAAATTATGGCGCATTTACTTAGCCAGATAGATAGAAAAAGCCAAAAACGTTACGAGTCGATAAATGATTGCGGTCGAGCCTCGAAATCCTTTAATTTGAAACCCAAACTCAGCTGCAGCAGTCTCCTCGCAAGTCAAAGGCACATTTCACAAATGTCGAAAGCAAATAGAAAACATGTGAGAATGCCACGCATAGAGACTGATCGACTAAGGTATGCCCTGTAATCAGCTGGGATTGAAAACATATCATATGCTGATATAGCTTTAATTCTTATAATGAAATTAAAATTTTTTAGAATGTTTTTCATTTTAAGTTATTTAGAATGCTGCGATTATTAAATAGATTCCAAAATTTGAAGGCTTCATCATTTTTATACATATTTTTAAAGATTTTATACCAATAAAATCGTTTAAATTAAATGTATATGCAAATTTAAACAGCTTTATGATATTTGTTGTATTTTTTACCATTTTGAATTATTTAAAATGCTGGGAAATATTTTGCTGAAATAAATATATACTTAATTCGAATATTATATCTTTATATATATTTGTATAAATATATATCTCTTTTTAGTTTTTTGGTTGTTTTCATTTTTATTTGAATTTTTAGAGGTTTTATGAATACACAAAATGTAAGCAAATACTATATCAAATTTATCTTATTTGTTTATATATAGGGTCCACAATTCAAATAAGAACAGAGCTACTATTTCTAGTCTATCCGGCACATTACTTTAAATTTATTTTTTTTATTTACAAATTATTCTGAAATTTAAATTGTAGCTCATAATTTTTATTAATTTCCTGTGTGGACTGTTTTTAGTCGAAGTCAAATATATAAAAAATAAATTAACATCAACTCCTTCGTTTTTAAATCCTTTCTAAATGCCTACAGGGTATATTACAAAAATAACTAAAAGCGAACCAAAAGCCAAACACACACATTAAAATGCATGTGAGTGTGTAGTCTGAAGAAATATGGCCATAGCAAATTGCTGACTCTGGCAACGAGTTGAAAAACTTAAAAATTGCTCCTAGTCGAGGGAGTCCTGCCAGCCAGCCAGCCAGCCAGCCAGCAAGCCAGCCAGTCAGGCATTCAGACTGTGCCTGGGCCTGGCATCCTGGTGCTGGTCCAGTTGAGTCCCTTTTGGGTCGCTTTTTAAGTAAAGAGCAGCAAAACGCAAATATCATCGAATGGAATATAATTTATGTGCTCCATTTGCAGTCGGCAGTTTGGCACACACACACACATATGCTGGTGTCCCAAAAGAGGACGTACCCAGTCCATTGGCCAGCTTTCTATCCCTTTCGGTCATTTGGGGCACTTTTGCATATGGGATATATATGGATTGTATGGATTGTATGGATCGGGGCAGCCGCTGCCAACAGTTGCCGCAGTTAGCAGCTCCCCAGTCGCGTTTTGCTTTCGACTCGTTTCTTTTTTTAGTTTTTTGCTGTTTTTTTTCTGCTTTGGCAAGGTTGCGCCTTCAATCCATAAATATCCGTTGGTTAGAGTTGTTCTTGCAAGCCCTTTTTGTATTTGCCAAATTAAATCGTTAAATGCTTGTTAAAAACTTTGACTGCCATTTTCTCTATCTGTAGCTGTAGCTGCACGTATGTATATATATATATATATATATATGCATATAGCTGCCTGTATCTGTATCTTTGACCGTTTCTGGGTAACTCGCCGCCGCCGCCGCCGACGCTTATGATTTATGTGTGTGCATGTTTTGTAGTCTCTGCGGGCACAGGTTGGTTTGGTTTGGTTTGGTTTGCTGCAACACAACACGTAAACCTTAAATAAGGCAATACCCGACATTGGCAACGAACCAACAAAAACAACAAGCAACAACAAAAAAAATGGGTTGCGTTTCAGCTTCAGTTTGCCGCAGGCGCAGTTCCAACAATAAATTAAATGCAAAAGGAATTAAACTAAACTTTTGCGTTCGCGTTTTAGTCATCGATGATTGCAAAACTCGGACTAAAGTTCCTGGGAAGCAGTAAAAAACAAACCAAGATACAGTTCTGTATTAGTCATGCTGAGAACAGCAGCGAAAGAATTTCAGATATTACTTATAGAGAAGAAGACTGCCTGTAAAATGGGTCAATAAATTGGTCATAAACACAGTCTAGAGGTTCTACTTTGTGTTGGACTAAAAGATATGCTGATCTTAGTCTATATATATTTTTTATATATTTTATTTTGCGGTTTGAATGACTAACTAAATGATGTTTCTTAAAAATATCAGAAGATTACTCTTCATATATATTTTTCTATATATATTTTGTATATATTTTATTTTGCGGTTTGAATGACTAACTAAATGATGTTTCTTAAAAATATCAGAAGATTACTCTTCATATATATTTTTCTATATATATTTTGTATATATTTTATTTTGCGGTTTGAATGACTAACTAAATGATGTTTCTTAAAAATATCAGAAGATTACTCTTCAACTTTATTTATTTATTATCAATTTATATATTTATCTTGAATTTTAAATAATCAGCTAAACTATGAGCCTAAGAAATATCAAGAACTTATCTTTCAGTTTCGTTTTGTACAAGTTATTGATTTTTATAGATTTAATGAAAAGTAAGCACATATATTAGATACTTTAAAAATTCTTTGTTAGAGTTCACATCCCAAATTTATTTCACTCTAGTAATTAGATTCTTTCAAAGAATTCTGCTGGCCACCTCTGCTATACAAAAGCAATTTAATTTGCTCTCTCATTAGCTTATCAAGGCACTAATTGGCCTAATAAGTGATCAATCGTCTATAACAAATGTTCAACTATAGCTACGCCTCTCATCTTTTTAGCATGATCAATGGACTCTAACTAATTTTTTGGAAGTTACCAATGCATAAGCATCATCCCTGATCCCTAATTGATGCACCTGCATATGAAAGAAGAAACAAACAAATAAAGGGCATATGGCATCTATCAGCCGCGCTTGATTAACGCCCCCTGTTCTATGCTCGATTAATACATCAAGAGCTGACAAGACGACACTCGCATTCATAAATATATATGTACCTGCATACCTCTACTTACATATAAGAAAGAGAGAGAGAGAGAGAGAGAGAGCTAAAGCTGTCACAATAAATTTAAATAAATTGTTGACAAACGTCAATAAACATAAATTTTCGTGTGTGCAGCATGGCAAAGAGCAAACCCAAACCCAAACCGAAACCGAAACCAAACGAAAACCGTGGACAGCAGCAGAGTCAACTGGACTGGACCAAGTCAGACGACCGGAAACCGCAACGCTGACTATCTGCTGACTGGATGCCCCACTCGATGCATTGCGTCAATCAAAAATGTACGAAATGGCCAGCAAACAAGAGATCGGGGCGGGGCACAAAGAGGCGGACTGAGGCGAGCTGAGGCGCCCCAGCTGCAACCGGTTGCAACGTGCGTTCTGATTCAGGGAGAGTGAAAGAGATGGAGTCAGAGAGAGAGAGAGCGAAGTCCGTCGCACGTGTGGCGCTTGGCTTGACTAATTAGAAAAAGCAGCGTTGAGCAGTTATTTTTTCCATATTTGCTTCCTCCTCTTTTTTTTTGTTTATGCAAATTGTAATAATAACTCAATTAAATGTTGTGCCCGGGACCCGCACTGTCGATTGTCAGCGAGTCGTCGCGTGGATATGCAGTGAAAACTCCCATGAGCGGACAGCGACAGTCGAGCAATATTTGTAATGCATAGAAGAAAGCTTGGGATGACAAAACAAATTGATCTGACCATTTTGTCTGTCTGTCTGTGTGTATGTATGCAAACTAGTGCCTCAGTTTTTGAGTTATCGCGTTGAAACTTTGCACAGCGACTTATTATTCAAAAGGACAGCACATTGGTCATAATCAGCCGGATCGGTTCACTATATCTTATAGCTGTCATACAACTGGAAGTCGTTTTTGACCATATTTCGCATGTTTTCAAAGCTATCACTTTGAATTACCTTGTACACTTCAACATCCTTTTAGCCCATTTACGTTTACAATTTCAAAGCGCTTGAGTCATAAGAAGCAAAGTTATACATTATTAAATACTTTGAAAGAACAGGTGCTTAAGAGCAAATAAAGAAAATTGCAAGTAAATTCTGAGCTGACTTTACTTTTTTCACAATTCCAAAGAAAAGTGTCTGAAAAGAGAACAATTTGGAAAATTCGTCAAACATGATAGTCAAAGAGGGCTGTCCGCATATTAAAGTTGGCCATTAAGTGAGTCTTTACTGTATATTGCATAAGTTGGCAGCGTTTTGATTGCTGCGAATGCGTTGCGTTGCGTTGAGTTGCGCTGCTTTGCGATGTGATGTGCTGTGATGTGTTGTGATGCGGGTACAACTGGCACATTGACCGATCGCTGGCCTTTCTGTGACCACAAAAACACAGCTCACACTCTGGGGTCTCGTTTTTATTGATGTCCCGTTGGCTATTGTGGCAAACAATTGTAGAAATGTCGTCGACGTCATTTAATTGTAAGTGAAACTACGCTTTGTTGCCGCACACACACAAAGAAACACAGCAACACATATACAGTGAGTGTATTTTCATTGAGTGAGGTCAACAACCAGCTAGCTAGCAAGCCAGCAAGCAACACTCAACATCCGACTGACATCCAAGTGCTGTCTATATACATATTTATCTATCCATCCACATCCACATCCACATCGACACAACTGGAGCAGGGGTACACAGGGGCGAACCGAGGAACCGAGGCATTTGCTGTTGTCAAAATAAAGCACACTTTAATTGACACATTTGCATTTTATTATACCCTGAACCCATTAAAAATGGGTAAAAAGGGTATAATGAAGTTGTGCAAAAGTATGTAACAGGCATAAGGAAGCATCTCCGACCATATAAAGTATATATATTATTGATCAGTATCAACAGCCGAGTCGATCTAGCCATGTCCGTCTGTCTGTCCGTCTGTCCGTCTGTCCGTCTGTCCGTCTGACCGTCTGTCCGTCTGTCCGTCTGTCCGTCTGTCTGTCTGTATGAACACACAGATATCAGAGACTACAAGAGCTAGAGACTTCATATTTGGAACATAAGTTCTCCTAATCCCGGGACAGATCAAGTTTATTAAAATTTATCGATAGCTCGTCCCGTTCAAAAGTTATCGATAAATTTCGATTTCAGACCAGCGTTTTTTGGATATAACTTACAAGTTATAAGAGCTAGAGGCCCCTAATTTGACATGTATAATCTCGAATAGCATACACATGAACAAATTTTTCACTTTTGGATACCACCCCCAAACCCCCCAAAAGTTAAAAAAACGCATTTTTGAAGGTACGACCTTGCAATTTGGTTTGGTCACACATATTATCGACAATTGTTTGCCCCAAAAATTTCAATAAGATCGGACGATAAACACAGAAGTTATTTAAGATTTAACTTTCCATTATGTGGGGCTCAGCGAAAAGCAAGCTAACTGCTTAGACCGCTTGCACTGCTTGTACTGCTTGTACTGCAGCATGTGTGTGTTTAGATTAATATGAATGATTGTAAGGACTGGGTTCAGGGTATCTCGTAGTCGGGCACTCCCGACTAGAGCACTCTTACTTGTTATAGCTGCGTTCGTTGTAAATGCCACACTGGGAGTTTTCAGTGTATGTGTGTTTGTGTGTGTGTTTTTTTGTGTGTGCATGAATATTTATAATTATCAATGCCTCTGCTCTACTTTAAATGCTTCAAATGCAGTGGCTGTGCAGTCACTTTCAGCTCTTCATTATCTTCGGCATTATGTTTTATAATTTGCCAAGTGTGGGAAATATACAGAAATATAATATAGCAAACACTTTGTTGAAAACAGTTGAAGAGATCAATGTGTAAATGATTTGCTAATTCAAGTTCAAGTTCTCAGTTCTCTAAATGACATAAAGAGCGCCTTTTGTTATATATAAATGGCAGCTTTATATTAAAGATGTTCTAAGCAAAGATTGAAACAAGCTACAGCTTTGTTCGCTGTTTGGAAGTATAATGATGTATTATTATTATTATTAAGAATTAGCTAAGTTGTTCAACATTAGCAATTTACTAAGTGGAGCTCAATTATAAAGCTAATGAGCTGCTTGAGAATTATAATGATTGTTAAAGTCGAAGTATTATTATTTTATTTGGATTTCAGCTGAAGTAATTGACAGGTATTTAGTTTAACTATTTTTTTTCAATTTTTTTATTTTTTTATTTAATTATATAAAATTATAAATTTGCAGACAAATGAAAATAATGAAAAAATACAGAATTACTAGAAGAGTTTTTAATGCTTCTTTTTACCACCTTTGAGCCTATTACAAAGCTATAAAAATAATACCAAATACGGTGTAAAGATTTGACTTTTAAAGCCCCATCGAGACACCAAATCAATAGTCTACCCACATAAGTTTTCATGTTTCACTGCTCAGCTTTACAACTTCATTTTGGGAAAACTTGAAAAGTATCTACATATGTTCATGTATCTAAGCATGTTAACAGTGTGTTATGCATTTGGCCATACTTATATTCGTCTAATCAGTTTTAGCGCTAAGCAAAACCATCAAGAGCGCAACAACACAAAAACGCAGCTGGAGTTGGTGTTGAAAAGTGCTGTTGTTGCTGTTGTTGTTGTTTATGTTGTTGTTGTTGTTGCGCAGACTTCTAACAGCTTGCAGAGAACTGAGAAGCAAAGCACACATGACTAAGCGATCGGAGACCGAACAGACCAGAGAGTCTATTGCCTAGGTGGAGCTCCAGATCACCTTGCTTTTGCGCTTTAGACACACCACTTAGACACTCCATTTTTTTTGCGTGTGAAATTCAATAAGTTGACGGCTGAATGGAGCAAACAGACTGGAGAGACCTGAGACCGGAGACCGGGGACCGGAGACCTGAGACCCCAGAGTGTGGCTCTGAACCTGGGCCGTGCTTTCGATGCATATCTATGTGTATTGACTAAATTGTTGCTGTTGTTGTTGGGTGTGGCGCAAAATGCACGACAAAAGCAACAAACAGCAGAGTCGTGTTGCTCTTGTTGTTGTTGTTGGCTGGCATTGTTTAGCATGTTGTAGTTCAATTTATGACGCTTGTCCCGCTTGACTTTTGCGCAGGCGTTGAAAGCCCAACATCAACAACAACAGCAAGTAAAAGTGCTCTAGTCCGGAGTGCCCGACTAGGAGATACCCTGAACATCCATTCATACTTACCTATCAATGAACATTCATACAAACACACGCATACTACAAGCAGTGCAAGCAGTTTAAGCAGTTGACTTGATTCTTCACAAGGCCCACAAATTGGAAAGGTAAGTCGTAAAGAACTTCTGTGTTTATTGTCCGATCTTTGCGAAATTTGTAGGACATAAAATTGGCTATAAAATGGGCGATCAAGCCAAATGGCAAGTTCATACCTTGAAAACTGAGTGATTTTCACTTTCGTAGGAATGAGTACGGTCCAAAAAGTGAAATATGTTATACGAGACTATACATACAAAATTTAGTGCCTTTAACTCTTATAACTTTCAAGTTATGGCCAAGAAACAGTAATCTGAAATCGAAATGTATCGATAACTTGTGAATGGGATGAGTTATCGATAAAATAAAATAAACTTGATCTGTTCCGGGCCCAAGAGAACCATTATTCCAAATATGAAGTCTCTAGCTCTTCTAGTCTCTGATATCCCCGTGTACATACAGACAGACAGACGAACATGGCTAGATCGACTCGACTGTTGATACTGATCAAGAATATATCTACTTTATATAGTCGGAGATGCTTTCTTATGCCTGTTACATACTTTTGCAAGAAACCATTATACCCCTTTTACCCATTTTTAAAGGGTTCAGGGTACAAGGTACAAGTTTTTGACATGGACTTTTGGTTTGGGCGCCCTGGAAATCAAATTGAGCTGCTTCGCTGGCTACAATTCTCAGTGTTTGTTCTGTTTGATGTTTTAGTCGATTTCGTGTTAATTTCTTTTCAAAACACAATGCGTCACAATCTGCGTCTGTCTCTGTCTGTCTGTCTGTCTCTGTCTGTCTGTGTTTACAATTTCATTTAGTGTCCGACAACCATTTGGCATTTTCAGTTTATTTGGGCATGACAAGTTGCACGATCGATTTGATATGTTTACATGGCTTGGCGGGGGAAATTGATATGTCAATAAATACCGCAAAGCGAAATGTTTGTAGGTTTTTGTAGAGAATGCAATTGGAAGACAGCTCTATTATCAAGTCGTATTTGTTTTGTGTAGGTTCTATTGCAGCAGCTCTGAGAGCTTTTAGCGGTTTTTATTTTCGTTTCAATTAGCAATTGGAAATGTGGGTTGCTGTCTCAAATTTAACATTTCAGACGCTAAAAGGTTCGTTTTTGGAGCTACATAACACAGTGGCGCCAGATTTGAAACCTTTTTAAGAAAAATAGAGAAAAAACGAAGCAATTAATGATTTTTTTCAATTTTCGGGAATTTTTTAATACTCCCGTTTGCATTTTTATAAATCTGAATAAGCAATCAAAGTTTATGGGCTCAACGAAATTGCAAAAATAAAATAAGTTAAATAATTAAATAAACAAATAAGAAACAGACACTTTTATTATACCCAAATGGCTTTCTAGGTAAGACAAGATTATTGTAAATTAAATTTTAATATATTTGCCATAATTTCTACGTTTAGTAAAAAGTTGATTAGGTTAAAGGACATTGACTTCTTATTCAGTCTAAAGAAACTCAATAATAATGAAAAGAAGAGAGAGTTGCTAATACACGTAAAATTGCAAAGTTTAAAGGCCAAATGGAAAAAGTGCGAAGATGTAAATTTGCAATTATGCATATAAAATGAAATGAGTACAAAAAAAACTCTCTATTTGACACAGTTCGTTTAACTGTCCCAAATTGAAAGCTGGGTCATTTAATTGTGTAGCTAATTGTATTTCCATATCTCTGATTGACCACATATGGCACCGATCCGATCCATTGCGACTATTTCAATCAATTCGCAAGACCTCAATTCGAACAAACGTTCCTCAATATCAAATCCATTATCCGCAGATGAAGCTCATTGATTGTTTTTCTGTATTTTTTCTGTATTTTTCTATTGGAGTCGTGCTTCACACATGCGGAGCACTGCACTTGAGCTAATTCCCAAGCACACGCCCCCACACACAAACAGCAGCTGAACAATCTATCTGACCATATATGTATTGTATAGAGGTATATATATATCGCATCCATATCGTATCGGTATCTTTGGAGTGTGGTGCCTAATCATAGAGCTGAGGCCATTGTTCTGACAAGGCGTTAAGCAGTTGCCAGTTGTTTCAGTCGATTATGTAGCGAGGCAATTATTTTGTTGTTTTCCGCTGCGGTGCCAACCTTGAAATTAAATATAATTATGAAAACCGAAAATCGCAGCAGCAGCAGTTGAATGATATTTCATAAGCCCAGTCAGACGTGCCTCAAATGAAAAATTATTTAAGATGCCGGCACACGCACAAAAAAAACAGAAATAAAATAAAATAAAATAAAAAGACCGAGCGCCGAATCAATAAAACCAACGACCTGACTCCATGAAACCTTTTTATACTCTTTTCGAACTAAAGAGTATATTCACTATGTGCTGAACTGTGTAATGCAAAGAAGAAAGCGTCGGAGACCCTCAATTGTTACCTTCAGTATGCATAGGAGGACAAATGTCTGTCTGTCTGTCTGTACGTATGCACAGAAGTTCCTCAGTTTTTGAGCTATCGCGATGAAACTTTCCACAGAGACTTATTATTCAAAGGGACAACACATTGGTCAGAATCAGCCGGATCGGACTACTATATCTTATAGCTGTCATACAACTGGAAGTCCGTTTTAACCATATATCCCATGTTTTCAAAGTTATGGCCTTCAATTTCACTTCAAAAGAGTATACAATCTTCGGCACGCCTAAGATAATCCTTCCCCGCTTGTTTTTACTCTTTTACTTCTTTTTTTCTTTTTGCCCAGGCAATTATAATTAACTTCGCGGCAAGTTTTGATTTTTTGTTTGGTCACTTTTTTCTCGCTCTCTTTATTGCCCCTGGGGCAGTGTCGCTGTCTCAGTCTGAGTCTTTGTCTTCATCTCCATCTTCATCTCCATCGCCATCTGCATCTGGTGCGCAGTCTCTGATAATTTTGTTCGCACCTGATCGTGTTACTCGACTTCTTCGACTTTTCGACTTTTTCAGTTTTCTTCTCTTTCTGTTTTGTGTGCGTCATTAACTGCGGTTGCGCACACGCTGCCAATTCATTAGAGAGCTACTCCGTTCTGGCCCGATTGACTTGGCCAGCTGTGACTGTGACTGACTCCAACTGGTTAGCCAACCAACAACCGACAACCGACACTCGTCCGGCTGGTTCTTTGAGCCCATTTCTCATGTCTCTGTCGCTCTTTATTTCTTTCTATGACCACAAATTGAACTTTCGTTTTTGGTTTTTACTTTTAGGCTCCAATGAAAGTACACACAAAACGAGAAACGAGCTCAAATTGGTTTAATGCCTTGGCGTAATTGGTATATAAAAATTAGAATACCCGTGTGAAAAGGAAGGCAAAATAATGGGTGCCGACCAAACTGATAAGAAGGAAGTCAAATAGTAGTCATCAATGCTTAACTCCAACTCGTAAATCCAAATTTGTTTACTCGACTAATAGACGAGTGTACTTTCAGAATCTGAGATACTTTCCCAGCTGAGAATGCTTAAATTAACTATTGGGCTCAATTGATGGAATAATAATGTTTTATAGAGAAGATAAACTGAATTAATGGATTAATATGCAACAATATAATCAAATTTGAATACAAAAGACTTAAATGGAAAATTAGATTAATAAAGCTAATAAATATGTTCCAATATAATATAGAAAAATTAACTGCACATAAGAAAATGTAAGGATTACAACAGAAATTTAAATAAAATACTAGAAAAATATAAGAAAATTACAAACAGGCAACAAATAAAAAACACTAAATTTATCGTATTGGTTAAAAGTATTTCAAAAAATTTCGCTTTTAAATTTAGGCGCTACCGTAAACTTTAAACATTTTATATGTTCTTAAAGCTTAAGAAGAACGGAAACTCCAGCAAAATAAAAACGTTTAAGAGCTCTTCCGATTGACTTTACCTTTTAGCGACACATGCTAAGTTATTTAATGCAAACATTTCGATTTCATTTCGTAAGTAAAAAACGAAAGCTGCGATTGCCTTGACAATTCCAATGGTTCATTTGCAGGCTGGCAGGCAGGCAATAAAAGTGAAACCGATGCCTAACCCTCATTAAGCAAAGACCCCCGCGTTGCCACGGGTGCCAAAAAGGTGTAAAGCCCCCCCTCTGGCAAAAGACTTAACTCGGAATCTGCAACGTGCAGAAAAAGAAGAAGAAGAAGCTGATGATGAGGAGCGCTATAAACCAGAACCTATTGCAACTCTGACAGCAAACAAACAAACAAACAAAACAAAGCGGGAGGAGTACCTTTAAAATTTACAATACTCAAAGGCAGCCGAATTTTATGACAGAGAAAGCGACCAAAAATAAGCGAAAATCGCGAGAGACAGAGAGAGATGAAGAGAGAGGGAGGAAGCGAGAGAGAGCATCGAAAGCTACCGAAAAAAGCGTAACAAAAACAAAACAATGAAGGATGAACCCAAAAAACATAAAAAAGAAACACACAAAGCGCAAAACAAAACAGAAGCGAAGCGGCAAAAGAAACAACTAACTGCTGAGCAGAGCAAGTGGGGGTAGTGAGCGAAGGGGGGCTACAAAGAAGGGGGTACGAGGGGGGGTTGTGAGCCGGGAGCGAGAAAATTCAAATCACAAACTCGGTATTTATTTGCGAAGCGTAAATGATTACCACTTAAAATGTGCTCGACTGCCACCTAAAAACCAATTGTTGGCAAAAGCACAACCGACTCGAAGCAGGATGAAGAAGAAGGAGTGAAAGAAAGGACCAAACACGGCAACATATGTTTTTTATGCCTGAGCTCTCTAAGTGGATGTCAGGAGCGAGAACAGAGTGTATGTCTGTGTGTGTGTGTGGAGGGAGTAAAAGAGCTGTGGGATGGCTGCCAGAATTCGTTAGAGACCCACATGTCCATGAGTTGATTGGGTGTATATATTATGTATATATATATACATATATATGTATATTGGGGTTTGTCTAAGTATAGCTGGGAAGCGTGAAAGCAATCATGGGTTATAAGTACTCGTATAAATATTCGGCAATTGTAGACAACACTAGAACTGCTCAACTTGATAAGGTAAAGTGTACGCTATTATACATAAATGTTCAAATTAAGTAAATATCATATAATAAAGTTTACAAGAATTAAATTACAAATTTTCATGACTGATTTGCAAATTTGTCATACATTATAAAATATATTATTGAAGCAGGATTCAAGTTTTGTCAAGCAAATTAGCAAAATTATTAAAAATTAAATAAGTAAAAAACAAATGGGAAAAGTAAAATAGCAGAATTAAAGAAGGAAACGAATTATTTCTAGATAGTGAAGTAAGGAATTTGCATTATATAAACAGCAAATAAAGAAAAGCAAAAATGCTCAAAATTTAAAATGTACATAGATATACAAATTAAATTTAATTAAGTAAATACACATACAAAAAAAAAACGCACAACTCAGATAAAAAGAACAATAACAATTATGTTGAGAATACATTTTTAAAAATTTAAATTTTACGTATATAAATTATTATTAAAATACATAAAATATTTGAATTTCGAATTTAATGTGTATATTCTAAGCAGTGCAAAAAATCTATTATAATTTATTAGGTGCTGTAGACTTAACATACCAAAAACCATGAAAGATGCCAAGATTCAAGTATTTCTATAATTATATAGGAAGAAAAACCTCCGAAATATTGGTAAAATTATATATTTTTCATATATCTAGCGAACCTATTCTTAAGCTTCCACTCCACAAATATATATTCAAAGAGTATTCTGTAGTCGTATACTAAACACTTTGTGCTCAGCACTTTCCTTTGCTTTGTTTGACAATCGGACTCCGGGCGCGAGGTGTCTCAGTGGCTTTTCATATTTTCCATTTGACGCCATAATTTCTTGCGCACTTCCAGGACTTTCAGGACACTGCCCCAACCCCTTCCGCCCATTCACAGAGTACAAGCAAAGCAGACAAAACAAATATGTTAATGTATCGTGAGCGCAAGGACACGTATTGCTTTCAGCCTGCAATCGTTAGGATCGCATATAGAATGAGTTCAGTTGCGAGTTGCGAGTTGAGTTATTTTGGCCATGTATGCTATGTGGTGGGGGGTGGGGGGCGGGGGGTGTGGCAAGTGGGGGGTAGTCACTGCTACAGCAAATGGGTGGCCCCGTTTGCCGGCGTCGCCTTTTTCCTGCCTGTTTTCGTTTTTTTATGGTCGTCACGGTCGCCGCCCCCGTGGCGAGACAACCCCCACCGCCCACATTGCCTGCCCCACCACAAGGACTCCACCCACATGGTGCACGCCCTGCTGGCACATTATTTTGCCACTTCTTCAACTGAATTTGAATTAGATCTCCCACTCAGTGTTTGTTTGGCGTGCGTCTTGGCAGCGTGTAAAATAATATATTTATTTTTATTTTGGCCAACAAAAGGGGCAAATACAACAACAACAACAGCAGCAGCAAAAAAGTGTTTTGTTTTCCTTTCAATTTGTATTTTTATTATTTTCATTTGTATTATTTTTGTGTGCTCATGAATAAAAAAAAAAAAGCGGAGAGGAGATGGCCCCAAAATTGTATAGCTTAGCCCTTTTGTGTCCAGAGGGTGGAAAGAGGCACAAAAGTTAACAAATTTTCGCATGAATATTTCGTTGATTTTTCTTAAGGGTGACCGAAAGAGAAAGAGAGTGAAAGATAGAGAGAGAGAGAGAGAGAGCGAGAGTCCTGGCCCATGTTTTGGGCATGTTGACATTGTTTGGCGCTGACAGCCGAAAAGTTTTTTGAGGAATTTACTTTTAATGGACAGACGAGAGACGGGTCGAGACGACTTGCCATTTAAATAAAGCGGATGTCTATTGATTTTTTCTCTCTCTCTCTCTCTCTCTCTCTTAAAGCCACTTTAATACAAATATTTAGTTAAATAGCTGGAGCAGCAGCCAAATTACTCTATCAAGCGTGCAACAAAAGGCGGCGCATCAAAGTCAAAGTCGAAAAAGAGAAGTAAATGTATCTCAGATCGGCGGTGCCAGTTCAAAGTTCTTAAGAGGCGGCAACTTTCCAATTTTCACTGTGTTACCTAATTTTAATTGTCATGCCACCTGATGACCCATTGATGATCATCATCGTCATCAGCAGCATCAGCATCAGCATCATCATTGCCTGCTACCTGACCAGTTAACAATCGCACAAACAGCCTCGCTGACTCACAAAGACACAAAGACAAACTCAGCCCTCGTTTTATTTGTTTTGCTATTTTATTTTATTTTTTTGGGTGACCCTATTGTTAAACCCGGAGTGTTTCGGGCCTACTTACGACTACCGATTTCCTTCGACTGCTGCTGCGCTTTTTATGTTTTATGGTCAAAAAGTGTATGTTGCATTGTGGTTTTGGGTGAGCCGTAGGCTTATGTACACCGAAATATTTCTGGGAATTTAATTGCCATTTCGTTGTGCAATTGTTGCGCAGTTTCGCTTTGGTTTTTGGCTCAGTTCTTCTACACTTTATCTTAACGTTTGTCAAACGCTCTTTTTCAGCTCTTTGGCAAATGGCCCGCAGCGTTTTTGTAACAATTTTCCATGGCGGTTTTACGCAGCTCAAGATCTAACAAAGGCGTGAGCACTGAGCAAAATTTTGTTCTCAAGAAAAAATAATTAAATAGGTAAATAGTAGAAAAATGTGCTGTAAAAACTGTGACATGAGATTATAAAAAAATAAATTGTTAAAAAGAACAGGTGGCTAAAGCACACAAATATTTATGCAGGGACTTAACATTTTTCACTTTGTGTGCTATATTATGTGATTATATTCATTAACTTTAAAAATGCTAGAATTCAGATAGCAAAGCGAGCTGAAAATCTGAAAATATTTATTTATTTGATTTTTTAAATAATTTTTTGTTTAACTTTTTCCTTGAAAAATATATTTTATAATTTTTTTTATTTGCTAAAAATATATTTTAAGACTGGAAAAATAACAAAATGTATTTAACATGATAGTACAAAATTCAAAAATATATAACTAAAGATTAAAAGATTTATTATGTGTATTATGTTTATATTCATTAGTTAAAAAGTCAAGGAACAATTTTCTTAAAAATATTTTTGATAGAAATATCTCATTAAAAAATCTGGAAAAGTAACTAAAACAATGGTTTATGCTTTTAGCATCTGTAAAAAATTGTACTATAGATGGGGCCTTTTTCTGTTTTTTCCCTAATCCTAGCAAAAAGTTGTACCAACTTTTCAACTTAATTATCTCCAGATAACTTACACTTTTAAATATTTCAGTACATTTTATAATTTTAAATTTAATTTTATATAATAAACATAAACAAAATACAAAATATTTAACAACTTTTGCCTTTATTATAAACAAACTAATACTGTGACTTGTGTCATTAGAGATTTGACATAATAACCTCTCAAACTGTAAGCCTAGCTATATAAAGTCACTAAAGTGACGGCAAATCATGCAATTTCAGCTGCACAAACTAACATAATGAAATCTAGCCAAGATTTATGACTGTTAACTGTCAATCCCAGCCAGTAGCTTGCACCTTTGGGGGCTGAGAGACAGGCAGACAGACAGACAAGTCATAGGCGTCACTTGCAGCTCCTCCTGGATACACGCACATTAAAACCCCTAAGCACTGGATACACCTATGTTGTGCACATGCATATACATATGCATAGAAAGAGAGGGAGAGAGAGAGCAGAGTCATAAAACTTCCGCTTTACCTTTTAGTTGTTTGCACTTGGCTAGCTGGATGGATAGAGTGGAGTGGCCCCCTGCGCCCTAGGGGGGACGTTGCTATTAGCAGTACATTTCATACATTTTGTAGTGAACATAAAATAGCGACGTATGTTGTTGTTTGTGTAAACTGTTGACAGGCAGCCGCAGAGAGAGAGACAGAGCCAAAGAGAGTGAGAGAGAGGGGTGCAAGTCAAATGAGCTGCAGTCGTAAAAAAGACAATTGAGCTCATATATTCTACACATAGGGACAGCGTTGACAGATCGTAAAAGGCCGTCAACTGAAAACCCGGCCAAGTAGACGACGACAACAACTCCCACATAAATATTAAGCCCCTTGGCCAAAGGCATCGTAAAAAACACCACCAGACTCCAGACTCAGAGACCACAAGTTCAAAAACACAAACACACACACACGCACACATAGAAAACAACAAGTAAGAGTGCTCTAGTCGGGAGTGCCCGACTAGGAGATACCCTGAACCCAGTTCTGACATCCATTCATACTTGCCTAATAGTGTGCATACATACAAACACACACATACTGCAAGCTGTGCAAGCGGTTTAAGCAGTTAGCTTGCTTTTTCACTGAGCCCCACACAATGGAAAGTTAAATCTTAAATAACTTCTGTGTTTATCGTCCGATCTTATTGAAATTTTTGGGGCAAACAATTGTCAATAATATGTGTGACCAAACCAAATTGCAAGGTCGTACCTTCAAAAATGCGTTTTTTTAACTTTTGGGGGGTTTGGGGGTGGTATCCAAAAAGTGAAAAATTTGTTCATGTGTATGCTATTCGAGATTATACATGTCAAATTAGGGGCCTTCTAGCTCTTATAACTTGTAAGTTATATCCAAAAAACGCTGGTCTAAAATCGAAATTTATCGATAACTTTTGAACGGGACGAGCTATCGATAAATTTTAATAAACTTGATCTGTCCCGGGATTAGGAGAGCTTATGTTCCAAATATGAAGTCTCTAGCTCTTGTAGTCTCTGATATCTGTGTGTTCATACAGACAGACAGACGGACAGACGGACAGACGGACAGACAGACGGACATGGCCAGATCGACTCGGCTATTGATACTGATCAATAATATATATACTTTATATGGTCGGAGATGCTTCCTTATGCCTGTTACATACATTTGCACAAACCCATAATACCCTTTTTACCCATTTTTAATGGGTTCAGGGTATAAAAAGTAACAACAGAATAACAAAAAATTGATTAATCTCATTAATAAAATGCCAACCTGCATGGTGCGTGCAATCAACGCGTTGCCCCCCCTTCCCACTTTTCCTTCTACAACCTCCGGGGTCGAGGCAATAAAAAACGCAATCGTAAAATATGAGAAGAATAAAAAAAGTAGTAGTAATGATCGAGTCGCAATTGTTGGACTGTCAGATACTCTGTAGCTGTGAACAGATCGTTGTGAAATTTTCAGAATTGATAGATAATAAGCTAAGATATGTGATAAGCAAATGTGCAAACTATAGTACAAGCTAAACAACTCATAAACTTATAACCTATAAAAATCCCAGTTATATTTATAAAATATTTACTATCATTGCTCTATATTTGTTTGTGAAATATAAAACACATGAAGGAAACTTTATCAGCTTACGGCATACCAAGCTTTAATCATATAACTTCTATAGTTCCTGAGTTCGATGAGGTCAGACAGTCATACAATCAATTAGACAAGCTTAAGCTGTAACTAATACAGTTCCAGTCACTTAAATTACATATACAGGGTATATTAACCTAGCGCATACAGATCATTATTAGAAAACCATTCTTTGCTCTCAGAGTTTTTAATTTTTTTATTCTTTTTGCTACCCAACTAAGTCACATTTAATGCATTTTACAGCCCAAGTTGGGTTAATTTTTCAGTCCGAAGGCGGTTCAAACTGTCAACGCGCATAAATTTTAATAAAGACAGTGTCTGGCATTATTTTTCATAATTTTTCTGGTTTGTCTCTCGTTCATTGTGCAATAGTTAATTAAAAAATTTCAATAATAAAATGTGTACTCATTACGAGCGTCTTATCAGCCATCATCTAACTGCGGTCTATGTCCCAAAAACTTCAAGTTTGACTCACAAATGAGCCTAGGGGCAGGGTGGGGCAGAGGCGGTGGGGCATTTGTTTGGGTCAGGTGGTTTTACATTTTATACTAGTTTGTTTGGCTTACAAACGTTGCGGGTTAGATAAGCAAATGTTGTCGTTTTCTATTTTCCGTTTTGGTTTGTGTTTCACATGCGCCAAAGTAAATTTTCAAAATTTTAAATAAATAAACAAATATATTGCATGTTTGTAAAACTAAATTAGATATGTGCGTAGATAGGCGAAATCACAGCTGTATCAAGGTAAATATGCTTTCAAAGACAACAACAAATATTTCAAACTGCATGAAAAATCGTATTAAATTGGAAACAAAAAAATATTATGCGGGCCTCAGATTTGAAACTGACGATATCAAAAACTAAAACATTAAGACTAATGATTTGAGCATTGATGGTGTGTTGTATTAGGCATTAATTGAGCCATGATATAAAATAGTTTTGTTTTGTTTTGTTTTGGGGAACGGCTCCGATCAGGGTCTTATCTAATACATAACTTTGGCATGGGTAAAATAAGAGCAAAGTGCCAATAAAGAGGGCATGTTTTCAAATCAAAAACAAACTCACTTTCAAATTCCAACAGGTTAATACACAAATATCGGTCAAGATCATTAGACAAAGTTAGATATAAGAAAAATAAATGCAAAGTAAATGTGCAGACTTACCCAAATTTCAAAGATAGTTCCATAACCATTAGAGCGAATTCTATAAATAAAATATACAAAGGTTTTTATGATATTAATGATTTTTCAATGAGGATTTTTCTATTAATATATTTTATTTAATTGATTTTTTCTAAAAGTATATTTTATTTAATTAGTTTTTAAAAATAATTGCTAGCAAAACGATGGTTTACATTAAATATCATAATAATTATAGCTAAAATCACAAAATAAAGCCATCAACGATAATATCATTCTAAATCACATAATTATACAAAAGTTCTGCTAATAATTCCATAAGTACAGTGGAAACTTCTCAAACAGTTCTAAATATACGCAGTAGCCAATATTTATGAATTCTACTTCCTTTTTATGAATGAAAACACAACAAAAGTTTTGTTTTGCTTTGGCGTACAAGAAAGAAAAAACACAAGCCGAATTTCATTAGCTTAGTTAACCTCTATTATTAGCCTGAGCAAACAATGGGCCAAGTTGTGACCACAACTATATATATTTAGATACATATATATGTATGTAATATAGCTGAGAGAGCCCATCAAAAACCCATAAGGTCTTCGATTATCCAAAATAGCCGCAACTTTTGGTCTTTTGGCTGGCAGCTTTTATTTTATTTGTTGTATCTCTCAAATCAATCAATAGTCAAGAGTTTTAGGTGGTTTTGCGGCCCAAGATGCTTATCGGTCAGATAATAAATTTCACTGTGGGGGTGTCCCACTAATCTCCCCTTCCACTTCCACTTCCCCCTTCCCTTCCCCTCATCATCTCCACTCATTTTAAACGTTTTGGCTACGCGTGCTGATTTTATATAATTTTTTATGTGCCTTATGAAATCAGAAACTTTTTTGTTGCTTTTGATCAGCAACCATAAAGTATCCAAATAAAATGCCCAAAAATTCGTTGGTCAAGTTAATTTGTAACTTGAGTGGCGGCTATTGCGATAAGATCTTCCAAATGCTTATGACAGACACACAAAGCAGCAGCGGCAGCAAAAATCCGAATTTAAGAATTATCAAAGAACAAGTTTCATTGGCGGATTTGGCATATTACTCAATGGTTTTCATGGGGCTAATAGTTTGTATTGATGGACAGTCGTTTTGACAGTCTGGCAGCTCGGCGGAGCTACACAAATAGTTCTAAGCACTGGCTTTGATTACTACACTGAGAGAAAGTTGAGACGGATGTGCACTTTGAGTTGAATTTTTAGAAATATATTTATATAAAAATAAAAATACATATTTCATTATGGATTGGAGGTGTGTAGAATGGAATATGGAGAAAAGCATAAATTTTATGAATATTAAATAAGAAATTTAATTTAATTCAAATAATTAAATTTTAAAAAAAATAAATAAATTTTTTGTAAAAATTTTTAGAAAATATTGTCAATTTAAAGTTAAATTTTCAAGATATTCCTCCCCCATCTATTTTCTTCAAGCACAAAGCTCCCTCGTTATTTTTCTCAGTGCAACCACATCAGCTAGATCTAAAAGAGAATAAGAAACACCCAAGCTTACCACACACATAAACAATGCATGCTCCATTTTTTATGGGCGCCATAAAGTTAGTTCGGGCCATATAAACATTTATGGGATTTATTTAAATAAAAACAAGCATAGTTAAAGATTTTCGGTTTGCCGTTTCGGCTTTACGGGATTGCATGCAAAATTAGCCCAGCGTCGCTTATAATAGCTAATTATGTGGTTATAGTTTTATGCATTTTTAATACAAACATATAACAAAGTCACCTCTGCGATCCCAAAAGTGCCACATAAAATGTCGCTGATTGGAGCAGACGTTGTTATTGTTGTTGCTGCTGCTGTTGTTGCTGCTGGTCATAAACAATTTTATTGTTTAATAAAATTTATTAATAAATTGTCGGTCTAACGGGACATTAGTCGTTGTCACACGCTTCAAACGCAAATCAAAGTTTTCACAAACATGCAGTTTATGGTTTGGGTTTGGGTTTTCGGGGCTAGCAAGGGTTAAACCCGTTTCAGCAACGGCATATTAACACTTTATAAAGTGCAGCCCCGGGGCTCCGAGAAAAAGGGCCGCCAGTCAGTAAAAAAACTGAAGCTTTTTGATAAAGTTTTTCTTGTTGCATGTAAATAGGCAGCCCCGAAATTTGAGTAAGCAAAGTAAATGAAGTAGAAACGAGCTCAACAAGAAAGCGAAAAAAACAATAAATGAAAAAAATAACAAAAACAAAAACAGAATGCCCCGAAAATGTTAATTACTTCCTTGTTTACATAAAATGAGTGCCGCAGCACGTGTGTGTTTGTGTTTGTGTTTGTGTGTGTGTGTTTGTGAGAAAGTTTCGGCTATAGTCGTGCTGGCAGATGCGCTACAAGAGGGTGCAGCAAAGCTGAAATATAAATAGAGGCGCTAAACCTTTTTTTTATTTTTTTAATTTATTGTAAGCCTCTTTAGAGTTCAGATCAATTGTTGTATATAGTGTTTAGCCTTATAATGATAATGTAACACACATTAAAGAATACCTATTTTCTTATCTCAAAATACATGAACAACAAAAAATAATACATAATTTCATTCCTTAAAATATCAAAATATTCCTATATCTTTCATTTTTCATTTATGAAAAACTCTTTCAAATATAAAAAAAAGAACTTATTATATATCTTTCCAGTCAATTTTAACTTGAAATGTACTTAAATTTAATTGGTAAATCCTTTTGTTAATTACCAAATTTTTTTAAATTCTAATTATAAGTAAGAGATTTAAATATTATTTTTGTTATTGACAGTGTTTAGTCGCAAAAAAAATAAATCTATAAATAAAGTAAAGTAAATTGTTAAAAAAAATTGTATTAATTCATTGCTTTGTTATTTTATTTTCAATATTTTTGTTAAGTAGAGCAATTTGTGACAAATATTATGGATTTCTTTTAGTAATACATTTTAAATACAGTTTATTATTTTCTGGTAATAAATAAACTTGTAGATTGAGCAATAAACTTATTAAATTGCTTTATTACCTACAATATATTTTAAAATTTAAGTTCTTTCTTGTGTCAGCTGTTTTTAATCGGCATTAAATAAACAAATAAATTTTGAAAAAAGTATACTGTTGCAAGAGTATATTTTAAAGACAGTTACTCTTAGCTGCACAAATACTTGTTAATAACTTGAATAAAAATAGAGCATACAATGATTATGAATAAATAAATTATTGTAAAAGTATGTAAGTAAGCAGTAAGAATGTGGTTTATAGATAGTTATTCTTAACTTTTTAACTAATTTAATAACTTTAATGAAAATATAACATATAAGAATAAATAAATATATCATTAGAAAATTGTGCTGTAGTAGGAATGTTTTTTATATACACTGACTTTCAACTACACAGCTCCTTCTGAATACCTTTTATGAGTATAGAGCATACAAGAATCGCAGTCAACCTGCTCGTTTTGTGTTCAAGGCAAATGTAAACGCAAATCAAGTCAAGTCGAGTCGAGTCGAGTCGTTGACTGCTGGCTGTTGGTGTTGATTACAGGCGATTACAAAGCACTCGAGTTCCATACACGAGTAGTTCTCTAGAGCACTGGAAACGCTTACTTGAGGCACTTTTAGCCCTTTTATCGCACTGCGTCTATCTGTCTGCATTTGCTTAGACGCCGGGGCCAACATCATGTAAGTCCTATCATTAAACTTTAGCTAAAGTCAAACAAAATTAAGAAAGCACTGCGCTTCTCTTGTACAGAGAGAGAGTAAGGGAGAGAGTAAGTGAGCGAGAGACTGCGTTCAAGTTTGCTTGGGCGCCACTTGGCGCTAAATAAACCGAATTAAAAAGCACACACACTCAAGCTGCAAGTAGCAGCTTTGCAGTTTTCAAGTCTTTAAGACCGCCTGCCCGACCAACTAAAGGACATATGCCCAGAGTCCTTGCAGCGCTCGCTTGTTGGTCAGTGGTAAAGAGATATATTATCGATCCTTGTTGTTGATTTTCTCAATTGAATTGTCTTCAATCTCATTGCTCGTGACCAAGTCGTAGCATTTTATGCGCTCTTTCTAATATTCCTCACTCACACACCCACTGGCTGACCTCGTTGTGTGTGTGTGTGTGTGTGTGCGTGTGTGTATCCTGTGCTGTCCTGTCCTGTGCTATCCTGTCTTGTCCTGGCAGGTTCTGACTTTGCTTTGTTTGCGTTTTTTCCTGCTGCTTGCATTCTGCTTGGGGTGCCTCAACACTTGCTCAACGAAATTTAATAAGCAAAAGGACATGTTTGGTGTCGTCCTTCGTCCTTCGTCCTCAGTCTTCGTCCTCGTCCTCCGTCCTCGTTCGGAGCATTGCGTGTAAGACGTCCATCAAGTGAAGCAGCCGGCTCATTAAACCTGCTTTTCTGTTGTAGTTTTGGGTTTTTGGAGTGCCCAATTGGAAAAGGCAAGCATGAGAAGCTGACTTTAAAAGCTAAAAACCATGTCCTGAACTTATTGATTTTTTGCGTATAATATATTTTCGATTTTTTTTTCTTTGAAAGAAAACTGGTTTTTGAACATTTACCAAACTAAAATTGCAGCGTTTGTGGTAAAGCTTGGGTTTCATCGGCCAGAGAATTAATCGATTTTGTTTTTGTGTAAAATATGCATATCAAAGCATGAGCTTTAGTTTGGGATTATGAATTTATAGAGGCACATATGTGATAGTGGGTCAAAGAGACGAAGGCTTATTGTCTTTTGTTCAAGGATATAGTTTTTTTGTTTAAGAATTTGGTTTTAGAGTGCTTGAAGTAATAGTTGGAAGAAAATTGCTCAGAAATTGTGCTTGGTCATTTAAAAATGCTTTATTATTGAAGCTTTTGCTTAAAGATTGACTTAAATATTTTATAGATTTTCTTATGCATACTTGTTTGCTACTAATAAAAGTTTTGTTGGCAAATCGTACACTGATGAAGTCCATCAAATTTCAATATCCTTAGCTACGTTTTATATCCTTAGTGACTATATATGACTAGTGTCCTAAATAAAGGTTAAACTTGTAGTCTAGAAATAAATAAATAAATATTTACTAATAACTCTGAAGTTTTTAATTGACATGCATTACTTGGAAATATGCCAGACTCAATTAAACAACAAACTTATTGCCGTATCGGGCCGTAAACATATATAGCCATAATTAAGTACACACACATATATATGTATGCATATGCATGTGGACACAAATGGCAACAACAATAGCAGCAACACAAACCAACTTCAAGTAGTTTACCCAAATTGAATCTAACCAATTGAGGACTCTCTATATCTTTGTCTCTGTCTCTCTGTCTCTCTGTCTCTTGTCTGCTGCCTAAGTCTAAACCTAAACCTAAACCAAAACCGTAAACTCAAGCGGCCGTAAGGATCTCTTGGCCAACTGCTAAGCTGGGCCAATTTAATAAGCTCCAAAGGGCCGCCATAACGCAAATGTGACAAGTGCCAACAGGCAGCACACACACACACACACACACACACACACACACACACACAGGCACACACACACACACATATAGCTATAATATACATATATGCATGTGTGTGTGTTTTGTCATAATTTCACGTCCATTGTCAGCATTTATTCAGCGTCGCATTCAACATGGCGAGGACGACAAAATGTCGCAGGACGAACAGCAACAACAACAACAACAACAAGAACGCATTGTCCTGGCTGCTGAGCCTGCCTCGTCCTTGTTGTTGTTGTTGTCCCTTCCCTTACTCCTGCTCGGCGTAATTATTTGTTTTGGCTTGCTGGGTTCATTTACTCCACAAAAAAAATACATATAAAAAAAACAAAATAAAAGAAAAACCCCTAAAGAAGCGACACACACACGCACACACACACACACACACACACACACACACGCACACACACACACACACATGTACACACAAATCTGCATGTGCTGCTTTGTGGCCCCGTGGCAAGGGTTTCATTTCGTTGTTGTTGTTGTGTGGCATGCCCCACATGTGTTTTGTGTGTTTGTTTGTGTGTTTGTTTGTGCACATGTGTTTTAATTTTTGTTTGTTGTTTTTAACAACAGCGACAGCAACCAGAACAACAACAGTTAAAACTGTTACACTTTTGTCGCTGTTGTCTTTTGCGTGGGCTCAAACAATTACAAATTATGGCTCAGTGTACGCTTAGGAGCTTCCTCAATTTGGCCCCGCCTCCTTTCTGCTTCCTCCTCCTCCTCCTCCTTCTGTCCTGTTTCGGGTTACATTTTTTAATTGTTTTTTCTTCCCTGCTGTTGTTGTTGTTGTGGTGTTGTATTGCCCAAATGTTGTTGTTGTTGTTCTTTATTGTTGTGCTTAAGTGTCACCTTTGTTGATTCTACGCTGCTAAAGGTTTTCAAGTGTTGCAATGGCCTCAGCAGGTCAAAGTTGAAAGTGCTCACAGTGCGAGAGAGAGAGAGAGAGAGACAGAGATAGAGCACATACTTAAAGAAGCAGAAATAATACCTAAGGGTTATTGATGGATAGCTACTATATAACCTATATCATTTAGTTCTAATATGTATCTCTATAAGCTTCAGATTTGGAATATAATCACAATAGGACTTTCGGTATAATAAAACTTACTCATAAGTAAATCTTGTATGTTTAAAATATATAATTTACTTCTTATATGTATCTCTATAAGCTTCAGATTTGAAATCAAATCACAGAAGGATTTAAGATATGTCTAAATTATTTCAGAAAAATAATAACCTGCATTCCTTTTATATTATTTTAAATAAATGAAATTACGCTGACTTAAATATATTATAAAATGTCTTAAATTTTACTGTCACACTTTATTTTAGTAGATTTAAATACTCTTACTTTCTGTGCCGCAAAAATAAAGAAAATATTGTATGCATCTTAAAAATCAGTCTAACACTCAGCACTCTTTTTCTAATATTTTAAATATATGTAATTACTCTGATATATATATATTATAAAAATCTATCAATTATATATTACAGTATATTATATTTTTTGATTTAAATACTCTAGTAAATAATAAATATCTTTAACATAAAAAATATGTTTAATTATACGCTGCATTTATTTTATATTATTTTATTCAAATATGTATTAATACCTTAAAATTATTATAAATATTCTTAATTTCTTTATCGCAAACATAAAGTAAATTTTTTCTAATAAATTTATCTTATAACATTCTGCATTAATTTTAAAAATATTTGAAATAAATAAAATTACTCTGATTTATGCATCGTTATATTATTGATATTATTTGTTACATATTTTACACATATTTACATATTTGTATTACTTTTGATTTTATTTAACGCAAAACAATTAAAGCTGTCAGCTGCTGCAATTATTGTTAACAAATCAGACAGCTGAGATTGCACACTAATTAACATATTAAAAGGTAAAGCTAATTAAAGCTGACTTATAATGAGAATAGCAGGCCAAATTTTATTTAGTGGAAAAACCAAACGCAAATTTATGTCAAGCGGGAAAAGCGAGAGAGAGACAGAAAGAGAGAGAGAGAGAGAGAAAGACAGACAGATGGACAGACTTTGATTTGCGCTCTGTTACAGTGAACTACTCACCTTTTATGCTCGAATAGAAAAGGAAAACTGTGTCGTGTGCATATATATATATATATATGTATATACCAGATAAACATATATATGTGTATATATATATCAGGGGCTGTTCATTACACAGATTTATTTGCCTATTTCTGTGCGCGGAACGTGACGAAAAGCGCTTTTCCTGTATGCACATAAAAAAATGCCCAACAGCAGCAATTTTCAAAATATATACATAAGAGTATGTATATATATATATATATGTATATATATATATATAAGTCAGTCTAGGCTAAATCCTTATGCAAAATGTTTTGGCAGTGACTGGCCCACATTTTTTTGTCCAGACATTTGACACCCGAAGTTGCTGCTGCTTCTTTTTATTTATTTTCATTTTCATTTTCATTTTTTTTCTTCTGCTGTTGTCAAGGCAAAATTATTTTGGGGCAACCTTTTTTATTACATTTAAATAATTTGATTGCAAGTGCTGACAGGGTCCGGTCGGAGCATTTAAACTTGCCTCCTCCCGACCTTTTTTATATTATTTTTTTTATTTTTGCTACAGTTTTCAATTCAATTTAATTCACTTTACTTCTACTCGTGTCTTTATCAGGCGGATTCTGTCTGTCTGTCTGTCCGTCTGTCTGTCTTTCTCTGTTTCTCTCTGTGTGTGGGCGTCTCAGATACATTTTCTTATTTAATTCTTATTTCTCTGTTCTGCTGCCGTTTTTTTGCGTCTGTGCACTCAGTTTTATTTCTTACAGCATAAAAATTTATTATCATAATAAGCAGGCGAGGCCCAGCTACACATTTTTTTTTTTTAGCAACATATGAGAAATATTCGTTTAGATACATTTCTGTTTGGTCTTTTTTTGTGTTCTTTGCAACCCTCAAATGTTTTTTATGTGTGTGTGTGTGTTTTGTTTTTGTTTCTGTTTTGATGGAAATTCGATATTTGCAACACGTATTGAATTTTGATCAGTTGCCTAGTAAGTAATATGCCATATATAACTTTTTTCTCTCTCTCTCTCTCTCCAGCTCGTTTAGCTTACATTGATTTAAAGTGCGCAGCTAATTTAGTAGCTATTGATTTTGTGCCCCAATAAATGTAGAATGCAGAAGGAAAAAAACAGCAGCAGCAGCAGATGCGTATCTGCAAACAATTAAGAAATTGTTAAATGAATTTTACGAAAATTCCGAAAGTCTCCCACTTCGTTTGCAACTCGATGTCTGCTAGCATTTGTATCTAGATACGCATTTATAGTTACGTTGAGTGGAGGGTTCTACAGTGTGCGCTGAATGTATGCGTATGCGTATGTGTATGTGTATGTGTGTTTGCTGTTTCTTTGTAGGTTTTGTGTGTAATTCTATTAGTTGCAAGTTGTAGTGGCACAAACACACACACACACACACACACACACACACACACACACACACACACACACACACACACACACACACACACACACTCACACACAGCTCTTTTGACGCAAACAGCCAACGACAACCTCAATGAAAGCAAATTAAAAAACTTTTGCCCTGCCAGAATGGGATAGGGGGAGGGGTATAACAAACGAATGGTTACTCTGTTCCCCCTCAATTCTTTTATTTTTAAAATCGCTTTTCAGTTTGCCCTGTTAACCGAAATCGAGTGCAACTGTTTGTGAGAAATTTAGCTACTTTTTGGCACGGCAATGAAAGGAATTTGAAGCGGAACTAGCAAAGAATAAAGCGAGAAAATTGCGATTTGATTTAATTAAATTCTATAAATTAATCGCAATTGCAATTAATATAGTAATTCATAAGTAATGAAAAATGTGAATTGATTTCATTAAATTCTACAAATTTACTGCAATTGCAATTAATTTAGTAAAGCATAAGTAATGAAAATTGAGAATTGATTTTATTAAATTCTATAAATTAAATGCGATTGCAATTAAGTTAGGAAATCATAAGAGAATGTTTTGTGACAAGCTTAATATGATTTTAGAATACTTTTTAGCTGGCATTAGTAATTGAAAAGAAATATATGTGTTATTACTGGGAAAAGCTAAAGTAATTCGCATATTTAGATAATTTGAGATAGAATTAATATTTATATAAAAATATATTTGTATATTTTACTAAGAATATGTGAAATAATTATGTATTAAAGCGATTATATGTAAAAAAAAATATATGTGTTTATTGACTGAGAATAACTTAAGTAATCAGTTTTGAAGATAAAAATAGTACTTTTTAGCATGGAAACAAAAGAACAATATGTAGTCTATCCTGCTATTGTGTTTCTTACGTGCGAATTAAAAAAATTTGTGAAATATATTATAAGAAAGCATGATATTGTAATATTATAAATTTATAAAAATTATAATAATCTAAATTACAAGTTTGGTATAGGTGAATATAAAATGAAACATAACAAAGCAATTTATGACAATTTGCAAAACATTTCATAAATCTATACCAATTTTACCTTCTCTTAGGTCCTTCATTACTTCATGTAGGCAAAGTCGCTGGCTTTTTTCCAGTATCTGTTTTCTTGAGCGCGTTGCCAACTTGGCCGACACTTTGAGGCATCAAGTGTAGCACCTAGTGCGTTGGCAACGCTTACTTACTCAGCTCTTTTGGCGGCTTAACGCACTTGGTTAAACACTCCAGAGTCGGAGCCTGCCAAAAAGAAAAAAAACACCTCATAGGGAATGTGTGACTAGGAGAATGTCTATGAGTGTGTGTGCGTGTGTTTGTGTGTGTGTGTGTGTATTTGCTACCCTTCAATTTGATGCACAGACATGCCGTCATTTAGGCAGACAAACACTCCGCAAAACGCAACTGACTGACAGACAGACAGACAGACAAAAAGACAGAGAAGGGGAATTTGTCTGCATTTGTATTTTGGTTTTATATATATTTTATATGTAGTGAGTGCGAGAGAAAACAAAAAATGATTTATCACTTTTGTGCGGCATGTATCTGCGTTACGTTTGCTCAGTTGACTTTGACAGGCCGACGCCGCCGCTGCCGCTGCCACGCCCCCTTTACACACGCCTCCTCGTGCACATAGTTACATAGACCGTAGGATTATAAAACAGCAACTCATGTGCATGATGAATTAAATTAGCAAAAATAAATGGTAAAAAAGAAGCCTGCACAATTTTGAAAACATCATCACCATCAGCAACAAACTCAAATCCATTTATATAGAAAACTGAGCATTGTTTATGTTTTAAAATATATAATATTTATACATAACAGCCTGCAAATAGAAAAAATGCTGAAAATCAACCTTCATTCAAAGAAAAACTGCACAAATTTTGTAGTTTTTAAAAAAAGGTTTTCATTCATTTTGCATTTTGTTCGCTTGCGAAACAGAAAAATATCTTTGTTTTGTTTGTCGTACATAGATGTTGTATATATAATAGTTATCTATATATATATATGTGTATATATATATATATATGTATATATAGATCAATATATAAATAGTTATTCACAAGAATTCGAATTATTCATAGAGTACATTATATATAAGTTTATATATATATATATATAAGAGTGGCATTAAATTATAATCTTAGAACTTAGCATTCGTTAATGGTATATTTTATATTACAAAATAAAAAATAAATAACAGTTTTGGGCTTTCATACTGGTACAAGTGTTTCTTCTTCTTCTTATTCCTCTCTCTCTTTCTGTCTTCCTCTAGCTAGCTAACTTCTTTTAACGCTTTCTAACACTGCTTCTTTTCTATATGTTAGCTTGTGTGTTTTTCTTTTTTTTTATGTATTTGTGGTTTTAGTTTGAAACTGTTTTGCTAAAATTGTATGACGAGTAGGCGAGTTTATGATCCAAAATATTACATATACATACATATAAGTATTTGCTCTTATTTTTTGTTGTTGCTTTGAAATAAATGCTCGTAAGTGTTGGTATTTTGCTTTCGTAATTGCTATAGGCAGTTTTTAAACATTTACTCGTGTGTTTTTTTTCCATACCATACATATATATATATAAAGTTTATCTCATATAGTTTTTATAATATCAGTTAGTATTTTTCTTTATGTTTTTTACAGTCACATATATATATATATATATATTTAGTATATATTCTTCCTCATTTCTTTGCAGTATGTATGTATTTATATTGTGTATACGCCATGTAGTTATTTCTTTTGTTTTTGTTGTAACTCACTTATTACGCAGCTATTATAGAATTATTATTATTACAATATTTTGGTAAGCGTAAGTGTTTAAAATGAGCTTTACTGCATAGTTAGTTGTATTTTTTTTAAGTTTTTACGTTTGCTAGCTAATTGTTGAATGCTTTTTCTTTACACAAGTTGCTCTGTATGTGTGAGTGTGTGTGTGAGAGAGTTTACAGGTGTAAATGTGTGTGTGTGTGTGTGTGTGTGTGAATATTGAATTAATTGTAGGAGACTACGTATTTGCAGTGGCATTTACTTATAGCTAGGCATATATAACTATTTTAGGCATATCAAGTGTTTTTTGTTTTTGCTTTTTTTTTTGTATATTTACAAGGAGTTTGCGCTTAAAGGGGCTTTAAAAGGATGGAGAGAGCAGAGCTAAGAGTTGGCAGTTTTGCAGCTAACTAAGAATATACAGATAGTTAAAGCTCTTTAAATAAGAAAAGTATTTCAATTTAAAGCCAACTCATTTCATGACATTTGAGCTATACAAAATCAGAGTCAAAGTTCATTTAATAGCCAAGTTCATAAATCTTAAGCTTGTTGTTGTTGTTGCTGTTGGTCTAACTGATTAAAAGCATATTAAGAAGTTAGCTGGCAAATGCACTAAACGCATTTGCAGCGAAAGGAATGGAACATGAATGAAAATGCCGCTGCAGCTGCATGGAGCTAAAACTTTTTGCTACAACTGGCGGCAACTTTGGGAAAACTTCAGCTCAGCTGCTCGAAAAATACCAACACACACACATAGACAGACAGACAGACAGCATACAACTTGACATTGCCAAGGCGGCTGCTTCAGCCCCCAATCCCCCCAATCCCCAACTCATCCCCCTCTCCTTAGCACAATTCATGCTCCACATGCGACTTCTTGTTACATAAACACAAACACACAACACACACAACAAAACACAAACAAACGCAACTGCATTTGTATCTTTGTATCTTTTAGCTATGTGTGTGTTTAATGTACTTGGATTTATGTTTGTACAGTGCACTAAAATGACTTTACACTGGGTAAACAAAATATTTGTTACGCTGCGCGCACTTCCTGAATGGACACTGTGTGTGTGGGGGAGGGGGGCAGAGTTAAAAGGGGTCTGAAATTAAGGGGGGCGCCTAGTCTGGTAGCTTGTTTTGTTTTCTTTTTTTCGAGTGGGGGTTGGCTGTCGTAAACTGCAAATTTTGACTCACATAGCTGCAGAGCATGTTGTAATTTACTTATGTTATACACTTGACACAAATATGTTGATTTACATATGATTTAAATTACTTTTGAAATAAAATAAAACTAAAAGTCACTTGGCGTAAAGAAATAGTCCAAATTAACAAATTGCAGAAACTTATGAGTATTTATATGAATTTAAATATTTAAAGAAATTAATATAAACTCCCTACAAAAGAAACTTTAATTTTGTTAGAAATTTATATTAAATTCTTGAAAAATCTAAATTGATCTAAAGAAATCGAACTGAACAATTTGCGGAAACTTTTAAAGCCTTGGAATTTTTTTTGTAATCAGTTTATATTAAATTCATTAAAAATCGAAATTAAAGATATCGAAATGTACAATTTGCAGAATCTTTTAAGGCCTTTAAGCAATTTATATAAAATTCTTTAAAAATCGTAATTGAACTAAAGAAAATACTATTTATTTATTTATTTAAAATGCATTACTTCAAAAAATTTGAATTGCCTTTAAAATAAATATTTGTCTATAGAAAACTGTAAGCTTTTATAAATATTTATTAAATTAAATTTTGTTAAGCAAATGTGACTAATAAAATTTCTTAATACTTGCAAATTATAAATATGGAGCAAAAATAGCAATTTTTGCATGAAAACTAAATTTAAAGCCAGCTTTATAAGATTTTCAACATTTGTAAATTCAAATCACATTTAAATCAACATATTTCTGTTGCAGTGTAGCTGACTGCCATTCTCTCTCTCGCTCTTGCTCTCTCACCCATTGCCATCTCTCTTGCTCTTAATTTTAGCTCGCACATATTTTAGTAATTAAAATGATGCACCAGGAACCAGTCCCTATAGAAATCACTGTCACTCTGCCCAACACTGCTGGACACACGACTCCCTACTCCCTACTCCCTGCTCCCTTTCCTCCTCCTAACTTTTGCAACTTCGACTATGTCTCGCTGTCTCTCTCATTGTTTACCTCTCTCGCTCGCTTGCTCTTCTACACGAGATATGCCTGCACATGTGGTCCCTGCTGCTGGCCCGAAACACTCGCCTGTTGTTGTTGTTGTTGCTGTAGTTGTTGTGGATTGGACTTGACCGCCGTGGGACCCAGTGTGCCCGCATGTGCCACCTGCAGCTGCTGCTTGGGCTGTGGTCGCCAGGTCTGCGCCCGCTGCTGCTGCTGCTGCTGCTGTGCCTCAAGTGGCAGAGGAGGAGCTGCTGCTGCTGATGCGGCTGCACCCGCTGGCATCATCAGCATGTGCTGCTCGTTGTCCAGCGTGGAGTAGTCCGAGTCGATGCTGGAGTAGATGTGCTCCGAGGGCGGACGCATGCCATGATGCTGATAGTACTGTGCATGCAAATGATGCACTGTGCCACCAGCCTCCCCACTGCGTCGCTGTGGGCGTGGACTGGGCGTGGCAGTCGTGGCCGTTGAGTAGTTTTGCTCAGCTGTCGCCGCTGCAACTGCTCCAACTGCTCCAACTGCCGCAGCCGCCGCCGCTGCCTCCGCCGGACCACAGTAGGCGGGCGGCGGCGCCTGGCGATAGAGCAGACCCGGACTGGCCGGCTGCTTGATGCGCTCGTGGTTGTGGTCGAGTGTATAGTTGTTGCCCCGGTAGGTGGGATAGTCGACGGGCAGCGCATAGCGCAGCTTCTCCCAGAAGTGGCGATCGGTGCGGCGGATGCGATGCACCGCTGAGGTCTTCAGATACGGCAGCAGCTCGATGTCGCTCTCCGCCTCGAAGGCCACCTCGGGCTCCTCGATGATGACCAGCTTCTGGGGCCGGCCTCGCAGAGCGTCATGCAAGGATCGGCGCAGCTCACAGCGGGACCACTCCGTCTGCAGGAAGTTGCGCGTTAGCAGGATGACCACTCGTCTGGAGACGCGACTCGCCTCCAGCAGCTGATAGTGGGTGGCATCGTGGGCCAGATCGCGATACTGCAGGCAGACCCGCAAGGCCGGACGACCCGTTTCCAGCTCACTCGCCAGATGCTGGCACACGAACTCCGAGTCCTTGGCCGAGTGCAGCAGCAGGGCATCGTAGAGCTTCTCCGACTCCTCGCAGCGTGGTCCAAAGACACGCACGCCATAGTGAGCGAACAGCCAGATCCTCAACGACTCCCGGAAGATGAACACAATGGCCACGACGACCAGGAGGAAAACTAAAGCAAGTGCCGCTGCCAGCAAGGGTATATAGGATTCGGGTATGCCGTGCTGCAGCATCGAGCCACCGGAGTAGTAATCCGTGCAAGCAGCGCCCGTCGAATTGAAGTCCAGTTCGCGTTTCTGTGTGGCCAGCGAGGAGTCCTTGCCATGCTCGTAGGCAGCGGGATTGGGCGAGGCCATGCAGTAGATGTCCTGTGCATCCTGCACAATCAGAGCATTGTCCGCCACATAGGAGGTGAGTGCCTGGAGGAACTGGCAGCGACAGCTCCACTGATTGCGACCCAGCGAAATCGCACGTAGACGCTGGCCAAAGTGCGTGGCGTGCAGCTGCCAGATGGGCAGTGTGACCAGTCGATTGCCATCGAGACGCAGCAGCTCCAAGGACACCAGAGGCGCCAAAGTGCCATTCTCCACCGTTGTCAGCTGATTATTATGCAGATAGAGTTCACGCAAAGCTGATAACTGTTCAAATTCATAGCCATGCAGCATCTGCAGGCGATTATCGGAGAGCTGCAGCAGTTGCAGTGTGGCCAGACTGGCGAAGGTGCGATTCTGTATGGCCGCCACCTGACTGCCATTCACGTAGAGCGCCTTCAGATTCTTGCGGCCGATGAACGCGTGATTCTTGAGCATGGGAAAGTTGTTGCCGTCCAAGTAGACAATGCTGGAGTCCATGGGCACACGGCGGGGCAGCTCCATGGTCAGCTGATTGCCACAATCGACGACATTGGTGGACCAGATCTGGTCGTGATAGCAGGTGCAATTGTGCGGACAGGTCATCTCGCAGTCGCAGGCATCAAAGTCACAGCAGTGGCACAGAGCAAAGCAGTGCGACTCGTAGCGACACAGAAAGTCCTGTGGCCGCAGCGCACTCAAAGGACGAACTGCGGCGCCTCGAGCATGCGGCATCACGCACTCAATGTTGGGCATGTCCATGACGCGAGGATGCTGGCGGGTCGTCAGATTATTAATCCGCTGCAGCCAGTCCATGGTGCAGTCACACTCGAACGGATTGCCGCCCAAATAAAACTCGGGCAGCGCTTTGGGCGCCAGCACTGGAGCGATTCGCAGCTGTTGCAGTTGCAGCTTGCTCAACTGATTCGCATAGAGATCGACGCGTGCCAGATTGGATTTGTCCACAAAGGCATTGGGCAGCACATTGCCGATGAGATTGTTGTTGATGAACAGCAGCTCAATGGTGTTGGGTATGGACATGGGTCCGATTTCCGTAATGCGATTGTGACTGGCATCCAGAGTCTTGACGCGTATCTCCTCCTGCAGCTTGTAGTAGTTGCCCAAAGCCTCTATATAGTTGCCATGTATGTCCAGCCACTTGAGATTCGAGGGTATGAATGCATAGTCAAACCACACCAAATGATTCTCCGACAGATTCAACCAGAGCAGCGAAACCAGCGTGGCAAACACACCATTTATATCCGAGAGGAAGTTCCTATCCAACCGGATCGCCTCCAGTTCATAGTTCTTATCGAATGCACCACGCTCAATGCTCTGGATGCGATTCTTGGCCAAATTGAGAACACTCAAGCGAGGCAAATCCGCAAACATGCCCACTGTGATATTGCCAATCTGGTTATCAATCAATCTCAAGCCCGTCAGCTGATGCAAATTCTTAAAGCTCTGATTGTCGAAAGTGCGTATTTGATTCTCGCCCAAGTCCAGAGTGCGCAACATGGCCAAATCCTGCAGAGCACGCGGCACCTCGTTCAGCTGATTGGAGCTCAGGTCCAGTTCCTTCAGATCCGAGCAGTTCTTGAACACAGCCGGCTCCACGACACTTATCAGATTGTTGTTCAAAGTCAGCTTGGACAGGACATAGAGTCCATTGAAGAGCTTATCATCCAGAGTGTGCAAACGGTTCTCGGCCAGGTTCAAGGTGTGCAGATTATACAGTGGCAGAAAGGCATTATCCTCGATGTGTCCAATCGAGTTATTGCGCAGATTGAGAATCTGCAGGAAGTACAGCTCCTTGAAGGTGCGATAATCGATGCGGGTGAGAGCATTGTGAGCCAGATTCAGGACAATCAGCCGGATTAGGCCCGCAAATGTGGTGTTATCCACATGATTGGAGGTCAACTGATTGCCGGACAGGTCCACCACGAGCAGCTGTTCGAGTCGATGGAACAGACCCTTGGGCAGCTCATAGAGCTCGTTGCTCTGCAGGTGAATCTCGCGCAGCTCCTTGCTGCCGGCGAACAGACCCTCCGGCAGCGTCTCCAGATGATTGTTGCTCAGATTGACAATGCGCAGCGAGGCGAGACCCGCCAGGGCCTCACCCGACAGCTCCGAGATGTTGTTGTGCTGCAGGTTCAGATGCTGCAGGCGCCGCAGCCGCGAGATGCCCCAACTCTCCGTTATGGTGCGCAGCTCATTGTGGCTGGCATCGAGCAGCTGCAGCTCACTGCCACTGCCCCCAATGCCAGCGCTGCCACAGTTCATGTCCGCAAAGCCCAGCTGCTCGGCGGTGCGTATGCGATTCCGGGTCAGATTGAGGGTCTGCAGATTGCCCACCGGGCAGAGAAAGCCAGCGGGCAGCGCACGCAGATTGTTATCGCTCAGATCCAGCTCCGTGAGCTGCTTGAGTCCGTTGAGCGAGTCCGGATAGAGCTCCAGCGCCTTGGCCGGACCCCAGTCCGCATTGCGTGTGCTCAGCCGGAGCGCCTTGAGCGTGCCGAGACCCTCGAAGGCGTTGTTGGGCAGCTGCAGCAGCTTGCAGGACTGCAGCCGGAGCGTGTCCAGCGTCTGCAGTCGCGCAAAGACCGCCATGGGCAGCTGCGACTCGAAGAGATAGAGATCGCTGCACTTGATGGTCAGCTGACTGCTGCCATCGGCGCCCTGCAGATCCAGGCCGGGCTGTCGCTCAATCAGGCGCAGCGAGCAGTGGACGGCACTGGTGCCGTTCGACGACCAGGTGCACTGATTGCCCGGTCCGCTGTGTGCCGGCGCCGGCGAGGAGGCCACCGGCTGTGCGGCTCCGGCCAGCAGCGAGGAGTAGTCGCTGGACAGGCTGACGCTGGCGGCGCCGGCGCCGCCGCCCAACATGGCGCTGGCAGCGCTGCTGTCGCTCGCATCCTTGGGCGCCAGGGCGCCCAGGACGAGCCCGCTGCAGTGGAGCAGCTGGAGCAGCAGTAGGCTTAGCCTCAGCTCCATTGGGTAACTTTTTTCGGTTGGGTTGTGGGAAATGGGTTTTCCGTTTCGACTTTGCCTCTGCTTATATGCCACACTTTTCTTTTCTGTTTGCTCAGTTTGTGTGTTTTGTGTACATTTTAAATTTTGTTGGGTTTTCTGTTTTTTTGGTTTTTATTCGTTTTTTTCGCACAGCACTTGAGACAAGCTTTTTACTTGCATATATTTTTTATTTGTTAGCTTTCGCTTTTCAATTATTCTTGCACTTCACTTTGTATATATTTGCGATTTGCATGTTTTCTTGTGTTACAATTTCTCAGCCACACTTTGCGATTTTTGTGTTGTTGCTTTGCTTTTCTTGTGTATTTCATGTGAATTGATATTGAATTTTGTGCGTGCTCCACACGTCCGTACCGTACGGCGCTCGCACTCGAACTGTTTGCTGCTACGCTTAACCCAACGCCCGCAGACCCAATAGTGCCATAGCACCAAGCAGCCGAGCGAGCGAGAGAGCGACGGTCCGAGAAACCCGAAGGCGGCGCATGTGCTCGTCGGGTGCATGGTGCAATTACTAAAGGTGGAGTAAACTACAGTGTGGTGAATCTATTCAGCTGCCTAGCTTGCCAGTCGTTTCCTGAACGTCGTTGAAGCAGGTCGACATGCGGATGAATTTTTTTTGTTTTCAGAAATGTTTGATTGTATGCGGAATGTATTTGTGCTTGTATGTTCTACAAGCGTTAATGCACGCATTCATAAGCACATATACACACATACACAAGCATACCAAACGGCAGGCAACTGCTGGCAGCTCGCTCGTAAAAAAAAACGAAGCAACGACAGCTTCGTGAAATTGGCGTGGCAGCTCGTAAAATAGTTTACTCCACCTTAAGTAATTACACCATGGTCGGGTGGGTTTTCTGTGCTTGCCCCAAGAACAAACGACTCACGACTCACGAGTAACGCGACAAGCGACGACATCGCGTTTAACGGCTCTCTCGCACGCGCTCTCTCACTCCCACTCGCCCACTCTCTCGCGCTCTCTCTGTCGCATTTGTAGTTGCATTTGTGGCCGCTGCGTGGCCAAATGGCGCTAGCTAATGAGAGCGCGTGAGCGTAACTGTTTTTGAGTCACTTTTTGAGTGGTTTGTTTGATTTGTAAATTGGAAGTTGAATTTATGAATAGGCGCAACAAAATATGTTTAATATAAAAGAAAATGGATTTTAAAAAATAGTAGACAATTTTGAAATTTGTTGAAGCTTAGCTGAACATACAAAGATATCCATTAAATATTGTGAATATTCTACACATTTCTTGAATGCAATATTTTATTTCAATATCGGCTTAAAAGGTATTAGAATCTAACAAAAAACTGAACCTACATATATGTAGATATATTTGAAATATTTTGAATATTCTACAATGAAATATCGAATAGTAATCTCAATTCAAAAGCTGATTAGCAGCTAAAAAACTGAACCTACATATAGATATATTTTAAATATTCTACGCATTTGTTGAATATAATATTTGATATTAATATCAGTTTAAAAGCTGATTAGAAGCTAAAAAACTAAACCTACATTTATCTAACAGCAGATAGATATCTTTTAAATATTTGGAATACTCTACACATTTGTTAAATGCAATATCTTTTATCAATAACACTTTAAAAGGTGATTAGAAACTAAAAAACCTGAACCTATAGATATTTTTTAAATATTGTGGATATTCTACACATTTTTTGAATGTAATATCTTTTATCAATAGCAGTTTTAAAGGTGATTAGCAACTAAAAAACTATATATACGCATATCTACTTACATATAGATATATTTTAAATATTGTGAATATTCTACACATTTGTAAAACGTAATATCTGATATCAATAACAGTTTCTAAGCTGACTATAAGCTAAAAGCCTTTTCTATTATGTTTAAATAGTAATTTAGACTTTGGAGAAGCCAAAATATTTCAAATCAATTTTTATAATGCTTTAGAGCCATTTATGAACTCTGAGCAAAACAAATATGGATGCCTAGCTAAAGAAATTTTGTATTATAATATTACAACTAATAAATAAAACTAATTATAATATTATAAAATAGCAAAATCGCAAAAAAACATGTTATATACTATCAAGACAATCTACGCACTCATTAAATATTTAAATAATAATTATTATATTTAAATGGCAATTTTTCACTACTCATTTTTATTCCACTGCATCAAAAGTTGATTTATATTTTATATTTATGCTTGAAAAACTATGGCATATGAAATCTATAAGATTTAACACATTTAATAATATTTTAATTACATTTCCAGAATAGTTTTACAAATTTAACAAATGGCCATTCCACAAGCTGACTTATTTACTGCATTCCCAACATGATAAACAATATTTATCACAAGCTGTTCGCTCTCGCTCTCGCTCTCTTGCTCTCTCTTGCGCTCTCACTCCAGTTCGCTCTTTAGCTCAACATCACTCAGCACTCTCTCGCTCTCGCTCTCCCTCTCTCCCACTCTTTCGCAGCCCACAGCAATGCATTTTGCTTTGTTACTGTTGTTATTTTGTTGTTGTTGCTGTTAGCTCACACGCGCCGCCATCAGCAGCAGCAGAGCAGCAGCAGCGCGGCAGCAGAGCAGCAGCAAAAGCAGCAACAACTTTTGAAGACGCATCCGTCAGATACGTTTCCCATTTGCAAGGCAACTTCTAATTGTTGCAGCTGCAATACGAATACGAACACGAATACATAGTCAGGGGTGGGAGTTGCAGTTGAAGCTGGGCAATTTTGTCAACGCTAAAAGATGTTTAACACATTGCCCGCGCCTAGCACAGGCCAGGATAAAGATACATCGCTACAGATACAGATACAGATACATCTAACGAACGAGGATCGCGCGCGCACTTAGAGATACATTAGGCAAAGCAATTCAAGTGTGTGTGAGCAGCGAGTTATTTTTAGTGCAACGAGTCCATTGTTTAGATGTGTGGCAGTGAATGCATGGCCAAAAGTATCTCAGTAGCTGTAGCTGTATCTACATAGTTTGCTTTTTGTTTTGCTTTAAGGCCAAGGCCGCAGTTTGGTGTTAGAATAGCTCAAGAGGCAGTTCTCGACTTGAGCATTTGAATATTTGTTATTTATGCGATATAAGAAGTTGTGTCAACTTCTTAGCAAGTTTGTGTGTCTCTCTAATGCATTTATTATGCATGGCAACTTTGTCATTAAGCAGGCAGTTGGGGGCACACATGACCGGAAGATGCTCTAGTCCCAGTCCATTTGGCAGTCGTCATCGGCAACAAATCTGCAGAGAGGCCAAAGCCAAAGGTGCACAGCAAGCAGACCCGCATCCCAAAAACTGCCCTTGCGACGAGACTCGGTAACTAAGTTAGTGCCCCCTGCCCCCTGCCACGCCCCTCATCCTGCCGCCCATCTCCTCGATGCGACAACAACAGAAGCAGACGAAGACAAAGTCCCAACACATTGCCATTGTTTCTACTGCCTCTTTTTTCGGCTGGTGCCAAGGTGTCGGAAACTTGTTCAACTTGTTTCCATTTTACTATTTTTTGCCCTACCTGTGTGTGAGTGTATGAGGTTGTAAAAATAGCAACAACGCAAAAGGCTACCTCATATTGAGGCATGTGAGGCAAGCAAGCAGGCTGACTGTCAGTCAGTCAGTGGCTGACCTGAAGTTCCTCTTTTGCTTCCTGTTGCACACAAAGGACACCTTTTGTTATCACTGACAAATAAGGCGAGAGAGCCTAGCAGTTTGTTATCTATTGAGCAGGGCATTATCTGCTTGAATTTCATTGTGAGGAGTGTACAAAGAGCAAAACTATATTTCATATTTCGTTTTGAAAATATGTTTTTGAGAATTGCAAATTTGACAATTTTAAATATTGCAATTTAATTCAATGGTAGTTCTAAAGAGGTATTTAAACTCTAAAGAAAACTATCCATAGTATAACTTATAGCTTATAGAATTTGGACTTTGTAAAGAATTTAAATATATATAATTTAGCTAAATTTAAGCTGTGAGCATTTTATACATTTTTAAAGACCTGCTTAACTCTTGTTTGGATTTTTATATATTATTATAATAAGTTTTATAAAAATTGAAAAAATTGAAAAACTGCCAATATTACAATTTCAAAATTACAATTTAATTAAATTTAAGTAATAAAATGCGATTAAACTCTAAAGAATAAATATCTATAAATATCTATGGTATAGCTTATACCTTAGAGAACTTGGACTGTGTAAAGATTTTAAGTATATATAATTAAAAATAATTTATTTATCTAAACGTAAGCTGAGAGTATTTCATACATTTTAAAATACCTTCTTTACTCTTGTTTTAATTTTGATATAATATTATTTTTATTAACAACTATTAATTTCATTGTGAGGTGTATAAAAACGAAGAGTTGTCCCAAAAGAAATACTTTTTTGTTTATAGTTGTCTGCTAGTTTTTGTTTCGGTTTGAAAATATGTTTTTGAGAATTGAAAAATTGAATTGAAAAATCTAGACTTTTAAAATTGCAATTTAGTTCGTTTGTTAATATTAAAAAGGCTTTTAAACTCTAAAGAATAAATACCTACAAATATCTATCGTATAACTTATAACTTAAAAAACTTGGACTGTGTAAATATTTTAAATATAAATAGTTATTTATAATTTATTTATCTAGACGTGAGCTGAGAGTATTTCATACATTTTAAAATACCTTCTCTACTCCTGGTTGGATATTTATAAATGCTTTTTACTAATTTTATTAACAAACAAAATATAAAAATAATAATTTATTTATCTAAATTTAAGCTGAGAGTATTTCATATATTTTTCAAGAGCTTCTTTACTGTAATTTAGTTTTATATATATTTTCTTCCTAATTTTATTAACAATTATTATTTCTTTGTGCATTTTCTGCTTGTCTTCTTTTATATATTCTTTTTACAATTTTTATTAACAATTATTATTTTGTTGTGCATTTGCTTCGTGTCTTGAATCTTCAGCTCTTATCTTGCTTGCTTTAATTATCGCATGAATATAAATATATCATTTGCTGCATGCATATGTAAACACATCTAAGTAAATTTATAATGACGACAATGACCTCTCTCTCTAGAGACACAACAACAGCAACAACAATCATTATCCGTTTGCGTGTTGTACTTTGTTGTTATCTACTCAAAAGAGTCTAAAGTCGCTGGCCACCATGGAAGTATCTTTAGTCGAGTAAAATAAGCTGAATGAGATGCAGATGCGGAGCAAGTCGAAGGTTATCAGCTATCGCCCTCTCTCTCTCTCTCTTCCCCTCTGTCTCTCTCTCTCACACAATGATAACTCTTCACTGGCATTATATTTCAATTTATAGATCATATTTTATGACTGTGTTATGGGCCAAACAATACACTTAAATGTGCATTAAACTGCGCGATAAATCTAACAGTTGATTGCATACTCTCCCTCTCTCTCTCTCTCTCTCTCTCTGTCTCTATCCATCTCTCTCTCTCATTTAAAATTAGCAAATGCATAGCGACAAGTTTAATTAGCAAAAGTGCGAACAATTGTGGTGCAATTTTTCGATTACAGGCGACATTTTGGAGGCCCCAAAGCGATTCCGATTCAATGGAGCACATCGACTCTATTTCTATTTCTATTTCTATTCGGTTCGGATCCCATTATCAAGTTCAGCGCAGCCAGCCCCAAAAAAAAGAAGGGAATTTGTCATTTGTGGGCACACGGAGTACACACAAAACAAAATATTGGGCAAATGCTGCTGCCGTAGAGTAGATATAAAATATGCCCGGATATTCTGGGGCCCGTTTCACGGCCGGACACAGGATTTGCGACCAAAAAATTGAACTGAAAACAAATTTCAGCAGCAGAGCAGCAGCAGCAGCTGAAATTGACAGACGATTGTATTTGGGTGGGGCACAGGATGCGACTAAATGGGGCAACCGTTGCACAGTGGGACAATGATATATTATATATGTTAATATTGCATATAGAAAGACTGCGATTAGATAAATAAATCATATCAAATATCAATTAAACCTAACTGAACTGCGCCTTATCATGTCATGAGCAAATCCTAAGTTCGAAACTGCCTCAGATTCGAATTTGGAATATATTAAGAGGTCGAACCACGGTCAAAACTATCTCCTGAATGCAAATCGGATCAGTTTTGTCGAAGTTATGGCACTTTTAAGTCGTGGAAGGGCATATCTAGTAATTTGGAAGACAATTCGTGGCTTTTATTTGATAGAAAATCCAAAGATCCAAAGTTTTTGAGATTTTGAGGTCAAAACATGCTTAAAACTGCATCTGAATCCAAAATCGGATCAGTTTCGACAAAGTTATCGAAGTTTTAGTTGTTTGAAAGGCATCTCTATGGACTAACTAGGCAATATTTTGAAATGCAGAATTATAATAGAGGTCAAACCATGATCAAAACTGACTCGGGAATGAAAATCGGATCAGTTTTGACAAAGTAATGGCACTTTTAAATCGTGGAAGGGTATATCTAGTAATTTGGAAGACAATTCGTGGCTTGTTTTGTATAGAAAATAAAAAAATCCAACGTTTTCGAGATTTAAATGCAGATTTGATATAGAGGTCAAAACATGATCAAAACTGCCTCTGAATCCAAAATCGCATCAGTTTTTACAAAGTTATGGGAGTTTTAAGTGTTTGAAAGGCATCTCTATGGACTAACTAGGAATTATTTTGGCTTGTGCTGAGTAAAAAATCTAAAATTTTAAAGTGTTTGGAATTGAAATGCAGAATTATAATAGAGGTCAAACCATGATTAAAACTGCCTTGGGAATGATGAAATCGGATGAGTTTTGGCCAAGTTATGGCAGTTTGAAGTCTGGGAAGGGAAACTCAAAAGATTTGGAAGGCATCTCGTGACTTGTTTTTGATAGAAAATCGAAAAATCTAAAGTGCTTTAGATTTTCATGCAGATCTAATATAGAGTGGATGAAAACTGCCTCGGGAACGAAAATCTGATCAGTTTTGACTAAGTTATAGGATATTTTAGTATTGGAAAGGTCTTTCCAGGGAATAAGAAGCTTTCACGTGGCTTGTTTCTAAAAGAAAGCCGAAAACTTGAGAGTGCTTACGGAAATACAGATATACAGAATTATTATTATAGATGCCAATCCACGCTGAAAACTGCCTTGGGAATGAAATTCGATTTAGTTTCGACATAGTTATGGCAGTTTGGATGCATATTTTGATGAAGTTCACTTTTGAAATGCGCATTTTGCACCACTGTGCGCTGCACTTTGCTCACTTTGTTGGTGCTGCGCAGCAGCAAGTGTGAAGATTGCTGAACTGCTGTAGTTCTTCTTCATTTTGAGCTTGTTTTGTTATTGTTGTTGTTGTTGTTGATGTTGCTTTTGTTGTTTGGTGCTGCTGCCATGATATAAATTGCACAGCTGAGCAGGCAGCATAATCGCATGCAATTATGCCCCACACAATCACAAACGGCAGAAGTTTGCGAAAACTGGCCAAGCCAGCAGCAACTCAGCTGGAAATGCAACAGAAAACAGCAACAGGAGCAAAAGCTGCTGCAGCAGAAGTTTGCAAGGGGAAGGCCAACAAGCTGTGGCACTAACAGGTGAGTGGGTTGGGCAGAGAGGGAGAGAGATAGTATGAGAGAGAGGGAACGAACAATGCAATAGCAAGTTGCAGTTTTTTTGCTGTTGTGCTTTGTTTGCTGCACAATCTTGTCTAACTTTGTTTAGCCAACGTGGCCAGGAGCAGGTTTCCTTCCACCTTCCTCCCGGCCCGCTCCTTGTTGATTTTTGCTCGTCCTTGCCTTTGATTTTTGAGGCCTATTTCGCGCTCAGCTCAGCGACTTCGGCTTCGGCTTCCTGGCACATTTTGTTTCCCTTTCTGCTCGATGATTGCAATTGGATGCACTGTGTGCATTTTTGATCTATTGATGGCTTTTTCTCTCCACTCTCGTCGCTTCTTCTTCCGCATGTGCTTGCAAATCTTTTCGTTTTCGATTTCGATTTCGAGTTTTGTGGCAGCCTTCCGCAAATATTGCATTTTGCGTTTTCCAATTAAACGTGAACAAGTGACTGCCGCCTCTTTTTGCCTTCTTCTTCCCTTTCTGTGCTGTTGTGTTGAGAATATTGAGTTATCGAGTATGAATTTGTATCCTTTGTTAAGCTGAGTGCTTGACAGCTAGAGATTGATGCTGTTGTTGGTAAGAAATTGCTGTGCAAGGATTTACAGCTTAAGATATTCATGCAAGGGGAAGGTTTAATTCATTGGGAATAACTGTAGAATTAAATGAGCTATGAATCATGTTTTTGGTTCATAGAACATATATCATTAAATATATAATATTGTTATGAATATAGCATAAGCTTTCGCTTTATAAATACATATGTACATATATCAAATATTCTTTAAAAATAAAACTATATGAAAAAATACTTAAAATACAAAAAAAAATAATAGGAAAAATATTACATATATATTAAAGAAGCTATCAAAATAAAACTGAAAAGCTGTGAGAAAAATACTTAAAATATAAAAAGATATATATATAAATATAAAAAAAAATAATTTAAGATTAAGACTTTAGTATTTACTTATTTAAAGGTCATTTATAATTAAGCTGAATGTTTTACCATACGTATTTTTGTTATTAATCTCAAACTTTGCTTCAACTAGTAGCACTAGGAATACGAATTATAAATAAATAAAAATATATATATAAATAAAAATTTATATATAAATAAAAATATATATATAAATAAAAATATATATATAAATAAAAATATATATATAAATAAAAATATATATATAAATAAAAATATATATATAAATAAAAATATATATATAAATAAAAATATTTATATAAATAAAAATATTTATATAAATAAAAATATATATATAAATCAAAATATGTAGAGGATATTTTGCCATAACTTATAATACTAAAAGTAGTCTCTGGTAAAATTTAATAAATATAAATACGCAAAGCAATATTTTCTTCTACAAATCACTTGCCATAAAAAAGCAATTAGAGCATTCCCATGAACCAAATAACAAATGGATAGGTAAAATACTGAAATTATAATGCCAAACAACTACAAGAAAAGTTAGAGCATATAGTATCAAGAGAATTTCCCAACTGCTGCGCGATAAATGCTGTGCTTAATCTTAGACATCTGGGCCAACACGTCTTTAATAAAAATCTACGTTTATCTATTACCAAAGATTAGAACTCTAGCTAACTGGTGCTTAACTCATTCAGAGGAAACTCAGACGCCTTTTACCGTGAAAGCAGCAATATTTCTCAGAAAAAATTCATGAGTACAGCTGAAAAACGAAAAAAATAATAGCAATTACATATGAGCGAGCCGGGCTAATAAAACCAGCAGCAGCAGCAGCAGCAAACTATGAAGCAGAAGCAGCAGCAGCTAGCATTAAATAAGGCAAGCGCCTCTTGGCCAAGTTAGAGGTAAGAGCCAAGTGGTAAGAGGTAAGAGGTAAGAGTGCTGAGAGCGCACTTGAGCGCATTTATAGCACTTTAAGAGCCACTGGTAAGTACATAAAACAAAGTTCTCGACTCGACTGACAGACTTGCCCCCTAATCAACGGGAGTGTGCCTTCAATTTGGACACGTGCAAGTCTCGAGCGCTTTACAATTTCCCATTTCATTCCCAGAATTTCCTGGACTAGGCGTCCAAACTAGTTTGCGCGACTAACAAGTGAAGACTGTACAGTGAAATTGTCATGCATCTGGCATAGCTGAAATTCGAATGATAATTGCTCAAAATGCCGTGCACGTAGACAGCTCGTTAATTCTACGAACTCAAAGCCAAAAATCATATATGCACATATATGAACAATAACCAAAAAAAAAAACCAAAGACAATTAAAGCATAATTTTTTTTCTTGTTCGCCTGCTAACCTTGGCTGCATTTTAATCATCAGTTCTTTTTTGGGTTTTACCTATTTTTTATTATTATTCTTTATTCTTTTCTTTTGCCTGCACGTGCTGCACTGCGAGCCACATCAATCAGAGAAATAATTTATTTGAGAGCAGTCGGCGAAGTCAAGTCTTTTGGCCAAAGCTCGTGCTTGGACATATCTGAGATAAGGTTATGGTTATGAGAATGGTAATAGTTAATGGTTACAGTCATGCCTGCCCAAAGACACGTTGATAATACTCAAAACCTAAAAGAAAACCTCAAGAATCCAAAATGCATTTCGTGGCTAAAGTCTTTGTTAACATTTTGTGTATGCATGACAATTGCTCTTTATAATTTACGAGCTCGATTTGCTTACAAGCTGTCCTCAATTAATTGATTTATCGCTGTCGGAGGCGAACGTGGCGAATAGTGGGTATATATGACTAAAGAACATTATGTAGAAAGTTAAAAACATCTCAAGAGAACAACTAAAGTGCCAGGAAACCTAGATCCTTTATGGCAATGATGAAAACTTAAAAGAATAAGTTTCTCTTACAGATACAGATAAAATCACTTTTTAACATATAATTAATTAAAAGAAAATATTAAATATTTTTATGTCATAAAATACTAAAAACGTTTTAAAAAAATAGTATTATCCAAATTTTGTTTGGTATTTTTACAAAATTTTCAAAAATAAACTGATGGTTTGAAAAAGTAAACATATTTTACTTGGCAACAAATAAGTTATGAATAAAATTGCAGAAGTTTCTTATTCAAAAAAGGATTACATTTACTTTAACAAAAATATATTAAATATATACATTAAATCTTTAAGCTTAGCCAAATCTCTAAATTATTAAATATAAAGAGATAAACTAAGCTATGAAAACCAAGATGAATACTGTCAATGAAAACATAAAATAATAAGTTGCAAATACAGAATTAATTTTAAAATCACTAGTTTTAAATATAAGTATTTTAAAAATATTTAAAAAAAAAAACCTAAAGCACCTATTAAAAAGTAAATATGTTTTCTAACACGAAAGTATTTTTCACAATTTTTTGTTTGTTGGTATTTTAACAATATTTAAAAAAAAAAAAACCTTCAAATCATATGCTATGAAGAAAAGAAAACTTGGGAACAAATGAGTTTAAATAAAACTAATAAAGAACAGGAATATATTTACTCTAAAAAAATATCTTAAATATATATTATAACTTTTAAACTTAGCTAAACGTCTAAGAAATTAAAACTCCCATAAAATTATACAAGTTATATTTTCAGTTTCCTTTTCAAATATAGTAAACTTTATAAAGATATGCATCTACCGCTAAAAATTGAAATTCTCTTCCGCTTTGGAATATAACTGCTAGCAATAATAGTATGAAATGAGAATGTTTGCTACGTGCGATTCGAGTGTCACGAATCACAGATAAGCATTCTCAACGCCTTAACACATGTCAGCAGCCCAACAAAAAAGGGTTGGATATTCTATTTTGTGTGTGGGGCTGTTTATAGTACTTTTAAGTCTGTTAATTCCATTATCTTGTGGCCGCAGAGCGCAAAATGTAGCCAGCTGCCAAAAGGAGACTTCTGCGCTTACTTATTTACAAAATATTTATGCCAAATGTGTGTCTGTCTGTCCAGCGTAATTAGATAGTCAAATAGCTGGGCACAATAAAATCAATAGCATTCAGTTCAGCAGCCCTGAGTTAAGGATTTGCTCAGCCGTGAGCTGACAAAAGATGCTCGGGGTATGTCCATTAAATTTGTCACCCGCGGCTAAGCTAAATGTCAAATAGTACGCACACACACTCGCACACACACACGCACAACAATAACAGCATCAATTTGACACGTACAGGCGCTAATGATGGGAATGACCAGCCAACTGAGCGATCGAATCCCATTTGAGCGACCGCTCAACATGCCCACAATTGTGCACCCCCCACCCCACCACCCCCATCCCCTATCCGACCCACCCCCACCCATTCCTCACTTCCGCTTTTGGCAACTTTTGGACATCCTGCCGCTTTTGGCCTGACTATTCCAGTGCGTATGAGTTGACATTTGGAGTTACTCCTGAGCTCTCCAGTCGACTGCCAATTTAATTCCCATTGACAAAATGCACAATTGCTCTCAGCGTCCTGCGTCCTGCGTCCTGCGTCCTTTGTCCCTCCACCCTCTATCCCAGTTACGTTTTTGCGCCTTTTGTTCGGCTTGTAACTGTTGTTGTTGTTGTTGCTGTCCTGCAATTTCTGCTTGTGACAGCCAACGTCGCACACTTGCTATTAATTATTTTCCCGTAAATCGCTTGTAATAACAATAAATTTCTACAAGCCACTCGGCGCATTCTCAAATCTGGCTAATTTCTCTGTTCAATTTCTATCTTTACGTTTCAAACGAAATGCAATCAATGCAAATGTTTATATTGTGCTTTCAACTGTCTGTCTCCCTCGCTCGCCCTCTCTTTCACCCACTCATTCCCTGTCCTGCTCTGTTTTGGGCTGTATCTGTCAAGGTCCCAGACATGCAAAAGCAACCACTTTCCATTTTGACGGCATATCGATTTAATAAATTTGCGTGTGCGTCCCTCGCGACAATTTGATTGACAAGCCCACGTCCGTCCGTCCATCAGTCTATCTCCCTCTCTCGCCCTCTAGCTGTCTCTTTCTCTTTCTCTCTCATTCTGCAGTCGCTGTTTACATTGCGAGTGTTCGGGTCAGGTTCTTTTTGTAGCTATGATACTTCCCACGTCTCTTCTTTATTTTTTTGATTGTGGCCTAAGAGCAGAAAGGGCAAATTGGTTTAATTTTGTTACAAATGTCACTGTTTGAGGTTGCGACTGCAAAAACTGTTTGCTAACGATACGTTTTTGCCTTCTATTGCCAGATAGGGTGTTCGATTTTTTTTATTTTTATTTTTAAATCCAATTTGTTGCACTTTCAAGTTGTTAAGAGCGTAATGAAGTTGATTATGGCCTAGTTTTCAGTTCGGATTTGTGATGGATCCCTTTAATTGGCAGATATATAGCTGTCAGATATATAACTGTCATCAGTCAGCTTAAATCGGTGAAATGTATTCAAAGAAAATCTAAACAAAACAATTAAGATATTGATTTTCAAATAAAATATGTTTTTTATTCATTTAATTATATTTATAACCTCCCACACATTTAGGTATTTTTAATAAATAATCTGTTCACACTGATCACAAACTTTATTTGCTAAAGCATCCTTTTTTTAACCTTCATGTTTACTTTATTCTTCTTTTACCAAAGAATTCTTAAAGTATTTTTCATAAAATGATAACTTGATAAATTACAAGTCAATAATATGTTCAAATAATATATTCTAGGTTTTTTTATTTATTTATTTATTTAATGTCGTCTAAAAACAGTCGCCACAGGAAAATAATTGAAATTAGAAATTACAGAAATTTTTAAAATTGTAATGTAAAATTAAAAATGTCTATTAAGAATGTATATAATTCAAGTAAAAATCTGTCAAATATTTTATATAAAAAAATACCCACAGAAAACCATAGGCATAAGACTGTTTCGCTCTCCAGATTCTATATACTTTGCAAACCCTTAACATTTCTAATTCCAATTTCACAATTAAAACTTTGAAATGTGCACCAAAATACACATCTTTAAATCTCATCGCATGTGACATAATTTAGGCAGTATTATTATGCTGGGGGTTTTCGTTAAGATCTCATTGTGTTGATAGAACTGTGCAGAGAGTATTAGCTATTTCTATTTCTGTGACAGCACTGGAACTAATTTGAAGATTGCTCTGTGTGTGTGTAGAGGTCTATTTGAGAAGGCAGCAAGCGTCCAGTTATCAGCAGCTGGTGCTTGACAATTGTCGCCCTTTCTGTGGCGCACCCCACTTTACAACACTTGCCGGGTGGCACCCGCGTTTTTATCAACACTGAACGATCTTATATTTGGCGATGCGATGCATTGCCATAGATACGACTGCCTGATATGAGAAATAATGGAAGCGTAGACAGGCGTGGTTCGTTGCTCATATGAAATGAATTTCAATTTTGAAAAATTGCTTTCCAAATGCTTGTGTGAAAAACGGAAATGCCATTTTCCCCCCCGCTCCCATCTCAAAAACCAAGCCGCACACTTGGCTCTATTGTTGTTACCCCTCGCTCTCTCTCTCTCTCTCTTTATCTGCCTCTCTTTCTATCTCCCTGAGCGTGTGCCCAAATTAGAAAGCAAATGCAGAAGGCGTCAGTGCGAGTGGGGGTGGGGTAGGGTTGGGTAGGGTGTGGGTAAGGGGCACCAGGGGTTGGCAGACGTTTTGCAGTTGACACTTTTAGTTTTTGTTTTTCCACATTATGTGCGGGTACACGTTTTCCTTTTTCTATATGAAATAACGGAACTGGGAACTGGTAAACGGGAACTGGGAACTGTGAACTGGCTACGTTTTCCGTTTCAAGATGCAGCGACACGAAATGTTATTGCAGCGACCCCTAACGCACAAAAATTTACATATACACCTAAAAGTTTTTATTGCTAAATCCTTATTATGTGGGAACTGTGTGTGTGTGTGTTTAGAATTTAATTATTGGTTGCATGTCACCGCCTTTTCAATACCTTCATTACAGACGCCCACTTTTCCATTTTTTCCCCAATATAGACTCCAGACTTTGCCATAATTAAGCGCGCCTAAATATATAGCCAGCGAGGCAACTTTGCCCAAATACCGAGTTTTAATTGCTCTTGTCTATTTTTATCTCAAGCGCCCCCCGAAATATTCAAGAGCGAGTGATAAACACAATTTTATTCAAATTACCCGGATGTTAACAATTTGCTGTGCATGGTCTTTGAGCGCAGGCAGACAATGTTGATTTATGAATATAATTTAAGGTTAAGGTGGGTTTATATGTATATGTATATATAAATATCTGTATGCTGCCAATCAGCATCATGCAAAACATATAAATGTAAACAAGTCATGGGAACTGTTCTCTCAATATATTTACAGGATTAAGGATAGTCTTGTTGAAGTGCAATGAATGATGGCAATATAAATATAATTTGAAGCACTGTTAAATTTCTTAGGAATATTTGGAAATACTTTAGTGATATAGATTATTTTCAATCAAACTTTCTAAGAATAATAGACCAAAAACAAAATATAATGAAGTATTTTTGTGGTATTTTGGAACTATTTAAATATTATATTTAATATATTTTAAAAAAACCATACCAATTAACAATATTTTGTACTTACATAGAATGCTTCAGCTTTAAATATGTTGAATCCTTTTATTTACTTTGATTTTTCCAACTATTGAAAATGTTATTTATACTTTTAGTAACACAGCATTGTCTGTAAGAAAAATTTAAAGATTTTAGTAAGAAATGAATCAGCTTATATACATATTACATAATATATACTTATATTAATGTAAGCAAAAAATAGCTGAAATATTTGTATTCAATTTACAAAACTAAAAACTTCAACCTGTAAAGAATTATTTAAATATTGTTATAAAAAATTAATAAAGTTTTAAAGTTTGCAAGGCAGTTTTTTATTATTTTTTTTTATTCAGAGCTTAATCTCTAAATTTTGTCAACTAAAATAGACTTGTGTCTTACAGTCTTCCATTTCTTATTATTTTCTGTCAGTAACTGCTACTCATCAGCAGAGACTCATTAAATTCACTTACAAGAAACAGCTTTGAAAGATGTATAGCTAGTCCAAGCTTTAACTATACTCAAACACAATAAACAACAACTGTTTAAAATTCGTTGGCAATAATTTGTGACTAGTCATTGAGCAGGAATGAAGCTACAACCCTTTTCGATGCTAGCAAAAGAACAAAAGCCAAAAACCAAATCAACAGCAACTTTTACAATATAGTAGCTTGAAAGAGTGGAAGCCACCCCCTTTTCGAGACCCCATTGTAGCCCATAACTACGTACAAACAATGAACTCATAACTCAAGTGACACTTTTTAACTTGACTGCATTTCATCATGTGGCACATGAGCGCTTCTTCTTCTTCTTCAGCCTCTACTTCTTCTTCTTCTGCGTATTCTGCTTCGTCTTCATCTTGGACTCGAAGTATTTTTTTTGTGTCTCTTGTCTTGTTTTCAGTTTCAACAATATTCAAATTGAGTTTTCCAGTGCAGGCAAAGACTCTGTAGTCATCCATCGTCAAAGTTTCTTTTTGTTGCTGCCGCTGCTGCTGCTGCTGCTGCCTGTATTTGTTAGTTGATAAAAGGCCAAGCCATTATATGCATGGCCAAGCTGCACAATTTTCAAGTGTCCAGGTTTGAGGATGGGGCGAAACTGTAGAACAAATTTGTATGCATACGGCTCTGGCTGCTATGACTACACCGACTGGGCTTGGTCTTGGGCCTTTACCAAACTTCCAACTCCAACTCCAACTGCGACCTTTGGCTGCCTTTCAATTCAAAGTAGCTCAGCTCGCCTGCCTTTTTGAAATTGTCATTGGCTACGCTGTCCTTTACAGCATTTCTTGGCTTTCTTTAACAATATATATATATATATGTATTTTTTGTACTCGACTCATATGTACAAAAATGCGTTGTCTCATGTCTCCAACGGGGGCTTGTCAACCTGCACACTCTTCATCTTCATCTTCAGCTCAGCATCTGAGCATCTCAACCCCAATGGTGGCACAAGTGCAATGAACTGCGCTTGCAGGCTGCGCGGCGTTGATTTATGTTACATCTTCTATGGTTACACTGGCCCAAAAGCCCCCCACACTTCTACTCCTGCTGCTGCTGTAGCCGCTTGTAGCCATTAAGCGCAGCTCATATGTTACAGAGAGAGAAAGAGAGGGGTAGAGAGAGAGAGAGAGGGGGGCAGCTACACACGCACATGTGAAAATGATTTATTAGCGGTAATTGGTGTCACAATGTTCCAAAGAAAATGGAAAGGATTGCCAGATCGCATTGCGCCCTGGCCCGCATTTCCACTCAGCTCTGCTGCTCTGCTCTGTCCGTTTGCCTCCTGCTTTAATTATCTTGATTTTAAACTTATTAAAATTGACAAATGATATTCGTAGACAAGACAGCGCATCGCGTTCTCTCTCAGTTCAGTTCTCAGTTCTCTGGAGGAAACAGGTTGTCAATGGCTGCTTCCTAGAACTCCGTGCGTGAACCTTCTCAAGCGACTCTTGATAAATCACATTGCAACGCATTGAGGCATGTTTCACTTGGGAGGGATTCCAGTACCTTATACATTTCATATGTCTTTGGTCACTGCTTGCTTGTCATCTCTAGGCTGCTGGGCTTGGCCTCAAGAATCTCAATCTTACCATACAATCCCATCGATTAGAGATAAGCAAATTTGTTGATTATTGTTGTCAAGTTTTTGGTATTTGGAATTATTCACTTGCTTTCTGTCACATCACGCATTCTTAAGCACACAAGATTCATTATCCTTTAAGCATGTCATGTTAACGTTTTCATAATATTGGAGAATTATAAATAATAGTTAAAGTTTTAGAGAACTTTGAGCTGTAAAAGTTCGCGCTAGAAGTTCATTCTTTAAACTTACTAGTTGTTATTATAATTTCATATTTAGTTTATGCACTTTTTTCGATAATATTCTTAAATTATTAATAATAGTTCGAGTTTTAGCGCACTTTGAGTAACAGAAGTTCGCGTTAGAGTGGTTAATTTATATATATTTATACATTAATACATATTTATACATAAGCATTTTATAATTGCAAAAGAAATGTATAGTATTTATTTCCAGATTTAAATTTTCAGTATTTTTTGTATGTTTTTATAAGAATATAATTTTGTTAGACACAAATTCAATTTGATTCTATGCTCTTACACATTTTAAGCATTGGAATATTTGAAAAAAAGCGCCCTAACACCAAATAATGATCTCTTTTAATGCAAAGACAAACACATTTATTTATTTAACACCTTTTTAAAGAAGCCCTGCTGAATTCGTAATTTGAAAGATAACTCAACTATCAACAACACTAGTGGGCGCCCAGGACCGCCTTGTGCTCCTTGAGGCACATGGTCACCTTGAAGGCCGTGTCGCAATCGTTGGTGCCCGTCATGGACTTGCAGGAGTTCACGCCGGATGTGATCTCGGCCATTTTGTCCTGCATCTGGGGCACATTCTTGAGCGTATTGAGCAGAGCATCGGCATTGAACTGGCCATTGACCATGTGACCCTGCTTCTCCATCAGGCACTTGGTGTAGCACTTGAGGTTCTCATTGGCATTGTTCTTCATGCCGCCGGTCATGAACTCCTTGAGTTCCGCCTCCGTCATCTTGGTCTCGTCCATGCACTGTTTCATCAGCTGCTGGAAGTTCGGATTGCACTGCGAACAGAAACTTGCCAAAGTTAACCACTTCTTTCTCGCAGTGTGTTCAGATTAGCGCCAATGTTACCTGGACAACCGCCATGGCGATGACTAGAGTTGCTGCGATTAGAGTTGCCTTCATTGTGCTTTGTTGTTTCAGCTGCGACTGTTGTGGATGGAGTGAAACAAGTGCTGCTTTTATAGAAGGCCCACACACACACAGAACACTGAACACTGAACACAGAACACAGCACAAGTGAGTGCAATTAAAGCAATTATAGTTTTTGTAACTGTTTGAGAATTTGATTACGCACAATGCTTCAATTATTGCGTAATCGAATTTCGCTTTCCCAAATACCCACTAGCTTTTTATAGAGGGGTATACGCGTGTATACAAATGTTACACAAGGATTGGGATTGATCAGAGTTTGTATGCTATAAATTTATATTTATATAAGAGTATATATAGTACTCATTTTCTTCTGTCTATTTGAACTCAACTTAGAAATTTAATTTAAAAAAACTAAAGATACTAAAACGGTATAATAAAAATACAACAGAATATTCTCTAGCTTTTAGAAATATTTCATAACAAATGAAATGTTGGTACAATCTACTATTTAAAACTTTCACAGAATCACATAATATTTAATGTCATTTGAAATAACAAGTTAAAGAATTTAATCAAATTTAGTATTAAATAATTGTATATATATTTAATATTATTTATCCAAATATCCTCTAGATTCCTTTAACAAATCATTTATTTTTCTGACTGCTTTATAGTTAATATTAAAAATGTATTATTATATAATTGTATATGTCTTTAATACTATTTATTAAAAATATCCTTTAGATTCCTTTAACTAATCATATATTTTTCTTACTGCTTTATAGTTGATATTAAAAATAAAAAAATAAATAAGTTAAACAAGTAATTTCTTTTTACAGAATATTTCCTAGTCGAGCACACTCATCCAGAATTTTATTTATTATTTTGCTATTGTAATTATATATCAGCTGAAATTAAAAGCTATATCTATAACTCCATATATCTGCTGTCGACTGGGTTTTGGATAACCACCAGCAAACACAGACAGACACACACAATACACACACAATACACACACAATACACACACAATACACACACAATACACACACACACACACACAACACACATAGAGAGAGAGTGTGTGCACACACAATGGTTGAGCACAATTAGTTTTCTGCTTAAACAACAGCAAATCAATTATTTATTTATTGCACTTGTTTTTGTGTGCGGCTGGCAATTTTAGCTTTTGTTTAAGCCTTTGTTTAAATTATTCAGCGAGACGAAAATTACAAATTGTTGTGCGCTTTTGACGCTTTTTTTTTTGACAAAAATAATTTAAGTATTGCGCCCCACTTTAATAATTTCTAAACTTATTTTTGGGAGGCAATTGCAAAATTCGGCAAGGTCATATTCAATAATTGACCAAATTTATTAGAGCACTATCTTTCTCTATATATATATATATCTCACTCTCTGTGCCTTATATATATAATTATTGCAGCTGGCATGATTTGATTTTGACTAATGCAAATTAACGAATTATTAGTAATGGTCTGTAAATTTAAAAAATAACTTAAATGTATAATTTGATTATTTATCAAGTCACTTGATTGGCAAATTATTCTATAAACAGCTGTAGACGTGTCTAAAATTTAGCACATTATTTACTTTATTTTTATGTATAAAAACACTTTTAAAAATGTCTAAATTAATATTATTCCAATTAAAAACCAGTGAAATTGAAAAATCAACACCGACATTTTTCTCAGAAAAACATTTTCATTTGTGTACTTTTGAAAAGTTGGTCATTTAAAACGCTGTTTAGGCAAAAATCTGTTTGCTCATTTCTCGGAAAAAAATGTGTTTCTCTTGGAATTTGCAGAGTTTTTACATAAACTAAATAAAGCAATTTGGGTGAGCGCCTATTTTTAGAATTTTCAAAGCCAGAATTCCCTTGCGGTCAGATTATTTTTCGTTAAGTCTTCATTAAAAAAAACAGTTAGAAAAACAAGTAAGAGTGCTCTAGTAGGGAGTGGCCGACTAGGAGATACCCTGAACCCAGCTCTTACATTCATTCAAACTTGCCAATCAGTGTGCATACATACAAACACACGCACATGCTGCAAGCAGTGCAAGCAGTTTAAGCAGGATAATTTCGGACCGACTCCGCCTTTGATACTGATCGAGAATATATATACTTTATATGGAAAAATTATGTCTGTTACCCACTTTTGCTAAACCATTATCCCTTTTTACCCATTTTTAATGGGTTATGGGTATAAAAATCAAGCTAGAAAGAAAGTCGTGTCTATCTTATAATTTGAACATGTTTTCATATCTATTTATATATATATAATATATATATATATATATATTTCATAATATCTATATATATATATATTTGTATATATTTATATATTTTTTTGGCAATAATTCCCGAGTTGATTTTGTTTTGGCATTGCAAAGATTGCCAAATTATTTAATGCGCTTAGCCTTTGACCCTTAGTATAATAAACAAATTCCATATAAAAAGCTGATAATCTATGGCATACGTGATGAAAGCCACGCTTCCCTTATCAAAGACCCGCAGATCCTATATAAAGATGCTGATGATGCCAAATATGCCAGTTTTCGTTTTGTGTCACGAGCAAAGATCTTCTAAAATCTAAATCTGAAGCAAAATGTTTATTAATTTTAATGTGTTTGCAATTCTATTGGCAATTTTTCCATTTGCATTGGCAACCAATGATGAATCTGTAAGTAGGAAAAATGTACTACAAGTGAGTTGTTTAACTAAAACATTACATTTTTAATAGTGCTCTCAGCTTAAAATGTTTCTTAAAATTGTGGAGACACAATGTGGAATGTACGCCCACAGGATAATAAAGCCTATGATTCAGTACTTTGGAAAGGTTAACAATGAAATCAAAAGAAAAGACGCCAAAATCGCAGAATTACAAAAAATAATTGATACTAATTCAGTGAATATTAGTGACAAATTCTTGAGAGATGATATTGACTTAGCCAACTTAAGATCCCAAAAAACAATTGAGTTAAATCATAGCTATGGCAAATGCCAAAAGAACGTCGTTCATAAGGATATTGAACTTAAGAGCCTTCGCAACAAGTTAACCGAATACCAGCAAAAGTCTGTGTCTTTTCCAAGCACTTGCTTGGGTTATGGTAATTATTCAGGAGTTCGGACAATACAAGTGGCAGGAATGGAACCGTTTAACGTAACATGCGAATATTGACTCGACTATTGCTGGACAAGGATGGACTGTAATATTTCGGAAAATGCATAAAGGAGCTGATTTCGTACGAACAAGGGAGCAGTATAAAGATGGATTTAAGGACGTTGAAGGAGATTATTGGATGGGTGCCGAACGGTTGTACGGAATTATAAGCAAGCAAAGATGTGAGCTTTACATCAAACTTTTGGTGTATGAAAACGACAATTTCTTTGCCAGATATGATAATTTTCAAATTGGAACTGAGAATAGCAATTACATATTGATTTCAGTTGGTCAACACACCGGAAATTTTTATGATTTTCTGAGTTCCATAGAAGGAAAGGAAATTTCAATCGATGATCAACTAATGGTTGGTTGGTTCCATTATTCCATTACTGGAATAATAAAAAGTTACAAATAATGATCCGTCCTTATGAATACTAAGACGCTCAACAAATAAGTAAGTTTGTATTTTTTATATAGAACATAAAGCTCGATATTGTTGTTTGAAAATAAATATACAAATTTGGAAACTATTTCTCATCTCAGTCTTATTAACAAATATATATATTTATATTTTAATATTTATATGTTTATATTTATTTCAACTAGAGTATATATATATATATATTCTTTATATAGACGGAGATACTTTCTAATGCCTGTTACATTTTTTTTACCCATTTTTAGTAGGTTCAGGGTAAAAAAACTGAAGAAATTGAAAATTCAATTTCAATCAAAAGGGCTTACGGCAATTAAAAAAATATAGAAAGAATATTTATTAAATATTTTTCTTGAAGTCTGTGTGCAGTTTACTAGTTAAGTCTTTTATCTTTCAATAGAAATTTATTGAGTCTAAGTATTTGTGCTTATAAGCTGTGTGCATAAATCGCATTAGAGTGCTTACTATGGCAACACCGGACTAAAAACAATTAAACAAGCTACGTCTCTCGATAGATGTGGGCATATTAAGTTGTATAATTCGTTGGGCAAATATATACAAATCAATAGGCCAAACAATAGGTCGAAGGCAAATGCTGCCATTTACAGGCAGGCAGCTATGGCGAAAGCATTTTGCTGACAGTGGAAATAATTTATGCCTTTGTTATAAAATGTGCACCTGCTTTTGGCCCTCTTGCCACTTGTCACGCCCATTTGAGCTGGACTGAAGTCAAAACTGGGGTGCAGCAGCAGCAGTTGTAAGTTGGCTTTTTACCAGGCTGTCTGGCTGGCTAAGAAGACAAACGCCATTAAAGCCAAAGAGCTGGAACTGAAACTGAAATGGAGATGGAGGCCAAGTTGGTTAAGCTGGCCAATGACTGTGAGTAAGAGTCGTTGACAAAAGGCTAAAAAGGAAACGGGACGAGACGAATTGGCAACGTGCTGCTGCTGCTGCTGCTGCTGCTGCTGCTGCTGGTTTGGTTGCTCGTTGCTTGTCATTAGTCAGCCAGGATAAGCAAAAGGACATGGCCATAAAAAGGGCAATTGCGAGAGCTGGAGCAACTACAAGGTGTGTCCTGTGAATGAATTGCTGAGTAACCAATAATGAAGTAAACTGTGCTCCAGCGTCGTCCTGCCTGCCTGCTGTCCTGCTGTCCTGCTGAATGTGTCATTGTGGCAGTACGAAACTCAACCGAAGCACAATTCACTGTCAGTTGCATTGTTTTGACCTGATTTACATGCCAAACCCGAAGCGCCCAGACTCGATATTAGAACTGGAGCTGGAGCTAGAGAGAGAGAGAACACTGTGCTGTGTACTGTGGACATTTATAAATTACAAAAGAGCAGAGCTGGAACAGCAAGGACCCAGACCCAGACGCAGACAACGATGACAGGGCCAAAACAAAGGCCAGCGTTAATGAGCCAAAAGAATGGCGCGAGCCGTAGCAAAATAGAAAACGGGTCGAAATTGTAAGAAAACAGCAGCAGCAGCAGCAGAAAGTGTGTCACAATGTTTTGACACAAAAGAGAATGGAGGAGGAGCAGGAAGCAAAGGAAGAAAATGAAAACCAGCAGGAACAGGACAAGACAAAGTTGATCAAATTAGATTTGTATGGTAAATAGTTTCGTGCGGCTTGGCAGCCAGTTGTGGCAACAAAAGTTTAATAAATGTATAAAATTAATTAGCCAGTTGAATGTTCATTAACAGCTGGCGAGACAACAACAACTGACAACAACAACAACAACTGACAACTGTATTAGGCCAATCCCATCTCTGCCCTGAGGTAGCTTTAAGCCCTTGTCGGCACTTTTTGATCCTACAGCCAATTTCTACTTAGCACTCATAATTCAATTTTAGAAAAAAACTCCTCTATAGCATTTTTTCACACCTAACGCGACTATGTCCCGCTGTGTGTGTTTTTACCCCAAAATATATATATATATACATATGTGTATATATAATGGAAAGTGAAAAACCCCCTAAACGCTGTCTGACCTTTAACAATTGGCCCAAACCACGTGAGCCTTTTGTGCAGCTTGCAGACGACTGTAAAACTCATGTTGTGAGCGGTTTTCTTTTCTTTCTTTTTCAGTTCTTGCTTTTCTCTTTGTTGTTGTTGTTGTAAATGTTGCAGTGGTTGCAACAGCGTTTGACCACAAAAGTGCCGGACAGCACAGGAAATGAAATCAAAATTATTTTTGGGCATTGTGGTTGAGTAATTGGTTTTTCAGTCAAATTTCATTACATACATACATATATGTATATACAATGAGAGAGAGAAGCGAAGGATATTGAGCGGAAATAATATTTAAGAGGCTTGCCAAATAGAAGTGAAAAGAGCAGCAGGAGAAAAGACAAATGCAATATGTTGGAATAAATACAAAACTTATGTAAATAATGAACATATTTAGGTTTTATTATGATGATGATAGAGCTATCAGTTTGATGTGCTAGATAATGTTTTAAAATTCTTTATATACAGTGCGCGCTCGATAACGTGAACGCTCTAAAGCAAAGAACAAATTTGTTTTAACATTGCCTATTCAAAAAAATGAAAAAGGTGCGAAAGCTCTATAACATGAACCAGAAAAAGATTCAATGGGAAAAAGCTGTATTTCAATTAATAGAACAAATGAATATACAAAGCAACAATAAAAGGTGAATTTAAATGTGTTAATATGTATTCACTTTATACTTTTCTGGCAATCGAAAATCACACTTTTGCTAACTTGAACTGCCTTGGTTTCAATTAGGTCACATTATCGAGCGTGCACTGTATTTATGCTTTATTTATCTCTGTGATGTAGCTATAAAGATCATTTCGGCATAGTCTGTAACATTCTCTTACTTTATGTATATTCTATATATTTTATTCAAAGCATATTCCAGCTTATATGCATTTATTTGTATCTTGATAGAAACTGGATAACTTCAAGTAAGTTCAAATTCTATAAGCTTCTTTTTTTTCGAGGAACCTGCTATTACATTTTCGACAAGCTAAAAGCGCGTTGACAACTGAAGTCTCGAACACTTCAAAAATTTAATTTATATAATTCCCAGCCAACACTTTTCGCCATTGGCAGCTGTAATTGAAATTGTGTGTAAGTATGGGTGCACGTGTGTGTGTGTGTGTGTGTGTGTGTGTGAGTGAGTTTGAGCATTTACAGCACTTGAAGCTATTTTGGCAGTCAAAGACACAAATGCTTGAGCGCTAGAAAAAATGCGGGAAAAAAAGAGCAGATTAAAAAGCGAACGCACCGAGTTATTGAAATTAAACATCAAATGTCAGCGACAGGCAAAGCACAAAAAAAAAAGCCAAACGGGAGGCCAAAGCACGCACAAAAGCGCAAAAGTCCTGCCACATGCATCAGACGACAGAAAAGAGAGAGACAGAGAGAGAGAGAGAGAGAGAGAGAGAGAGAAAATGGCTGCCACTTGGCTGACAAGTTGCAAAAGAGCAAGGAATATTTTTGCGGAATGTGGCATGGAGGAAGGAAAGCGGCAAAGTTTTTGGCCAAAAAAAATGTAGTCGATGCAAGCGCCGCCGACATCGAAGACAATTGCGCCGGCAAATGAAATCAAGCACACAAGAAGGCAGCAGGATGATGACGAAGAAGAAGAAGAAGTACCACTAAATACGAGCACAAGGACTGCGCACTGAATACAATTTACATGCGTACGTGTGGCAGGACTAAGGACTAAGCAGGCACGCAAGAAGGGAGCGCTCTAAAACATGTCCTTAGGACATATTTGTATGCAAACAGGCACAATGCGCTGAAATCGATATGCGGGCGCGTCGTCCTCATCCTCGTCCTTCTCCAAGGAGTGCTCAAAACTGAAGCTGCAGCTGGCTGTGTCGTCTGGCAGAAGCGGGCCGAGCGGACTCAGCTCGCATCGACTCGACTCGACTACGGCTACGGCTGGCAGTTGACAGCCATGTGCAGCGGCGCAATAAAATGAAAAATAGTGCGAAGACGAACAGGACGACGACGAGGAAGAGGAAGACGACGCCTGCAGCTAGATGCCAGAGGCAACAACAACAACAACAACAACAGTGAGACAAAGGAGACAGATTTCTGATATGCCCATAAACCGTATCGATACGAGGGCTGCAGGCTTAACGCACATATTGAATAGAGTACTGATCTGTAAGGTATTCTAATAATATTTTTGAAAAAAAAAAGATTTTAAATCTGAAATGTAGAGCAAAAGCCATGAACCAAATGCCCAGGAACTTAAAAATCGTTTCAGTTCTGGCAAAGCTATGACTGTTTTAAGTCTTCAAGGGCCAAAAAATAATCTTATGGATTTTCTACTAATTATGACACCCAAAATCGATTAAAAATAAAATTTCGCGGTACAATTTTTTAAAAAAATATTTTTCCGAAAAACATAAGGTTGTGCATCTTTTTTTTTTTTGGAAAAAAGTGAAAAATATGAAATTTTCACAACTATATAAAACTTAAATGTAGAATAAAAAAAAGAGAAAAAACCATGAACAAATTGCCCTGCACTTCAAAATCGCTTAAGTTTTGGCAAAGTTATGGCATTATGAAGTTTTCAGAGGGCTAAAAATGAATTTTACAAACTAAAATTGTTGTAAATTTTCATCCTGATTTTAGACTCAAAAATGAACCTGCCTTAGAATCGGTTTTTTTTTATGTATTTTTCTACTAATTAGTAACAAGTTTTTTTTTTCAAAAAAATTAGTAAGGGAGGAGATTTGCTTTTTTTCGGAACAAAAATAAAAAAAGTTAGATATTTCTAAAATGGATAAAACTTAAATGTAAAATTCATTTAGCGGAAAACCCAAGAACAAAATTACCTACAACTACAAATTTGTTACAGTTCTGGCAAAGTTGTGTGAGTTTAAAGTCTGAAAAGTTATTTTCTTAGATATATTTTAACAAATGCAATAAATTTGAGCGTTGCAATTTTGGACAAAATCTTAAAAGTCAGAAAACAATGGCATGCTTTTTTGCTTTAAGTCGCATTTGTATGCACAGCTTAACAGCTGCTCATAAACTGTACATTAACATTAACAGCGTCACTTTAACATACAATGTAAAGCAATTTAGTGTTGCAAGCTTCTAACGCGATGCTACAGTTTATTGGCTATCAGCCAGCCCTGGTTGAGTGTTGCTGTTGTTGTTGTTGCTGTTGTTGTTGTGCAGGCAGGCAGGGTGCCGCTTTTGATTATATCTGAGCGCTGTTGCTTGATTTGTTTTGCACACATTACCAAACTGATTGTCTATGCCACGTACCGCTCCACTCGAGTGTACGCATATGACTTGCAGTCAACAGTTTGCCCTCTGTAGTGTATGTAGTATGTAGTAAGCCCAAACTCAAACTGAAACTCAAATATTCAATGCTCAGTATCCAATAGCCATTACCCGAGTTTGTCTCGTTATGCTGGTGCTGCTGCTATCTTTTTTCTTTCCTTTTCATTTTTTTTTTGATTGTGCAACTTTGATAAGCAATTTTCGAGCGTCGTTCGCCCCACAATTGTGCGTGTGTCACCAGCAGCAGCAGCAGCAGCAGCAGATGTCCCCCTTACTGGTTATTCAGATAGTCATCAAATTAAGAAGGCTGAGGCAAATCAATGCGTTGACTTACCCTCAGGCCTGCTGCTGCTGCTTTTTTGCCTCTTACAATTGTTTAGCCAGCCTAATTGCCAGTTTTTAACATATTCGGACAGGTGAAAACTGTGTTATGAGACGTCTCCTAACCCTTATACACACACACACACACATGTTCACTAAATGCAAATGAAAAACTTTTAAAATATGCCAAAAAGCCGAGCTGCACTTACATGTGTGTAAGTAAAATATGTTGTTTTTTTTTTGGTTTTTGGGTCTGTGTGTTTTCATTTTTTTACACGGCAGCAAATTGGTTACAAAACACAGCTGTCGACCCTTACGGGCCATAAACTAGAAGACAAAAGGTATTTGCCTTCTTGCCCCAAAAAATTACATAAGACATGGGCGAAAGAGAGAGAACGAGAGAGAGAGAGAGTGGGGGAAGGTTAAAATAATGCGGCTTCAGAGTTCTGAAATGTGTTTCAGGTATTTTCATGGGTGGTCAAAAGGTTCAAGTGGATGCCAATGCAAATATCGTTGCTAGCCATTACAAAAGTTGTCTAAATATTTACGTCTTTCTGCTGTTCTTGTTCTTGTTGTTGACTGTTGACCACAAAAGAACTGTAACTATGTGCGGTTGCCATTTTGGGCTTTGAGGGGCAGCGAGTTGAGTTTGAGTGGGCTCTTCAAAATATAGTCATCATATTGTTGCCAGTTGTTTTACATATGCATAAGAAATAGTTGACCCACAAAGCTGTGTGTTATTTGTTGTTGTTTTAAAGCTATATTTTGTCAGTTTAAATTTGATTCAAAATAATTTGATGCTAAATTTCACTAACTTATAATTAAATACTATTGTTTATATCAATTGCAGACATTTTTCAAATTTGTTGGCATTAAGTGTAACTACTTTTTTTAGAATAAAAAAAATAGCCAAATTTAACTTTGTTTTTTATGCATTAAAGAAAAGCATAGCTATTTTTTTTAGCTCCCTCAACTCAAAATAAAAATGAATATATTGTTGGATCTCCTTTTTTAAAAATTTAAAAAATAACTATATTTAACTTTACTGTTTATGCATCAAAATTAAAGCACATATAACTTTAATTTAACCCCATTAGCTAAAAATAAATATTATTATATTAAATTCAAGCATTTTAAAGCTGTTTCGACAAAACTTCCGCACAATTTTCTACAAATTTCCATCGACATCTTTTGTGATAATTTATAGTTTGGTGCCTTGTGCATTCAACGCACTTGATTGCATTCATTTATTCGTTTCTGTGCGAAGCCAAACAAAACATAAATATTCACCATCAGCTGTTGAAAACTGGCACAACAAGCAGCAAACACACACACAGCACACACACAGGAGAGAGAGAGAGAAGACTGCTGGGAACCGCCTCTTTGTCTGCCTGTCATCGTCGGACCACAGCACAAATATATACAATACAAAACAAAACAGCAGGAGATATGTACATATATACTATATATATGTATATATGTATGTGGCATTCGTATAGAGTTTTGCCTTCGAGCTGATTACGATTGCGAATTGCAAATCGATGCCGACGATATAAACGTAAAAACCGCACGGTAGGAAATTTGAATAAAATGCAATAAGACAAAAGAAATCAAGACAAACACATGCATGATAATTTGTAACCGTCGCTGTTGTCGGCACTTTGGGCATCTCTCAAGACCCCCCACCCCCTTAAACCCTTAGCCCCTCCCCTCCAGTGTTGCACAATCCCTTCCTGTATTGGATACAATATGCAAAACTTTGGCAGACGCAGCTCGTGCGTGTAACTCGTGATGATGATACAGTAAAAACAAGCGAGAGCGCTAAACAACCCAAGCCACAAAATACATCAAAATGATGCGGTTAAAACCAATGCAAAAACAAGTTCTCAAGTGGTTAAGAGGTGTCTGCTGTGTGAGCTGTGTGAGCAAAACTTCACACACACACACACACTGAGAGAGGTACAATGAACTAGTATCGAAGTGCCTTCGACTATTTTAAGTGGATCCGTTCGTGTCTGTGGAGTGCAGCAAAGTCAGACAAATGTGTTTAAAAATCAAAACAGAAAACTTGATTGGAATTTGTAGATACGCAAGGAACTTGGCAAAAAAAAAGAGGAAGGGTAACATATATATATAACATACATATATATTATAAGAAAGTGAGTTTATTGATATTTGAATACTGTTTCAGTTGATGACATCATTATTTCAAATAAAAACAAGTGGGGAAGGATTATCTTCGGCGTGCCGAAGATTTTATACTCTTTTCGAACCTATAGGCAATTTTCACTCTGCCAACTGCACCACTGAAATTTCATAAGCTGTACAAAACCAATCCAGTCCGGCCGGCTCCAACCAATGTGATGTCTCTTTGAATAATAAGTATCTGTGCAAAGTTGTATCGCGATAGCTTTAAAAACATGGGATATATGGCCAAAACCGACTTCGAGTTGTATGGCAGCTATAAGATATAGTGATCCGATCGAGCCGGCTCCGACCAATGCGCTGTCCCCTGGAATAATAAGTGTCTGTGCAAAGTTTTATCGCGATAGCTCAAAAACTGAGGGACTAGTTTGCATACATACAGACAGACAGACGGACATGGCTAGATCAATTTGTATTGTCATTCTAAGCATACTGGCAGTAACTTTTGGGGGTCTCCGACGCTTCCTTCTATGCGTTACAAACTTCAGGACAAACTTAATATACTATTTTCTTCGAAAAGAGTATAATCAGTATTAAATAGGGACATCATGATATACTGCTATGATATATGATACAAATGTAAGCCACGCTTTTTTAGTTTTATTACATTTGTTTAGAAATTATTTGTCTATTTGTAAGAATTTAGTTTAAGGTGACGAAATCATTGTTTAAAGTTAAAATCAGAAATAAATAGAGATTTCGCGAATAACGAATGTTATTTTATAGGAATATTATCCAGTTTCATTAGCTCTTTTTAAAATCTGCAACTCAATATTATTTTGCTGATAACTATTAAATAAAATCTGTATTTCATTTATTTCATAAATATTATATAGTGTCTATTATTGAAATTCTTCGAGTTTATTACCCTCAAAATGGAGTTGAAATTATATCTAGTGTGACTAAATCATAATAACATGCTGCAAAAGCTCTTCAGATGAATCACAAGCACCGACCGACCATAGATCAATCATAATAATGTGTTATGATACAGATTTCAATTTTGCTCTCTCTCGCGCTAAGGCCCAAAAGCTACTTCAACTTCAAGCATGGGCGTTACGAAACATACCAACATTAGGTTTATTACCACAATTGCAAAGGAGTCGCACAACTAATGGTAGTTATCCTTACAGGAAGGGAGGAGGGGAAGGGGAGGGGAGTAAATGCAACTGTCTGACCTTACAAGCTGTAAATTATGCATCTATGCATAATTTATAACTTATGTGTGCAAGTGTCCAACCCCCACCGAAACATTTCGCCCTAGACAGATGCACATACAGACAATGATTAGGGCCACACACACACACACACACACACACACACACCTATTATTAACATTGCAGTTGTAGATGGCGGGCTGCACAGTCCAGTCGTGTGGACAATTGCAATTGCTTGGCAGTAATTTTCAATTTAATTATAGTAATACACACACGCACACACTTATACTCTTACGCACACTCGCACACACACACACACACACACACATACGCACAGTCACTTGTCTAAGTGCAGATTTGAGCGCATTTGCACTTAAGCCAAAGTTTTATGGCTTGACTTTGCCTCGAGGGCGAGTCAAGTGCTTCTAGTGCCTCGGAGGCTGAGCTTCGCTTAGAGATGAGCGCGTGTCGTGCGTGACACGATATGGCAAGAGTCGACAAGGTGATTATTATGTAAGAAATCGTATAGCACACATTGAAAAAGAAATGAAAAAATTCTATTTAAATTAAAAATCTATAATCGCATATTAAAAATTCTTTAAAAATAATTAAAAAAGATACTTAATCTTCTGAGCTTGTTTCCTTTGGATATATACTATATACTAATGTTTTATTCATTAATAGACTCATTTAAACACTCAAAGACAGAATGTTTGAGAGAGCAAAACAAATTCTCTCACTCAAAAACTTATCTTTTGACGGACAGTCAGAAGTGAGTGGTTTCTTAATATAGTAAAGATCGAATCAACTGCGTATATGCCAAAGTGTTATCAAGAAACATATAGAAACAGAAAAAACACATCAATATAGAATAAATATGAGTAATTTTTGCAGATTTCTCCTTTGATTCTCATAAATAATAGTTAGTATATCTAGTATTTTCGAATAAAAAACTAATACCAATATTAAAATTCAGAAAAATTGTCATTTAAGATATTTGTTAGACCAAACTGCAAGAGCTTATTTATAAAAGACAAAAACAACTAAACAGAACTCTAAATTGTAGTGCTAATGCATGGAAAAGATACCTCCCAATTCGAATTCACATTTATTATTCTCTTATTGTTATACTCTCATCTCTAATTGTGCGTGTTCTGAGGGATTGTCCAGTGCGTAAATCAAATGCAAATGTCGTCTGCTTGTAATGCACTGACAGCCTTGTACCGCCTATCCAGAATGTCCTGTGTGTGTCCTGTGTGTGTCCTGTGTGTGTCCTGTGTGTGTCCTGTAGTACAGTACAGTGTGTGCTGTGTCCGTCTGTGTGGCATGCATTTCGCCATATTAATTATGCGGTAAGTGCGGTAGCTGGCACTTAACCGCTTGCATTCACAGAAATCTGGCTGCTGCTGCCTTGTTCTTGCCTTCCTCCCCCAAGAAAACCAATTGACTTTGATTGTAGTTTTTGACCTGGCCAAGTTGTAGCCTTCATTTTCGCACGTAGCCCTAGAGCCGAACTTATCCCACATATACATATACCTATATATATATGTATATATCGCAAATGAGTAATCAAGCTGCAAGAGGCAACAGTGCCTCGTAAAACGATGCTCACGTAGGTAGTACGTGCTGTTGATTTGATGGTCAGTTAATTATTATTTTCTGTGTTTATAGAGCTCAGCTTGCTTTACCTGGATCTGAGTATCTCTATACCTCCACTGGCTGTTGCTCATAATATGCATGCGATATACATCGAAAATCAGAGAGGGTTACTCGCAGCTTTGGGTTGGCTCCCACTTTTGGTCGGTGAGTCGAGAATAGAATTATGACCGAGCTGCCTGCCGGCTTATTGGAGTGTCCCATAAAAATGGCTAACACAAAGTGGGAAAGATGCAAAAACTATGATAGTGTGTGAAGTGTAATGAGTTACACTAAAAAGCAAGAGTTATGGAGAACAGGAACGTGTGAATGAGTACAGATATAATAAGACAGTCGATCTTTTGTAACACACACACACAAATACAAAACATATTTTACATGTTGAGCTTTAGAGTTAGACAAAAATTTAAGAAAATGTCCATTGAGGTTTGAATGAGATTCTTTTTAGTTGATTTCAAAATATTAAAAAAAAAACTCAGCAAATTGGGGTGAATTCCATTTTAAACAATAATCAAAGTTATTTCAGTTTAAAACTCCAGAAAAAAGGATTCAATATTAATTCCAGTTATAAATTTTCATTAGTAGAGATATATATAAAACAAATATATGATATTGTATGCAATTTTATCTCTAAACTCTTTGATTATTATTTGATTCGAAAATATTACGAAGAAAATCTCGAGAGAAAAATATATGCCTGTTTATGATGGCTATAATAATTATATAGTATATTTTCAAGATTCTTAAAAGATTATAATCTTTCGAAAAAGATTTAAGGAGATTTTAGGTTAAAAACCCAGCAGTTGATAGCTAAAAGAGATAAGTAAATGAGTATACTATCAAAATATTGAGAATTAAGAGTACCTCTTCGATATCATTAGAACTGAACGAAATGAAACGAACTAAAGACGAGTGCTACCACAAGGATTTTCTCGTTGTTCCCAATCAACTGAAATTGAAATTGAACCTTAACCTAGCATCAGGAAAACAGCCTTCTCACTCTGCAGTCGCTGAAGCCAAAAAACGCTGCCTTTATACTTATGATTAACAAAGTTTTTTTTTTTCCCTCTTTTTTATGAGCCCACGCCGCCGCAGTCCAAGTTTAATTTGGTGTACCGCCTGCTTTGTGCCCCCATCCATGCCCCCGCTCTTCCTGCCTGCCTGCCACAGATTAATGCCACAAAATTCAGTGGGCCGCATCGGTTGTAATGAGATGGCGAAAAGCGGAGCATTTCCTATGCCCAATGCCAATATTAATCAATTCTATATGGAGCGCGCAACGCTGCTGGACCATAACAATTCCTAACTGGTTATCCTTGTCCAGCAGCAGCAGCAGCAGCAAGAACAGCAACAGCAACAACAAGTCAAAACTCATTTCGTGTTGCGACTTTTGATTATGATGATTATTACGCGTAATCGCCGCTACATGTGCTACATGCAGCGCCATCGCCCCAGCCGCTTATTGATGAAGTACGAACGCTGACGTTGCCCCACGGCCAAAAACAAAAAAAAGAGGCCTGGGACACCTGTGTGTATATTATTATTACACATGAGGCAAAAGGGCCTCAGCAAAGGGCCACAACTTGGGTCTGTGCCTCTGACTCTGCCTTGGCGACTGGCCAGACGAATTTAAGCAAGATGCACACGCTGTAAGTGGCCACTAATGTGGGCCCAAGCAGCATAATAAAGCACTATGCTGTTCACATGCTTAGAAACTACTTACGAAATATAACTAAAAGCTATTACAAACTTGACACAAAGTGATTCAATATAACAGAGTACTTTTGACATATCGACTGTATACATAAATTAAAATACTTGATAGTTGTTAAATGTGCTCATTAAGAAATTTGTAAATTATATACTTTAGATTCGTTTTGAAATTGATTACTATATCTATTTGGATTAACAAAATAAAAAATGGAATATTCTTTAACTGATTCGACTTGAAATTCATTAAATATGATTGTTTCATTTAAGTTAGTTTTAGATTTGATAGGCAATTCTTTTTTGCCATTGATCTGAGTTTTTAAGATTAGCACAAATTTTATGTTTGACGATTTACAAAATTTATATTTATATTTCGATTACAACTTAAGTAGCTGCTTTCAAATCGAATTTTAAATGGTTTCCACTTAAGGATTTGACAATTCAGTGACTAGAATTCCTTAACAAAAAGGAATCTAATCAAAGCTGAAGCTTTCTATATTACAAATAGAAGTTAATTTTGCTTTAACAATAGCTTTAACAATGTGAAGAGTTTCTTATGTTACAAAACAGTACCGAAGTTAAACAACTTCTTGAAACAACTTCACATTTTACGAGATTTAATCAAAATATAAAAACTACTTTAAAAAATTTAAAAAAAAAGTTATTTCAACAAAATGTTGTTTAACGAAAAGATTTAATGCAGTTTCTTGCACATTTAACAAACTATTTGACATTCAATTCACAGACACATCTTAAATAACAATTGAATAAACCTCCCCTAGCAAAATTTGAGCTACATCAAGAATTTGTGGCAACTTGCAAAACTTGAAGCTACTTTGTCTGCCTGTAGCTGTTTGTTGTCAGCAATCAAATGATCATCAGAGTATGTAAGACTCGCCGCGATATATAGCCCAGGCACTATAGCTATATATGTATACAAGCGCAAGAGCAGACTCAGTGAACGGCTGACGTAACAACGAGTTAACAAGATAATGACAGTAGCGAACGAGTTGGAGTCGGGCGACCGGGAGTCCGGGAATCGGACTATGCTCCGACCGCGACTTTAGCTGGGTGACGCTCCTCGCGACGCTGCTGCAAAACTAAAGACGCCTTCATCGTTGGTCCCGCTCTGTTATTTAGCTGGGTGTGCGAGTGTGTGCGAGTGTGTGTGTGCTGGTGTGTGTGTGCTGGTGTGTTGGCTTTGAGTGACGTGCCGTGCGCATAAGTGACTGATGGCCGGCGACGTCCAGCGCCCAGCCCCTTTCTTTATGTTGTTGCTGCTGCTGCTGCTGCTGCGGCTGAAGACCATAATCAAGTATGCTAAAAAGACGCTGCAAACCAAAAAGGAAATTGAAATGAAATATGTACATAAGTATATATATGTATATGTGTTACCTGTGTTCTGCTTTGTGCCAAGGTAGGCAGTGAGCAGCGAGAGCTAACTCGCGTCCACTCTTTCATGGTATTTCGCACCTGGAGCGGCGGCGCTCGCCTTGTTAAGCACAGCGTCGTTAACACTTAAGGTTTGCTGCTCGAGTTGTAGTTGTTGTTCTTGTCTGGGTTGTTGTTGTTGTTGTCCGGCTGCTTGCATTGCCAACAAGCTCATTAGTTTCATAATTAGCTTTCGTTATGCTTTTCGTGTATTAATTAGAAGTTATTGCTGCTACAGCCCAGGCGCCGTTGCTCAACACTCCAAACACACACTGGACACACACACACACACACGCACACCAGCCACGCCCACCGCCCAGCGCACACTACTGCAGTTCATGAGCAAAACAACCAGTTAGTTTTCCTCTTTTTTTTTGTATTACAGCTTTTCCTGCATTTTCTTTTTTTTGTATTTTGTTTAGCTGCTTTGCTTTTGCTTGCTTTTTTCACTCTGGCCAGCCACGACTAATGCGCAGATAATGATGCTGCGGCTTTGATCGATTTGATAACAATTTAATTTCGAGTGCACGCACAAAGTTCGCCTTTTTTTGTACCCTGCTGCCCATTCTCAGGCGAGATTTACTCGAGATAATGCAATGTGGTGTGCAGGGCACGTAGGCAGATTAGCTGATGAGAGCGTGGAACGAGGGAATCTGGGGAGGGGACACGGGGTAAAGGTAAAGGCAAAGGTAATGTGTGCACATATTTGGCTTGGCTAATGGGTTCATGGGTGTTACAGAAAAGGCAACAAGAGGCAACAACTGGCGCGTTAGAGCCATATAAATTATGCTTTTTGTCACAGTGCTTCAAGCGCTGAGAAAGATGTTCTTGAAAAGTGCCAGAGAAAATGTTAAGTGTGAAAAAGAAAGCTATTGGCAGCTGCTTTTATGGTAAAGAAAATCGGGAGAAACAGCTTTGTTGCTTTTAAGTATGTAAGGAAGTTGTCTAATGTATTGTTGAAATAAAACAGTTAGCTAAGAACTAATTTGTAGATTTTTTAAAATTACTTAAGTGGAATGCTATCCGTAAATTGCAATATATGGTATCAATATATGTATGTATATGCTTTTAATTGAAGAATTGTACCTTATATTTATGTGTGTGACAGATAAGAAGCAATAAAAAGTACTGCTTAACATACTTAAACAAATGGAAATATGTATAGTTTGGCTTTTTCCTTACAAACGCATGTATACATACATACATACATGCTTACATACATACATGCATACATACATACAAAAATATGCACTTAAATTTGCGTAACTTGTAACAAAAACCACTGCAGTCTGCTGCTTCTTACCTTGCACAGTTTACAGTTATGTTGCATGCGCCTCTTCTTTCGTTTTCAAGGTCAATTTCCAGCCGCACGTAAAACGCCGCGTAAAATGTATGTGCTGCTTCTTCTTCCTAATGCAGATCAACAGGTGGCCGGCGACTTTAGCTAATGCAGCACACAATTAAAAGCACTTGCACAGCAGTATTTTAATGAACAACACAACAAGCACTATGTACACAATGCATTGCAATATATTTAACATCAGTTAAGTAATAATAACAACCGAATTTCACATTTATCTAATTGGCACAAATTTCGCGAGAATAAAACACGACTGTGTGACCGCCTTGCAGAAACTGCAATTTACCAGCAATTTGGCGACAGTATTAAAAGTAACAGCTGCAAAGAGACTGCAGTGATTTTAGCAGCCGTAATCGATCGACATAATTACTATTGGAAAATACCAAAGCCTGGCCAATCGGCATGATTGCATAATTTGAGCTGTAGAGTGCGTCTTTTTTTTGCTGTTAGCATTTTGAGCTGCGCTTTAAGCCCCATGTACGTAATCAAAGTTCACTTCTGTTGTTGTTGTTTGCTTGCACAATTGCTTGCACATAACAAAAACCAAATCTCGCATTATAAACATACAGTGGAGAAAAAAAGTGCTGAGTAAACCTTATTAAAAAGGGATAACGGCGCACGAGCAACGCTAATGACAATGCCTGTGTTGTCGAGGATGGCCAGAATGAATGAATGAATGCGAATGGATTGTTGCATGGCTGTATGTGTGTGTGTGTGTGTTGGTTGTGCAAACACACACGTCACTCAGCCACGACATCCTTCCGGGCCAGGGGGCTTAACGCCGTTAATGACCAAGAACTGGCGGCCTCGGTCCAAGGGGGCCTTAGCACAAGTCGACTCTCTCGTTATGACGATTTTATTACGTGTATTCTCAACCATTGATGCTGCAATGTCATACGTCAGCAGAAGGTGGGCCAAATCAGGACGACGCTCAGGACCACGACAGGATCAACAATGATTACACTATGCAACTAACAAATGCGAATAACTGCCCAATGTCTTTCGCATGTAAAGTGCTAACAGCGAAAGCAAATGTTATGTTAGCATGTTAACGTTAACGTGCAGTGCTTGTAATTTCATTTGCATAACATAGTGTTATTTAAAAGTAACAGACAACTGTTATGTTAGCTGCTATGTAAAAATAACAATCGTGCTGAAAATTAAGTTTTGAAGAAAGCTTTATGCTGGCGAATTTGCAAAGTGCTTTAAAAGTAACGTTACAAAAATCGGAAAAATATATATTTATCTCAGCTTTAGATATTCACACTTACTGTTAACTTATTTGTAAGAAAAAACTATGCAAGCAAAGTCAGAAATCTTGGAATATTCACATTGTTATGAAGTGTACAGTGTAAGATAAATAAAAAAGGACTGCAAATAATGTATGTGATATTATATAATGAATTTTAATAACAATAGTTATTGTTAACTGTCAAAGAAACGTATAACTTTATTTTCCTTGTAGTCTAGTGTACTTTGTAGGTACAAGTGGGCAAAAGTGCAGCATAATGTTTATTTGTCAGGGCAATATAAATGGATGTCTTTCTGCGCCATCGTCTGGCCAAGGCATTAAAAAACTTTGTCCAAGATATTATTCTTTTTTTGACGTAAAAAGGGGTTGTATCGCACCCGGACACCCTTAAAGCACCCTTCCTTCCCGCTGTGAAAGAGATTCTGGCACAAATCAGCGTGGCCAATGCAACTTAATTAAATTTCCAAATACTTTTTGGCGTCGCCGGACTTGAAGAATTATGATGCAAAATGTTTGCGACTGTTAATTACGAAATTGTTAAACTCCAAAGTTCAAATTGCAATTTGTATTCATTTGTGAAGCCGCCATTAAATTTGTTAAGCGCCGTCGCCGCTGCTGCTGCTGCTGCCAACGGCGCTGAATTATAAATTAATGCTGCGGCTGCGGCTGTCACAGCGGACACCTCCGGAAAAAGCCGCGGTCGTAAACCCGCTGAACCACGCCCCCTGCTCAAGCTTGCTCAACATTCACCCACATAATTTAAATGCATTTCCTTCGGCGCATTAATTTCCTAAGCTTTTTTTTGCATACCAAAATCCCCGCACAAAACTGCGTTGAATGTAATCCCATGAGCTTTAAAGTCACGTGTGTGCGTTGCTCCCGCAGGCACTGTAGCATGGGTGGGTGGGGCAGGCGAAGAGGAGAGAGAGAGAGAGAGGCGTGTGTTTCGGCGAGACTGACGCAACACAAAAGCAGCGCCGACTGCGACGCCGGCTGCGCTATTTGTTGTTGTATTTTGCATGTAATAAATGTATTTGCTTATCCCCTCTTCTAATTTTTACTGCATGTGGCAAATATTTCACAGCGCAGCCAAACAAAGCGATGAAATGCCGTTACGAAATGGCTGTATATGTATATGCGAGTGAGCGAGAGAGAGAGAGAGAGAGTTCTGTTTACAGTGCGCGCTCTATTTGTTTATCCAACGGAACATTTGCGTGAAGTTTTTGTAATATAAATTGTCCTGCGGCTGGGCATGGGGCCAAAAATGCGTTCGCACTGGACCCGCTCTATTTTCTATTTTATTACAGGCTGCGTATTTTTCACAAAAATGTTTACGTGTGTGCGTTTTGCATAAGGCAAATAGCTGAAGGTCGCTTCGACTTTCACTCGCAGCTGAAGAATATTTAATTTGAGGCAAAGTCACATACAAATTGTCAATAGTTTTCTTTAAGAACTTTAATTCGTTTGTGCTTAAAATATTTATATTTACTTTTTGTCAGCGCACAGGCCAACGGTCCTGTGGCGCAATGGATAACGCGTCTGACTACGGATCAGAAGATTCCAGGTTCGACTCCTGGCAGGATCGCAGTTTTTTTTCTTTAATTTTTTGTTTTTATTGAGGCATCTATGTGCTTAAAACGCATATTTGTGTGGTTAGACTTTAGTTTGAAGACATTTACATGCATTTTCTATTTTTATTTATTTAAAAGATTTGATTTGCATACTATTAACATGTTTTCTATTGAAAGTAAAGTAAACATGTAAATTATTGATTTAAAAAATATTATTTAGTCTTACAAAAATTAAAAAGTGTAGAAAAAAACAAAAAATTTAATGTCGCCCAACGTGGGGCTCGAACCCACGACCCTGAGATTAAGAGTCTCATGCTCTACCGACTGAGCTAGCCGGGCAGTTGATACGACGATCGCCAATGCGCAATTAGAACACACACACACACACACACGCTTAAACAAGCATAATTCGATTTAAATTTAGATTCTAAAAGCGAACATATTTATATTTAGGTAGAAGTAATTTGCTTTTTGCGATCGTTAAGAATTTTATTATATTTATTGCAAGATTTCGCTTTTTATTCTATTTTTTTTAATATTATGGAGAAACTTTAATACATATTGTTATTGCATTTAAATGAATTAAGATAAAATGTTCAATTTTAAAACTTTTTAATATGATCACAAATATATAAATATACGAAAACAGTTGGCAACATCATCAATATGAAAGCCACCAAGAATACGTTCAAGAAAAGAGACAAATCGTCAAACTTCAAGTTCTTTCAGTTCCATTTCAGTAAATCAAATGCGTGAATGGACTTTGTGTGCAGCTTTAACAGAAAGTTGACGTCTCTGCGACGTGTTCATTCATAAGATATTTAACAAATGAGTCGCTTCTCAGCTCGGAATATCATCGCAGACATTAGGCCACAAAAGGGAAGTAGTACGAGTTGAAAATAGCCCAGCGGCAGAAATTCCATTACGAGCACAATATAATATTCGGTTCCGTTTCTCAGGGCAGAGCCAGCTCAAAGCGTTAATACAGAACGAGAACTACACATAGATACGAAACAAAAATGGTTATTCATAATCATTTGTAACGCTTAATTGTTGTCTTTGCGGTTTAAGCCTCATGGCTGCTTTTGTTGTTAGCTGCCCGACCGACCGCAAATTGTTTTTAAATTCATTTCTCGCTCGGATTCTTTGTGTGGCGCGGCAAATTACAAAAGCCAAATGGGTAGCCTGAGAATTTTTGATTATTGTCATTATACATATATGTACGTATATATATTGAACCAAAACCATTTGGAAAGACAAACGTACCAGTGTTTTCTGTGGAGTCATGTGTGAGGCGTTTCATACTCGAGCTATTTCCCACCATGGCCGTGAAATTTACGCCCCAGACTCACAGACTTTGCTCGAGCGCTGCCTTTTTATGTCTATTTATACCCTGTAGTTGATTTGAAATGGGTATACAGGCGGGTCATTAGCTGTGCAGGCAGTCAGAGACATTTGCGACACTCAAAATGTGCCCACAATCTAGAAATTTGCCTATATTTTGTATTACATTTTGAAACTATTATCTATAAAAATAAAAAAAAATTAATAAAACAGAGTATTATGTGTTGTTTTTTATGTAAAAAGTTTCCTTACTTTGCGCTGGAGAGCAATACAAGTACGTAAGAAAGTAGAGTACTGCTTGTTACAATATATATGCCTACCAATTGATTCAATCATGTCCGTATGTACCCATTGAACTCTGGAACTAATAGACGTACAGTTAAAAAATTTGGTATGTAGGCTTATTATATCAAATCTAAATCAATTATATGCTTGTCACAATATATTTGCATACCAATAGATTCAATTATGTCTATGCAAACCCATTGAACTCAGGAACTAACAGACTTACAGTTATAAAATTTGGTATGTAGGCTTATTAAATCAAACCTAAATAAATTTTATTCAAAATCTGCCGTTTACCAGAAAAGAAAAATAAATATAATCGCATTTGTGCATGCCCACAGGGTATCTGCTAGTCTCACACTTTGCATCTACTGCTTTGCCTGTTTATTATTGTTGAAAATTTAAATCCGCACGCGTTCAGATTTTTGCCTTTACTCAGCCTCCTTTCTGTTAGTTGTTGCTGTATTCTTTTTGTTGTTGTTGTTGTTGTTTTATTATCCTTTTGCTGGCACTTTTTTATGAGTTAAGCCAGACGCGGCTTATCTATGTGACAATGCGGTAGGCACCCAGAAGCGGGCTCTACCCCAGCGAGTGTGTGTGCGAGTGTGTGTGTGTGTGCGAGTGTGTTTGTGTGTGTGGCAATTGCTTTTATTGCCAGCCTACCAGCAACCACTCGCTTCCCTTCTCCTGCCAATCCAGCAACCAGTTCATTCATAAATAAATTAAATAAAAATATTTTTTCAAGCCGCAAGCCATGCAACAATAACAAATAAGGAGCTGGCACAGAAAAAAAAACGAGAAAACGAGAAATGAGCAGCGAAAATGTTGAACGGCAAGGAAATCTGCATAATGAAGCGTAATACGCAAATGGATGTGGAGTTTTCTGATTGGGGAAAGTCGCGGTTGGAAATAAAGTGCGGTTTATGGCCGCCCACGCGCACAATTGAATGATTTAAGGTAAACAGCATAATTATGCACAAAAAACAAAAAAAGAATGACAAAAATATACATGAGCAGGTGCAGCTGAATTTGTCATAAAGTTTTTAAAGACTAAGATCAAGAATTTGTTTGGCAGAAAATGTGGAGAAAAAGTGGAGTTGAATTGAAAAGATCTCGAAATTCGGTTAGATATTTTACTAGATTTTTCACTGGTGGTTTATTGGTGAGTAAGCTTAAAATTTATAAAAATTATTTCATAATAATAAAAATAAATCACTTAGCCATATTGAAAAAAAGTATTTCCCTTTTTTAAATTATTAATTTAATTCGATTGATTTGCCCTTCTGGTCTAAAAAAGTAAAAATTATATTGATTTTAGCAGTAACAACTTTGAGTTTCAAGCAATATTTATTATGTAGCTATGTATATTATTTATTATAACTTTCCTGTTCTTTTAAGCTACTATCCTATTATTTATTTTTTTAATTTGATTTTATTGTTGACCTCGAAGCAAAACACTTTTTTTTATAGATATAATTATAGTTTTCATTGAGTATTTTCTTAGATTTTTTTAAACAAAATTGAAAACAAAATGTAATAACATAATAATTTACTTTTAAGTTCAAACTTAAATCCTTTGCCTACAGCATAATATATAGCATCACTGTTTGAATGTTTTTCTTCGATTCAATTAAATATACAATAATATGCACATAAATATTCCAGTCAGCCACTTTTTTCTCCTTTTGTGGGCTTCTCAATCCCTTGGAAAAGCTCTGCTAAGATTTGTGACGCAAAGTTCACAGTCGCGACCCGGAAATAAAGCCGAGTCTAGCCTCGGCATTACTGCCCAGTAAAATTCGACACGCCTTTGGCCCCCATCCAGGATTTGGCTTTGGTTTCATTGGCAGCGTCTCATTGGCAGCATTTGTTTGGGCGTGTTAAAAGTTAAAATAAATCAAACAGCCATAAATTGTGCCGCTTTTGGCAATATGGGGAGAATTCGATACGTTCATCAAATGTAAAAGGGTTCAAGCGATGCGTTTGCTATCTATCAATAAATGTCTCTATATAAACCGGGACACCCCCTACTGCCATCCCCATCCCCACCCCCACCCCCAACACGCATATATTTTATCAATCGAAGGACAGCAGCAGCAGCAGGAGCAGTCAGACGACGCATCCTTTTGGCCTGCTCAAATTTAGCACACTTGTCAAACCACAAAAGAAAAACAAGAATGGGGTAAGAATTTGGAATGATGAAGATTGAATACCCTTACTGTACAAAATTTACAACTGAAGCATACTTGTTCTTCGAAAACAGAAATGATTTCTATAACTATTAATTTTCTATATATAAATTAATTTTTTACTCTACTTCTTTATTTTCTATATAAAATCTTATATATTAGTTCAGTTTTTATACTCAATTTTTGTATTCTTACTTATTTTCTGTATAAGAACTTATATTGTACCTTACTTCTTTATATTCTATCCAGTGTTTGTATACAACTTTTGTATTATTTTTTATTTTCTATATAAAAACCTTTATTTTAACATAGTTCATCTTTATATTATATAATTTATATATTCAGTCAGTTTTTATATAGCAAATAAAGATGTAAAGAACATTTTAGTGTTTCCCAAGTCATAATATAAGTTTTAATATAGAAAATTCAAAAAGAACTTGATTAAAATAAAAGTTTTTAAATAGAAAACATATAAGAAAAGAAACCCGCTGGAATTGATAAATATGTAAGATTATAATAAACCATATATCAAGATTAAAAAATTGCTAAAAGTCCATAAAAACACGAAATATTTTACTTTTAGCTCTTTATAATAAAGTTCAATTAGAAAAATTTGCTATGTAAATCTTCCTATCAACAACCCAAGCCCGAAATCTTACACATTTCATAACACAATAGTAATACCCCCTGTTAGGGCATACCGAATACCAAATATTCCTTCCAGCCCCCAGCAGACGCGCCCAAAAACACAGAAAGCCCCCGAGTGGGGGCCAGCTTATGAAAAATATGGCGCAAAGGGGTTAAATGACGTATGCATTGCAGCTATTTCTCTCCATTTCATATCGTTTTTTCTTCTTCTCTGGTATAGGGAGCTGGCTGCAAGGACCCTCAGTTGATTTGCCTGCCGATGTCTTAGTTACCATAGCGGAAGTGCCAAATTTATCATAGAGGTCCATGCTCGGACTCTGCTCGTACTTTATGAGTGGCCAAAGGTTTTGGCCATATTTCGTTTTGGCCAGCAAAGTTGATCAATAACGGTAAAGGATGAGGACACATACTCGTTCAAACAAATGTTGGGTCATTTACCGTTTTTAAGTGCGGCATAAGTTCAGATTTTTTTTAAAAGTGCCATCGCAAAAGTGAGCAAATCAACTGAGTACCTTAGTTCAGTTGTTGAGAAGGGTTTAGTAAGTGTTATAAGGTGAATTGATTGGAAAACGAGTGTTGAGATAGAAAGTGTTGGAAAGTTATGAAAAATAATAGTGTTTATTGTAGAGCGATACATAAACTAAAAAAGATTTATCATAAGTTTCTCTTCGTATATATTCATAAAACTGTTTCCTTATGAAGAAATGGTTTTTATGTTATTCTTAATACTAAACCTTGTAGGATAAACAAAATAGCATCCTTGAAACCGAAAAATATAGTATAATAAATTATAAAAGTATAATAAATTATAAAATGTATATAAAACTACCTGAAAACGTTTTCCAATAAAACTGTTGAATAATTATTTGCTTTCAAAAAGTTTTAGAAAAAATACACAAAAATACTAAACTATTATCAGATGTGTAACTAAGCGTAAGTTTATTTATAAAAATATTCGCTCAAAATAATATATATAAAATGAACTAGTTTTGTTTAAATTCGCTTTCAAAAAGTTTAAAAAATACCCAAAAATACTAAACTATTATAAAATGTTGGCTATATTTTTCTAGAATTTTTGTTCAGTGTATATGGAGCATAAATAAAACTCGCTACACCTATTAAGCGGCAGTTGGATAGCAAATGTCTCTAGTCAGCCTGACGAATGTCCGGAATTGTCTGAGATATTTCATTTAAATTATACATAAGCAAAAGTTAAGTAAATACCAAATGTGAATAACCTCTGAGGAAATGAGTAGAGTGGGGTATGCCCAAAAAGGGGCACTGCAATAAAATATATTGTGGGATTGTACGATTGTAGGATTGTAGGATTGTCTGATTATCAGAGCAACCGCAAAACAATTTAATACTAAAACCCAAACCACATGCCACGGCACGCGTTTCCAGTTCCCCTCTGCTTTTTTGCCAAACTCCCAGAGTCCAGAACGACCAACCACATGCATGATAAATGCACAAAATCTGCAACAAAGTGTTGGAAACACGCACTTTCTGAGTGGAGTAGGGGTAGCCTATGCGTATATGGGTAGGGGTACTCTCTGGAGGTCTCGAATTACAATCAGAAGCGCCCTTTGACAAATGGCTCAAGTCTGAATAGAACGCATTGAGTTACACGACTCAAGATTTGCCGATTAGTATTAATGCCAGGGTTGCCAAACAAATTTTTGCCTGATTTTCTCTATGATCAGGTAGAATGAGAGAATGAGAGAGAGAGAGAAAGAGAGATAGACTTCAAACAAAGGCAAACCTCAAATAATGATAATAATGACAATGATATGAAAACCAGCTATAAAAATGCATAAATTTTCCACAATGTGGCAAAAGGATAATTTTCGAAAAGCCATTAATATGCCAGGCTGTTGTGACAGGCAGTCAAATGAGCTGTGGGGCCCCCATTGACTGGTGGTTGAATTACGAACCGAAAAGGTGCAGGAAGTGCAAGCTGCAGTCCCTTTTTTCGCCCCGTTGTCCTCTCGTCCTGTTGTCCTGTCAATGGGCACGCAGGACACTGACAAACATCCAACCGGCGGCTGTCGTTGGAAACGTCATTTACATGGAATGCAATAGATCGATGTATTCTGAGAAACCGTTGACATAAATCAACAGCCATACGTTTCTAGTGGGGGGTGTTAGCTGTGCCCAAAGGGGTTTCTGTTATTTCAGATTGAGAGGACTTCGAGCTAAGGACTGGATATTGATATTGTGAAAACTCCAGCAAGTCAATCTCGATAGCAGTGTTGAAATCTAACGGCTAGAATATAAAACAAATAAAGAGTCAAGTGGTTAAAGTAATTTAAAAGGCATATCTATATCTAATGCATGTTTGCTATGTTAGTTTAGTTTAAGTTAGGATTAAGTTGGAATAGCTATAAGTATTTTTATTCAGCTGTATTCTAAAATGACAAACTCAGACAAAGAACAGCAGATTTTAGAGTAGCATACTTTTTTTGACTCGTTGATTATCGATTGGTATTTGAAAAAATGAAGATTACATTTTTGAAAGTTTGTACATACAAATTTAAGAATAATTTTAATAAAATTGTGTAAATTTTAACAATTTTAACTGTTAATTGCAATCGTTTCTTAAAACTTCAGCGAGTCAAAAAGGGGTGTATTTTACAGTTAGGATCAATTAAAGATAGTTAATAAAATTTGAAATGCCATATCTCAGGCAAATTAAGTCCGATTTACGAGTCGTATGACTTTTTGGACTCGTAAGAAGCAAAACTATCGATTAGCTTTAAAAAATTAACCTGTTAAATTTTGAAAAAAATTCTCAACAAAGTTAAGTTTTACAATATGTACTAAAATGGAATTAAGTCTGACATTTACAACTATTGAAGTCAATTTTATAGACTACCAAGAGCTCAAAAAGTCATAACTATTAAATATTTAATTTTATTTGCCAGAACTATTATCATTCTAAGTTTAGGAAAAATCATATTTTGAATATGTTAAAAAAAGTTTGCGAAGTTATATTATATTTTAAACTTAAACACCTCCTTATAATTTTAATTATTTACTTTAATTTAATATTTAAATATATATATATATATATTCTATTTTAAGATTTATATTTAAATTATTTTCCCATGTCTACTGTTTCTGGTCGACAGATAAGTTCATAAATATTCCACAGCAAAATCGCTCATCTTTTCAATTTGAAAAGTAAGTTTTCAAAGCCATGCTTAACCCATTTCTAATAGCAAACTCGCTGGCAGTTGGCCTAGTTTAGTTGAATGTTGGCCCCGGGATTAACAATGTTTGCCAACTTTGAATCTCGCCTAAAGCCGCAGTGCAGCCACAAATCGCATAAACACAAATAAGCTGCAGCATCGGCCTGTCGGGCATAAATCGCATTTGAAAATCCAATTTGATAAATAGAAACCAATAAATGCAATAAAAAGCAGCGCAAAACCCCGAAATGAGAGCCCTAACCAAATATTTCCGCATTTGCACAAAAATTTAGAGCACAAATTAGCAATATGCCCGAATTTATGAATTTATGTGCGAAACGTGACAACAATAATACAATAATACACACGGACATATCGAGAAACCTATCCGTACACCCGGAACATATTAACCCCAGCGAAAACATTTGTTGCAACTGCCCTTAAAATGCTGCAGGCGGAGGGTGGGGGTTGGGGGAGGAACAAAAAAACCAGGGAAACAGCTGAGTAACTAAAAATGAAGCCAATATAGAGCACAGTTGCGATTACAATAAAAACTGGGCTCGGTCCACGCACCAAAAAAAAGGGCTGTATAGAGAGGGTGGCTAGCGGGTGCTGCTTTGGGGTGGGCGGGGGTGTGGGAGGTATGGGGGCGTGGCGAGTGTCATAAGTGCATAAAATGTTTTTGTGTTTTGCACAAAAGCGAAGCGAAAAGTTTAATTTTCTCCAGGCGAACGCCAGTGCCGGGTAACCAAATCCGTTTATATCAGGCAACAAAAAAAATAACATTAAGAAAAACATGAAAGAGTAGAGCTTTAGGCTAGAGAATTCGACTGGGAAATGCCCTGTAATTTTCTATATTTTTTATTTATATAATAAATTAATTTTGTATATTCTTTTGTCTATAACGTATAGTTATTAATCCAACTTACAAAGTTTATGGGATTTCAAAACTTTATTCAAATATCTATGTATTTATTTATTAATATAATGCCGACTAGGAAATGTTATTAATATTATAGCTTTTATACTTATTAGACTACCCTTACAACATTTTCAGGTTTTTTAGAAGGCTTTCAAATATTTATGCTTTTATTTTAAATACAATGCTCACTACAAAAATCTTGAAATTACAAAACATAAATATAAAAATCAGGAAAGAAATTTTTTTAAATTATAAATAATTATTTAACATTCTAAAATATAAAAGCTTTAAATTGCAAATTTTTTTGCATATGATCATATGAAGCTGTATACCAAATTTGCTGGCTGCAGCTATTATAGTTCCAGAGATTGGATCGTTCAGATACCAAAGTCTTATATTATTCGCTTCTGCTAGCACAACTCTATTACTCTCCTGCATAATTTTTGCTAGGGTACACAAAAATACAATAATAAATGTAACAAATGACGCACACGCTGTCTCAGTGGTTGGGCAGTTCGGGTGGTTTGGGTGGTTTGGGTGGTTCGACGGTGCACGGGCGTTTGCAATTTTAGATGAATGCCCAGCGGCGCTATATGAGTGCTATGTGGATATCGCTCATATATATGTGCACTTATTTGACTAATGTCTTTAATAAAAAATTACACACGTCGCCGTTGAGAAGGAAAGTGAAAAATTGGCAGGCAGGCACATTGGCTTATATGAAGGGTAATACGAACTACGAAACGCTGTAATACTTGCGGCTTACAGAAATTTAGCATTTCATTAGGCAATGGCAACCACCCCGTGTGCCACCCTATACTTTTTAATATTTACTAATATTGACAATACTTAAAGAATTCTCTTCTTTTTTTTTGCTGGATTGAGGGCGGCCAATGGGCCATGGTAACCAGAAACTTTGACATATTTATAGTTGACAATGGCTGCAGGGGTAAAAGAAGAGAATTGTGTAAGCCCAACCTTGACAATTGTAAAGTGGTGGATAGCAAGAATCTGATGGTGGTGGTGCGTTTTGGGATTTACACAATATTTTTTCAAGTGCTCGGGCAAAGCGACCACCGTTCGGGTCCCCTGGTGACTTATTAAGGGTTGCATTTAGTGGGCTTTTGTGTCATTTTATATGCAAATTGGATTAAAAAAAATAGAAAGAAGAATACGCGTAACGTTACGCATTTGACAAAATCCATATCTGTCCAGTCGCATTTTCTGCTGTGCGCGTTTACTAAATTAGCATTCATCTTATTGCCATATAATGCCATAAATAATGGAGAGCTACAATTCTTCAATGCGCTTTATTATCTGGGAAATGCTTTTGATGTTCACAATTTCGCATTGCGCATTTCAGTTTTTCGGGAAAAGTGTATTGGATAACAGTTTGCCTAGGCGGAAGGGGAGTTTATGACAAGCCTAAGCCTATCAAGCGATTAAATTTGCTCCCATTTCCCGAACTCTGATTTGATTAGACGCTTTGTTTATGGTTGCTAAGCTATTGCCTTACAATTAAATATGCGACTGTCTACCAAATGCGTAGGCAGCTGAAATAATTGGAAAGCTCATTACTATCTATTTACTATGAGTCAGCTAGAAATAAGACGATTTCTGGGGTAAGCTGAACATTTGAAAGGGGTTTCTATTTTTATAATAATATAATATGTATTCTTATATAATTACATCAAATTGAGTATAGTTTAAATAGGCCTACAAGGGTATTGATTTAAAAATATCTTCTTCTTACATTAATGATGTTGAAATATATTAATTACCTGAAAGAATTACGTCTGAAAAGCGAGAATACTTAAGGAATTTTACAAAACAAATGTAATTACTCAAGTTATTATTTACAAAAAGTTTAGTTACTCAAGTAATTATATTTGAAAAGTAAAATTACTAAAGGAATTCTAGCCGAAAACTTTAATTACTTGATAAAACCTGTCTAAAAATAGCATTTGCTACAGTTTTTATATTAGTATCTTCAATTTAATGGAAATACTTAAATATAATTACCTGAAAGACTAACGTCTAAGAAGTGAGAATACTTGAGAAATTTTGATAAAAAGATGCAACTTCTCCAAGTAATATACACTAAAAGTATAATTACTCAAGTAATTATTTTTGAAAAGTATAATTACTCAAGTAATTATTTTTGAAAAATTTTATTACTAAAGTAATTATAGTCAAAAACTTTAATTACTAATTCAAATCTGTCTAAAAATAGCAGTTACTACACTTTCTCCGTTAGCAGTCGATCAATATTTACTAAGTACATAAGCAAAATCAAATTACTTTAAATAATATATGTCCAACAGCAAACGCTCTCTATTGACATGTTATATAACCAATTCGAGTCGCTGGAAAAATATGTCATTAAGTCAAATGTGAATGAATTGGGCGTTTTTCTTTGACTACCCAAAATATATTGACTATCTATATTTGATTATGGTCATCATGCTGCCATATATGATTAACTTAATTTAACAGTAGCACGTATCATATTTATTTGATATTGAACTATATAGGGTGGGGGGAGGAGGGCGAAAAGCAATTTGTGTGTACCTAAAAAATAATGCCATAACTATAACAATAACAAATGTGACTGTGTGTGTTTACCTATGGAACTACTTCCAGTTGGACTATTAAACTAATTTCCAGTTGTCACTGGCAAGCACGCACATGTCCCCGGACTGGATGCACCCATCCTACTGCCAAATCAAACAAGGCACGCACAACTTACAGACTGGGCCTATAAGATACAGCAACAACAGCATGTTGAAAAACATTTCAACTATGTTAAACTTCGAATTTGGCCCGGGGTGTATAGACAGAGACGGAGTCTGCAGCCATGTAACATCCTGTAAGGCCATTCCACTCCGAATGTTGATGAATGCTGTTGATGTGTCGCAAATGCCAGCGACTACCCGCTCCTCTGTTCCTCTGCTCCTCACTTGCAAATGAAGTTGACTTTGGCTGGCAGGATGTGCGAGAGTGGAGCTAAGAGAAGCTACCTTTGCCTCGTAGGCATTTTTGGGCCAGTGCCATTGCACAAATTCTATATTTACTGTCAATGTTAATTGCTTCGAATTGCACTAAAGTGTTGACTTTTGTGCCGCACAGGAAACTTACTTGCGTTCCACATGCCACAGACACCGACTGAACAGAAACAGGAGCAGACAGCAGACAGGAGACAGGAGCTATCTACCTGTGCTACCTGAGCCGGAGGCCCACAGCTGACTCATGACTGTTGCAATTTGGTCAACTATTTAATGAGTGGCAACTAGACTAACGTATATCGGACAGCATTTCCAATTATGCAATTGTTTGTATAGTTCCTCTTGAGATATGTTTTCACTATTTATAGGTTAGAAAGTGCGCTTGCTGCTTGGGAATATATAGCAGAGTGCAAATTATAGAAAGATGTAAGCTAATTATAAATACATTTTATAACATTCATGACTTATTTTTTCCATCACTCAACAATAAGTATATATATATTTGGTATGTCATTTAAAAATGAGTTCTGGAAAACTTATTAAAATTTAGTAAGGAAGTAGTAACGAATACTTATAAAATAATTGTATTTAAATATTTCATTTAAATAATCCCTGATTATTAGAAAATTTAAACTGAAATAAATTCATTTTTTACTTGGTCAATTGTTCGCTTATTTTCCTGTCGACTGTTTTTATTCGATATTTAATAAATAATTAAAATAAATACATAAACATGTTGTGAAAATTTAAGTCTTTTAATTTATTGGTAATTTCTTAGAGTTTTTTTTTATATCTCGCTTTCTATTTTTTGTCTGCAATAATAATTTAAAATTTTATTTTTTTATTTGCCATGGATAAAAACGATTGTTTTTTTATTTAAATAAAATATAGTTTCCATGCTTATACATTTTTATTTTGATTCTCATAAAATGATCTCTAATATTATCAGAAAGTTGCCTATCAATAAGTTTTTAAATAGTACAATTTAAATTTTAATTCGCTCAAGTTTCGGTTTCAGTTCCATTTTAATTATCCTACATGTCCTTAATCCCAATTGTTCATTCTCAACTCTCACTTACCAAGTATTTATTTGTCTAACGAGTGATTTTTTTGCAGTGAGCGTTTCATTGTGCCGCGCATAAGCTGTCCTTACAGGACACACTGCAGGCGTCCTTTGGCGCAGTGGGAAAACAAAAGAAAACGTTGAAAATTATTTCCAGCAATTCACACTGAGCTGAGCTCTCATTGCTCACTTACACGCTGCATTCACTCTCTCTCTCCCTCTCTCTCTGTCTCTGTCTTTTTGTCCAGGGCATCATTTGCTACTTAAGGCGGCAACACATGTCGACTTAAGCATCCTTCTAAGCATCCAGGCTCGAATTCGGGACACTCACTTGGTTAAAGACATGTGGCGCACATTGTCAAATGTCGCCTTAGTCTCATCTTACGCTGCGCAGTGTTAATTATACTAATTGCACTAAATCACTTGAAAATTTCAGAGCAGGCCCAGAAAAAAGAAACACACACACGCCCCTTTAAAAAATAGCTGAAATTAGGGCGTAACATTTGAGAACTGAGAGCTGAATGTGAGAAAATTTGTTAAAGGAAGCGTTGGTAATCCTAGCATTTTGGGACATTTTTCGGTTTCTGTTTTTTCGCCTTGCATGTGGTACATCAAAATAAATTACCAAATCTTAGCTGGGATAATGCTTAAAATAATGAAGCACATTTTTTTTAAATACCAAAATAATTAATGATAGAAGCCTAAGGCCTGATGAAACGCCTTCATCTCGTTTTGAGGTGTTTAAGTGAAAAGTGCTGAAGAATTTCCTTATAATAAATTTGGTTGGTTGTGAAAGACTGTGGGAGAGCATAATGAGTGAGACTTTTGAGACTTATTTAAAAAAATTAAAAAAATATATAAAGAAAAAGCGAAAAATAGGAAAATTATAATGAAATACTATGCTAAAGAATATAATAAATTTGTAGAATGTGAAGTAAAATATAGACATAATATTGAAATAGGAAAATTATTTAAAATTACAAAATTATATGATAACTAAAAAACAGGTCGAAAATATTGAATAAATACTAAATTTATATTTATTTAATTTAAAGCACGGCCTAAAATTTCCAATTTGTAGTGTGAAATATTTCTCAATCGTAAGAAGAAGCTTTTATATATATGCAAGGAAACATAAATGATTTTTATTTATTTAAATAAAAATTACTAGAAAAATTAATATATTTTTATATATTTTTCAGAGATTTAGTTTTCAAGCTTGTTGCTTGATTAATATTTCAAAAACAACTGTCAGAATTTAAGTTAATGATTTGGAACCAGTAAAAAATGACTATGAAACAGATTTTCCAAACTGTACTTCAATAAAAAAAGTCTAAGATCAAAAAAAGTTATGTATAAATTGTTTATACAGCACTTTAACCAAACTCTTATAATTCCCAACTGGTATTGTTTCGAAAAATAACCAATACTAAGCTACCTTTTGAGCAAACTTCCCTTAAACCGCATTTGGATTCTGATTCTGTAAAAGTAAGTAATTTATTATGCGTACAAGTAAATGCAACCCTGTGAAGCATCTCAGTGCTGATTCTTGTGCCAGCTCCTTAACGCCTACTTCAAGCTGAAGACTCGAAACTTGAATTGTGCAGACAAACGGCCTGCATATAGTGGAAACATGCACATCAGAGAACCGCAACCCCTAGCGGGCATGGCGCAGCATGAAAGCGTCCACCCTGCCCATTATCCTTGACTGCGCCTACACAACACACACACAACCTGTTTCCTGTGTAGTGCGACTGCGACTGCGACTGAGCCTGAGACTGGGGTCCATGTCGTGCATTTTCGCAGAATTTATACCAATTTGTGCGCAACGTTAATAACAGTAAAAGGCCTATAACAATAACCCACATCAATACGGCGGCACGTAGTCGCCGCACGTGGTAAAGGCAACGAGGACTCTTGCCCCGCTGTGCGGCGACAAACAAGGTGAGTAGGTAAGCCCAGGGAATGCAATCAGCAAAGATGTGTGTATATGCAGCACCCACACCAGCCCTGGCAGTTTGCATGCAACCCTTACACACAGCCCACAATTCGCATTGTAAGCCGACAAACGCGTGTCCAAAACACACGCGCGGCATCTTTGACGGTTACAGGGTATGGGGTACTGGGTACTGAGTACTGGTTACTGGCTACCCAGAGTTGGGGGTATACTCCATGCTCTGCTCCATTCATTATATTTGTGCATTGACTTTGCACATGCCCGAAAAACTGGCATCGTCTTTACACAAGTGTTCCATCCTCTGCGCTTTGAACAACAATAAAAGAGATTAATAGATGTGGGCTGTGAATGGGTTGTGTGTGTGTGTGTCGGTGTGTGTTGTGTGTGTGGCTGCCCAGTCGCATAGTATGCACAATAATTGGTGCCTAAAAGGCTTGCATATTTGTGTCGGCGGGGAGTAAAGCAAGTGGAGGACTCACAAAGGACTCGGCTACAATGATCGATCTGCAAAATATTTCAATTTAATGAATTGCGTGCACGGTGCGTGTTGAAAGGGTTGATGGCACAGTGGGACAAGATTAAGTTATTATTTTTGCTATTAGTGTTATAGCTATTATTTGTAAGATTTGTTTATACAAGTTTTACAAGGGGGTAGCAGCAGAAAGTGTTTGTATTGACGGTGACCTGTTTATAATAAAATAAAAAAAATATGTTATAAAAAGTGAAGCACATTTAAAAAACAACTGCATTGCATAATTTATAAATATCAAAATATTATTTATATAAAATCTGTTTACAGAAGTTACAATTACTAAAAAATATTAGTGAACATTTTTAAAAATTTTCATTTTTAGCTTTTTAGCAATTTGATTTACATTTTTTCTTCTTCTAAAAATTATAGAATTTTTATACATCTAACGCACATTTTAAACAATCTTAAATCACAAGCAATTCATTTCCTAATCAATATATAAATTAAAATATGTATAATAATATCTACAAACTCTTATATTTGTAAAGTAAACAAGCCTTAATTTATTTATTTGAGGCAATTACTAAAGTATTTGGTATACAATATTTTTTATAACTTACTGAAAATATGTATTTATAATTTTCTTCCTTCTCTGATAATGCGATTTAAACAAACAAATACGATGCTCTTCTATCTTGACTATCTAAAACAGAGAAAACCTTCCAATACTGCCAACTTAATATTCAGAAATATTTCGTAAATAATTCTACTCTCTGAACCCCACTGTTGCATTTCATGTTGGTAATCGTAATCGTAATCGGAGTTTTGTTGTCTTTCATCCTGAGGTTACACTGTCTACGCATTAACTGTAACTTTAACGCACTTAACGCTTATCGCTATTAATGAGCAAATATCCAGCTCAAATATGCCGCTTATGAGCTGAGGATGATGCTCCTTTTGGTGGTTGTTGCCGACTCGTCCTGTCAATCAACAACAACAACAACAACAGCAACAGAAAAGGGTTGCGCCAAAAGTGCCTCGAGTGCCAGTCGACGCTTAATTCATCAGCTGATAAGAAGACGCTGCAGGCATTACTCAACTATATATGTCAATTTGCAATCCGGTCCGCCACGCCCCCTTTTCCCCCGCTGCTTTTTGTACAATTGTCAGATATGACAGTTAAATGTTGACGCTCGAGTGCGTGCACAAATTTTGTTATTGTACCTGGGCAAAACGCATTTTTAACTTTCCACCACTTGGCACATAATTTAGTCATTTCATTTGAAATGCTCGGGTGGGTTTTTTACTCGGGCCGGGCTGGGTTGGGTGTTTGGTTTTTGGTTTCTGGTCGGGTCCGCCGTGCGATCTGTCAAATGTCAAATGCATGTCAAAGGCAACATGTCAGAGCCATTTCCAACGCTTCAGCGTTAGCGTCTTTTTTTAAACACATTTTTTTGAGTATTATTTTTGGGAACAGGCGTTAAATGTATTGGACAGCAGTGTGCCTGGATCCTGTATCCTGGTGTCTGGCGTCTGCGTTTGTGTTTGCGTTTGCTCTTTCGGCTCTGGGGTGGCTTGATTGTCATTTTTTGCGTTGCGGCAATTTGCGGCTTTTGATTAAAAAATATACACTCACACACACAGAGACACACTGAAAAACACGTCAAGGGAATAATGCGACTGTTTTGTTCGCGACTCTGCCGCTGCTGCTGCTTCTTCTTGTTCGTTTGGTGGCCACAGCAAATGGCTTTTGCTCATGCTTTTGCCATTCGCCTGCGAATGGCTTTTTGTTGTTGCTCTATGCGGCATGAATATTGGCGCGTAGTTTAATTTGCCCTATGACAAACAAAAACGTGCGAAGTGGGCGGCGTCAGTGAATATTTGAGAGCAGCTTTGGGGCAGAAAGTGCTCGAGTGCATTTAAACTTCATTCACTAATGGCACGCATTATTAAATATGAACACAAACCATTAGATGAATGGGCAAAATACTGTCGAAAATATATAATAATATTTCTTGAAAATATATATTTTAAGCAGAAATATTTAGATTTATTTTTGGTTTGTCATTTAAGTATAAATTTATAAAATAAAACCATACAATTTTCCTTGGTTTCAGCTAGATTGTCTAAAATTTAAGGCATATTTTTACTATCGTTAGTAAATATAAAGGTAGATAAATGTAGAAATACTGTCGAAAATATATAAATATTTTACTGAAAGACTGAAATACTTAGTATATTTTTGGGATTGTCAGCTAATCGCAAATTTTAAAAATAAAAGACAAAACTTTTTACTAGGCTTCGACTAGAATTTAAAAATTTTGATATCTTTATTTATCTCTGCAGTTTATAATCAAATAGTTTAGATAACTCCTAAAAAATTTAAGAATATTTGATAAAAAAATTAAAAGCTTATACATCTTTTTATTTGAAAAATGAAAAACAAAGTATTTAGTATTTAAATCTTTTTCAACATGGATGAATTGGAAATTGTTTTTAAGCGTTTCGTAGTTACACAGACTTCAAAATATAAAATGAAACAAAATATTTTGTAAATTTTCATTGGGAAATATTTAAAAAATTGTCTTCTCGACTCAAAAGTACAAAATAAATATTACATATTTTATTAATTTCAATTAAAATATGTCAACAATATCCGAAAAGAGTCTACTTCTTATTGAGCTGCTTTCCCTCCCCTCAGCTACATTTTGCAATTCATCCCATCTCCGGCTCTGAGTCACAACTAATTTAACTTTAGTAAGCAACCCAAAGCACTTCCGACCATATTAATAAACTAAAGGTCTGACCATGTGATCATATTTTACAAGCCATTTGCTTTTGTCGTTGTCGCCACAACTGTTATGATTTTGATGCAACACTCCCTCTACACACAGCGATTTTAAGGCCTGTCAATGCTCTAATTGCTCCTACCACAGAATGTCCGTAACATTAATCACAAGAACTCAACTCGTCTCAAATGTGGCATGAACAAAAAACAAGTGGAGAAGGATTATCTTCGGCGTGCCGAAGATTAAATACTCTTTTCGAACCTTAAAGCAATTTTTACTATTTTTCCGTGACTGCTTATTTAATTCGCAGATATTAATGTCGCATACATATACCCCTACATATAAAATAAAATATATAAAGGTATTCATGTAAACAGGGACGTTTCACTATCCGTAGCTCGTGGACGCGTCCCTTAGCATTCATAAGTGCTACCGAATTGAACAATATACAAGTTTCAGTTTTTCCAAAAAGTGAAAACTACATTACATAATATACATACCAAATTTTGTGCCTGTTGCTCTTATACCTTTCAAGGCTGCTGTCGGAAATTGAATGTCTATAAAACTTAATCTGAACATACGAGAGCTTATATTCAGAATTTGAGATCCATATTTTTTTTCGCGTGGCATTGGTTTTGCCAATGAATTTAAATTTTTCTTTTGAATTATTCTATTAAAGCTACTTTATGTATGAAAAAAAAATTAGAAACAATTTAGGAAATTGAAAATAAATGAATTTGACTACAGCTATTATATATTTGAAAAGAAGAATAAGAAAAAATGAAAATAAATGACCAGTCGCCGCTGGTTTCGAACCCGGGACCTCTCGCTCACCAGTTCGCAACTTTACCCACTACGCCACAAGCCGTTTTGATGATCGCTGACAAAATCCCTTGAAGAGCAGACTGTCAAAAGCTTTCTTGTTTTGCTTTGTACTGCTTACACCAAGCAGTTTTAAGAATCGCTAACAAACTCGATTTATACTGAGCTTTTGTGTTTTTCGCGTGGCATTGTTTTTGTTCTAAGCCATTGAAAGCAAATGAATTTGATTACAGTTATTATATATTTGAAAAGAAGAATAAGAAAAATGAAAATAAATGACCAGTCGCCGCTGGTTTCGAACCCGGGACCTCTCGCTCACCAGTTCGCAACTTTACCCACTACGCCACAAGCCGTTTTGATGATCGCTGACAAAATTGCGTGAAGAGCAGACTATCAAAAGCTTTCTTGCGCTTGACTTTGTTTGCTCAGACTATCAAAAGCTTTCTTGTGCTTGACTTTGTTTGCTCATATGCACCTGTTTTTTCAAAATATTTAATGACGCATATCTTCGCTGTTTATGACTCAATCGATTTGCGATTTTACCCATTGATGAGTTATAAGGATGTTCAAGTGTACAAGGAAATTTAAGGCAATTGCTTTGAAAACATCGGATTTATGGCCAAAACCGACTTTGAGGTGTATGGCAGCTATAAGATATAGTGGTCCGATCCGGCCGGCTCCGACCAATGTGCTGTCCCCTTGAATAATAAGTGTCTGTGCAAAGTTGCATCGCGATAGCTCAAAAACTGAGGGACTAGTTTGCATACATACAGACAGACAGACAGACAGACAGACAGACAGACAGACAGACAGACAGACAGACAGACAGACAGACGGACATGGCTAGATCAATTTGTTTTGTTTTTATAAGCATATTGGCAGTAACTTTTGGGGGTCTCAGACGCTTCCTTCTATGCGTTACAAACTTCAGGACAAACTTAATATACTATTTTCTTCGAAAAGAGTATAAAAAAGAATCACAAAAATATGAAATCACAGTCATTTGCTAAGCGATTCGGGGGCCAGACAAAGTGTTCCCCTTCATAGAGGACAAGGACTAGTGTTTGAGTTATTGTCAGTTTCTGGATGGGCAGCGTTCGATGCATTCGAGTGTAACGCGAACTTTTTGTCCGTTGTTGTTTGTTTGTTAGCTGCAGGACCTTTTAGTGGGCACCGCAATGGAACGAAACGAACGAAACGGATTGGAAGGGAATGGAACGGAATGGAATGGAAAAGTTGTCGCGTGCACGGCCGGAACTGACACAGGAAGCGCCGTACATCAGGCGAACGCGTTGACAATGCAACAGTGGGTGAGACGAAAGGATCGCCCCTCCCCCTCACCCACCGAATAGTCCAGGATATACGCAGTACGGCTATTGGGTGTGTGTGAGATAGATGGCTGAGTCCTTATAGGCATTGCGGCATTATTAGCTGTCTGTGAAACGGAATTGTCACGACGCGACTTTAACGCTTTTTCTTCTTCTTGCAACATTTTAACATAATTGGCCTTTATGACATAAAGGCCGCAATGGTTGTGAGTGGTGGGTGTGGGGGTTGGTTGCTCTGGCAATCACTTTTTGCTACCCGCTAGCCAATTTTGTATCTGCAACTTTGCGCTTGAATGCATGCAACAACTCCTTGACTCGTACTACGTATTCCCACATTCCCCATCCCCCGTTCCCCCTTTCCCCAACAAAACCCACAACAAACCAATGCCGCAGTTCGGGCCACTCACTTTGCGTGGCTGCACTTTTCCAAGTTAATTTCGCAAAGGCAGCAAAGAGAAAGTTCAAATGCAATGAAGCAAACGGCAATTGGACTGTTCGCATACCCTGTAAAAGGCATTTTAGGGCAGCTATTGGCAGGAATATTAGCTATAAATGTTTTAATATAACCTAATATGAATATATTGTCTTATATGAATGTTAAGCATATTCATTCAAGTAACACACTATTAGATACCCTGCAAGGTTAGTAGACTGAAGAAAACTTTACTGTATCATATATATATATTGACCACAAAATTGGTTTCTTGTAGAACTAGCTTTAGCACTTCATTATTTGGCTATAGTATACCCTGCAAATATTTTAAAAGAGTAAATATCTTATCGTTAACTTTACAACTAAAGTACAATTTAGTTTGACTACTATTATTTTTAAAATATTAAGCTGAAAACTGTTCAGGAGCAGATTTGGAGCTTAATCATACCCTGTAAATAGTTTTTAAGGTTTTCTTTGGGCCCTCAGTAGCTCTAATACTTAAGAAGAATTTTTTTCTTAAGCTTACACACTTAAATTTAATTATAATTATTTGACAATTTAATACCCTGTACAAATTGTAAAAAATTTATAGAACACATTTAAAAACAGTATCTGCCATTTTTGAGAAGGTATCTTGCACTTTCCTCACCATCAAGTGTCTACTCTACAATCAGTATACCCCACAAGTCCTTTTGTATTGAATGTATAGCGAAAAAAATTACATTTGCCTCTTCTTCTGTTGCGCAGAAAATGGCTTGGAAAATATTTTTCAATCACTTTAATTGTAAGCAGCCAGGAGCAGGCGCTGGCAGCTAGAGGGGTGGGGGTGGGAGTGGAGGTGGGGGTGGTGGGGCTTCTATACGTCAAATTGCATTGGTATACGTTAGAGTATTGGTTGGCCCGGGCATATGTTGTGCCTGCCCGACTGACAGTCCCGATTGTCCCCCCTGTCCCCCCTTTCTTCTTTTTCCATAAACAAACTCCGGCAAGAGCAATGCAAATTTAATGTTGTCAAGCTGTCGTATCATGCTGAAATATGCGCATGACTCCCCATCCCCTCCACATAATACACCTCCTGCCATATGAGAGCCCCAAAGGCATGGCACAATGTTATTGGGGTTGAATTCTCGTACTAGTCTCATATATGACCGACCAACCGCCCAAGACGTAATATGAAACGAGGCGACTGTCCCGCCTCCCCATATATCGCATGCATACCACTTACTTACTATATATATATATATATATATATATATATACACATCTAGCTTACTTATTTTAAGATAATGCCAAGGCAAGTAACAAAGGGTACAGTAAAAAAAGGGTACAAATTTCCTGTGCTTCCGTTTGCCTGTCAGTGGAGAGTGTCAACTGAGGGGGGGAGCACAGAAAGCGAACCCCTCAATGCATATGAAGCCTGGTTATTATCGCCTGCAATGTTGTGAGTACCCCTACTCATAACCTGCTGCTTATATAACTGCCGGGCATTTGTAATAAAACTCAAGCGCATAATTGTTTGCCATATTTCTAAACTGTGGCAGGGGGCAACGGCAACGGCTTCCAATTGCATACTTTTCGGGGGGCGGAGCCCCATCAGCCCCCAACCCCAAACAACCCCTCGGCCAATTTATGAGCAGGTGGAATTTTTAAGTAGTGTATGTCGCTCTCGGGTTGTTCTCGTAGTTGCGCTGATTTTCAAGCTGATTGCTTTGGCATTTTTGATGAAGCTGCGTTTCTGCACAAGGTTGGAGTTGCTTTTGGATCTAGGGTCGAGTTTGCCAAGTGTGGCATATAAACTGCTTAATTATTATGGGAGGATAATTAAGCGCTTATATCATTCATGAATTTTCGTGGGTTATTTTTGAAAAAATCGACAAATTTTCAGTTCTTCAGATTTAAATGCAGATCAAATATAGAGTTCAAACCGTGATAAAAACTGTCTTTGAATCCCAAATCGGATATGTTTTGACAAAGTTGTGGGAGTTGGAAATCTTGGAAAGGCATTTCCAAAAGACCTTAGAGAGAGAGGGACTTTATCTTGGCTTGTTTTTGATAGTACTTCCGATTTAAATGCAGATTTGATGTAGAAGTCCAACCATGATCAAAACTGCCTCTGAATACAAAATCGGATAAGTTTGACAAAGTTATGGGAGTCTTAAGTTACTGAAAGGCACTTCTAAGATGTTGATAGCACTTTCATTATTAACAACTAAGTGTACAATAAATTTATCTATTTTTAAAAATTTATACATAAAAAACTCTATTCATTACAACATATGCATCTATTATTTAAATATTTATCAAGAGCTTCAGTTACCTTAAAAGTAACCTTCTAGCAATTGCCACAGTCTCTCAAACAACTTTTCCCATCTCCCGATGATACTTGAGCAAGAAATTCTCTACTGTCCCCTGCCCCACCGCGAATGCCACAAGACTGTGTCTCAATCAAAATTCTTTAGCTGATGCGCCCCAAACCCCGCCAATTTATGAGAAACTCTCAAAACATTTCTGCAGCTTTGAGCTTTATCAATCCTCACCACGCCCACAATTCGCCTGCTCATGCTTATCCCTTTTCGCCGGCTTGTGCAATTATGAGCATATTTGACGCATGCCCAACTTTTTTGCTTCTCATGCTTACCTGTCAGCCGGCAAACTCAATCTGAGCCAATCAATGGCGTTACGCATACGCCGCGTAAGCCGCGTTGCCAACGCCTCGCTGCAAGTGCCAAGGCAACAAGTACACCAAGTACAGCAACTACAACAACAACAAGCCCAGATCCCAGTTTTGCAGCCAGATCCCCCATCCTCCCTGCCCCACCGCCTAGCTATTCATTACGTTGACGTCCTTCTTGTCTGCAGCACAAAGGCGACGCCGCGTCTGTCGCCTGTGTGCCACGCCCCCTCCCGACGCCTCTTAGTGACACTTGGGCCGGGACGCCCTTTTTAGCCAAAGAGCTTGACAGCAGTGAGCAGCAGCTGCTGCTTTATATGCACATGGCGTATTCATCAAAGTGGTTTTTATATTACGTGATATTTTTGGTGCCTTTTTCGCATTTATTTTCCTTTCTTTTTCGCCAAACAACAAAATTTTGTTGACAATATTTTCGCCTCTTTTATATCAGTCTCGCCTTCAACTTTTTTCACACTTGTGTTTTCTTTCTTGTTGTTGTTTTGTTCTTTAACGAAATCATAAATATTCAAAACACATTTAAAATTCCGTCTTTTTGCAGCATAATTAGGTTTTAATCATTAAAATAAATGAAAATTCTGTCAACATTTTTTTTTTGCTTCCGCTTTTGGTACGCAGCTGCCAATCAGCTTTTTGCCAAATTCCGCCAAGGCTAGTTAGTGTAATCGATTCTGACAAATGAGGATAAATTTGTGAGGCAATAAGACATAAGAAAAGTAACAATTGGAACACTGGCAAATGCGCAAAGACAGAAAGAAAAAGTAATGAAAGTAATTTGAAAAGCTGACAGAAAAAAGGGAAAGTTATGAACGTAATTTTTAATTTAATGAAGCAGAAGTACCCTGGCTATGGAGCAATGGGAAAATAACAATTGAACAATGATAATAAAGCTTACAAATGTATTCAAATTAGGAAGTCAGTTGTTTTTATTTTATATAATATCAATAGCAAAATGCTCAATGGGAAAACGAACCTATTTTTAATATTTATAAGTTAACCTTAAAGTCTCTGGCATTTAACATGATGATTGTTTTAGCCTGCTGATAAATAGGTTTTATTTGTAGCAAAAGTCTAAAATTGCCTTTATTAGTTCCAAGTCTAGAAACTGTACTGCAATTATATCTCAATTGCAACTATTTACCATGTGGATAAAGTGAATTGCAACTATTTAACATGGGGATAAAGTACCTTACAACTATTTAACATGGGGATAAAGTACCTTACAACTATTTAACATGTGGATGAAGTGCATTGCAAATATTTAACTTGTGGATAAAATTGCCTTGTCACTTTTGCCAGTCGGAATTCAGAAAAAGATAGATTTACTATTATAAATTGAAGTCGGGCATATCACACAGCATACAGCCATTACAGGATATCCGCAGTGGCAGTCAGTGCAGGTGCGGTGCAATCTGAGCATCGGAGCATCGGAGCATCCGAGGCATCCCAGTGAATGCCGGAGACACTTCATCGGCTTGTGCGGCTGAGTGGCTTATCACCTGTTCCATGTGTCAGCAGAGCTGCCAGCTTCATGGCAACGGGTCCACGATGTATCAACCTTCAAATTGACTTTCATTTCGCTGCAGCTTTGAGGTCGCAGCCATGCACCCGGCCATGTCAAGCGTGGGTATAGAAACGAACAGCGTCAGGATGAGATTGAGTTTGAGGATGAGGACGAGGATGAGGACGAGAATGTGGAAGCTGAAAGCGCAGAGCGCGCAGCGCGTGCGGTTTTTTGATTGAAATTGGAGATTGCGCCTGAGCTGTATTTGCAGTTGGCGACGGAAATTTGACTACGTCGCGATATGCGACCAGACAATTTAATACCCACCAAAAATGCCCCACGGCAGGGCTCAAATGCGATGGCAGCTTTCGGTTGCCAGTTGCCAGTTGCCAGTTGGCAGTTGCCAGTCTGGGCACCCCAAGTGCAAAGTGGCAAATGTCAGGACAACAAGAAATTAGTTTCAAACGTTCTTTTTTTGCTGCAGAGTCATAAGAATGAGATTATCAAGGATGCATGAGATGATCTAATATACAAGTGAACATGAAGTAATAAAGAACAATGTGGTTATACACTGGGGATTATGGCGTACAAACATTGAGAAGGAAATTGAATTCGACTTGTAGTGTAACAGACTGAATTTGTAGAAGTTAAGTCTAGAGAATGCGAATCTATAAAGTAGAAAATACAAATAAAACAAAATAAAGCTAGTAATTTCATAAGAGAAAAGCAAGAAAATTGAAAAATGGTATTAAACAGTTTCTATTATTTAAAAAAATATGATTAATAGTTATTAAAGGTTTTTTTAAATATACAGGAAATATAATACTACTATTATAATAATCAAATATTATCTTTTTATATTCCTTCCCCTAATTTCTCAAATTTGATTTTTTAAAAAGATATAAAAGAGTGAATACAATTTTAATATAATATTATTGAAATAATATTATTTGTATAATCAAATGTAATATTTAATGTTCTAAGCTTCTAATTTATTATTGTACATTTCTGTAATTGAGTATTCTCATTATGAGCCGCAACTCTTTTAATATTCTTTTTCCATACATCTTTGGCAGACCATCTAGGACGTACTCCTCTTCTCTCCTCTCTGAACGACTGCTCATGAAGTGTTATGAGTGCAAACAAAGCGTACACTTTGTAAATTAATAATGCACGCAAGTAAATTAATTTAAAATCATATTTATAGCATTTTAGTTAATTAAATGCGCAAAAATGTGCCCGATCCCTTTGCTATCCGCTCCCCGTTTTCCAGCTAGGTGAAAGTGTCAACTGCACGAGTGTGTTGACTGCGACAGACACACACACACACACACACACACACACACACACACACACAGACACTGCCACACTTATAATCACACAGATACACACCTCTTTTTGCTGCCTGCTTGCCGCGACATTTATGAACTTTATGAAGTCTGCTCCATAAATCATCTTATACACACGGCAGGGCTAACATTTTGCTTAGGCGAATCTAATGAAAAACAAAAAATGCGAATCCGAAAACGAAGATTTGCACAAAAACGAGAGCCAGATACTCTTACTAAAAGCAAATCAAAATTTAGGTATTTAATAAAAATGTATACAAATTTCTAGAGCGAAAATATAAACAATTTAGTAATATTTCCAATTTGGTACTTAAAATGATAGAGATAGTAGATAATAATTATAAAATAAATAAAGATTCATTGCACAACATTTTTAAAATTATTACGAGCAAAATAAACCAAAGAAGAATTGGCAAATATTTTTGTAAAAATGTGTAAAATGTAGTAATAACTACTTAAAAATGAAAAGAACAGTAGATCATTTATATAATTTTTTACATAAATCTATTGAGTAGAAATACAAATAAAAATGATTTACACAAAATTTTCAAAATTACTTACAGAAAAATAAGATAAAAATGGAATGTAAAATAATTTTTTTAAAAATATAAAAAGTACAGTAATATAGCCAATTTGATACTTAAAACAGGAAAAAGGTCATTTCCTATAATGTAAATAATAAACACAAATAATAATATATAAAATAAACATATATATGTATTTTTTATATATTTATTTTAAAAAAGAGTATAATTTTATATTATTAAATTATTGCAAGTCATTTAATATTTCGAAATTCCATTTTATTTTCATTATGAAAATAAATTTCTTTTCTAAAAACGTAGTTAACCCAAAAGTACTTTTTTTGTAAAGGGTATTCCCTTTGCGGCACACCCAATCCACGGAATTTTTCGCTTAAGTTGTCTGCACGAAAGCGAAAGATGAAATCATGCGGTCGTTGCAGAGATGCTTTGCTCTCTAGGTGCTATAAGGTGGAGGGATGGGAGGATGGTTGAATGGTTGGACAGGTGGATGGGCTGGCAGAGACTCAGTGTGTGTGCGGTTGTTGCAACATGTGTGCCACAAACACATTGCCACATGGCGCAGCTTCCAACTACAGCGACTTCGACTTTGACTGTTTGTTTGCTACTTATTTCATTTTTGCTGCTTTTTATTATGTTTATTTCATTCTTCTTTAGTTGTTGTTGTTGTTGATGTTGTTGTCAGAAGTTGGTTTATTATTTTGCGCTTATTTCCAATTTTTTGCGCATTATCTGCGAGTTTGTTTTTTGTATTTATTTCTGCCGTGATTTATACAATGTGTGTATTTTGTTGTGTGTGCTGCAAAGTTAATGTGGCGCATTATGGAGCCACATAGTTTCAGTTACGCTCGGATTATGCAAAGTAATGCTCGGGGCTCCCGTCTGCCGCCACAGTCAATAAAGTGCACAAGACCCGGCGCATATAAAACAATTTGCCTACAAAGGGCCAGCAGCCATTTTGGACAGCAATTTAAAATTGTTTATAAAATACAACAGGCACACACACATATGAGCATAAAAGTTGTGGGGGGTGGGGGCTGGGTGGCAAGGGGGGCTTAGTCGCGGCCAAGATGCTGCTGCCACGGCCACAATAGCTCCCAGAGGTCGGCATTAAATTCTCTTGCTTGGCCTATATAAGCAGAAATGTGGGGATGGAGGTGAAGGGGGGGCTAACTACACCATGGGGACAGCAATTGATGATAGTCTCTCTGGCTAAAGATATGTATGTAGCTGCGGACTAAAGCCAAAGCGAATGCTGCAGGATATAAAAGGACTTAGTCGCATGTTAACGCAACGCCTACGCAAATCCATAACAACAACAACAGCAACAGCAGCCATCCCCCTTAGCACCCAACCCCCAACCCCACTTTCATACACACAGTGCAATGCAGCTGTCCGGAGGCTGTTGTTTTTTTTTTGGTTTTTAGCTGGGTTGGTAATGCGACTTATGCCTCCCCAAAGTCATCGTCCTGCTGCTGACTCCTGGCTGCTGGCTGCTGTCTAGCTTTCATTATGAAGTCATAAACGCACATGCAGCCCGGGCCAACAAATTGTGGGGCATGCCGCGTGTTTTCTTTTTCTTGAATATTGTTTGGGGGGGGGGCTTTTTGTTTTCGGGCTTTACTTGTTTTTTTAGCACATGTAAAAATGCTTGTTATCAAAAAAATACGGAAAGAGAAGGAAGCAAAGCTGTGTGTAGCATGCAGCAGTTTGTATACACTACCAAATAAAAGAATAACAGTATTTTTAATAATAATAATCAAAATTAGGGCATAAAATTCGACAAATATTAGGTTTTTGGACCAAATACTAATAATATTAATAATAAATGTAATAAAAAAATTCCATTTATAGTCTGTACGACAGAAATATGATATAATTACGTGATATTGATCAAATTTTAAACAATCTATATAAAATATATTATATACAATATACATAAAATATATATATTAAAATAATGTAAGTTATAAATGAAAAGTTTGCCAAAAATATTAGCAATAACAGAGAAGGTTTTAATACACAAACTAAACTTAGAAGCCATAGTCTAAAGTCTACATTCAGATAACAAAATAACTTAAATTTTTATAAAATTGGAAATTTTTTAAAAAATATTTTCTACAAATTTATAAATTTATCTAAAAATCACTAAGCTCTAGGAAAAATTATGTTTGCTTCTAAGAAAATACTTTCTACAAATTTATAAATTTATCTAACAAACACTAAGCTCTAGAAAATCAATTCTAAAAAGGAAAGCGACTATAATCGAGAATAATAAAAATAGCTTAGTTTTTCATTTTTTTTTTCACCTTGCAAAATTTTGTATTTGGACAACTTATTTAGTCAATAAAAATATACAATAATTGTATCCGTTGAAAACACCTCTAGCAATGCGTTACAAACTAAATACAAAATTGCGCAATACCCTAAAAAAAAACCAAAACCAGAGGAAAGAAGAAGAAAACAAAAAAAAAATTAAACAACGAAATGTGGACAATTTTCGGGCAGTGCCTCGAGCTTAAACTGTTATTACTGGGCGGCCGAGGGGCTGCTGTTTATGAGTTGTAAAGCCCTCAGTCAGACAATAGCTGTGCAGCAGCAACAACAACAACAACAGCACTGGGAGCAACACATGCGAACTAAGCCCTAGGACATATTACATAGCCCAGTGTGGAGCCATTGCCCGGTCTAGTTTGCCATTTTAAAAGGACCTTCCACTGCCGAAGAGGGAGCGGAGCAGCAGTATTCACGTAGTTGTCAATGGTCTGTGGTAGCTTCTTATGCCTGGCTGCATTTTGTATTTATGTTCTTTTCTTTTTTTTGCCACTCGTAATATGTGCCAGGCTTTTGCAGGAGCAGGCGATTTGTGGATGCTTTGCTAGGTAAGCATTGTAAATTGTGCAAATTTCTTTAGCCTAACAACAACAGCATCAGCAGCAACAGCAACCAGCACTTGCAGGCTACATCAAACTTAATTTGCAAGCAAGGTCTCCTTTGTATGAAATGCGACATAAAAGATATAGAAATAAAATTGCTTTATGTGCCTATAAAAAAAATTATAAATTAAAATAGGTCAGAGGTTCACTAATATGTTTTAAATGCCAAGTGGAAAGTTTACCCATATGTTTAGCTGCTAAAGAAATTTCTTTAAAAGGCATGCTTTTATTATATTTTACTTTGGTATTTGCGCATACTACTAATTATCAAAAAAGTAGTGAAAAAAGCAATAAATACTAGAGTAGAAATATTTATTTCCTGATATTTATAATACCATTTACTAATGTTTATACTATTACTAATATTTTGTAGTGCCTATACTACTATTTATACCACTGTCACTTTTTTGGAATATTAATACTAAAAGTAATATGGTGTCAACTATTCCTATTGCATATACTACTATTTATCAAAAAAAAGTAGTGAAAACAGTAATATATACTAGAGTAGAAATATTTATTTCGTAATATTTATGCTACCATTTAGTAATATTTATACTATTTATACCATTGCCGCTTTCTAGCAATATTAATACTGATTTTATAATGTTTACTACTTTTTATGCCACCACCACCATTTTTACTACAATTCCATAGTCGTAATTTCTAGCATTAAGAGTTATTTCACAAATTGCACAAAATATATAATATATTTTAGTAGAAAAACAATAAATATTATTTTTAGGTACACCACAAATATCATATTCAGTTGCCTGATTATATATAATTATGTTCAAGCTTCCGTAGCCGCTTTTTTAGCTAAATTGGTAAATATAATGCTTTTGCATATCTACTTTCAGGCTGTTTTACAAGCATCCTGCGTACCCAGCAGTTTTTTTTTGACCATCCCCCTTAAATGCATCTCTAATTTCATTGGCTTGCTACTGTTGCTTTTTCAAGTACTATCTCGAGCCCCCTTTTTTTGTTGTGCTGGATGTGTAAGATGAGAAGCAATTGTTGTGGGCCACTCGTTTTTAATGTGCCCCTGCCAACACACACACACCCAATTTTAATACCTTGAGGGTGTTAAACTAATTGAATGGCGCACTCGGAAAACTTCGTTATCTCAAATTTCGCCAGCCATTCAATATGTATATATCTGCCAGAACAGAAGGCCACGCGTCAATTAAGCTGAAGTGCATGTAAAATGTATTTTAAAAGCTTGGCCAATATTGTTTTACTCTCCAATACATTTGATTCGCGTTCACACTGCTTCCAGATCCGGTTTTCAGCACGTGCCGCAAGCTAAAGAGCTTGTTAAGCATTCGATTTTATGGCATTACTTTAAGTTCCAGTGCCTAAAAGGCTAAGTTGCCAGTGAGCTTTGCTGCATAGCAAAAAGAAAACGAGAAGTGCTTCCGTTGAGAGTGATCGACTTGTAGATACTTTGCTTAAATGTTAATCTCAATTTAATAGAATTGAATATAATAAGTGTTAAAAAAATAAATTTTTTTTTTGTTGATTTGCTGGAAAATTAAAGTGTATATAAAATATAAAAAATACATTTTATTCACATAGGGTATACGTGAACCTGTATACCCAGTTTACTCTTGCTAGCACTTATATTTCTTGAGAGGATCTACTTCGACTCAGCTCTGTTCGTTCAGTTTCGTTATATAAAGCAAATGTAAGAATCCAAGGCTCTAGGTTTGATTCTTATAAAAAATAAAATAAATTCAAAAATATATATATTTAATACATATAAATACCCTAAGTTACTTTGTATTCTTAATATAAATTTTTGAATTTTAATTACTTTTTTATTTGCTATATTCCCTTTTGTAGAATTTTTAATATTTTCCTGTTTTCAGTAGACTTAAAATAAATTAATAAATCATACAACTAAATAAGTAAATATATATATATCTTTTACTATTATGCCCATTGCAATATTTACAGGATATCGAAAATAATTCTTGTGTTGAACAGTTTACAACACATTTTTGGCATACTTCACACAATCTACTGATGAAGTCAACTGGAAAACTCGCATTGCTTTGATGTTCCAACATGGCGATTGCCATGTGCTTGTGTGTGTGCGTGTGTATACAACCGTTACACCACACACATACACACACACATACAGAGAGAGAGAAGCACAAAGCATGCCATTTGTTAAATGTCCTTTGGCACATTTCAAAGCGCAACTTCAAAGCCCGAAAATGACCTTTGTGTGTGGCCAAAGCTGCGGCCAGGTGGCCATATCGTCGTCCTTGTCGGCCATATATAAAAGGGGGCCACTAAATAGTAATTTACTAAATTAGTTTATTTTCCTAACTACACCACAAAGCCCGATGGGCGGTGGGCGGTGGGCGTGGCAAGCAGTTGGCAGCAAAGTTTTGCACTGCATTAAAATCTTGCTAATTACTCTAAAAGGATTTCAATTATCGCTTGAAATCATGTTTAGCTCAATGAAAATGTATGCGATCCCATAATAATATTAATAATAATAATAAGAACTAAATTATCATTAAGCAAAAAAATAGTAAAGCCAATTAACACAGAGTCATGAAAATGCAATTAAAATTATAAAAACTATGTAGTAATGCGAAAATAATGAAGCAAAAAGTGAGCGACAAAACAAAACGAAAAAAATACGGTAATTGCAATGTATAAACAATTACAATAAAACGTTTTTAATTAATATATGCATGTTATTAACTAATCTAGATATTTTTAGTGAGAAAGTATACAAATGGCAAACATTTGAATACATTTTTGTGGACACCTGCGGCTTATTTGATTTAAACCATTGCTTTTGATAATAGTTTGCGTGAAAATGAACTAGAAATTATAGACAGTTAGACTAATCACAGATATAATTAAAAACAAGTGGGAAAGGATTATCTTCGGCGTGCCGAAGATTTTATACTCTTTTCGAACTTTTAGACAATTTTCACTCTGCTAACTGCATCACTTTCATCTGTAAAAATTGATATCATATGATATCAATTTGAATTGAAATATTAAATTTATTTCCAGTTGTATGGCAGTTTTAAGATATAGTGATATCGGCCAGCTCCGATCAATGTGATGTATTTTTGAATAATAAGTATCTGTGCAAAGCTTTATCGCGATTGCTTTGAAAACATGGTCCGATCCTTCGAAAAGAGTATAATGAATTACAGTAGAGCTTCTTTAGACTGTACTACAGTTGAATTTTATAATCTAATTAAATTTTGCTTACAAATGTGGAAAGATTTGTGAATATGTATTTTGACCAAATTTTAAATTGCTCTGCAAAATGATTCAGGCAAATATTAAATGTATTAATTTGTATAAAGAATTGTAATTAAATATATATATATATATATATATATATATATATATATTCATTGTGTTATAAAAGTATTGTATCGAAAGTAAGTTCTAATTTCTATAAAGAATTGTAATTAAATAAAATTGTATTATAAAAGTATTGTATCGAAAGTAAATTCTAATTTGTATAAAGAATTGTAATTAAATATATTTATATATATTAATTTCATTATGAAAGTATTTCATCGAAAGTAATTTCTAGTTTGTATAAAGAATTGTAATTTAATATATTTATATATATTAATTGTATTATAAAATTATTGTATCGAAAGAAAATTCTACTGGTTTTCTATATTGAATGCCTACTGAAATTACGCAACTATGATAATTACTGTTTAATGACATGAGCGACTCTAAACATCCCCTATAATCAATAGAAAAATAATAATAAATTCCAGTTCTGACATCACATTCTTCTAGTTCAATTTGTTAATTGATATTGATAGTTTTTTAGCAACAATTTGAGAAGATTTTGAAAGCAGCCATAAAAGCAAATACAAACTGTATTAAAATATTAGAGTAAATTGAACGACTAGCAAGTTTGCAAAATAAATTTCACAAATTACTATTACAATTACCCTGAGGCAGCCAGCGTTATCTGCCACGATTTGCCAATATGATTATAATATTAGTTTACAGTAACAACAAAGTAAGCGCATTACGAGAGACATTGGCCATGACATTCGCCCAGTGTAGTCATATGTGCACTGAGCGTAACCAGCAGCAGATAATCATTGCAAGCGCACACAAAAACTACAAAATCGATGACAAATGCAGCTTTACAGTTACAGACTATAAAAGTGGAGTGTGAGCTGAGATAATCAATGAGTTCAACTGAAACTAGCGCAATATGAAGTCAGTATTCGCTTTAGTGCTGCTCGTCAGCTGTCTAACGGGATTCCTGGTGGTAAGTCCAGCCTAGAAGTGATCAAACTGTATAGTTCTCAAGCATATGTGGGTTGCCTTCTCAAGGCTGCCGCCAACGATGAGGAAGCTGCTCGCGCTGTCGTGGAGTCCTGCCTGTCGGAGAATGGTGTCACTGAGCAGGACATCGCCGATGTGAAGTCGGGCAGTACGAAGCCCGAGGATGTCAAGGATAATATCAAGTGTTCCGCCCAGTGTATGATGGCCAAGTTTGGCTTTATGAATAGCAAGGGCAAAGTGCTGAACGATAAGGTATTGGAACATTTTAGCGATCCTGCTATCAAGGACCAAGTGGAAGGCGCTCTGGCTGCCTGTGGCGATGTCGTTGGTGCCAATCCTTGCGATACTGCCTTCCAGATCATGAAGTGCCTCGAGAAGCACTACAGCGAAATGATTAAGATGTGAGCAGTTTCACATATGATCCAAGTCCAAGTTCAAGAAGCCAAACAGTGTATATCTCAATTAAATATAGCAAAATAAACACATTTCGTTATGCAAACAATTATTATTATTCTATTACAAATTAGTAATATATTTTCTACGTATGGCATCCTTGACCTTTGGCAAGAGCAACAATCCCCAGAATCTTTTATGACAGCTTATAAAAAATATTAAAAACTAGTTATTTGCACTTGCTTTCTTAAGTACAATACTTCTATTTTTATTTTAATTTATTCATTTATTTTTATCGAAGGAAACTGGGTAATATCAAGAAGGCGAATATCAAATACTCTAGCTGAAATCAATAATAATAGTACATATAAATATTAATATAGATATTTATTTTATTTTTAAGACTGAAATGAAAACTAGTTTAAATTCACATGAAGTAGTTTTAAAATTTGTATATTTATTTTCAAACAACAATGTCGAGCTTTATGTTCTAAATACAAACTAAATTGTTTGTTGAGCGTCTTCGTATCCATAAGGACGGATCATTACTTGTGCTTTGACATGACTCCTCCAGAAAAGCAAATAATGCAACCAACCAGCATCGAAAGGCAATTGCTTTCCTACATAGGAACTCAGACTATGAATATCTCCGCTGCTTTTACCAACTGAAATCAATTTGTATTCGTCAGTGGCATTTCCGATTTGAAAATTATCAAATCTGCCATGTCTTTCTTTTATATAATATAGTTTGAAGTAAAGCTCACATCTTTGCTGGCTTGTTATTCTGTACAGCCGCTCGGCACCTAACCAATAAGACTCTCCAATTTCGAATCCATCTATAAGCACCTCCCTTGATCGATAGGACAATAATCCTTCATTCATTTTCCAAAATATTACAGTCCATCCTTGTCCAGCAATATTCGAATTGCATGTTACTTTAAATGGTTCCATTCCTGTCACTTGTATTGTCCGAACTCCTGAATAATTACCATAGCCCAAGCAAGTGCTTGGAAAAGACAAAGACTGGCAATTTGTTAACTTTTTGCGAAGGCTATCAACTTCAGTATCCTTATTATTAAAGTTCTTCTGGCATTTGTCAAACCTTTCATTTAATTCAGTTATTTGTTGTTTCTTTTCGTTTAGCTCTGCAACATTTTCTTGAATTGTTCTAGTTTTATCTGCAATTTTGCTGTTCTTATCAGCTATTATACCTTGGAATGCTGCCATTTTGGACTGATGATCGGTCAAATTTTTGAGAAGGATATTAAGTTCATTGTAATTATCAGTGACGTTCTTTTGGCATTTGTCATAGCTATGATTTAATTCAGTTATTTGCTGTTCCTTTTCATTTATCTTTGCATGATTCTCCATAGTTGTTCTATTTATTGCAGCGATTTCTCTGTCTTTATCAGCTATTGTCAATTTAAATGATGTAATATTAAGCTTTAGATTTTCGTTTAAAATCTCGATCTTAGATATTTTGCTATTGAATGTTTCTATTTTCTTTTCCAGTTCGATATTCTTATCATTTATAATATATTCGCAAGCTTTTCTATTAGATATCATATCATCGATTTTAGCTTCTTTTAATATTGATATTTGGGATCTTAAGTTGGCTAACTCAATATCATCTCTCAAGGATTTTTCCTTTAATTTCGTTAATTGCTGTTTGTTCTCATTTATTTGCTCTGAATTGGTCTCAATTATTTTTTGTGACTCTGCGGTTTTGGCGTCTTTTATTGTGATTTCATTGTTAACCTTTCCAAAGTATTCAATCATAGGTTTAATTATCCTGTGAGCATACATGCCACATTGTGCCTCCATTTCGCGAGACATTTTAAACTGCGAGCACTATTAAGAATGTAATGTTTTAATTAAACAGCTCACTTGTAGTACATTTGTCCTACTTACAGATTCATCATTGGTTGCCAATGCAAATGGAAAAATTGCCAATAGAATGGCAAACACATTAAAATTTATAAACATTTTGTTTAAGATTTAGATTTTAGAAGTTCTTTGCTCGTGACACAAAACGAAAACTGGCATATTTGGCATCATCAGCATCTTTATATGGGGTCTGCGGCTTTGATTATCATCACGTATGCCATAGATTATCAGCTTTTCATATGCAATTTGTTTATTATAGTAAGGGTCAAAGGCTAAGCGCAATCTTTGCAATGCTAAAACAAAATCAACTCGGCAATTACTGACAAAAAAGAAGATTTTATAATAGAAGTATAGCCTTAGGTATATAAATAAATATGAAAACATATTCCAATTCTAAGATAGACACGACTTTCTTAGTAGATTGACTTTTATACCCAGAACTCATTTAAAATGGGTACAAAGAGTATAATGAAGTTGTGCACAAGTATGTAACAGGCATAAGGAAGCATATCCGATCATATAAAGTATATATATTCTGGATCAGTATCAAGAGCAGAGTCGATCCGAAGTTATCCTGCTTAAACTGCTTGCACTGCTTGCAGCATGTGTGTGTGTGTGTGTTTATATGTATGCACACGGATAGGCAAGTTTGAACGAATGTAAGAACTGGGTCCAGGCTATCTCCTAGTCGAGCACTCCCGACTAGAGCACTCTTACTTGTTAACTTTAGCTTCCCACACACGTTTCTGCTGCCGTACAACAGATGGCGCCAGCGCGTAACAAAATTCACTTATTACTCGAGACATTTTCTTGGTTAATTTTTCAGCATATTTTCGAAGCATCTGCAAAATGCGAACAATTTAATTAGATTTGAACGCTTCCTCTCTAGACAAACGAAATGCTCATAAAATCATAGCCGCTGGCAACAATTCCAATCGAATTGGCAGGTTCGGGACACTTCGTTATTGTTCTTCTTGTTGCTGCTGTTTGTTATCGCTGTTGTTGTTGTTCTTGTTCTGCTTCTTATTGTTGTTCTTGTTGTTGTTGTTATCGGAAAAGCCAAGGGGCACACAAAGTTTTCAGCTAAATAGACAACGCTGCCATTTTTCGGCAGCTTGTGGCCGGCAAACGCCGTTTTCTCGTCATGTTCTATTATTATTTCGAAGAATTTTTAATTTGTGCATTGCGAAAATATTTATTGAAACCGAAAAAACGCCAGAAGGCACAAGAAATTGACTAGCTAGACTAGCACAGGACGAGCACAAATATAAACAACTAAGGATGATTTTGTAGAGAGTTGTATGAGCGGGCAGATACCCTATAGCTAAGTCTGAAGAAGTCGAAGCTTTAAATTTTTCAGCTAATTAGGAAATTTGCGGGACATGGAATAAATATATAAATGATTTTTTGGAATAAAGCAAAATATATTCTTAAAATGTAGATCAAAGAATAAAATGATAATAATATTCAAAAAATATGTTTTTTTACTTTTAAAATAATAAAATGACACCAAATTTGACTAATATATGAAACAATGGTTTTTATTTTCTCTTATAATCACTGATCGTCCCTAGATGCCAATAAAATATAAGTCGAATTTGTACTCTTGAAATTATACTTAAAAAAAAAACTTGCTCAAATTATCGTATACCTCAGCTCACACACTTTCTATTTACAGGGTGTAAAGGGGCCAAAGAAAAACAAAATCAAGAAAAAAAACGAGAAGCTTACTCATCTTATGCCGCTCACAAGTTGCTTGTATTGGAAAGAGCTTTAATAGGAGCAAACTGTACGATTAAATAAGATGCAGCTTAAAGTGTGCTAAGAATATTCAAGAGCATTGCAATGTGGTGGCAACCCTTGCTGGTTTTATATTTTTGTATATATATATGTTTGCTGCTTGTTGGTAATAGCCACTGAAACGTGGGCAAACAAATTGAATGAAATCAACTCGTTAAAAAGTAAATAACTCTGATGAATGGACTGAAGTACACAAAGCGCATACCTGAACTTTGGCCCAGGTAGAGCCGCCCCAGGTAGGCGACTCTGCCAGTCAATTGAAAATGAAATACAAATAAAAATGCAAACAACGGTGCCCAGCCCCAGCCCCAAACCCAACCCCACACCCAACTCCATCCTCCTGGCCTAAGCAGACAGGCTGGCAGGCTCACTGGCAGGCTCACTGGCTGGCTGGCAAGATATGCCGCTGACGACGACGTCTGGACTTGGGCCGAGGAAATTAGTCGAGCTGTAGCCATGGGGCTGCAGGCAATGCAGACTCGCAGTTGCAGGAGCACAACTGCTTACAATGTGGCATTGCATATATACAAAAGAAATTGAAAATGTTGGCAATGTCTAAAACGGAAATGGGCTGTAAGCAGCCGACACAGCTCACACAGCTCACACAGCTCACAGAGCTCACACAGCTGCAGTCAGCCGAGTGTCCTGCAACTGGAATTTTTCGCAAACTGTTTCGCATTCATCGATGAACTTTCAATAACAAAAAAAAGAAAGAAAACTTTCAGTTTGGCGATATTTTCATCTTCTTCTTTTGGCGCTGCCTGTTTTTTTAGCTTTCAAGGATATGACATTGAATTGCAGTTGCCAACTAGCTGAAGTGCCCCTGATGCAACTGAGAAAGAAATGGAATATACTTATATAGAGAAAAGTTTGCCACCCTCAAGAAGTGGCTTTCGAGAAAGTTTTTTTTATTACAAAAAGTGGTAAAATATATAAAAATTCTATGATTAGTAGTAGTAGTAGTAGGCGGTGAGTCCAATGGGAATATTGGCATATCTATAAGTAGGATCAAAGTAAAAGAAATTGGCTTGAGAGCTTTTAGATATTATATAATAGCTTAGATCAGCTGAAAGTGGCTGAGACATTAATGTCTTATTTTATTTTATTTTATTTTATTTTTTATTTTATTTTATTTATTGTCGACTACTGACAGTCGACACAAAAGAATTTATATAAAATTATAAAACATTTTAATGTATATACAAGAATTTAAAAAAATTTAAAATCGTAAATATATTAAATTAAAGAAATAAAGTTAAATTTACGTTAGGCTCTGGGGATATCAATAGCAAAATTAAATCATTGGTCCAACATTTGTTGCAAGGATTGGGGAAACCCAGAAAAACCCAATCAAACCAAAAATCAATAAAAATTTGTTTAGTAGTTAATGAGTTAGTATATATTAGAAAGTATTTTATAAAGTGAAAAATAGAAGATAGAGAAAGAATAAAGAAAAATAAAGGAGGGAAATAAAGAAAGAAAAGGGAAAATAGATTTAACTAAACACGGGCAGAGGTGTCCCGTAAATACAAAAGTATATAAGATTTGATTAGTGGGAGAGAGAGCTCAACCGAGATGACATGGAACACTTTGTTGTAGTCCTTGCAAAGAACACGAAGAGGATTGTGCAAAGCGTAATCAGTTTGTTAATCTGGCAAATTTTAAAATTTTATTTTACTTATAATTCGAGATAATATGAATAAAATAAGTTAATGTAACAAAAGTGAAAATAAATAAATAAATACAAAATTGCCAGAAAGAGTTCTTCCTGCAGTTAATTTCGAAGTTGGTATTGGTATCCATAATCTCGTTCATTATTGAAAATATCTAAGCGTTACCCAACACTAGCAACCTGTTTGCCGCATCTCCATCAACCTGGTATGTAGGATAAGTTGCACTTATGCTTAGCTTAAGTTCTCTCTATGGTTGCCCGCATAAATGTAATTTCACATATACAATATTTAATCGCCCTTGACAGCTTTTGCATGCGCACACCTCATATAAAGTTAATTACATTCCACAAGCATTTCAGTAAATAAATCGCATCATGCAGCAGCATTCCAAACGCACCATGGCAACAAACTTTTAGCAGCTGCTGTTGACAATTGGCAACCAGCTGCAAGCTTTGGGATCCTGGGGATCCTGCCAGCACTCTCAGCTTTCTCAGTCACTCCACAGTTAATTAAAAGCTAAATAGTGAAGTTGTTGCTGCTGCTGCTACTGCTGCTGCTGCTGTCAATGGCAAATACGGAAAATATGCATAAACGTAACCAACAAGCGAAGGCCCCACGCCCCCAAAGTATCCCCCAAACTGTGTGTGCACAAACCCAATTCAGAAACCTTCGAGCAAGTCAAAATCCATTCAACAACAGTTTCGCATAATTGTAAATTCAAGTGGAAATGAATGAATTTACGCTGAACTCGACAGAAAATACCAACGAGCGAAATGCGAATATTGCTGCCACGCCCCCCCAACCCCAACCCCATCCACAACCCCACTGAGTTAGTAGAAAAGAGGTAACGGTAACGCTAACCGTACTCTGGCAATGCCATTGCTAACGCTTACGCTTTTCCCCGCCGGAAAAGCGCCACCCCCCCAACCTAAAAGCAGTCGCAGTCTCGCTGAGAATCACGTTGCCTGCATATTTTCATTCATTCATTTCAACGTCAACGTCTGACGACGACTCCAAAGTTATGGAATGCATAACGGGTCGCTCGCTTTTTTTGCTTTAACTCCTGCTTAAGGGTATTACAAATGTGTGACAAGGTGTGCGACACGTGGAAGTATATTTTTGATTAGAAAGACTATCTTACTTTTAGCCTAACCCATGAGAACTCAGCTCACTGATAAGCTATATGAATGAAATTTGGTACATATGCTTCTTATTTGTTGCTGAACAAACATATGTCGAAATCAGATTACTATAGCATAAAGCTTTCATAGCATTGATAGATAAAAAAATTTGTTTTCTATGAAAAAGTTACATTTTTAAATATATTTGTTTATCTATTATAACTAAATATAATATATTATTTTATATAAAGCTCTTTGCATCTTATTTGTAGCTGAACAAACATATGTCGAAATAAAATTACTATAACATAGATATAAATTAGTTTTTTTATGAAAAAGTTAATTTTTTTAAGACATATCTTTTCAATTATATTTTGATAGAGTTTAAATCTAATATTTTCCGTTTTGCTTCATATCTTATTTGGATTAACAACTTTAAGCAATCTTATATTTCTGTCAAAGGTTGAGTAATTAGTTTTATTTTAATGAAATTTTTACTTTTTTCAAGTAACCTCCGAAAAAATCAATTAATACCATCTTAAGCAGCTATAGGGTATTTAAACTTCACCACCGCAAACAGCTAACAGTTATTATTTCTTGGTGATTTTATTTTTTTACTATATGTATTTGTGTGTATATATGTATATCCATAACGTGCAACACAACAGCATTTGAATGTTGTGCTGCTTGTTGCTGCTGCTGTTGCCCTTCAAGTATTTACGCCTTTATTTATTTAGCATTTCAATTGCATATTTTCTCGCACAAAAGCGCGTGTTGCGTCCCAGTGTCAATGGCTTCTGCCTGGGTAGCCTCAAAGGGTTAAGAGTCCTGTGGTTTGGGGCTTGGCCCCGCCCATATACAAATATTTCTGGAAGTCTTGCACGTTTTTGACGCCTACGAGTCAGCTATGCGAAATGTCCAAAGCGTTGCACTCCAATACGTGTTGCAGTTGAACGAATGAAGGGTTGCTGCCACCAATAGGCAGCAAGAGCAGCAATAGCAGCAGCAGCAGCAGCACTGTTAAAGCATCTTCAAGACGCTAAAGTGCCTGTCAAAATCAGCTGTAGACATTGCTGACATACTCGCATATATGCCACACACATAAATAACACCATGATGATGAAAATTATTACTACAAGTGATATCAAAAATGGAGTTTATTTTCATGCATGAAATAACTGCGGAAGAAGCAGATTCTAACGCATCCTTAAGCTATATTAATAAAGTTTATATTTTTTTATAGCTGAATCTTAAAGTAAATATTTCAAAAATTATAACACAGTAAAATTCGCAATGCAATCAAATATACACAGTAGAATATAAAAATAAACAACTTACCAGGAATTTTTAATAAATTTTAAATGTGTCTAATATATTTTTATTAGATCATCAACAGTGGCAATAAAATGTTGAAACCATTCTGAAAAAAAGAATGAACATTCATAAATATTTAAAAAATATATATATAAATACGCAATGAAATATGTAAAAATAATTTGAATAATATAGAAAAATAATAGATAAGCAATAATTTATAATTGTAGGTAATCTATTATGTTTATTATATTCCTCTTCTTTAAGAACAACTCACTATTTTCAAATTACTAAAATATATTTTTGTAAATATTCTTAAATCAATAAAATACCTAATGCTCAATAAGTATTTGAAGCGCCATGCAAACAAGCTATCTATCTAAGATATATAGTAGTGTTTACCTTAGCGGCTTTGTGTCTAGAGCAGATACACACAATGCCACCCCATTGATGGGTACATAGATATATCATCTGGGCCCCCGCCCAAACACAAAAATAAAACACCCATCCACAAATCTTGGCTACAATTTCTGTGGTCGCCTAAAAGTATGCGACATAAAATGCGTTTTTTTTTGCTTTTCTTTCGTTTTTTGGGGCTTTTAGTTTAGTTGTTGCTGTTGCTGCTGTTGCTGTTTGTGACATCAATTGTTATTGTTGGGCAAACATAAGGCATTGGCAAATCCAAATACATTTGCCTACCAAAGGCACCCGAGCCTTGATATCTATAAGTGCGAGTATCTAGTATCGAGTATGTCTGCATGTCATTCAAGATAAAGTAGCTTAAGATTGATGGTTTGCCAGCCCAAATGATATACCTGCTTGAGTGTGTGTGCGTGTGTGTGTGTGTATGGCATATGCTGGAATACCCCTACTACTTGCACCGTTGGCAATGTACCTTGTACCTTTAAGTGTCATTTTGTGTTCTCGACACGCATTTTTCGTCAAGCGCTGCTCTAAAACTTTTTGATGCCTCTCGCAGTTCAGTTTTTGGCACACACACACCAAATTTCTGCTCAATATGCCCTGACACTGAGTGTGATAAATGGTGACAAGTTTGTAGGCCAATTTGCTAACTAAACCCCAACTAACAGGCGCCACACACAAGCACACTTCAAGTTCTTTCTGCTATGCTCAATCAGCGCTCAGTCAGTTGGCTGCTGGGCAAAAATAAAATGTAGTGTAGTGTGCCACGCCCACAACAGGCAGCGATCATCAATTGTGCGCACAATTAGCTCCTCAGGTCAGAAAAGAAGTAGAAAAGCAAGCAACAACAGCAAAGAACGGCTTTTAGATACCCCTCTAGACCAAAACTTACTCCGATAAGTTTTATTTTCCACTTACTCAAATATTTTAGAAAATGCCGACAAAAAAATTATAAAAAAAATTAAAATAAAAAGATTTTATATGGCAAATATATGAGATAGTGCTCCGATCTGTCTGAAACTGAGAAATGTACTGCGGATAACAAGTTTAAGGCTACATGCCAAGTTTCATCAAGATAGCTTTGAAACTGGGAGACTAGTTTGCATACAGACAGACAGACAAACATGGCTATATCGATTGCTGTATCGACACATATACTTTATGCACACTTTACATCCAGGGTATACAAATGAAATGCGTTGTGCAACAGCATTTTAGACATCATCAGCATTTGAGAGACTGACTGCGAGCTTATTTCACAGTTGACTTGGCGCAAGTTGCGCCTCCTTTCTAACGGTTCCGCGGCCGCTCTTAACTTGGCTTCTTGACTTTGGCCCCGCAGCGTTTGTCGTAATTTTCGCGCCATCAATTTGAAATTACTTGCGATCCGCTCTGCTCTGCTCTGCGAATTACATGCTTCATTTCGCCAACAACTGCAGCTGACCAGAGACACCCAAACCAAAGCCCAAGCCCAAACTAAAACATGGCCAGCAGGCAGCATCCAGCGTCTTGGCCAGGTGAGTCTTCAGCTGGAATGCAGCTCAGCGCTTTTTCGTTGCATAAGTAGCGCAAATGTTATGCATTTTAAGTAAAGTGCACTCAATGGGGCAGCAATCGCAACTAAGCGTGGCTGCAAGTGTTGATAAGTGACGTCATTATCGATAAATGGACGAATGTATGCATCCAATTACAGTTCCACTGAGATAGGCGCGTGATGAGCGCATTCGATAGATCAGCTGTAGCTTGAGTATCTGCTAGGAACATTAGAAATGACTAGTTGACATTGAGAAATAGTATATGTGTAGCACAGTATTTGTAAGTCCCATAACCCTATCAAAATTTAACCGATTTGCATCTAAGAAAATATAATGTAGGAATGAGTTCACTCTTTTCACATCCAAAGCTTAGTAAAAACTGATCCGATTTTCGATCCCGAGGAAGTTTTGATCATTCTTTGACATCTTTATAAAAGCAAGTAAAGTGAACGCTTTCATTTCCCTAGAAATACCTTACGAATACTTAAAACTCCCATAACTTTGTTAAAACTGATCTGATTTTCGATCCCTAGCTAGTTTTGATCATGTTTTGACCTCTATATTAGATCTGCATCTGAACCACTTCCAATTTTTGATTCTCTATCAAAACAAGCCACGAGAAAGCTTCCATTTCCCAGGAAATGCTATTTCAACTCTTAAAACTCCCATAACTTTGTTAAAACTGATCCTATTTTCGATCCCGAGGCAGTTTTTGATAATGGCAAGCAAGCGCATATAGTTACAGATTAAAATATTTGCACTACCTTAATTGATTTAATTTTTTGAGTGCTGTTCCCCTCTTCAGCTCTTTGTTAAATATTTCATACTCAATTATGTTTGCAGCTTAGAGCATTTTATATTCTGATTCTATACCGTTTCTTAGTTAAAACATATTATTGTGGGCTAAGCAAGTCTTGGGATAGCCGCTGGCAGTAAGTTCTCAAGTCTCAGTTTCATTGCTGGTAGAAAGTCGGAATTTATGCTTTTTAGCGCTGCCAGCTAGGGGAATGGAAGGCCAGCGACCCAGCACTCATCCAATTTCCCCAGCCCCCAACTGTTTGTCCCTTTGCTGACCCCTTTGCGCAGTTGCTGAACAAAAAACTGCATTCATCTGGCTGGTACGTAGTACAAACAGTGGCATGCCTCTCGGGATCGGGAATGGGAACGGGAATGGGAATGGAAGTGGGAATGGGAATGGGCATGAGAATGGGATCCAGCATGGAATGGGGGGCTGGGATACTTGGGCGCATACTTTGTGCTCGCGACTACTTTTTACTTTTCTTCAACATTATTTTGCACTTTTCAATTAAAAAGTGTGCGCACCCCACGCAGTTGAGAAAGAGTCAGAGATGGGGAGAGAGAGAGAGAGAGAGCCTGCAGCCGGGACAGCCGGGCAACAGGCACCAGTCGACATCATGTCAGATGGGGGGGATGAAGACTATATGGCGTTAAGGGCGAAAGTAACCCCAAAAGCTGATAAAACCAAGTAACCAGCCAGCCAGCCAAGCAGCCAGGCCAAACAGGCAGCCATCTAGCAAACCAGCTGCCATAATTATAATTTCTTAATGCAAATAAAAACTCGGTGCTGATTTTTCACTTGTGTGTGTGCGTGTGTGTGTGTGTGTGTGTGTGGGAGCCGGAAAACCAGCCACAATTTAAACATTATGGAATTTTACTTGGGCGCGTCGTTTTACGCTTATTCTTTCATTTGTCTAAATGCTCTTACGAAAGGGTTTAACGAATATAAGAAAATCTGTATTCATATAAAATTTATTGTTAAAATTCCTATGCAAAAGATAGTAATCGATAAATCAGGAAAAGTCAGAATATATATTCCTTAAGACTCTTTGAAATATCTATTGGATATAAGGACCATGAGAAAAATCCTTATTTATATCAAATTTATTGGTGAAAATTATATGAACAGGTTAACAGAATAAAAAATTTCTAAACAAGAGTAAATTATGCCAAGCTTAAATAATAAAACAGTATTTCAATGCAGCTGAATATGATTATATATATTTCTATATATTTTATTTTATCTAATAATTATAATAAAATTTTGACTTCGGTTTTTTCTAACTTTCATTTTATTTCTAATGAGACATAAGAGTAAAACATTTTCGACTTTACATTCATAAATGAGTTTTACTTGTTATTATTTTGCTTTTTTGTATACCCTGTAACCATAAATATGATTTAAGGCGTATCATAAAGTTGTATTAATAAAGGGGAAAGTTATAAAGTTTATATGCACTATATTCTTCATTAACTATCAAAGCAGGATTTGTACCTTCATAAAGGTATATCTGACTGACTAAGACCCACAAATTGGTATGTTTTCATTTACCAATTACAGCAAAAATATGTTTAACATTTTGAAACTTCTCAATATAATTTTAGAAAATTCTTAAAAATGAATCCCGCAAAATTCGTGTTATACATTTAAAATAGAATACAATTTTAAGAAAACTAAGCATAACTTTCATAATATTAAGCTATCTTAGACTTCTTTACAGAGTGTCTACCAGCCTGCTCACTCTCTGTTCGAGCATCTTTCTATAGTTTTTTTTTTTTTGTTTTATTCCTGCGTTCTGCCAAAGGGCAAGTGAAAAGGGTTAAAAAGAAATTCACTCTGCGAACGCTCCCTCCGCTTTTGACCCCCTTTAGCAGCAGCATCGCCCCCATTCAGTCATTCCTACTCCGGCTGTAGATGCCGCCGCTGTCCTTTATGTCCTGGCCATTGTGGCCAGCTGCAGTGCAAATAAACATGCATAGTTTATGAATGAAATGAAAAGCGGCTGGCAGCCTGGCCAATGCACAAATACTTATTTAAGCGCTTGGCTTTTCAGCCAGCGAGCGAGCGCGCGCTGCGCAATGGGCTTACATGGCGTATAATTAATATTAGATGTAATACTTATAAATTAAATAAAAATGTGCAAATGTGAGGCAGCAAAAGAAAGAAAGGAACGCTGAGACTTGTGCTAGCAGGATTGATGACTATGGCCGTCAAGTTTATTGCCAGCGACACGTACACACACTCCTAGGTTGTGTGTGTGTTGTGTGTGTGTGCCACCCTCTAGTTATAAATGTGTGTTTTGCCAAGCTTGACTTGTGTGAGTGTGTGTGCGTGTGTGTGTGTGTGTTTACTGGTGCTGAGCTAGCGCCAACTTCCGCTGTGCGGAAAAATGCTTTTGATTTGATTTTCACCAAATGTCAACTTGACGTCACGTCGCGACTTTGCCGTCGACATCGCCGGCGACTTCGACTCCGACTCCGACTCCAACTCCGACTTCGACGTCGACTTCGACGTTGGCATTGTCGCCGCCTTTGTTGTGCCGTTTCAACTGCATGATTTATTGTTTTGATGAAATTGCGTGTAAACAATTTAGTGGCTGGTTGGCGCCTTCCTCTCCCCACTGAAACTTTCTGGCCCCCCCATTTGCGCTTTAAGCTTATGAACTTTTGAAAGACTTGATTTAAGGTTAAATATAACGATATTTCATGGCCCGGAAGCATGCAGACAAACTTGTAAGTCCCTGTCGAATGAGCCATGAAAACTGACTTGATTGGAGTTCGCTGCCAACAGCATGTCATCATATGAGGCGGTTCATAAGCAAATGAGAGGAAGCTGCTTCTTGTGTATACATTTTTGCTAATGAGCTCACAAAAATTTAACATTATTACTATTAAATTTAAAAATATATATATTTAATTTCGGTTTTGAATAAAATATAATGCCATAAGTGGTAAACGAATGTCTAAGATTCTTAAATGAAACAAAAAATAAATATTATACTAGATCTCAAATTAATAACATACAGCTAATGTTTAAAAAAATATATATAAGTAGACTTTCTGGAAAAAAAAAATAAAAAATAGTTTTCTTTACAAGAAAAAAGCCTACATCAGTTTTAAATGTGCTAGAGTCCACTTTGGCCGTTTTATTTAATGATTAAAAAAGCAGTAAAAGTTGTATCCACTTTTACATATTATCAAATACATCAAATCGTCTTCTAACTCACAAAAATGACACTCTAAATATTTAAAACTTACTTCGTAAGACAACTAGACAAGTAAATATTTATCTATACTTTTGCAGCAGCACAGAAAAAGAAGTAGAAAACTTGTAAATTACAACAAAAGTGATTACAAAGTAACACATGCTTATTTGCTTTTTTGTTTTTCACCAAAGTTGCTTTGTGCACATTCTTTTTGGGGCATTTCATTTCACTTGGCTTTCACGAAATGAACTGAAAATGTGATATTGGAATTCCAATGCTTACCAATACTGGACAGCTGGCATTAAACAATTGCAAAGTTGCAAAGTCTTGACCACAACAAATCCCACACACACACACACACACACACACACACACACACACACACACACACACACACACACACACACATGCACAAGAGTCAAAAGCCACAGAAATTGCACACGTCTTTGGTCCTAAAGTCGTTGCCTTCTATGCCATAGTTAACACTTATCGGTGCAAGTTATGTGGCACTTTAAGCAGTGGCCAAAAGTGCACGCACTATCGGTTGCAATTTTGACTGGCAATAAATATGCCATAACAATAACTAAAACCGACTAATATCCGATTACTGTGCTAAGGCCAAAGTGGAAATGTAGCGTGAAAAGCTGCAAGCCAATTCAGACAGTAGCCCCCACACACACACACACCAGCACACCCAACTGTCATGTGTGTGCGAGTGTGTGTGTGTGTGCAGCATCATTTTGCCAAACATGAAACAAATGCATAAGTAAATACCAGAAACGAGTGACTTTCAATATCCTCACAGGCTTATTGCTTACAGCAAATTTCACGCCAACCCAACACAACGACGACTTGCGAATCCATTTACACATTCGCAAACACAAACACAGACACACACACACACACACACACACACACATAGACACAGAGGGAAATACTAACATAAGAGACAGTTGCAAACATGCAACATACAAATATGCGTACACAGGCTAAAGCAGCCACTGACTGTGCACTAGAGGGCAAATTACCTCTTTTTTGGGCCAAAATCCTAATCATTTGTACTCTCATTACATTAGAAAATCATTAACATAAGAGATTGCATAGCAGATATGTTAACAGAAGTCAGCACTGCTAAGTTAACATATGTTAAACAGAAGACAACCTCTAGCTCGCAAGAAAAAAAGCAACTGAGGATCTTGGCTGATATTCACTTAGTTGTATATTTAACATAAAATGTTCCACAACAGATATGTTAACACAAGTTAACACTGCTAAGATAACATTGTTAAACAGGAGATAACTGCATAGCAGATATGTTAACAGAAGTCAGCACTGCTAATTTAACATATGTTAAACAGGAGACAACCTCATTTTTAGCTCGCAAGAAAAAAAGCAACTGAGGATCTTGGCTGAGATTCACTTAGTTGTATATTTAACATAAAATGTTCCACAACAGATATGTTAACAGAAGTCAACAATGCTAAGATAACATTGTTAAACAGGAGTTAACTGCATAGCAGATATGTTAACAGAAGTCAGCACTGCTAAGTTAACATATGTTAAACAGGAAACAACCTCATTTCTAGCTCGCAAGAAAAAAAGCAACTGAGGATCTCGGCTGATATTAACTTAGTTGTATATTTAACATAAAATGTTCCACAACAGATATGTTAACAGAAGTCAACACTGCTAAGATAACATTGTTAAACAGGAGATAACTTGAACGTTATTTTAAAGGTATATTTTACTGTATTAATAGAATCTCATTAGTTTAGACAACCATTAAAATAAAATGTTGCATAGCAGATATGTTAACAGCAGTCACCAATGCTAAGTTAACATATGTTAAACAGGAGATAACCCTACTTTTAGCTCAGAAGAAAGAAAGGAACTGAGGATATTGGGTGATATTATTTTGTATTATTATTTAAACTATTTACTTGAACGTTGTATTAAAATGATATTCTATTATAAATAACTTATGATATTTCATTTATTTTAAATTATTATGTTATTACTTTTAAGGCATTCTTCATTAAATTACACTTAATTTTGTCAATTTTTGGTTAACAAAAAAGTCTTTATGCAAAAGCTATACAATCTTGCCCATTTTCTTTAAATTATCTTCTCAGTGTTATTACTAAGACGAAAAATTTGATTCGTCTTTGAGTTGCTTATATTGGCTTCAAAAATCGTCTAATTTGTCCTATAGTACTGTGGCGCCCGAGCAGGGACACGCAGGGGGTGGGGGTGGGGATGGAGATGGGGTCTGTGGCCCCCTACTAGGATGGCCCCTGCAGCAGCCAGTTGAAGCGTGGCAGTCGGAACGTCTGAAGCATTTCAATGCTATATACGATTCAGTTTCGGTGTGCTCCATTTCTGTTGCCAACTGAAACGATGTCTGAGTGCGTTTCGCCTAGAGAACGCATTTACGTTTATTGCATTTGTAAATTATTCACACAAGGATATTAAATGCAAATTGTGATATAGACGACACTCGGCTACCGCCATAGACACAATATCCGTTAGATACACACACACACACACAGCAGAGCCACCCAAGAATTACTCAACACACACACAGAGTCCTGCATATGATTGTCGGCATTGACAATGCATCTGTAAGTTGTACACTTTTTGTTGTGTTTCTGTGTGTGTGTGTGTGTGTGCGTGTGTGTGCGTGTGTGTTTTGTCCGCTTGACTGCAAATGCAAAGAATCTCATATCATATAATACCATTAACGACAGAGCAGCAGCAAAAGCAACAGCAACAGCAACAGCTCAAAGTGCAGCTCATGTGAATTAGACTCACTCGAATTGCGAATTACAGTTGGGGCTTGAGAAGAAGGTAGTTCAAGTGGCTTGTTAGAAACCCGAGACCATTTGACAAGCCACTCAACAAATTGGCCCGTAGTCACCAAAGGCAAAAAGCATAAAGCTAACAACACGCAAATAGTTTCACAAGCAGCTCTGATTGAATATCAATTTGAATTTCGAGGTTTCTTGAGTGCATTCAAGTCAAATATTTATAATCAAATTTTATAAGCGAACATTTTTAGATGCATTAAAGTATTCTTTATAGTTTGTGCAGCAAGGATTTTATATTTTTATAAGAAATATATATATAATATGATCTGATTAGCGCGACATACAAGAATATAGTAACATTTATATACTTCTACATTCCACATACTTTTATTATATCATAAATAACGTTTATTTTGTTCAAACCAAACTTTTAAATTTGGAAAATACAATCCAAATTCACTGAAATTTCGATTTTCTAACAAAAATCAATTATAAGTTTCTTGTTTTGAATTTTTGATTTTCCACTAAACACAAACCAAAATAATACTCAGATAGTCCACGGAAATGCCTTTCAAACACACTTCAGACATTGTTGATATATTAGTTCTGCATTTATATCAAATGCACCGTCAAAATTTCGATTTAAAAACTTAACTATAAGGCTTATTTAATCACAAGATTAAGTATCCATATAATTATAAAAAATTCACAAAGAACGTGTATAACATTATATCATCATAAAAACCAGCAAAATCCTTAAGATACTTTATGACTCCCAAAAATGCTAGTTCTCCAAATATATGTAGCAAATAAAACTACAACTATTCCCCCTTATATCATAGTTTTCCGCAGGCAACACTTTATACACCCGAAAAAGACCCCTCCCAACCTTTGAAAATTGTTGTTCTTAAGTTAGAAATTAGATTTGCATGTTACGCTCACTGGCACCTTTTCCGGGCAAACTTTGTCCACATGCTGAAGTATCTAAACAAAAGTCTAATGTCAAATGGTTTTAGTGCACAGCATCTGCATGCGAGTTAAATTCGGTTAGTGAAATTCAACTTTATTAACTTTTGCACAGGCTGTTTTTATCTTTTTGCCGGATTAGTTTTTTGTTTGACATGTTTTTGACAGTGTTTTTTTTTTTTGGGAGTGAAGCAATTGACGTGAGGTTAGTGATTAGTTTTATAAGCTTTTTTGGAGTGGAAAATTTAATAGGAATAAATTGGTTAGAACAAATGTTATATTAGGGGAATATATGTAATAAATATATATTTTTCGAAATATATTTTCAATAGGCAAATAAGAGGCAAATCAAAGACTGCTGAAGAAAACCTTTGTAAAAAAGATGTCTTTTAAATTTAAATACACTTAATTTGTACTTACATCCTTGCACAATAGTTTAAGTTAACGTCACAAGTGCTCACCGAAACATTTCTATTAAAATAATTTAATATTTAGATATTCAAAGTCAATTGCACGTTTTGTCAGATTTCCCAGGGCGAACTAACTGCAACAACTGTTGGGCCGAAAATGTTTTGATAAATACATATGGTTTAATAGCAGCAATTAAATGCCAATTACGCACTATGCAATTTTCAGCACCTTAGATATTCAAATTGCAGGCCACTTAACAAAACGAAATGGACATACAGGTAAACACAACGGGCGTGGCTATAAAAAGCCAAAAGGACTCCCAGGAGTGCCACAGTCAAAATGTACAAGGTGAAGGAGCTGCTGCTCAGACCGGACACCTTTGACAATCCCATTTTCCGCATCCATCTGCGCTGCTTCCGCTACTACGGCTATGTGGCCTCCATGGAGCAGCGTCATCCGTGGCTGTCCCTCATCCGCTGCACCATCTTCACCGCCTCCATCTGGCTGAGCTGTGCCCTGATGCTGCTCCGCCTGTATCTGGCCATGGCCCATGGCTACGAGGATTTCAATGATGGCGCCACCAGTTGGGCCACAGCTGTCCAATATTTCGCCGTATCCATTGCCACACTCAATGCCTATGTGCAGCGGGAGCGTGAGTATCTCTGGTGTATGACTCTGACTATCAACGCTATCAGAACTCCTTTCACGAACATAATTTTAAATTAGGATTTTTTGTCATATTTATTTGAGAACATTCTATACTATTTAATCCAACTATATTCCAATATTATTATGATTGAGAACCCAATGAAGCTTATATTGCTCAAGTTATTTTTAATTTATTCATTTTTTTAATTATATATCTTTTTATATTAATTTGAGAACATTCTTGTTATTAAAACCGATTAAATTTCAATATTTTTTAGATTTAATATCATAAGAAATTTATTTAGCTGAAATTATTTTCCGCTCCCTTCGTTCTTAAGCATAAATGCATTCATAACTTAACTTGAACTTTATATTTTAAATTTATTTTTAAACAATTTTTAACTTTTTGCATTATAATTTAAATTAAATTTTCTGAGTTGACTATTAATAATAATAAATAGATACATTTTTTTTAGAAAACTCTTGTTATTCAATCCAATTATATTTTCATATTATGTAGGTATTAGTAGCTTTGTTTTACTTTTAAAGTTTGAATTACTCTGGTGAGAAAACCATTTATTTAAATATATGTAGATATTAAAAAATCTATATATTTTTATTTTTAAAGAAAATATTTTATAACAACCACATTTTTTAAAAATATGATTCAAAATGTTGTGTCTTAGTAATTAAATTGAAATGAAAATCGTTTCACTTGGTTTAGCATTTAATTAACAACAAGCTAAGCTTCCAAAAGCTTATTCTTCAAATATTCAATAGGAACGATGCTAGGCTTTTTTATTCATTTATGTGGACTTAAAACAGTGGACACTGGAAAATTATAAAAATTAAAAAAAAAAAGTTTTAAAATTATTGATAGTGACAGTATGCTTGTTTAAAATTGAAATGAATAATATTAGATCTAGAGTACGAAGCTGTGTTCAAATGCCAACTGCATTCAACAACAAATCTACCATATATACTTCTTAAATCTTTAAGAAAGCATGTCAGCAACTAAACCAAATATGAAAGTTTTTTCTGCTACATATTTTGTTGATATATCTATTTGGAATAAAGTGCTTTCGCAATTATTCTTAAATCATTTTTATACACTCAATTTATATTTGAATTCTAATTTTACTTAAAGTTTAATTTCTTATACTGATTATTTGTATAGGAGTTATTTCGATGCTGCGCTCGGCGCATGCTGATCTGCTGGAGCTGCTGCTGGAGGCGGATGATCAGGAGATGCATATGCTGAGCACCACCCAGCGCTATGTGCGCACCATTACCCTGCTGCTGTGGGTGCCGTCGGTGGTGGCTGGGGGGATGGCGTATGCGGACTGCATTTACCGCTCCATCTTCCTGCCGCAGACCGTATTCAATATGGCCGCCGTGCAGCGGGGCGAGGCGCAACCGATTCTGCTCTTCAAGCTGTTTCCGTTTGGCGAGCTGTGGGATAATTTTGTGTTTGGGTATTTGGGTCCGTGGTATGCTCTGGGCTTGGGCATCACCACAATTCCCCTGTGGCACACATTCATCACGTGCCTCATGAAGTATGTGACACTCAAGCAGCAGGTACTCAACAAACGAGTGCGCGAAATGAATGTGAGTACTGCGAATGCATTCATACATATTATACTCATAGTACATGGTTATTCATTTGCAGTTCCATCGTTTAAGACCTGATCTGGCACTGCAGCCATTAAGTGCAACCGAGATCTCCTTGTCGCAATTGCAACTCTGCAAGTTTTTTGTGGAGGAACAGCTCAAGATACGCAAATTTGTGAAGCAACTGGAGCAACTGATCCGTATACCTGTTATGGCCGATTTTATAATATTCTCCGTACTCATTTGCTTTCTATTCTTCGCTCTGCTTGTGGGCGTAAGTTTAGCAGAAACTTATTTCTTTGTGGTTAATTTGGCATGTTTCAATTCTTTTCAGGTGCCCAGCCGCATGGATTATTCGTTTATGTTTATCTATTTGTTTGTCATGGCTGCAATATTATGGATTTATCATTGGCATGCCACCTTAATAGTTGAATGTGTAGGTTAACAAAACCAGAAAATATGTTCAATGGATTTAATTTTGAAAGAAATCTTAGCGTTTTATATAACAGATTTTTTGGAGCTGCTGAAAATTGATCACAAATCCTAAATTAAAATTGCAATAGTGGCAAAAAGTATGCTAAGCTAAATGATTATTTTTTAAGAGGTTTTTTCTGATTACCATTTTCTTAAATTTTGTTTTCGTATTATTTAAACTGTTTTTATCAAGTTAAAGATTATGTTATTATGATTTATTATATTATGGAATATTATAGGCCAGCGCTTATGTTATATGCTCCTTTTTTTAAAAGTGTCATATGTTATATCATATTTTTCAGAGACATATGATTTAAGTCCGCAAAGTAATCCATAAACAATTAACGCTTCGATATACTTTTTATGGCTTATTTTTCCATTTTGAGCTTCTAAATCTGAAGCAATCTCATATTTATATTTAATCCAATTGGGAATCTCTAATCCATAATTAATACATATTTTGCATAGAATACTTTTAGGCACATTTTCAAATCTCAAAAATCAGTTTTATATTTTAATCTTTTCATTTATTAACTTCAATAGAGTTAAGCGCTGAGTTTGCTTAACTTTATTTAGACATTTTATGCTAAAAACTTTCACAATTTTAAAGTTAACTCTATAATTTATATAAGAATAGTTGAAAACTTCAACTCAATCAAGGCGCAGACAAAGACAATACTCCAACACATAATACTCATTAAAAAAGACCAGATAATCTCGAGCAAGCTTTCATTTGTTCCATCTCAATTTGTCATTTCACTTTTAATGAATGCCTGTTTTGCTTTTTTCACCAACTGACTTTAGATTGGCCCATTTGTAAATTCTTTTGAATTGTGTCTTTCAATTGTAGCAGAATGAATTGTGCTTTGCGCTCTACGCTGGCGATTGGTACAACTTCAGTCTGCCCGTCAAAAGGATGCTGCTCTTCATGATGATGCACTCCCAGAGGCCATTGAAGATGCGCGCCCTGCTGGTCGAATTGAACCTGCGAACCTTTATAGATGTGAGTGGATGCATGCCGAAGTTAACTATTGTTTAAGATATATATGTTTCTCTGTTTTACAGATTATGCGTGGCGCTTATAGCTACTTCAATTTGCTGCGTAGCACCAATATGTATTAGAGTTTTGGCTTTTTGCTGTTGTGGCGCTAATCAAATGCCGTTGCGCCTGTCAACTCGTCGTTTTGGCTAACATGACAGTTAACATGGCTTGCAATTCATTTGTAATGGAATAAGAGACAGACAGACAGACGGACAGACAGACGGACGAGTTGTGCTGGCAAAATGCTAAACCATTTTACAGCGCGCACAAATAAACGTGATGCTTTTCCAGCTTTCCACTCAAAAGCCAATGGCAGCCAAACAAGCAACATCATTTATCACTTTTGAGTTGCGCGTCTCCTTGCGAATGTCAGCCGCATTGTGTATGTTTTATTGTTAAATTCTATATATATACATATATATAGAAAACGATTTTTGCAGTTTTTACTCAGCCGTAAGTATGCACATGCCACAAACAGAGACCACCCAACCACTCAAAGCAACCACCCACCACCACCCATTTTTTGGCTTCTAATTGTCTGGGGGGTTTTGTCCAGAGCAGAATTTATGCGTCTGCTATTGGGAAACAGAACAGAAAAAACTAACCGAATCAACCGAATTGTTGTGCCCTTGGGTGTATTTTTTAATAATATTAAGAGTATAGACCAAAGGCATAAAGCCAGCCGTACCGCACTCAGAACAACAATAATAAACACGCATATTGCTGCGGTTTGTTGCGCGTCCTGGGGATTAAACACAAAGTGGCTAAATGGCTGATAAAGGCGCACGCTGAATGAAGTGTGTCTCCCAACCAAACACACGTACATATATTATACTATATATACCGAATGCAGCAGATACTAATGAGTATTAATGGGTTCTCGGGACAAGGGCAGGTATTCAGATCTAGGGGTTAGGGAGGGTGCGTGTGGGTTGCCAACTACTCGTGACAAGCGACAGGCAGACAGACAGACAGAAAAAAAAGGGTTGCTCTACTCTTGCGATACGCATCTGTAAAATAAGTGAGCTGTTGATGTGGAAACATAAAATGGAAACAAAAGGAACACTCTTTTGATCTATGATATGACATAAATTATTTGGTATTTTATTGAAACATGTTTTTAGTAATATTATTCATTTTAATGATATAAAAATGCCTAGGTAAGTATTTAAAATATTTGAAAAAATAGAGAAAAATAGAGAAACGCAAATGAGAAGCACATTGTCTCACTTTCCTCGACCTGGACTTGAACCCGGCTCTTCCGCACAAAAGTCAGACACACAGTGCGACCTGCTTGATTTTAGAGTACATTTCAGTGTTCTAGTCTTGGCCAAAATGTTAGAAATAATATAAAATATTTATAAAAATATTATTAAAAATTAGATAAACTAATTTTGTTATTAAAGAAAAAACAAAAGAAAACGAAAAAAATTGTTACACAATCTCTCCCCGACGGGGAATTGAACCCCGGTCTCCCGCGTGACAGGCGGGGATACTAACCACTATACTATCGAGGATTGTTGACAACGACTGACGAAAACTTCGTTTTCTGCTCACCGCACGAACATGTGCGACGCACCCGAAGTAAACAGCCAGGCAGACGCAGGCGCAGGCAGGCAGAGGCAAGCAGCAAGCGACAAATCTATAAATAGACAACAAATTGTGTTTCGCTTGTCCAATTCCAATTGTTGCCATCTGTTGCGGCGGCGGGCTATTTTTAGCAATATTGGCAAATTTTTTATGGTTTTCGCTGCGCTGTGCACGTTTTGCGATTATTTATGATATTACATAACGCACGAGTAATGGATGTTCATTAAACACAATGACTGTCATGCAGTCAACTCCCCTAGATACGCATAAAGTGTGAGTGCTGCGTGCAGTGTAGTCAGTCAGTCACTCAACCCCCTTGCTGGTGCCGGGCTCTTGAAAAGAAGGGCCGTAAGTCACCCTATTTTCCAGTTATTGCAAAAGAAAAATTAAAATTTTTTTTGCCATCGAGTACGAATTTGCACACATGTAATGAATATTTACCATTTACAAGCCATGGTTTTTTTTTTTGATTATCAAATGGAAAAGAAGAAGCAATGACAGCATGATAAATTTGCAGTTACATGCATTTATGGATATCAAACGATTTTAGTGCAGTAAGAAAATAAATGGGGAATATTTATGTATGCAAAAAGCAAAGAGCCGCATGAACTGTTTTCAGTTTGTGACTATGAAAAATTATTGTAATATTTTGATTTATTGAAACAAATATTGTAGCAAATTTAATTCATCCCAATAAATGTAAAACAGTATTTACAAGTAACATAAACCAATCATTATAATAATGTAATTTAAATTTAGCGAGAAATTTAATGTAAATTAGTTATTCCTTTTTCAAAAATAAAGTTTTTCTTATGTAGTGCTATAAATCCAGAAAACTTTTTATTTACTAAAAGTCTGCTAACGCAATTCGAATCAGGAAAATTTTATAAAATTTAAATTACAGAAAACTGTAACTATAAAATATATTGTAAGAAATGCATATAAAGAATTTATATTATAACTGAAATATGGTACTTTTATTATTATAAATTTAAAAATGGAAACTCTACTAGTAAAATAAAAATAAAGTAAAATTGTCTTACTCAAAAACAATGCTTCTTCTTCACTCGAGGAATTTGCGTCAACCGAATGCAATGTTCATAAATCAGCAACTAAACCCCACCAAGTTGGCAAAAGCTGTGTACATTTTTATAAGAGAAATGCTTAGAAATTCTTGGAAAAAGGAGCTGCCAACTATTTCAGTTGTTTCAGGGTCTTCCTGCATTCGATTCAGCTAAATAGTTTACTGGCTACGTGTCTAATTCGAACAGTTCCTCTCCCTCCCTAAAAAGGAGGGTGTGCTCCAAAGGGGGCGTGTCAATGGGGGGGGGGCGTTGATATGGGCGGGTCAGTTGACGCTATTGTTTTCATAAGTTGTTCTTGTTGTTGTTGTTTGTTGCAGCAGTTGTTGTTTTGGCATGTTTATTGCACTGTCAACGGCAATGCATGAAAACTTTTAGTTAGCCAAGTTAGTGGCAGTTGGCTCGAATACGTTGGTGACAAACCCGTAACGACCCTCCTACTTGTTGTTGTTGTTGTTTTTCTCTCTGTGTGTTGTATTTTTTAACATCGACCGTAACTGTTAATGTGTTTGAAGTCAAATTGTTTGCAGTCACGTGACCGAAGAACAACTTTATTCATGATTAATCAGTTGCATTTAAATATGTATTACGAGCATATCGCCTGGGCGGAACCGAACTGCCTGCAGTTCTCCTTCTAGCCATAACTGACTAATTTGTGTGTTGACTTTTCTTTTTAGCCAAGCTTCGCTGCACATTTCGGCACAACAGATGGGCTTGGGATATATCCATATCCATTCCCTCCTCTCTTCACTCTTCACGATTAGCATTTGGTACAACTTCATTTCATTTTATGGCGCTCGACAACAAATCGCCGTGCGTTAATTATACATAGTATATTTAATAACCAGACGCATAACAGCTGGCACAAGTTTTGTGTCGTGTGTCGCTTTAACAGTGGCCCATAAATGTTTAATGACCTAAACACTTAACATGAGCGCTACACGTACGGCTCTAGTAGGTAAATATAGCCCGCACTACAGCAGTATTATTTTTAAGCGCCTCTTTCGGACAATTCAATTAAGTTTCTGGCGGCAAACACAACTCAAATGGGCTAAAGTTGATAAAAACATAGCTTAAAGAACTTTAAGTTGGAAATATACACAAATTTAAAGCCCAAATATTAATTTCGAATTTTTAGAATTTTTTTAAGCAATATTCAATTTCTAAACTAAAATTTTAAAATATAAAAGAATTTACATTTTCAATAAAATCAACCAAAAACGCATCTTGAAAATTGTTTTCTGGATTGTTTTGGGGCCAATATTTAATTACTGAAACATCCCAGTGTTCTTCCTTCTTATATACATATGTTATAGATCGAAAATGATACTCATATACTATCCTCACTCTAACCTAACTTAGTTTTGTTTTGATAGATATTTAGCAATGGGAACAGAGAAGCGATTTCGAAAATTCATAGGAATTGCGATAAGAATTGGAATCAACTGAGACCCATTTTGTTTAGCTATTTATTATTTTATTTATTTATTATTATATAGTGTCCACATCGCATAAATCTCTTACACACTCTATACTACATATGTATGTAGTTTATTTCAAATTCTGTTTGCTTTTTATAAGAAACACAAATGCTACATATTACCTCACTTCCAATAAAAGTTATTTGAGCATCCCATTGGTACCTCTATTGGAAATGCGAGTGCTGTCCAAATAAAGATCGCTTGCCGTCAAATTGCAATTTGGCAGTGCTTTTTCATCTTAACTGTTTTATTTTTTAAGAAGAGAAAACAAAATGAACCAAACTGTTATCATTTGCTCGTTTTTGGATGCGCTTTTTAATTTAATTTTCGTAGGCCGCCATGCACTTCAAACAGACCAAGAGAACACACTCAATACACCAATACACACACACCCACACACACACACACACACACACACACACACACACCCACACACACATGTCGTCGGCTTACAAAAGCGCAGTCGAGTGGCGACGAACGGCGCCCAATAAATGGCAAAAAGCGAAAACTGTAAAAAAACAAGTAAGAGTGCTCTAATCGGAAGTGCCCGACTACGAGATACCCTGAACCCAGTCCTTACAATCATTCACACTAATCTAAACACACACATGCTGCACTACAAGCAGTTCAAGCAGTGCAAGCGGTTTAAGCAGTTAGCTTGCTTTTCCACCGAGCGCCACACAATGGAAAGTAAAATCTTAAATAACTTCTGTGTTTATTGTCCGATCTTTCTGAAACTCTTAGGACATAACATTGGCTATAGAATGTGTGACCAAACTAAATTGCAGTCTCTGATATCCGCGTGTTCATACAGACAGACAGACGAACGGACGGACAGACAGACGGACATGGCTAAATCCACTCGGCTGTTGATACTGATCAAGAATATATATACTTTATATGGTCGGAGATGCTTCCTGTTACGTACTTTTGCACAAAACCATAATACCCTTTATACCCATTTTTAATGGGTTCAGGGTATAAAAAGAAGAGGCAGAAGAACTCAAACCAAAGCGACGCCCGCTGCTTTCATGCGCTTCGTTTAGCAAAGTGGATGTTAAGTGTAATGCGATTTTTATGTAAATTTTTGCCGAAAAAACGAGCGGAGAACACACGCCACAACAACACACACTCACATACAGACAGTCAACAGTTCTGATGATTTTTCGTTGCCACGGTCACGAGCCAGACCATGGTGTAATTACACCATGAGCCAGACAGACAGACAGATAGACAAACAGTCCACTCTCTGCTCTGCACCCAGCAGCAGCACAGACTGACTGACTGCTGGACTCTCTGTCCGCGGCATCAGACACAAGTGGCAATATGCCATATGGAGGAGCTGCTCCCCCACCAATCCCCAATCACCAATCCACAACTCAGCACTTGACCAAACAGTGGGCGCTGCTTGCTTCATATTCTCCCCTCTCTCTCGTTTGCATTGATTATTTGAAAAAGTTGTCATTAGTTGAGACCATCAGTACGACCGACAACTCTAGACAGGAGCAACCCCATCAGAATCGTGGTATTCAATTATAATCATTGAAAATCATAATTTTGTCACATCAACTGGCCTTTTAGTATTTGGGTAGAACGTCAGTTCACCACTACTAATGACAATCGTTCTGTGCCAAACAGCAAGCACACCTACAGCCAGCTGTTAGAACCAGTTGTGAATTATACGGCACAAAAAGTCGAAAAACAACGAACACGTTGCGATCGCCGCTGTCGCTATGCGGCAAACATGTTTTTAAATAGCAGCATAGAACTGGAATTTTACTTTGGCATTTAAAGAGCTATAAATTATGTATTCATTTAGAATTCGTAGAAATATTAATTATTTCTACTTATATTCAAACGAATTAAAAGTAGTATATATATAAAAAAAACACAAAAAAGTTACTTCCCATACCGGGAATCGAACCCGGGCCTTCTGGGTGAAAGCCAGATATCCTAGCCACTAGACCATATGGGATACAATGTTCTTGGCAGCAAATGTCAGTTTTGTTACATTCACCAAGAACCATGAGCTGAAACGAATCGAATGTCGTAATATGTATTTGTCGTGTTATACAATACAGTGTGTAAGTTGAGGCCACATTCACTGCTTATTTAAAATCAAAAAAATTTGCCAACAAAGCAAATTATAATAACACAAGAAATACTTTTAATTACTAGGAAAAACCTAAAATATATTTTTCAAAAGAATTATGTATTTTAAATATACAAAAAAATGTTTTATCTCATATTTCCCATACCGGGAATTGAACCCGGGCCTTCCGGGTGAGAGCCGGATATCCTAACCACTAGACAATATGGGAGACATGAGTTTCGTTGCCAAAAACCAGTTTTATGCATGCTCTAAAACCACTAAATGTTTGCAGTGTTATCTCACAGTTTGTCACAACCCAAGAGAATTAAAATTTGTATTCAAAAGTCTTGCAAATAGCAACATTTGGTTCAAGCCATGTGTTTAAATATGCGCAGCGCTGTTTTTGTTCATGGCGAAATGGTTATACACACATAATCACGTTTCAAGGCAAGTCTGTTTCAAAGACCAGTTTTGTTGTATTCTGTGAGCAGCATAAATATAGCATTTGGCAACGAACAAAGCATCTCCCATATTGTCTAGTGGTTAGGATATCCGGCTCCACCCGGAAGGCCCGGGTTCAATTCCCGGTATGGGAAACATACAAATGTTGATTTTCTTTTTGCTTGCGCATCAGTTTATAGTTCTTAATTAAGTATTTTTTTATATCACTCAGCATTCAACAAAAATGAATCTATAATTTTAAGCGTATTATTTCAATAGACCTAAACAACACACTGATGTGATAAGCCCAGTACATACAAATACGTTATTTGACACGAGAACCACATATCCCATATGGTCTAGTGGCTAGGATATCTGGCTTTCACCCAGAAGGCCCGGGTTCGATTCCCGGTATGGGAAGTAATTTTTTTTGCTTTTTGTGAACAAAAATTAACAATTGCAAGCAGTAGTGGCATGAAAATACTTTTTTCTTTGCGCTACTCAACTATATACACTTTGTCTATTAATTGTTTTGACATGGAAAATAAATCACATTTTTCTATTTATTTTGCAAAAAAAATACCTTCTGTAAATATTTTAAATTTTCCAAATTTTTTATAATGGTACACTAGCGTTCTTAGAGTTAGTTACAAAAAAAAAATCAATGTATGTACGAAAATGACATAAGAATTATTTTAAAATATATCACATTAGAAAAAAATGGAAGCCTAAATTTTACTTGCATCTATGCGAAATACGACTTTAAAATATTTGTATTATTTAAAAATATATAATATTTGGAAAAAAAAATGGAAATCACAAATTCCCACTCGTTACACTATAGCAGAGCAAGGTTTCGATCCTCGGACCTCTGGGTTATGGGCCCAGCACGCTTCCACTGCGCCACTCTGCTTGTTGAGCTACTCACAACAAACGCTCAATATAAAACAATGAGCGCGCACAAGCTGCTTGCTGTGACAGAGAGGCGTATATTGCTCTCACACCCACACGCATACTAACACAGCGAGCAGCCGCTGGACCACGCCACGAGACTCACGTGGATTACGTATTTACTTGGCTGTGGCCACACACTTTCACACACACATACACACACACACAGTCGCATTTACCGTTGACGACTCTTATCGCCACGTTGCATGCGGACGCACCACTTGCGCTCTCTCGCCTCTCTGCTCTCCTCTCCTCTCCTCTCTTCTCTTCTCTTCTCTCACCCATCTTTCGGACTCGCTGCGCGGCCACGCGTTTTTGCCTTTGGCACAAATATGGCTTTAATAAACGCGCGACGCGTGCAATTTCTTGTTGGTTTTTCGACTTTGCTGTTTGCTCGCTCAGCTTGCAGCGACAACAAAGTTGGCAAACTACTGTCCTTAAAGTTGGCACTCAAAATGTGCGAAAATCAACTGTAAAACTAGCTAAAGAAGGTATTTAATTAATTTAATAAATAACAAGCACATTGTTTAAAGAAAAAAAAAAACAATAAAAATAAACGATTGAGTTAATATATTTTTTAATTCTTAAAAAATATTAAAAATAATCTGTAACCAGCAAGGCAAATATAATAAATATTTTAAGTTTTTTAATAAGAAACAAGTAAGAGTGCTCTAGTCGGGAGTGCCCGACTACGAGATACCCTGAACCCAGTCCTTACAATCATTCATACTAATCTAAACACACACATGCTGCAGTACAAGCAGTACAAGCAGTGAAAGCGGTTTAAGCAGTTAGCTTGCTTTTTCGCTGAGCCCCACACAATGGAAAGTTAAATCTTAAATAACTTCTTTGTTTATTGTCCGATCTTATTGAAATTTTTGGGGCAAACAATTGTCAATAATATGTGTGACCAAACCAAATTCCAAGGTCATAACTCCAAAATGCGTTTTCTGAACTTTTGGGGGTTTGGGGGGTGGTATCCAAAAAGTGAAATATTTGTTACATGTGTATGCTACTCGAGATTATACATGCCGAATTTGGGGCCTCTAGCTTTTATAACTTTGAAGTTATGTCCAAAAACGCAAGTCTGAAATCAATCGAAATTTATCGATAACTTTTAAACGGTACGAGTTATCGATAAAATGAAATAAACTTGATCTGTCCCGGGACTAGGAGAACTTATGTTCCAAATATGAAGTCTCTACCTCTTGTAGTCTCTGATATCTGTGTGTTCATACAGACAGACAGACGGACAGACGGACAGACGGACAGACGGTCAGACGGACAGACGGACAGACGGACAGACAGACGGACATGGCTAGATCGACTCGACTGTTGATACTGATCAATAATATATATACTTTATATGGTCGGAGATGCTTCCTTATGCCTGTTACATACTTTTGCACAACTTCATTATACCCTTTTTACCCATTTTTAATGGGTTCAGGGTATAAAAAGGAGAAAAAAACTGAACTAACATAGTTTTTTATATGTTGAAAATCATTAAATATACACAAAAATTATTTGGATTGGGAACATATTTATAGATATTTGAAAACGAAATTTTCATTGAATTTATAAGAAATTAGTACATCATTAAATACGTTCCAAAAGTTCTTTACATCACTTCATAAATGAGTCTAAACATAAATACGCAATATTACAGAATTCCCAATTTACCAATAGCAAAATTGCCTGCCACAAACTGAGTGCTTTTAATAATTCTGTAATATTCTGTAATATTACGCGATATTAGTAGTTGAAAATGTTGCATTTTGCGACAAAAGCATGTGTAAAACAAGTGGGGAAGGATTATCTTCGGAGTGCCGAAGATTTTATACTCTTTTCGAACCTATACGCAATTTTCACTCTGCCAACTGCACCACTGAAATTTCATAAGCTGTTCCAACCAATGTGATGTCTCTTTGAATAATAAGTATCAGTGCAAAGTTTCATCGCGATAGATTAAAAAAACATGGGATATATGGCCAAAACCGACTTCGAGTTGTATGGCAGCTATAAGATATAGTGGTCCGATCCGGCCGGCTCCGACCAATGTGCTGTCCCCTGGAAAAATAGGTGTCTGTGCAAAGTTTTATCGCGATAGCTCTAAAACTGAGGGACTAGTTTGCATACATACAGACAGACATACAGACAGACAGACAGACAGACGGACATGGCTAGATCAATTTGTATTGTCATTCTAAGCATGCTGGCAGTAACTTTTGGGGGTCTCCGACGCCTCCTTCTATGCGTTACAAACTTCAGCACAAAACTTAATAAACTATTTTCTTCGAAAAGAGTATAAACAAAATGCCTCAACTACAGCGTAAATTTGATTGCCGGACACACAAAAGTAGTTTTCGGTTTTGCACAACGCAATAGAAATTGACATATTTGTCAATAAATTCCGAAAATTTTAATTAATTTTCGCGCGCCACTTAAAAAGGCAGGCAACAACTGCAGATACTGCAGCAACGGCTGCCACGCCCCTTGTTGCAAAATGGGCAAATGTTCGGAGACCGCAAACACTAAATTGCAAATAAATTTGTTTAAATATGCAATGGTAGAGTGTCTGTGTGTGTGTGTGTGTGTAATGGAAACTCTAACGTCACCTGCTAAAAGAGAAAGGGGGGGGGGTGGGGCAGGGGTGTAGATTGGGGATTGGGGGCTGTGTGTGCTAGAGTAACAACTGCAGCAGGCGACATGAGACAACGACAACGTGCGCATCAAATTTTAATAGGAAAACCCCAAAAAGTTCAAGCCACAAAGTCCATTTCCATGGCAGCAACAACAACAACTAAAAGAAGAAGAAGAAGAGGCGCCCCCTATTCCAATTGCAATTGCTATGTTGTTGTTGTTGGCCGACATGGCTGATGTACGCTTTTGGTTTTTGGCCACGAAGATGTTGCATTGACATTGAATATTGATGAAAATAAATCGAATTTCCGCCAGGCAGCCGCAGTCCAAAGCCCAAAGCCGGACGAGAACCGATGGAGCTGGATGGATGCTTTCTCCGGCCCCCAAAAGAGTGCTGCATAAAAGGCAGCAGCAGCAAAAAATAAACCGAGTAACATCTCCATATGTCTGGTTGGTTGTCTGTTTATATTGATTGCCAAATGGTTTGAGCCGGCAAAAAGGGTTCCGGCTGAATTCCGTATATATCGGCTTGAGTGTCAAAATCCCACGAGTGTGTGTGTGTGTGTGTGACTGTATATATATATATGTGTGTATGTGTGTGTGAAGCGTTACGAGACATTTGCGGTTTTAGTGATTCCCGAACTTTTGCTTAAAGATAAATGATAGATGCTCAATATGGTTAGAAGCCTGGAACGTGTTTTTGGCTATTACAGCAAGGTGATAATGGAATATTATGTCTTAGTTATTGAGAGCACAAATAAAAGTAGTCTTAAGCATATATAATCTTTAGTAAAATCTATAATATACTATCCTATAAACTATCCATTTAGCTGAAAAACTTATTCTAGAAACAGATAGATTTTTATACAAATAAATGCAAGTTAATTGTAATATTTTGTTTTTTTTTTATGCAAATATTTGGTATTTTTGGAAATGATACCTTTCCAGTGTTGTACAACAAATGATTATAAAAATCAAGTTTTTAAGTGGTTTTAATGCACTGAAAATTACGAATACAATTTCTTTGAGCTCTAATTTCAAAAGTTAAACCATTTAGTTAAGCATAATATCATTTTAATGTGAATTAATTTAATTTTGGAATCTTTTCAACCATAGTCTTGTAATAAAATAGGAATTACTTATGATATTTATATTTATTTAGCTTCTACTTATATTTTATAGTCAAAGAACTTCCAAAAATGGTATTTATTCTTTAAGCAATCGAATGAGAATACATAATAGCATGTATATTTTATATATATTATATTTTACAGTCAAAGAACTTCCAAAAATGGTATTTTTTCTTTAAGCAATCGAATAAGAATACATAATAGCATGTATATTTTATATATATTATATTTTATAATTAAAGAACTTCCAAAAATGGTATTTTTTCTTTAAGCAATCGAATAAGAATACATAATAGCATGTATATTTTATATATATTATATTTTATAGTCAAAGAACTTCCAAAAATGGTATTTTTTCTTTAAGCAATCGAATCAGAATACATAATAGTATGTATATTTTATATCATTATATTTTATAGTCAAAGAATGTTATGCTCATATATTTACTAAAATTGTATCTTTTCTTTTTCTAGCTAATAATTAATATTTATTATTAATTATATGGGAATACCCTTGATCAGAGCACAGACACTTGGCTAGCACATATGTAACTCAATTACTTGAGGCAACTACTTGATAAGCAATCTGATACATATGATACAAAGAGCAGCCCGCTAACACTTATAAAGCCATTGAGCCTGCATGCAACATTTTATGGTTTCGTTTCACATAAATACGTATTCACCTCTCTCCCATTTTCACTTCGCAGTTCACTTTTGATGCTGTGGCATAAAGCGCCGCAGTTAACACTTGATTTGTATTTAAAAATTATTGACCAATTTATGGCTGCTGATTAAGTTTGTGTGTTGTGCCTGTCTAGCATGGGCGGGGAGGGGGGAGTGGCAGGTGGGGTTGGGGCTGGGGGTCTATTGGCAAGCGATTGATTTTTGCAGCCACAAGGCTATGGCCACGGCCACGGGAAATTGCATAAGCGCCGAACCCACATATGAAAATCCAATTTTCCAGTGATTGATCATACAGACAGAGTCAGAGAGAAAGCGAGGCAGGCACTTGTGCTGGTTGTTTGGGGGTTAAGGTAGTTAACCACACACACACACACACACACACACACACACACACACACACACACACACACATGGCTACACGTCAAGTTGGTTTGTTTGCCGGGCCATACGCAAAAATAATGTAATTAAAGCAATGTTTGCATAATAAAAATTAATATTTGTTGCATTTTGTGTCAGATGACACAACACACACACACATATGTATAGTGTATGTATATATATATGTACTAAAAATTGCATTTATACAGCCATATGCTCCCGTCACATAGTCAGTCTCTCACCTGTTTACCTAGTATACAGTACAGTTGTCTGCTTTTGCTGCTGCTGCTGCTTGCTTTATGCGGGCTGTCAAATTCAGACAGTTTGCACACATGATGTAGCCCCCAACCCCACCTATCTACACCCATCCCCACCTATCTACACTACCCCCCGAAACGCAGCGATTTGGCTGCTGCTCCTGGTGTCCAGCCCTGCTGTTTGTTCAAGTTTCGTTTCAGCAAATTATGTTCGCAGCATATGAAGGGGATTTGCACACACTGCCCAACACTGGCCAACACACTGAGTGTTTGTCGTCTGTCGAGTCGAGTCGAGTTGAGTCTGGACTGTGCTGTGCTGTATGCAAATATTGAAATAAGTCTTAATTGAATACAAATACTCAATTACATTGCGGCACATCTATTTTGTGGGCCCAGCGCAAACAGTTATGCGGCAGATAAAATAAAAAGCAATAGCAACTCGTTGCCCAACACTTTTGCTTTATAATTGCAATTTTGTTTATGGCCATAAGTGTCGTCTGTCTTTAGACTGATGCCCACCTGCCCCGATTATCAATCAGCTAACAAACTGGTTATGGTAATGAGTGTGCGTGTGTTTGTCTCTCTGTGTGTGTGTGTGGCAAAAGGTTTAGGGATTAAGTCTGTCAGTTTGTGAATGCGGGCGGAGACCATTTAGTTAGATTTCCGAGCCCTGCTTCATAAATGCAATTTAAGCTTTAAGCTTGAAATTATAATGCAAAATGTTGAATCTAATTAATTATTCACAGTTTAAACATATATTTCAATCGAAAATCGATTTAGTAAAAGTATAAGCAAAAATATTAAGTATTTTAAACGTAACTATAAATAAAATATATATCTACTGCATTTTGTGGGAGTAAAAAATGTTGGCAAAAAGAAAATCATTAAGGCCTGCTAGGAAAAACATGAAAATATAAAAAAAGTTTGCTCATGGCCCATGGGGGGATCGAACCCGCGACCTTCGCGTTATTAGCACGACGCTCTAACCAGCTGAGCTAATGGGCCGATGTGGCAACGAGCCGCTTAGATTGCTACTCAAATACACTTTTCACAAACCAACTGCAACTATTGCATTTATAATACATGCGATTTCTATTTAATATACTATAAGCTATATTTATCTCTGAGATAAGATTATTTAACATTTCTAGGTTGACAATGTATTTCTTTTCTGTTGATTTGCTTTGATTTATTTATAGCATTTTTTTCGTTGTGTTCTTAAGCGCCTAGCAACGTGGCAAAAAAATGTTAAATATAGAAAATCAGTCGCAAATCGAGTTATCTATTTTATAGCATTTTATAAATATAAATATCAAGACCATTGTTTGCTTCCCCACACATTATTTTTATTTATTTTTTTTAGATTGGAAAAAAACGTACAAAATTCGAATACAATTGATAACCTCTATAGCCTTAGCAGCTTACAGCTTTATTCTATGAGATTACATACCCTATAACTAACTTTAACTGCAATCCAATCACTCGTATTTCTTAAACATTTCTGAGTAACTACTTAAAGCGCTTGTCATTCCCTTCCAACAATTTGCGCTGCACTTTCCAATGCTCCTCTGGGAAGCACAATGTTTTTAATACTTGTTCAGCCATTGTTCTCGCATCACATGCATCTTGAAGGCTGATGGTGTGTGTGTGCAAACCGTAAACCCCAGAAAACACCCAAACACACCCAAAACTGCGAACCAAGTAACACATTTGACACTTCATTAAAAAGCAACATTAGCAAAATCAATTAGTGAGTATTCCCCAAGCACAGGACATGCTGCACATAACCAGTAAAAGCAAATATAGATGGCTAGATACATATAGATGGATATATGTGCATATATAGTAGTAGTTGGGGGAGAGTTTCGGTAGCTTTTGTTGTTTTTGGCTAGCAAATAAACAAACAATTGAGATACACGAGTTTTGTGCCATTGTATTTGTTGCTGTGTTGGTTTACCCAGCTCTGACGCTGATTCACAAATTGTTTGAGAATCAGACGAGACGACAAGAGAAGGAGAAAGAGAGAGAGACAAGAGACGAGAGACGAGAGACATGAGAATGAGTTGAGATGAGACATTGTTTGCATTTTGAATTGCCGTTGCCGATATTTGCACTGGTAAATCGCCAGACGGCGAAATTAATTAAAAACGTGTTTATTCCATTGTTTGTTTATTTATTTATACTTTTTTATAAAACAATAGTTTGGTGAACATTTCGAGATCACCTTGGCCAGCCAGTCGCGTATATACTCCGATGTCTGCAGGCCCACCATACGTTTCAGCACTTTACCGTTATGCATGACAAGCAGCGATGGCACCGAACCCACCTTATAGTTAAGCGCCAGTTCTGTTAGTTCATCGATATCGACACGGGCTAAATGGATCCCGCCCTGTTGCTCAGTTACGATATTGGCAAGCCGGGGTGCGAGCGCCTTGCAGGGAGTACACCAGCTTAAGGTAATAAAACAACAGGCTTGCATTAAGATTCGGCGTATATCGATAAGTGCATGTTATCGATAGGTGGATACACAACGTTACCTCGCATGGAAATCGACCACCACCGGCCTCTGGCAACGCTTCACCTTGTTCTCAAAATCGGTAACGTTCTCCACATCGAAGATGACACTGTCTGCTGTCGCATTACGGTAGTTTCTAAATTTCAATAAATGTTTGACCATATTGTAATTTATTTTTTTCGGTTTGAAAGACATTTTTTTACGTTAAATTTTGGTTTGCAACTTTTTGTTTTTTTTTTGGTGTTCCGTTCGAAAGCGTTGCTAAATAAGTAATGAAATTTAATATATATAAGAAAAACTAAACAAGCAGAGTCCTTCTCAAGGCCTACTAAGAAGAACGTTATTGAAATAAAACTGAGGTTAGAAATACTCTCTTCCAGAGTTTGTTTAGCATGCGAACCTTATAAAATTTTCAGAATACTTAAGTGAAATAATAAAATATAGAGTTAATTCTATAATGAATATAATAAACACGCAGAAAATAAGTTATTTAATAAAACCGCAACTAAAAACTACCTTTAATCTAAAAGAAAATGGTTTAATTTTAAGTAAATATTATATGACATTAAATGCTTCTTTTTTTAGGAAAACAATTCTTAAAATTATTTCTTAGCTTTGTTGCCTTTTTCAGGTTGATTAAGCACATCTTATAGTTAGTTCTAACCCAGTTTAAAGCAGCAAAATATTGTTAATGTTCCTTAATCTTTATTTATAGGAAAAACAAATACATGAAGAGCATCTCAATAAGTTTTTTAGCTTAAGCAAAAGCTCGATTCTTATGGAGGCACTGGTATATCTCAAAGCCGGTATTACAGCTATCCGCACTCTTGATCGAGTCGCACTTGGCCAGAGCAGCTTTGACAGTATCAGCTCCCAAGACAGGCGACAGCTTTTGCATGAGCACATCCGCATTGAGCTGGCCATCGACTATGAAGCCACCGCGCTCCAGGAAGCAGTTGGCAAAGCACTTGACCTTCTCATCCACGTCCTCCAAGTTGCCATTGCGCAGATCAAGCGCCTGCTCCTTGGTGATGCCTTCCTGATCCACACATTGCTGGGCATGCATTCGAATGACAGCCGCATGATCCTCAGTCTGCTGGTAGGATCATGACTTGGTATAGAGTACTATACATGCCTAAATACTTACATCAGCAGCTAGGATTACAGTTGCCCAGGCAAGCAGAACTATTAAAAACCTCATTGTGTATATGCTTTATATAGCTCTTCGATATTCGCTCTGTTGTCTGATTTAACTCAGCGCTCTTCTTTTATATGGATTTTTGCGTTTATTTTACGAGTTTTTGTTTCAGCTGTAAATGCAACTGTTGAATGCATATATTAAGCTCTCTTATCTTTCATCAAAATAATTGCAAGAGCAATCATAATTTTTAACTGTGCTGATTTTATTGTTTTGCACAGTTAACTTAACTATGCAAGGCAATTTATTTTATTTTGTTGAGATTTTTTCTTTGCATTTTTTAGGTAATTTTTAAAACCTGTATTAAATATGTGTAGAAGCGGAATGAAGGCAATGTTGAAGGTAAAAAGTAGTAATAGTAGTAATAATATTTATTTATTAAATGTTGATTAACAGTAAAATCGATAAACATTGTAAATATATGTTCTAACACTTTATTTTGTGAATATTAAAATTATATTCAAATTTTATTCAAAATAATAGTAATATTTTTTTATAAAATCTTTATTAATAGTAAAAAGGATATACATTGACTTAGTGGCTTATATAGGTTTGCAGTTTATTTTATAAATATAATAATTGTATTATAAAATAATCATAAAATTGATTTGCTATGACAATCGAATAATAAACACAGCAGTTATGTTTAAATTAGTTAGTTTAGGGACAGTCTAAAGCTTTCTTATGCAAATATATGTTTGATTGTACCCTTCTGCTAACTATAGGGTAACTATTAGTCGCTACCCACGCGTTTCTCTCGTTTTCTTGGCCAGTTTCCAGGCTAATCATGCGACCTACTTGCCAAAGCGCCTCAAATGAGATTGCTTTAAATTTTGTTTGCTTACGCTTGGTCAGCAGCTACATAGCCCCACTGCCCCACCGCCCCACCTACTCATATATATATAGATATATATATATATATATATTTGGGTCACATTAGATCGCATGCGGCTGATAACATTAAGCAGGCACTTTCTCCATTTGGCCATGTTTGCTTGCTCCAAAGGCAACAGCAAATGAATGATGAGCTTTCTTTCTCTCTATGTGTGTGTGTGTGTGGTGTGTGTGTGTGTTGTCTAAACATTTTTATGATTCAGGGTTAGAGATAGGATATATGGGGCTGTCATTCAGCTAGGCTTTACATAATCTACACTGCTTAAGGAGCGGCCTTTCAGCAATTAGTTTCTGTTTTTGTGTGCATTCAATGTGTGTGGCAGATAAGTAGCCAAGTTTTGCAAAAGAGTTTGCTCCTCCTCCCACTCACTGATGGATGATTGACAAGCACTTGACAAGTGGGTGGGGCTAAGGGGTCTCAGCTCAGGCCAGGGTTGCCAAAGCCGCTCGCATTTAACAGCAAAATATTGCATAACATTTCACATACTAAACGATATTTGCATGCTGATAAGAAATTATATTTGTTATCATTTCAAAAATTAAATGAGCTTTTCACACATATACCATATATACATATAAATTTCTATGGCGTGTGAAAAAGAGGCGGGCAGATGGAGGTGGGCGTGGTCCGTTGCCAAATGTAATTAAAAAACTTTGCAAACCGCATCAACATAAATGTATAGCGCATGAAAATTCTGTGCATTTGACAATTTTTGGTTTTTGGCAAAAAGTTGACATTTTCTCTCGCTCTCGCATAAAAACCGCTAAAAGGTTGGGCGTTGGTGGAGGGGGCGTGGCGCCATTGAGTTTTAAGCTAAATTAAATGCTTGAAAAGTTATTATTGTTAATAAATGAAATGTTGCCGGCTATTTATCGATGGCCAGGCGATCATTTAATGTGTTTAACACTTTTACGAGTTTGCCTCCAACTCCTGGCTACAGTTTTTTATTTTTTTTTGGTATTTTTCGGGCGGGCAATTTCATTTATTTTAATTGAAGTCAACGCACAGCCCTTTTGGGCCATAAAGTGTGTACGAAAGAAGTAAGAGCTCAAACTGTACCCTGTAGACTTGAGAAGTCAAAGAAGGTTGATCGTATATTTTTAATAGTAATTTTTCATTGGTATTATATTTCTGGGACACAAATAATGTTAAAAAATATATAATTTTTGTAAGTATGTGATAATATTCTATTCGTATTTTTTTGGATTATAATCTATTAATTTGACAAGAAAATTCTAGAAAATTTTTTTTAATGGTTTTTAATTGTCTTTTTAAAATTTATATTTAATACTTTGATGAAAAATTAAAAAAAAAATGTATTTGAGCATGACATATATGGAAAATTTAATTTTTAGATCCAAAAGTCGCTTAGTTTATATAGACAAGCATATAAAAGAGCAAATCTAGATCGATTCGGCAGTTTATGCTGATAAAGATGTTTTTCCCTGCCACAAAACTGAACAACCCTTGCTTAATCGTGTTTTATATAGTTACAGGGCATAAAAAGACATTCCAATTTAATTGCATTTAAATCGCAGGCCCAACACGAGCACCCCAAAAAACACCTTAATAGACCATTAAGGTGTTTGCACCCCCCAAAATAAGGCAAAAAGGTTTCGTTGCAATATGTGCAGGTAATAAACATTAAAAGTTCGCATTTAATTTCAAATGATAGCCCCATAAATTGTGCAAAAGGTAGATTTAATCAATTATATGCATTTCGATTGAATTATTGATGAGACTGAAGTCGGCAACTTTTTGTACTCTTAAAAGGTTTAATAGAAATTTGCTCCTCTCCTTTAGCGATGCCATTTAAAAAGCCATACATAAATTATTCGATTTAGTTTTTAACTAAAATCATATTGCCACACAACACAAAAGTGGCGCCCAGTTTCCTGTTCTTTTCTGCCCCAACTTCAGACTTCAGCTGGCTCCATAATTTTCCATTAGCTTTATTATGTACTCATTTGCGCAAATGTCTTATATCATTGTTATTAGTAAATCTTATGCCTATGATTATTGCTCCCCATATACATATATATATCTATTTATATATATATATATGTATGTATGTATGTGTGTGTGTGTTTATGCGACTTGTGTGTGTGTGACTTCGATAAGCTCCCTCAAAAACAGCTTCATCAGAGACTCTTCGCTCCTTTGGGGATATGAGTGCTAGGTTGTTGAACTCTGGCCCACGTTTTGTGGGGTCAGTTTGGCGAAATGCGTGGATAGTTCCACGAACACAATAAAAGAGCCCCCGAATGACGTAGTCAAGATTAGTTTGGGGGTTGCTTTCCCTTAAATGGGTTTTGTGGTTGTATTTTCTTATAATTTTGATATATTTCGATACACAGGCTCTTAAATGTTGTACTTGTGAAAGAAAAAGTTGGAATCGTATGGCATTTTATGGTATCAATAAAAAACGCTGTCTTTACTTACTAGGTGGCTAAAAAAATGTTTAAAAAATTAGTATAAAAAGGAAATTTTTGAATTTGGATAAAACTTAAATGTAGAATAAATAAGGAGGAAAACCCATGAACAAAAGGACCTCTGGATTGACAATCGGTTTATTTTTGGCAAAGTTAAGACAATTTAAAGTTTTCAAAGGGCTAATGGATTTTCTACTAATTATGATATCCACAATCGATAAAAAATAAAAATTTCACGATTCCATTTTTATTGAAAAAAAATTTTTTGGAAAATGTGTAAGGAATTTGTTTGAAAAATGGTAAAAAAAAAAATGAAAATTTTCAAAAATGGATTAAATTTAAATGGGGAATAAATTAAAGGGAAAACCCACTAACAAAATGGACTACGAATTGAAAATCCGTTCATTTTCGGCAAAGTTATGAGAGTGTTAAGTCGTCAAAGGGCATAAATATTTATATATTCTTGGCTTTTGACACCGTTTATCAATTACAAGCATAATCCCTTCACACATTATAGATGCAACACTCAAAATGATGATGAGCTTTATATGCACACATCGATTTTGATTTTAGCTGAAACTTTTAAGCCAGCGCTTGAATTAGTGAAACTGTTTTGTAAAGTGCTTAAATGTCTTTGCCATTATTAGAAAATCAAATTAAATACACTTAATACTAATTGCGAATGCTCGACTAATGCCAACAAACAATAGCCAACAACCAGCAAGCAACAACAACACTTGAACAATCCACAACCAGTTTGGATGCAAATGGCTGTAGAACTTTTGTGTGTGTGTGTGTGTGTGTGGCAACAAATTGTGCTTAGTCATTTCGTAGGTGAAGCTCGTTTTAATTAATTTAATGACTGATATTTGCATATTTTTGCAAGCTTTCATCAAATTAAAGTACACGTGACAAAAACTTGATGCAGAAAACTCTTGTGTGTTTGGAGTCTTTCATTAAACAAATAATAAACTCATTTGTTGCAATTCGAAAACGAGAGAAGAAGCGGTGACCGACTAAGAAATACCCTAGCAGACTAAATTGATATTAAACGAAATCAAAATTGGATAATATTCAAATATATTTATATATATATTTTATATGATCATTTTAAATTGAGTAAATAATATAAGAATTCATACTTCAATAAGTCAAACAACTCAACAGAATAAAATAATACTCTGTACAAGTCTATATAATTAAATATAGTAGTCTCTTTGTTGCGCTTTTTTTCCACAGAAACTTCTACAGCAGCATTCGCCATTATCTTTAATTATATGAAAAGTTCACACGAGCCAGAGCTAATAAAATGGTTTATAATTATAAAAGCAAACCAGCAAAATATTATAGCTTATTTAAGTTGGTTTTTTTTTTGTTCACTCAACTCTTTTAGCATTTTGGCATTCCACTGGCACTTTCGATAACTGCCGAGAACTATTCGCAATCCGCATAGCTTATATTAAATTCCAAGCATAGCTCAAAGCAGAAATGTTTTGCTCGTCGGGCCAAAAAAGCAAATTATAATACGAAAATGCGCATTGTTTTGATGCCCCCTAACCCCGCTGACCCCCCTCCTTTCCCCCTTTAACAATCAGTGGCACCCATCCCGCAGGCATTGCAGTTACAAGCATTTTTGATTGCATTGGATATATATAATAAATATATACTTTGGCTTTCTTTTGAATATCTCACCCTCTCCCTCGCTCTCATTTTGGCTTGTAAGAACGTAAATAGAATATTTTATGCAATTTATTTTTGTACAAATTGAAGTGCCTAAATATTCTCTGGGTGTTGCTAATGCACTCGTGCGTTCCATGCAATGGAAATTATGATGAGAACAGTCGCCTTACGGCTAACAGAGAACAAAACGGATAACACGTAAAACAATTGGACAAATTTGAGTGGCAAAGATGTTGCAAATTATGGTTGTAATTTATAGTTCAAGAAATGTCGAAAATACTAAGGAACACTTTTGTTAAATGTGGTATATCAAGTAGTTTGTGAAGGAACCCGTAATAAAACAGTGGTATCCAAAAAGTCAGCTATGTAGTAAATGTGTTTGCTATTCGAGATCATAGATACCAAATTTGGTGCCTCTACCTCTTATAACTTTCAAGTTATAGCCAAAAAAACTCTAGAGTGAATTCGAAATTTATCGATAACTTTTGAACGAGATGAGTTATCGATAAAATAAAACAAACTTGATCTGACATGGAACTACGATATTTTATATGGAACTTCTTACAAGTTGTGTTAAGCAATTATATTTTATGTTAATCTAGTTTCAAGAACAGTATTTATTTACGCATAAAAACTAACAGCCCTTGTCAACTAAATATAAGTAAACTACATATATGCCAACTAAACTTTTCTCTTCTATTCCAAATTCTATCTATCCAAGTCGTACACCTGCGTTGACACTTTCCTTGCTGTCTTTGAGTTTCCTTTCTGTATAAAAACGCATTTAGTGCCCAGCTCATTACACACTAAAAAGGCAATCGAGCATCAAATTACAAAGCAAATAAAATGTAAATAGCTTTTCTTTCCACTTTTCTGGGTGTATATTTATTTTTTTTGCTTATATAAATATTTGTATGCCCTTAGAGTGGGTATTGTGATTTGTTTAGAAATGTGAAATGTATCTAAATAAAATGTTTATTTGCCTGTTTCAGCTAGCTGGGTTTTTGATTAAGTTAACTTAATAGGGAAATATGGTATATATAAGTATAAAATGATATAATCGGATTACTAAACCTAAATAATTGTATGATGTAAATTGTTGTTTGGTTTTGTTATTTATGGAAATATTCATCTCATTCGATTTTTTGTTTATAATAAATATATATAATTTAATAAATTTGTATATAAATTAAATAAAAAGAAATAAAACAAATCACTTATAGATTATATCAATATTTAGGTTGTTCCAGAAAAGTTGTCAGCATATTTATTTGATTATTTTTAATCAGATTTATATTCGATTATATAGAACACCATCTCTGCAAGAGTATTTGCGCTTCGGTTTGCACATAGTTTGGGGGTCCTGTCCTTTGTTGTTGTTGTGTTTTTGCTCCTTCAGCTTTGGGTAAAGGTTGTCAGCTAGCAATTTCATGGAGCTGACCAGGAGCAGTGTGCCTTGTAATTGCTAAGCTCTGGATTAAACAATTTCCACATTTAACATGGCGCATCTTTAACCTTTGCTACAATAAATTTTGTGGTGGTTTTTTTTTTTTTGTTGGGGCTTAATTTTTGGCGTTGCGATAAGAATTTTTAGCGACGCTGTCATTTGGGGGCTTTGGCTTTTACGAGCCGGCGCAAAAGACGCATATCCTTGTTGTGCTACTGATTCAGGTCCTATTTCTACAGCTGCTGTGTGTGTGTGTGTCTAATTAGATGCTTTGCCTAATTAGTTGGTTTTTATGTGAGGGCTCTTTATGCCTTTGGCTTACCTTTTAGACACTCTCTCTCTCTCTCTGTCTCCCTCTTTGAATGTGGCCCCTTCATGATAACACCTTAACCAACCCTACCTCCCTCCATTCTATATAATATATAACTGGTTAGGGTCCATGTCGATATGCTCGTATGTAAGCTGGCTGGCAGAATGTTATAAACTTTAACGTTTATTAAAAAATTCCATGCACAAGAGAATATCCAATGTGGGGGCCATGACAATAATGTGAACTAACTGTGAGCATTTCCTGATGATTTTCCCACCCCACACACACATTTTCTTTGAGCTGCTCTCTCTTAGATTTTTCAATTTTCTTACAAAATGGTTACTGCATTCCTTCACCTGACTGTCTTTGATGCGTTGTATGAAGAGAAAAGAGAGAAGTGAAAGAGAGAGAGAGAGAGAGAGGGAGAGAAAACATCTCAGTTCCATATGAAGTGGCCATAACTGGCGTTTCTTGAGGGTTCCTTTCCTCGTTTGGCTTTCTGGAGTTTTTGGCTACGCTTCCGAACTAAACTGAACTCAACTTGTCACAAAAGAATTCATTTTGTCGCGTTTGGAATTTTTGTGCCCGGCAGTTAGCTATAAATATGCGTTGTGCTGCTTTTTGTAAGCACTGTCCTTTGGCATACAATTTCTCCTCTTTATTTTTGTTGCTGGCATGCGAATTCAATAAATATTGCTAAAACACTCCGCAATCGACAAAAAAAGCAAATCAACACAGCATTTTCTTCTTTCCTATTTTTTTATTTCATTTTTTAACGCATATTTTGTGACCCTTTTTAGTGGTCCCTTTATGACGCGTTTTGTTACCAAAGCGAAAATTTTTGGTAATATGAGCACAATTTAATTGCCTAATTGTTTTGTTCTTGGCATTTTATTGCATTTCTTTTTTTTTATGACTTAATTACTTAAATGCGTTTTATTTTGCATGCGGCTATAATCATAAACAAATTATAGCAGTGGAAATTATGATATCTCTCTCGCGCTTACGGTTTATGGACTCCGATGAGATTTTTATCAGTCCCAAAAGAAATGGAATTCATCGAAAAATACAACAGTAAAATAATAATATGCAAATGCTAATGTTGATTGTGTTGTAATTGGAAAATATGCTAGAATAAATAAAATATACTAAATATATAAAATATATCTAATATATAAAATATATGTAATATATAAAATTTGCAAAAATGCTTAAAGTATATCAAATACTTATACTTCGTACTAAAAACTATTTCCAAACTTCGCTGTCATTATCAAAACTGAACGGATTTTTAGTAAACATAATACAATATATAAAATATAAAAATATATAAAATATGTAAAATATATAAAATATATAAAATATATAAAATATATAAAATACATGAAATATATAAAATATATAAAATATATAAAATATATAAAATATATAAAATATATAAAATATATAAAATATATAAAATATATAAAATATATAAAATATATAAAATATATAAAATATATAAAATATATAAAATATATAAAATATATAAAATTTATAAAATATATAAAATATATAAAATATATTAAATATATAAAATATATACAATATATAAAATATGTAAAAATATATAACATCTAACAAATACTTGTACTTTCGTAATGAAAACAATTCCCAAACTTCCCATTATCAAAGCTGAACAAATTTTCATTGCTTATGGATTTTTTTTATAGAAGTATTTTAGCAAAATTTGCTTTTATATAGCAAACACACATCAAATATTGTATTATTTTATTTTCTGGATAATTCCTTAACAGAAATTTTAAAACTATGCCCCAAATTAAAGCAGCAATATAATAATTAGAACCATTGCAATTAAAACACACACAGAGACTTCAAAGCACGTTTTATATTTTTCATTAGCAAAGGAATATATCCCACAAAGGTGTCCTTCATTATAATTTAAATTAACTGAATTTGCTTTATTTGATTTGGCTGCTTTAGTGTTTTCCAGTGGTTTTCCGGCCCATTGCTGACTTTCGTACATATTTTTCGCTCTAATTGCGAGCCCCAAAAACTGAGATAAGCCTTTTGCTGTGGCATGAGAAATACTGGGCTAGGGCTGGGTAGCATTTTGAATTTATTAGCCAGTGGGTCGAGCAACGCATTTGACCCTAGAGTTGTGTATGCGCCCTTCTTGCCACGCCCACTTAGCCTATATACCGCAACGGGGCTGTTTGGATTTAATGCGAAACCTGCGAGTTTTGCTTATTCTCTACATTTTTTTTTTTGTGAAATTAATGCGGCAAACACTAATTAATTGCGCAGGTGTTGCAGCTGGTCTTTTGTTGTTGTTGTTGTTGTTGTTGTACTTGTTGTTGCTGTTGTTGTTGCACGGGATAAGCCTAATTGAATTTCTGTAGGCTTTTGTCCGGTACACAGAGATCAAGCACGGCTTGTGCCCCATTCAAACGTGACAGTAATAAATGATATATCGGCCATTCGGTCATTAAAGTTAAGCCTGTTGCAAAAATATCTAAATATTAGACATTTTATATCTAATTAAAGAATTCATTTTGTCTAAAATGTAAGAGCTGAGCATAATAATATAAATGTGAGTGGATAATTGCATCCGGTAGAAGATAATGTTTAATTTAAAAATGTAAAGAATATAAAATGGCAGCTATTCTATTTCAGCTTTATCGAAACATAAATAATAGGAAATTGGCTGCTGGAAAAGCTATAAAAACTATCCAATTAATAATTGGCTTAAAATAGATTTCCACTATAAAAATATAATTAATAATACCTATTTTCTTTTTTTAGATCTTTTTCATATAACAATCAATAACTACAAAAGCTGATAATTATATAATTTAATTACTCTTACACAACTAATACCCATTATTCATATTTTCTATTAATAATAAGCTGATATTTATATATTTTAAAAACTCTTTATATTTATTATTCATATTTTCTATTTTATACAGTTCATTTTTAGCATATAACTATAAAAACATTCAAAAATAAAATGCTGATAATTATATATTTAAAATACTCTCATACAACTAATACTCATTATTCATATTTTATAATTTATACAGTATTTTTAGCATATAACTATAAATAACTGCTAAAATAATATGCATCACTATATTATAATCTCAGTAAATACCCACAAATTTTATAAATTATGTTATTTGAATTATGTTATGAGAATTACTTAACATTTATTATTTCAAGGTGATTAGTACTTTTTACGATGATCCCAATAATAAGTGTTATTAGCCCTCATTTACTGGCTATAATCAAATTTACGAGTCTTTAGTTTTATAATTGTTTTCTTTAGTTTTTTAATTTTCATAGTTAATAAATTTTGCTTGCATGACTTGCCATAAAAAGAAAAACACATAAAATTTGCATATGACTGCGAAATGCTTAGCTTTAAGCATGGAATCGGGAAGGGTGCGGTTCAGGTTCGCTTTCTGGTTGAGGTTGGTTCGGGGTTCGGAATTCGTTCTCTAGTGGCTTTAGTAGAATACTATGGTCATATCGCATTATAATGTCAACGTAATGTTGTCGTCAAATAGTTTTTCGCGTGACATTTGCATTTCAGTTTAGCTTGATAACCCCACTCCCCCCGGGTCCAATGACATTTCATTAGCTCGCAGGACCTAACCTTCCCTCTCTCCCTCTCTCTCTCTCTTTCTCACACTCGCTCTCTCTTACTTTCTCTGCGTAGTGTAGTGTAACGTGTGCTATTGTTTTCATAGTCGTTTTATGTTCTGTTTATATTTTTATGGCATGCCATATAGTATTTAATATATAGTATATATAAGGTACATGGCACTATTAGCAGCGCCCCCAGCCCCACCCCAACGCTAACAGTCTATCATGTCTGCAATAAAAGAATTTTATTATTTTCTTATATGAAGTTATAAAACGAGTGGCATTTCCATTCCCATTTTTTTTTTGCTCTCGATTTTCTTCTTTTTTTTTTGCACAGTCAAGTTTTGTTTTTGTTTCGTATACTTTGGTTTTGGAAGAGAGAGAGAGTGTATGTGGTATTTTGTGAATGCTCTGTACATTGACAGTATTAAGAAGTTCGGCTCTAAATAATGTATAATTTTTAGCTTCAGATGAGGTGAAGAAAATTTAAGATAAGCCTTTTTGTTTTTTGGATATGATATAAATATTTCATAAAAATATCCATATCTTTCACAATTTGAAGACTTTAGTTGCCATATTTGAACAGTCTGCCTTTTTACAAACAGAGTATTGCACTATCGTGAGTTTTTCACACTTTTCCTGTGTTTTTTTGTTTTTGGCTACTTAAGTCACAGGTTTTCGTTTCTTTTGTTGCTCTGGGCGCGCGTTTCGTGTTTGTCGTTATTATTGTCTATAAATCTATGGCAGTTGCAGCAACAACACGTTGACATTATGAATTTATTACTATTTAAATATTTTATATTTGTTATGGCCCTGGCAGGCGACGATGGCACCCAATAAGCGTTTTCCCTCCGACTTCTGACATTTGCCTGGTTTTCTCTCTTTATTTTCATTTTCATATAGCTGGCGTGCGTAACTATTTATGAGTTTGTCTGGGTAAGTTTTGCTTCTATAGGTAGTTTGAGTAGGTCATGAATTATCGATGCTGTCAGCAGTAAATATTTGTAATATATGCGATACAATACTATTTGTTGCACGAAACAAGCTGCTAGGAACAAACTAGTTGGTTCCATTTGGTTCCAGACACTCTCAACTCACATTGTATAATGAGTCAAATGGTTTTTGTTAATTGCCAAAAACTGTGGCTAACAAGTGCCTTTTTTTTTGCAAACCAGTTTCACTATTTGGACTTTGAGTTTTGTATACTTATTTCGTATTTTCATTTCTTTTTGAGGTAGTTCTGTCTGCGGACTTTGGCACCAGACGCTCTGCTCCGAATTGAGTTCAATCACAGATAGCGGCTGCCACAGGGCTTATTAATAATCTATTAGAGCGAACCGGTATTGTTTATAGCATACATATATATATATGACAATCTGTAGACTGCTCAGACAGATCTGCCACATCTCATTTACAGTCGGCTAATTATGGAAATCTACTGACGTCGATGATGATAATTGATAATTGAGTATGTGTCGATGATCGACTGATTATATGTTGACAGTAAACAGTTATCGATAGCTAGTTAGCTTAACCTTGCAACAATTAGAAATAAATGGCTTAAGCATCAATTTGAGGAACTAAAATAACTAGAGACAGTATAATTTCATGAAATTGTGTGTTGCTATTATTTCAAAAATATTTGAAAAATTCCATAATAGCTTGAACACAATTATCGAAAGTTATAAGGCTATAAATTTAAAAATTGTAAATATTTTTCTTATTTTAGAAACTATATAATCAAAGACAATAAATTTAAAAATTGTAAATATTTGAAATATTTTTGAAACTATATATATTCGAAATTTTAAATCTCTTTTCGTACCCTCCTTGTTCAGTTGACAACTCATCTGTAGTCAAATTCGTTCAACTTTCCTATTTTTATAAAAAAATACAGACTTTACAAATTATTTTAAATTACTACCATAAAATATATATTTTGCATACTTAGTGGTAAATTATGAAAAATGCTCCAAATAGGTGTTTTTTTCTTCTTGTTTATTTAGTGCGCACAATTATGTCTCATTAGGCCGTCTGATTGGGTGAATTAGCCTTAAATAATGGCTACAAATTAAAAACAAAACTACTTGCTGCATCGCTGCACTCAGTGGCACTCAAAAAACTTTAATGTTAATTTTACAAATTACAAAAATTACACCAAAAAACGATTAACAGTACACAACAAAGGCGCATTAAACTTGGGTAAATCATTGGATGCTATAATTGTTAAAGGTCGCCAGATAACAATGCTAAATAAAAAAGAGAGAAATAAATTAAAATCTTTAAATCGTGACACATCGAAGCAGTAGTCAGACAAATCATAAAAAAAACAGCGAGTTAAATAAACTACTCACACAGACACATTTTATAATTCTTGATATATACAAATGTGTGTGTGTGTGTGTGTGTGTGTCTGCGATCAGTCAGCTATAAAAAAGATAAAAGAAGAGAGAACACAAAAACAATGAAGCTTGGGCAAAGTTCAGCGTGTAAAATGATATAAAAGCGTATCGCTCGATGAATCAAACAAACAGTGCGAAAAGCAAACCAAACGCAAAACACCATGAAATTTCTAATTGTACTCGTTGCCTGTGTGGCTGTTGTTGCTGCCGGTGTAAGTGACTGACTACCTCAACTAACATAATATCCTCTAATACTAATTCTAACTAATTTCTAATCCTATCCTATCCTTTTCCAGGGTCTGCAGCTGACCGATGAGCAGAAGGCCAGGGCAAAGGCCAATGGCGCCGCCTGCGCCGAACAGGAGGGAATCACCAAGGAGCAGGCTCAGGCTCTGCGTGAGGGCAACTTCGATAATGTCGATGGCAAGGTCAAGTGCTTCGCCAACTGTTTCCTGGAGAAGTCGGGCTTCATTGCCGATGGCCAGATCAAGCCCGATGTCGTCCTGGAGAAGCTCGGCCCCATTGCCGGCGTTGATAAGGTCAAGGAGGCGCAAAGCAAGTGCGATTCACTCAAGGGTGCCGACAAGTGCGACACTGGCTTCCAGCTGTTCCAGTGCTACTTTAAGAACCACGCCGAAATCTAAGTCAGTCAGCAGCCCCCAACAAAGGTATTATGCGCATAAAAAGCATCTGTGAATTGTCAGCACTGAATTGCTGACGTATCCAAAAACATCAAATTGTTATTATATATGTACATGAAAATAGTTGCAGTATATAAAATAAATATCAGAGCGTCCTAATATGTATAAACTCAAATAAATTTGATTTTCTAATTTCAATATTTGATCGGAATGAGTTTCTTTTCATTTGTCTAAAATTACAAACTTTATTTCAATATTTTATAATTTTGAGACAATTTTTAAAGTATAATTATTATGAAACTAATGAGTTCAGTTTTATTTTAAATATTTGTATCGGCTCAAACAAATTTGATTTCTTAATTGGAAAAATATATCGGAATAAGTTTGTTTTTTATTTGTGCAAAATTACGAAGCGTTCTTTCAATATTTTATAATTTTAAGAACATTTTTGAAGTAAAATTATTATGAAACTTTTGAGTTTTATTCAGTTTTTTTGTGATTAGTTAATTTGGAAAATAAAAGTTTAAAGGGAAATATGTACAAAATAGTTTACCTATTTCAAAAACTGCAAACGGAAATCGTTAAATATTAGTTTACAAATTTTAAACTATGGAATACTATAGCAAGCAACTCAATCAATGTTGCTGAACATTGAATCCTTCAAGTGTTCTATAAACGATCATTCAAGTAATATATTTTTAAATTCCAGCCAAATATATTTGCTTTACATGTAATTAATTGAACCTATATGCTGCTTTATCGAATATTTTATAGTTTGCAAATTTGTAGTGTGTTAAAATAAGAATGCACTATGGCTTAGGCGAATCAAATCTTTTAAGGTAAAACTACATAAAAGACAATCGCTCCAGGCAACAAGCAAGCAGTACACTTATTGGAAGCTCTACAATAACATCTAACCAATAAATAAATTGACTAAATGAAGTTATATTATAGCATCCAAATTGAAATTATTTTGCTTGCCTGTCGTACATCATACATAAAAAATTAAATAGCTGAGGTTTCTCACATATATGTAAAGTCAAGACAATTTGAATTTCTTATTTCTGTCTGTCGACATTTTTTAGATAAGTTAGCTTACAGACATGTATGTAAGTTATAATTATCCACATCAAAACTTATTTTTTAACATAATACAATCTTCATTTATACACTAAACATTTCGTACTAAGGCTTCAGTATTCATTTCTTATTTATTTTCACATGCATCCCACTCCAAAATGTATCGCATTAAGAGTATCAATGTTTAAATGTGGAACAGGTTGCGTAACAAATGCAAAACGTGTCCACAATCTATAAAAGTACATCGATTGATCCATCTGATAAATAGTTTAGAAGAAAATACGACTCTACCATGAAGTCTCTACTTATACTGTTTGCCTGTGTGACTCTAACTTCTGCTTGTGTAAGCGCAAACAGTGCAACAAATAAATATATTATAAATATGTTTTTTTTTTTCCTTTCTCTAGAATCCCAAATTTCCGAAAGAGTTGCGTGAAAAGTTTTTTGAGTGTAAAAGAGAGATACAAAATCCGATTGAAAATGAAAAATGCTTTATTAACTGTTTTCTGGAGAAGGCTGGCTTCTTTATTGATGGCCAGATTCAGCCCGATAAAGTGCTGGAGGTAATGGGTCCCATATACGGCGATGATAAGGTCGAAGAAACACAGGACAAGTGCGATCATATTGATGCCGACTATATGTGTGATACTGCCTATGAGGTGAATCTCTGTTACTCTGATAATGATGTGGTCATATTCGATATTTCTGGCTCTTGATATATTTGAATTAGAGGAAAGATGTAATATGCTTGCAGGCAAATGATATATTAATTCAAAAAACTTGTTACTGTATTATTTACTTAATTACTATTATAAAATATTTATTACACTATGTCAAACTTGCTATTTTTTAGTTTTTGTATATTTTAGATCTTTTATATAACAGCAGATTAGTTCAACTTGTTGAATCGAAAACTAAATGTGTAACAAATGCGAAACAGGAGCGAAACAAAAGCGAATTAAGAGCGAAACATTATCAAAGCATATATAAGCTAGAACAATAGATCCAACAAACAGTGTAGAAAAGTAGAAGATCTGACTGGGAGTTAACGCAAACGAATTTGTACAATGAAATTGATATTCATTCTGATTGCCTATGTGGCTCTGAATGTGTCTGCTGTGGAAATTGGTAAATTAGATATATGCCTTATAAAATGTGCTTAACTATCTTTATATGCTTGGCAAATAGTAGCCAGTAGCCATCAGTAGCACTTCGTGTCCCAACTTGAATGCAATTGCCCAGGAGGTTTATGGGGTTAGGGGCACTAAGGATGCAAATTTGAAGGTGCGCTGCTATATCTACTGCATTATGGAAAACGATGGCTTCTTCGACGATGGCGTCTACAATCCCAAAAAAATCCAATCATTAGGCAACATTTTTGGCAAGGACGTCATCAAGGCCATAAAGGACAACTGCGATTCCATTGAGGGTAGAAACAAGTGTGACTTAGCCTTTAGGATGAATGAGTGCTATGCCAAGCATAAAGCAGAGATTGTATCCAGATCGCTAGGTGTAGAAAAGTAATTATGTTATATACAAACATAATTATAATTTAACACAACTTTTGAGTGTAATAAAAGTAATACGACTATGCCAAGAAACTTATACTTCATTATACTCTTTTCGAAGAAAATAGTATATTAAGTTTGTGCTGAAGTGTGTAACGCACAGAAGGCAGCGTCGGAGACCCCCAAAAGATACTGCCGGTATGCTTAGAATGACAAAACAAATTGATCTAGCCATGTCCGTCTGTCCGTCTGTCTGTCTGTCTGTCTGTCTGTATGTATGCAAACTAGTCCCTCAGTTTTTGAGCTATCGCGATGCAACTTTGCACAGACACTTATTATTGAACCATGCATCACACTAATCGGAGCCGGCCTGATAGGACCACTATATTTTATAGCTGCCATACAACTCGAAATCGGTTTTGGCCATATATACGATATTTTCAAAGCTATCGCTTTAAACTTCCTTGTACACTTGAACATCCTTATAACTCATTAATGTTGAAAATTTCAAAGCGATTCAGTTATAATTAGCAAAGATATGCGTCATTAAATATTTCGGTGTTGCAGCTGGCAGTGTGAAAATTGTCTAAAGATTCAAAAAGAGTATGAAATCTTCGGCACGCCGAAGATAATCCTTTCGTACTTGTTTTTACTGATTCTAAAATCATCTATATAGTAACAAGTGGGTGTTCAGAATTATCAATACGTCAGACTGTTAAAGGTTTTCTACTTGCCTTATAAATATAAAATACTGAGAAGGCGTGAGTACAAAGGTCATTTGGCTGAGCATTTGCATAACAGTAGGCCATCATTACGTGGCGGCTGTCAGACCGTTGTCAGAGGGCTAGGTCCTTGATCCTGGCTCCCAAAGGTATTTGCACGCATAAATATTGATAAGCGACGCTTGAAAACTTTTATTTTTTTTGTGTCATTGGACAAAAGGCTGAGTAAGCACGGCGTATGCGTAATGTTTGTTACAAATGAATAGGCACAAGTCGGGGTCGGCTATTGTTGCTGTTGCTGCTATTGCTGCTGCTGCTATTGCTGTTCAAAAGCCAAAATCCAATTAACAAATCATTAAACATTCATTGAGCACGTGTCGCAATTGCAATTGCCGAGTGGGTCAGTCAGGTGTACAGAGGATATAGTCGGCTATATTATAGGGTTGCTCCCGTTGCTCACGTCAAAGGACAATCGCTTGGGGAATTTTGGAGCTACGCTGCTCGCTGCCTGGCTGCCTGCCTGCTTGGTTGACTTTGGCGTCTATAATTCATTTTGTCACTTCCTGGAACGGACTGTCACGTCACATCCATTTAGCATCCGTTTCAGTTGCAGTTGTCTGAGCATAATCACTGATGCGTTTACTAATGTCTATTAAAAAGCACACCACACCACCGCCCGCACCACACACAGCTAATGCATTTAAGTAGACAGCTCGTGGTTGCTTGTCAAAGACGAAGCTGAAGAAGAAGTAGAAGAAGAAGACAAGAGCCACACGCATCCTGGTCGCTGCCAAAAGGGACACAAACACATTGATGCTGCCAGCTAGCCTTTTGTCTTGACAGTCGGACAGAGCAGGAGAAACTTTTCTTCTTATATTTCGCTTGTCTTGTCTGCCTTGTTAGTTGGCTCAATGAGTCCTGGTCTTGGTCCTGTATCTGGGCTTAGATTGTGGCAGGGTTGCTTGTCCTCGCTGCCTGCGGTTCTCACATTAATGTAATTTAATTTTATAAAAACTGCGCTGGGGGGGTTGTTGCTATACATATATATATATATACTCTATATATTGGCATTGTGGGATTGACAGTTCAGCTGTCTTTACTTTGATCTTAAACACATACACATGAGGCTGTCCAGGTTCCTGTTCTTGTTCCTCGGCTTGTTGCTGTTCCAGATAATCGGCACACGTCTGTTACTGAGTTCATCAATTAGGTATTGCTTTTAAGGCTAGTGAACTCGCTGACAACTTCAATTGAGCGATTTTCAGTTAACAAATATCTTGAAGAGCGATAAGAATTGCGCAGATCTTAAGTAATTGCCCAAGGCTTTATCAGTGAATGAGTGAAAATGAGACAAGTCCATCGGAAATTCAGAAAATTTTCAAACAAATCTTTTACTTAACATGAAACTATTTGAGATTATAAAATCGAGTTACTTGAGTAATTATAGCTGTGCGTTAGAATAATTGTAGTAATTATGAATGCTAAATGCAATTAGTTGACAAGCACTCAAATTAAATGCAATTGCTGCAGTAATTGTGAAAAGTAATTGAATCACTTAACTATTTGTGTTTGTGATATGTAAATATTACAGAAATATTAAGTCAATATTCAGTAAATATGGAATATAATCTATATTAAAAATACAGTATTAGCAAGAATAATATACTAAATATTGTCTACTTCTAACTCTAGGAACTTTAAAGGTATAGTGACAAGCGCATTAATTTATAATTATTTTTCCCTTAATTATACCCCTTTGATAGCAATAAATATTATTGATAAATAAATTACTGCTAATAAAATTTTGCTTAATACTATTTATTACATATTTCAACTAATATTTCACCTTGAAAGCGCATTTAACATATCTTCGGGTCATTATAAAGAATTCTTATCAATAGTACTAATCATTTGCAAATGTTTTCAGCTACGCACTGAAGCGTATCCCTAAAATGCTATTTATCCAAAATATACTGAATTAAAATGTGTGTTCATCGGTAAATAATATCTGTATCTGTGATCATAAAAGCATTTTGAGCATGAAATTCGCTACGCATATTATATATATATATAATTTGCGCTACTCTCAACTAATATTAGCCAGTAGATCCATTTGGGTGTCTATTCAGGCATGTCTGGCAGCTATTAAATACGATTTAAAGCTCATAATTAAACAAACATGGTGAGCTATAAAAGGCAATGCGTCTGAGGCGCAGTTACATATAAGGTTTCTATTGACTGTGTTCAAAAATTGCAAAGTGAAGTTGAAGTGAAATTTAAATGTATAATAGAAGCACCCTTTTGTTGGCGCTGTGCCTGTGTTTTAGTAGTTTACTGCAGCTGGCATGGGTAATGTAGAATGTGATATAAGAAATTGTGATCTTTATACTCTTTTAGAAGACAAATGCATAGAAGGAAGCATCGGAGTTAACCAAAAGTTACCTATAGAATGGTTAAGATGTAAAAATGTAGACTGGTCATGTCCATTAGTCTGTCTGTCTGTCTTTTCTACTGTATGTATGCAAACTAGTGCCTCAGTTTTTGAGCTATTACGATGAAACTTGACACAGGCACTTCTTATACAAAGATACTGCACATTTGTCGGAATCTGCCAGATCGGAACACTATATCGTATAGCTGCCAAGCAACTGGAAGTCGGTTTTGGCTATATTTCTCATGTTTTTGTGAGCTGTCGCCTACATTAATCAAGGCTTAAGATTTCAAAGGGTTTTAGCTATAAATAGCGAAGATATGATAGAAACAGAAACAATGATAGGTGCGAATCAAATAAGCAGCCGCACAATTCTATATGACAGGCATATGCTTAAAATATGAGCTAGTGAAATAATCCTCTCCCACTTCTTTCTACTACTTTCTCGCTCACTCTTTGCAGACGCATTCACTCTCCGTGTCCTTGAACATGTCCTTGACGCGCAGTGAGCAGGATGAGCGGAATGTGACAACAGCAGCACCAAAACTCAGCCAGGACATGCTGCAGTCCTGCATGCGAGAGACGGAGGTGTCGATGTCCCAGCTGCGATTCTTTCGGCTCAGTATGCTCTTCAATGAGAATGGCAACAGAGAGAACGAATTGGCCCTGGCCAGTGGCGATGGTGATGCTGATCTGAACAATGGCGGCAATAATCTGGCCGATTTGGACTATGGCAATGCAGCACCATTTCTGGATCTGAAGCGCAATGAGCCGCTGCAGTGCTTTGTGCGCTGTCTCTACGAGAGTCTGGGTCTTGTGCACTATAATATGATGCTGGAGGAGGCGTTCCGCATGCAGTTGCAGAATCTGATGCAGCGCTTGAAGCCGGAGCTGAAGGAGTGCAAGGACATGAGCAGCAAGAATCGCTGTGAGGCTGCCTATAAGTTGCATCTATGCTACAATTATCTCAAGAATCTGGAGGCCGAGCAGCGATTACGTGAGGTTCTTGAGCGCACCGAAACTGGCAACGAGCTGAATGATGACAATGAGCAGGAACAGGAGCAGGAACAGGATCATGAGAACACTGCAAGTGAAACGGACAGGGCCAAGGAGATAATGGATGCGATTCAGCGTTATGGGGAGGAAACGACTACGTCAGCATAGATCTATTATAATCGAACTAGATACATGTTTAAAATGGTGTAGTAAAAAAATGTGTCGCACGCTTTTAGGCTGTGCATGTTAAATAACATACTACATAGTTTTGGGCTAAGCCTGAAACAAAATAAATATTATAATAAAGTATATAAATATTTACTTGACACTGTTATTAACATTATTTAAAATATATCTATATATGAGCACTGTTATTTTTGAATGGACATAACATACAGTCTCTTAACATGACATACTTATGTTATGAAGAGAGCACAAATGTTATCTTAACATTAATATATATATTCTCCAAAAATTCCGTGTTTCGATAAGCAATAAAGTGTTGTATGATCTTAAACTAAATGATAACTTAGTTATTAGAAATATTGACTATTTACTTACATTGATTGAACATTAAATGCTTCTGTAGTTAACAGCGCACCTTGACCTATTAAATAAATAAATAAATTAATTAATTAACAATATAAAATGTTTACAAATTACTTTACTATTGTTTCTTTAAAATATATATAATAATACACTCTAAAAACATTTACAATACAAACAATTTCATAAAAACTATTGTAAACATAGACAATGTTTTTTAATAAATTTCAGTATGTAGCAAGTTGATTTTATGTACATTAAAAATAGCCAGCTGTCAACAAACAATAATAATCATCTTGTTTACTGAAACGCAAAACCAATGCGTAAATACAAATTTAACGCTAGCTTTTTTTGAAGAAAATTGCGCACAATTGAAATTTAATAACTTAATTAAATGGAGTGGGAAATACATGAAATGGCCAAAAATATTTGAAGTTTTGGCTATTTAAGCAGCTGGCAGCAGTTGCAAAATCAGTTTGAAAAGAATCTAAGCAAGATGAAAGCTTATATTTTTGTGCAGGTTTTGATGGTGTGCTCCTTCTATGAGCTGGTTGTGGTAAGTTTAAAGAACTGATAATGATAGTATATTATCTGCATAACTGCATATCTTTTGCAGTCGCAGAGTGCTGCTGATATGGCTGCCTATAAGGACAAGCAGCAGGTTTGCATCAAGGAGCTAAAGATTGCCGCTCCCGAAGCTGCACTTATCACAGCTGAGAAGGATGTGCCGAATGCCTCCGAGGCATACAAGTGCTATCACAGCTGTCTGTATAAGAACCTGGGTCTTATGAGCGCCGAGGGTAAACAGAACCCTGAGGCCATACTCAAGTTTGCCCTGGCACACTTCAATAAGGCACCGGTGGACAAGGTGAAGAGCCAGCTGGTCAGCTGTTCCGCCAATCCACCAAAGAGCACCAATACCTGTGACATTGTGTACAACTTTGAGCAGTGCATGTCGAAGGCACTTAAGGCTTAAAAAGCAGCGCGACTCTACTGCACTTTGCATAACTGATAAGCGAACTGCAGCAACTGCCACAGCAGCAGCAGCAATCACGCACCGAAATCCGTTAAATAATAAAGTTATTTTACAATATTAACGCATTTGCTGCATCAGCGAGAGGTGTGGGCACGTGTATTTAATTATGCAAATTGAAAATGGCAAATGAGCCAATACATACAACAACAAACACACACGCACACACATACATATACACAAATATGTATACATAATCCATTTAAGCTGCTGGCTTCTGCCCAGTCCAGAGGCCACTAAAGCTGCTGCAATTAAGCTGTGACAAACTGTGACGCATCACAGAGTGTGCAACGAAAAAAGGACCCAGTAGGACTTTTTAACCATGTGCAAATATGCCATATTTAAGAAGACTTTTTTCAGATGAAGATATACTAATTTTGTTGGCATTTAAAAAAGACAACATTGATATGTTTAGTCAGCTTGCTTTCTTGTTCTTAAAAACTTATTTTTTTATATGAGAACCAAGCAAGTTTTAAATTACTTGCAAAAAAAATAGGAAAACAATAGTGATTTTTTTAAATACTTTTTTTTAAAATTAATTGTGGATAAGAATCCATCCACATTTGATTTTCTAATTAGAAAAATATATTATTGGCATACAAGATTAGCAAAAAAGAAACTGCATTTCAAAACAGGCCTGTTTTTTCCATTATAATACAGCAATTCCTAAAGTTTCCCTGCTATATTCGAAAATTCTCAGGATTGGCTTACAAATCAGAAAAACACATGCAAATATACATCCTATTTCCTAAAAAAATGCACTTTTGCAACTACTGAAAGAACTATAGTGCAAGTATTACATATTGTAATGCAACTAAAGTCAATTGGGTAGGCAACATACAAGCACACTCACACACACACACGCACACACACACACACACACTCACACAAACACACTCACACACACACACACACACACACTTACACATAAGCACCCCGCCCGTTGCACAAACACATTTTGTTTTTGTCTATTATGAAATACAGTAATTATTATTGCTTTTCAATGCAAGGCATAAATTAATTACAATTTGTCAGCATATAATAATAGTAATAGTAATAGTACAGCTGTTCGCTTTAAGCCTTCACCTCGATGGGCTTGAAGGGCTCGAAGCACTCGTGCAACTTGGTTGCCGTATCACAGTTATTGTCGCCCTTGATGCTGCCGCATTTGGCCAGCGCCTCTCGGGTCTTCTCCTCGCCGATGAGGGCGCCCAGCTTCTTGAGGACGACCTCTTCCTGGACGACGCCATCCTTGAGGGTGCCCACCTTCTCGAAGAAGCAGTTGGCAAAGCACTTGATGTTCTCGGTGGGGTTCTTGTAGTCCTTGGCCTTCACTTTGGCCACCTCCTCCTCGGTGAGATTAATCTGCTTGGAGCACTGTTCGCCATACAGTTTGGTCAGTGCCTTTTGATCCTCGGTCAGCTCAACGGGCTGCGTTTATGGAAGGTGAGTGTTTGAGATTAGGAAGGCTAAGGGTATGGTTTGATATCTTGCTTGCATAGATTCTATCAACCAGGTTGCTATTTTATTATGTCTTCTTCTCTTTCTTTAAGATTGAATGGACTATACTCAGTTTAGATATCTATTAGATACACTTTTTGATCGATATATTGTGTATATATCTTACAGAGTTTCAGATTCTATAAGATGTATGGATTTAATCTTTCTTCTTCTTGAATTTATGAATCACTTATCATCATCATCACTTAGTTATGGTCTTATTTTAGTTTTGAAGTCTATCAGATATTGACCTAATCGAATCTATATGATTTTGATCGAATATTGTGTATATATCTCTGAGATTTAGATTCTATAAGATAGATTGATTTAATCTGAATATTATATATATTTCATCTATTCTTCTTCTTGTTTATTCTTCACTCACTGATGGCGTGATTATAGTGACTATGTCTATCAGATATTGACTAAATCAAATCACTAATAATGTTCTACTCTTCCTCTTCCTTTTTTTCTTATTCTTCTTCTTCCTCTTCTTACTTAAGCTTATTTGTATATTTCTTAGATTCTCTAACCTCATCTTATTCTAGTTTCCAATCCTATTACAGCGGTTTCTTGATCTTCTTTCCTAGTTCTTATTATTTCAGTTATTTTTTAACACATATCTCTCGCTCCCCCTCTTCCTCTATGTATTACCTTATCTAATAAATTCTAACTGCTTTTGTGTTACTTACTGTTGCCACAACCAGAGCCGCAAACACAGCACTCAATGCGATCACAAAAATGGGATTCATTTTGACTTATGACTTGTTAGAACGTTGAAGAAGTTCTGATGTCTGCTATTGCGCAGCTTTGTGCTTTTATAGCCGAAATTTTGAGTAATGAAAGCCGGTTTTTTTTGTGTCTTTCTTTCTTTAATGGGCCCGCGGCAATGATCTATTCAAGCTGTCGCTCTTCGGTCAGCTTGTTGTTTAATTTTATCTATTTTGTTTTTATTTTTAGTTTTCAGACCATAATGGGCAAGTACTTTCGTCAACTTCTAGCCTGCGGGCGGGATCTATGAAAGCAAAGTAGGTTTGTTTTTATTTTGCTTGCTTTGTTTTGCTTTGGCAAAGTCAGAGACGATCGAATCAATTATGCATGCAGACGCAGACGTCTCAAGATCATAGGTTTTTTCCTTTTAGCCAGCCAGCTACAAATTTGATGTTTGTCGAGGGGAGTTACTTTGGCAGCTGCTTAATCATTATCGCACTACTCAATCAGCAGACCAAATGAAAACTTTGCACTTTGCCAAAAGTCAGCCAGGGAGATATATCTGCTGGCAAGAGGTGTAAGTCGTATTGAAAGTTGAGAAGTCGAAGTGGAAGTAGAAGTAGAAACTGAAGGCAAGTGGAAGTGGAAGGACAGACGACGACGGCAAAGTTTTTTCATTTGAATCCTATTATTTCAACGTAGTTGTAATCTTATTATCCACGAGATGACAGCAAAATGACATTTAGAAAATTTCACGCTGTGTGAAATGTACAAAAACAAACAAACCAAAGCGAATTGCGGCAAATGCAAGGCAAGTCAGCGGAGCAATGCGTGTGGGTGTCCTGGAAAAACAGGAGCAGGAGCAACAGGAGCAGGAGTTGAAGCAGAAGCAGAAGCTGGCGCTGATGCGTAATGCGGCTGCCAGTTTTAGCTGCTGCCTTTTCTTCTTCATGTTTTTGCAGCAAGTTTTTTGTTCGTTCTTGTTTTTGCTTTTGCCGCTCTTGTGTCTGCCTGTCGCTGCTTCCCTTTTAATTTCAATTCTGACATTTGTTTGTCTGCTGTCAAAATAAAGTAGCTTTTGCGCCAAAAGAAATAAACCAAAAAAGATTCCGATTGAAAATTGCCAACGCTTTGTGCCCCACTTCCCCCACTCTCCCCAATAATAATAATAATAATAAACTAAAGCTTGTTTGACTTTGTGTAAATTCTTTGAAATCCTCACGTGGTAATCTTAATTCAATTTGCTTGCGGTTCACCCAACAAACTCTCAAACTCGAAAGTCATGCTGAAAATGTATATATGAAACTGGCATATGTTTACCGCACTTTGGTTTTTGCATTTACTTTACTTTACGGTTTACAAATAAGTTCAGTTCAAATTATTGCCAAAAATATTTGTCATAATTTTTAATTTAAGTGCTGGCATGTGATGGAATTAGAGATTATTTCTACGTTGATTGATTTACTGGACTTATGTTTTCAACATGAAATGAATATTTAGCTGGGGGAAAGCTGATAAGGTGTGTATATATTATATATATTTATATATTCGCTATGAAAGTAGATTTAAGCTTATTGTTCATTGGCTTTTATGTTTTTCACAAAATACTAGAATTAAGACATAAAATATAATTGGTTCGTTTGATTATTATGTTTTATATGCTTTTAGAATGACCATATAATTTTTTACGATTTTTTAGAGTTAATTGTCTAAAGAGTTGTAATTAAGCTCTAAGACATTTGCATGAATTGCATTTTGTCCATTGGCTTTTATGTTTTTCACAAAATACTTGAATTATGATTTAAAATATAATTGCTTCGTTTGATTATTATGTTTTACATGCTTTTAGAAGGACCATATAATTTTTAAGAATTTTTTAGAATTAATTGAGCTTTAAATTGAATGAATTGTATTTTAGCCATTAATTTTAATGTTTTACTTAACATTTATGATTTTCACAAATTGATAGAAGAATTAAGACTTAAAAAAAAATGTCTTCGTTTGATTATTGTTTTTGCTTTACGATGTACCATATAATGTTCTAGAATTAATTGATTGTCATTAACCTATAAAACATTTGTATAGTTTATTATATAAACACATATTGATTAGAGTGTAAAAAGCAGGCTATAAGCTAATTAAGATTGACGTTAATGTTATTTTCAATTGATTTTGTATTTGTATTGTTAATTGACATATTGGCAAAGGTATTCCGAAAAAATAAACTAAATAATGTGACTTTGATGGATGGCTGTGACAACTATTTAAAGCTGTAGATAAAATGTAATATGTTATGGGCTATCAAAATATGATATATTGCGCTAGACTGCTAGCCAAAGGGGCTAAGTCTTACTTATCCAATATACGCATTTATGACCGATTTAAGTGCGAAGCCTAGAATCAATTTATGTACTATGCTTAACGCTTGAATTATCTGTAAAGCGTTATAAATAGAGTCACCGAAGCCGTAGACAATGAGCACAGCCTCCAAAGTTACCAAAATGGCTTTTCCATAAGCTCTGATCTGTCTCCCCCTCTCTCCCACTCTCTCCCTCCCCTCTCTCTCTCTCTCTCTCTCTTTCATTCTATAAGCAGCTGTCTTTTCTCTGCTTGTACACCCCCTGCTTCGACTTTACCCAACTCGTCTGCTAAGCTACGCTAGAAATTAAGTACAATTTTCATTTTAAATTAAGCTGCCAAGGCAGGCGGCCTTAACCCCCCTGAAAACGCCCACACTGACTGCTTTCACAGCATTCAACGTCATTAATCACCACAGGAGCAACAACAACAACAGCAACAACAATATTAACAATAGCAACAACAACAACATTGCTAGCCAGCGCATTTGTCAGAGCCTTTTGGGTTACTTTGCTCTGAAGCATTTTCTAATCGTCCAAATACACAAAAAAAAAAAAAAAACTTATGCAGCACATGTCAGAGGGTGGGGTTGGTGGGGGTCACCCCCCACTGCCATAACTATGCCCACCTGTCTAAGGGGGGGGGGTGGTGCTTCTGAGAAAAATGGTCGCTAAATTTGCGTGAAAAGGCAAATAATTGGAAATTCCCGGGGGGTTCTAAATAAGTAAATTTAAATTGCATTTGTATGCGTTAGCTAAAATTTGTTGCCTTTTTATTTATTCCTATATTTTCAACTTATTTTACTTTTTTGTGGGTGCTTCGGTTTGGTTTTTCTGGTGGTGGTGGCACCACAACAAGTTTCTGTTGCTGCTGTTATAAATTTGCGTGTCAAAAGCGACACGGTAAAGTTTTTTTGATGTTTCGCATACGAATTCGAGTATCCCCAACCCCCACCTGACTAACCCCCACCTGACTAGCCCCCCCCTCTGTCTATCATGTGTTTGTGCAAATGTTAATGTCCTTATCAGCGCTTCAGCATTTTTACATGTGTCCCGTTTGAAATATGCGGCGCTGTTTTTCTGGCGCTTTGCATGCGGTCGAGTCGAGTCGGGTTTGGTGGTTTTATACCCTGTAACAAGCACAGCAGTGGGTTGTTTGGTGCATGTGCTACGCTTGAGATAAGTGGCCGAAGCTTAAGGCAGCTGAATAGCTGAAAAAGTTGGAAGGGATCATATTTATATGACTAATTTAAATTTTTGACAAATCAATCGATAATAATCGATAATTGATCTAGTAAATCAATTTATGTATTTAAATTTTTAAAAAATACTTTGAACACTTTGCGCCTAGAATAAGTTTGAAATAGTTTGACTGAGATAAGTAGCCAAAGTTTAAGGCAGCAGAAGCATTGAGAAAATTGAAGGGGATATTATTTATATGACTTATATAGTTCAAGTTTACCAAATCAATCGATAATAATCGATAATTGATCTAGTAAATCAATTTATGTATTTAAATTTTTAAAAAATACTTTGAACACTTTGAGCCTAGAATAAGTTTGAAATAGTTTGACTGAGATAAGTAGCCAAAGTTTAAGACAGCTGAAGAACTGAGAAAGTTGGAGAGGATAATATTTATATGACTAATATAACTCAAGTTTGCCAAATCAATCGATAATAATCGATCATTTATCTAGTATTTAAAAAACCATTTAAATTTTTAAGAAGTACCTTGAATACTTTGAGTTTAGAATCAGTTTGAAATATATATATAGACAAAAAGGCAGATTTGAAGCAATTTTATCAAAATTATTCTAAGTCTATCAATATATTAACGAATTCATAAGATTTTCTTATCTGCCTTGACAAAGCTCATATATTTATTATATTACTGTTTTAACATTTTAAATAGTCACAGCAACTTTTACTTAAAATTTCTTTGAGCCTCAAATGTTCAGTTGCTCAACATTTATATAATTTTAATTTTATATATTTATTTGTCAATTTAGTCTACTTTTTATTCTATTAATTTCAAATTGAACTTCTATGTCGACATTTGCTAGGCTATATAGAAAAACAATTTAATTACTTCCCAATTATATTTGAAATGACAACTGCCATAAACTGTCCGATTACAGGGTATATTTGCAAAGAGTTGTGCCAATTGAAATCGTTTACTCTGGTAGTTTTTTGTGTGCTGCTTCCGTTGCAGTTGATGTCAAGTGTCATGTGTTGGACAGTTGAAGTTATTTATTATAACGACAATTACATAGGAACCACTAGCATGGTTGCTGCTGGTGGTGGTGGTGCTGCTGCTGCTGCTGGTCTTTCTGGTGGTGCATAGCGGTTTTCGTGTTGTCAGAGCGTTTTGCCGTTTGTCAATAATTACATTTGTGTTAAATGTAAATTAGAAAATGCCAACCCAAAAAGTCAGCAGCAAAAAAGAAGTGGCCATAATATGTTGTCGTGCGCTGTTAGGGCTGCTGGCCACGCCCACTATAAACACACACACACACACACACGCACACACATGGAGTAATAAAAATTGCAAAAGAAGCAGCACGCCCACATTTCGCCCAGAAATCTCTTTCGCTCACATTTCGCTTTTGTGTGCGGGTTCGCTTTTAGCAAAAATTTGCTAATGTAATGATGCTAAAAAGTGTTTCAAAAAGTATTTCTAACCATTTGCCATGTTTATTTTTATTTAAATGCCAACATGTGTGTGCGTGTGTGTGTGTGTGTGTTGTGTGTGTGTCTGTCTGTGTTTTGGGTATTTGCATTACTGTTAGTGGGCGTTTGATTGAATTGCAAATGCTTGCCAAAAATGTTGCCCGTATTTCGTCCTGGCTGTTCTGCTCCTGCTGCTGCTGTTATCCTTCCCGTCTTAGCTTCTTTGCCTTTGCTATTGCCGCCTCTTTGTGCGCTTGCTTTTCTTAAGGGTTAAAGGAACTCGCACATAATTTGCTAAATGGCTTATAGTGTGAGATGAGCTGCATGGCATTGAAATCACCATCCCAGTCAAAACAGCAAGAAAGTACTTCTTTCTTATTTTTTCTCTTTTGCTAAAATTAGAATATAATGGCCTTTTGGGGTAGTGCATTTAGAGCGTTAAGTAATTGACTAACGTTCTCATGTGTTGTCTGCCTTTATGCTTATTTTTAATACGAATTTTGTTGGTATTTATAAGTATGATGTAAGTTATTATCACAAAAGGTATAGCTTTTGCAAATCTTTTGAGCTTTGAGTAAGTTTTGGCTGTGAAAAGTTTTGTTGTGAAATTTGTACATGAATTTCAACCTAGAAATATATTTCTAGATTTAAATTTAGAGCTCATATACTTTTTCTTTTGTTTTCTTTTGAAAATCGTTCAAGTTTTGTCAAAGTTATGAAAGTTTCAAATCATGGAAGGGAATTTTTAGGGAAAATTCAAAGATAGATAGATAGATAGATGAAGACTCGATGTAGAGGTCAAAGCATGATCAAAACTGCCTCGGAAACTAAAATCAGATCAGTTTTGACAAAGTTATGGCAGTTGAAGGTGTTTGAGATACATTTCTATGGACTATCTTGGCATTATCTTGGCTTGTGTTTGATAAAAAATCGGAAATTCGAAAGTGCTTCAGTTTTAAATGCAGTTTTAATAAAGAGGTCAAAACCTGATCAAAACTGCCTATGGATCGAGACTCGGTTCAGTTTTGACACTAAGTTATGGGAGTTTTCAGTGTTGGAAAGGTCTTTTTGAATAGTTTATGGCCTTGTTTTTGATAAAAAAATCGACAATTTTGGAAATGCTTCAAGTTTAAATGCAGATTTAATATAGATATTAAAATATGATCAAAACTGCCTCGGGATCGAAAATCGGATCAGTTTTGACAAAGTTATGGCAGTTTTAAGTGTTGGAAAAGTCTTTCAGAATACGTGATAGCCTTAACGTGGCTTGTTTTTGATAAGAAAATCGACAATTTTGGAAATGCTTCAAATAACATGATCAAAACTGCCTCGGGATCGAAAATCGGATCAGTTTTGACAAAGCTATGGCAGTTTTAAGTGTTTGAAAAGCAATTCTAGTGACTTGGGAGTCTTTATTTAAATAGTTTAAACCTAACTTAGTTCATATTAACTGTTTTTGTTCATATGTGTGTGATATTCCCGGCGCTAATAAACTCGTTGAGGAATCTTTCCGCCGAGGTCCTTTGGCTAAGTTCAATGCCAGCCACTTGTAAGTATTTTTTCCTTTTTGTTTGCGGTGTGTCGGCTTTATGTGTGTGTGTGTGTGCGAGTGTGTGTGTGAGTGTGTGAGTGTGTGTGTGCACTTGCACTTGTATTCGCATAATGCCATATGCCGTATGCCATATAGCATATGCTCATATCCATATCCGTATCTAACGAGCACACGCTGCGCCACTACAGCCACTATAATATGCCAAATTAAAACTTTAACTAGCGCGCCGAGTGTCCTAGAGGAGCGCCGAGGACGAGGAGCAAGGAGCAAGGAGCGGAAAGCGGGTAGCAAGGAGCCGGTGCAGCGAGAGGCTAAAGCCGGCGACAGACTGTCATCATTATCATTAACAGACGCCGCGGTTCTCGCACCTTCCACGGGCATCCGGCTGTTGCCTGTTTGTGGCGCTTATTATTGTGACTGAAGTGGCCGCCATGAGCAGTCCTAGCGCCTCTCATCCTGTCGGTCCTCCAACCCAACCCCTCCCCTAGCCAAAAGAGTGACATGACAGAGGCGCAGCTTCCGTTGCAGTTTGTTTTTCACTCTGCGCGCAGACGGCTTAGTATAAGTATCTCAATGTGTGTATGTGTGTGTGTGTGTGTGTGTGTGTGTTTTTATGAGCTGTTGGCATAAAAAACAAAATGCACGCGTTAATCTTTCTAACAAACCAAGGCTGTGCATGTGTGTGTGTGTGTGTGTGTGGCAAGGTTTATGTTGCAAATAACTTTGCTTGCACTTTGGCCTAACATAATTTATGCACTACATTGCAGCCAAGCAGCGTGTACTTAAGCAGTGGGCGTGGCATTCAGCCCTGCGCCCCCCACTCCATCCACTCCAACACTCGTACATTTTATAATTACATGCTTAGGATATGGCCGGCATTATAGCCGAGCCACTTTTGCGAACATAATGAAACTACCAAGTGCATAATTAAATACAATGCCGTAAATGAAGCGAATTGCAGCAAGAAGGTGAGAATAGAAAAAAAGTATAAGAAATATTTCAATTAAGTTATGTTCTTCAAAGTTAAAGCACTGCTAATGCATTCTAAAACTTTTCAGGCATATTTCTCATTTAATAATTGCTTTAATATTTATTGGCTAAGAATGAAAATAAATAAATAAATAAAATCTAAATAATAATTATGTGCTCAACTATACAAATTACTTTTAAGTAATATAATGCTTCAAGGAACAAATATTAAATAATAATAACAAGCCAATTGGCTACATATATAAAAAAAAAATACATTTAATTTAAAAGATTTTTTAGAAAATGTATAAAAACAGAATGCTATCAATTTGAAGTTTGCTGTTAATTGATTCAGTAAAAAGCTTATTGGTTTTATACTATATATTCTAATAAAATATTTTGGAATTTTCAAAGAAATAAAGCTTGTTTAAAGGACACTTTAAAAGTTATATGTAAATTATTTGATATTAAGTATGAGTTATTTTGTATTTATTTCTTTTTCATGAACAAACTATTATAATAATTTCAGATAGTACAGCCATACTATTTGAGCTTAAAGAACACTTAATAATATATTGTAGAAAAAAGTAAATATGGAAAAACGAAGCTAATTTGTAAATTCCACTCTACTTTAAAAATAATATATGCATGCGCTCCTTATTAATAGTTTAAGCGTATAGAAAATTGCAAAAAAAGTCCACATGTAAGTTTAACAAAAATATTTCATCTAATAGTAACACTCAACAGTTATTTTATAGATTACTAAAATCACGGCCATCAGAAATATTACTATCTACTGTTTACAATAAATAACTGCATATCTATAATTCTATAAGCTGCCAACAAGTATAGCTGTTCATAATATGCACTTATCATTATCAAATGCTTAAGAAATTTGCAAAACGATAAGATTGTTAGGGTTTTCCGGCCAAACTCGTACAAAACGACTACTTATCAGGCTGGCAATGCAAATTTGGCGACCCAAACCTCAAAGCATGCTGCAAAACACTAAATGACAATTTTTGGCTATATGTTCAAAGTAATGCTCTCTGTTTATATTTCACTCAATGTTTTTGGGTGGGACGCATGCGTTGTTTAGTACACAAACTGAACGCTAGATGGGCAAGTGGCGCCACTGTGCGGCGCTCTCTTTAAGTTGCCTCTCTCTCTCTCTATGTCGGTCTCTCTCTCTCTCTCTCTCTTTGCCAGCTGTTGACACGAGCTTGAGGTCGTGTTTTTGCCGCCTCGGCGCCTTGTAGCATGCTTCGGGTTTTTCCTTTTTTCCTTCTTTTGTATATGAATGTGTATTATTTTTTTTGTATTTGGTTTTTCCTTAGCAGCCTCGTTGCTGTTGTCGTTCAAATGCTTTGGGTTGCTCTGACAAGGAGGCGAGGAGCGACATTGTTGCTGCTGTTGCTGTTGTTGCTGCTGCCTTCAATTCAATTTTTCGCCAGCTGTTGTGCTTAATTTGAACTTTAAGCATTTTCCTTTTGGCCGTCGTTGGCTCCTTCTGCTCGTCCTTTTCAGCGCATACGGTATTGTTTGCCTTGTTGCTGTTGCTGTTGCTGCTGTTGTTGTTTTGGGCATTTCCGGCTTTAACGCTGCGGCGACAGTTCAATGCGTATGAAAAACCCATTGGCAGCCCGGCCAGTTAGCTGCTGCTCTCCCCCCCCACCCCCCCGCCCCTTTGTAGGTCAGCCTTTTAACCGCTAATGAAGACTTATACCAAAATGAGCGCTACTTGTTTCGGCGTTCTTCCTCTTCTGCTCCAGCCAGCTCTTTTTCTTTTGGCGGAGTAATGCACTTATTTATAGGTAGTGTTGGATTCCGTTTCAAATATAGCCAGTTGACAGTATAAATAATGTGTTCCTTTGCCAGAATTTATGGCACTTGTATGTCTTCTGGTCTGCTCCAACTTGACTGCTATAAATTAAAGCGGAGGCTTCTCTTTCTCTGTGTGTTTTCCCACCCACACATGTGCTGTGCAGAAATCGACACGCAAGGCCACACACACACACACACACACACATACACACACACATGCATACATACATGTGTATGTTTTGTATATGTATGTATAAAAGTAACCGCCGTGTAAGCGGCTTTTGAGGTTTTAAAGTATTTAGGCATAATGATTAGCCGCTCATGAGGCCACTTGATTTCACTAATTAAACAGCTAATTTAACATTCACTTCAACTTCAACTCTAACTCGTACTACTTTATTGACAAAAACTTATTGCAACTAATGGAATTCCATACGCCCCGTGGTCCGCGCCTTAGCTCTACATAATGGTGCAACAGCAGAGACAAGGACGTCGATGTCCATGATGATGATGATGAGGGGGTGGGCCGTGATGATGATGTGGCGGCGGTCCATGTCCGTGATGCGGTCCCCCACCATGATGCGGGCCTCCATGTCCATGTCCATGTCCATGGCCTCCTCCTCCTGGTCCTCCATGTGGCGGTGGCATTTTGGCTCAAGTTTTTTCTTGGTTGCTTCAAATCTTCACGTACGATTCGTGCGGGTTGCTGGCGTCTACTAAACCCTTTTCGGCAGATAGCTGACACATAAGCATAATATGCTTGCATAGCCAATATATATTTGCCAGATAATGCTTATCTAATCTCTAGTTTAATATGTCGCTAATCAATATAGCACAATATTTGAGTGAGTAACCAACAATTAGGCATGTAAATATGTTTAGTCACACGCAGTTGAAAGTTTGGAAAAACCCGTACAGTAATAAACTGAAATTCAGATAAACTTCAAATTGATAAGAGGTCATAAATAGGTTTACTCATTTTATCTAAGGCTAGTTAAGCCTTATCTATTTTGTTTAAAACTTTTTTCTGAATATATGGGAGCTATAAATCAATTTAATAAATAGATAATATAAATACATAAATATTTATTTATAATTGCAATGTTTTTGTATGTTAAAACTTTACAAAAAATAGATATTTTTTCTATCAATATGAAGTTATAGAAATACATGGGAAATAATTCTTATACTTTAAGTATATATTTAAAATATATTTAAATATTTGCAAAGACCTCTAAAATTAAATTAAATTAAATGAACAAGAAATGTAAACTTTGTTAAGATAACATAAACTAGTTCGCTAATAATCAAACAATTCAAAATGTTTTCTTTATAAAAAAGAGTTTTAATTTATTTTGCCAATATATATAAAATAAAAAAGTTCCCATATTTGTTAAAAAAATATAAAATCAGATTGTGAAAATAAATTATTTTGGTATTTTGATTCCATCGCAGATCCAAGCAGCACGTAATTCACATTCTAGCCAAAATCGTGTGGAACAAGGTACAATATATCCGGAATGAGGCGGCGCTAGTCTATATATTAACGCGATCCATGATGTTGGGGTGGCGGACAATAATGTGGAGGCTCATGATGATGCGGCGGAGGTCCATGATGATGTGGTGGTGGTCCATGATGTGGCGGACAATGGTTCGGTGGTCCATGGTGGTGCGGCGGGTGTCCATGGTGTGGTGGTTCATGGTGTGGTGGACAGTGGTTCGGTGGTCCATGGTGTGGTGGTCCATGGTGTGGTGGTCCACAGTGTGGTGGTCCATGTGACGGAGGATTGTGATGATGCATTGCTCGACTTGTCCTTGATCAATATAATACTGCGAACGATTGGAATAGCTTCGTTCAACTGAATTCACTTAGCTGGCTGCACAAGTTTTATAATATTGTACTTCACTTAGTGTTTTTATGGTCTTCCGATAAGCATTATCTTATCAACGTGGGTTGGACGAACCTAATCAATTGTTTTCACTAGCTGGGTGTTTTTATTTGCACTTTATGAGCAACGTCTAATAAACTAGAGAATTTGTCATGGACAGTTTGGTGTTTTATTGGAAAATCCCCATTATAGGAAGTTTCTGACATGATAAATGAGAATTCCCTAAAATATGAGCACTTTAAAACGGTACTTTTATTTATTTATAATCATTAGTAATTAGTTAGCGGAAGTCTCGGCGAAAATTTTGACTTTATAATCCATTTTGATAAGGTTGAAATCGTTTAATTGTGGGAAGAACATATGTTTTTATTTAATCTGAGTTTATCATCCAAACTTAGCATCAAATATCTAAATACGAAGTACTTTGAAATAAATTTTGAATATTAAATGAACTCAATGCAACTTAATTTGGAAAACTTAAAAAAAATCGGCATTATTATTAAAAAAGATTTAGAAAACTTAATATTTAAAAAATCCTTAAAAAATTACATTTGTTGCCAGATTAGTTAAGTTGTAGTAATAATTGTTCAGTGGGGAATATATTTGTTATTAATCTGTCAATATCTAATAACTCAGCAATAAATTTCCAAATACAAAGTACATTTTAACAAATTTTTTTAATTAAATAAATGCAATGGAATTAAATATGGGAAATATACAAAAACTTGTATTTTTAAATTAAAATTTTATATATAAGATGTACACTCTTAAAACACATATTTCTTGACGGATTAAATAAAATGTAGTACAACAAGTTAGTTGGGAAAACATTTGTTTTCAAATGTCAGAAAAGTTATAATTAATACTAATAAGTTTAATGCAATTAAACGTAAAAAATATACAAGAACTTGTATTTTTTTATTCAAATCAATCTAGAAATATAAATATTTAAGATGTACATAATAAATGTTACATTTGTTCGCTCAGATGCAAATTTGGGTACAATTTTTGTTTAGCGAGGATGATGCGGAGGTCCTGGGTTATGATGTGGCTGAGGAGCAATGTGATGTGGTGGATTGGTCTGGTGTCCATGCTCAGGAGCGTGTCCATGCTGAGGACCGTGTCCAGATGGTTGCGGTGGTCCGTGTGGTCCTGGCATTTTATGAAAAGTATTGTTGTTCTTCTTTCAGTGGTCGACTCAACCTCAATGATTGACCAAGTTCACAATATATATTTATATCGTGGCGAAGCTTTTCAAAACGTTTGTTTACTGTCAAAGTTGGTAAAGCCCACAAAAGTTGGTTTTTAGTGCTTATAAAGATAAACGTGTAGGTAAACATATATGAGAAATCAAGCCATGAGTAGTCGATGGGGTTTTTGTTTATCAGTTTGTCGTTGGACTGGTAATTAATCATTGTTTTCTTTTTGATATTTTTAAAATATATTGTCACTATATTTATAGCCATGTTCGTCTGTCTGTCTGTATGAACACATGGACATCAGAGACTACAAGAGCTAGAGATTTGGTATATAAGTTCTCGTAGTCCAGGACAGATCAGGTTTATAAAATTTTATCGATAGCTCGACCCGTTCAAAAGTTATCGATAAATATTGATTTCAGACCAGCGTTTTTGGGCCATAACTTAAATGATATAAATGCTAGAGGTCCCAAATTTGTTATATATAATCTCGAAAAGCATTTTTTTGTAATATTATCGCCGACTGTACAAAAAATTATTTATTTAAAAGGCAATTTAATTTTCTTCTCAAATTAATTATATATTCGTACATATGCTAGTTTTGAGCTATTTCAGAATGCAACATTGGCCCACATGTACGTTCACAGGCCAATTGCCTCAAAATATTTGCTCGCATGACCTAACCAACTAACTAGCCAAACTATCTATGCCAAAATCAAACCAGATGCCCCAAATAAAAGGAGAAAAAATAGAAAAAAGTTGAGAAATGGGAGCAAGCAAGAAAAGAGAAAAAAGGGCAGCGGATTTGGCTTTTTGAATTCAATTAATTTTATCTGCATCAATTTAGCCTTTATAATCGCATCAGAGTGCGCCAACTCGCATAGCACATACTCAACTAGAGCAGAAGCCGAAGCAGAAGTAGAAGAAGAACGAGTCACGGGAGAAATACTCGATAAAGAGGAAAACCCAAAATGGAAAAAAAAAGAAGAAAAACCACTCGAAAGTGGCGCTGTTTGCTCGTAAAATGTATAAAGTCATTGCGAAAGCCAATTTGTATATCAGGACGACAGGACGACGATGGAGGCCCAGCGATTATCAAAATGCGAATATGGCACAGAGGCAAAACTTACTTAAAATGCCCTTAGCCCTTGGAGGGGTTGCGAGTTTGGGTTTTTGGGGTTTGAGTTTGGGTTCTCTCAGCTTTTCTTCATGGCAACAATTACATTTCACAGATTTACGTTTCGGGGCGCTTTGGTCGCGTGTGTTGCATGCTATTAGTGTGTGTCCTTTATTTGGCTTATGGAGCTTACATTACCACCACAGTTGGGTTCGTGGGTCCTCGGTCCTCGCTCCTTGCGACTGTTGCTGATGTGTGCCGTCTAAATATGAGAATGTTGTGTGAAAATGTTTAAAATCCACGCGAGCTTTTTCAAGCGCAAATGCTTAGCACGCCAGTGAATTGGGAGCCAGTGGCGTAGTCGGCAGGGGGGAAGGTCTTGGAAGTTATAGAAGCCCACAAGTGAATTAAGCAGCCTAAATGTAAATGTATGCAAAGGTGCGTGAATTATTAAAAAATATTTTTTAAAAATAAAATAGAAAAAAAAAAATTATAAAAATATTACTTTTTGGGAATTATTTTCTTGTACATTTGATGGACATATTTGAAAGTCACCCAATTTATTGCTCAATTGTTGAAGTGAGTAATCTGTGATTAATAATGTCGTGTCGACTATTTTCAAGATTTGAAGCTGATCAAATTTTAACTGATATTTGAAAATTGTTACCCAAAACTAATAATAATCTATAAAAATAATTTGTTGTTAGTATTTGTTAATTATTGAAGATTGTTGCTGCTTTTGAGTACTTATCTATTGTTAAACAATTGAAGATTTAGTTAAGAACATGTAAAATAAAAGAAAACGGAATTTCTAAGAATTTTTTAACTATTGAGGACTATTACTACTTTTGAGTACTTTTCTGTTGCATGTAAAATAAAATAATACGTAATGTATGCAGATTTTTTACCTATTCCTACGTTCGAGTACTTTTCTGTTGTTAATCAAGTGAACATTGAGATACAAATATTTCAAATTTTAAGAAAATATAACAATCGATTTCTAACATTGTAAAATCGAATAATCCAATCGATTGCAGAAAGGAGTAAAGTTGAAAAATAGTAAGATTTGATGGGATGCAAAAATGGTAGTAGTAGAAAATGGGAGTAGCTTTCAGTAAAATCGCATAAAATGCTAACAGACGCTCAATTTGATTGGATTCCAAAATGGAAATAGTAGTAGAAAATGGGAGTAGTGTGGATTCAAAAATGGGAGTAGTAGTAGAAAATGGGAGTAGTTTTCAGTAAAATAGCATAAAAATGCTAACAGAACCCCGAATTTTGTGTATCCTGCGAACGCCACTGAAAAAGATTTGATTAGATTGAAAAAATAGGAATAGTAGTAGAAAATGGGAGTAGTTTTCAGTAAAATCGGAATAATATAGGAATAGTAGTAGAAAATGGGAGTAGTTTTCAGTAAAATCGCATACAAATGTTAACAGACCCCCGAATTTTGTGTAGCCTGCCTACGCCACTGGGTAACGATAAGCGGGTGGACTTTAAGGAGTGGTACACGTCCACTTTTGCATACCACAATGGCGTGTGAGCAGCAAAAAGCAACAACAACAACAACTAGAGTGAAAAAAAGAGGAAGTAAATAGTGGAAAAGGCATAAATAATAGCAAATAATACGGCGACAATGCGCACAAATTTGCCGCTAAAGTGTAGTCATTGTCGGCCTCGGCCTCCTGTGTGCGTGAGACAGCCTAAAACGAGGTGGTGGGAGGGGGGATGGGTGCTACAGAGTGGGGGGTGGGGGCTGGGGGCTGGGGGCTGGGGATGTTGGCAACACTGGCCACACTCGAGTTGCCATTTTGCATGAATTCGCTATTTAAATTTATTATACATTAGATTTATGTGCGCGTTGAGTTGCCCCAACCAGACTTATATATATATAGTACCATATATGGCGCCTACGACTCTTAACACTTATCATTGGCCTTTTCTGGCTTTAATTTAACCGTTACGTGGACTACTGTTGTTGTGTTTTAAGTGATTTCTTACACTTGGCTGCACAATTATTATGTTGCTGCGGTTTGTGGCACGTATAAAATTGTGTGCCACTTCTGTCACATGACTTTGCGGTCGGTATTATTATTGCCTGTAGTTGTTCTTTGTTTTTTGCGCTCGGGTGTTTAATAATATGTTTTGGTAGCCCTTGCGTGGTGTTTTTTAGCCGGACAGCCAGCTTGCAAGGTGCTTATTTGAAGTGTGACAGAATTCAAAGTTGAAACGGAAACGGAAACCTGCACGCCTGTCCCACAAGCACGCAACACCTACGGCCTTATATAACCAATTGCGATTTGATAGCATAATGATATATAGTTATTGTTAATCAGACGAATAAATATTGAAAGAGTTTTCATAGTTAACAATTGAATATCTTAATAGTGCTGGCATGCAAATGTGTTTATTTAACAGAACATTGTTTGAAAACGAATTTTAGAAATTAAAAAGGGAATATATTACTGGATATTCCCTAGAAATGCCTATCAAACACCTAGAACTCGCATAAGTTTGTCAAAACTGATCCGATTTTCGATCTCAAGGCAGTTTTGATCATGATAGCGCACCTATAATAATTCTGCATTTAAGTTTTAAGAACACAAGTCAAAATAATGCCTAGATAGTCCATGGAAATTGCTCTCAAACACCTAAAACTTTCAAAACTTTGTTAAAACTAATCCGCTTTTCGTTTCCGAGGAAATTTTGATCATGGTTCGGCCTCTATAATAACTCTGCATTTAAATTTGAAGCACTTTAGAATTTTCGATTTTTTATCTAAAACAAACATTTTTTTTAAAGTTTTTTTGTACTATTTGCCCATGTCTAGAATGTATATCTATATTACTTGCTTCATATTATATTCAGTTGCCTGACGCAACAGCGTGTTCTGTTTTTTTCGTCAATTTTCACAACAATTTTTATTTTTGTTAAATATATGCACATATTTTTTTAAAATTTAAAGTATAAAATAAAAAAGTGTATTCTATACAGCGTAAGTAAATAATAATAAGATATCTTCGGCTTGCGGAGGCTTGCTTTAAAACTCTAGCCTATATCCAAACAGTTTTATAGACGATCTTAACTTCAAGCCTTAAAAATGACTTCTATTGTGGGCCATGGAATCAGCCTGGCAGTCGGAGAAGCTATGCCGGCATGGATGAAATTCGATTGGAATACGAAGGTGCAGCATGATATCTATAGGGACTGGGGCACATATTACTCCAGTCGTCGCCGGGAAACCTTTGCGCTGCACTATTTCACCATGGCACTGGAACTGGACGAATTCGATTGGTCGACAATGTACAGGCGTAGTTTAACCCGGGGCAAAGCAGCACAGATCGGTGCTGCATTATTGGATGCAAGAACTGCCGCTGGTAGACTCCACATATATGACTAATAAATGTGTTACTATATCTTATGTGCCTATAGCTCTTGCCTTTCGCAAATTTGGTCACAATTGTCCCATCAATCAGCAAATATGCGATGCGCTCTTCGAACTGAATCAGTTTGAGAATGCCAACTGTGAGATGCATTTGAATTTGCGACGTTTCAAGGGCGTAAAGGGTCAAAACTTTGAAAAGCGTCTCATAGTGGTCAGTTTGTGAATTACTTAATAATAATACAAAAGAGAAATAAGATAAACTGGTAATCTCAGGTCGAGGATGTGATAAGAGATGTCACTGGCAAAGCTCTCTCGCTATTCTTTCTAAAAAATCAAAAGCTAGTCGAACACGTAAGTGAAATACTTAAAGCTAAAGAAATCGTCGATGAGCGTCCCTTGTGGAAGATATTGAAAGAGATGGACAAATGTGATATACTCAGCATACCAGAAGTTGCGGTAAGTCATTGCTATGTTACTTTTGGAACTCCCATTAATAAACTCCCCTAGGAAGAAGTATTGTCCCCGCTGGAAATTGCACGCAGGAAGCGCGCTTTCAATGTCATCCATCAGACCTATCTCAATGACTCCTGGTATGATGTACTGTTCATGAAAGAGCTACGCAAGAATCCGAATCTACTACTGGATCAGTGTAAGAACTCAAGACAGTTTCTGGACACTCTTTCAAATCGTCAATATGAAATTGTTCGACGTTTTATAGTTAGTATATATATATATATTTAATTAGCCAGCAAAACTACATCAATTTGCTTGCAGAAAATGATACATAGTCGCAGTCCTCTTTACCTCGTCAATTACTTAAAGTTCTCAAACAAGAAGATGCTGGAGAAGAATAAGCAGGCTTATCTATTCCACATACAATATCAGACACATCGCAATATGATTGCGGATCTCAAACATATACGCAAGCTGCGCCAAGAAAAGAAAGTCAAGGTATCGTCATATTACTATTTATTTTGTTACCATTTGTAATATGGAACCTTTTTATAGAGATTGTCGGAATATGTTGAGAAAGTCATGGGCAGTTATTATGTGACGAAAACGAATCGCGTCATGTGCTGGCGATTTCAGTTCTTCAATGAGGTCTATAACACCATGGCTCTGACCATAGCGGAGCAATATTTTTTGCCCAAAAACTTTCACATATCGTATTCGAGCTTGCGCAATGTATTGCGACTGCCCAAGGATAAGTTCAAAGATGTTGTGCCATTTGTCTTCGGAGATCGTTCGACTTATCAGGATGGCGATGCTCAGGATCCCGCTGCGTTGAATGCCAGAAAACTGATCACTCGTCTGGAGATGCGCATGCAGTTTGCCAAATATTCGATTGAGAAGTGCTATCTATCGCATCAAACTGCCAGCGTTCATTTGTCACAGTTGCGCTACGATGAATGCTGTTTCAATGCGCGCAAAGCAATCAAAGGTTTGATAATCGACATAGTATATATACAACTTAAGTTACTAACACATCATCGAAACCCTTTAGAAAGTCACAACTGCAACAGCTTGATCTGGCGACTCCTGAGTGTCTTACAAATAATCAAGGCGAATTCACTGCAGCACAAGGTGGAGAAGACCAAGGAGGCTGCCGAGGAGGCTTTGCCCATTGCTGTGCAGCTTAAGTCGCCCGAGCTGATCAAGTTGGTGGATGTCATTCTATCTTGCACCGAGGATGAGCTGCAGAAGAAAGCTAGCTCGGTGGCATCTCAGCGTGCTAGCAAGATGTCCACCCATGCCTCAGTATCCCAGTTTACATTATGATACACCTATGCGTATACGTAATTTCGCAGTCTTTTTGAATAACGGCAACCCTTTTTTGTGATAAAAGAATAATTCAAATAAAACCAAGCACTCAAACTAGCAATGTTTGCCACATTGAGAGCAAAGATAGTTTGAGCTTGCAGAAAAAAAAACATTGCTATCTTTATTCTGTCTTCCAGGTTTGAAAAGAATATTGCTTGATGTCCTTTTGCCGCTGGGTTGTTAAACTAGCAGAATGTTAGGCCGGAATGCCCCAAGGAATTTTCATTAAATTTTATATTATGTATTATCCCATAACATACTGCATACGGGAAATTTCTTTTATGCATCACTTTCTCACTTCTAAACTAAATTCAGGCATAAATCCAAAGCAAACGAACTTTGGGAATATAGAGGGCAATTATTTGGGATTATGGGATATGGATGTCAAAGTGTATTCTAGAAATTCTTAGCAATCAGGCTCGCTGATTTAGTCAGGTATTCTATATCCAATCGCTGTATATATAAAAAAAAAATGCTTTAGTTGGCGCTTGAAACTATTAAGAAATGTCTAAATATATAATATAAAGAACCCTTTGTAATATTTGACATTCATTTCGTATTTGTTTAACCCAAATGTATTCAGTAGTAGATAAAAAACAGTAGGAAATAGATGAAAAAAATTTAAAATACACATAAAACCAAAAAAAAAAAATTATATATAAAAAAAAACCAAAAAAAAAATAATAAAATAAAACTCAATACAAAATGACTTCAATGTTAATATCGGTTGTACCGCAAGCTTCGGGAGTTCCAGATGCTGTACCGCCATGGATGAAATTCGACTGGAGTCCGGATATACAACATGATATCTACAGAGACTGGGGCACGTACTATTTTAATCGGCGTAGGGAGAATACGGCTACGCACTACTATACACAGGCACTGAATATGGATGATACGGACTATATGACCTTATATCGACGCAGTCAGGCTCTCAGGGAAGCAGCGCAAATCGATCGAGCTTTGAATGATGCCAGAAATGCCTCACGTAAGTTTGCTTGAATTTTGGAAACTTTATATAAATAAAAACATATATTTCTTAGTTATTGCCAAGTTAAAAATGGGACCTAATGCGCCCATTAGTCTACAAATCTGCGATGCGCTCTTCGATCTCAACAATTTTGAACAAAGTCTTTCCGAGTTGTATAACAATACTCAAATCTTTCGTGGCGTCAAGGCGAATATATTCAAAAAGCGTCTCGTTGTGGTAATGCAAATTACAATACTATAATTTAGAATTCTTAAAAGTTAATTGAACTCAATGTAGGTTAATGATGTCATCAGAGATGTCACTGGGAAATCCATGTCTTTGTTTTTCTTGAAAAACCAAAAACTGATTCAACGTGTGAGCGAAATTGAGAAAGCTAAGCATTTGATCGATGATCGACCCTTATGGAAGATATTGAGAGATCAGGGTAAATGCGATATACTCAGCATACCAGAAGTTGAGGTACGTGCTTAGCTAATGTGCAATATACAGTTGCCATATAAAATCTATAAAATTTAGGAAGAGCTTTTGTCGCCACTGGAGAAAGCTCGCAGAAGGCGCGCTTTCAATGTGATCCATCAGACCTATTTGAATGATTCGTGGACTGATGTTCTGTTTATGAAAAACCTGCGCAAGAATCCCAATTTGCTGCTGGAACAATGTCAGCGTTCCAAGTGCTTTCTGAAACTCCTCGCTTTTAGGCAATACGATGTTGTCAGACAGTTTATGGTCAGTATTAGAGATAGCACATATATATTCTATACTTCTATAAATATATCTATAACAGAAAATGTTACAATCTCGAAGTCCGCTATACTATGTTAGCTATTTGAAGTTTCCCAACAAGAAGATGCTGGAGAAGAATAAGCAGGCTTATCTATTCCGCATACAATATCAGACACATCGCAATATGATTGCGGATCTAAAACAAATTCGTAAATTGCGTCAAGAAAAGAAACTCAAGGTAACAAACATATTGTTATATATTGCTTCCATTTGTAATATTTAAGCTATTTTTTAGAAACTTTCGAGCTATGTTGAGGAAGTCATGGGCGGTTATTATGTGACAAAAACGAATCGCGTCATGTGCTGGAAATTTCAATTCATCAATGAGGTGTACAATACTTTAGCCCTAGCTCTATCCGAACAATATCGAGTGCCCAAGAACTTCCGATATAATGCAAAGTCGATGTATCGATTACTACTGCTGCCCGTCGATAAGATCAAGGATATTGTGCCATTTGTGTTCGGGGATCGTTCCACATATCAGGATGGCGATGCTCAGGATCCCACATCGATGAATGCAAGGTATGATATATAATATAAACTAATATTCTAGATACTCAAATTGAAATACTTTTAGAAAACTGATTGGTCGCCTGGAGAAACGCATTATATTCTCCGACTATTCCATTGAGAAGTGTTATCTACTGCATCAGGTGGCGAGCGTTCATTTGAGTCAAGGACGCTATGATGAATGCTGTTTGAATGCTCGCAAAGCTGCCCAAGGTTTGACAATCCTCTACAAATGTAATTCCTATAATGATATTATCTTTTGATCCTCAGAAAGTCGCAACTGCAGCAGCATATTATGGAAGTTCCTGAGCATGATACAATTGGTCAAGGCTAACACTATGCAGCATAAGATTGAGAAGACCATGGAGGCCTTGCAGAAGGCTAAGCCATTAGCAGATAAGCTGAATAATCCAGCTCTCATTACGTTTATGGATGTTTGCCTCACCTGTAGTACTGAGGATACTATGAAGAAGCAACAGTCATTCAGTCAACGTCCTAGCAAAGCGTCCACAACGGCTTCTATATATAATTTGGATTATGATAATTGAAGCATATGTTTCATTCTATACATTTGATATGTATTATTACTTGCTTCGCATGAAGTTAAATACATGTTCAAATAGAGCAAATCGTGTGGTTTTCTTTATTGCGATATATACACCTAATTGTATTTTTACACGGTAGATTGGTTTCAGACAAAACCGTGTAAAAAAAACTGTTTCAAAAAAAAACATTGAACAAATTTCGCAAATATAAAATTCGTCAAAAAATTTAAGTTATTTTCAAAACGTGTTTAAGCAAAACCGTGTAAAAAAAGACCGTGTAAAAAGAGAATTAGAGAATTAGTATTAGATAATTAGTATATATATAGTTCTTTAATGAATATTATTAATGGAAGAAAAATTTGAAAGCACATTAAATATGTCATGTGAAAACCTTTCATTTAACAAATTTCTTAGCTTTTGTTACTTGTAGTTGTTACATTGAATTGTCCTTTAGCTAAAATAAGCTTAAAATGTGCAAAAAAGAAGGCATAGGATATTTTTTAAGAGAGAAACAGTTTCCTAAAGGAATCTCGGATATATTTTGCACATAGAACTTCATCTTTTCAAATGATAAACTCTTGTGGAGAATTTTCCTTTATCTAATCTAAAAACGACCCCCTCAATATTTTCCATCTAGAACTCTGTGACATTTTATACAATTCTCTTGATAGAGACTATATACAAAAAGAAATCAGTAGCACTACACGAACAGTCGACAAAAGTTCACAGCACACAAACAAAAAGTTAAATACTTTTACACACATTTTACATATTTACACATTTTGTAGGTTTTGTTAAGACCTAGATCTTGAAAATGACGTCGATTGTGGGCTATGTGCCACCGATTGGCATTGAGGGCCATGTGCCCATTTGGAATAAATTCGACTGGAGTCCGGAAATCGAACATGATATCTACAGGGACTGGGGCACATACTATTTCAAAAGGCGCCGTGAGAACTTTGCCCTCTATTACTATACGAAGGCACTGGAATTGGATGACTCCGACTATATGACGCTCTATAGACGCAGTCAGGTGCAGCGCAAGGCGGCCAGAATCGAACAGGCTCTGAACGATGCACGAATGGCTTCAAGTGAGTCCTGAGTGGTATCCATGACTGCAAAACGCCTGTGTCCCTTGACCTTTTAGAAATGGCCGTGTCCATGCGAGGACCCAACTGTCCCATCAATATGCAAATATGCGATGCGCTCTTTGAGCTGAATCAGTTTGAGAGCAGCTCCGTTGAGCTGCATAACAATATGCGCAGTTTCGTTGGAGTGAAGGCCAAGGTCTTTTCGACTCGTCAGACGGTGGTAAGTTGGAAGAGAAGAAGACCCAAATATCCATAGAGAGCTAGTAAAATGTGCTTGTATTAAGGTCAATGATGTCATCAAAGATGTCACTGGCAAATCGATGTCGTTGTTCTTTTTGAAAAACCTGAAACTGATACAACGCGTCAGGGAAATCAATAAAGCTAAAGAGTTTCACGATGATCGTCCCATGTGGAAGATATTGAGGGATCTGGAGAAATGCGATGTGCTCAGCATACCAGAAGTGGAGGTAAATTCGACTTTAAGCCCAACTGGCACATTGAATAATGTTATCTCTAATAGGAAGAGATTTTATCGCCACTGGAAGTAGCGCGTAGAGCTCGTGCTTTTAATGTCATACATCAGAACTATCTGAATGACTCCTGGTATGATGTGCTCTTCATGAAGAACTTGCGCAAGAATCCCAATTTGCTGCTCGATCAGTGCAAACGCTCGAAGTCCTTTCTGAGAACGCTGTCCTTCAAGCAGTACGAGATTGTCAGACAGTTTATAGTGAGTATAGCTAAATGAAACCTTATAATCATAGTTAACATCTTTCATCTTGTAGAAAATGTTACAATGCCGCAGTCCTTTGTACTATGTCAGCTTCCTAAAGTATCCCAATAAGAAAATGTTTGAGAAAAATCGAGAAGCCTATCTATTTCGCATACAATACCAGACACATCGTAATATGATTGCAGATCTAAAACACATACGCAAGCTGCGAAAGGAAAAGGATATCAAGGCATTAGCATAACATCATAGACTAATTTCTTATATTGTTTTCATAATATTTATCTTTTATAGAGTCTGTCGCAGTACGTTGAGAAGGTCATGGGCGATTATTATGTGACAAAGACGAATCGGGTCATGTGCTGGAAATTTCAGTTCATCAATGAGGTGTACAATACTTTAGCACTGGCTCTGTCCGAACAGTATCGAGTGCCCAAGAAGTTTAAATTTGGCACCAAGGCCATGAGGCAATTGTTGTTGCTGCCGCAGGAAAGGATCAAGGATATAGTGCCGTTTGTATTTGGCGACCGTTCGACTTATCAGGAAAGCGAGGATGATCTCGAAGGCAGAAGAAACCGGTAAGTATGCAAATTTGTTTTGGCCGAGTGTTTCGAAAACAAAGTGTGTCTTTTACAGAAAACTGATAACTCGATTGGAGAAACGCATGCGATTTGCCAAATATTCGATTGAGAAGTGTTATCTATCGCATCAAATGGCGAGCATACAACTATCCCAGCTGCACTACGATGAATGCTGTTTCAATGCACGCAAAGCAATTAGAGGTACGAATAACAGGATAATATGAAATATGATTATAAGAAAGTTCCATTCATCACACAGAAAGTCAAAACTGCAGCAGCAACATTTGGAAGTTTCTGAGCGTTCTCCAAATCATCAAGGCGAATACTTTGCAGCATAAGGTGGAACGCACCAAGGAGGCTTTGGAGGAGGCTTTGCCCATTGCCAAGCAGCTGAGATCGACGCATCTGATCAAGTTCATCGAATTGTGTCACGCCTCCACCGAGGATGAGTATAACCGTAAAATTAGCTCAATAGCTAGTCAGCGAGCCAGTAAGACATCGACCATCCCTTCGGATACGAATATTAGATCATTTGCAGAGTTAAGCTAATGAAATGCTAAATAAATGAAAGTCTAGACTTATAAATGGGTTTCTGAGAGCTTTTCATTGGAGTGAAAAACTTAGAAAAATTTTAATAAATTAAATGGTTTTCTCTTTTTACAGGTAGATTGGTTCCAGAAAAAAAAACGTGTAAGAAAAAGACATTGAACAAATTTCTCAAAAATAAAGCTCGTCAAAAAAATTAAAGCTCAAAAGATTCAAATCATGTAAAAAATTAATAAAAAAATTATTTTCATAGCAAAAGCGTGTAAAAAGAGAATTAGGTGTATTCATATTAATGAAAGACCTAAAATTTTATATTATATTTGTATTTTATATGAAAATTCTAAGAAAAAACTGAAAGCTGATTGCAGACAGATTCAAGCATGTTAGTTGCTTCTTTTGGTATATTTGTGAAAGGCTAAATAAAAGAAAGTCTAGACTTGTAAATGGGTTTCTGAATGTTTTCCATTGGAGTGAATAAACTTATTAACAATTTTTATAAATTAAATTGTTTTCGGAATATAAAGATTGATGAAAAAGTTCTAAGCAGGAAATGTAAGCTAATAGCATAAACATTCAAGCTTCTTTTGTTATATACTTTTTGATGTGCTTTTGAAATGCTGTATACAAAATCAAACAGATTTGATATTTGATTAGCTTATTGCCTACAAACTATTGATGTAGTTAATCATCTTACAGAATCTAGCAGCAGGATATTTAGAATATAGTGAAATATATAAATGTATTTACACTAATTGTTTAAGTACTTGAGAACCTTATAGCTTACATCACACACTAAGTGTACTTGCACTTAAGTAAATTTTCTTTAGATTTTTAGTTAATAGCAAATGCTATCTTTGTGGCCGCCCATAAACTGTTTTCGTCTGATAGCAGCTTTTATTTTAACCTACATTTTAAACGTTGCCTCAAAACGCACATATATATATATATATATATATATGTATGTATGTATATACACATGTGCGCATTTGGAGAAAAATTTACCTGTAAAAGCGGCGTTGGCGTCGTAAAAATTCTATCAACTCGATTAAATTATAACAAGTGGATTTTCATGTTTTTGTGCCGCATTTATGGGTTTTTATTGTGCTAATTTTATGCGCGAAGGCAGCTCCTTGAGAATGTATACATATATATGTATATACAGATAGGCAGCTGCAATAATACTTGGCACACATTTAGTGGCAGCATTTAGTGGCACATTGCGGTTCCAACGACTGCGAACTGAACTTCATCCTTGGGACATTGCCACGTTTTGGCTGTTGTGTATATTTTTTAGGCGTCTGGCTGTGTGTGGCGCCACACTTGGCAAACTTTTGTTGGCCTACCTGCCACACTCTCACCTGCTTGCCACCCCCACACTCATGTGCCACTGCCACCTCGGTCGCCTTTTGTCTTATCAAACTTTTGGCGCGCATGTGTTTATGCCACAAATGGCACTTTTGCGGCAGCGCATTTTATTTTTTTACTGCCACTTTTCGCCATTTTGCTTTATCATTTTTATATATGTGTGTGTGTGTGTGTGTGTGTTTGTTTGTTTCTAGGTAGTTGGGCGTGGCCCTGGCCCTCGCCCTCGCTAAATTATAAATAAGTATGTTGCAGAGTCAAGCAAAATGCCTGGGAATGTAATGCCCTCTAGGGTGCGCGGCTTAAGGATACTTGAAAGGATATTGTCAAGTGAATGGTGATCTTAGCTTGACAACTATTCGAATCGATAGTGTGGCTGAGATTTGGTATTCTTATATTAGCTAGCTATTAGCTATTATAATCACATTTTTAAAAAATATTTGAGACTGAAAAAAAGATCAGTATATGAAAATAGTTTATAGTTGATACACAAAATTAGAGTTCTTTTTATTAGCCAAAAGTTTTTAAATTTACAAAAATTCTAATAAAATTGTAAAGTATTATTTAAGACCAAAAATATGAAAATAGTTTATAGTTGATATAAAAAATAAAAAATTCTTTTAGTTAGCCAAACGTTTTTAAATTTACAAAAATTCTAATAAAATTGGAAACAACTATTTAAGACCAAAAATAAAGTTAGAGTGCATGAAAATAGTTTTTAGTTAATATACAAAATATATTTAAATATTCTAAAATTATTTTTGGCAATTAAAATTACACGAAATTTAAATTAAAATAATATACATGCAAATATCTCATTTTCAAATTTATACCTATATTTTAAAACAGTTTTTAGCATTTAAGTTGTGTATAAATGTCCATTCATAATAAAGAACAATTTCTTACAATCTTCCAAACCTGTTTAAAAATTCATAGCATACTCTGAGGCTTAAAATTGATTTGCCAAAAGTCGTTCGTCTTTTGTGTTTGATCTACCTGACAAGTGAAAATTAAAGGAAATTTCACGAAAATTTAATCCATAGTATGCGCAGCACAACTCCTTAAGCCCTACATAGTGAAACTAATAAGCCCCAATCGAGCTGCCTGTCATTTTGTGTATGGCCATAAACATTTAAATGACCGCCTAGTTGGATTTTATTGTCCTGGGGGGGGTGGCAGCAGCAGCAGAAGAAGAAGGTGTCCCTTAGCGAAAGGTGTGCAAGCAACTAATGACCCTGTATTTATATGACAGGCCAAAGTTTATAAATATTTATGGGCCTTGGCTGTTGTTGCTGTTGTTGCTGTTGCTGACTTACTTCAGGCGCAAACTCATTTGCTTATTTTAAAATTCCGAGCAGGCGTTGTTTTATTTTTTGACACCCGACAGCAAACCCTGGAAGCCCGAAAAAGGGCTTCCCAGTTCGAAGTGTCTCAGTCCCTGTCATCGCACGTTGTTGCCATTGTCACGCACACACGTACTATATTTTTTACGCGCATATCATATTACACACACACACACACACACACACGCACACACACAGCCACAACATCAACGTTGACGCAAAGCACCCCTTTTATTTTTGGGGGGCTGCTGCTGCTGCTGCTGTAAATAGAATCACGTACACTAATTATCATCACCATTGCGCGCTCAAAAATATATATATTTTTATTAATTTCATTGAGGTAACGCCCATCAGCCACGCCCCCACCTACTCCCCCATTCCTTGCTTGTGTAAAATTTGTAATTGAGATCTGGCAATACGATATAGCCCTAACTACATCCTTGTTCAAATTGAATGCTCTGCTACGTTCACCCATGTAAATTGTATTTGTAATTTTTGGTTAGTTTTGATAAGTGCTTGATAATCAGTCTAGATTAGATACCATATAATTAGCTGTACTATACTGTTTGATTTAGCTGCACTTACACTTGACATTGATAGTGAGTCATCGCATTTGTATATAGCCCTATTGCAGATAAACTAAACACGAGTATTAGCTGTCGTCTGTAGGCGGGGAACTTTTTAGCATATGAGTAAAAAATATCGAAAGTAATCTAGCCCAGTACTTTTATGGTTTTATTGATGGTTCCAAAACATTCTCAGAGCCACCGATTACTCATTCGTGGAATAGATAGTCAAGCTTATTGATGTTGATATATAATATGAGCAAATAAGCTAAAGTAGAAAAATACTTTGAAAACTTTCAAGGAAGATTTAAAAAATAGATTACAATGGTCAAATATGTATGTAGATAAAATGATTGAGTTCAAAACTTTATTAAAACTTGTGCTATTATGGTTTATAGTTACTAGAAATAGCAACTCAGTTGATTGGTTTTTTCTGCCCTTCCATACCAAAGATATTTGTATAAAAATATTCATAGAAAATCTATTACATAATTTAAAACCAAACATTTTTTTTGCCTATTCTGTTTGTGGCCCTCTTAAGATAACCAAATCTACAAATCAACGAAACCTGTCAAAATAAAAATGTTTTGATAAGAATTCAATTGAACACATAATATGTCGCTAGCAAAGCTTCTATAGGCCAACTAAAAGGAACATGCCCTCGACTGTATTTCAGGAGTACCCCTGTTTTCCATGTTGTACTGTATTATAAAATACACAAATCTATCATTTTAGATGTTGGCTAATATAAATTGTATAGTCTAAAGTGTATGTATATGTAAAAATTTTTATTAAATTAGCTTGTTTCCTTTTCAATATATCTATAAAAAAAAAGGTAAGGGTACTCCCTTGATTCTTGGTCGTTCGTGCCTCACAATTGTTGTTAACGAAGTCACAAATAAGCTAAGTCAAACTTTGTTTGCTAAAATAAAATAAATAAAAAATATATATACTCTATAAATTTATGCGATTTCTTTTAAAAGATAAGTTTGAAACATAAGATTCAGTTCACTAGAACTACAATAAGTTTCTTCCCCGCCCTGCATATAGAATGCTCAATTGTGCAATTTTAGTTTTATATAAGCAAGTTTGTTGCAGATAACGCCTCTCGCTGTCCCAGCGGAGAGATAACGTATTGCGATTGTGTTTTATCTACAGATAAGAGCACTCACATGAGTAACTCCTCCCCCCCTCCCTGGATTGGCAAAGAGCAAAGCTATAATAGTGCGATCTGGCATTAGCTGTAGTATCGCACGGCCCTTAGAACGCGCAACAAGTAAAAAAAAAACTCGATCGGTACTCAACGTAGTGAAATAATACGACTATAGAATGGATCATCGTACACGAGTCGAGGTGATAAATGTGCCCCCACCGGCGGGTCCAACCACTGTGATTGTGCAGCCGGCTCAGGCGCCCAAGGATAAGGGCTGTTGCTGTATTCCCTGCTGTCCCTGTTGCTTCGCCTGTGGCGATTGTTGTTGCTGCTGCACGATAATGTAGAGGAACAAGAACTTGAAACAAACGGCGCAGCAAATCCTTTAATGCTTTACGTTAAATTAAGTTTCTATGGCACACACACTTAAACACACACACACACACACCAACACATTTATCGTGCAATAAAATTTTACGATTTGTTATAAATAATGCTTTTTGTGGTTGGCCTTTGGCAACATATTGTCTTGCATAAATCTCAATGCGTCGTCCAATAAAAAGCCAAAATTTAATAATACACACGAAAAACCGCAAAAATCGTTGCTAGTTTTATGAGCAGCTCCTTCTAATTTACCCTTTTGCCAAAACTTAGTTCACATTCCAAGTTATTATTTATATGTTTTTCAATTTGCCAATAAAACCGAAAATGTGTCAAAAAGTGCCGCCTGCTGCCATTTGATAAAACATTTTATGCGACTTTTGATATCTATTCGTATTGCAACCGCAGCGCCAAAGTTTTTTTTTTGGCCCAACAACAAGTTTCTGACAAGGGTTTTTGGTGTGCGTGGGTGTACGGAGAGAGAGGGAGAGAGAGAGAGAGAAGGGAGGGTGTGGGGAAGGGGTGTGGCAGGGCAGAGCTGTGTAACCCATTCACCGCAATTTCTGTGTGTACTTTTCTTTTGCTTGCTGTTTATCTAAAGCCCAAAACCATATTACTCATACGCACTGTTGCATGCTAAACACAGCCGCACAGTGGTATGCAGTGCTTTAAACAATTGCTGAATAATTTATGGAACTTTTAAATGGAGCGAAACTATCGATTTTTATGTGATATTTCAACATTTTAATATGATAAATTATGCAGTAAAAAATATTTAAAATATTTAATATTATATTAGTCAAAAAGTTGGTAAATTAAAAGTATTTATGGATGTGCGTACTCACGCTTTGCTGGACTTGTGACGCTGATCAGCATTGCAGGAAATATTCTAAAAAATATGAAAAATTTAATAATTTAATTATTATCATAAATGTTTTCATGTTTTTCAAATTAAAAATTTCTTTAGAACTATTAAATATAATAAAAAGTAATCTGAAAAAGTATTCATTTTAGCTATATCTCATAATCTACTAAAATAACTAGCGAAATTGAGTATATTTCAACCTAAATGTACATATTTTATAGTTTTCATTGAATTTAAACCACTGTGCCCTGGGTACACTACATTTTTGACACTTACACAAACTGCTCATTATCACAGCTCATTGATCAAATGCCAGGGCTTTAGATAGTAGGAAAAAAAAGGCGACGGTAGCCTGAGCTTACCTGAAGCAACCTTCCAGCGAACCGGCATTTTTAGTTCAAAACGAGTTATTGCGCCGTACAGCAAAACATTTAGTCATAAATATTAAATATTAGTTAGTTACAACACGCAAGGATCATGTTCAATGCCGGCTACCAAGTGGACGTCATCGATCCCTACTATCCGCCCCCAGTGGAAGTGATTGAAGTGATACAACAACCAGCCTACGCCCAACCCGCTGTCGTCGTCAATCAACCCCAAACGATCTATGTGGAGGAGAATCAGGGTCCTTCGAGAGAACAAATGGAGTGCTGCCTAATGCTGGGCGCCTGTTGTGTCATGGAGGAGTGCGGCCTCTGTGTTATATCATAATTGAATTGTGAACTGAATAACTAACGGAATTATTGTTTAAATATATATAAAAAGGAAATCGAACAGTGCTTTATTTAATTGTGTTAAGTGTACGCATTTATAGTTGATAAACATAGTTGTTTGTTCAATTAGTTGTGACTCATTGTGTTAACTGCTCTATGGAATGTTTAAAATATTAAACAAATAACAAATAATGAATCAACAGCTAAATTTGGAAGTCAGGGCACAGCAATAACTTTAAAGTGATCAATATAAACTAGAAAATTAGTAGTGGAATTTTAATATTTTTATTACTATTTATTGTTTAAATGAAATTTGTAAATTTCAGAAACTATTTTGTACTCATATCTTCATTATAGCTCATTTTTTATTATTTAATGCAACTTTTCGAGATATGCAATACTTTTTTGCTTCATTTTTGCACTTATTTAAGACGCTTTACTTTCTATTCAATAATTTAGTACCCCATTCACCCAATATTCTCTTAAGAGCCACAAAGTTCGTTATCGTACAATATTCTTTAGAGGAATTTACAGATGTTCTTCATTGTTTTCATTCATTGTTTCTAGATCCTCTCATATTCATCTCTCGAAAGAGAAAGTTCTCTACAGAACTCTTTCAGTTTTTTGTAAATATCAATTTTCTAGCCTTAACAAACTCTTCCAAAGTCTAAGCTTTATTATAACCTCTTCAAATGACTCACCCTGCATATGCGCATATTTCTTCTTCTACACTTCTTCATTCTCGATCTTACAGCCAGGTCTATTTACTGTTATAAAAAGCAAATATATGTACTAGCTAACATTTCATAAGACGTCCAATTAGTCGGATGAGCAATTGAAATTTGTAAGAGCCTGTCACCATATCATTTTGCGGCAAGGACATTAAAGCCAAAGCAAGCCTCCACCCGTGAGTGGCAAGTTATTACAATAATTAAAGCCGAGTCGTGTACAGCATGTCCTTTTTCTCAGTGCTTTATTTAACATGCTGTGGAAAATGTTATTTGAAAATTTTGTGCCTTGTCTTCGACATTGCCGCAAGAACAAGGCGAAGAAAGCAGCAACAGCAACAAGAACGGAGCAGAGCTGAAACCAGGAGCACATCCAGGACAACTTCAACAGCTTGGCTAACAACGGAAACGGGACAACAACAACAACAACATCGACAACAACTGGGTGCTATATGCCTTTTTAACTTGATTTAATGAGTGCAGGGAAAAACATCAACAAGAAAAATGAAATAACTGTCATTGAAGACATGACAAAAAGGGGGGCGGCGCCCCGCCCACTTTGGCTACACACAGCACCCATTGAGGGTGTGTGGCACGAAAAAATGCAGGAGTTGGAGGCTGTGCTACTTAACTAGCAGCAAACGAGCTGCCAGGACATGAAGGACCTAGGACCTACTAGGCGAGTGGGTGCGCCAAGGCGCAATTATGCAGCAAATTAACGCTTTATATTTATTAAAAGCCAGCTAACTGGAAAGTGCTCGTTTTTTTTTGTTATTGTTGTTGTTGCTGCTGCTGTTTCTTGTTTTTTTTTTCGAGGGTTGTCTTCGCCGTGTCTCAAAATACGCTGCAAAAAGTTGCCAGACTGCGAGTACATGAATTGTTTGACAGTTGCCTAAGTTATGGCTGTATACACTCATTTTGGGAGTCTATACATCAGGTCATGATACAGCAAATTAAAATCTATGATGATTGATATTTATGTTAAGGGTTGGGCGAGGAATTGGGCGAGATTTTTGGTATAGTGTATGAGAAAGGCGCAAAAATCCTAATGAACAACAAAATGAGAGACTTTTTTAGATATTTGTAATAGTTATAGGGCATAAATAGTCAGTTGTATTTAAATATTTAAACATTTACCTACATATGCTATAAATATATAAATATGTATTTTAATAAATATATATTTATAATTCATATAATTTCTATATTTTTTTAGTACAAAAACTAGTAAATGTAACTTTCTTTAACAAGCATTTAAGTAACTTTCTTTCATATTATTTACTTTATAATATCATTTTCTTTATTTGCTATTTGAATGGAATATTTTGGAAGCGATACGTTAACGTATTATAAGCTACTTATCGCAAAAAGCAATTCATTTATGCCGCAGGCGAATTTCTTATTATTTGCTATAGTATACGCATTTCTTGAGCCAATGTCAGCAGCCTTATGAGTATACAATTGGGTCAGCTGCAGCCCTCCAAATCTGTTCCAAAGGCAAACACAAACAAGGGCGACGGGAAAAAGCATCTAATCATGCGCTACAAGTTGAAACTAATGCATAATTCGTGTTCTATAACAAAAGGAAGTCAATGGAAAGAAGCGGAACAGAAGTCAGAGGCAAGAATGCTACCCTTGAGGGTGGTGCTGTATATAGTATAGTCTATAGTTGATACTCATGGTTAATTTCGTTATGAGTTTTTACTGCTAGGGCTGTAATCCTTATAAATGAAGCAGCAAATTTGACGCCAATGCAGCAGCTACGTATTGTAGTTTATATAAGGACTTAATGCATCTTTGCTAAGGGATGGAGCGTTAATATCTTATGTTCTTCCGAGTGAAATTTTCGCTCATTTGTCAGGATTTAAGCACACAGTGCCACAAAGGAGTCAAGGCAAAATTGCAATTGTATTTGCCGCTTCTTAAGCAATGATGATTTATTTGCCACACACGTGGAAGATTTGCCTCAATCAGCCCTCGGCTTTCCTGGGCGGTTTGTTTTACCAACCTCATTAACTTTTGGCCAGTACCCCAGACTCATTAAAAGTAAATCCATTGTAGCTGGCGTTTTTAATAAGGCCCTGTTAAGACTATCAATGTCCGAGCATTTGCTCAAAACGCAGCTTGTTAGTGTCAGCTTGGACACGAGAAGCCTTTTTGCGTCTTTGAGCAGCTAATAGGGCAGGCTAAGCGTCCTTTGAAGACAAAATTTAGCATGGAAGTAATTAAAAAGCGACTGGGATTAGTTTTATTTGCCACACATATGCTTAACGTTGCCTTAGAAACACTATTTTGCTCAGTATATGCTCGCATATAAATTTAATATTATTTTTAAAAGTTTATGCTCCAATACTGATTGAAGTTCAACAAGAACTTGACATCAAAATCATTTGCCGTTACTAACTTGCATAAACAGCGGCCATTAAAATATCTCCTACGTTTACAACAACAACAAGGTTCGCTCTCTCTCCCTCTCTCTCTCTCTCTGTCAAAAAATGCAAAAACAATGTCATGTCTGAAGTTAACGCTAATCTCCTTCTCACTATGTATGCAAAAGCAAAACGGTGAATCGTGGTCTCGCATTAGCTGCAGCTCATATTTTTCATGAATAGCTTTTACTCACTCATTCTGTCATTTGCGCGGCAATTGCACTCGAATGCACGACCGATATTTTAGGCAGACGCGCACAGACTAAATGCGCGTATTAAGAGCGCGCCTACACTAAGTCGGCAGAGCAGCAGCAGAATACACACTGAATGCAACGGGATCTCTCACCTATGCTATGTGCAGGCAGCTCACACGAAATTCCCACCCACACCCATACTAGCAAGAGCACGACCGATATTTAAGGCAGACGCGCACAGACTAAATGCGCGTATTAAGAGCGCGCCTACACAAAGCCGGCAGAGCAGCATCAGAATACACATGTAATGCAACGGGATCTCTCACCTATGCTATGTGCAGGCAGCTCACACGAAATTCCCACCCACACCCATACTAGCAAGAGCACGACCGATATTTTAGGCAGACGCGCACAGACTAAATGCGCGTATTAAGAGCTCGCCTTCACTAAGTCGGCAGAGCAGCATCAGAATACACATGTAATGCAACGGGATCTCTCACCTATGCTATGTGCAGGCAGCTCACACGAAATTCCCACCCACACCCATACTAGCAAGAGCACGACCGATATTTAAGGCAGACGCGCACAGACTAAATGCGCGTATTAAGAGCGCCCCTACACTAAGTCGGCAGAGCAGCAGCAGAATACACATGTAATGCGATCTCTCACCTATGCTATGTGCAGGCAGCTCACACGAAATTCCCACCCACACCCATACTAGCAAGAGCGCTCGCTCACTTATGATCCACATGCAGAGCATCCACAATGCTCGCACCTCTCTGCAGATCGATACATATGTATATGTGTGTATGTAGCTGTAGCGCAAGCAGAGCTGTTTTTTTACATTTGCTTTCGCTCTCTTGCTCTCTGCCATGCCTAGCAAATGCACAAAAAGCAATACATAAACTGAAACCAAATTAGAGTCACACAAACACACACTTACGACCCAGACACAGTTGCCATAATAAACAAGCGGGGTCTGACCACAGTAGCCACCCCCCACCCCCCACCCTCTTGGCCTTCTAGTGGCTTTTCCGACCCCACCAATTTTTGTCAACTGAACTAATTAATTAATTGTGGGTCGGCCACCGTAGCCCAAGTTCGAGTCGTCTGAATCGTTGCCCACAGGATGCCATGGTCAACCGTATCCCCACTTTCGCCCCTTCGCCTCCTGCCTGCCACCCACTAGCCACCCAGTTGCTAACTGACCAGCAACTAATTTTTATATTTATGAGGCCGGGACGTTGGCCTACTGCGTCATAAACTGTAGAGTTTTGTTAGGGTCGATGTTGTTGTTGTTGACATTGTTGTTGTTGTTATTATTGTTGTTGCGTTGTGTTGTGTTGTGTTGTTTTTGGCTGCTTTGTATGCATGTGTGCTCAGAGGACATTCTATCCTTGCCGCAGACTCCATGCCGTTTGCATGCTCAAATTTTTAGTATCTTTGTGTGATTTCATGCGTTTAAGCTGAATTTTTATTTGCTCCCGGTGCAGACAGAAGGACACATTAAGGACTCTCTCTCTCTCTCCCTCTCTCTTTGTGTCCTGTGTCCTGTGCGCGTGTGTGGGCGTGGCTGGGTTTAATTTTCATGTCGCGTTGAAAGTTTCATACAAGTATTTATGGCATATAAATGAAATGTGTCCCAAAGTGATGGGGGGGTTTTTACAGATTTGGCAAAATGTTTCGTAATGTTTACTAATGAACGAGTTCGATTCGGTTTTAAATGTTGATTTGGAAGGGGCAGTGGTGAGGGAGGGGTGTTCGTAAAGTTTTGGGTCTTAACAGCTTAATATGAATAGCTGTTAAATAAAATAACTTTTGGAATTGTTTTTGTGTAGCTTAAAGGAAAAATGGAAATTTAAATGAAAATATATAGAAACAAATGTTTAAGACAATTTGATATAGGTTTTTATAGAATATCTTGAAAAATTAAAAAAAAAAACTAAAGTTTAAGCAATTACAAGCTTAAAGAATTCTATATTTTTAAATTTAATTAAAATAAAAATATCTAATAAAAATCCTAGTAAATTCCGAAACACGAAAACAAATGACAAATTTGACTAACACAATTTGCGTTTGTTATACAAAAACAACACTAACTAAATGTCTAAAATACTATCTAAATCAACTGCAGCATGACTATTGCAAATTGAGTATAAATATTTTGTACAAAATCAAAACCTATATTTTATGCATTCATTTGCCAAATGTCATTTAACCGCAAGCCTCAAGTCAATTATTTTTGTTTTTTTTTCTAAGAAAATCAAACAATATGCACGTCTTGTATATTTGCATACCCTGTACGCAATAGAAACAAGTAAAAAGGGTATACGAAATAGAATTCTTGTCGAAATTATCAAAAATATATACAGATTTAACGATTTAACATTTTTTTCCAGTAAGTTTCCAAACTCTCTCATTTTCCAATTCAGATTTTGAGTTCGTAAAAAATATGAAAAATTAAAATTGTACAAGTGTTAAAAATGTTTTATTTTATTATTCCTGCTCCCTCCCAACAACATGGACACTTCCCACCCATTTACAGGGTATCTCTGCCGCAAGCACACATCTCAGCTTTCGTACATTTAAATATTTTATTATATGGCATCCGATGCGACGGTAATTTTAATGCATATTTAATGCAATGCTTAAGCGTCAGCGCATTATAGAAAGTTATTTCGGCTTTTATCGCAAATATAAACATAGAAAAAGCTCGAAACGAAAATTCGCATGCGACCAGAATTTCAAATGACAAACACCACAAGAAAAACCCAACATTTTCATACAAATTGCGAAAATTTTGGGGTTGGGGCGCCAAATTGTTGCATTGTTGTTTGGTTTTTGGAGTTGGTTGCTGTTTTTCTTCATTTTTTTGTTTGGTTTTGCTCGGCGTTTTCGAGTTTTCGATAATAATGTTCATAAATTGTGCGGCGCCTGCAAATATGCAACGGAAATTGCCAAAGCCAAGCGACTAAAAATATCAACCACCCCCCGAGGCTAAAGCTTCTATGTGTTTTGTTTTTTTTTATAGGCTGCTGGGGAGTGCTTGGGCGTGTGCCTGTTATCCTGTTATCCTGCGGCTAAGGAAGGGGCACTTTCACTGCTGCTTGTCAATGCAGTTCGTCCATTTTGATAATATCAAAAACTCATTTGCCTGGCTAGTCCCCCTCTCGGATTTAGTAGTAGTTAGTTTGATGTTAGCTTGCAGCAGATGATTTATTATAACGTTGCAACCCCTCAAGATCTATATGCCATCTTCCCCTTGCCTATTCACAGCCCTCTCCCCTTGATTGCCGCATGCGTCATCAATTTCTGCAAGATTTGCATGTATACAACAGAACATGGCCAAGGACCATTAGCCAACAAGCTGCAGCTGCAGCTGCCAAGCAACACTTTAAAAAAAATCTGTAAAAATTGATATCATATGATATCAATTTGAATTGAAATATTGAATTTATTTCCAGTTGTATGGCAGCTTTAAGATATAGTGATCCGATCCGGCCGGCTCCGTTCAATATTATGTATGTTTGAATAATAAGTATCTGTGCAAAGTTTCATCGCGATAGCTTTGAAAACATGGGATTTATGGCCAAAACCGACTTCCAGTTGTATGGCAGCTATAAGATATAGTGGTCCGATCCGGCCGGTTCCGACCAATGTGCTGTCCCTTTGAATAATAAGTCTCTGTGCAAAGTTTTATAACGATAGCTCAAAAACTGAGGGACTAGTTTGCATACATACAGACAGACAGACAGACAGACAGACGGACATGGCTAGATCAATTTGTTTTGTCATTCTAAGCATACCGGCAGTAACTTTTGGGGGTCTCCGACGCATCCTTTTATGCGTTACAAGCTTCAGCACAAACTTAATATACTATTTTCTTTGAAAAGAGTATAAAAATCGAATTAAAAACGCTAAAACATTTCCTAAACAATTTCACAATTATGCGCGCAAAATATTAATTAAAAGCCACTCGCCAGCAAATGTATCTCATGGATGCGTTGACCACTAAATAAACGCGCTTCAAATGCATTTTCCAGTTGCTTTTGTTTCCAGTTGTAATTCAAGTGCTGTTCGGAATAATGAAATGAAAAATGTGCGGTCGCTTGGAAAATTAATTGTAATGCATTAAAAGTGCAATTGTTAAATTATTCGCTATTCATTGTGCATCTCTCCCTCAACACACACACACAAAACACAACAAAACATGCTAAAAATCCTCTATTAAATTTAACAAATTGCTACTAACTTTCAGCATAACATATGTGCAACAAGAAGGAAGAGTTTGCTGTGGCACATCGAATATTAAATGCCCTTTTTTACAGAAAATTAAATTTAATTTAATATTTATTTTATTTATTTATTTTTAATTTAAGTAGTTGGCCAACGAAATAAAGCTGTTACTTTTTTAGGTAGAATATTAATATTATTTAATTGCGCCTTTTGATTGAAATTTGAGCTATTGCCAAAAAATAGGTTTTTTTAACAATTTCCGATTATAAATATAATTTTAAAATTTTAAAAAGTTAAATATTTGTTGCATATGTATGATATTTGAGATTATACATGCCAAATATGGGACCTCTAGCTCTTATAACTTTTAAGTTATGGCCGAAAAACGCTGGTCTGAAATCAATATTTATCGATCACTTTTGATATCGATAAAATGGAATAAACCTGATCTGTCCCGGGACTTAGAGAGCTTATATACCAAATTTAAAGTCTCTAGCTCTTATAGTCTTTGACAGACAGACGGACGGACAGACAGACAGACGGTTATGGCTAGATCGACTCGGCTGTTGATACTGATCAAGAATATATATACTTTATATGGATTGAGATGCTTCCTTATGCCTGTTACATACTTTTGCACAGTTTCAGTATACCCTTTTTACCCATTTTTAATGGGTTCAGGGAATAAAAATTATCAACAATTCGGATCCATATTAAAGTATCCAAAGGTATGTTAAAACCGTATGAAATTGGCTCTAGAATTTAAAAAACAGCTCGTTTCAAAATAAAGAATAATTTTTTGGAAAATTTAATTAGTGGAACATTCTAAAGCAGAAAAGATAAGGAACATATTATTAAATAATATCTAGATATTATATATATTCGATATTAAGTTTAGCAATGTTGAAATATTTTTTGGTAACATTTTCGGGCTTTAATATAAAAAATAAATTTACAACTTTTTTCCCCACTTGCTTCACACTTAGCAGCAACAACAAAAGGCAATTGAAAAGCCTGAATGTCACCATTAAAACACTCAACCCAGTTCGCTTTGGGCCACTACCTGCAGCAGGCGAAGGGGGCGTGGCATGTCCTGGCCGCCCCCGCAGTAGCACCAAGTAGCACTTCTCTATGATGTGCGTTGCCTTTTGTTCCATGTCAAGTGCAAAATGTGCAATGCATAAGACAAAGGCAGCGCCATACCGAATAGTAATATTCGCCTAACCCCAAACCCTTAACCCATTGTGTAACAGCAACAACAACCAACAACCAACAACAACAACAACAACAACTTTGGTGTGACACATTTGGCAATGCGTTTTTAAACTGCAAAATACAAAAACGAACTGTGGCAGCCACAAAAAAAAACAGCAATAGCAACAGCAGCAAACAACAACACTATTAAACAACAACAACAACTACAAGAACTACAACAACTAAAACAAGAACAAAGTTAGCTACAAGTGGGAAAAAGTTGTTTGCATTTTTTCGCTTTTGCCTCGGCACTGAATTGCACTTAAAGTCAGCGCCAGTTAAAAACTTTGAAGCCAACGACTACAAAAGAAGCCAAAATAAAAAAAAACAAGCGAGAATTATGCAGTCGGCAGTAGACGACTGTGCAATACGCTGTGACTTTCAAAACAATTGTAATAATAAACCAACAAAAAAAATACATGCATAAAAAACTCCCAAATGAAGAATGCAAATAAAATAAAAATGTGATTCGTTCTTTTAAACGTACCTAATTATAATAATATATATTACTTTTAAGTATATACTCTATATTTGATCTTTTTTTTTAGATTTTTACACCGTTTTTTTCGAATTTTGAAACGTTTTTCTTTCTTCATTTCAAGAATATATAATTTAAAGTAATTTCTAGCATAAACGAACCTAATTATAATAATATATACTCTTTTTGAGTATATACACTATAGTTTTTCTTTTTTTTAGATTTTTACCCAGTTTTTTTTCGAGTTATGAAACGTTTTTCTTTCTTCACGTCAAGAATATATAGTTTAAAGTTATTTCTAGCATAAACGTACCTAATTATAATAATATATACTTCTTTTAAGTATATACTCTATATTTTTTATATTTTTTATTTATATATATTTTTTTAGATTTTTACCCAGCTTTTTTTCGAGGTATGAAGGTAAAAATCTAAAAAAATATTAGATTTTTGTGGCTTGTGTTTTGATATATTCTTGATATCAGTTTGTTTACTTTGGCGTTCTGTAGACACTTTAGCCCCATTTTGGGAACAGTGTATAAAAAGCTAGCGTATTGCATAGACTGCGAGAGAGAAACAATTGAAAACTTTATTGCTTTTGGCTTTTTCACTTTTGTTCGCAAGTGTGTTGCACACGTGGCACACGTTGACAAAACGCAAAAACGCAAAAGAGACAAAACAAACACGAAGGACACAAAAAAAACTGGCAGAAAGTTGTGCACTTTTATTAATTTTTAGAACGGAGCAGCAACTGCATAGAGTCCCCCCTCATAAGTATGGCAGCTGAAGATTGCCGCAAGGACTCGGACCCGGACTCGGACTCGGACGCGGTCTTGAACTGAGTCCTTGGCAAATCTCGGCTGCTGTGTGGTCAGCCGGTCAGCTGTGGTTGCCCACTAATTGGGCTTGTGAAAATGTTTGCGACGCTTATGAAAACAGTTGGCCGCATGCCACATGACCCTTGACTAAAAGGACACACACATAATGACACACACACACACACACACACACACATGCACGGATGTAGACATATGCATAAATAATTATATGCCAGACTTGGCCTCTTCGGTGTGTTGAAAATATCTGGCAGTCATTTCTTGGGAAACCCAAAATTGTACATGTTCAGGACAAGACTTGAACAAAATGACCTTAGAATAGAAAATCGGATAAATTTTGGCCAAGTTATGGCAGCTTTAAGTATTGGAAAGGTATTTCTGAATACTTTATAGCCATTTTGTGGATTGTTTTTTGATAGAAAATCGAAGGTTCGAAAGTGCTTCAAATTGAAATGCAGAATTATTATAGTTTGATCCTACCATGATCAAAACTGTCTCAGGAATGAAAATCGGTTCACTTTTGACAAAGTTATGGCAGTTTTGGGTGCTTTAAAGGTTTTTCTATGGACTATCTGGCATTATTTTGGCTTGTGTTTAGTGAAAAATCGAAAAGTTCAAGGTGCTTCAAATTTAGATGCAAAATTATTATAGTTTGACTCACACCATGATCAAAACTGTCTCGGGAATGAAAATCGGTTCAGTTTTGACAAAGTTATGGCAGTTTTGGGTGCTTTAAAGGTTTTTCTATGGACTATCTAGGCATTATTATACTCTTTTCGAAGAAAATAGTATATTAAGTTTGTGCTGAAGTTTGTAACGCATAGAAGGAAGCGTCGGAGACCCCCAAAAGTTACTGCCAGTATGCTTAGAATGACAATACAAATTGATCTAGCCATGTCTGTCTGTCTGTCTGTCTGTATGTATGCAAACTAGTCCCTCAGTTTTTCAGCTATCGCGATAAAACTTTGCACAGACACTTATTATTCCAGGGGACAGCACATTGATCGGAGCCGGCCGGATCGGACCACTATATCTTATAGCTGCCATACAACTCGAAGTCGGGTTTGGCCATATATCCCATGTTTTTTAATCTATCGCGATAAAACTTTGCACTGATACTTATTATTCAAAGAGACAAAACGATTTTGTACAACTTATGAAATTTCAGTGGTGCAGTTGGCAAAGTGAAAATAGCCTATAGGTTCGAAAAGAGTATAAAATCTTCGGCACGCCGAAGATAATCCTTCCCCACTTGTTTTGGGCATGCTTTTAGGGAAAAATCGAAAAGTTCGAAAGTGCTTCAGAACTATTATAGATCAAAACTGCCTCGGGAATGAAAATCGATTCAGTTTTAGTGTTTTGAGTTTTTCTAGGTTCTGAAAAGTCACTTTACAAGTCCAAATTTCAGTGCCTCGGGCAACTCACCAGTGAAATTCCTACAACTTTGCCTTATATTTAAACAATTGAAGTACTTAAGCTTCGCATTTTATATAAAAACTAATTATTTTATTACTTAAACAATAAAAATACAATATTTGTTTTACAAAATAATACTTTATGTTTAGTTGCGATTTATCTCTCCGTTTGTCTCACACTTTTTTCACTCTTTGAATCTGCAACAGTTGTTGCACAGAATTTCATCACCAAACATTGCTGTTCAGTTATAAAAAAGAGACATAGCTAAAGAGTCGACTTTGTGCGAGTTTTCTGTTTTTGTTTCTGATAAGATTGATAATGAGGAAAAGCTTAGGATCATGACTAGAACTAGATGAACTATAGAGATGTATAGATGATGTAATGATATTTGAATGCATTTCGTACTGATCGGTAAGCGTTTGTCCATTTTGCAGCCACGTGCTCTGAAAGCGAAGCGTTTGCGTCCTTTGGCTTGGTGCAATTTATAACTGTATTTTTTTTTGGTTTTTCATTTTTCATTTTTCATTTTTTTTTGGCTACAAAAATACTTGTCATACAATATTTGAGGCTCGAGTGCGCTTAACACGAGTCCAGGTGCTTATATATGTATGTAAGTGTGTATATATTTATATATACATATGTATATAGATATATGCACTTGTATGTCTATATGGTAAATGTATATGTATATGGTTTTTGTGAATGTATAATGCATGTATAAATAGAATTTGGTTAATCTCAATTATTTAGGCCACTTTTGCGAAGCGTTCGCCTTTCACCAGCGATTAATATAGAATTGATTGATGCCCATCACGTGCTTCTCCTCGTGATACTTCTGCAGGATATGTGTGATAACGGAGGTGGTATCATTATCGCCGCGCCAAACGCGTATCGCATTCTCGTTCTCCAGTATGGCCAAAAACGCTGATGGAAGAAAATTGTATGATCAGTTATTGTCGAGAAATTGAAGAGAAAATTACAATCTATACTAGTATATATATCATTTATAGTGTCGCAAGGACAAGCTAGGGGTTAGCTCAATCTATACATCTAAAGCTAAAGCTACCTAAGAGACTTGAACACCTGCCTACCCTGCTTATATATACTGGTAGTAATCCTATATTTTATAGCCCTTACCCAAAAAGGTCTTTGGATTACTGAGCGTCAGCTGCACCTGCGGCATTTCAAGTATTACTTTCAGTATGGGCGAATCCGGAGCTAGACCCTCGCGCAGCTCGATGACACTCGCCGAGCGATTCTCGCACAGCCAATCGCAGGCGGAGGCCTTATTGTTGCCCGTCTTCTTGAGCGCCGCTAGCACGTCCACCTCATCGAAGCCCATTTCGGTGAGCGACTCGACAATCTCCTCATTGGGCGGCGTATCGCGATGACTGTAAATGCGCACAATTTGCATGAGAGCAGCGGTATTCTCAATCGTCTCCTGTGCGAGAGAAGCGTACATTAGAGAAGTTTCATATGCTCGAGAGTATACTAGTTACATTATCCGTGACAATGGTTGATGGTGATATGGAGGAGGCGCTGCGCTGCATATTCATTGGCGGCGGCGGCGTCTGTGGATCCTCCTCGCGCTGATTCTGTATGAGCCACTCCAGCGTGGTCGAGTAGACGCCATTGTTGGAGCGCAGCGCCCGCTCGGACACTTCGCGCGTGAAGCCCATATCGATGAGGCACTGCAGCGTGTCCGCCTGATGATTGCGTCGATTGACCAGACGCTGCTTCAGCATGCCAATCAGGCGCGGCGCATAAGGACCGGCGCCAATAACAGCAGCCGATGCCTGAGCCAGCGAAATGAGCACCTTGCGCACATCATATTGTATCTAGCAGGGGGAATATATATAAGTTAGTTTATGTATAACAAATTGTAGACGTGTTGAACGTTCTAAGGCGAATTCTAAGACAGTTTGCATAAGGAAACTATTGTTCAATATTATAAAGATGGCTCTACATTCAGTCGACCTTCTCCCGCCTAGAACATCATAAGTCGAATCTTCTGTAACTAGAACTAAATTATGTGGTAATAGCGTTCAGAGCAAAAATTCTATACAATTTTGTCACCATAACTCCAACTTTTTGTCTATATAGCTAAATATGTGACAAATATATTCGATAAGTGGAAATTGTAACTGACTTTCGAGAATAGTTAAAATTTTGAATATACCGCACTGTGGCGAATAAGATTAATATGTTGGTAAACATAAACGTTGTTCATACAGTGAAGACGCTCCTAAGCAACACTTCTAATAGGCAAATATTTAAATAAATATGTATAATTTATATAACTCGAAAAGTTTTTGTGGCAAATGGAAAAGGTAATCCAATTGTAATTGTACCCACATTCGACTGCTGAAAGATCTCATTGATGTCAATGATGGGCAGCTGGCAGCTGTTGTTGTGCACAAATCTGGTGGCGCTCTCGAGCAGGGCATCGTTCGGTCCGGGCACCTCGCGCGTTCGCGTCACCGTCTGCGGCAGCGTATTGCGACGCGGCGACAATATGAACGTCTCATTGTGGCGCACACGGAGCTGGGCCAGCGTCTGCGACTCGTTTAGTTCGCCGCCAAAGTACTCGGCCCGATACAAACGATAGCGCGGATTCAGATGCCGCACATCGGGCGCGAACAGCTGTATGGAATCGGGATCGTCGCTCAGCTCCAGTATGACCTCGCTCTTGAGATCATTGAGACGCTTGTTCATGTCCGTCTTGAAGATGAGCACACGCGAGCTGGGACAAATGACACGCACGGTGATTGTCTCGCCCGTTTTGCTCAAGGCAGCGGGATCTGTCACAACCGTCGAGGAAGCCGAGGTGAGCCTTGCATGGTTTTTTCTGTCAACAGACGAGGACGTTAGTGGCTGGCGACTGAATTTACTGCTTGTGCGACAACTCACCTGAGAAACAAACTGCGCAATTTTTGCATTGGGTGTGTGTGTATGTGTGTGAGTTGCGTTAATCCAACGGAGAATTTCGATTAGTTGTAAATTGAAGTAGCTGCTTACGATTTTATACAAAGTTTATGTAGACATTGTCAACTTACGCATTCGCCTGCTCCGCTCGACTCCTGGCTGCCTCCTGCTGCAGCTGCAGCTCCAACTGAATCCGGCGCCTACGAGCCGGCGACGGAGTACGCAATATGCAGCCACCGCCACCGCCATCCGTTTGTGTCTCCATTTCGGTGGTCTGCACAGGATGAGCCGCCTGCTGCTGGTGCTGCTGATGCTGCTGCTGCCGCTGCAGACTGAGACTGCTGCTGCCGGCATCGCTGCCGCTGCCGCTGCCGCTGCCACTGCTGCCCGTGCGTGGACTGCAGCTGGAATTGGTATCGGTTTCGCTAGCGGCTGCAGCTGCGTTGCCGCGCTGCTTGTTGCGTGCTAGCCACTTGGCGCGCTTCTCGTTGAACTTCTCGCGCATCCAGGGTATCATTTTGTGGCTGCCATTTAATGCGTTTTTTTACATTGTTGTTGATTTCGCTGGATTTTCTGCACAATTTTGCCCAAATACAAATAAGGCGCACAGCTGTTTTGGCAGCGTTGCCACACGTGTGTATTTATTGTGGATTGCATATAACAAGGCTGCCATGTAGTTAGCATCCACAAATGCCTGGCACACGCGCGCTGCATTTTTAAATCAAGTGTGAGCACATAATCATATAATAGCATGCATTATAAATACACATTGGTTATAATTACTATTTAGATACAAGTATAATCGTGCCTGTTGCATTAAAAGCGTCAGCTAGCCACAGTTGCGAGCACTTTCACACAAATTTCAGCGCTGTGGTCTGTATGTTTAGTATTTTTACTCCCTCAGTATTTTCAAGTCTGCGCACACGCGTGAATGGTCAGCGATACAAATTAACAAAGCAACGCTGCAGTTTGTGGCTTCTCTTTTATTATCTACACACACATTTGTATCGGTCGTTGCGGTTCTTCTCATATTAATTTGTAGAACGCGCAAATGAAACGGTAAAACGTAAACCGCAAATGTCGCATACACACCGAATCAACACCATACGCAATTTTCATGAATGCAGCACCTAATTAAATGAAAAAGTGATTTTCTGTTGTGCATGGCGTGCGTCTGTCAGAGTCACGTAGCATACAAAAAAAAGTAGCAGGCAAGCAAAAAGAGAAAAACGGAAAAAAGTTACATGTGGGTAAAGCAGCGAATATGATATGAAAGCAATTGGGCATGAAGAAGACAACGTGCGACAACGACTAAAATACACACACACAAAATAACAAATATACAAAAGTGGTTCAACAAAAAAAAAAGGATAGAAAGAAGAAAAATGCCGGAGCGACACAAATGAATGGGCTTCAACACTCATACGCTGCCAAACTACACACACACATACATGCATATACAAGAAGCATACACGCATACACTTGCGCCAACAGCACCACCATTACCACTACAACAACAACAAGAGCAGCATACACATAACGAAACTTTAATTTGTTTGAAACCGAAAACTTAAGCATAGCCAAACTACCAATAGAAAAAAAGGAGAGAAGAAACAACAACCACAACAACAAGCGCAGGTAAGCGGGATCGCTGGCAGCAAAAATGCTAGATAAAAGTTCTGTGCGCAGCGCAATTTGTTTGTATTCGCAATTGATGCGTGTGGGTGCGTGCGTCTCTCTCTCTCTCTGTGTGTAAGTGTGTGCGCCGTGAGTCTTTTTCCATTCTGTCACATCTGCCTGTGTGCGTGTGTGTGTAGGTGTCTATCTGATTTCTGATTCCGTTTTGATTCGCTTTTACTGCTGCTTTCTGTTTATGTTTGTAATGTGTCGACGATTAGCTTGCACTTTTTCCATGTCCAAATAAATAAAAAAACAAATGATATCTACGCATTTGTTTATGTGACCAAGAACAAGAAGAAAAACAACAACAATTGTGAAAAGCTCACACTCTGGTGAGAGTGAGTAGTGTGGCCAGCTCAGCAGCTCAACAGGCAGTGTTGCTGCGCTCAGCTCTTTTCCGCTAGGTTTTTAGCTAATTCAGCGTTTTTTTGGTGCTCGTGTTTTTGTTATTAAATTAAATATTGCTGACAAATCATAACGTAAATGTTTATAAGCGAAATTATCAAATAACTGCTCGAGTGTAAACCAAGTCATTAATAGTCACTTTTTATTAATCAGTTAGATTTAAAAATAAAAAATGTGAATTACAAATTATTGTGTGAAGTCTCATGAGCATTTTGTGTAATTTCTAGCCATTTTTAGCTTGATTTTATAATTGTTTTGTCCAGAAGTTGCAGCACTAACGAACTTGTGCTTTTGGACTTTCATTTTGTTTGTTTATATTGTTGCTATTGTTTCTGTTTTCTTAATAGCCCAATATCTTATCGCATTTTACAACAAAAATTGCATTGTGGCAGAGAAAGAGCACTAAAAATACGTATTGCACTTGCCGGAAGCTTTTTTTTTCACGTTTCCAATGAATTTTTGTACTTGACAAAAGTAGCAAACTAATTTTGTGCATTTGATTTTCCATTTTTGCAGCATTTTATTATTGTGCGCAGCAGCAGCGAAGAGAAACTGATAATTCCAACAACAACAACAACAATAACAAAACAACAACTGCAATCGCTACAGGCAACTTTAATATTAAGATTATAAAAGTAATCAGCTAATTTTAAGACTAGTTAGGTGAGTAATGCAAAATGCCTGCATAATTGAAATAGATTGTAATTGTAATATTTTGTTGTATGACTTGCAGTATCTAAACATAGGAACAACATGTGGAATTCCGAACCAACACAACGCCAGCAACAATATAGTAATGGCAACACTACCTCCGGCGGCGGTGGACAGCCAGCCAAGCAGTTGGGCATGACATCGGCCATTAGTCTGGCCGAGCCAAAAGCCGAGGATGTGCTGCGTACAGAGGAGCTGGGCAATGCCCTGGAGCCGTACAATGTGTTTGAGAGCCAGGATGAGTTGAATCATCGCATGGAGATATTGGCCAAGCTGAATACGCTGGTCAAACAGTGGGTCAAAGAGATATCCGTCAGCAAGAACATGCCCGAGGCGGCCGCCGAGAAGCTCGGCGGCAAAATCTATACATTTGGGTCGTATCGACTGGGCGTGCATCACAAGGGCGCCGATATTGATGCACTGTGCGTGGCGCCGCGCAACATTGAGCGCACCGATTATTTTCAGAGCTTCTTCGATGTGCTGAAGAAGCAGCCGGAGGTCACCGAGTGCCGTTCGGTGGAGGAGGCATTTGTGCCTGTCATTAAAATGAATTTCGATGGCATCGAAATTGATTTGCTATTCGCACGTCTCTCCCTTAAGGAGATACCCGATGATTTCGATCTGCGCGACGATAATCTGCTAAAGAATCTGGATCCGCGCTCGGTGCGCAGTCTCAATGGTTGTCGCGTCACCGACGAGATACTTGCCCTGGTGCCCAACATTGAGAACTTTCGTCTGGCGCTGCGCACCATCAAATTGTGGGCAAAGAGTGAGTACCATGAAGAGCTAGAGCTCGTGAATTGCAATTGTTTAAGAATATGTTCATCATTGACATATTCCATAATTACAATTCACTAGTAGAGACGCGCTAATCTATATTATAAACATTCATTTATATATATTTATTTGCATTCCCCCGCTTAGAGCATGGCATCTATTCAAATTCGCTTGGCTACTTTGGCGGCGTCACCTGGGCAATGCTGGTGGCCCGCACCTGTCAGCTATATCCGAATGCTGCCGCCGCCACGCTGGTGCACAAGTTCTTTTTGGTCTTCTCGCGCTGGAAGTGGCCCAATCCGGTGCTGCTCAAGCATCCGGACAATGTGAATCTACGATTTCAGGTGAGTGCCCTTGCCATAAATACTCTATATTTATATATTATTATATGTACGAATTTGGCTTTGATTTAGGTTTGGGATCCGCGTGTTAATGCCTCGGATCGTTATCATTTGATGCCGATTATAACGCCCGCATATCCACAACAGAACTCCACATTCAATGTGTCCGAGTCCACTAAGAAGGTCATATTGACCGAATTCAATCGTGGCATGAGCATCACCGATGAAATCATGCTCGGACGCGTCGCCTGGGATCGTCTCTTCGAGGCGCCCAGCTTCTTCTACAGATATCGTCATTTTATCGTGTTGCTCGTCAATTCGCAAACGGCCGACGATCACTTGGAATGGTGCGGTCTCGTCGAGTCCAAGGTGCGCCTACTTATCGGCAACCTGGAGCGTAATCCGCACATTGCCTTGGCCCATGTTAATCCCAAGTGCTTTGAGCTGAAGAAGGGCGCTGTTAGCGCGAACAATTCGCAGAATAACAGCGGCAATGAGGATGAATTGAAGCAACAGCTGCAGCAGCAGCAGCAGCAACAACAACAGCAGCAGCAGCAGTCGCAGCAACCGTCGGCACAATCCAATGTCACCTCATCGCCGTTCTGTTCGCTGTGGTTTATTGGGCTCGAGTTTGCGCGTTCCGAGAACCTCAACATTGACCTCACCGAGAGCATACAGAACTTCACAGAGCATGTGATTATGCATGGCGTAAGCAATGACACCTGGAAAATACCATACAAATGTTATCACTATTTATTACCCCCTCTGCGCAGGTAAACATTAAAATGTTAAAAGAGGGCATGGCCATCGATGCACGCCACGTTAAGCGCAAACAGCTGTCGCTCTACCTGGACGGTGATTTCCTAAAACGCGAACGCAAGTCCATGGAGAGTCACAACAGTTTCAACAACACAATGCTCGCCAATCGCAAGCGCCTCTCCACGGAGCTGGCACAATCACTGGACCCACTGCCGCCGGGTCAGCAGGCGGCAACAGCCAGCGGTCATCGTGGACGCGAAAGTGGTGCCAAAGTGCATCGACTGAGTGAATCGGTAAGTAACTAGACATACAACAACAACAACTGAAGCTTAATTTCAACGCAACTCTTCCCCCAGCTAAATGAGGACAACTCGAATGCCTCGAGCGATGTGGGCGGCGGGGCGCCCACCACGCCCACAGCGGCGCAAATGAATGCGCCCAGTTTTAAGGCAACGGGCAAAAATGGCGCCGACAGCAGCTGCTTGGTGGACAGCACGGAGCAGGCAGTCTCGCATAATAATGGCGGCAGCAGCAGCGGCAACAATAATAACAACAACAACAACAGCAGCACAGCGACAACTGAGGTGGCCTGCTCGTGACAACCGCCGATGGCACAAGCACAACTACAGCAGCAGCAGCAGCAACAACTGCAGCAGCCGCCGTCGCCGTCTCCGCATCATCATCATCATAAATTTCGCAAGAACAACAATGCGGCAGCGGCGGCTGCCTCAAATAGTATTTTTAACCAGCGTTCGATACTGCATGCGGCTTCAAGTCTAACGGCCGCTCTAAGCATCACCGGACACAAGCGCAAGCATCCCGCAGCAGTAGCAGCAACAACAACATTTACAGCAGCAACAATTGCTGCAAGCAGCAATAAAAATGGCGGCAGCAGCGGTGGCAACAATACAACTTTCAGCCACTACACTGATGATGATGATGATAACAACCAGCAGCATCAGCCGCTACAGAATCCACCTACCCAAAAGCAACAGCAACAGAAACCACAACAGAAACCACAACAACAATCAACACATGCTGCTGCTGCTGCCAGAGCAATGCCAGCAGCAACAACAACAGCAGCGGCAACAGCAGCCGCAACAGCGGCATCGACAATTTCTTGTAAGTTATACAAATGTCTTTTCAATTATTTCTCCATTTTGTATATGTATTTGTGACACACAAGACTGTTTTCTATGTACAACAAAAACCAACTACCTCTACGCTTAAACTATGATACTCATTCCTACTGATTTTATAAAATCTATTCAAAAATATAAAAAAATATTATATTAACATTTCCAAAGGGAAAACAAAAAAAAAACCTAACGACATTTATTCCAAGCATTTGTTACATTAAATAAAGCTAATGACAGTACAAACCTGAAAATTCAAAAACAAAACTATTTTGGTATTTTTATTTATTGATTTTTTGCAAAAAACCCAAATATTTATTTTCAGAAGACACTTTTTTAGCCTTTGCAGGTTTTCTTCATTTTTTTACAATTTAAAATTTTATTTATTAATTAGTTACAAAAAAAGCTATGCAAACAAACCACAACAAAATATAGATTTATTTTCCAACTTTAATGTTTCTACAAGTACAAACTTGAGAATAAACTTTAACTATTATAAACATTTTTAAATAAACCTTTGAGAAATGTAAATAAATGCAAAGTTTTTAATTTATAGAACAAACTTCTGATATATACTATTTCCAGCTATATTACATTAAATGTAAATGCTTAAGATCTACCGATTAAAATTAAATCTGTAAAAAAAATGTACAAAATCACATTTTCAAATTGAAGTATTTAATTAATATCTTTTGAATGCATAAAATCGTATAACATGTTCTTCTTCTTATATTTGCAGTGTAAAAAGCTATTACATGTAGCATTAAGGCTTAGTTTCCATAGTTAACCTACCCATTGATTTCCTTGGCATTGATGCCACAAACTTAATGGAAGCCCAAATATTTTATACAAAACGGTAAGTTTGAAATTGAAAGAACTTGCTGTAAACCAATGTCACTTATTTGATGTCCTTTTTTCTTCTAGGTTTCCATTTTAATGCTGCAGTTGTGTTCTTACTTTTATCCTTTAACGCATAGGCGTTTAAGCATACTTACATACCATAGAAAACGTACAACAACCACAACAACAAACAACATGAAATACAAGAACAACAACAACGACAACAACAATTTTTGTAGCAGCCAGAAGAAAGCATTTCGCTAACATTTGTCTTAATGTTTTCTCCCAATAATATTGTTGTACATCTTTTTACTTCCCACAGCTGGTATGGAGGAGTGCGTAGAGAGAGAGAGAGAGAGAGAGAAGTAAAGAGATAGAAAGAAAGAGAGTGAGTGAAAGTGGCTGAGATCCGATGACACACAACAACAACAACTACAACAATATGAATGAATCAAAGAAACAAAAAAAAAAACCAACAACTGCAACAAGAAACGAACCTACTTTTGAATTTAGAATCTACTACTATTCTATTCTATTATTTGATTTCCAATTTCATCTTGTTTTTTACAATCTTTGTTTTCTTCTTCTTCTAGTTGTACGCTGAAAATTTGAAACAATTATGTTCGTTTTTCTAAGAAAAGAATACAGAAAAAAGGTAATCACAAAAAATATATATAATTAAAATGAAATAATAATTTTAATTTTACCAAATAAAACAAAATACATGGCGAAAGTCATAAAAAAAACAAACAAACAATTTTCTTGTGTTATTTATTTATAAATGTTTTTTGATTTGGTTTGCATGGGAAGGGTGAAACAAAAAGGATATTTGCTTTGTTTGATAGGGAAGGATATTGATTGGAATAATATCTGAAGATTGAAAAGAAAGAACAAGTCGAAACTTGGAAAAGCATTGCTTGATAAGCTTGTAGACTTGGAGATAATGCTATATATATATATGCACACATATATATGTTTTATATATAGGATCCAAATCCTATTTTATTTGAATATACAATGTTAAGAGATGTTATTATTATTTTTTTAATGAAATAAATACAGCACTGATTTATTTGTTTTCTCCTTTTTTTTGGAACATTGGATTAAAGCAAACTATTAATAAGGTTTACGTGTCGTATTTGGTCGACAAATTGTCAGACTTATATTATATACATACTAATCATGATTCCTACAATAGCCCAAACCGCATCAATGTTGTCAAACTTTAGTTTTAAGTGCTTCGAATTTCTTAAAATAAATACATATAGAATATTGGCATTTTAAATAAAATTAGGTCAAATTTGCGTAAAGCAGTCAATGGTTTTGTTTTTGGTTTAGCTATGTAATGTTTTTTTTTATGTATAACTAAAGTTAAGATGAACGTTGTAAAATATATATAAGCGATATGTTAAGAAAAACTGAATGAATGTCCGAGTTAATAAAGAATTGAATTTCAATGGTATAAATATCAACTAATTATGGTGTTATTATTATTATAATTAAATTTGGCGTTTTCAGAGTTATTGCTGGGTTTCAGATAAAAGTAAGTTACTATAGGATATATTTGAAATTTGATAAGAATAGCTGAAAGAATGAAAAGTTATATTGCAAGGAAACTGATAAATGGCCTTTGTTTATAAATATATATATATATATATATTTACAGTAGAGCTTGTCTAAGTCGATTCTGCAGATATCCTAGGAAAATTGCACTTATAGAGACATCGAGTTAGTTTAGACCTATAAATTATACATATATTTGATCGAAAATGTAATTAGGTTATGAATAACTGTATTGTTATTTAAAATATATTAAGGTAATGTATTATATTCTATTTTAAACTTGACTCAAAGTCATATGGTGTGCTTAGAATCCACATATGCAGTTCAAAATTCTACTTTAAGAATAATTATTCCAACTTTTTATTTGATTTATAGATAAATTCGTGTTATAGAAACAAAATTGTATAGCATTTTTGATCTTAACGCTATTGCCACTAAAATTTGGTTACAGCAAATTCGACCAATGGAAGTTCGAGTTAGAGAAGTTCGACTGTATTTACTTAGAATTTAAGTAGAAAATATGTTGAAGTGAGTTTTTCCTCAATGAGTTTGCCTCCTGCGAATTTCCACACAAACTCAAAAATACCAGAATTTACCACAGGGTGCCATCAAAAAGCGTTAACCAGCAATAATTGCCAAAGGATCAAAGAGCATATATATAACTAAAGGAGAACAGCTCATCAGATGATCAATAGCTTAGAAACCAGTTAAGAAAACGGAATATTTAACTCCAGCAATTAAAAGTGTATAAGTATTATAGAGCCATAATAAAGTCGGAATATAATAAATTGGGAATAACCCAGCAGATGCTAATAAATACAGCTATTCTTGAGAAAGCCAACTTCTCTGAAGTGGGTGCAAATCCGCTGTCAACAGGTGGCCCACCGAGTCCTGTACTCAAGGACTCAAGGACTCTTGTGACAGTAGCTGCAGATCTGCACAGTTAGCGCTGAAAACCGCTGTCAAAACAAGGACAAACTGCGGACTTAAGATTGACAGACAATTTCTGGCTAACTGGCCAATTAAGCAAGCTGCGCATCCTGCGCATCCTGCAGATCCTTTTTGGCCCGCCGAGGACTAACCTAATTGCACTTCTGCGAATTTATGCTCGCGACACAGCTGCGCGTTTTTACCCAGAATGTTTGGGATTAATCCGTTTATGGCCAACGGGATTAAGTTGCAAAAATTTTCACTTGGGTTGAAGGAAACTGCGATTTCCATGGAAAGCGCTGGCTAAGCGCAGGTAAGCCAGTCTCAGGTAAGCCCAACGCACAGGATATATAAGCTGAGCACTGAGACGGTAAGGACATCAGTCAAACATTGAGTGTCAGTGTGTAAGGATCACTTGAAGCGAGCAAGAGAAAGAAGAAAAATATATAATTATAAATATTATATGGCAAACTTTGTTCGGTTTTGACAACTTATTTCCATCACTGGGTGAAGTTTGTCGTATAATCCAAATGCAACAGCAAAAAAAGAAGAAGATAAAAGATATAGTTAACAAAAAAAATCATAGCTCTGCTTTTGGGATGCATTCTGTGCAGTAATGTCGAATACTAAAACCCATCACTGGGCAAAGTGTGTCTCAAAATTGTGGCAAAAAGCAAAAAGCAAAAATAATAATAATCTTGTGTGTTTTTCGTAATACTGCCAGTATTTTAAAATTAAATGGCGATTGTCGGTATGGTCGCTTTTTAAACAAACTGTATGCAATATGTCAAGTGACTAGACCGAACACTCGTGCTATAATTTTAAAATGTTCAACATAAGTATTGAGTGCAAAGTGAATCAGCGGAATATATACATATATCTATATATATATATATATAGATAGGTTGCAATTAGTTTCTTTGGTCGTCCAGCCTTAGGTGATTTCTCCGATCATAAAGCTAGACAACCATTGAAGTTCGTTGTGGCAAAAGCAGCGTTTACAAAAATATATGTTTTATCTAATAAACAAACAAAAAAGTTGGCTCATTCGCTAAAAGGAACGATCGTTGTGATATGCTTTTTTCAACAGTTTCATATCACAGTGATTTTCCTTTATAGCGCGTTCAGTTCCAAAATCAACTATCCAAGTTATATTGTTTATAGTTTATAAGTGTTTATAGCCTTTAATGTAGAGGGAATAGTTGCTGTGCTGTATGTTTGGCATATTGTCTATATCACAGTGGCTGTTCTTTTTATACCTAAAGTGCCATACGACATTATCTAATCCCAAAATGTAATGTGCTCAAAAGAAAAAATCACATGTTGTGTTTAACCGCAGGGAACTGCTGCTGCTGATATACTATACTATATATACCATATATATCTTTGTTGTTTCTATATCACAGTGGCTGTTCTTTTTGGTTGCTCAGCCATTTGCAACAATTTGTCCATGGAATTACCTTTTTTATGTGTGCCATTTATATTTGGAAAAACTCCCATTTTACACTGCTCGTAAATTGTTTAAAAAGAAGAGAACGCTCGCTGCTGATGTAGTTAATATTTCAGACTTTTTATATCACAGTGGCTGTTCTTTTTTGTTTATCAATGGCTCAACTTGATTTAATCGGTTATTTATTAAATGTGCGCTTTTTGAGCAATGCGGCAATAAACCAGCTTCGGTTTTTTGTTTGTTTAATCAATCAGTGATTTATTTATTTATATCATATTTATTCACATTATTTTACAGTTGAACGCCTCATTTTTAAATTTTGTATTTACAATGTGTACACAAAATTATATGAAATAAATAAAATATTTTGTTATAGTAAACGTTTTTTTGTGTTTATAAAAATAAATGATAGGACAGTTTGTTTTGTTGTTGGTATAATCAATCAATGATTTATTTATTTATACAATGTTAATTTACATTATTTGACAGTGGATATATTTATATTTTTTTTATTTTTTATAAAGTATTTAAGTAAAAGAAAAATTTATTAGAAATGCTTTGAAAAACTGAAAGGTTTTGGGATTTCATAAACAAAATATTGATACAAATAAATGTTAAAAATTCGCATTTATTTTAGTTTATCTTTTTATTTTATTTAGTATGACCTTGGAATACGAAAAATTATAAAAATTCCTTTATAGAATGGTTATCACTCACAGAAAAAAAAATATATATATTCCATATCCTAACACAAACAGTTTTGCATTGCACATGCAACGTGTTTTTAGTAATTTTTCTAGTGGAAAATTTTATTCGCATTTCCGGCATTTAGTTTCCTTTTCCTATTCCTATTCCTATTCCGATTCCGTTCGACCGTCACAATGTGCCCAGCATGTGTGGCAGGCATTGGTGGCAGCAACAACAATGGCGTCCACATTGTCAGCCATTATAAACAGTTATACTAGTCTGCATGTGTGTGTGTTTGTGTGTGTGTGTGTGAGGCAGGTAGCAGGCTGTCGATGCATGCAATTTTCCTTGGCCACGCCCCACACAAATGTCCTTTTTGCGTGGCATTCGCGACAGTTGCAATGCCAATTAAAGAGTTTGCGGAATAGTTAATAGAATAGAATATTAAATGGCAAATTATAGTATTATATAATTATATAATTGAAGATAACTTGAGCTGTAGAATGTGTAGAAAGATGAAATATTTATTCAAATGCAACTTCGATTTTATATTTATTTTAGAAATGCTAAATTTGTATATAATATCGCTGCAATATGCTTAAAATATTTATTAAATTTTTTAAAACCACTTAAAAGCTTGTTTTATATTTAAATGCCATACACAATTTTTTCTCTTTATATTAACTGATCTGATCTACTAATACACTTAGAAAACTACTGTGACAATTTTTCTTAAAAAACTTTCAAAATCATCGATGCTAATACACTTAGAAAACGGTTTTGAAAAACCTTGAAAATCATCTGACGCTATTCAACTTTGCTGGCAAAGCGATACAAATAATTTTCGACACGAATCTTGGTGCGCAGCTCCTTGCGCGAGGTCAGCTCCACGGCGGCGGTGGTACCGTTATGATCATGGAAGAAGCCACAGTAGCGGGCGGGCACAAACTGCTTGATGTGCTGCTGCTTGCGATAGCGCTCCACGACGCTCAGGCTGCACTGCTTGATGGCGGCCATCTCCTCGTGCATGCACCTGCGGCACATGTCCTTGTCGCTGGCGAAACTGTGGAAGTAGTCGCCCTTGGGTCGCTCTCGGCAGACCAGACACTGGGCCACATTGGTGGGGCCACATAAGACAGCGACTGCTGGCCAGATGATGCGGCAGGTGCCAAAAGCCGTTTCCATTTTCCAATTGGGATACTTGTTGTGTATGGAATAGGTGGAGGCACTGCGAGGGGGAATGAGAGAGTGAAGAGATAGTAATGAGAAGTAATATTAGCTCACCCAGGTGTCACCCATTTGGGCTCGGGCACCACCTGGCGGTCGAAGGTGTAACCAGCGCGAAGTATCCAAGGTGTCGCCTCATAGGCGCCCATTGGTGGAATGATCTGTTCGCGCACAGTGGGCAAACGGCTCATCTTATTTGCCAGAGCGGAGAAGCCAGCATTCGAGGGATACTGCAAGACAGAGCGAGAGAGAGTGAGAATGGCAAAGGTAATAGGCAGACAGAAATGTGTGTGCTTTAGCTGTTACACGTTTATGTGTGTGGGAGAGCGCAAGCAAAGAGAGAGAGAGAGCATTGTGGATGCTGAGAGTAAATTCTCGATTCACTAAACACATTCGGCTGTTATTTCCGTTATGTTAGTTTTCTGTTCTGTCAGCCACAGATTAATAAAAACAGAGACGCAGTTTGGATCAAGCGCTTTTAGAAAGAAAAAAAAACGTTCGCTGTCTTAAGCTCGTCAATACAAAATGCAAGCACAAAACTCAGAAACACACAAAAATGTGCTTTAGTTTCAGCTCACCTTAAAGCCAATGGGCTTGCTGCAATCATAGTCAAGTGGACTGGGCTGTGGACGACCCTCCGGCAGCTGGGCTCGCATGAAGCTGGTCATAAAGGGACCACTCGTGGGCATGACCTCGCGATCCATGGTGGTGCCGAAGGCCACCTTGGGCAGAATTGGCGGATTGACGACATACTCAAAGCCTGCAAAGAGAGACAGAGAAAAGAATGACTAAATTGTGCAATCACTTCTGGAATATTTGGAACCTCTGGCTCTGTAGCGTGCCAGGATCATGCGCGTCTCGGAGCGCTGGCGACGCAGCTGCTCCCGCTCCTGGCCATTTGGCTGACGGGCACGCATCGCGCTGGGAAGTCGCCGTTAGACTGAAGTTGGCCCTGGCCTGTCGATTCGCTGATTGCCAACTGGCAGCCGGGTAACCCATTGTGACTGACGGCTCTGGTTCTGGTTCCGTGCCCATGTGGCACGCATGGCACGCACCTGTCCCCCAATACCACAGCCCCGACCGTGCTATCAATAATCATCACCATCAAAATCAATATGACAAACGTGTCTGCAGGACACGCAGGACGCGACATTCGATTGCTGCTGGCAGTCTAGACTGCCACAACTTTGACCCACTTTGGGCTTTAATAACTTTTCTATGGTGAATATTTTTTGCACGCAAGTGATTTGACTGTGATTTGGAAATTGATTTATCCATAAGGATATTACTATCAAGAATTGACAGCATGAATGTCATAAAACTTGGGAAATTAGAAGAATGTTGATGGAATAACTACAAAAATGTGGAAATTGAAATGTTAATGTTAGATTGGCTGGAAATATATGCTTTTATATAACACCTATATCATCTAAAGATTCAAAATAGATGTCAAATTAAAGTTTTTCCCATTGGGCTGATATAGATATATGCGTGTTTGTTGGTTTGTTTATAGAAGTTCTGTAGTATCTACATATGTCTAAGTCTTCTTTTAATCTATCACATATATCAGATTATTTAAATTTCTCGTAAGATCTTGAATTTACAACATTTTTCTTAACTTTTAATGAGACTTTAAAAGTGAAAGTTAAAAAATTTTGTATTCCAGCTTCTGCCAAGTAACAGAACCAATCTTAACTTTTAAATACAAGACAATTAACTCACCCTCCATGATGAGCACTTGAAATTACACTAGTTGATCAATCGGAACTTCATAAACTACTTAAAATTTATGCAAGCAATAAGAATACGCGATGTTTTGTTGGCAATTGACTCAAAATACGAAAACAATAAATTGTTTAAAACGACGACAGTTGTTGACATTTCAACAAAAGCTGAAAATTGTTGGGAAAATAGTTTTTCCAAATATTTGGAAAATGTTGTGGCATGCAACAGGCATAGGAAAATAATGCGATGCATTTAAAGTCGGAAACGAGCCTAAGATATACAGGCAAACTTTTAAATGGCTTTTCCAGCAATTTTCCAAGTGGGCTGACAGTAAAAGGGGGTGGGGTTGGGATGGGGGCTATTGGGTGTCTTGCAACAACCGCAAAGTGTGTGCACCTACAAAATGGCAGCCTGGCTGCATGACATTAATGCCAGTTAACCCCAAACGTTGTGCCCGTCGTCAGCTGCAGCAATGGCTTTGGCTTTTTCGGCAGGACCTCAATGCCCCATTCCGCCCAACGCTCACGCACATGAATGCTAATGGCGTAGGCAGAGAGAGAGAGGGTGATAGGGGGCAGATAGCAGCACTGACAGGCAGCACGCAGAATTGCACAACCGCAGCGCAGCCACAGAAGCCTTCCAAATGCTCCAACCGCCCACGCCAGGCTCGAACTTACACTGACATCGAAATGCCCAAAAAGTGCCCATCTAATATAATAAAGGGTGTTGAGCAGTCGCCTTGAATAAATCATAGCGAATATCATTAAAAGGAGAGCAGGCAATAGAAAGCGAAAGAACTGCAAACGATTGTGTGTGTGTGTGTGTGTGTGCATGCTGCATTGAGCTGACGAGCACAGATCAACGGAGAGCGCATTGCGTATAGAGCGCGCATTGTGTATGCTGGGAGTGTGGGAGTAATAGAAAGCGAAAGAACTGCAAACGATTGTGTGAGTGTCTGTGTGTGTATGCTGCATTGAGCTGACGAGCACAGATCAACGGAGAGCGCATGACGTATAGAGCGCGCATTGTGAATGCGGTGGGTGTGGGAGTAATAGAAAGCGAAAGAACTGCAAACGATTGTGTGTGTGTGTGTGTGTGTGTGTATGCTGCATTGAGCTGACGAGCACAGATCAACGGAGAGCGCATGACGTTTAGAGCGCGCATTGTGTAGGCTGCGAGTGTGGAAGTAATTGTATGTATCCGCTACAAATTCGATCTGCCGACAGAGAGCGCTCGTACAGCGCGAGAGCTTTGTGGATGGTGTGGGCTGCGCTAGTATTAGTGCGTTTGCCGGCTTAGCATAGGCGCGTGCCTAATGAGAGGATTTAGTGTGTGCGCGCTTGCCCAGCTGATCGGTCGTGTTCTGCGCGTGCCTAAAGTGAGAGTTTAGTTTGTGCGCGTTTTATCTGGCGATCGGTCGTGTTTTGCGCATGTGCGCCTGTAATGTTGTTTATATCAAAGCGCAATTAACTAGCTGCTGCTTAAAGATTAGCGTAGTGTCGTGTGTGTTTGTTAAAATGCAATGCATATTTAATATTTAACAGCGCATCAAATAATATTGTGTGCATAGCTTGCTAGTGAAAAAATGGAATGCAGGCGAAGAGGATCCACAGTTTTGGCGGCAGAGCGTGTGGATTTCGTTCATGTGCTGGCCAGAGCTTTCGCAAAGAGCTTGCAGAAAAGCACGCGCAATGAAACGGGATAACATGAAACAATATGCATAACAAACTGTGACAACACATATGTGTATGACTTCCTAATGAGTTTGGCGACACTGTGCAGCAGCTGCGGGAAGCGAGCTGCTTAATTCGTGCAAATAAAATGATTGTGCAACATATGTAGCTGGTTGGTTCACTTGTGGGTCTATTATTCCAAGTGCAGTCACAGTAAGTCCTTGCATATGGCCGCACTCAGTGCTCAAGCAGCTGTTTTGGGCAAAAACCCCACTGTCCCCAGTTGCTGCTTTCCTGCTGCCGCTCGCCGCAAACTTGCAATGCAATTAAATTGTAATTTCACATTATTTAAGTGTTTTGCTGTGCAACATTTTGGTTGGCACAATATGGCAGCGTGTTTACAGGGCGGAGCAGGGGAAAGTGGAAAGTGGAAAGGGGGGTTAGTTGTTTTATTATGTCACAATTAGTGCGATGCAAATTAAACTGTTGCCATCACAATAATTCAAATATAATTAAGCTGGCAAGTTAATTCATGTTTTGCTTATGCCAAAAACTTAAATTTGTTTCGTACAGTGAGTAAAAAATATGTTTGCTTGGATAGCGAATACATTTATTTGCAAATTTTTTCCATTTTTATATTGTTATGAAAGCTTTTATGAAAAAAACTATTTTTAATGTTTTGAAAAATAATAATAAATAGCAAGTTAATTCATGTTTTGCTTATGCTAAATAAAAACTGAAAATTCTTTCGTACATCTTTTAAGTTTTGTCCATTTTTCTATTGTCATGAAAGCTGTTACGAAAAAATTTTAGTTAACTAGTTTTAATGTTTTGAAAAATAATAATGGAGTTAATTCATGTTTGCTATGCTTTAAAACTGAAAATTCTTCGTACAGTGAGTAGAAAATATGTTTGCTTGAGTAACGGATCACATTAACTTTTAAGTTTGGTTCATTTTTCAAATTTCTACAATTGCTTTTCTTTTCTTTTTGCAGGTAGTATCAATATAAATAACTGGATTGGACCAGAAAACTATACTATATATGCGCTTAAGAAGGGATTAGCGGCAACAGGTAAGCTTTTCTACTCTTTCGATTTTAAGAAAAGCTTTTTATCATGCTATCAATATCGGATTACTGATCATAGAAGTAATACTCCTATTTTTTAAGATTTCTTTATACAACTTTCCAATTGCAATAGTATGCTAATTGCCGTTCATTATACAAATATACTCACTTAGTCATAGCTGCCTTAGAAACAAGCTGTCAAAAGTGGAGAGAAATAGTTTCCTTAAAATAGTTCATATTATTTTTATCTTTAAGATTTGCACTGCACTTTTAAACAAATTTTGATCGCATATCAGCAATTTATAAAAGAGCATTAAATCTTCGCCACATGCATAGCAACAAAAGAAGGAGAAAGACACAGTTTCCTGCTGCTTGTAAATTGTTTTTGCACTTATCCTATAACTAGAGAGAGAGAAGAAAAAAGAACCGGAGCAGAAAATGCTCAAATCACTTTTAGGGATTGCCACAAACTTCATGCAAAGCAAGTGGCATGTCCTACACAAGCAATTACAACAACAATGGGTGGCGTGCAAATAAAAATGCAGCTTCGGTTGTGGCTTTTCAATTTGGCCAGGACAACAGAGCAGCAAGAGCAACAACAACAGCAGCAGCAGGACGACACCGAAAAAGTGGCCATAAACGTGCAATTCACATGCAAAGCACAAAAACTTTCGAGGCTCCTCCGCAGGCGCTAGTGGGTGGGGGAGGGGCGGAAGTGGCAGCATCCCGCCAGCAGCCATAGAAGCAGCAGCACCAAGGACACACACAGTTGCTGTTGTTGTTGCTGTGTCTTGTGGCTAACGCAAAATTTGCCTCACAATAAAAACAAAACAATGACAACAAGCTCACAAAACAGTTTAAGTCTATTTTGGGCCGGAAGTGCCGCTTATTACGCAGGATGCGGTTAACCGGAAATGAAACGAAATAAGCCAAGTGCGACGCTCGTCCACCTCTTTTCTCTACTCTCCCTCCCTCACTCTCTCTCTCTCTCTCTCCCTCCCTGTTTGTATTTGTGTCTGTGCATAAGCTTAAGTGTCTGTGTTTGCCCAAAATTGAAGTGCATGGAAAACTAATTAAACATGCGCTTTAAGCTTTCCGACTTTTGCATTCAATATCAGCGCAATGCAATGCACCTCAATTCCTATAAACACTCGACAACAAATTACAAATTCCATTTAATCTATATAAATAATTAAATGTATTTTATAAAATGGCATTTGAAATATTGCCTTATTTTATATTTTGTGTTCATTTCATTGTGTTTTAATTTTTGTAAAAAGCTTTCTATTTGGAAGGATTTGTGTTTGTTTCTAACAGGCATGATTCTTATTTTAATTTAATCTCTTTTTTATAAGCTTACTGCAATTTCGCATTTAAACCAATTGGGAAATTTTAAGCAAATATGTTTCTAAAATTAAATCAAAATTAAATTTAAATAAATACTTTTGTATATATATAAATAGGGCTTTTTCATATATATAAATGGCTCATTTTACATATTATACATATTTTTTTGATTAAAGAGTTATGTAGACAAATATATTTGACAAATTTCTTATATATTGTGAGTTATCAAAGATCCGTTACTTTAAACTCTATTGCCAAAAATGTTGCTTAAAACCTTGTTGCGCAGTGTAATTCCGTAATCTAATGCCATTGGGGTAAGCACAAACAAACCGAGCTGCAACGACGCTGAAATCAAATTACAAGATGCTCTGCCATTTGCTCCATGCACTCAAACATTGCCTGCCACGCCCCCCCTCCCCTCCTCCTGCCTACCGCCCCTACTGACCCAAATTCAATGGGACTGCAATTTCTGTGTGGCATTGCAGGGCAGCTAATCATGCTAATAAACACCAAGTTGCGATTGGCCAACTAGCAAACGGGCAGCTGGCAACTGCCACACAAAAAGCATTGCATACTTACAGGCTGGGGGGGGGTGTGCAAGCACTCGTGGCAGCATTCACAGTTTTGGCATTCAGGCAGCGAGTTTTTGCTGCAAATCATACGAAATTGCATTGATTATGCACTTGGCAGTCAATTGTGACTCGAATCTGGCCATTGGTCCATTTACCAATTGAGTGCGATTTCGAGGGGCCCATTAAAAGTGGAGTGTTCGAATATGTGATAACCAGTTGGTCGAAAGTAACTGGAAATGCGGAAATATCGTATATAGCTAATATTAGATATTTGCAGCAGTTAAAAATAACCGAAATATTACGAATATTTGCAACATATTTGTAGTCTTCAAATACTACTATAATAAAGTATTAGCAGCATTTGAATAGCATCAAAATAAGTGGGAAAAGATAGTTGTTTGAAATATTGTTAGCATGTTTGGCATTTTAGAACACATTTTCGAGTAAATAAACAATTTGCTTTTATGATTTAACAATTTAAATAAAACTTAGTATTCTACTACTTTTTATTGCATTTACAATATGAAGTTTAATAGATGTGTAAATAAGAAGATGCTGTGCTCGATTTCCACACTGGAATCTGTGAAACATCATCGTTAAAAGTTACTTACAAATATGTAAAAATTCTATATTTCCTTCAACAAAAATATTCCAGTTTATTTCTGCACATCTTTGATGCTAACTCAAAGCCTAAGCTTTTGCACTTTGCACTTTCCTTTTGGAAATTACTTTAAAAATTCATGCAAGGCTTTGGCCACAAATGTGTATATATATATATCAAAAATTACCCGTGTGCATGAGTAAACGTTGAATCCACAAAAGCCCCCACACATTATCCAATGATTTACAGTTGTCTCAGTTGTCGCTGCCTGCAAGGAGCGACAGTTTTGCGAAATTGCACAACACTGCAAATTGCATGAGCTAAAAAAAACGAAGCACACACATATGAAAAGTATATGTATATATATGATGATATATGCCAGAGAGCAGAGTATATCTCTAATGCACAAAACTGTCAGCGCCGTAGGCCAAGAAGGTGAAAGGATAAGGGCAGGCAGGACTCAGTGCGACGACTGCAGTTGCCATCCCATCAGCTCAGCTGTCACATTAAAAATGCATAAATGTTGCTTAAATGCAATCCAAGAAATGCAACGGGCAAAAATTGCAAAAATACCAAATAGAAAATCGAAAATAGGGCGTCCAACAATTTGTATCCTGCATATGCCTGATGCTTTGCATTCGGGCCCCACCAATCTGCCAAAGTGGGTGGGGACGAAACGTGAGCGCTGCAATAGACATGCCTCTGGGCTGGGCCGTGTCCTTACCTTGTCTATGTGTAGGCAGGATAGCTGCTAGCTGATAGCTGGTCCTTTTGCCTTCGCCTCGCCTCGCCTCTGCTGATTGTCGTGCTGTTGATCTGTGTTTTCACTTAGATATTGGCCCGCAGGGCAGTGCCGGGTGACTGGGCTGGGCTGGGATGTGGAGATGTACGTGTGGTCGCATCGATACAGGAAGTTTGTTTGCGGCCAAGTTGGGGCTGAGATAAGAACGTATGCCATGTGAATTACCCCATGGACTCTCGCACTCGAGGAGTGTGCCAACACAGTCAACGAAATTGAACAGGCTGGCAGAGGCTCAGGCTTCAATTGCTTTAAATTGAATTTTGTATTTACCTTAACTTTGATATGTACGAGCATTTGCTAACTTTTCCTCTCTCTCTCTGTCTGTCTGCCTGATATGTAAAAAGTAAGTAACGGCTTTTGTTTTTAACTGCAATGCCTTAAGCTTTTGGTTGAAGTTAACTATGGGGTCTTAAACGTTTGCGAATGCAGCACAAAGGGGAATTGATTAGCTGCCTAGGCTGGCAATTGCGTAAGTGGGAGGGAGTAGAGTAAATAAACACTACTTATTTGAGTAGTTTTTATGTACGCAGCCAGTAAAACGTTTACGAATGCAGCATAAAGAAGAATGTGAAGAACAAATTTAAATCTTTCATTTGCAGAGCCTACTGTTCATGGGAATCTAAGCGCTTCTATGCTAAATATTCTAATTATAATATGTCTATAAAAAAAGAGAGAAAATAAGTTTTATAAAATATTGAATAGAATTAATTGCAGAAAATTTAGAAAATGTAGAAAATGTTTGATTTCAAATGCATAATTTTATGTTATTTGCTGCTAAATTTTGTAGAATTATATTATTAAAGCAAAATCAACCCTTTGAAACTTTTAGTTAAACGTAAAACTTAAGCATTCAATTTATTTGCATGATGTAAATTGAATGTTTTGTTTGATTCCAAGAAATATTTGAGGAAATTGCATTCACAATTTGATATGAACATCAATGGCCAACTGTTTCCACTAAAGTAAGCAAAATATTTATATCATTCACTCAACTGCATTGACATTGACTCTCTCTATAGAAAACTCAAACATGCCCAAACAAAATGATTCCCTAACATTAAGCAGCGCTGTTTACTCAACCGCAATTGCTCGTTTATGTAACTGCCCCCCAAACCCCCACCCTAATATGATTGATGCCCCAAAATGTGATGGATGTTTGTTTGGCTACACATACTTACTATCTTTATATACATATATGTTGAACTATACAATGCAATGTTCCATATGCTGTGGCAGCTCATTTAAAAGTTTTGCCCAAAAACATATTCGAAACAAATGTCAGAGGAAAAATTTAAAATTATTACCCATAATAACTCTATGAAGTTTGGCAACTTTAAAATTGCTTCATCGAGAAAGTTTACATGGCACAAATGTTTTGTCAAGATAAGGAACACACAGAAAAGTAAAACCCAACAACAACAACAAATACATAAAAAAAGGTAACGCGACATAAATTGCGTTTATTTTCGTGAGCTAAAAACTGTAGCATACTTTTGTGCGCACTTTTTAAGGTGACAGCGACACCTTATTCTCAGCCCACCTTTATTCCAACTCCAACACAGGACGAGCCCCTCCCCTCACGCACATTTCATTAAAGCACAATGAACACCTCTGCGCGGAATGCGTTTGCCTTGTCCGAGGGGGGGGGGGATCAGGGGGATCAGGGTCTTGAGAAATATTTGCAACACTTGAATATTTACAGGGGGAGTCGGACTGGGGGGCTTACGACCCCTGAACTGTACTGAGCCGTACCTTGCTTGCTTGGCATGCGCGCCCATAAAAAACAATAAATAATATTTATGTGCTCTTTGATAAGGACGCACTTCTCGTAATACAAACATATGAGCAGACCGGAGTATTCTGTTTATGGGGTATGATTGTTATTTTGTTACAGAATAAGTTAGAGTTTATGTATAAAAAATATATGTTGATTTGGTTGATTAGTATAGCAAACAGCTTAAATTTAGCTTAATGTGACTACTAGTCAGCATAAATTCAACGAACTTGACGACTTTAAAAGATAGAGAAAGTAAAAGTAAGGATTTGGTTTATTTAAATATATTTATTTGATATTGTAATATTTTTCAACTAAATGCAAAAATGCAAAAATATTAGTATTAATGAATATTTACTGAAGTTTTCTTCGATTTCTATACATAGACTTTGCCAATTTTGAGCTTAGAACATTTGCACAATATATTAAAAGCCATTTATATGAAATATAATAAAAGCCATTTATATGCATTAGTAAAATATATCTAAGGAATTTATCTACTACATTTAAGCTCTAAAGTTTGTCCAATAAAATATATTTCTTAGCATTTTAGAGTTTCTACTCGAGCAATATGACAAATATAATAAATTTCAATTAAAAATCGACATTTCTCCCCATGCAATTCATTAGAATTTGAAAAATGTTCTTCTACGTACAGTGTATTTGCTAAGTCGGCTACTCCCCGTTGCCACATTCCGCCGTTTATGTAAAGCATCTAATCGCTGGCATTTGCGGCATGCGGCAACTTTTTTTTTTAAATACACACACGAATTGCCTTTCAAAAGTGACGCTTTATGTGTGTGTGTGTGAGTGTGTGAGTGTGTGTGTGTGTGTGTGTGTGTGTGTGCATAGTTGGCTTTAAGTATGGTGCATAATTAATGCAATATACACACGACACACACACACACACACACATGTGTACACACTCTCCCCTTTTGAGGGCTCAACATTTTAAGCACCTGCGACACATAAAATGAAGTCATATATGAGGGCAGCTGAATATGAATCCTTTTACCTGATAAATGTGAGCAAACACACACACACACACACACACACACACACACAATCTCCGACACTTGTTTATTTTAATAATGTTAACCTAATTAAGTGATTAATATGCAAAATGTGCGCAGAGATTAAAACGCTGCGAGCAGCATCCTGTTAAATTTTGCATAACGTTTCGCTCGCTCTCTTTGTGTTCTGTCAGAATTTAAGGGTTCAAGCACATTAACATTGAGTAAATAAATAATAATAAATGAAAATATGCTGAAATTAACGCTGTTGGCGGAATGTTTCAGTTTCAAGCGCAAATGTTGCAAACTCAATTGCGGGCTTTGACTTTCCGATTGATTTTGAGTGCAGCTACTCATTGCAAATTCTCTTTTTTTTATTTATATATTACAATTACACATTGAATTGTGCTTTTTACTTTAGTAAGCCTTATTTAAGGTCTGCCTTACTTTTAAAAAATGTATAAAAATAGTCTCGTTTGACTAATTCCCAACTAAGCCCCATTCTTTTTCCGCCTGTCACCTGCACACAGGGCAATGCTCCTTTTTTCGCTCTCTCTCTCAAGATTCGCAATTGCTCACACTCAAAGTGAGCTTAGCTGTGGAAGCTCAAAATCCCAGCTGGCAATTATTTGCGATGCCAAGAGCAAACGCCTCAAAGTAGGCAATAAAAAAGGCGTTTTTGCCTAAGCCTTTCGCAACACTAAAAGCTACTCAGCGTTTCAGTTTTAGCCGCTTTTTTTTCTTCCACCAAGCAACTAATTGATGAGCAGCAAATGGCGCGTGTGAGAAGCAAAAGTAGCAGCAAAAAAAAGAGGAGAAAAGTGGGCAATAAAATGGCAGGCAGTGAATGCTGAAAACCTGTCAAGCTGAAATCTTTGAGCATTTCGCAAACCTTTTTGGTGGACAATTAAAGAGGTGCAGCTAAAAACGACAGGCATTTAGCAAAAGTGCTGCTGGCCGCGAAGAATCCTTGAAGCGCCTGGCTTTAGAAATTAGAATTAATATTTTTGCGCTGACTTAACACAATTTCAAGTTGGCTGCGCGAAAGCGAAGCAAAACTGCATGGCAGACATGGTCAGCAGACTGCAGTTGTTGTTGTTGTTGTTGTTGTTGTTTGTGGCACCTGTGTGTGTGTGTGGCAAGGAGGAAGAAGAAGAAGAAGCACGTCTTGTGCTGAGCCAGCTGCAACACGGTGGCAGCTGCAGCAGCGCTGATAATAAATTCATGATGAAGTGCAATTTATACACTTCATATGCAGCCACAGTCCTCTCAGCCCAATCCCCTTCCCCCCCCCATCCCCTTCCCCCATCCCCCACTCGTCCTTGCGTATCCTGCCTGCATGTCCAGTCTTTCTGCTGAGCAGCCAAAAACAAAAAATATACGAAAATGCCCAAGTTTTTCGCAGCGATGCATTAAGCCTTGAAATGTTTGCGGCTAAAACTAATTACAAATGCGGCCAAAAAAAAAAATAGAAGAAGTTTGTAACAAGTTTTCCAAGCTAAATGTTCTAAAGAAAATTTCATTTTGAAATTAATCTAATTTTTTTAGTGCGCTTTACGTTTGCTGATTTTGCTGATTCTACATTCTACGTTCTGCATTCTGTAATTCGGTATTCAACATTACGCTGCTGCTCCTGCATGCAAATGAGCCAGCCACTCGGTTATCCATTCTCATTCCCCTTCCCAAACATCGCATCCCATTCTCCATTGGCAATTTGTGCGGTCACGCCCAAGCTGCCATCTGAATATTCCTTCATCATCATGCAAATCATTTCCCTTTCGGCCTTGTTGGCAGGTGGCTAGTAATGGACTTGCAATAGGCTTCTCACGCATATATTACACGTTTAAGCGAATAATGCCCTTTTGCCAATTAAAGCCAAAACGCCTGCAAACTCAATTTTCATTTGCACATGATGGAAAATCTGCGTAAACATTTTTCATTTTTAATTGCATACCGAAATACTAATCTGTATTTATTCTATTTATATGCAGTCTTTAAATTCATTTTTATAAATTGTTTGATAAATATTTAATACTTTCATTTGGGTTTAAATTGTAAATGCATTTTCTCTATCAAAAATATAAAAAAAATTGTTTTGGTTTACTAACCTGTATTTATTTATTTCTATTCAGTCTTTAAATACATTTTAATATTTAATTCTTTCATTTGGGCTTAAATTGCATATGACTTTTCTCAAGCCAACTTTTAAAAACTGCGTCAGCATTTTTCATAAATTCACCTAAATACTAAGCTCTATTTATTTTATTTATACGCAGTCTTTCAATTCATTTTAATAACTTATTTGCTTAATATTCAATACTTTCATTTGGGTTTAAATTGTAAATGCATTTAAAACCTGCGTAAGCATTTTTAATTTTTCATTTACCTACATAAATACTTATCTGCATTGGTTTATTAATATTCAGTCTTTAAATACATTTTAATTAATTATTCGCTTAATATTTCATGCTTTCAATTCTAGATGCATTTTCTCAAGCAAACATTTTCTCAAACTATTGTCCAGACTTTTAGCTTAGCTTAGCTTCTCAAATCTCTTGTTATTTATGCAATTTATGTAAAATTGCCATAGCAATCACAATTACTTGAGGGCAATCATAGAACAATTCAATATTTATTGCAATATACATATTTAAATGTGTAGTTCCCAAAGGGTTTTTGCTTGCATTATTAACGCAGTGAATGCCAAAGGACCTGCAGTTTTGTATTGTGTTTGACTTTGGTTAGTTTGGGCACAATTGCAGCAAAATTGTTGATTGTTTTTGGCCCGCATCTTGCATGCGTAATTAGCTGCTCAAATTGTGTACTAAATATGTATATAACATATCAAATATTTGCTTTAAAGCGTATGTCCTTGCTGGGGATATTATAATTATGTGACAGTAATAAGCAGGCAACAAGTAACAAAAGAGAAATATTATAATATAGTATAGACATGAGAAATGTGCTTTGTATAGAAAGTATTTGTAAACAAGTGCGTAGCTTTTCATTTTCCAACTAAGCAAATATAAGGAAATTGATTTTTCTTCTTTGTTTTCTTAGCTTAAGTAAAAATTTGCAAAAAAAAAGTTTTAAAAAATTATGTAGAAGTCTACTGGAAAAGGTATTTTGGCAAACAAATAAAACTAGTTATAATTGGTATAATCCAATAATTTCCAATTAATTTAAATAATATTTCATAATATTTTTAAAAGTTTAAATAGTTTTTTTTTCATAAATGATAAATAAAAAAAAAATAAAACTGATTTAATAAATTGATCATTAAATATAAATTAACATAATTGTTTAGAGTCTTGCAATATTATTAAACACTTTATATTTGTTATACCTATTTAAGCTATTTATTATAATTGAAATCAATTAGCTAAGACCACTGAAAAAAACAATGCTAGAACAATCAGTCAAAGTATTTTACGCTTTAATCTTAAATGCGACAGTAAATTTATTGAATAAATACAAACTAGAGACAAATATTATTATAATAGTATATGACGAGTGCTTAGAGCTAAAAAAACTGCGCAATCATTGGGGGCGATGGGGGGAATTGGGGGCCACTTAAGGCGACACCTGTAGACCATTGGCATTAGCATGACGATTGCCGGCAAAGGGCAGCGACACCAGCATGCTGAACAGCTTTCTTCTAAAGAAAGAGACAGAGAGAGATAAAGAGAGAGAGAGAAAAGACGCACGTGATAAGCTGATTATGAGTTGCTGGTTTTTTATTGTCTTGGCTTACAAGATGGAACCGGAACGCTTGCTGCGACACTTGCCATGAGCATCGCGGAACTGATGCGAACGACAGCGGGCGGGCAGCTCGGCGGTGGGCGCGGCACGTTGCACTTTGACCTTGAAAATGGGCGAGTCGTGACCTTGCGCCGGCGTATACTCGATATGCGAAGCGAGAGATGCAGCTGCTGTTGTTGTTGTGATGGGCTCATCCTTGGAGCGCGCGTGCAGCCATTTGGGCAGCAGCGTTGAGGAGCTGCCCACGGGCGTCTCCATAATGATTAAATTATTCGCCTTGGGTCGCTGGCGCTGTGTGGCAGCAATGTCAGCCAAAAGCTGGGCGCTATAAGAGCTGATGTTGCTGCTGGGAGTTGGAGCAGCAACAGCAGCAGCAGCAGCGGCGGCAGCAACAGTTGCTGCTGTCGTGACGACAGTTGGTGCCGCTGGTGTTGTTGTTGTTGTTGTGCTGCCTTCGGTGGTAAACTTGATGGGTTTTATGGTCAGCGCACTATCATCATAATAATAATCATCGTCATCCGCATTATACGATTCCTAATGTAAGTGAGTTATTTTTAGACGCTCGCAACTTGTTTTCTGTGTGTGTTTGTGTTTTTCAATACTTACATCGGCCAGCTCATTCTGATCCACCTCGATAATGGCCACATCCTTGATGCTCACGTGTATGTTGTATTTGCCAGTCTGTCGCTGATCGTACACTGTCCGACCCACTTCACTGTCCTCCACCACAGCTGACTCCTGCGCCTCCACAGGCTGCATTTGAACTTGAGCAACCTGCAGCAGCAGCAGCAACAACAGCGCCAACATAGTCAATGACAGCTGCAACATTTGGCTGTTATTTTCTCTGTTTTTTTGAGACTTGAGATTGATGCCTGAGAAACCAGTTCTTGGTTTGAGAATGCTTCTGTCGCACTTGTCGACAACTGTTGGCTTGAACGGCAGACGAGCAACTGAGCTGGTCAGTGCCGTGGAGGGTTCTACTTAAAGGTTCTGCTGCCACAGCATCCACTTACCACTTAAGTCTAAGGTGTAAGAATGTCGCATGTTAAAGAGAAATGAAAATATTGTACATACACATCTTTTTCAAGCAGATGATGCTTTCTGTATTTATTTATTTCATTTGCAGTCGACACAAACTAAATTACATTTAGATTTTTTTATATAATATAAATCTATAAGCTAAAAACTAAGTATAAAAAATATATATTACTCAGCAGAGGTTGTGTTGATATTTATTTACTTAATTTACATTCGACACAAACTGAGCTAAATAATTTATTAAAAATATAAAGTTATAAACTAAACAAATATATATATTACTCAGTCAAAATGATATATTAAAAGATTGATTTGAAAATACGTAAAAAGGAAATAACAGTGACTATCATTTTAAATATTTTATATATTTGGATAGTAAGTTTATCTAACATTTCTTAAGAGGAATGATGAAAGCCCCAAAAAGAATAATTGAGTATGAGATGTCAGAAATTTTAATATATAACAAGTAAGAGTGCTCTAGTCGGGACTGCCCGACTAGGAGATACCTGAACCCAGTTCTGACATCCATTCATACTTGCCTAATAGTGTGCACACATACAAACACACCACACATTACTGCAAGCTGTGAAAACGGTTTAAGCAGTTATCTTGCTTTTTCACTGAGCCCCACACAATGGAAAGTAAAATCTTAAATAACTTCTGTGTTTATTGTCCGATCTTTTTAAAATTTGTAGGACATAACATTGGCTATAAAATGTGTGACCAAACCAAATTGCAAGGTCATACCTTAAAAAATGAGTTTTTTGAATTTTTGGGGGGGATTGGGGGATGGTATCAAAAAGTGAAAAATTTGTTACATGTGTATACTATTCGAGACTATACATGCCAAATTAGGGGCCTCTAGCTCTTATAACTTGTAAGTTATAGCCCAAAAACGCTGGTCTGAAATCGAAATTTATCGATAACTTTTGAACGGGACGAGTTATTGATAAATTTTAATAAACTTGATCTGTCCCGGGATTACGAGAACTTATATTCCAAATATGAAGTCTCTAGCTCTTGTAGTCTCTGATATCCACGTGTTCATACAGACAGACGGACGGACGGACAGACAGACGGACATGGCTAAATCGACTCGACTGTTGATACTGATCAAGAATATATATACTTTATATGGTCGGAGATGCTTCCTTATGCCTGTTACATACTTTTGCACAAAACCATAATACCCTTTTTACCCATTTTTAATGGGTTCAGGGTATAAAAAATATAAAATAGACAAGTAAATTCGTTTGAATACTATAAACTTCTATATTTCACCCATTTAAAATGGGTAAAAAGGGTATAATATAATGTATTTATATTCTTGATCAGTATCAACAGCAGAGTCGATCTAGCCATGTCCGTCTATCTGTCTGTCCCGGAACAGATCAAGTTTACTTTTTATTGATAGCTCGTCCCGTTCAAAAGCTATCGAAAAATTTCGATTTCAGACCAGCGTTTTGGGTCATAACTTAAAACTTAGCATGTAACAAATATTTCACTTTTTGGATTCCTCCATTCCGCCCATAAGTGAAAAATACTCATTTTACAAGGTAAGACCTTGCAACTTGGTTTGATCGCACATTTTATAGCCAATTTGATGTCCTACTAACTTCACAAAGATCGGTCACTAAATACAGAAGTTATTTAAGGCTTACCTTTCCATAGTGTGAGGCCTTCTGAGGAAGTAAGCTAACTGCTTCAACTGCTTGCACTGCTTGCCGTATGTGTAGTGCTTGTTTATATGGATGTGCATGTAAGGACTGGGCTCAGGGTATCTCCTAGTCGGGCACTCCCGACTAGAGCACTCTTGTTTTAAATATTTATTATTGTGCATTTAAAATCCAAAAAAATTATTAAAATATCAAATACTTTTAGTGAAAGAATATTTCTGAAAAACACTCGCCCTCTCTCGCCCTATCTCTCCCTTTCTTCTTCATTCCATTCTGTACTTCATTTCTTTCCAATTACCAACTACTATACGTACTTGCTTTCTTATATAAGATATAAGCTAATATTTTCCCACGCCAATCAGCACTCGTAAACCAAGTGTCGAAACTATTTGCACTCGCTGCTATCTGTTTGCGCTTATGATTATATATATAGATGTATGCAGTGGGGTTAGTTGCTTCATTTCATGTTGACCACTCAACTCGAATTACATGGGTACACATTGCGTGTCAGAAGAGCCCCCCTTTCCATCCCCACCGCCACCTAGTAGCCCCCCTTAAGAACCTGTAAGATGGCATTTGAGTGTTTGCATTTGCATAGTGCATGTAAATATTGTTGGTGCAGTTTGTGCACATTATCAAAAGGGCTCTAAACGGCTAGTTTGGTTAGTCATAAGGTGTCTAAAGCAGAACTCAAGAGAACAAATACAATTTCACAGAATATACTAGATAGAAGTGCTAGAAATATGGGATAGAAATTGAAAAGCAGACAAACAGCTCAAAAAGTTGTTATGAATTGATAAATAAATGGATAAGAAATATTCCTAAAGAAAGTATGATGTGTATATAAGAATATTATTATTAATTTTTGTAATAAACTAATATGATTATGTATAATTTATTTTAAATTTTAATAGTTTGAAAAAGTTGGTAAGACTTGATAAATAAATTGATAAAGAAATATTCCTTAAAAAGTATGATATGTGTATAAGAATATTATTATTAATTTTTGTATTAAACTAAAATTATTATGTATAATATAATATTGAATTTAAACAACTTGAAAACTAAAATAAATGCTTATAATTTCAATATATTTTTTAAAATCATTTTAATTTCTTAGTCGACATTAAATATATAAATAATCAAAAAATACGCATACTAAAGTCAAACATATTATAGTTTTAAGGCATTACAAGCAAAAATACAAATATGATAAATTAAAATCATTATAAATAATTTATTCTAAATTTAAATAATTTAAAATGTGCAATTATTTTTAAAATTTTGCTCCAATTACATACATTAACATATATACAATAAACAAAAAATATGCATACTAAATGCAAACATTTTATAGTTTTAAAGTCTTACGAGCAAAAATAGAAATATTTGCATTTAACTTAAACTTTTCATTTCGTTTTCATTTGAACTGTTAATTAATACACACGTAAGCATATTTCCATTCGACTTTAAAACACTTTCAATGTTTGCTGTCAGCCCGCATTTACCATTTTCATTTACCATTTACCATTTGTCTATGTGTGTGAGTTTCTCTTGTTTTTTGCAGCAAATGTGCTTTAATTGCAATTGATGAATTGTGCAGGCTGTGCATTTATTTGCTTAATTGAGGAGTCGATTGCATTTTGCATTGATAAATGCATTTCGCAACACTTTTCTTTCCATTTGCAGCCGCCTCGCCAAAATTGTTTTTCATCTTAACTCATAAAATTTGGCGTTTTTATATTGCCGTGTGATGTGTGTGTGTGATGTGTGTGTGATTGTGTGTGTGATGTGTGTGTGTGTGCGTGCATTAATTTGTGTTTGTAATTTCCGCAATTGCAAATGGCCGACGGCAGCTGCAGTTGCATTTGCAACATGACAGCTGTAGCTGCTCTTTAACTGTATCTGTGTGCGCTGCTTAATTGCAACTGTTGCATGTGTGTGTGTGTGTGTGTGTGTGTGTGCGGCAAAGGTGGCATTGGGAATGTTGGCATGTGTGTGCGTGTGTGTCCCCCGTACGCAGTGCACTAATTAAATTAATTGCTTAATTTTAACTTAATTTGCCACATGTGGCAAGTTGCGTTTCGCTCGTTGCTCGCTTCGCTTTGTTGGCTCATTGCTCACGTGCATTTGCTTTTACCAGCCAATTACTGCACGTACTTTTCGGATAACCATAAAATTTGGTTTGTTGCCACAACAACAACAACAACAACGAGTACATCAACTGTGTCCCTGCGGGTGTTCATTTGTACGACTGTGTGTGTGTGTGTGTGTCTGTGTGTGTGTCAGCTGTTGCAATTGAGGCTTTCTGTATCTGCAAAATACTTTAGCCAGCATTTAAATTGTATCATGCATGAAACACATTTTACGTCTCGTTGCTGTTGTTCAAAAACTACACAAGTATTTTAGAATATTTTCTTAAAGTCAAGTGCTTTTAAATAAAGGAATATTAAAGAGATTAGCATCTTGAATAATACTTATTAAATTTAAATTGCAATAATATTATTGCAACAATAATACTATAATAAGAGTGCTTTTCAATAATACTTATATATTATTTATAATAATTTTAAGCTTAAATTGAAAAATAAAAATTCAAATTATATTAATAATTTGCTTGAATATATTTTGCCAAAAGTGCTCTTAAATAAATCTTATAATATTTATATATTATTTGTAATAATGTTAAATTTAAATTGAAAGACAATAAAACAAATAATTTTAATAATTTGCTTGAATATATTTTGTTAAAAATGCTTTTAAATAATACTTATAATATTTATAATAATATAAAATTTAAATTGAAAAACCATTAGTCAAATATTTGTAATAATTTGAATGAATGTATTTTGCCAAAATATAAATGCTCTTATATAAGATATTAGATATATAAGACATAGTCACAATAATAAAAACTAAATATGAAAAATATTTAAAAATACCTTAAACACTTAAAGCATTTCTAATTTATAGCATAATGTATTTTATTAACATTTAGTTTGAAGAAATGCAGCCAAAGCTTAACAGAGTTTGTTTCAGGGCCTATAAGAAAACAGATTAGTTTATATATGTTTAAAAATTAATCAAATAAATGAAATTCAATAAATGATTAATTTAATTGTCAAAAATAATGAAAATTAACTTATATAGTAAAATATCTGATGCATATAGGATATAGGATACTTTGCATATATTTGAAATATTGTTTAACAATTTTCGACCAATTTCTAGCAGAAATCAGTATAAATATGAAATGACTTCAAGCACAGCTCATTGGAATTCTTTTTAAGTCACATAAAAATCTGCAAACTCTTTTCGAAACTGGCAATTTTGCTTTATAACTTAATTTAGTTGTCAAAAATAATTAAAATTAACTTATATATAGTACAATATCTTAAACATATCCTATACTTTGCAAAAGTTTTAAATTTTGTCTAAAAATTTGCGACAAATTTCTAGTAGAAATCTGTATAGATATGAAATGACTTCATTTGAATTCTTTTGAGTCACTTAAAAATCTACAAACTCTTTTCGAAACAGGCAAGTTTGCTTTATAACATAATTTAATTGTCAAATATTATGAAAATTAACTTATATAGTAGAATATCTGATGCATATCCTATACTATGAATAAGTTTGAAGTTTTGTATACAAATTTGCGACGAATTTCTAGTATAAATGATTCAATTTGAATTCTTTTGAGTCACTTAAAAATCTACAAACTCTTTTCGAAACTTGCAATTTGGCGTAATAACTTTAGCATGCAAATCGCATTTCGCAGCATTCTCTACATCTACTTGTTAATCAGAATGTCCGAGAAATTTCGGCACTGCCGAATGCGAAATAATCCCTCAAAAAGTAGGAAACAAAGTTGCTGCCAGGTGGCCTGATTATGCAAATTGACAACAGATGTTGCAGTTGCACGAGTTGTTGTTGTTGTTGTTGTTGTTGCTGCTACTGTTGCTGCCACTGTTGTCTTGGCCAGCGTCTTTTTTGGCAACTTGCGCAACACTAATTACCTACATTAGACAACCTGCACAGAGTTGCAACTCAATTAGCAAAACTGTAAGCGGCACTCGGCAAGCTCAGTGTGCAACATTCTTGTTGTTGTTGTAGTTGTTGTTGTTGCATTATTCACGCTATCCTTTGACCTTTTGGCCAACGACATTGCCATTGCCAGTGCAGGCAGCTACGTAAATTACACAGCGCTTAAATACGCTGTTTTGTCAAATTAAACCAAAGCTAAATAAGCCAGCTGCCCAGAGAGGCAGGGCAGGGGCGCGGCACAAGGGGGTGGGGATTGTGAACGGAAGTTGCCGTTGAGCACAGCCTGGCGACAAACGGAAGCTGGGCACCAAAAACAACTGAGCAGCAGCAGCAGCAACAACAAAGCCATGGCTAAAAGTTTTGCCAAGCGGAATTGTAGCAGACACCCAGCAGCAGCAAACAACAACAACAACTACAACTACAACAACAACAAGTGTGCAGGGTACAACTACAGCGAAAGTGTTGCGGAAGTGCTAGAAGGGGCTGGGGGGTAGAAGTAGGGGCAGTTTTAGCTGACTGTGCCTGGGCGCTATAACGGAAGCCGGACGCCATCTTGCAGTTGTGCACAAACATGGCCGCCACTCTCGGCTCGCAACAATCGGATTTTATTTATTGCATAACTAGAGGCGTTTATGCGTTCCCAGCTACAACAACAACCGGCAAGTAAAAGTTACTACATACTCCAATGCGATTTCCATAGCCATTTACAAGCCCCCTTGCGTTGCTTATTCATGTCGTGAGTGAGACAGAGAGAGAGAGAGAGTGAGAGAGTGAGAGAGAGTCCAGCATAATAATTACGCTGCGCTATCAGCACCGACATTCACCATGAAAAAGTGCCTGGCAGCGCCACCTGTTGGCCAAACACCCAACTCATGCCTAACTGACTGCAGTCGCTTCAGATGCCCAACAACAACAACAACAACAACAAACAACCAACTATGCAAAGCCATAAAACGCAAGTGTCGCTCGGATTATTCATGAATAGAACATGCAAATTCAGCAGCTAGGCAAACGAGGCTGCATTCCATGTGACTTTAGCCCAATAGAAGGTTTTGATTTTGCCTGTGTGTGGTCCTTTCGAGTGTGCCAGTGTTGGCTAACGCGTTGAGTTTTAAAGATGTTGCGTTTCGTGTTTCTTCAAGCATATCCATCGGAAATTTGCCTGAATATTTAAATAGCAAACCCGATTTGATTGGGTTCTACAAATAAAAATGAGAAATGAGCCACGTTAAGGTTCCCAAATCCTTAGAAACGTCTCCTTCAGACTTCAAACTGTCATAACTTTGTCAAATCTGATCCGAATTTCGACCCCGAGGCAGTTTTGAGTTTTCGAGTAGAGTTCGATATAGATTCGGGAATTTTCTGATTAGCGTCAATCGTAAAAAATCGAATTTGTCTTTATTTGTTAAAAGTTTTCACAAGCAATAACAAATTGTTGACTGCGTTACGATACTTTTACGATATTCATTTTAGAAATGTATAGAAATTAAATGTCGATTTTAAGTAAATTTATTTAGATTTAACTGCATTTTTTACTCATCCCGAAAGTATGCTTTAAAATAAAAGCATACAAAATAGTTGCATCCAAAAAGCGATTGTTTTCTGTTAGTACTTCAATAACAACAAACAATACAAATGTTTTACTTGTTTCTTATATGACATATATAAATTTTTCATACTTCTAGTAAAAACCATTTATTACTATTAAAAATGCAAGGGTATCAAATCAACGTCAAATATTTTTGTTATAGCTATTGCAGCCATTGTCGCCAAATTAAATTTAAATACCAAATCCAATAAACAAATATATATTCAATTTATATTCACCCAAACAAATATCTGTCTATCTATGTTTCTATGTCAGCTATTATCGATTGCATTTCCACTTTTTTATGTATATATATATATATATATGTGTATATATATAAATATAAATATATATATATATTTTTTTTTGTTCTGGCATTTTGTGAATATTTCTGGCATGCACTAAAAGTCAATTTATGCAGTTGACTTAATTTGATTTTAGCCTCTAAATCAGAAAAATTCAATTCTTTTCGCAATGCGGCTTGCGGCTAACTGCGTGATTGAACACTCTACTGAAAATTTGTATATGTGTGTGTGTGGGCGTAGAATTTGTTGTATTTCGAATGCTATTTCTGCTGTTAGGTAGTACAAAGCAATTTTAATTGCTTTACCATCAAGGATTCGGGGAAAAAAGCTACAAATATGTAACTGGCTCGCTAAAGTAAAATATAAATATTTCGCAATTGAATTGTTCGCAGAATAGATTTGTGAAAAGAGTTGATATTTATTTATCAGAATTTATAATTATCATTCCCAATTGGATTTGTAATATTACTGTATATATACATATATATTAAATTAGCCATGTGCTTGTAACTTTAACATGAGAGTTGCCATGCGGTTGCAGCAGCTAGCTTTTGTCAGTGAGCAATTACTATGCTGTTGTAGCAGTCAGCTCTCGATTAGTAGTTTTATGTGAATCCAAAATCGATCAAGAGTCAGATTTTTACTTTATTATATCAACAAGCCAATTTCTTAAATGTAGAAAAATTTGAAGTTATACAAGTAAAAGGTTATCTTCTGTCTTTAACCAAGCGATATGCCCTCTAGTGTAGGGTATAAGCTGTGTGGAAAAGTGAGTAATCGTACGTGTGGAAAAGAAGCTGGCACTGATTGCTGCATAAATGATTGAAAATGTGTGGGTGGCAAGGAGCTGGAATCGAATGTGCCGCAGACTGATGCTGCTGCTGATGCTGCTGCTGCTGCTGTTGCACGACTGATATCAGTCTGCTGCATTCTTGCATGCAACAAAAGGTTCACATGCGATGAATTGGCATCGAGTGCTGAGAGAGAGAGAGCCATTTGCATTATATGAAAATTGATGGAAAATGCCAAAATATTTAAATCTAATTTCTGTGGGCAGTCAAGAGTGGGGGCAGGATGAGGCAGGGGCAGGGGCAGTGTGGCCAGAGACTGGCAGCAAAGTTGAATTTAAATATGCGAGTCGAGAGTGCGGCGCTGACGCTTATTTTTAGATAGCAGACACAATAGACACAGCGATGCACAATAAATCACCAAAAAGCGCAGCGAGAGTGTCAACTGTAGAAAGAAAATGCGTAAAAGTGAAAAAAGTGGAAAAAAAAAGCGGCAGACGACGGGCAAAAATGGCAGACGAATCGCTCGTCAGCGACAAGCACAGAAGCAAAAAAGAAACCAAATCATTTAATTGAATTATACGCAATAAAATTGCAATTTATTTTCAGCGAAGAGCAATGTGTTGTTGTCATTGTTGTTGTTGTTGTTGTTGTGGAAAGGACAACGACAGCAACAGCCGCAGTCAGCAGCAAGTGCAACAAATGCAGCAAGTTGCATGCCAGATTTGCCCCCAATGTCCCGTTAAAGCGAAATGCGTATTATTAGCAGAGCGGAGGCATATCTATGCCATCTATCTTCATGCAATGCAATTGCTGTTGCAGTTGCTACTTGCAACAACCCAACCCAACCCAATCCCAATCCCAACCCAACTTGCCTGGCCCCTGGCTTCCATTAGCTAACCCAAATGCATTGTTCTTGTGCATTGTGGAACATTGCTCGAGTTTTGCTCACTGGCTGCATTTCTGCACTACTCTGTCTACTGTGTACTGTGTGCATCACAAATTAATTGCATATTATGTGGCACTTTGTTGCTAACTGAAATAGTCCCGAAACGCTCATTATGTACAGGACATCTGTGCAAATGTGCAGCTCCAAATTTCCACTGAAATCCTGCTAACCTAAATGCACTTTAGTCTAAGCTCATTTGGCGGAATAGATAGGTATTTAAAGCTAAAACTAATTGTGATATCCAAGAAATGCTCATAAGCAAACTAATTTGAATTAATATAATTGAGAATAAAACTAGCTGTAAACAAATTCTATATAGCCTAAATAGTAAGATTCATCTAAAGAAAAATCTGGAATTTGGTCGACTAATTATCTAATATATATAATAATACAATATCATAAAATGCGTAAAATTTCCCTGTTGCAAATTGAAGATAAGAATTAAAGCAAGAAATGCAAAAGACGCTTTATTAAATTAAGGTATAGTTTTGTTTAAACATTTTCTTCAAATACTTATGTATATTTTGTTACACAATTCTATTTTTTAAGAAATATATTGATTAAGAATATAGGTAATATAGTCAAGGTGATGATTAAAATTAGTCGGATAACTTTAGCTTATAATTTTAATACAATAAATTATTATTTGTAAAAGAAGCCTAAGATATTGAGACATTATATGATAGGTGTAAGGAAAAGTCTTTAAGAATATAGCATTTTATTGATATCAGTCGGTTTTTATATTAAATATTCAAATTAAATTCCTAATTCCTTACAAAAAAATTATAAAAATGTTGCTTAAAGTTAACAATGCAAAATGTATTATAATAATTTTGAAATTTTTCAATTTTATTATACAAATCAAATGCTGGAGCTAAGGAAAAAATTCTAAAAATTTCGCTTAAGCTAAAAAGTTCAAAATTTTCTAATTTAAACATTGAAATATTCAAAAAAAGTTAAAAATTTCGCTTAAACTTACAAATTTTAAATTTTCTAATTTAAATATTCAAAAAATGTCGCTTAAACCTTACAATTCACAATCTGTTCTAATAAAAAGGACATTTCTAACGACTTTTTCTTTTCCTCGCTTTAAATCTTAGTTTTCTTCTTTTGCTGCCTTAATTGTAGTTTAACGTTGTGTAAAGATGTGCTTAAATATTTTTCCGAGATTTTTGCTTACATCAAGCTATCCCCCATCTGCCCCTTATCCTGACCATATATCATTATATGGGAAACGTTTTGTTCTCTCTCTTGCTGTATTTAACGAGTTGCTATTAAAAATGTTCGCCATTGATGCGAAAATACATTTATTGTAACATATCTTTTCATAATGTGGGATTATCTAGGCACATGTCTTGCCAGGATTTATGTGTGTCAAGAATCAAACACACATAGACATTAAGATGCACAAGAAGTGGCAGCTTTAAGCTCTTAGGAAATTGAATTCTTAAGCTTTATTGTTTTACTGGCCGCCCCCCCAAAACGGAGCGCATGCAAAGCAAGGACCTCCTCCTCCTCCTCCTACAGCGAGGACAACGACGAAGTGAATAAAAACTGCAGCAAAAGCAATTTTCATAAATATTTAATGGATAACAGCGAAAAATAAGCAGTGGAAACAGGACTCGCCTATATACACATACACAGATGTCCCGACAGCCTTGTAGATGTATTGTAATTTGCTTTTTTATAGATATATGTGTGTGTGTGTGGCATATGTGCCTGATACGTTTGCATAAGTATGTGTAGCTATATATACTATATATGTACTGTATATATATATAAATCTCGGGCTTTTAGTTGGTAACATTAAACGGGATTTCGCGCGAAGCGAGCTGGCCAAAGTCCTTCACGAGAAGGCCATAACAGGAGGCAAAAATCATAACAATAAAAGCGAGACAGGCGCCGGGGGGTGGACAGTAAGGGATGGGTGGGGCTGGGGCTGGTGGGGCTGATGGTGGGGTGGTGGGGGTGCTGAGGTAGCTGCTCTTACTTAATCGATGATGATGAATAATTGATTCGTGCGAAGCGCCCAAGCATGGAAATGAAAATGTCGGCTGCCTGCCAGGATTGCTGTCCTGCCAGCCCCCTTTGTGTGTGTGTGTGTGAGTGAGTGTAACGAGTGGCAAATTTCAGGAAACGGAAATGGCAATTGCAGGCAACGCAAATGTGAAGTTGTGCGCTAAATGAAATGCCAGCACAGCAACACGGCCAAGAAACACGGAAACAGCAATGTGGACAGCAAAAGTTACAGCAACAATCGACAAAAAGCAGGTGTGAGAAGAGGTAAGAAGAGGAGCGGGTACAGTTACAGGTACAGTTCCGCTGTAAGACTGTAAAAAGAGAGAAGACGCTCGGTGCCAAAAGTTAAACAATTCGTTTGGTATTTCAAATTAATTCGCAGTTCTATTAAAATGGAAGAAAAAAATTAATGTGCAAAAGTAAATGCAGCGAAAGTTGTTAGAGCAAATTAAAAGAAAAAAAAAGAAAGAAATAGTTGAGTACACTTTGGTATTATTGCAAAATGAGTAAAGAGAGTTGCTAATTTTATTAAATTTTCAAAGAAATCTACATTTGAAAATCTAGAAATTCTATAAATATAAATAAAAGAGAATCGTATTCGAAATGTTCAATTAATATTATAGGCAACTTTTATATTTGCTTATAATTTGTGTCAGTAAGCTAAAAATACTGTATTTCTATTCACTTTTAAGTATATCAATTAAAACTATTTGGTATTTAGTTATTTATGTAAATATTTTATATTTTATTTAGCTTAACAAAATAGTTGTTTTATATATTATCTGTTTTATGATTCACTTGATTTATTATTATACTATTTTGTATTATAATTTGTAAAATCCAAATACTGTATTTGTATTCACTTTTAAGTATGTCAATTAAAACTATTTGGTATATAGCTATTGACATACATTTTTAAGCTTTTATTTAGCTAAAAAAATAGTTGTTTGTTTTGTGATTTATTTGACTTAATATTATGCTATTATGTACACAAAAACAAGCTTCAGTTTTATGCTATTCAAATGGACATTTATCAGTGATTGCTGCTTCTTTATCATCAATAAAAAGGCTAAAACGGCTTATAGGCCAACAAAATATTTTAATTATTTAAAGCAAAGTCCTGGTCATCATTCACTTACTACTCCATTAAATTACATTTAAAATTGAAAACCTCTGCGACCCGTCATATCACAGTTTCATTTCAATCAATCAAATCTAAGTCAGCCGATTTACTCAACTCCTTTCACTTCACTCCTTGCCAAAAGAAGCCTGAACAATAGTTGAGCATTCAGGACTTTTCTTTTATTTTCTGGCTGCCAACATTTTCACGTAGCATCGCTCTAAATTTCAATTGAAGTTTAAAGCTGAACGAACTCACCTGACTAGAGCTTATGTTTATGGGGCGGCAGGCTAGTGTCCTGGCAGCTCCTTGCCGGTTGCCAGACCAGGAGCTGGGCTCATTAGTTGCATGTTCGTGTGCTTAAATCACTTAGAGAGATAGCACAGTGAGTATAAGGACTCGAGCACTTCATATATTTACAATATAAATTTGTTGAGTTGCGTTTTTTTTTTTTGGAAATTGCGCATCATAAATTCTTGGTTGGATTTTCGTACATTTTGAGTAACGATACTTAATAAACTCGCATCATTTTCCCATTTGGCGCTCGCACTTCATTTTCCGTGTGTATGTGTGTGTGTGTGTGTGTTGTCTTCTTCTTTTTTTCATTTTTTTGCATCCTGCCCTCACTGTTGTTCCTGTTGTTGCCCCAAATTACCTGTCATTTCGAAATTATGATACCAGAAACGTTGCCTCTGCCGTTGACGTTGCTTTCCGGCATACTTCCTACTCCCTCTCTCGCTCACTCTCCCTCTATCTATCTCGCTCTCTTGGGAATTTTTTATATGTGTTTAATGTGGGAGGGAGAAGCCTAATTTTATTTACCTCGCCAGATATGCGCCCCACACATAACTCAAACTAATGCCGCCGTAAAACCTTATGCGCATTTTCCGATTGTAATCTGTAAAGCGTAATACTTAACCGTTAATAACCGTTAGGCCACACATACATACATACATACATACATACGTATATTTCTCATTTGATATGACATGATGACAGCTTGATGACATCGCCTGGAAGTGGACATATTTTCTTCTTTTTTTTTAAGGTGACAACAGCGAAAAAAAACACGCTTGTGACATGTGGAAAATCAGTTGATGGTGAAAAGTTAATATGAGATTTACTTGACTTCAAATTGACAGCTGCCCATGGTGAGTGGAATGGAAAGCTGAAAGAAAAGCTATAAATAGAATAGCTCTGAGGTACTATAAGCTAGGGACTTTTGGTCACTTTGGGTAGCTCAACTTAGTAGCAAGAAGTCTGGGAAGGAAATATTTGTTTAAATCTATAAAAATATGATTGATTGGCTTTTCTGTGCTCCATTTGTCAAGTAAGTTGGTAAACATAACTCAAATTAGCTGCTACATGCTCAAATGTAGAGCAAACAAATACAAACCCATATTTTAAAGCCCTTTTCAAAAGTTTACCGAATCAAATTATTCACTTTATAAGAGAGAATGGCAAAATGAAATTCTTTGCTATATATACATAAATATTCCTTATACATTCTTGTATACAATGACATCTCTTTACCTCTTAGCTTTTCATAATGATATTCCTTACAGCTGAGAATGTACCTCAACACTCACTTTGATCCTCTCTATTCACAAATATAAACAAAACTCAATGGGTTTTTTTTAAATTTTCATATTATTCCACACGAATTTCGCTCAAGACTCAAGCTTAAAATGTTTTGGCCATAATTCCAATGAATCCAGCCAGTTTGCTATTTTCACCCATCATGCTGCAGCAGCCATAAGCTTCTCAATGCGCAGCGCCAAGGAGGGAAATCCTTGACCCAAACGTCTCAGAAAAAGCACGCTACAGATAAAGATAAGGCTGCACTTTAGGAACTCTCCAGTTGCCGGATCATTGTAGAGGAAATGGAGCCAGTTCTTTGGGCGCAGACGTTGCCAGGGTATCATTCTAATTGGAACGTTTTTTTCAGAATTTGAAAGGAGCTCTTTAGCTGGGCAGAAAGATACAAATATATATATATAGCAAATAGAAGGCTACAAAAACTTACCAAAACTTTTTTCTTTTTTATAGAACTTTTTTGTTTTTCTGAAGCTGAAGTTTTGTTTGTAATAGATTTAGTAGCAAACGACTACTGAGTTTTTTTTTTGATGTTGATTTGTAAATTTATTTTTGAAATAGTACACAAAGTACATATGTATAAGAATATATTCTAGAGTGTTTTGTTTGGAATGAAATAAAGTTAAATACTATAAATATATTTGATATATTAGCAAATTTATACGTTTTGTACTAAGTAAATCGTCGAAATTAAAATTCCCAAGCTAATGTAGCATTTATAAAACCGAAAGTATTCTTATAAGATTACAACAAAGTCGACCACATATTTGTTTGTGGCAACAAAAGAATTTGTTGCTCTTTTACAATTCATGAGAGACGAAGCAAAACGTTGGTTTGCAGCCAAGCATGAGAAGCTAATGTTCGAGAACCCCAAAACAGAGACAAATGTCGAGCGTTTTGATATACTGAGAAAGCTGGCACTCAAAAGTGTTGAGTTCAAATGAAATCAACAAACTTGTTAATTAGCAAAAAAGCATTTGAATTTATTATGTAAAAATTACAAAATGACTATAAGCTAAAAGTAAAAGCGAACTTTTTATACAATAATCATAATACTATATTAATAGAATACTTTAACTTAATCACTTTGTGGAGCTGCTGAAATTCTTTTCATAGATTAGACACTGATTGAAATATTGTAAAAACTTGTTAATTAGCAAAAAAGCCTTTGAATTTATTATATAAAAATTACTAGAAATTACTAGAAGCTAAAAGTAAAAGCGAAATTTATACAATGAACATAATACTATAGTAATATAATACATTTATAAATAATAAGCAAATTTAATCACTTATGAAGCTGCTGAAATTCTTCTCATTGCTTGAAAAATTGTAAAAACTTGTTATTTAGCAAAAAAGCATTTGAATTTATTATATAAAAAAGACTAGATGACTAAAAGCTAAAAGTAAAAGCGAACTTTTTGTATAATAATAATAATAATACTATAGTTATAAAACACTAATATAATCAAATCACTTTATGGAGCTGTTGAAATTCTTCTCATTGCTCAAACACTGATTGCAAATGGTGCAAAAGATTTGCTACGAAAAATATAAATAAATATTAGCTAAACTTTTGCACAATTTAAATTCTTAGTAGATCGAACTTACAGGAATTGAGGAACGTTTTGAGGTTCCGCCCGCCTGTGAGGATCCTGTACACTCGAAATGTCGCAACCAGGACTTGATGACATTCGTTGGCGGTATTTGATAAATGCTAAACTGTTTCTTAAACAGACGTTGTGCCGTGCTGATGGAATCGTTATTTCTATAATAGGCGCGTATTATGAACGCTCGATGTACACCCGTCCACTGATCCATTGCGAATGCGAATGCGACTGGGCCGCGACGAATCAAGTTCTATGGCAAGAAACTATGAGTGTGACAAGTTTAGCGGCATTTCCGGTTCATGAGTGACATAAAAAAGTGCCACACAAAAATATTTAATTGCTCATTCGGCAGCAGCGTGCGATGCGTTTCTATATTTATAACGCTACCGCTAACGCGGCGTATGAGCAATATTTCTTTTTTCGGTGGGCGTCATTCGCCCAAAAATTTTCAAGTGTAAATTTTGGTAAATTGTCTATTTTGGCGCCCGCACTTCTCCGCCTGCCCATCAATCAATCTAACAGAGTCATCATCATTACGCTACATCAGCACCAAAATTGGGCGTGGCCAAGGGGGCGTGCGCTACTAAATCTACAATCTTGAACTCATTTAAAGTTTTGCTACAACTTAAATCCGCTTTGGCACTTGGCCATCATGTCAGTAGTTGGCCATCGACAAAGTCTTTAAGCGTTCTTTTTTCTTTCTATTTTTTATTGTTGCCCTTTTCTCTATACTCTATTTTCTGGGGTAGTTGGCTAACAAAAAAAAGATTGATGGGCTGGTTGAGGTTATTTTTGCACAAATTTAAGTGTACTAAAGGTAAATAAATTATGGCCGCTTTAGACATGCATTTTTTGGGTGTTACAGTCTAAATAGATTTATGGGCTACTTCTAAGCTGCGAGCTTAGCACATCAATTTAGTTCTTAAGCTTTAAATTAGAAAATATATAAAAAATTAGGAAAATTATTGAGCACATTTTTTAAACAAACTAAAACTATTTGTCAGCAAGCTTAAAAGCCTAAACAAATTAAAAAAGTCGCAACACTTATTTATAAAAGTAAATCTTTTTTAGAAACCATATAATAAATTTTAAATTTTTTAAAGGTTTTTTTAATGCAGAAAACATTAAGAAACAAATTGTGATTAAACTTTCCAAGAAATTTTTTTAAACTAGCCTATGAATTTAACAAGAAATTAAAAAGTGTTATCATTTATTAACAAGAAATTTAACAAGAAATTAAAAAGTGTTAACATTTATTAATGAAATGTTTATCAATTTTAAATACCTTATGAAAAATTTACAATTTATTTAAAGTTTTGAAGTCATTTTCGATGCAGAAAACATAAAAATAACATGTCGTGATTTAATTTAACTAGAAATATTTTTAGGCAAGCTTATGAATCTAGAAAAATATAATAGTCCCAACATTTATTTAAAAGTTAACCTAAAAAATCAACTTTTTTTATTTTTAGACTTCAGAAAACATTTAAAAACATATCTTAAATTTGCTATGTTTTGTATGCTCAACAAATTTAGTCAGCTTGATATATCCAAATCAATTGAATTATATTATATATATTACCTAACGTAATTTTAACTTTATATCTTTAATTTAATATATTTAATATTTTAAATTTTTTGAAAATTTTGTTTATACATTTAAATGTTTTATAATTTTATATAAATTCTTTTGTGTCGACTGTCAATAGTCGACAATAAATAAATAAATAAATAAATAAATAAATAATGCGTTAGTGTATCTTCTATTCGGGATTTGGAAGTCAGCTGTAGCCATGACTTTGCTTTCCACTCGGTTCTTTATTTTTGTATTCCGCCATTTTGCTGGGCCAGCGAGCACGTAACTGCAGATACAATGCACGGGGGCCAGCGTGTAGATACATAGATACAGATACAGATACAATTATGTAGTCTCTGTTGTTGCACTGTTTGTTGTTGTTGTTGCTGGTGCCAGTTAGCAAATGCTGCTGTCGTTTTGGCGTTTATACAGTTAGCCAGGCAGACAAGCACCCCAATCCAGTACAGTACAGTATAGCCATCTATCCATCCACTGCACGTCCAGCATTCTACTTTTTTTCCATTTTTTATACCCTGAACCCATTAAAAATGGGTAAAAAGGGTATTATGGTTTTGTGCAAATGTATGTAACAGGCATAAGGAAGCATCTCCGACCATATAAAGTATATATATTATTGATCAGTATCAATAGCCGAGTCGATCTGGCCATGTCCGTCTGTCTGTCCGTCTGTCCGTCTGTCCGTCTGTCTGTCTGTATGAACACACAGATATCAGAGACTACAAGAGCTAGAGACTTCATATTTGGAACATAAGTTCTCCTAATCCCGGGACAGATCAAGTTTATTAAAATTTATCGATAGCTCGTCCCGTTCAAAAGTTATCGATAAATTTCGATTTTAGACCAGCGTTTTTTGGATATAACTTACAAGTTATAAGAGCTAGAGGCCCCTAATTTGACATGTATAATCTCGAATAGCATACACATGTAACAAATATTTCACTTTTTGGATACCACCCCCCAAACCCCCCAAAAGTTAAAAAAACCCATTTTTGAAGGTACGACCTTGCAATTTGGTTTGGTAACACATATTATCGACAATTGTTTGCCCCAAAAATTTCAATATGATCGGACAATAAACACAGAAGTTATTTAAGATTTAACTTTCCATTGTGTGGGGCTCAGCGAAAGAGCAAGCTAACTGCTTAAACCGCTTGCACTGCTTGTACTGCTTGTACGAATGATTGTAAGGACTGGGTTCAGGGTATCTCCTAGTCGGGCACTCCCGACTAGAGCACTCTTACTTGTTTTTAGCTGGTGTCTGCTTGTCATTTTGACACCTTCATTTGCTCTGGACAGTCAGCAAGCATCAGAGTCAGAGCTGGAGTCAGAGTCAGAGTCAGAGTCAGGCCAGTGATTCTGTTAACTTTTTTGCTCTTTCCGTATCGTTGGCAAAGTTATATGTATATATTCGTATATGTGTGTGTGTGTGTGTGAGCGTAATTTTCGGTGAAATTTTCTTTTTCACTGTTTTTTGCTTGCGTGAGTTTTCTTTTCGTTGAACTTTTCCGTTTTCGCCGCAGTACCCTGCATTGGTTTTGACTTCTGAGTTTAGAGCTTGAAACTCTGTCGATATTATTTGTATTATTTTGTCTGTTTTATTTCATTTTATTGTTCATTTATTTTAAGCAGCAAAATATTTTCTCTGGTTTTATTTTTATATAATTTTAGCTATATATATATATATATTTTTTTTTTTTAACCTAATTGCTTTTTATAGTTTGAAAATAGCCCATAAGATATTTTTAAGAAAAGTTCCCATAATTTTTGCATCATTAACAACTAAATATTGATCTTAGATCTGTTCGTTTTACTATTATTCATTTACTCAAAACGGATTTCTAAACTCGTTTTACTTGTGAGAATCCTTTGCATTCTTTGGCTCTGCCGCAATCAGTGAACTATTCCTAATACATACTTATTTACTCCCTCAAAATGCATTTGTCAATTTATACCAAAAAATTCCTTTGTTTAACTTGCTTTAACAACTTACCAAACTATCAAGTACGACTATCTGCATACTTTCATTTTCCACTGCTTCTGCTTTTGCTTTTGCATTTGCTCGCTTGCCAACTTGACTGTCATATAAGCCGCCTAAACCCATAAGCCCCATTGCAGCATTATGTTGCCGAAACTTTCATGCAACAGCAGCAGCAGCAGTGGCTATAAAAAAAGCTGAGCGAAAAAGAAATCTGTAAAAGGCAACAATGCCAAGACAAATGATCCAATGACTGTCTGACTGCACTTTAGCCCCACCCACTACCCAAAAAAAAGAAAGAAGGGAGAAATACAGTATGGAGTGTGTGTGTGTGTGTATCAGTGTGTGTGTATCAGTGTGTTTGTGTGTGTGTTTTGTAGAAGGGTGCATAGCTGTCTCAATTTTTGGGTTAGCGCACATTTTGTGTATGTAAAGTTGGTGGATTTTTCGCCCTATTCTTTTAGATTTTTAGTTTTGCTTATACCCTGCAATAAATTAAATGGCTAAGCAGGGTATCCTTATTAACAACATAAATATATTATATTATATATTTCAGATCAGCATCAACAGCTGAGTTTAAAGCCCTGCAAAAGCTTCTGTACATTATTCTGTTATGATGTACCCATCGATCTCGGAGACTATGAGAACTAGAGACTTCAAATTTGGTATGTAGAGCTTTTATTATATGTAGATTAAGTTTTTATACAGTTTTGAGCTGCTTCTCCTTTCAAACATTTTGTATGCACGAATTTATCTTGAAATAAATAAGGGATTAATTTTGAAAATTTTAAACTTTTCATTATTTTTGCTTATCAGTTACAGCAAATTCTATTTTTTTTTTTTATTTATATATGGTTTATTTCTAATTATTATTTTACAAATTTCGTCAATTTATAAAAAAAATTCCAAAATATATTTTTGAAAAATTTTTAGTAATGAGAAACACATTTTAAAAACCTAAATAAATATTTAAAAAATATTCAAATGCTAACAGCATATCTGTTAGTCACTTACACTCGTTTACATTATGTTTGCTTAAGTCTTTTGCTTTTTTTGGGTTGTCTTGTCCATGTCAAAGCTGCTGCTGCTGCTGACGATGATGATGACAAAGGGCAAGGCAAACGAGTAGTAACTTGGAACTGGGTCAAGACTTCATTGTTTATCTTCGGGACGAGGGCTCCACACACACACACACACGCACACACACAGGCAAAGGACGAAAAGGATTCATGGCTAGGCTATTCACACATTACACCTACGTCCAACCCAACCAACCAGCTGGTCATTTGAAGCGGCTGCATATTAAATTCTTGAAGCATTGTTCAGCTGGGCGAAATTAGCCAGATGAAAGTTAATATTACATTTAGCATAGCTGAAAGCAAAGAAGGTCAGAAGAGGGACGGGGGGCCGGAGTGCGCCTTACCGGACGCTTTCATAAACGTTTCACTTTCCGGCAAACGCCACAGATAAACACAGATACACACACACACACATGTGCAGCTGGAATTTCAAGGAGTTTCAGCTGTAAATCTGGCAAAACAGGATACTAAGCTGACGCTGCAGCGCAAGCGGAAGCGGATGCTGCGCTGCTTGATGGGCGGGGCGAGGGGAGGGCGCAGGCAAATGCGGGGGCGTGGCATGGGCGGGTAAGGCGTTGATAGCAGCAGCTTATCAGCTACAGGGCGGGGGCGGCGGCGGAGGCGAAGGTTTGTTAGCCTCTTTGAGTGCTAGTCAACTACAACCAGCAAACCACTCACACCTCAACCTAAACTCAGCCATTTAAAGGCGCATTTGCATGTGTGCGAGCAGCATAGCAACAGCTGTGCGAAAGAGACAGGGCAAGAGCCTGAGCAGGTTGCGTTTAAAAGTCAAGTGAAAGTTAGCGATTTAGGTTAGCAAAATAACCTTAAGATTAGAGCACTCGACTCGACTTTAGTTTATTATTATTCTATGCGTGAGCTAAGTGGAACACGTGTGCCCAAATTTTATAAGATTTAGCTTAAGAGTGAAAGATGCAACAGAACGTTGCTTAAGATATATGTTAGCTATAGTATGAAATCCAGGAACAGGCGGGAATATTTAGTAAAATTAAGGTATATGATAGCTATAGTATGAAATCAAGGAACAGGCTGGAATATTTAGTAAAATTTACTAATCAGAAGTAAGATTGGTCTAATAGAAAGTACAGTTTAAGTCAGTAATAATTAACAATAGAAGATCTTTCATTATAGTTTTTCTATATTTCTTAAGAACTTTGTTTAAAGGTTTGAAAAATTGCTAATAAGTATAAAAGAAAATACATTCTTACATATTTCTGTGTGCAAACAGCGAAAATGAATATATTCTATATTTTTAAAAATAATTTCCTTAATAATAATCACAAACATTTATTAATTTAACATAATGGAAAATACATTTTTATATATTTCTAAATGCAAACAGAGAAAAGTAATAGTAAACAAGTTTTTATTCTATTTTTATATATTTTTTTAAAATAATTTCGTTAAAGTGATAACAAAATTTAATAATCTATTAGATTTGAAAATACATTTTTATAGATTACTTTTTGCAAATAGATACAATTAATGCTATATTTATTTTTACATTTGTTATTATAGGTTTATATTTTTAAACATTGCATTTTGCAAAACATAGAAAATAATACCATACCATAATATTATTCTAGTTTTTTAATAAATAACAAAAATTAGTGTTTATTTTTGCTTAAAACTTATTAATTTTTTTTAAAGGAATGCTTTGAAGTAGAATCAACTTATAAATCTGTATCGTCCTCGATTTGTTGTTCGTCCTCTGTTTCGCCTTGGAATACAATCTATAAATACTTGTATTTGATTGGGTGGGCAGGCTTTCAGAGCTTCTCCAATAGCAAAAATAAATACAAGAAATAATACTACGTTCATCTCAAATCACAGCGCAATACAAACTGTATGACAGAGATTGTTTTCAATAAATAACATTAGATGCCATTTGTTATGGAACGTAATTCAATTAGTTTTAGTTGTGAGGGAGAAACCCATTGGAAAATTGTTGGACAAAAACTGTTAAAAAGAGATGCTGGTTTATAGAAGAAAACTAAAGAAACATATGTATTGCACTTTTTATTTCCAATATATATATCATACAATTATTTTGCATTGTATTACAATCCAATCTGTATATAAATTTCATCCATATTTTCTTCTTGTTGTTGTTCGCTTAGTCGTTTTTCTCTTCGGTACACAAGCCAGTCCAATTTGATGATGAGTTGGAGGACAATATGCTTCCGATATAGCAATGCCACAAATGGCAATTATTAGAAATACAAATAGTACGTTCATTCTGCTGGAGAGTGGAATACAAACTAAACTATACAGCCATATTTATAAGTTTAAAAAAGCAAAGCAAATCACATATATTCGTTTTGGTTTATTAAGAATTCGTGCTTTGCTTTGGTTGCATTAGATAATTTGCTAATTATTTCCAATCTTTGTTTTCCTTTTTGTTGATTTAACAACTTTCACGACTTTAATGCCAAAGTGCAAGCACGACACAAAGCTGTTTGCTATGCACCTGCTAAATACCATATTTTGTATAACTTCTTCTCTGCAATAGCAAAAATAAATATAAACAAGTGGGGAAGGATTATCTTCGGCGTGCCGAAGATTTTATACTCTTTTCGAACCTATAGGCAATTTTGCACTCTGCCAACTGCACCACTGAAATTTCATAAGCTGTACAAAATCGTTTTGTCGCGTAACATTTTGTTTTTTGTTCTAAGAATATTTTATTCATTGCCGGTTGTATAGCAGCTATAGCATGATGATCCGATCCGGCCGGCTCCGATCAATGTGCTGTCCCCTGGAATAATGAGTGTATATGCAAAGTTTTATCGCGATAGCTGAAAAACGGGGACGGTTGCATACATACAGACAGACAGACAGACAGACAGACGGACATGGCTAGATCAATTGTATAGTCATTCTAAGCATACTGGCAGTAACTTTTGGGGTCTCCGACGCTTCCTTCTATGCGTTACAAACTTCAGCACAAACTTAATATACTATTTTCTTCGAAAAGAGTATAATAATAATACTACGTTCATCTCAAAGCACAACGCAATACAAACTCTATGACAGAGATTGTTTTCAATAAATAACATTAGATAATATTTGTTATGGAACGTAATTCAATTAATTTTCGTTGTGATGGAAAAAAAACAAATAGGAAATTTTTGAGGCAAACTGTTTTTGCCAGATTTTAAAAAGATTTGCTGGTTTTTAGAAGAAAACTAATAATAAATTGTGTATTGCACTTTTTATTTCCAATATATATATTATACAATTAATTTTTGCATTCATATTACAGTCCAATACGTATATAAATTTCATCCATATCCAGGTCTATGGGGTCTTTTTGTGGTTTTTCGCTTAGTCGTTTTTCTCTTCGGTACACAATGCATGCCCAATTGATGATGATTTGGTGGACAATATGCTTCCGATATAGCAATGCCACAAATGGCAATCATAAGAAATACAAATAGTACGTTCATTCTGCTGGAGAGTGGAATACAAACTAAACTATACAGCTATATTTATAAGTTTAAAAAGCAAAGCAAATCACATATATTCGTTTTGGTTTATTAAGAATTCGTGCTTTGTTTTATGGATGCCTAAGATAATTTGTTAATTATTTTTAAACTTTGTTTTTTTTTTTTAACTTAACAACTTGCACGACTTTAATGCCAAACTGCAAGCACGGCACAAAGCTGTTTGCTATGCAACTGCTAAATAAATAAGCAAGAAATCTGCTTGATACCATATTTTGTATAACTGTTAATTGTATTGTAGAAGAAGAAGAAGCAGCTGAAAACAGAGAAAATGAATAGTAAAAAAGTTTTTGCTCTAACTGTTGGAAAGAGAAAATTACTACTATAATAGTTCATATTTAAGGTTTATATATTTTCAAAAATATTATTTTAGTTTTCCATATTTTTAAAAATTATTTCTTTAAAGTAGGAACTAAATTGAATAGCTTAAGACTTGAAAAAGAAAAAAACATTTTTATATATTACTTTTAGCAATCAGAAAATTAATACTTCTAGGATTTGTTAACCTATTTTTTTTAGAGTAATAACAAAATTTAGTGTTGTTTTTGTTTAAAACATATTTTCTTTGTTTAATGGAATGCTTTCAAGTACAGTCAACTTATAAATCTGTATCGTCCTCGATTTGTTGTTCGTCCTCTGTTTCGCCTTGGAATACAATCTATAAATACTTGTATATGATTGGGTGGGCAGGCTTTCAGAGCTTCTGCAATAGCAAAAATAAATATAAATATTAATACTACGTTCATCTCAAAGCACAGCGCAATACAAACTGTATGACAGAGATTGTTTTCAATAAATAACATTAGATGCCATTTGTTATGGAACGTAATTCAATTAGTTTTAGCTGTGATGGAAAAACAAACCCATAGGAAAATTTTCAGACAAAAACTGTTGAAAAGAGATGCTGGTTTATAGAAGAAAACTAAAGAAAATTACGTATTGCACTTTTTATTTCCAATTTATATATTATAGAATTAATTTTGCATTATTTTACAGTCCAATCTGTATATACATTTCATCCGATTCCAGGTCTGGGTTTTCTCTTGGTTGGTTTAGGTGGTAGGTTGGTCGGTACACAATGCGGGCCCATAGGACGATGATCTGGTGCACATTTTTTTGCTTCCGATAAAGCAGTGCCACAAATGGCAATTATTAGAAATGCAAATAGTACGTTCATTCTGCTGGAGAGTCGAATACAAACTAAGCTATACAGCTATATTTATAAGGTTAAGGGTGGTCTTGTCGGGAGTGCCCGACTAGCAGATACCCTGAACCCAGTCCTCACATTTATTCAAACTAACCTATCAGTGTATCTATAAACAAACACACACATGGTGCAAGCAGTACAAGCAGTGCAAGCGGTGTAAGCAACTAGCTTGATTCTGCTCTGAGCCCCATGGAACTATGGAAATTTACATCGTTAACAACTTCTGTGCTTATTACCCGATCTTTATATTTTTTTGGGCACAAACTGGGCAAAAAAATGAGTACTAAACCAAATTGCAAGGTCATAACTTCAAAAATGCGCTTTTTTAACTTTTGTGGGAATTCGGTTGGTGGAGATGCTTCCTTATGCCTGTTACATACTTATGCACAAAGCCATTATACCCTTTTTACACATTTTTAATGGGTTCAGAGTAGAAAAAGCAAAGAAAATCACATATATTCGTTTTGGTTTATTAAGAATTCGTGCTTTGTTTTATGGATGCATAAGATAATTTGCTAATTATTTCCTATCTTTGTTTTTTTTTTTTTTTTAATATAACAACTTTCACGACAGTAAAAGAGTTTTTATTCAAGTTTTATATATTTTTAAAAATATTTTCTTTAAAGTAATAACCAAATTTAAGGGTTTATATATTTTTAAAAATATTATTTTAGTTTTCCATATTTTTAAAAATATTTTCTTTAAAGTAATCACAAAATTTAGTAGCTTAATAGAATTGAAAAAAAGGAATTTGTATATATTACTTTTAGCAAACAGAAAATTAATGCTATAAGATTTGTTAACCTAGTTTTTTTTTGAACAATTTTTATATTTATATTTTTTTTGTTCGAAACATATTTATTTTGTTTAATGGAATGCAAGTAGAGTCAACTTCTACATCGGTATCGTCCTCGATTTGTTGGTCGTCCTTTGTTTCGCCTTGGAATGCAATATTTAATATTTATATATTAGACAATTCATTTTGCATTATTTTACAATCCAATCTGTATATACATTTCATCCAGATCCAGTTATTTTTGGTTTTTCTTGTTTTAGGCGGTGGTCTGTTCCGTACACACCTCGTGCCCGATAGACGATGACCGGGCGGACATTTTTTTGCGATATAGCAGTGCCACAAATGGCAATTATTAGAAATACAAATAGTACGTTCATTCTGCTGGAGAGTCGAATACAAACTAAACTATACAGCTATATTCATAAGTTTAAGCAAGTAAGAGTGCTCTATTCGGAGTGCCCGACTACGAAATACCCTGAACCCAGTCCTTACAATCATTCGTACTACTCTAAACACACACATGCTGCACTACAAGAAGTACAAGCAGTGCAAGCGGTTTAAGCAGTTAGCTTGCTTTTTCGCTGAGCCCCACACAATGCAAAGTTAAATCTTAAATAACTTCTGTGTTTATTGTCCGATCTTATTGAAATTTTTGGGGCAAGCAATTGTCGATAATATGTGTGACCAAACCAAATTACAAGGTCGTACCTTCAAAAAAATTTGAACTTTTGGGGGGTTTGGGGGGTGGTATCCAAAAAGTGAAATATTTGTTACATGTGTACGCTATTCGAGATTAAACATGCCAAATTTGGGGCCTCTAGCTCTTATAACTTTGAAGTTATGTCCCAAAAACTCTAGTCTGAAATCGAAATTTATCGATCACTTTTCAACGGTACGAGTTATCGATAAAATGAAATAAACTTGATCTGTCCCGGGATCAGGAGAACTTATGTTCCAAATATGAAGTCTATAGCTCTTGTAGTCTCTGATATCTGTGTGTTCATACAGACAGACAGACGGACAGACGGACAGACGGACAGACAGACGGACATGGCAATAATATATATACTTTATATGGTCGGAGATGCTTCCTTATGCCTGTTACATACATTTGCACAACTTCATTATACCCTTTTTATCCATTTTTAATGGGTTCAGGGTATAAAAAGCAAAGCAAATCACATTTATTCGTTTTGGTTTATTAAGAATTCGTGCTTTGTTTTATGGTTGCATTAGATAATTTGTTTATTATTTGCTATCTTGGTTTTTATACTCTTTTCGAAGAAAATAGTATATTAAGTTTGTCCTGAAGTTTGTAACGCATAGAAGGAAGCGTCGGAGACCCAAAGTTACTGCCAGTATGCTTAGAATGACAATACAAATTGATCTAGCCATGTCCGTCTGTCTGTCTGTCTGTCTGTCTGTCTGTCTGTCTGTCTGTCTGTATGTATGCAAACTAGTCCCTCAGTTTTTGTGCTATCGCGATAAAACTTTGCACAGACACTTATTATTCTATGGGACAGCACATTGGTCGGAGCCGGCCGGATCGGACCACTATATCTTATAGCTGCCATACAACTTGAAGTCGGTTTTGGCCATATATCCCATATTTTTTAATCTATCGCAATGAAACTTTGCACAGATACTTCTTATTCAAAGAGACATCACATTGGTTGGAGCCGGCCGGATCGGATCCCTATATCTTATAGCTGCTATACAACTGGCAATGAATTAAATATTCTTAGAACAAAAAAAAAAACGATTTTGTACAGCTTATGAAATTTTCAGTGGTGCAGTTGGCAGAGTGAAAATTGCCTATTGGTTCGAAAAGAGTATAAAATCTTCGGCACGACGAAGATAATCCTTCCCCACTTGTTTTTTGTTAATTTTACAACTTTCACGACTTTAATGCCAAACTGCAAGCACGACACAAAGCTGATTGCTATGCAACTGCCAGAAATCTGCTCGATACCATATTTTGTATAACTTTTGATTGTGTTGTAGAAGAAGAAGATGAAGAAGAAGCAGATGCAACGCATATGGAATGCAATCTGCAACAAGTGTGGCATGCACCATGGCAACAACAAGAGCAAGCAGCAGCACTTTTATCGATAAGTGCGTTCGACCGTTACACACACACACACACACACACACACACTGACACACACGACTAAATCCATATTTTATGATGCAAACATTGGCAGAGAGTTTTGCTCCAATCGCCAGAGGGGAACAAAAGCTATGCAGAGCTCTAGACAAAAAACTAGACTTGTGGATATCATAGAATTTTCTTTTTTTTATAAGATATATGTATGAAAATATATATACATATATAACCACATTCTAGAGTAACTTCTTTTGATTTAGGTCTGTGAGATGAGAAAAACACTTTGAATTTGCAAACTTTTTGATAGATTATAAAGGATAAACAGGAATGGCGCCTTAAAAGCAAGCAAAGCAATTTAAGAATTAGTAAACATTGAGCAACTGATGGCTTAATCAAAAGCTTACTAAAGATTGACTAGATTTGTGGTATAAATAAATCTAAAAAAAAAATAATATTTTGTCTAAAGCATCTAGAAACTTAGAATACTTCACATTTTACAGACTCACTGAAAAGAGAAAAGAGAAACTCAGCTTATAATGTTCAGGTTTTTATTAAATGCAGTTTGAAATGCAACGGCAAACAGGATGCGATTTACATTTGATAAATCCGATTATCCTCCTCCTCGCCTTCTCCTCGCCATAGCGCCACCAAAGAGGGCAGTCAGGACGACAAGTATCAACGCCAGATTCATGTTTAGCTTTAACTCGAATCTGGAACTACAACCAGCTAATATATTAAAAGTGTTATGCACTGGGCCTAAAACTGATTCGATTTGGTTATAATGCATTCGAAATGGTTTGTGGCCTTGGATTATGAGGCGGAAGTGCATAGCTGTTGTTATGGCTTACGTAAGCGAACGAGGGTGGATTGAGAAGTTGCAGTGTGTGAATTAGAACAGAGATTAGAACTTTCTTACAATTTTTTGGAATTTAATTTGACTTTGAAATGAAAATACTTGCGAATTTTTCGATATATGAAGCAAAAATTAATTGATGTTTAATGCCTTTTTTCTAGAATTCAATTATAAATTAAAGTATTATCTATTAGGTTAATTTCTTGATGAAAGCGTACTGGATGAAAGATTTTTAAATTTGTTTCTATGCATATATATTTTTTTCTTGTGTAGTCAACTAATTAAAGTATAGCTCAATGTATTTAAAATGAATTCGAAATGCTTTTAATTTCTTACTTACATAAGAAACGAGTCGAATTTAATTACATAGTCTTAACATTTGAATTTCAATCAGCAAAGCATGTTTAATATTAGTTAAAAATGGTATTTTTATAAAAATTTGTTACAATCAAATACAGAAAATCTATCAAATTGAAGAAACCAGAAAGAAAATGGAATGAAACTTTTAGTGATATTTTTAAATGGATTTTGAAGTCTGTGGAAAATTATAAAAATTCTTTAGAATTTTGGAATGATACGCCCGCTTTCGCCTGGCTATATAGGGTATAGGCCAGGAGTTTGCTGCTGCCCACGCTTGAATCCAAAGCCTGGTCACAAACACACACACACACACACATGCATAGACTAAATAGTTTATGTTGTTTGCCAGGCAGCTTGCAGCAGTTGTTGTTGTTATCGTTGTTGCTGTTGTTGTTGCTGCTGCTGTTGTCCTGCACTTTGGCATTAAGCAAAGCGCTGAGCCTTGGACAGGCGAACGAGCGAAAGGATGCCAATGCCAAAACGACTGTTGAGGGCGCAAAGGGTGAAAGGCGGTGAAAGTGGGAGAAAAACTGGAGTGGAGAACACGTAACCATCGCCATCGAGCGGCATTCATGTGTGTATATGCGACTTAAGTGTCTCGGGCAAGCAGTGCGGAGGGAATCCGTGGACATGTCCTGCTATTTGACTGCCCTGGTTACCATTGTTGGCCTCCCCGCACCCTCAGCACCCTCAGCAAATCTAATAAAATGTATGCAACATTTCTTGCCTTTACCAATTTTCTGCACACTTGCGAGTGTTCCACATCTGATAAGGCAACAGGCGAGCATTAAAGCTGTCCTCTGAGACATTCCAAGTCGAAAGCTTGCCAATATTAAATATACACAAAATCATATAAATAGAGATAATGTATATTTATGTATATATGTAAATTCCTTTTGTTTTCATTATTTATTTAAATTTAATTTAAAAGCTTATTTAATTCTTTAACTATTACCTTAACTTGATTGCATTTTCATTTTTAAATCATTTAAAATAACGATAAATGTTATTAACATGCCAACCCAAAAACACTGTTAATGTTAATGCCCATTTGCTGTTACTCCAGTTGCGCTGTTAGTTAACAGAGCGCTGTAAAAGACCACATTGCATTGCAAATGCAACGAGACGAGAGCGAGGCAAACGCAGTTTGTTGTTGTTGCGCGTGGGTGAACGAGAGCGCGCAAATGTAAGAGCAGCGTGCATCAAAGAGTAAACGAACATGCTGGCGCTCTTAAGTGCCCTGTGTACAGTGTATGAAAGGCCAATTGGAGCAATTATCGATAAAGTGCTTATCGCTCTGCGAATGCAATAGATATTTTTGAAAATTGAAATATTTCAAATTTAATTATTTATAACTTGTAAATTCTACTTAAGAACATTGATATTTTAGCTGCTCACTGAGATAAATTTTCTATTGCTGTTAAGCAAACCAGTTTATTTTTGTTCTTTAATTTTAAAAAATCTTTTTAATTTTAATTTAATTTATATTATTTTGTTGTGTTACATATGCAACATTTTCACAAACCTTGGACCACTGTGTCAATTTTTTGCCAGTCACAAACAACAAAAACAACGCGCGTCTCACAAGACTCTCTCACACACACACACACACACACTCATGGATTGAAATGAATACGTATGTATGTACATACAGACGCTCTGGCGCTCTTTTATTACAACGCCGAGTGGGAGAGTGGGAGCGAGAGCGAGAACGCAAACACAAACACATTTCACTTGCGCGCGCTCTGGTTACTCTCTCCCACTTGCGTGCGTTTCTGTCTGGCCATGCTATGCTGCCTGCTGTGGAGGTGCGCACGCTTGTAAAAGAGAGTGGATTACACGAGGCACTCGCTTGCCGCACTGCTCGCACACAATGTGGGCAATTTGTGTGTTTTTTGATCGTTGAGCGGCGCGCCGCTCATTTTCTCAGTACGAATTGAGACACTGTGGCGCACGGTTGAAAACCTTTCAGTAGCAGCAGAAAAGCGCACACACAAATCAAAAGAAAGAAGAAAAAAATCAATCCAACGAGAGACGGCACAATTGTGTATTGTTATTATTGTATTGTGTGTATTGTGAGAAATACTTACGTGCGTGGTGAGAGTGTATGCAATTTTGCATACGTATACGCTATACATACATACGTATTATATATTTGCCCATCAATTTAAATTAAATACTTTTTTGGCTTAATTAAATACTTCCGCGCGTCGGTCGTTGTTGTCGCCGCGCCAGTTTTTCCATTGCGTGCGCTATTTTCGCTCTCGCTCTCTCGCCGCATTGACGTCGACGTCACATAGCGCACACACGCACACAGCACACAAACACGCCACACAGCCACAGACACCGTCACAGCACACAGACACACACACACACATAAACAATCCCGCTCTCTCGAACTCGATTGCTCTCTGCGCTCTGGTTCTCGCCGTTTTTTTGGTGGCCAACTATCTCTGTCACTGTTTGTGTCATTTGCCTGCCGCCGCCGCCGCCGCGGCTGTCTCTCTCTCACTCGCTCGCCCCGTCTCTCTGTCTGCCTCAGCCGCCGCCGCCGCCGCCGCATTCGTTTTGTTTGTGTATCAAAAAATAAAAGGGCCGCCGAGAAGCAAGCAGCAGCAGCAGCAGACACGCGATAATCGCAGTAACAAAACAACACCACAAAAAATAATCGTTTGCATGCGAATTTAGGCAACACAAAAACATACACAAATCAAATAAACAATATTTACAATCAATTAGAATTGCACAAGTGCAGCAACAAATTCAACGTGTAAAGATACAAACCAAAATACAAGGTAAGAGGAAAAAGCCGACGCCTAAACGGTTGGAAAGTGTTATTTTACCGTTTCACTTGCATTGCACACAGCTGCATATGTGTAATATTAGTGGCCGCAATTGTTAGTGTGTGTGTGTGTGTGTGTGTATGTGTTTAATTATGTGCTTAAACTTGAATGAATTTGTGTATAGGAAAGTAAAGTAAAGTAAAGTTTTCTTAGCGGCACGTTTGCTTTGCTGTTTTGCTTCGCACCAGCAGCAACAGCAACAACAACAGCAACAACAAAACGTAACCGGTAGGTGCTGCTTTAGCCACCCACGAAATAGCCAAACAAAAAGGGCAGCACAATAAAAGAAAAGTACCAGGTACTTTTACTCTTGCTGGGCATTCGCTCTCTCACACTCGCTCGCTCACTTACTCGCTTGCTATGTAAATTAATGCGCTCTCTCTGCCATTGCAACCCCTATCGCAACGCGTGCAGCTGCTGCTGCTGTTGCTATTGCCTCTGCTGCCAGCCAGCAGCTACCTGTGCGACGTGCGTGCTTGCGCTCTCTCTTTTTCTCTTTCGCTGCCGCCGCCGCCGAGCTGTCCACGCTTCGTGCGCTCGTGTGGTTGCACACGACAAAACAGAGCCCCGACGTTGGCGTTGACGTTCAACGGGCTCTCACAGGTTTTCAGTTCTTATTTGACCGTCATTCGCCAGCGCGGCGCCGAAGTGTACAACAGCAGAAGTCTTCAATATAACGGATGAAAAATTACTTACATACCAACAACAGCAACTCCACAAATCCAACAACAACCACAACCAAATCACATTTGTTTCTCTCGTGTGTAAATGTGTGTGCGTGTGAGAGCGCAACAGCAGCGAATTCAATTGTCAATTGTCAAATGTTAAAAATGTAAGTAGGCGAACTGTCCTGTCAAATGGCAAGAAAAGCAAAAAAGGAAAGAAGAAAAAGAAAAACAACAACTTCGAGTCCCCCATTGTCAGTCACAAATTTACAGAGTGCAGTTTTAATTTTCGCAAACAATCAAATTAACACCAAAAAAAAAATAAATAACGCACAGTGCAACATCAAATTGAACAAGTTTTCAAAGTATTAGCACACAAAAACAAATTGTATTACAGTGTGAATTTTTGACCAAATCAACAGTTTCAATTAAATTACAAATCTTAATTGTGGACGCCATTTTAAAGCGTGGTATGCAAAAAAAAAAAATGAATACAAACAACAACAACTATAACTACATGTGTTATTAAAAAATACAATCAGCAGTTGCAGCGGCGAAAACAAAAATGGAAAAAAGCGAGAAAAGTTCGGTCGCTTGGCTTTTCCGCGCGGCGTTTTGTTTCATTAATGAAAAATCAACCCCCGGCACTTTGTTTTTTTTTTCTTTTCGTTTTTCTTTTTTGGCCAAGGCGCCCCCACAAACAAAAGCAGAAATCAACAGCAAGCGGCAAAATCATATATTTTCTATTTTGCCCATTTTCCAGCTTAAGGGTTGTGCGGGCAACAACAACATAAACTTTTTTTTTCAAGTTTACTTTGCACGCGGATTTTCCGTTTCTGCTGTTGCTTTTGCTTTTGCTTTTGGCTGCTGCTTCTGTCACTTGTCAGTCTGTCCGTTTGCTTTGTTGCCGTTGTCCTTCCGAATTCATTTTGACATTTCGGCCATATTCCTTTTTCCACTGCTGCTGTTTTGCCGGCGCTTTTATTTTCGTCTGTTTTTGGCCGCTTGCAGCTTCTGCTGCTGCTGCTTCTTCTTACTCCACAGCTTTACGAGGGTTGTTTCTGCTCTTTGCGTTTGTGTGCATTGTGTTTCTTTTTGTAGTCTGATTTATGCGCGCAACTCTCCAATTGGACTCAATTGCCCATATATCATATTTTGCAGGCAAACACAAACAAAATTAAGTTATATATTATATTATTCTATATTTATTGTTGTTGAAAGCGTGTCCTTTATAATACTGTTAAATCAAGCTGTAAATGTGTCATAATTTCATATTTGCTTGAATTTCTATTGTTTTGGCATCAGTACTGCTAAAATCAGCTCAAACTTGATCCAATATATAGCTATATAGCTACACTTTATATATATTTATTCTATTAGCATATGTTACAAAATGTATCTGCCATTTTTTCCCTTTTTTTTATATATTATGATTTTACTGATAAGCTAAACTGTGCCTATTGCAAGCCAATCGATATGATTGATATGATTGTTGATAATTTAGTGTCTAATTGAGCACAGTTTGATGATAAAAACCTATGCGCTGCTTAAAGATAACTACATACTCTATATCTATCACAAATTGGTTCAATAAAAATATGGTCATGCCTTAGCTTTTCTTTTTTATGACCAAGAAATTGGGATGGAAAATGTTTTGGCATGCTAACAAGAGGAATGTGGAATTTTTAGAATAGTTGCAAATATTATTACAAATTTGATTTTGTTTTTTAAGGTTCAACAATCAAATTTTAGATTCGAATTTGAAGAAACTTCGAAACAAAAGCAAAGTAAAATATATTAAATATAAATGACATTTATATGCTTTAATTTGTAACTTTTTACTTGCTTGCATTTGTAACTCACAAGTATAAAAATAAAAACAATTATTATATATTTAATCCTTAGCATATTTTATATCGAATTCGTATGCATTTATTTTCTTCTGCCTTGCTCAATTCACCTACTTTAAATTTCAATCTGCACTTTTGCACTTGACAGTTAAAAAAGTATATTGATTGATTAGTCATAAACTACTTTTGAAATTAATTTTCTAATTGCATTGCGAAAGTTTTACTCCACATTTACAATGCAAAATTGCATTTGCGAATTTTCACTCGACTGCTGTTTAAGATTATATATATTTTCCTTTGAATTCACACGTTTTTTAATCAACTCTTTCTCTCTCTCTCTCCGCTTCCTTTCTTTTACAGCTGATTCTACAAACACAACAGAGAAAATCAACAGCAAAAGCGATACAAATAAATCTCGTTCAACACGCAAATTGAAAGTGCAATAAGAAAGAAGAAAAAACGTCAAACGTGCGGTTGAAAGTTGATGAAAGTGTTTTGAAAAGGAATACACAAAGGCAAAAACATTAAGAGAAATATCCATATATATTTGTAAATTATTAACAACGCTTTTCGATAATTGAGAGAAGCTATTCAAAATCGCGCGCGTTTCAAAATCAACAATTTTTAACAATCGCTTTTTTGCCCCCCAAAATCCAAACAAAAAAAAGAACTCCACAATTTATTGCGGAGTATCTCTCTCTCTCTCGCTCCCACACACTCGGTGCATTCTGTGTTACGTTCGTTCGTTCGTTCTCAAAAAGAAGTGAGTGACACACACACACTTACACACACGCATTCAAAAACAGACACACACACACAGCAGCAGCAACAAAAGCACACACACAGACACACACATTCTACCCACACACAACGTGTCCAATAACTAAATTGTGCAGTTTGACAAGAAGCGGCTACGGCCAAAAGTAAACGTCAAGATTCTATCGAAAAAGACTCTGCTCAGCACGACGGAGGCTTCGCTCAATTTCAACACGGCGACCACAATGCCCTATAACGGTGCTAGCAACGGCAGCGGTGGTGTCGGTGGTGCCGTCGCAGGCAGCAGCGTTAGTGGTGGTGGGGCCACCATTGTCGTCAGCGAGGGACCCCAGAATAAAAAGATACGCACCGGCGTTCAACAGCCAGGAGAAAACGACGTCAACATGCATGCTAGGGTGAGTACGATCAATTAAAACATATATACTTATCGATATACATATCGATATCTTCGATTATTCAAAATAATTTACGAGTGGAAGGCACAAATATGGCTATTAGTCGTGAATAAAGCTTTATTTTAATGCCTCTGCTGGATGTATAATATGAATAGGGCATATACGCATATATCGATAACTTTCTTGTGAAGAAGTGCCCAAAATAAAGGAAGATTGAATGAATATTTCTAGTACTTTTGGTTTCTTGAATCGAATGAGGTTTGCCCAAGCTTTTTTGCTTTGAATTCAGCTTTATGCATCGATAGTTTGCTTATCGATAAATTAAATTGATAAAATAAATGTAAATTTACATTTACACTCTTGTTTCTTATTGGAGCTATCTGTTAAAATATAATAAAATATATGTCTACAATTCTGTTTAAAAACAAGTATACTCTGATTAACTGCATAGTTATCGATAAAATGAGTCAAAATCAAATGAAATTCAGTTAGTTTCTGTGCACTTCTGTTTTTTATTGTAGCTATCTGCTAGAATATCGCGTATTTACAATTCTGTTTAAAAACAAGTATACTCTGATTGCCTGCAAAGTTATCGATAAAAATGAGTCGCAAGCAAGTAAAATTCAGTTAGTTTCAGTTCCAGTTTCATGTGTCTATATTTTGAAATGCTGTCAACAAGAATATTTCTCATATTTTCAACCATCCCCCGAGTATTCGGCTAATAATTACCTGGGAAAAGTGCCGAATGTACCCGCAGCGTGGCTCCACTTTAACCACCCCTATCAAAAAAGCGTTAGATTGAAAAGCACACACATTCATATATTGGTTTAGTTGGTCTGGTCGTCGTCTATTCAATCAGTTTGGGGGCAAACTGAACAGCTCAACCCCCAACTCGGAGCACCCTCTGATAGTGAACAGGGATGGCGACCAGAAACAGAACCAGAAAACAGAAACCAGCAGCAGCAGCAGTAGCAGCAGCATATTCCTGATAAAACTTGTCGACCGTTGTTGTAACTTTTATATATTCTTTTTGGGGGTTGAAGTTCGAGCTGAGTGCATGCAGCTTGCTGCAAGAGGAGGCTCTTAAGGTTATCAAACAGCACAAATAGCAGCGAGCACTTTCCGACTGTCGTCGACTACTGTCATATGAATTACATTTTATGCAGCGCTTTCTAAAAGGGTGCTATTTGAGTTTGGATTTCTAACGGTTGCCAAGGACGATGTTGTTTGTGGTGCGATAAGGATGGCCGCTTAGGATATGATTTTTCAACGAATCATTGAACTTAACAGCATTAGGCTAATAGAAATGTTTGAATTTTTGATGTGATGAAGAAATGGGAAATGTGATAAGCGGCTGCTTTTATATTTGTTGTACACAAGGTAGGAAATTTGTATTATAGAGACTGATAATATAATAGTTTATGCTCATAATAAACAACATTGTTATAATTCTTCTTATGAGTTGTTATAGTTGGTAAAGTTTGTTGAAATTCGATGGACAAATAATACAAATAATCTATTACTTATTATTTGTGCTTATAATGAATCGATTAATTATATCTATCGATATTTTAGATTTACTTATGCTTGGTCATTTCGTTTAGGTATTTTATGATACCACAAGCGATTGTTTTTTAAAAATATGCATACCTTTTTATTAGATAGTTAACAATATTATATATGAAGGCTTACAAACTGTAAAAGTAATGCTAAATTTAATATTTTCTCTTTTCGACTTATTGATATTTTACGTTCTTCAAATGTTATATGGATCTAAAACATATGTCTTCCCTAATTGCTATTTGCTAGCAAATCCAATCAATAATCTAAAACAACTAAAGTGTATCTTCTCACTTTCGATACTTTGCTATATCGATATCTTAGCACAAAGTTTTCCAACACTTGTCTGCTCTTTGATTTATGTCCATCTATACTAACTCAGGCGCGGAAATCCACTCTCGTCACATTTATAGCTATTGCAACATCTTTGGGGCCCATTCTAAACCTAAACCAAAGCCAAAAAAAAGAAGAAGGAAAACAGAACGACTAGACACAGCAAACACAGAGAGAGAAAACTTTGTTGCCGGCTCGAATGCCACATGTTGAGGGTTGGAAAAATCGATTTTGGCCATTGCCAGTGGCGTCTGTTTTGAGCAGTTGTCGTTGTTGTTGTTGTTGTGCTGCTGTTGCCGGCGCTTTATCTCTGCATGCCGATAAAATATATGTTGTGGTTTTGTTTTCATGTCTGTTTTCCGCTTTTTCAAACACACACACACACACGAAACTAATAGAAAAAGCGTGCAAAAAAAAAACCATAATGAAAACTTTATTCAATGGGCCGCAATACATTGGGCCAGAAATTTGATAAAAATGTTGGCTGTTTGTTTTTGTTATTGCTGGGAAATGCTGCTTTTGGTGGTGGAAAATTGTTGCGGCAAAGTATGCAACAAATTTTGCTCTTAACAGCGTTAATGCGAGTGTGTTTAGACGTGTGTGTTTGTGTGTGTGTGTGTGTGTCTCATTTTGCATTAGAGCTGTTGCTTCCTTCCGTCTGCTCTCAGCACACACACACACACACACACTGACACACACACACACCGACACACACACACACTTGACTTGACAGCGCAATTAGCACATGAAGCAGCATCTTCTCGTCATTTGAAGAGTTCTGGCCATGTCGCTCTTTGGCCCTTTTTTCGCCATTTGGCCAAAGCTCAGCGCATAGTTCAGTTCAGGCCAGGCCAACACGCCGCTTGCCGCTTGCCACTTGGCAACGTTTGAGCTTTTCGCTTTTCTGCTTTTCCTTGTTGTTTTTTTTCTTGTTGCTTTTGCCTGGAGGCACTGCTAGCGTTGCGTACGTGCCGTGAACCTTAGCACAACTGTCGCCAAAACGTGCTAACAGGGTACAACACCTGCCAGTCTCCTCCTGACCAACACACACACACACACACACACACGCAGACAACACTTCCATGTGATTAAGTGCACTTGGCAGATGCGCCGGATGCGCTACGGGAAAAATCTTATGCAAAAGTTCAACACGCTTAAACGACACTTGCAGCGGGTTAAACGTTTTATGCGAGGATTAAAAACAGAGACAGACAGAGAGAGAGAGAGAGAGAGAATGAGAGAGAAGGAGAGAGAAGGAGGAAGATTTGAGCTGCCCCCAGATCAACAATTGTAACTTGAGCTAATGGTTTTAGAACATGGGTTTAAGGAGACTTTCATTAGAAGTAATTGTTTAATATGATCATCAGGCCACATGCTATTAAAATTAAAGCTATATAACTGAAATGTATTAGAATTTTAGCTATATTAGTTTGAGAATAGAACTTAAGACCTAAGGCAACTTCTTGAGACAAAATGTTTTAGAATTTGCTGCATAAGATAATATTATTATATATAGTGTAGTATTTATAACATTTTTGGCAGCTTCTATTTGCATCAATGAATTTTATGTACCATAATAAACTATTGATTATGTTGCTTAAAGTTTGCTATAATATTTTCTAGAATTTTTATATGGTAAATATTCAAGTACTTTGTATATTTTCCAACTCAATCCCAAAAAAGATCTCTCAATGCGCCCTTTTCTACTTATTCGATCTATCTTCTATCGATTAGCAGGGTTGCCCAGAGTGTTGCAGTACGGTCACACTCTGTTTATAAGCTATATAGCTGTTATTTAAATAGGCTTACTGACTATTCTTATTGGTAAAGTATATTTATTATCTAGAAGTTCAATATCTTATGTTGTTTAGTATTTAAAATATATACAGTTCAAGTAAAAAAATAAATACAAATTTACTATCGCTGCATAAATACTGACAAAAAATACTGCTCTCATTTCAAATATGTACTACATGTTATTAAAAATCATTCAGGCAATCTTTGAGCTTTATTGCAAATGTAAATTTATATAAAATATAAAATGTATCCAATATTAATCCTAATAAAAATGTATAAAATCTTCAAAGCTGAAATGCTTTCATATACAATATTTACAATATTGTAATTCATATAATATGCGCACACACTTCAATCGCTTTCGACGACTACTCTTTCATCAGATTCTCTTTCTCTGTCTCTGGTGGTTATACAACATTTCATTATGCAGCTGCTGGCTGCTTCACTCTTGACTGCATCACACAACTTGTGCCAAAGCTACCAATTTTTGACCGCAGCTTGCAATTTGCTGTTATGTAGACACTGCCCCCCCCCCCCAATTCCCCATTCCCCTCATTCCTGCCACCCACTGACCACTCAGATACTCACAATTCCAGTGCACATAATCCCCCCACCCTGTAAAATGCATAACGGGTGAGAAGGCGACGCCGTTGCGTCTGGTTGCGTGACGTGACGCACACGTCGGCGGCGTCGGCTGCGGCATCAGTGGCATCAACAGCCATGGCAAATAAATTTTGCATGCTCCCCCGACAGAGCGTCAGAGAGTACACTGTAAACAGTGCATGCCCCCAACCCCAAAACCAAACCAACCACTATGCACAGAGAAAAAAAATACAGCAATCGAAAATCACAAACAAATATTCCTCGATTTAGGTAGAAAAAAAAGTCTACATTAAAAAAATTAATAAATAAAAAAATAATGAAATACAGCTAAAAATATAAAATTATAAAAATGTTCTGAATTTCAAAATATTATTTAATATGAAAATGTTATTGGGACTAGCATATTCTTATAGAAGTTTGACTTGTAGTGCTCTGGGTAAAGATTCTTTAATCTAATGCAACAGAGATTGCTTTCTTCTTATTTTGAGAGCGTTAACTATCATATTAATGCCATTTTTTATTTATTTATTAATTTATTGTCGTCTAGTCAGAAAAATATAAATACTACAAAATATAAATATTATTTTAAATATTTGTTTTCAAAAGATAAAGTTATGTCTTGGAAGCATAAATAAGTATAAAATATTACCAACATTTTTTGCAAGTATTTGGGAAAAAACCAGAAAAACCCAATCAAAGCAATAAAACAATTAAAAGTATTTTAAAAAAATATGTTTTAGTATATTTTTAATTCTTTAAAAATATCTGGTTTCTTTTGACAGAGATAAAAATATTGATGAAACCTTTAATGGAACCAAACAAACAATTAAAAGTATTATTTTATTTTAGAATTTTTTTATATATTTTTAACAGAGAAAGTAATATTTTCTTCTGTTATAAACATAAAAGGACTTAAACTTATATTATATACCTAACGAAACTTACTTATGCTCTTATTCTTAAGAACACACCTTATAAATCTGAGTTTTTTTGATCTTACAATTCTTATTTCAATAACTTGACATTGTATTTTATTTTTCTAAAATAAAAAATTTATTAATAAATATGTATGTTTGCAATTGAAAATATATTTGTAAGATTTTGCAATAAATATACGCCCTAATTGCGCTCAGTGTAGCCCTGTGTCGAGCAGCTGCCCCCGCCAGACAGTTAAAAATAGATTGCATGTTCGTCTGACCGACGAGCAGGCAAAAACATTAGCACTGGGGATCTGTGCTTAGTCAGCAAACAGCCTTCGCAATGGCATCCTCCAGTGCACCACCCCTCCACCCCCCTCCTTAAACCCCCCTTCGATCCCCACTCCAACAAGTGATGCTGCTGCTGCAGTTATCATCATGTGCGAGTGCGTTTTTCGGTGGTGCGTCTCGAGGCCATTTGCTAGAGTTAATGCCAACCCCCATATTTGTGCTGCATTTTCACCATTTTCCCCATTTTTCGGGCTTACCTGCTGCTGCTGCACTGCACCACCCAAATTGAAACCACCCAAGCAAGGTCTTTTGCAAATTATGTGCGTCCAAGGACTCGACTCTTTGGCAGCCCCAAATGCATTCAGTCATTGAACTCAACTGCATTTGCATCATCCTCCCAGATCTTTGTTGTTGCTGTTCTTGCCTCTCAATTAAATGCATCATCCGCGAGGCATTCCTGCATTTTTTGACCATCATTCGATATAGTATAGTATATAGGGTTGGTCATTTGAATAGTCCTCTATGCATTGCACTCGAGGGTTGTTCCATAAGTGCTTTTTGTGTGTTTACTTTAATTGCTGGAAATTCTATTAGTGTATTTTCATGTTTTCGTGTTTACTTTAATCAATCGAAATTACAGTTTTCTTTTAATTGTTTGCAAATACAAGTGTCATTAGTTTTGTTAATTATCACATTTTGTTTTTTTTGTGTGCTTGCGTGAGCAAATGTTAAATGTGAAAGTTCTTTGATCTATGAATGATATATAATTTATAAAGTACAAATGAGTATATTTGGAAAAAGAAAAAAACTATCTAAATAAATTTAAGTTCTTTAGAGTTTTTGAAATCGCAATATCAATATCTTATATATACTTTTCTATAAAAAAAATTACTCAAAAAGATATACAATCGCATAAAAATGTTTTAACAATTGATATAGAATTTAATGAAACTACTTCTCACTTAATAGAAGAAATTATATTATTGAATAAAAAGCATAAGCTTAAGAAAAATTTTATTCGAATAGAAATCAATGTTGTTATTTCGCTAAACTATTTTTTATGCTTTAAAACTGCATTTTTTTCATAATATTTTTTAATAAAATAAATTCAACCAACAAAATTGCATTAAAAGATTTTTTCGAATATGTTTTATTCCATTTTGTAGCTTTAATTTTAAATCATAATAGCACAGACTTAAATTTGATAAAGAAAATTACATATTAAAGATTTTATCTAAAACGTTTTTCTTGAAATTAATTTTTTCAATTTTGTAACTTGAATTTTGACTTAAATTTGACAAGCAAAATTACATAATAAAGATTTTATCTTAAACGTTTTTCTTTCAATTAATTTATTCCATTTTTTCTTACCTTTCTGGCTGTCTTTTGCCTTTTAAGCACCTTTCTTCTACTTTATCTCTATCCTTTTTTTTGGGGGTTGCTTTTCACGCTGCTGTCTTGTTATAAACAATAATTGATTTTTATTGTCTTTTCATTTGAAAGTTTTAATTGCAAAAAAGGGTTGTTTTGTGAGAGTGCAGAATACATATGTAGATTGCACCCTTTTAGCATTTGTAATTGAACTAATTGAAATTTGGCAAATGATGATAATGATGATGATGATGAAAGGTGTTCATCTGTGGCAGCTTAGTTATGAATGAGTTGGCGAAATAGAGTCAAGCAACGTTTTATGACCAGCACTAGTCTTAGCCAAGTTAAGAGCGCTGAGCCAAGTTTCGAGTTTCGAGAACAGGTAATGAAAGTGTTGGCCATCAAAATTGCATACAATTTGTGTGATTTTGATTGTAATAATGATTGGGATTCGGGATTCGGTTATATTTGCGGTTGCATTTGCTGCCAATTGTCGAAATGACTAACTGATTGCTGTTCTCTTTGAGTATCAATTTCTGATTGCATTTTCTTTTTTCCGTTGCTGTTTTGCTGTTGCTGTTTTTCTGTTTTCTGTTTAAGTCACACTTAAAGCGGTAGCAAATGAATTTCATGCCTGACTGGCATACAAAATTAGCAGCTGCTATATGGAATATTTTCATTCATATTTCTCAGTCAGCTCATTATTTAAATTTGACCCACAAAATGAATAGCCGCCAAGTTATAGTTTGTCAAACATATAAAGTTTTTATGTTCTTTGGCAGCGACAATTTCTCGCTTGGAATTTTAAGTATTTATTTTTTGTGGTGTAAATCAAAAGCTGCATAAAAATTCCGTGTAATATAGAAATTGTTTGGGATCATGTTGAGCGGTAAATCAAAAAGTTCATTAAAATCCTAGAGTAATTGTTCTTATTTTATATTTATAAAATCTTTAGACTGCATTCTTGCTGTATATTAATTTTCACGTTGGCAGATCATTAAACGCATTTTAATTCAACGCATTTCTTTCTTAATATTTTCTTTATTTAAAGTTAAAGCACTTATCTTAATTATGCATAATTTTTCCAAAATTCTTTCTTATCAGCTTTTAAACTCATTTACTGAACTTTTGTGTAACAGCGTTTTTTTTTTTATTATATTTTTGCAGACAAAAATATCTTTGCAAGCACAAAAACACAAAAGAATTTGCAAAAAAGAAAAGTACGCCAAGTTTTTCCGCTTTTGCACTATTGTTGTTGTTGTTGTGATGACAATTTAAACTTCAATTACAACAAATTATGATTCGTGCCTCAAGTGCTGAGCGAAAGAGGCTAGTGAGAGAGAGAGAGAGAGCGTTACTCTGTTATGACTGTCTCTCTCTCTCTCTTGTCTGCTTACTGCTCAAATCTTTCATCTCTCATCTCTCGTTTTGTATTTGTGTGTGTGTGTGCGTGTGTATGTGTGTGTTCGCGACAAGTTTCAGCAACGCAAAAAAAGTTCAATTTATGTCGCGCTGTGTTATGCAGTTGCCCCCCTTAAACCACCCCCCCCCCTTACATTCCCCCTTACTTACTTTTTTTGTAGTTGTTGCTTGTCTTTTACTTACAAGGCATACGCACACACACACACACACGCACACACATTGAGATACAATATGTATCTAGATACATTTGCCCGGATGTCATGCTGGGTCGTCTCTGCTCGAAGGTCGGAAGTGTAGTTTTTTAAGTACACGTTTATATAATTTGATATATGGCGCATTGTCGCTTTTGCCAGCTCATGTGGCCATATATTGTTTTTGCTGCTTTTTTTCGGGCACCCCAAACAACTGTATCTGTGTATCTGTATCTGTGTATCTGCATCTGTCGCTTGCACTTTGCATTTGCATATATATATATGTGTGTGTGTGTGTGTGTGTATGGAAAGTGTGCAAAAAGCTCTGGGATAAGATGCTGGCGAATTGCTTGTGAAATGGAACAGTTGAACGAGGTCATCTACTTGCATTAATGAAGCAATATTTATAGAGAGTGGAGAGAGAAGGGCGGGGCAGGGGAAAAGAGAAGTCTTCTGTTGTGGTAAGTGCAGTTTCTCAAGAAGTGTGTGTGTGTGTGTGCGAGTGTGTGTGCTTGAATTATGCCTCAGACAAGCCAAATCCGCATAAAATTTCAGCACTTCTCAAGCTTGTTTGCAAATCAGTTTGCAAAGTGAGGTCAGAGCAAGTCAGACAAGTCAAGTTCAGTTGCATTCAATTGCATCCTTTTTTTTAGCTCATATTTGAGCTGCAATTGAGTAATGAATGATGGTGAATCAAAGCTGCTAAAGCTGCTGAAATGTCTAGAGTAAAATAATATTTATTGCTGTTTATTATATACAAAAGGAAATTTCATACAAACTAGCAGAAAAGGAAGAATATATCTAGTAAATTTTATAGCGAATTTCTGAGCTCTGATTTGCCCAAATAAACTTAAATAAATTCCTTATTGAATGTTTTCAAGAAAGTAAAAAAACTATTCTTGATTTCAAAATGGAAAATTTTATGAATTTATGATAAAAATCATAATTATAATAAACTGCAAGAAAAGAAAGTAAATATCTAGTAAAACTCATAGATAATTTCTGATTTTTGATTTACTTACTTAAATAAATTCCTTCGCGAATGTTCTTGGGAAAGTAAAAAAAAACTATTCTTGGTTTCAAAATGGAAATTTTGTTGAGTTTCTGATACAAATTATGGACTTGATTGATCTTGATTGATTCTTAAAACTATTTATCTAGAATAAAGTATGAAAGTATGTTTGTTATAAGTATTTGGCTCTGTGTTCTATGATTCCCGAACTTGGCTGTATTTTGCTAGAAATTTCGCAATATTTTGTAGAATTTTCTAGACTCAGCTTTGGCTTAAAGAAAAAATTGTACAAAATTAGCTGTGGCATAAAATTGAAATTATATCATTAGATAAATATAATGAATGAAATTCCTTTTCCACTTTACTATTCTTAACTACTGATATTCGCTTACATGCTGTAAACAACCTTTCTGTGCATCTATTGAAACATTAAGCTACCCCCAAAGTATCTCATAGTTAAGCACAATTCCATTTGTCAGCTACTCTTCAAATACGCTTTGCCACTTTCCTCCTCACATCCCCTTCCTCTGCTCCTCTCCTTCTTCTTCTTTCCCTCTCCCCTATTGGCTGCCTTGACACCTTCATGTCCATTTTGTTGCCATTCACATGCACAGCTCATCGGGTTTTTTGTTGTTTTTGCTTCTCGCTTTTTTGTTTTTGGTGTGCGACATACTTTTAAATGCCAATTACGAGCGGGCTGCTAACGGTTTTCTATTACCTGACTGACTGACTGACTGAATGTCTCCTCTTCTGGTTGCCTTTTGTTTTCAATATGCCACGCACACGACTGGCTGCCCCCCCCTCGCCACTCCCCCTCCGCCCCCCACAAACGCTGCCGTTGCAGCACTTTTTCGAAACTTGCGTCAATTACAGGCGAGTATTGAGGTAAGGTGGGGTTAGTGGGCTGGGTGGGGGTTGGGAGGTACACCCTGCGGCTAAGCCGTGACTTGCATAGCAATGTACTTTTTGTATACTCTTTTCGAAGAAAATAGTATATTCAGTTTGTGCTGAAGTTTGTAACGCATAGAAGGAAGCGTCGGAGACTCCCAAAAGTTACTGCCGGTATGCTTAGAATGACAAAACAAATTGATCTAGCCATGTCCGTCAGTCTGTCTGTCTGTCTGTATGTATGCAAACTAGTTCCTCAGTTTTTGAGCTATCGCGATAAAACTTTGCACACACACTTATTATTCAAGGGGACAGCACATTGGTCGGAATCAGCAATATCGGACCACTATATCTTATAGCTGCCATGCAACTGGAAGTCGGTTTTGGCCATAAATCCCATGTTTTCAAAGCTATCGCCTTTAATTTTCTTGTACACTTGAACATCCCTATAACTCATCAATGTTTCAAATTTCAAATCGATTCAGTTATAATTAGCAAAGATATGCGTCAGAGTTGAAGTTGGCAGAGTGAAAATTGCCTCAAGCTTCGAAAAGAGTATAAAATCTTCGGCACGCCAAAGATAATCCTTCCCCACTTGTTTTATATTATCATTCTCTCTGTCTCTCTGCCTGCTATCTATCTCTTTCTACTGGCTGCCCCATCTCCTTCCTTCCTTCCTTCATCTGTTAGCAACTTCGATGCTTGCCTAATTCGCTACGCTACAATTAGTTTTTCATTTGCCATGCTTTTCCTTCCTTACTCCACTCCACTCCACTTCCCTTTTGGGCCATTTGTTGCCCCTCGCTTATTTTCACTTTGGGCTCATTACAACATTTTCGGGGCGCATGTTTTTCTGTTTTGTTGTTATTATGATTATTGCTCGTGCCACGTTTACTTCGTTTTCTTTTCGTTTTTCCCGCTGGCTTTCTTTCCATACTTTGGCTACGTTCAAAGAATTCTAATATTTTTGCCTATGTCGAAATGAAATTCGTGAGTGAAATACATATACACACATATCCATCTATCCAGCTAACAAAAGGCAAAACTTTTGCCTCCACGCATTATGAGCTTTCAGTTCTTTGAGTTCTCGGGAGTGTATGTGGAAAGTATCTTTTAGTTTGGGAATGCCGCATTTTGATTTTTAATTATTAGTTGTTGGCCCAGCCAAGCCAAGCAACTGTCTAATGAAAATGCTGCAAGATGTGCCAAGTTTGAGATGCATTTTATCGTTGGCCTGAGATACTTTTACGTTATGAGCCGCTTAGCAACTGTAAAAGTGTGCTGAAAAACTTCTTAGCACAAAGTAAGTTCTTATGCAGGTTTTATGCAATGAAACTTGTGCATCTGTCGGATGCTTTTGTATCTTGGTGTGCCATTAGCATTGTCAAATGCAACAATTTGTTGGGCATTGCATACGAGAAGAGCTTGTGCAGCTGTCGGATAGCTTTTTATGCATGCAGAGAAGCCTTAAGTTACTTTTTGCGACTTGCAGATACTTTTGTATCTTCGAGATACGTTTGTATCTTTTGTGTATTTTGAACTTTTATGGCCGCCCTATGCCCTAGGCACAAGCTAGCTTGTATCTGTCAGATGCTTTAGCTTAATATGTTGATTAAATCGTTTACACTTGCTTAACATCTATAAAGCACAAAGAATCTTTAACAATATTCAAATGCACAAGTATTTGTATGTGTATCCACAAATCGAATTTCGTATACAGATCAGTTTGTTTTTTTTTTTTGTATTTCCAGATTTGTTTTGTGTTTTTGGCTTTGCCCCTTTTCGAATGTAATTTCGATTTGCTGCTCGCTTTGTGTGTGTGCGTTTCTTATTTTGCTGCTTTTTTTGGAAACGTTGTTTTTGCTTTTGTTTGTCATTATTTGTGCTTACTTCTCGCTCGCGCTGCCGCCGCTCTCTTCCTCTTGCCGCCTCGCTCTCTCGCTCGCTGTGTGCTTTGCTTTACCGCTGCTTTAACATTATTTGCTGTTATGTAAGCAGTCGACGGCGCGACGGGCATATTTTGTTTCAATTTACTTTACTTTTTTTTTTCAGTTTCAGTTGAGATTTTTTTGTGTGCTGTTGCTGTTGTTGTTGTTGTTGCTGGTTTTCCTTGCCGGCGTTTTGCTTCATGTGCATGTGGCACATTATTTCGGTAATTGGCTCGGTGTGAGTGCGCGCGTGTGCGTGTGTGTGTGTGTGTGTGTGTGTGTGTGTGTGTGTGCGAGTGTAACTGTTGGCCAGGTTATTGAACTTGAACGTCGTCAAGTGACGTGTGCGTTCTCCCCCCTCCCCCTCCGCGTTCCACTTCTCCCCGTTCCACTTCTCCCCTTTGACTTTACTTTTGCCCGTGTTGTCTTTTTTTTTTTTGGGTTTATTTTTTTTGTGTCTTTGCGGCCCGTTTTAATGCTCACTTTGACGTTAGTCAATTGTATGTGTGTGTATCTTTTTTTATTGTATCTGTATCTGCAGAGTGAGCTGCGCACTGCAGTGGCAAGACACTATGTGGTAAGAGGAGTCGTGTGTTAATGATCGTGGCCTTAACCAAGCAAATGATTTTGCAGAATATAATTCCTCCTCAAGCTGTGTTTCTTGTTCGCATTTCGTTTGAGCTGTTGCAGGAAGCTCACTGAATGAGTTGAATGAGTGAGCGATGTGAGCTTGTGTGAAAGTGTGAAAGAGAGAGAGACAGAAGTAGAGAAGGAGAGAGAGAGGAAGAAAGAGTTCTTATCTCAGCTAACAAACTGGGGGAAACATTGGAGAAGCAATCAGATTAGTAATTAACTTATTTACGCCTTTGTTGAGGAATAGAAGAAGAAATTTTTTAAGTTATTTGTTTAAAATGCTAAAGTAAGTGCAAAATAGGACGATATGTATATATTGGTATCCAAAAAATGTTTCCATGTATAAAGTTAAGCTTAGAAGGCATTTTTTAGTGGAAAAACTGTTTGAAACAAATTAAGAAATATATTAAAAAATAATTCAAGAAAATATACAAATTGAAAAAAAATTAAGAAATTTATTTATAAAAAAAAATAAATATATAAAAAATTAGGAAATATGTTAGAAAATAGTTAAAGAAAATAATATATATAGAAAATAATATATATCGAAAATAATATATATAGAAAATAATATATATAGAAGAATTAAGAAATATATTCAAAAACATTTAAAGTAAAAAGATAAATATGAAAAGAAATAAAAAAAATATAAATATGAAAATAAATAAAGAAAAATATAAATATGAAAGTAATTAACTAAGAAATATATGAGAAAATATTTTATAAAAAATATAAATATCGAAAAGACAAAGAAATATTAAATCGAAATTTTTTTAAAAAATATTTAAATGAAAAAAGTTAAGAAATTTATTATAAATATGAAAAAAGTAAAATATTAAAACATAATTCTTAAAAATGGTTAAATATATGAAAAAACTAAGAAATTTACTATGAATCTCAACAAGAAGCTAAACAGCATAAAAACATAAACCAAAGCCCAACAAAAAATGTTTCAAAATGAAGTTCAATGTTGAAAAAAATAGCACATAATAAATGTCGTTTAATTGACCATAATGGAATGCACGTAATTTGCATTATTTAAATTATAATATGCGCACGCAAATGCAAACAACAAAAGCAGACGAATAATATTTAAAACTGTGTAAACACAAATCAAGCGCAGATAAATAAATAAGCAGCATAATTAATTGCAGCGTCAACCAGAAAATGCATAATAGTGTCATACTTTTCAGATACAACAATGCCAAATAGCTGACAAGTTGACAAGCTGTTGTTGTTGTTGTTGTTGTAGTGGGTGTGAAAATATATTTATGATACGATAAAACGTTGTCGCATTCACATTTGAATTTATTTATTGGGTTAGCAGCAGCACATTAAATGGGGGCGTACAAATTTGATTGGGGGGGAGACACAAAAACAAAAACGGGGGCACTAGTGGCAAGTGCTGAAAAAAAGTGGGGCTGGGGGGCTTGTTGTTGTTGTTGTTGTTGCTGACTTCTGTAACTAGATATAAGGTTTGTTTTTTTACATTTGTTGAATTGTTGTTGTGTCTGTAGACTAATTAGATACAATTTCCAGTTGCTATGGCATGCCATTCTCTAAAAGCACGTTTTCTGCTCAGCTGAAAGAGCTAAGGGGCGGCAGGGGGGGCGTGGCTGGGGCGCAGCTCGATAAATGGCTGCAATACAAAACACGTTTTTACTTTATCGTTGTCGTTTGCTGTTCCCCCTTGCCCCCCTTTTACACTCCGTCTCTGTTATTTACCTGTCCGTGCGCTTTGTCACAGGTGAACGTGTTGTTCTAGTTGGCAATTGCACACGTTACAGGTAGCAGTTGTCGCTTGTATCTACCAGATACATTTAAGAATGTATCTAGCTCTTGTGTTGTCTGCAGCAGCAGCAGCAGCTGGCCATATTGTGTAATGCTTCTGAGAACAATGCAAAATGTTATCATCTTAAGTTTAGATACACAAGAATGTAAAGACCAAGCACAAAAGATACACACATACTTTGTGCAGAATGTGTCGCAGTTACAGATACAGATACAGATACATTTACACATACAATGCACATTTGTCATGTTAAAAGTAAATAAGCAGCAAAAGCTAAACACTATTTATGCAAAATGCATATTTGAATATTTAAAAATAAACAGCTAACATTTTTAAATATTCGTCTTAAATTTAAGCACTTAACACATTTTTTTCAAATTTAATTAAACTTAAACTAATTTAAATGTCTGTTTGAAAATACCAAAATATAACTATAACTCAGCTTAAACTATTTCATAATTGAATTAAACTAAAATGTAGCAAAAAGTAAGTCTTAATTTTTCATTATTTTTCATTTCTGATTTCTAAATCAAATTCGAAAAACAATTTGTATTTTTATTTCAAAGATTTATTTGATTATCGTCGATCTAAAAATGCACATGATTCTTTTGCTTTTCGGTTTATTACAGTGCTTTTGCTGCCCCCCTTTTCAAGCTTTCTTTGTATGACTATTACAATTGCTATTTACAAAGTGGCCGGCATTGCCAAACAATTTGTTAATGCCAAATGCTTTTTTTCTTTCTTTTTCGTTTTGCACTTATTTTTGGCGCGCAATTTTTGGCCATTTTGACTCATCGCGACGGCGGCAGCGACGCCAGCGTCGCAGCTTCAAGTCATGCCCCTTTGCATAATTCGTCACTGGCAGAATACACTTATTCTTTATAATTGTTGTTGCTTTTATTTTCGTGTGTGTTTGCTGCTTTCTTTTGCCACGCTCGCTTGGCTTTCTATGCTTACGCTCACGATCTCTCTGCCTCTCGCGCTCTCTTTCTCTCTTTGGCTTGCGCTCTCTTTTGTTTGCGTGTGTTTGCTTTTTTTTTCGGAGAGGCGCTCTCTCGCAGTTTGGCCGCTCTCTTGTGGCTCTTTTGGCGTGCGTGTGCGAATGGAGAGAAACAAAAAAATGTTTATCATAACTTTTAATTGCTTTGGATCTCTTTAAAGCAACAACAAAATATATTACTGCCTTCTTTGCAGCACAGCTATTTATAGGGCTCTGCATTTGTTGCTGTTGTTGCGTCTTTTGTTCTTTTTGTTTTTGTGGGGCGTGTGGTGGAGGTGGCTTTTGTTGTTTTCGCTGCTGCTGCGCTCCGTCGATTGTAATTACTCAATTGCTCATACGCCACCGCCAACGTTGGCGTCTCTGCCCGCGTCGCTGTCGGCGTCGCAGTTGTAGCGGCATTTTTTTTCTTCAGTTAAGTACGTAGATAAAATAAATGGAATTGTTATGGTAGCCGCATTTCTGCTTTTGCTGTTGATTTACTCATTTATTTCTTTATTGTATGTATGTACGCTCGCCTTTTGTCTTATATACTATGTATTTCTTTTCTTTTCGCTTGGGTTTTTTTTTTTTTTTTTTTTTGGGCATGGGTGCTTGAACTTTGTGTGGGTTGATTTCTGCGGAGCGCTTTTGCAGCTCTTTTTATGGAAATTTTTTCTTTAAATTTGGTTTTTTCTTGCGCTGCAGTTCGGAAACACGTTTTTTAGCCCCCCCCCCCCCCCCCCCCCCCCCCCCCCCCCCCCCCCCCCCCGCGCCCGCGATGACGTCCAAATACAAATACAAACCCCCGTTGATGCAGTTTTCATGTCTCTGCTTCTGCTACGTCGTCGTCATATCGCCTATGTGTTCCTTGTTTCTTCTTTTATGCGCCGGTTTACCTTCAATGCAATATTCTCGTTGTTGTTGTTGCTGTTGCTTTTTGAAATCCAGTTTTGCGCAGCTGCAGCGGCTGAGGCTTTACAGACGCTGACGCAGAGCAGCGTTTTGCGCACATAAAATACAATTTCGCTGACTCTACTAAAAAACAAAAAATAATCATAACAACAACAGTAAAGAGCAAAAACGCGCCAAATATCATTAAATGTGAGTGCTTTTCAATGTATGTGTCTGCCAGTTTTATATATGTATATGTGTGTGTGTGTGTGTGTGCGCGCGATCGTGCGACAGTTCAAAAGATAAAAGGCAGCAACAATTGTCAGCACACAACAACAACTGCAGGCAGAGAGCATCACTTCAGTGGCAAATGAAGCGCGACTCTCTTACAAAAGCTCAGCTCAAATTATAATGCAAGACGCGTGAGCACGCCTAAAATGCAAGCAAAAGCGACGCTGGAGAGAGAGAGAGAGAAAGAGAGAGAGAGAGCGTGTGAGCTCTGCGCCATGTGCATGGGCAGCGCTGCGTCAACGTCGACGTCGACGTCGACTGCAGTTTTGGCACAGCTAGCGTTGCCGCTTACGGTTTTCTTTTCGATACTGTTTGCCGCTGCTTCTTCTATGGCACACGATTCTTTGTTGGTATTTCTTTCTTTCTTAATTTGTTTTATTTTTTTGGTGTTGCTAACGGTGCTGTGGCTTTATTTATATATATACACATATACGACTCTGTTTGTGTGCGTAAGTGTGTGCGCATATAAACATGTTTTCGGAGCTGCGCTTTTGCGAAATGCCAATGAAATGCAACATTGCCTGACGCAGCTTTTTAACCCATTGACGGTTAAGCTGTTCAGTTGTCAGAATGCTGTTTACATAGGTTAAGAATGGAAATTAAAAAATAAGACAAAAAACAAGCGATCGATATTTAAAGTTAAGCCAGAGAAAGATAAAGAATATGCAAGCCCAATTAATGCAATCTTTTCGTTAATATGCAATACACATTTCTATATCAGCCTTAAAGGGCTGCCATTAAGGACCATAAATTACTTCACAATCTGAAATAAGGCATTCCACAAATGCTGATACTTAAAGGGTTAAGTTATGTGTCTGCATATGTATATGTGTGTATGTGCCTGCCTCTCTTTCGCTCTCTCTGTGTCTGTTTGCCTTGTTGCTGCTGGCATTGGCATCTGCTCCACCCGTTTGCGGTATACCTCCTCTCTTCCCCCTCCCCCTTGCTGCATGCCTGCCTTCTTTACTTTCTTTCCTCAGCATTTCATTCCTCAAATGTTGTGTGTGCCTTTTTTTTTGGTTTTGCTTTTGGTTTTGTTGCATTTTTATGTGGCGACGTTTTTGTTGCTTTGTTCGAACACAGGCAAAAAACAAGAAGAAGCAGCAGAAGCTGAAAAAAATCGCATCGTTTTGTACGGTTTTTGTTTCTGCTCTTCTCATGCATGCTTTTAAATGTATTGACCCAATTCGTGGTTTGAACCGAATTCGAATCTCACGTTGCCATTTTGTTTGCAAAAAACATATATACAAATATTGTATTTAACTGCATGGAAATACATTTTAAATAAATAAACTGGCCAAAAATGTATTTAAACCAGCAAATGGCCAAACTAATATGTACAGTTATATGGCTCTTGCCCCAGAGGCTATCTTACAACACATTTAACTGCAATTAGCCGGATTAATTTTTGCAATTATTACAATTGCAAAAACATTCAAATTCAATTTTCATTTGTCAAATGTCTTTTGCAATTGAATTATCAAATTTTACCTTTGTCTCTGCTTGTTTGATTTTCTGCTGCTTTGGCATTAAATTTAATGTCAATAAACTGTTTTACACACACACAAGAAAGAAAATAAAGAAATATACATAAATATATACAGACAAACACGTGTAAAGCGCCATGTTTGATTTTTAATACCCTTTAGCTGTAAATGCGTTGAAAATGGGTGTGTTAAAGGTGTGAAAATGTTTGTTATAGGTATTTCTGATATTATAAATTATGTATCATATAACAATTGTGTTGATAGCTGATTTTTTGTCTACAAGATTAAAAGAATATATTATTTTTTTGTTTAAAATTCAAGACCTAAAGTTTATGTAGTGTTAAAAATATAGCCTTGATGTTTGGTATACTAAAATATATATAATTGTATATATTTTTTTGGTTTTTTTTTTAAATAAACATTTGGACAGGGTATTTTTTAGTCAGACACTGTTTTTCTCCATATTCTATTTTTTATATATTTTTTCCAGCATATTCTTTATTTTTTGAATGTTTTGTTAGCATTTAATTTTTATTGCTGCATCGACAGAAAAAATATTGTTTCACGAAAGAAAAAAACGCAATTGATTTATATAAAGGTGGATGGTTTATATTTTTGGCCTGGCTGCAATTGCAATTGATTACGAATACAATTAATTACAATATTCTGGGTATACTGGGCGGGAAAATTCAGGGTTACTTAATCAATTTATTAATGTCATCCGCCTGAAAAACTTTTGCCACACACATTTCAAATATGCTCAAACCATAAATTACATTTTTAATCAACAATTTTGCACATTGATTAACTGTTGAGGTCAGCGGATATTTTGATTTTTTTCTCTCTCATTTAGTTTTTTTTTTGTTTTGGCTTGTGATAATTCAATTGATGCACTGATTGAATCACTAAAGTATTTAAATATGTTTTTAATGCTTAACATTTTTCATTAGCATTTAAGCAGACGTTAAGTAATATTAATTTGTATTAATTCATGTAATTTCTTTTTTCTTTTAGGTAAGTTTTCCACGCCTGTCGTTTGATGTTCATTAATTTATGGTATGTTGTAAAAACTTTTTATGTGGCTTAATTAATGGCATATAAAAAGAAAACAATTTGTTTGCTTAATGAACGCATTAATTTCAATTTTATTTTTAAGTTATACTTTGCAAGCAAGTAAAAAGATATTAAAGTATTTTAAAATATTGTAGAGATCTGAAAAGTATTTTTTTTTTGGTATTTTATTTGATAGTCTTTTATCAAATGTGGACAGGTGGTTTGAGTGCTGAAACGGAAGTGATTGCTTAATTTGCCCACCCACACGTTTTGCCAGCGATAAGATAGCAGACATATGTTTAAAGATATATATATATATAGTATATACTATATACTAAATGGCAATTGTAATTGTTAACCCCATTTTGCTCGCTGATTGCATTTAATGCAGCGAACCATGTCCAAATTCATTGTGTGTGCACCATATAAGCAGATAGCAGATAATATTCATACATATGTATATAGCATATTTATTTATCTAGCAACAACGATTGACAGTTCGTTCACACTGAAAATGGCAATAGAAACAAACAAACAAACGAACACACAAATTTCACCTTTTTTTGTTGTATCGTAAAATATTTAAATTGTGCCGCGCGACTCGCAATGTTTGCTATCAGTAGCACATTTCACAATAGCAACAACAACAACAACAACAAGCAGCTATATAAACAACAATCTAAATATACATATATGTTTATATGTTTGTGTTTATGCCAAATATATGGGCTCTGATAAGAGCTCTGGATAAATGCTCTTCTAAAACTGAGTGGAGTGGTAAAATAGTTTTTGTAAAATATTTCAGAGGGGGTTAAAAGTGTTTCTAATGGAATGCTCTTTTAAACAGAGAATGCAATTTATTAGCTTGCTAGAAGATTAGGCAAATAGCTAGAGAATGTGTTTGGAGTAAAACAAAAATGGAAAAATTTAAGGGCCAATCTATATCTATCAAAAGTGAAATTTAGGCAGGCATTTTTCTAATTTATTAGGGTGAACCCAAAAATAATTCAAGATTTAATTTCAAGTCATATTTTGCAATGGCAAAAAATTTAATAAAAATAAAAATGTTTTTACCTAAAACTGGACACTTTTATGTGCCCATAAATTTGTCTCAATTATATCTATTAGTTATATATCTTAAAAATGCATAAATCATGCAAAACAAGTAAGAGTGCTCTAGTCGGAAGTGCCCGACTACGAGATACCCTATTGAACTACTCGAGTCCTTGCAATCATTCATATTAATCTAAACACACACATGCTGCAGTACAAGCAATACAAGCAGTGCAAGCGGTCTAAGCAGTTAGCTTGCTTTTCGCTGAGCCCCACATAATGGAAAGTTGGGTCTCCAACAACTTCTGTGTTTTATCGTCCGAGATCTTATTGAAATTTTTGGGGCAAACAATTGTCAATAATATGCGTGACCAAACCAGATCGGCAAGGTCGTACCTTCAAATGCGTTTTGCAGTTTTTTAACTTTTGGGGGGTTTGGGGGGTGGCATCCAAAAAGTGAAAAATTTGTTCATGTGTATGCTATTCGAGATTAATATACATGTCAAATTAGGGGCACTCTAGCTCTTATAACTTGTAAGTTATATCCAAAAAACGCTGGTCTGAAATCGAAATTTATCGATAACTTTTGAACGGGACGAGCCATCGATAAATTTTAATAAACTTGAGTCTGTCCGGGATTAGGAGAACTTATGTTTCAAATATGAAGTCTCTAGCTCTTGTAGTCTCTGATATCTGTGTGTTCATACAGACAGACAGACGGACAGACGGACAGACGGACAGACGGACAGACGGACAGACAGACGGACATGGCCAGATCGACTCGGCTATTGATACTGATCAAGGACATATATACTTTATATGGTCGGAGATGCTTCCTTATGCCTGTTACATACATTTGCACAAAACCACAATACCCTTTTTACCCATTTTTAATGGGTTCAGGGTATAAAAAAAGAAGAAGTTTGCAAGTAAATTAACACATAAATTAACACATGTCTCTGTTTGTAAATTTATTTTTATTTTATTTTCATTTCACTTTTGCTTTTGCCACATTGTTCCAGCTGTTATTGTTATTGTTGTTGTTGTCGTTCGTTGTCTGTTTGTCTCTTTTGCTATTGTTTTTATCAATATTTAAACATACTTTTTGCTCTGCTTGTTGATTTCTTTAACTTTGCTCATGAATATTTTCTAGTTGTATTTTTTATAGTAATTGACCCTGAATTGGTTCGAAAAGTTATTTCTGATTGCTTTTTACACCCTGAACCCATTAAAAATGGAGTAAAAAAGGGTATTATGGTTTTGTGCAAATGTATGTAACAGGCATAAGGAAGCATCTCCGACCATATAAAGTATATATATTATTGATCAGTATCAATAGCCGAGTCGATCTGGCCATGTCCGTCTGTCTGTCCGTCTGTCCGTCTGTCCGTCTGTCTGTCTGTATGACACACACAGATATGGGAGACTACAAGAGCTAGAGACTTCATATTTGGAACATAAGTTCTCCTAATCCCGGGACAGATCAAGTTTATTAAAATTTATCGATAGCTCGTCCCGTTCAAAAGTTATCGATAAATTTCGATTTCAGACCAGCGTTTTGGATATAACTTACAAGTTATAAGAGCTAGAGCCCCTAATTTGACATGTATAATCTCGAATAGCATACACATGAACAAATTTTTCACTTTTGGATACCACCCCCCAAACCCCCCAAAAGTTAAAAAAACGCATTTTTGAAGGTACGACCTTGCAATTTGGTTTGGTCACACATATTATTGACAATTGTTTGCCCCAAAAATTTCAATAAGATCGGACGATAAACACAGAAGTTATTTTAGATTTAACTTTCCATTATGTGGGGCTCAGCGAAAAGCGAAGCTAACTGCTTGGGCCGCTTGCACTGCTTGTACTGCTTGTACTGCAGCATGTGTGTGTTTAGATTAATATGAATGATTGTAAGGACTGGGTTCAGGGTATCTCGTCGTCAGAGCTCCCGACTAGAGCACTCTTCTTACTTGTTTTTTGGTAAACTGCTGACAAATATTTAATGCAAGTCGTCGAGTTCAGTTAACGGTACAGACTCAGGTGTGCAAAGGTGGGGGTGGGGGTGGTGGTGGGGGTGGTGAAAACTGGGGCTGTTTGCTTTTTCCTCTACTTTTTCCCAATGATTAGCACATTTTAAAGTTCGTACCTAAAATTGAGTTGGCCGGCCAAAACGAAAGTAAACATTTGTTTAGTGGGGCTGGGTCTGCCTGCCCCCAACGTGGGGGGTCACTTTGGGGTCTATGTATATTCAAGTGGGGGCTGTTTGCATAGTCGTCCGTCTTATCGTCGCAGGTGGTGTTGATTATTATGGCTCTATGGCTTGGCTAAATGGAATTTTTATAGCACTGAAATTGCTTTTGTTGTATAAATTCACCGCAACATGAAGCAATTTTCTTTTGCCCAGCCTTGGCACAAGTTTTTCCACCGGAAAATGCGCGGCCCTGCTGACAAGTGTGTGCTTTAGTGGTTGTTTAAGTTGCCAAGTGGGCAACTTCCAAATAAAGAAAACAGCAGCGCATTAAATAAAGATTTTCTTCTAGATTTTCCAGCGCAGCGATGTTGTTTTACAAGACATGAGCGGATTACTCAGACATTTAGTTTAATCCTCCCGTAATGCAGCAATTTGTTAGTTATTTAGTAGATTTATGCAATGCACAAGCAATTTTTGTAAAAAAAAAAATATATATGTATATATTTAATAATTTTCACTTTGATATCCAGCTGCAAAATGTAATTAACGTATCATTTAACTGAAATGAAAATTTGTTTGCTTAGGCTGATCAAACAGTTCCCTTACACGAATCCATAGCAACTGATGGGATTTATTTTTAGAAATTGGCAATGAGCCTAGAGCGAAAGACCATAAGAGGCTAAAAATGTATTTGTGTAGCTGCTGTAGATAAACGTTGAGCAGCCAAATGAATATTGAAATGATATAAATAAGTTTAAATCAAATATCCAGACTTATTTATTTTCAAATATTGACTAGTGAAAGTCGATACAGAAAATTTAATTTCAATTATTAAACAGTTAGAAATTATAAAATATTTTTTAAATATTTAAATTAAAAAAAAAGAGTGAAATATACGCTAATTTCTGAGTATACGCAAAAAGTTAAATATTTGTTATATTTGTAAGCTATTTGAGATTATACATACATACCAAATTTGGTGCCTCTTGCTCGTATAACTTTTAAGTTATGGCCCAAAAACGCTAGTCTGAAAACGAAATTGATCGATAACGTTTTAACGGTTGGAGTTATCGATAAAATGAAATAAACTTGAGCTGTCCCAAATATGACTTATCTAGCTCTTATAGTCTCTGATATCCGCGTGTTCATACAGACAGACAGACGGACAGGGCTAGATCGGCTCGGAACTTGATACTGATCAAGAATATATATACTCTATATGGAGATGCTTTCTTATGCCTGTTACATACCTTTGCACAAAACCATTATACCCTTTTTACCCATTTTTAGTGGGTTCAGAGTATAAGAATCAACCTAGAATGAAAGTCGCATCTATCTTATAATTTTAGTATGCTCTCATATTTATTTATATATATATTATATATATTTTATACATATATGATATATATATCATATATATATATATTTATATATTTTTTTGGCAGTAATTCCCGAGATGATTTTGTTTTGGCATTGCAAAGATTGCCAAATTATTTAAGGCGCTTAGCCTTTGACCCTTACTATAATAAACAAATTCTATATATAAAGCTGATAATCTATGGCATAAGTGATAACAGGCACGCTTCATTTCTTATAATCAAAGCCGCAGACCCTATATAAAGATGCTGATGATGCCAAATATGTCAGTTTTCGTTTTGTGTCACGAGCAAAGAACTTCCAAAATCTAATTCTCAAGCAATATTTTTATAAATTTTAATCTGTTTGCAATTCTATTAGCAATTTTTCCATTTGCATTGGCAACCAATGATGAATCTGTGAGTAGGAAAAAGTGCTATAAGAGTTAGCCGGTTAAAGAATCGAAATGTCAATGTTAAAAAAATCAAACATCTATGATATAATATCGCAGAATATCGATATGAAAAAGAAAATATCTGACATATGAGATGGCAATCAAAAAACTAGTGTCTGATATAAAATCATTTAAACTGACCATAGCAGATAAAGACAAGGAAATCGTTGATATAAATAGAACAGCTATTAAGAATGTTGCAGAACTAACAAAAAAGGAAGAACAAATTGAGTTCAGGGATTGGTCTAAGAAATGCCGAAAGATCGTCGTTGATAAGGATATTGAGCTTAATAACCTTCGCAATAAATTTACCAATCACCAGTCCAGAATTTCATCATTCAAATTGACAATAGCTGATAAGGACAGAATAATCGATGCACAAAATAGAACAATTCAAGAGAATGTTGCAAAGATAAATGAAATGAAACAACAAATAGCTGAATTCAATGAAAGGTTTGACAAATGCAAAGTGAATTTTGATGATTCAAAAGTAATGTACGAAAATCAACTACTTAATAATGATGGAATCAAGAGCATATAGAGCTTTCCTTATCTCTATGGGAAAAAAACGTCACTGATAAGGATATTGAACTTCATAACCTTCGAAATGAATTAACCAATCATCAGTCCGAAATGGCATCATTTAAATTGACAATAGCTGATAAAGAAACAACTATTAAGAATGTTGCGGAGCTAAATAAAAAGGACCGACAAATAACTGAATTAAATGAAAGGTTTGACAAATGCCAAAAGAACTTTACTAATAAGGATACTGAACTTGAATGGAACCGTTTAAAGTAATATGCGACTCGAATATGGCTGGACAAGGATGGACTGTAATAGGTCGGAAAATGTATAAAGGATTATATTCCTATCGAACAATGAATGAGTATAAAGATGGATTTGAAGTCGTTGATGGAGATTATTGGTTGGGTGCCGAGCGGGTGTACAGAATAACAAGCCAGCAAAGATGTGAGCTTGACATCAGAATAGAGCATGAAGGAATAACTTTCTATGGCAGATATGATCATTTTTAAATCGGAAATGAGGCCGACAAATACAAATTGATTTCAGTTGGTAAACACAGCGGCAATTTTTTTGAAGAGCTGGGTTCCTTCGTAGGAAAGCAAATGATAAACGATGATGGTTGGTCGACTTATTTGTTTAACTTTTATCTTCACGGAGTACAAATAATGATCCGTCCTTATGGTTACTAAGACGCTAGAACATAAAGCTCATCATTGTTGTTTGAAAATAAATATACAAATTTAGAAACTACTTCAAATGAATGTAAACGACTTCTAATTTTAGTCTTATAAACAAATATATATATATATATATATATATTAATATTTATATATACCTATTTACTTCAGCTAGAGCACTTAATATTGGCCTTGTTGATATTACCCAGTTGACATCGATTGTGAAAACAAGTGCCTTCAAAAAATTTTGGTATCCAAAAAGTGAAATATTTGTAACATGCTAAATTTGGGACCTCTAGCTCTTATAACTTTTTAGTTATGGCCCAAAAACGCAGCTCTGAAATCGAAATTTATCGATAGCTTTTGAACGGTACGAGTTATCGATAAAATGAAATAAGCTTGATCTGTTCCGGGGACTACGAGGAACTTATATGCCAAATATGCAGTCTCTAGCTCTTATAGTCTCTGATGTACGCATGTTCGATGGACAGACAGATAGACGTCTTAGCTGTTGGATTCAGTCTCAAGAATATGTATACTTTATGCCTGTTACATACTTTACACACAACTTCATTATACCCTTTTTAATAATTTTTAATAGGTATACAAATCGAGAGAGAGAGAGAGAGGATAGATATGAATGACTATACTAAATCATTATAACTATACATTCACTATCCAAAATTTAATGCTTACGCATAAACTAAACTTAATACCACACAAATTTCAATTCATATATGCTATATGTATATATATATATATATATTCTCAAAGTGGACGCGGACACGTGCCCGAGATTTATATAAGACACTTGGACATAATCCGTTATGCTCAATTTCTGTCAGACCACCAGAAATACGAAATGCTTTTAAACATATTTCTTGAGGTGTAGCTCTCAATTACGTAGATGATTAGTTTTTTTGTTTTGTCGTGTCTTTTGTTTGTTCATTGCCAATTGTCAGCGAAATAGAGCGAATATTTCACGCATTGACGTAGTAATGCGGAAAATATTTCAAGAAAAAAGAAAATTCATCTTGTTTTGCTACAAAGAAAAATGGAAACACCTTGAGTTCAACAACAACAACAACAACAACAACAGCAATAATAATTCATTCAAGAGAAAACACATCTCACAGTAAAAATTTCAATTGTGCCCCCTCGGGCCATGAACAGGTCACGTGTACCTAGCCCCCACCTTCAACCCCCCACCATCAACCCCCCTCAGCCCCACCTTTCGACCAGACCACAAACACATGACAGTCACAGATTGTGTGAAAATCTGAGCAGATTTGTTTTGCGGTGACTTTTCACTGTAATTTGTGTGTCGCTTGTTTTCTTTTTTTTTCAACTCAACAACGAAATAAATCTTTTTGCATATGTAATTTACTTGAATTTCGCTTAATTAAGTTTAATTAAACGATGTGTGCATTACTTTTTGTTCTTGTTGTGTTTTTTTTTTTGCTTTTACAGCCACAACAAATCAATTTTGGTGTGTATATAATTCGCTTTTTATACCCTGAACCCATTAAAAATGGGTAAAAAGGGTATTATGGTTTTGTGCAAAAGTATGTAACAGGCATAAGGAAGCATCTCCGACCATATAAAGTATATATATTCTTGATCAGTATCAACAGTCGAGTCGATTTAGCCATGTCCGTCTGTCTGTCTGTCCGTCTGTCTGTCTGTCCGTCCGTCCGTCCGTCCGTCCGTCCGTCTGTCTGTATGAACACGCGGATATCAGAGACTACAAGAGCTAGAGACTTCATATTTGGAATATAAGTTCTCGTAATCCCGGGACAGATCAAGTTTATTAAAATTTATCGATAACTCTCCTCCCATTCAAAAGTTATCGATAAATTTCGATTTCAGACCATCGTTTTTGGGCTATAACTTACAAGTTATGAGAGCTAGAGGCCCCTATTTTGGCATGTATAATCTCGAATAGCATACACATGTAACAAATTTTTCACTTTTTGGATACCACCCCCAATTCGCCCAAAAATTCAAAAAACTCATTTTTGAAGGTATGACCTTGCAATTTGGTTTGGTCACACATTTTATAGCCAATGTTATGTCCTACAAATTTTAAAAAGATCGGACAATAAACACAGAAGTTATTTAAGATTTTACTTTCCATTGTGTGGGGCTCAGTGAAAAAGCAAGATAACTGCTTAAACCGCAGGCACTGCTTGCAGTATGTGTGTTTGTATGTATGCACACTATTAGGCAAGTATGAATGGATGTCAGAACTGGGTTCAGGGTATCTCCTAGTCGGGCAGTCCCGACTAGAGCACTCTTACTTGTTTTATGCGCATTTAAAAGCATTTTCCATAAATAAAAATTATGAAAGAAAACCAACAGACGAATTAGTAAAGATTTTTCTCACATGAAAAGCGGCGCGTAAATTACGCGCAGAGAAAGAAAAATGAAGAAGCCTAGAGCAGAAGAAGAAGAAGAAGCAGAAGTAGACGAAATGAAAATTGTTTTATGTTGCGCCGTGCGCCAGCACAGAATTTTCCACATAAATTACAAGAGCAGACGCCAAAAGAAAGAGAGAGCGAGAGAGAGAGAGGAGTCGAGTTAGAGAGGGAGATAGAGCTAGTGACTGTTGTCATAAGTGATCAACGGTTGCCTCGGGCCTGTCTATAGTCTATATAAAAATACTGGACGACTGCCTGCTTGCTGCTTTTGCTGCTCACGTCAACTGAACTGACATCAAAATGACGAAAACGCAAATCAACAGCAAACAACAAGAATATATATATATACATATATATATTTCAGTCGTTGAGAGTTCGTTGAAAAGATGGATAGTTTGGATGGCTTTTTGCATTGGTTGGCTGGGTGGTTTTTTGTCTGCGGCCTGGCGAGACCAGCTCTAGATAGTCTTTTTTCTTCTTAGTGTCTCTCTGTCTATCTCTCCCCATATATATAAATATTTTTCTTTGGCGCTTTTGTGGGCGACCCTGGGGTTAAGGGGGGGGGCGTTAAAGGGTTAAGTTATGCCGCTGCCTGTAATTGAGTGACCTTTTTGGCAAAAGGGTCGCGCCATTGTTTATATTAATGAGCGACGAGGGGGGGCCACTTGGATTAGGGTGGAGCTGGGGTAGGGGTACTCACGTGTCGATGAGTGTTGCTTTATACTTCTTTTTCTCTTATCTTTGATTACGAGCATCCTTTTGTTTTTGTTTTGCCTTGGCGTGTGTGTGCTTAGCTCTTGTTTTCACTTTACTTATGTGGCTACATCTTATATTGTGTGTGAGCAAAGCTGTTGTTTACAAGAATATTTCTAAAGCATTTTCTTACATTTCAAATGAGTGTGATAAAAATTTAAAAAATAAAATTGTAAACAACCTTTATGATTTTACCACTACAAAAATTGTGAATTACTTTAGAATTTTCCATTTTCTAGCAAAAACAAGTTACGATAAGTATTCAGAAATACTTTTCCAACACTTAAAGTTTCCATAACTTCATCAAAAGTGATCAGATTTTAATTTTCCAGTACTTTTTAAGCATGGTTTGATTTCTATATTAGATCTGCATTTAAATCTAAGGCACTTTCAAATTTTAGCTTTTCTATAAAAAGTAACCTAAAAAGTATACAGAAATACCTTACCAACACTTAAAACTCTCATAACTTTGTCAAATCTAATCCGATTTTGGTTACCGAGTCATTTTTCGGTCATGGTTTGATCCCTACTTTAATTATGCATTTAAAACTGAAGCGTTTAAGAATTTTGGATTTTATATCAAAAACTAATTACGACCTTTCCAACACTGAAAACTGCCATAGCTTGGTGAAAAGTGATCAGATTTTAACTTCCGATGACTTTTTGATCATGATTTGACTTCTATATTAATTCTACATTTAAATTTGAGGCACTTCAAAATTTTAGACTTTTTACCAAGTATCCACAAGTACATTTCCAACACTTAAAATTCCCTTAACTTGGTCAAAACTGATCCGATTTTAACTTCCGAGAACTTTTTGATCATGGTTTGACTTCAATATTCCTTCTATGTACATCTAAAGTTGATACACCTTTGTTTTCCGATTTTCTATTAAATATCACACACTTTGTCTTTATTTAAAGACGAATGCTACATTTTTGTTGCTTTAACTTGTCTCCAGTATCTCTTAGTCTCTGTTCATCAATAAAAGGCGCCTAAGCTGCCACATAAATCGCAGTCGGAGACAATCTAAAGCCCTGCACGCCTTTTGTGTCGGCAATCTGTGAACTCTTAATTGAAAATCATTGAAAAACCAAAGCACAAACAACAATTGTCGCATGTACACACACATACTAAGAGATCTCTAGATGTACAGATGCTAGACAGTTGAGAAAGAGAGAGATAGAGAGAGGGAGAGAGGGGAGGAGGAGTAGAAGGAAAAGAAGGCGACAAAATCAAACGTTGAACTAATGACAATTTTCAATGCTTCACGCGTTGCGGGCTGTTGCCACGCCCCCGCCGCCCGCCCCTGTTGCCGCCCACATGCTGTGACTAATGAGCATTGCTGACTTAGATAAGAAACGAACTGGCCGGAACAGAACAGCAAAGGGGGGCAACAGAAATTTGTTACCAACTAGCAACAAAAAGATTTGTGCCAAAAAAAAAAGAACGCGAAACTAAAGAGATACAGTATAGTGTATATAATATATATGGATAGATAGATTGATGTATGTATGCTATGGCTGTATTGTACTTATGTCATTGATGAGGCCGCGGGCCAATTCGTTCTGACGTCTTGTTCTCTTGGCCACAAAACCGAACCAACAGTCGACCAAGTTTGCACATGTATCCAACCAAGTGGCGATGAGCAATGCCAATAAAATGCTCTCGATCTGTGCCCCCCCCCCCCCCCCAAAATGATATTGTTTAAAAGGTTTGTCTTTGGGGCCAGCCCTTGCCCCCCTCCCTGATTGATTGCCGCCAGAAGTAGCTAAATACACACATGCATTTTTGGTATCTGACAGATGCGGATGCTGAACGCGAATGCGAATGCGAATGCGTTTACACAACTTACACATTGCTTCATTATTTTTGTGGAAATGATGTGGTTAGATGGAGGGGCGGGGGGGCGTGGCGTGGCGTGTCTGCTGGCCTGCTGCCACTTGACTTGGACGGGGTTTTTGATGTTTTTACTTTGGGCGCAATGCGAAAGACTTGGCCAAAATACAAATACACTGGGTCTTACAGCGCCAGACGAACTCTCGAGCCCCAACCCAGAAAAAAATACCAAAAAAACAGGCGCTCTTGTCGCTCACTCAACTGCAGCAGCATTTAATTTCAATTGTTGTTGTTGCTGCGGCAGCGGCTGCTGCTGTTTTAATTAAATTTCGCAATGCAAACGTTGAAGAAAACATTTTGTAAATTGCATTTCATGTGCAATGCTCGTTCGACATTTTGTGTGCCGGCCTCGTCTTACAAACACACACATGTGTGTGTAGTTGTTGTTGTTGTTGTTGTTGTTGCGTCTGCTGGCTGAAAAAATACAGTGCAACTAATTGCGAGTAACAAATGCCGCCTCGTGTTGCTGCTGTCGCCTGATGCAGCCCAAAAAGCGAACAAAAAAACAACAGCAGCAGCAAATTGAAAATATATAGAAGAAATAAAGCAAACAATTTGCATTCGAACAGTTTTTGGGCCTGTGAAAATGAAGGGCAGCAACATGTGCCTAGGGAAAACGCATGCAGCGACAGTCCCAACGTCAGTCAGTCAGTCAATCACTCACTCAGTCAGTCAGTCAGCCAGCCAGCCAGTCATTGAGACAGTGCCTAGCAGATGTTTGGCATCAGGCGAGCAGAATTTGTTGCTTGTGGCCAAAATTCTAATCGGCCGCGACTTGTAATGTTTTGTGGAAAGTCGTTAAAGTTGTTGTTGTTATTGTTGGACTTGAGATCAAACAGTATATTTAGATATACATATATTTGTGTATTTTACTTATGATCTTTACCATTTTAATTGTCACTTTTTGTGTTTTTCTAAATAACATACAATTTAGTAACATATTATTTTAATTGTTTAGTTTTATTTCATTTATTTTGGTTTGCAATATGCAATATAGCAATTAATTTAATTTCTTTTGATATAGAAAGAAAATTAACATAACTAAAATGAACCTAGCTAAATTGAACGCTTAACAACTAAACTTAACATAACTACAGTTAACATAATTACAGTTAACATACCTACAGTTAACATAACTACAGTTAACATAACTACAGTTAACATAACTACAGCTAACATAACTACAGTTAACATAACTACAGTTAACATAACTACAATTAACATAACTACAGTTAACATAACTAAACTTAACATAACTAAATATTACATAACTAAACTTAACATAACTAAACTTAACATAACTAAACTTAACATAACTAAACCTAACATAACTAAACTTAACATAACTAAACTTAACATAACTTAACTTAACATAACTTAATTTAACATAACTCAGTTTGACGTAACTAAACCTAACATAACTAAACCTAACATAACTCATTTTAACATAACTAATTTTAACAATTCAATAATTAATTATATTACAATACAATAATTTTAAAGAATCGAAAGAATTTTGACAAATCTTTAAAGACTTATTTGTTTTAATATCAATATTTTATTCTTTCTAACACTACTTCCCCAAATCATTCTATAACTCAATTTTTTTGGCTACTTGTTTACCTCTCACTTTTATTTATTAGCCATTCATTGTAATTGCCGGCTGTTTTTCATCAATTGCTCTTCGCTCTTCTATATAGATCTGCATATACTCAAGTCAGTTTGATGAATGCCAATACATCAAGAGTCCCACTGACAGAATGAAAGACCGACTCTTTCGTTGCCCAATATATATCGTTGGGCAGCTATTTATATTACCTCAATTCTTTATCTGAGATTTTGCAACATTGCAACTGTTTTCAACTCGAATACTTTTCTTCTTCTTTTTGTGACTGCGTAAATTTCTTGGCAAAGACGCATTTCAAGCATATTGCTGTAAATGTATCTCTCTCTATATATATTGTGTATCTGTTGGATATGTCGCCGCACTTTATAGTGCTTTGACCAGTTTGCTTGATCAACTGAGTGCAAAACTTATTTGCTCTGATGGGCGATCTCGGTTCGTGTATATATCCCTATAGCGAATAGTTTCTTGGGGGTAATTCATCTTCATTTCGTTGCGGTTCGAGTTGAAATGCGTTGTGGTATGCAGTCGGGACACACTGCCACAGCAGCAGCACCACCACAAGCACCACCCTGCCCCCACCCACACAGCACCACCAGCACCACCAAAGACAGCGGCTATTTTCAAATCGTTCGCGCCGTTGTGCCAGAAATGTTTCAAATGCTTTTCGAAAAGCAACAAAAAAAAAAAAAAACAACATACGAGTACAACTAGCAAAAAAAAACACAAAAAAACAAAACATACATGAAATAAAAAATCTTTTTCGGTTGCCATGCACTTAAGAGCAACTGCCTGTAGCCCCAAACCCCCACCAGCCCCATTCCCATCCCCCCTTTGGCTGCCTAGCCCCAGACTATCCGCAAATCCTAAACAAAACCCAGTCAAGCATACATCCATCAATCATTTCACTTACAGCCTCCACTTTGTATACTTTTTTCTCTCCCTTTTTTTTTTGTAATTTAATCAACAGTTTCCAGTGTCGTCGGCTTTTCTTTTTTGGCCGGGTGGGCGTGTCGGAAAATATATGATCTTTATTATTATTAAAGGCAAATTTGACAGAAAACAAATGTTTTCGTGCCTCGTTTTCTTTCTCTTTTCCTTATACAAATTGTGCGTCAAAGCTGTTGAGAGTGTTTTTTCTTTTTTGTGTGTTTTTGGTTTGAAACCGCATTTTTCTTTTGTTTCTCAAGAATACGAACAAACATTTGCTGATTATATTGCAAGGTGAATAATCTCGGTGCCCGTCGGCACTTGGCGGTGCACGGTATGGAATTATGGAAAATTGTCGAGATGATATCAGCAGTTCGATTATGCTGCCGAGAACAGTGATCAGCTATTTGCACGCGAGCCTTAGATCGTGTTACACAAAATTTGTCGAGTACTGTTCAGAAGGGACTAATCTTACAGAGAACACTTCCTGAGTTCTTGAATGATGATGGGAGAGTAAAGTGGACATAAGAGTTTTAAGCGGTAAGAATTTATAGTCAAATGTTTAAAAATGTAACAATATTGTGGAAAACTGTAACTCAAACGTATGTCATGCAGGTAGGAAGATCTGCTCCAAGATCAATTTAAAAAAAAAAATGGCAACAATGCTCTAAATCACTTTTATTTTCTTTCAAATTAAAAAACCTGCGCTGTTGGAATGCCTATAATTTCTAGAATTTATAGCACGCTGCTGACCTTAAGTGTGAGAGTTCCCCCCGGCTATTTTAAATTGTAAGTCTGCAGCCCTTTGGCCCATTAAAATAAAACAGCATCGAGGTGCTAAAAATGCGTCAGTGCAGCAGCAGCAGCAGCAGCATGCGATCCATTAACCTAATTACAAAGTCAGGTAAAGAAAACAAAGCTACCGAGATGGAGCAACTTAATTTAGCAGCGAATAAAAATAAAAATAAAATTAAAATTAAAACAAGGTTAAGTGAGCGCGAGACTCGACTCGACTCGAGAATTGAGAATGGAGAATGTTGTGAAAAAATGCAGCAAATTAACAAAAATATAAAGCTGAAAAAATTACACGTGAAAGTGGCGCCAAAAGTCACAGTAGGAAAAAAATATAAATAAAAATAAACAGCGAACGTTAGAAAAGCTGGCAAAATGGCAAAAGCAAGGAAAGAAAAAGTTAATCATGATAAACGTTAATTAGTTAATGAATTACTGCGAATAAGTGAAGAGTGGAGATACCCAACGAATGTTATGTAAGAGTAGGAAATGAGAAATAATGAGAGAGAGATAGTAGATTTAGAGACAGAAACTTTGGTTTTGATGTACGATAGATATATTAAAGTTTTGGCATAGTCGGTATAATTTAAATAATTTTGACATTCTTAAACTAGCAAATGTGGCTGCTTTATATTTAGAAGATACCCAGGAAACAGAAAGAAACTTCTGGCTTTGAGATACGATAGATATATATAGATATAGCATAGTCGGCTATAATTTGATTACATTTTTTAATATCTATCAAATTGTTCTTTTATATAGCATATTTGCAAATAAATGAAAAAAAAATTAATAAATATTCAAAATTAAGGAATATATGAATGTATTCAATGAAAATAACAGTAGCATTAAAATGGAAATATTTCGTATAGAAAAGATGCATTTTAAGCTACATTTTCACCATTTCTTGCAAAAATTGATCATTTAGTGCATAAAATATATTTTCGTGAGATTTTCGAGAAACTAAAAAAAAGTTTTAAGAATGTATTACAAACGAATGAATTTCGTTTGAATGTAAATATGAGATGGTTTCCTGATTGAAATGTTTCATATAGAGATACATCAGTCGAAAAGATGGCATTTCGACCATTTCCTGCCATCCTCTATCTAGTGCTATATGCCTGGATTCCCCAGTGTCTTTAGCGTCAGACGTCGGCGTCACGTCTGACATGTTGGTGTCAGAGTCTACAGGAGGCCAAAAACAAGCTCTGGCCCCCACCAACTTCTGCAGCCCCAGCGCACTTTCTCTCTTTTCTGCTGCATTCTCTTCTCACCTGCTAAAATTGAATGTGTTTGCCTTGCCCCGATCTGTCCCGCTGGGCTTCTGGCCCCCACTTGAATTGACACAAGCGTTGCTGTGTCATTTGACCGTGACTATGAACATGTTTTACCTAAATTCCGCAATTATTTATAGAGTCGGGCCACATATCACAAATCATGCTTTGCCTAGTTTTTTGTTGTTCTCTCTCTCACACATTTTTTATGTTTTTTCGGTATTTCAGCATTTTGCTGACAGCGTCAATTAGCGTGAAAAACTTATGCAGAAAAAAAAACGATATGTTTTGACTTGGATTTTTCACACACGAGTTTGTGTGCTCGGAATAACGTCATTGAACCAGAAAGTCAATTCTGAATTTCCGAGCTGTGCCTGAACCATTGAGAACAATGTTCGTGCTCAACTCGTTCCGACTGGCAGTCAGTTTGAGTTGACGTGCGGTCTGGCAACATTAATGGCCGAAACATGCCTCCTAATGCATTGATTTGAGCTGTTTAGAAGGAAAATGAGTGTGGAATGCGCTATGTTCCATCTATCAAGTGACGTCTATCGCTATGACTTGATACGGTGATATGAATGCCTACGATTTACAAGTCACTTTACTGCTAATAACCACAATTTCAGTGTTTCAACTAGCCTTAGTACTAGCCTTATCAAAAGCAATTACATCCACTGAATGTCCTGAGAAAAATTATCACATAACTAGCGTAATGCTATCAGTTACTACTAGGTCAGTAGTAGCTCTATATCCAAAACTCAGCTCAAGCTAGTCTCAGCCTACTATTATGCAGCATATTCAACTACATGGGTCGAGTGTAAATCAGATTGGCTCACATATATGCAAAACTATGAATCGGAATCAGGTGTTTTTATCGCCATGGTATTCAAGTCCTCCATAGTGTTTCTATTGGGCGCTCTCATGACTAAGGAATTGGAAGCACATGCGTTAATATGATACAGTTCAATTCAACAAGTGGTTGTTATCAGCTATTTTGCATATGCGTAAATTTGCATAGGTGTCAGTCTTCTTCAGAGGAAATGAAATGTTGACAGATTTGTACAGAAAACAGTTGCGTGTGTTGTCTTCTATTGAATACTACCCACCTCAAAACCATTTATCTGCATAATACAAAATGATCCCCTTATCTCTGCACATCTCTCCCTGTTACTACTTGCAGTCCACACAAAATCAGAGGTCAGCAGCTTGGCACTGCTGTTCAAGTCCAATGACGGCCTCCAGGAGAAAGCGTCCAGAGACTACTACGGCCAAATCACATTCTACTCTTTCTCTCTCATAAATCCCTTCTATCCTCATCACCAGTTGCAAGTACACACTAGAGATGATTATACTTTATACATACATATATAGATTCTGGATACTCTACTACTTGTATGGCTATCATCAGTCATTATGCTAGTTGTTGTGGTTCTTGCTGTCCCCGCCCATTCCTAGTCTGAGCTCACAAATCGCAATCACTGATTGCCTATATTCCCTGATGATCGTAACGAGGTTGGGACGAGTTTGCTACTGTGTCAATGTGGCAATAGAGACTGGATCTGTAGTTTTTTCATGATATGAAACATAAATGAAATGAGAGCACTAAGTGGATTCAGTAAATATAAATTATTTTATACATTCTTAAAAAAGGTATATTTGGCCTGGCGATAACTGTGCTAGAATTTTAAATTGATCCAGAGTTGCTGATCATTAAACTATTTTAAAAATTATTCACCATATATTCCATATTCGCCATACCGTATGTCACCAATTATATAATAAAAAAAGGTATATTTTGTTGGGGAAATAAATACAATTTTTAACAAATCCAATGAATCAGAAACAGTACATCATTTTAAAAATTATTCACCAATATTCCATATTCACCATACCATATTCACCTATCATTAGCTGAAGATGTTATATGCCAGAATTTGAAAGATATTTCTCTAAAATATTTGTCTACCAACCAAAAACAGAGCCTAGCAGATGGTCTATAAAGCACAGGATATCTGCCCGTCGAGCATAGCTCACATTTCTAGCTTAAAGCAACTTTGCTGCACAGTTTTTCTGCTTTTTTTTCGGCAAGTGCGATGAAAAACTGAAAATCCATGGCAATTTGTTGTGAGTGGCTGCAAAAACTTGTCACACACTTGAGTACAGCTCAACAAGAAGGATATATGTATATAGTATAGTATATATATACATATATATGGATAGGATTTACGTGTGTATGTGTGGCATATGTGGTCTATGGTGTGACAACAGTTATTTGCCACACTGTTGCCTTTGCTGTTAGTCTTCTTGTTGCTGTTGCTGTTGTTGTTGAGTGGCAGCTAAAGTTGGCAGCTGGAGGGCGCTTCGGTTTTGTGTTTATGTTGTTATTGTTGTTCTTTATTTTATATATATACATATATGTATCAAAAGTGTATGTACAACATACAAACACAAGATGAGCCCTCCAGCTGCCAACTTTAGCTGCCACTCAACAACAACAGCAACAGCAACAAGAAGACTAACAGCAAAGGCAACAGTGTGGCAAATAACTGTTGTCACACCATAGACCACATATGCCACACATACACACGTAAATCCTATCCATATATATGTATATATATACTATACTATATACATATATCCTTCTTGTTGAGCTGTACTCAAGTGTGTGACAAGTTTTTGCAGCCACTCACAACAAATTGCCATGGATTTTCAGTTTTTCATCGCACTTGCCGAAAAAAAAGCAGAAAAACTGTGCAGCAAAGTTGCTTTAAGCTAGAAATGTGAGCTATGCTCGACGGGCAGATATCCTGTGCTTTATAGACCATCTGCTAGGCTCTGTTTTTGGTTGGTAGACAAATATTTTATAAAATATCTTTCAAATTTTGGCATATAACATCTTCAGCTAATGATAGGTGAATATGGTATGGTGAATATGGAATATGGTGAATAATTTTTAAAATAATGTATTGTTTCTGATCATTGGATTTGTTTTAAATTGTATTTATTTCCCCAACAAAATATACATTTTTTTTAATAATTGGTGAATATGGTATGGTGAATATGGAATATATGGTGAATAATTTTTAAAATATTTTAATGATCAGTAACTTGGATTTATTTAAAATTTTAGTTATTTCGCCAACCAAATATACCTTTTTTAAGAATGTATAAAATAATTTATATTTATTAAATCCATTTAATGCTCTCATTTCATTTATGTTTCATATTTGAAAAAACTACAGATCCAGTTCTAGCCACATTGTACGTAGCAAACTGTCCCAACCTTTTTACGATCACAGGGTATATGAAAATCTTGTGCGATTTATGAGCTCAGACTAGGAATAAGCAGTAACAGCAAGAACCACAACAACTAGCATAATACTGATGATAGCCAAAAGTAGTAGAGTATAGAATCTATATATGTATATATAAAGTATAATAATTTTTAGTGTGTACTTACAACTGTGATGGGATAGAAGGGATTTATGATAGTGAAGAGTAGAATGTGATTTGGCCGTGTAGTCTCTGGACGCTTTCTCCTTAGGTCGTCATTTGACTTGTTCAGTAGTGCTTGCTGCTGACTCTGATTTTGTGTGGACTGTAAATAGTAATATATATAGATATGCAGAGATAAGTATCATTTTGTATTATGTATATAAATAGTTTAGGTGTATATATTAAATAAAAGACAACACACACAATTGTTTTCTATACAAATCTGTCAACATTTCATTTCCTCTAAATACTAATACCGCAAATTTCGCATATACAAAATAGTTATAACAACAATTTGTTGAATTGAACTTAAATTAACGCATATGCTTCCAATTCCTTAGTCATGAAAGTGCCCAATAGAAACACTATGGAGGATTTGAATACCATGCGATAAAAATTGTTCCGATTCATAGTTTTGTATATATGTGAGCCAATCGATTTACACTGTTCCATGTAGTTAAATATGCTGCAAATAGTTGGTTGAGATTAGTTTGAGCTGAGTTTTGGATATAGAGCTACTATTTACCTAGTAGTAACTGATAACATTATGCTAGTTATGTGATAATTTTTCTCAGGAAATTTAGTAGTTTTAATGCTTTTGATAAGGCTAGTACTAAGGCTAGTGAAATACTGAAATTATATTTAGTAGTAGTGACTTGTAAATCGTAGGCATTATATAACTGTTCAAGTCATAGCTATAGACGTCACTTATATTTGAAACAAGCGCATTCCACACTCATTTTCCTTCTAAACAGCTCAAAATCAATGCATTAGAAGGCATGTTTCGGCCATTAGTTGCCAGACCGCATGTCAAATCAAACTGACTGCCTGTCAAATGTGTTGTGCACAACATGTTCTCAATGCAGGCACAGCTGAAAACGAATTGATTTTCTGGTTTAATGACGTTATCTGAGCACACAAACTTGTGTGTGAAAAATCCAAGTCAAAACATATCGTTTTTTTTTTTGCATAAGTTTTTCACGTTAATTGACGCTGTCAGCAAAATGTTTAAATACCGAAAAAACATAAAAAATGTGTGAGAGAGAGAACAACAAAAAACTAGGCAAAGCATAATTTGTGATATGTGGCCCGACTCTATAAATAATTGCGGAATTTAGGTAAAACATGTTCATGTCACGTTCAAATGTCAATCAACGCTTGTGTGAAAAGTGGGGGCCAAAAGCCCAGGGGGACAGATGGGGGCAAGGCAAACATATTCAATTTTTGCAGGTGAGAAAAATGCAGCAGAAAAGAGAGAAAGTGGGGCTGGGGCTACAGTTGTTGGTGGGGGCCAGAGCTTGTTTTTGGCCTCATAGACTTGACACCAAAATGTCAGACATGCGCCGATATTTGCGCTAATTAACTGGGGAATCTATACATATACACTATATAGATATGGCAGGAAATGGTCGAAATGTATCTTTTCACTGATGTATCTCTATATGAAATATTTCAATTAGGAAACTACTCATATTTACATTCAAACAATTCATTCGTTTGTAATATTTTTTTAAAACTTTTTTTTAATTTCTCGAAAATCTACAAAATATATTTTTGCACTAAATGATCAATTTTTGCAAGAAATGGTGAAAATTTAGCTTAAAATGCATCTTTTCTA